>CM060939.1:693124034-694472367 GCA_030765085.1 Allium cepa
GAGAGAGGGGGCTGCACGTTACTTTGATGATGACGTGGCACATATATGTTTAGGTGAGTTGTGTGTGTCACTTTTGCTTATTTTTAATTTTGAATTCAAGTGCAATTTTTGACATAACTTTCTCATACGAAGTCGGATTCACACGAAATTTCTTTTGTTAGGATCGTAATTTAATTCCGGACTCGATGACGCTGGTTTGGACGAATTCCGAGACGGGCGAAATTTTGGGTTTAAATTGAATTTAAATTCGATTTAAATTCAAAAGGTGAGTGTTTTGACCCACTCACAACTACTAGAAGCTTTTATGTTTGTTAAATAAATTTTAGAAATGAATAAAAATTTATTTATGAGCTTTTGGCATGTTATTTCATTCATATCTGTAGAATTGCGTTTTTTTGAATGTAACTGTTAATTTAATTGATTTATTGCGTGTAAATTGGCTGTTAGAAATTATTGTTTGCATATGAACTGCTAGTTAACAGTTATGTCAATTATCACTGAATATAAATTGTTAGATTAATAGTTGATAAAATTTAATTTGAATAAACTGCCAGTTATCACCTGTTATATATGATCATATATATAATTGTTATTGATTGATATTGATCGATGTTGTGATTGGATGATGGGTGTGTTGTTGAATGAATGTTTTATTTGGATATCATTAAACTGCAAGTTAGTATGCATTTACATTTCATTCGGGATTGCGGTTTGAAATGATATACAACCGCAGTTTTATTTTTTTAAATTGCGGATTGAAATGATAAATATCCGTATCACTTGACCATAGGATAGAAAACTATATACAGGCACCGCGGTCTATATATAACTATTTTTAATGTGATTTCTATGGTTTGGATGGAATACGCTTTATAAAAATCTTAAATTTTTATACTGAATAAATGTTTTCTTCCATATTTATATACATATGAAGTTGAAAATTTGAAATAAAAAAGTGTATAAATCTCTTTATTAAAATGGAAGAAAATTTAGAAAATGGAGTTTGATAATTTATATCCTATGTTTAAATGTTAAGTTGGAAATTTTAAGATATTTATAATTGGATTGTTCCCAAAATAAATTAAAATGAATATTCTAGTATAACTTGAATTGGAAAATATATATAATTTATTTCTAGAAATTGAAGTCTTATTAATTATGGATTCTAGGTGAATATTCAAGGCTAATTAATAGAACATGTGATTTGAAAGAATAAAATCCAACTTTAGTTGAAATATTTATACTCAAATGGATATACGTATACATATGAATTTATTGAAATGGTTTTGGAACTTGAAGCGATATTAAATTTTGGTTTTAACTTTAAATAAAGAAATGTATTGTAAAGCCACGAGAAATATTTCTTTTCAAAGTAACATTTAAGTTAAACCACTTATTTTATATACTGTTGAATATCCAAACCATTTAGTTTTGAAAGTAATGGTTTTAAAAACTATGGATTTCGAAGTATTATGTTGAAAGTTAATATTCAAATATTTGGTTACAAGGAATTATAAATTTTAAAGTGGCATAATTTTTGGGAAAGATTTATATTTGGGAAATGATATCATTGATTTGGGTTTTATAAAAATAATATCAAAATGAATCTTTTTGGGTTTTAAAGAAGAAATGATATCGTAATATTATGGTTTTGAAATGGATTATATTTTGGTTTTAAAGTACAAACTATTTTTAAAATGACCGCGGTGTTATAATAACGATGGGTTGGCAAAGAGACCGGGATCGGATATGGACATACTCTCTGTCGATACCGAAAACCACTTTGACTAACCGCGTACGCGGTGGAGATTCCAGAATGAAGTAGGTGGTGGCGACGTTTCCTGTAAGGTAAATACGTGGACCCAACTCCCGTGAGTTGGCATAAGGTGGCTAAAACAGGAGCGATTCTCAGGCCAATGAGGTCATTCCTCTGATCGGACGCTCCTCTTCGATATTATACTTTGACTTGGATTTGATTCAGTGGCCACTTCTATATTTTGATTTTGGGGAGTTAGTCTGAGGTGGGCGGTAACTGCGGCTACGCGTTTCCACCAGCCTGGATAGCAATTGGTATATCTACCCTGGCATTGCCTAGTTGTGCCGTGTCACCTACCATACCGAGCCTTTACTACGAGTTTCTATTTGTGTCGTACCTATGGAGTATCCTCTGGTAGCCTCCCGATCAGGAGGTATTACGGTACTGTATAGACTATTGGCATTTTACGTGTTAAGGTGGAAAATGTAAAGCCTTAACGCTATTTAAAAGTAAGTTTATTTTACAATTAGACACTATTATAATAGCGCAATATACTACATAGTAAATAGTTTAACGGATCCTTAGGAGATGTAAATCCCGAGCATCTCTTGAGTTACTGTACTCATATTTATTTCTGTTTATTTAACTCACATAAGATTTTCTAGTCTGACTCGAGTGTTTTTGTCTTTTCAAATTCGCTCGGGTCAGTCCGAGCATTTCAGGATAGCAGATTTTAGCTTTGGAGGACGAAGACGAAGAATCAGTATTATTTTATATATAGTATTACACCACACTCTTTCTATTCCGCTGCATTGCTTGTATTGGTATGTGTAACTCTGATATTTATTGTAAAAGAAGAATCAAGCTTTTGTAAACTGTTTATGAACTGTATATTTGTTATTATATTTTATCCTTCCGCTGTGAGATTCTATTTTGTTTTATTTCTTCTCTGTTTTTCTTATTTACCCCATAACAATCCGCCCTTGCGTATGCTTTGAATTGGCACGTGTGTCGGTTTAAAGTGTGTGAAAAGGCGGGATGTTACAGTTGGTATCAGAGCTTTGGTTTAGCGATAAACCTTGGCTTTGTGGGGTTTGACTCTTTGTTAATAGGGTAGAAATATCCTATGGGAGTCGCTGAGTGTATATATATGAGAGAGCGTATTTGTTAGTATTAATGAAAAGATTTTTATATTGTGTTAATCTGTTTCGCTTTGTATTTATAAATTCTGGTTGATGCATGGGACGCTATGCCATCAATAGGGATTTCTAAACACTTAATAGGACAGACCGACATAATATCCGTTTTTAATATAGGTGAATGAAATAATTTTGCCTATTATATTTTCTATATATAAAAAATAGTTTTATCAAAGATATATATATATATATATATATTTGGTTGCTATAGATTGGGTGTTAGGAAAAAAAAATATCTATAATAATTGAAGCTAAGTTGAAATTATGATAAATCAAATTGGAAATTTTAGAACTTAAGTCCGGGATTTTCCAAACATGTTTTCAAAGAATTTATGAAAAATAATGGTTCGGTTTATAAGTATTTTCTTATATAAATATTTCGTATAAATTGGAAGAATTGTTTTAAAGAAGATTTCGGAAAAGAATTAAATTCTGTACTTTCCTCTCTGTCGCTGGAAAATAAATTCGGTGATGACGGCCGCATCATCGACTTTCATTTTCGAGTTTCGAAGGGGAAAGGCCACTGTAGTAAATTCTACTGTAGATTTATTTTGAAATTTTCTAAAAATTTTCTTTTATTGTTCTAAATATAATTAGAGATATAAAAGTTGCAAGAAATTAATTATCTATTATTTTGAAATAAATTGAAATTTAACCCGGTATTTAATTCTAAATTTTTCCGTTAATTAATTGTTTAAAATTTGTTAGTGAAATAAAAGTTAAGTAATAAATGAATTGAAACCTCTAATTGAAATAAGAGAATAACTGCAAAGCTATAAAGAGGAATTTTCATACATATGAAACAAAGGGTAATATGAATAAACATTAAATTTAATTAAAAGAATGGAGATTAAACTTGTATAAGTTCAATTGCAATTTCCTTAACATAAATAACTTACCCAAATATAAAGTTGAAGTGTTAAATGAGAAACTGGAATTGAATATTTTACAAGTAGGAATTTAGGAAAAATGAAGTATTCAATAAATTACTGTTATAATAAGAATTCAATGGTATAAACTTAAGTTATAATTGAAATTTTGCTGAAAATAAGTTAAGAATTATTAATAGGTGAGATGAACTTAAAGCAAATAAAATGAAATTCTAAATAAGAATTGATTGTAGGATTATTAGTTTAAGATGTCTTAAGTCTCCCCTATTCCAATATAATGGAAAGTAGGAAGAATTGAAATGACTACAATTAATAGTTGATGAATAAATAAAAACTTCCACTTATAAGAATGAATGTTAGCAGATTAAGAATTTAAGGGAAATCTTACAAGTGAAGAGTAAGGAAATGAAGATATTCAAAATCTTTGTTGTTATTAATGAGAATTTATTCTATAAACTTAAGTAATAAAGGAAATACAAGTATAATGAATTTTGTGATAATTGGAAAATAAAACTTGTAAGAAAAAAAAAAACTTGAAATTCCTCCATAAATGAAGGAAAGAAAATCAAACCACTGAATTATGAAATAAATATATAATAAGCTATTGTGGTGTTGATTGGAATTGTTTGGTTGATGTATGGTTGTTGGGTAAGGAATTTTGGAGTTGTTGGATGAACAAATAATCTATCTTTGTTCCATCTAAGACTGTTGAGTATAGGATGCACTAGATAATTATTCTTCATTTCGTACAATTTCAGAATTTGAACCCGAACAACTAATGATTTGTTTGATTGAATGATTGTTTATTTGTGATGTGCTGTTTGTTAAAAATGTATGGTTGTTGTATTTGATTGGATATGAATGATTGAATCTACCCAAACTTTTCGCTGTATTTCAAGTATTTAACCTTTTAGATTTTATAAGTGTATACAGGTGATGGAAGCCACTGCTACTGCTTTGGTTTCATAGAAATATAAGCGTATTGCCCGACAATTAGGTACGTTTCCGGATTACGTTTAAAGCGCTATTTTATATATTTTCCCGAGTTGGGATATTTTATTTTGGATATATGTGTAATATATTTGTATATTTGGATATTATATTTTCTCCAGAGTCCCTCCGTACAAAGGAGACTCTGCCAAAAATTTTCGTAAATTTTGGACTTAGAATTTTGTTAAAGATATTTTTCCAACTTTAATAATTCAAGTATTAAAGAATAGAATGATTATAAAACAAGTATATTTCATTAAAGGAAATTAATCCAGTAAAATACTGTTTATAAATTAATATTTGAAATAAAATGTACTGTTTTATTCTTCCTTCTCCCTTCCTTTTCCTTTTCGGGGACGAAAAGTTTTGAGTGGGGGAGAGTGTAACAACCGTAAAGTTCGACCATTTAAAATTGTTTGTTTAATAGGATTTTTGTAATTTATTTTAGTTGAAAGAATAAAGGTGGTAGATAAATATTAGAATGAAGGCTAGAATAAATTATATAGAAGTGACTTAGAAACCTATTTAAAGACATTTGAATAAAATTCAAATGAATTAAGTAGAGAAAGAAAGAAAAATTCTTACCTGGACATAAAATTTAATATGGGAATATTAAACCAATTTAATGCAATAAAAGATTGTGAACGATAAATTGAATAGATTAAGAAACCCTGTTATTGCAAGTCAATAAATTTGTAAACCCTAATGAACATCTCAAAATTTATAAATTTATTGAAATTTAAGACATAGCATAAGCGTAGAACTATAGGTATGATGACAAACTTTTATAAATTGTCTAATTAAGGGTCAGCAAATTTATTGGAAATCAAACTCAATTAAGGGTAAGTAATTATGATGGATTGATGGCATAAACGTTACTAATTTTTATCATAGTAACGGAAGTGCAGATGGAAGGCAACTGTAGAAATTTAAGTACGTATTAACAATTGAAAGGGACTGTCGATTGAATGGAGTACTTTAGGTTGTCTTACTAAATTTAGAATTTAACATAAGACAAATAGAAATAAATCAATAAACGTATAGATTTTAAGTTTATTATGATGAATTATTTTAGTGATATGACTTAGAATAAATGAAATAATTTGGGTTAATTGGTATTTAATGGAATTAAAGGTTGCAAGATTCATAGGTAAGGATTTAGATGAAATAGATTGATGTACGAAAAATTTAATTGGATAAATGGCAATTAATTCCTTTAATTTGTGCAATGAATGTATGTTTAATTGATAACGATAAAAAGTTGATTTTTTTTGTGTAACCAACGTAAAATATTACCATAGCATGATACTTGGTTTGAATAGAAGGGTGGAATTGGGAATTTAATAAGTGAATTTATTTCAATCAGTGCAATAAAAGGATACGTAAATAAATGGTAAGATGAAATGGTAAATTTTTGATGTAATGGAAGATATAACAATGTCAATTATGCATATAAGGTAATAAGGTAATGAAACCGAGGTAAATTAATTAATTGAGACTTTAAGTAAAATTAACGTGTGGAATTGACCAAGGTTCAATAAAATGAGAATTTGATTGGTTATATTTATTGGTTGAGAAAGGTAAATGTGTATTTGGGGAATAAATTTAGTCAGACTTAAATATTGAATTTAATTAATTAATATATATGATAAATGATGATTAAATAAAAACCCAATACTCTATATATATGTATAATATTTGAGTGAAAATAATAATACACTTATAAATGTGGAATTAAGAGTTTACAACAACTATTTTGAGTAAAGAAATTGTTCACTCAAGTAAATTTGAAACATCGCAATAGGTGTAGATTAAGTGTTGCGTTAAATAAATTATAAAGGAATAAATTTATAGAAACGTAGGAACGGAAGAATGAACATTATAGTAACGTAAAACGTATTGTAGGATAATAATTAAGTATAGGCTTGTAAATTAGATGTATGACAATAAATTTTGTACGTAAATCTTTCTATTAGTTGATAAGTCTTATTTTGATCAATTTAAAGGAATACACTAAATTTTGTAGTTAGTACGGAATATTGATGAGTGAATGAATAAGATGAAACAAAGGTGGAATGTATTAGTTGAGGTTTTAAGTTTTTATGTGATAAGTTACCAAAATTACAATTTTATCTAAATACAGTAATTTATGCAAACAAAAGATGAACATTTTGAAATATTACCACAGGGATATATAAAAGAAACGTTAACTATGTAGTTGGAGAATAATTGATATATTTTGAGTTGGATAATAGAAATCAAGTTATTTATATAATTAGATTTAAGATGAGAGTATAAATATATGATTTAATAATTGGGTTTTGCGAATAAAATTTATAATTCCCAAATAATAAGAAAACGCAGAGGTTAACACTGCGAAATTTATATACTTATAAATTTTAATTCACATCCAAGCTTGCTAAATTATTTGGAATTGATTGGATTATATAAGTAATGAAATTTGGCCAATATTTAAAGTTGAAAGAAAATTTGGATTTTATGATTTATTTTAATTTATTTAATAAATATTAAAAATAGCCATTTTTCTCACGGACTCGGATTTCGACGAAACCAGTTTCAACGGATCCGTAACGGTGAATTATAATAATGTTTCAAGTTTCGTAGCGATCGGACTTGTCGTTTGATCGTACGGACTCGAAACGTCTTGAAATTTACGCATTTTGAAATCAATTTGAAATTTTGTTTTTTTAGCATAACTTCTTCATACGATCGAATTTGGTCGCGAAACTTTTTCCATCGCGTTCAGAATATTTTAAAACACCTATTTGGATATATAGTTTTAACAAATTCGACTCCGGAGGCATAGCGGGCTTTTTGGACCATGGTTTGTCACGCACGTTCGCGTATCCAGTCTAGCTACCCTACCTCTAGCCTATCTATAAATATACAGCTAAAAACCCTAGTCTCTATTCTTTTGCTGTAAGTTCATTTCTTCACTCCTTTCTCTTCCTCAAATGTATACATCTCAGATCCAATTCCAGATCTATCCACAGTTCAAAATCAAAAGTCAAAACTCAAAAAATTCAGAAAATTCTCAAAAAAATATATGTTGATGTTTTCGATACGCGTAATCTACTGGTGAAATTCGTTTTTCAATTGGAGCTGTCGTTCATCCAGAATAAATTCAAACAGCCCCAAAACCGTTCATCATCGTCGCACAAAACTTTATCGGATCGAGATTCTGTTTCTGGGTTTTGGAGAGGGAACCGAGGGGAGCGCATCTATGTAATTTGTTTGGCAATTCAACGGTCGGATTGGAGTCAAAATTCAATTAGGGTTTAAATATGCTAGGCGGCGGCTGGAAGTTCTGGGTGACCGGACCTAGGGGGATGGAGGCGGCTCTTCAAGGCGAGTTGGATGGTGATGGTCGGCCGAGGGTTGGTGGCTGGTGGCGCTAGTAGTGGACGGTCAAAGGGCTTGGTCAACGGTTGCTTGCATGTTCTGGCGCATGGGTTTTGGGAGCTACTGAACGCGTGAGAGAGAGGGGGCTGCACGTTACTTTGATGATGACGTGGCACATATATGTTTAGGTGAGTTGTGTGTGTCACTTTTGCTTATTTTTAATTTTGAATTCAAGTGCAATTTTTGACATAACTTTCTCATACGAAGTCGGATTCACACGAAATTTCTTTTGTTAGGATCGTAATTTAATTCCGGACTCGATGACGCTGGTTTGGACGAATTCCGAGACGGGCGAAATTTTGGGTTTAAATTGAATTTAAATTCGATTTAAATTCAAAAGGTGAGTGTTTTGACCCACTCACAACTACTAGAAGCTTTTATGTTTGTTAAATAAATTTTAGAAATGAATAAAAATTTATTTATGAGCTTTTGGCATGTTATTTCATTCATATCTGTAGAATTGCGTTTTTTTGAATGTAACTGTTAATTTAATTGATTTATTGCGTGTAAATTGGCTGTTAGAAATTATTGTTTGCATATGAACTGCTAGTTAACAGTTATGTCAATTATCACTGAATATAAATTGTTAGATTAATAGTTGATAAAATTTAATTTGAATAAACTGCCAGTTATCACCTGTTATATATGATCATATATATAATTGTTATTGATTGATATTGATCGATGTTGTGATTGGATGATGGGTGTGTTGTTGAATGAATGTTTTATTTGGATATCATTAAACTGCAAGTTAGTATGCATTTACATTTCATTCGGGATTGCGGTTTGAAATGATATACAACCGCAGTTTTATTTTTTTAAATTGCGGATTGAAATGATAAATATCCGTATCACTTGACCATAGGATAGAAAACTATATACAGGCACCGCGGTCTATATATAACTATTTTTAATGTGATTTCTATGGTTTGGATGGAATACGCTTTATAAAAATCTTAAATTTTTATACTGAATAAATGTTTTCTTCCATATTTATATACATATGAAGTTGAAAATTTGAAATAAAAAAGTGTATAAATCTCTTTATTAAAATGGAAGAAAATTTAGAAAATGGAGTTTGATAATTTATATCCTATGTTTAAATGTTAAGTTGGAAATTTTAAGATATTTATAATTGGATTGTTCCCAAAATAAATTAAAATGAATATTCTAGTATAACTTGAATTGGAAAATATATATAATTTATTTCTAGAAATTGAAGTCTTATTAATTATGGATTCTAGGTGAATATTCAAGGCTAATTAATAGAACATGTGATTTGAAAGAATAAAATCCAACTTTAGTTGAAATATTTATACTCAAATGGATATACGTATACATATGAATTTATTGAAATGGTTTTGGAACTTGAAGCGATATTAAATTTTGGTTTTAACTTTAAATAAAGAAATGTATTGTAAAGCCACGAGAAATATTTCTTTTCAAAGTAACATTTAAGTTAAACCACTTATTTTATATACTGTTGAATATCCAAACCATTTAGTTTTGAAAGTAATGGTTTTAAAAACTATGGATTTCGAAGTATTATGTTGAAAGTTAATATTCAAATATTTGGTTACAAGGAATTATAAATTTTAAAGTGGCATAATTTTTGGGAAAGATTTATATTTGGGAAATGATATCATTGATTTGGGTTTTATAAAAATAATATCAAAATGAATCTTTTTGGGTTTTAAAGAAGAAATGATATCGTAATATTATGGTTTTGAAATGGATTATATTTTGGTTTTAAAGTACAAACTATTTTTAAAATGACCGCGGTGTTATAATAACGATGGGTTGGCAAAGAGACCGGGATCGGATATGGACATACTCTCTGTCGATACCGAAAACCACTTTGACTAACCGCGTACGCGGTGGAGATTCCAGAATGAAGTAGGTGGTGGCGACGTTTCCTGTAAGGTAAATACGTGGACCCAACTCCCGTGAGTTGGCATAAGGTGGCTAAAACAGGAGCGATTCTCAGGCCAATGAGGTCATTCCTCTGATCGGACGCTCCTCTTCGATATTATACTTTGACTTGGATTTGATTCAGTGGCCACTTCTATATTTTGATTTTGGGGAGTTAGTCTGAGGTGGGCGGTAACTGCGGCTACGCGTTTCCACCAGCCTGGATAGCAATTGGTATATCTACCCTGGCATTGCCTAGTTGTGCCGTGTCACCTACCATACCGAGCCTTTACTACGAGTTTCTATTTGTGTCGTACCTATGGAGTATCCTCTGGTAGCCTCCCGATCAGGAGGTATTACGGTACTGTATAGACTATTGGCATTTTACGTGTTAAGGTGGAAAATGTAAAGCCTTAACGCTATTTAAAAGTAAGTTTATTTTACAATTAGACACTATTATAATAGCGCAATATACTACATAGTAAATAGTTTAACGGATCCTTAGGAGATGTAAATCCCGAGCATCTCTTGAGTTACTGTACTCATATTTATTTCTGTTTATTTAACTCACATAAGATTTTCTAGTCTGACTCGAGTGTTTTTGTCTTTTCAAATTCGCTCGGGTCAGTCCGAGCATTTCAGGATAGCAGATTTTAGCTTTGGAGGACGAAGACGAAGAATCAGTATTATTTTATATATAGTATTACACCACACTCTTTCTATTCCGCTGCATTGCTTGTATTGGTATGTGTAACTCTGATATTTATTGTAAAAGAAGAATCAAGCTTTTGTAAACTGTTTATGAACTGTATATTTGTTATTATATTTTATCCTTCCGCTGTGAGATTCTATTTTGTTTTATTTCTTCTCTGTTTTTCTTATTTACCCCATAACAATCCGCCCTTGCGTATGCTTTGAATTGGCACGTGTGTCGGTTTAAAGTGTGTGAAAAGGCGGGATGTTACATGTAACAAGGCTAGGTGGGTAGCGCCCATTAGGGTGAGGTCATCCCTGTCTAGATGTCCCTTTTATTCGGCTTAGTGGTGCGGTTGCTGACCCCAACCGTGGGGTGATCTTACTCGGGATTATCCAGTAAGGAGTAGTCCCGGTCTTGTGTTGCAGGGGATTGGAAGTAATCCTCATTACGGTGATCTAGGCCACGTACTGTGACAGGTGGTACCCCAGTGCCTAGTCATTAGTTGGAAATCCATTCTCCCTACGTGCTTTACGGTTTTGTTTGTATACCTATTAGCTGGAATTTGATAAATGTAACAATTTCAGTTATTTTAATAAGTATTTGTAAATAGACACTATTATAATATCAGAGAACTTTATAAGAAATGTTTTAGCTATCGTAAGATAAAAACCCGACATGTTTATTTGTGGCGTGGTCCTACGAGATGCTTTTGTTTCAAAAGGATTTTGAAACTTTAATAATCTAATTGAATGTGATTTTCTCATGCTGTTATTCCAGACGGACTCGGATGTTATTTAACTATAATGCTCGGGTATTATAGAATAAAGGATATGTTGCTGTGGAGCTCAGGAGACGAGCTGGATGGCGATACGTACTTCCGTACTTGTTTTAAATATTCTTCTGTGTTGATTAGCTGTGTATTCAGTTTTGAGGACATGTTTATATGACTGTCCAGTTGTATGTTATTGATGTTGTTGAACTCTGATGATGTATTTTGATGATGTATGTATAAAACAGATATAGTTTTCTTTTGTGTAAAGATCAGTTATTATCTATTATATTTTATTCCGCTGCGATGGTTAGATTCTGATGTTGTTTTGTTTTCTCTTCTTCTACCACTTCTTTTTTAACCCAAATGGTTCGTATTTCCGTTCATCTTGAGTTGATTGATGGAGAATAGTGTCGACTTAAGGGATACAGAACTGCGTGTCGTTTCACTTGGTATCAGAGCTGAAGGTTAAGCGAGAACCTTGGCTCTGTTGGGAATTACTCATTAGAGATAGAATCAGTAGTACTCTAGAATGAGTTTGAGTGTATTAATAGAAATGAGCGCGTATTTGTTAGTGAATATAAAAGTTGTTTTATATTGTGTTGACTTATCGGTTGAGTGTTTATGGGTTCTGGCCGATATGTGGGACGTCATGTCGTCGATAGGGATTTCTAAACTCTTAAACAAGATAAACCAACACAGTATTGTTTTAAAATAGGGTAAATGAAATAATTTTAACCAAATTATTTTTGTATATAAAGGAAATTATTTTTCGTAAATTATTGTAGTTATATATGCATGCTTGGTTGTTAGGAATGATAATATTAAATTATTATCATTAATGTGTAAAATTGAATAAGAAATTGAAATATTAACCAAATATTAAGGCATAAATTAATAAAATAAATGGGATTTGTAAATATGAATTATAAATGTGATTTATAATTTTGTATAGAATTCCAGAGAAATATTGATAATGTTTCTGAAAGAATTTGGGATTTGAAATTTTTAGAAATTTAAATTCCTTTGAATTTTGAAATGGTTTTCAAAAGTTTTGGAGAAGTAATAGTGGAAGTATTTCGGAGATATTTTTGAATTGGATTTAAAATCTGGTGAGATTTGGGATTTAAAAATATTTGAAGGGATTTTAGAAAGATAAAAGCATTGAACTCTTTTCGATCGCTGGAAAATAATTCCGATGATGATCGCGACATCATCGGTGTTCATTTTCGAGTTTCCAAAAAGGGGAATTTCTACCTGGATGTTTTGGATTAATGTTTGTTTGCGAAATTTGGTTTGATTTTGAAAATGCAGAGGAATAGTTTGATTTAGATATATATGTTTTCAAAATTGAATTTGGAACATTTTAGTAATGGTTTAAACTCTGGAGTTGGTTTGAAATGTTTTGGTATTTTGGAATGTGAAATAGAAATCTAAACTCGAATTATAAATTACATTGAACTCAAGTAAAGTAGTAAAGTAATTTTTGAAGATAAAAATCAAAGATTGAATTGTAAACTGGAAGTGAGCCAACTGAATAATTAATTATTTAATATGGAAATGGAACACTAGTTGGATAAATAAAAGTTGAAATTTGAGTTAACGATGGATTTATAAATAAAACCCGAGTTATAAATAGAAATTCAACTTGGAATTGTAAGTGAATTAAACATGAATTAAATATGGCCTTGGATATTATTTTAACGAATTGAGAATGGAATTAAAATTTAAATGGATTAGGAAAATGGCTAGTTGACTTAAATGAGTCGTGAATGAATTGAATTTGAAAATTAAAATTTGTAATGAACAAAACAAAAGAACTAATCAAATAAATTTGTAGATTGGAATGAGATTTGATAAGTTAAAGTGAAAAAGAAAATTTATTCGCAAATGAAGTGAGCTTAAGTTTTGAAGTTGGAATAAATCGAAGTAAATTAACTTAAGTTAAAATAATTAGAAGCTCAACTTCGAGTAAGAATGAAAGTTCATTAAATGAAAGTTTGAGTTAAATTAATTTGGGTAATGGTTATTAATATAAGAATCGAATGTTGTCAAACTCAATGAAATGATTTTAAAATATATAGTTGGTGAATAAACTAGAAATAGGATGGAATTAAATATAAAATGAGTTGGAATCAATTGGATGTGGATAAAAACTAAAATGGATATTCTATTAAGTGAATATCATCAAATTGCATAGAACAAATTAGTCGCTCGACTTAAACGGACGTAAATAAAAATTCTATGAATTGGTAAAGGTAAAAAAAAATTGATTTTTGGAATCAATTGAAATAAATGTGAGTTTTTTGGGTTAAAAATGAATTGAATGTAAGCAATAGAGTTGCAAACCATTTAAATTGAATGAAGTTGGATACAAATTGGTTGTAAACAATTAAAATTAATGTCGGAACCCTATAAGTTGCTTATAAATATTATTTAACCCGCATTGCTTATAGAAACTCGTATGTTTGCTAGTTAGATATGTCAAATGTTGTTAAATTACGTGATTTTGGCACTTACATGTTTAAATTAAGTAAGTATAGGTACTGGGAAGCCGTTTGGCTGGATTTTGGGCGCGCTAATTGCTAAATAATAAGTCGCTTGCTTAAAATGCTAAATAGAGGTACGCCTACGCAATAAAAAAAATAGGAAATATGAACTGTTTTTGTTTTTTCGACCGTGTGGGTCGATGTATATACATTTATATCTCCTGTCAAATTGCAAAAGCTCTTCCGTACAAAAAAGACTTTGCCAAAATTTTTCGAAAATTTTGGGAGTTAGAAAAAAAATTTGAAAAATTTTCGTTAGCGACAAAACGATTTCGAATTGAAAATTGAAATAAATTAGTGAATGAAACTAATTTAAATAATGATATGAATAAGTTATAAATGGAAGATAAAATTCAATATTCAGAGTTGAAGATAAATTGAATTCATATGGAAATGGGAGAACCAATTTGAGTAGAAGTAGATATAAATTAAAATGGTGAAGTGAAAATAAATATAAGAAGCGTATAAAATACTTATATTGAACTTAAGAAAAATGGTAGAATTCTTTAGTAATATGGGTGTCGGGAAAATGTATTGAATAAGCATTCGAGTGAAGATTTAATAAAAATATGTGAAATGATAAGCGTTGATAAGTGAATAGAAATCAATTGAATATGAATAAAAAGAGAATTGATGTAGTTGATAATCAATTGAGATAAATACATAGGATGTACGTATATTATTTTATTCGCATAGCAATTTGATCCAGATTCGAGCACAGTATTTCAAGATAGTTATATCGAACCAAGTTAGGATTTTTCACTCGATTTTCGACGGCGAACCCTGAATATGGATTTTGATTGATTCTGAAAATTCTCTATCGTAGTTATGACTATGCAATGAGAATGATGGTTTCTGATCAAGAAGCCAGATCTGAGTCTGCAGTAGGAAGTCGGGTGGACGATACTAGTTCGGAAGTGAAATTGTGTGATCGAGTAAGCAATCGGATTCGGTATTGCGTACGAATGATATAGGTACATCGTACGAGCTTGAATGAATAGATATTGAAATTTTGTAAGGAAGTCGATAAAAAAATTTTGAATGTTGTGATTGGATATTATTGATATGTAGGATATACGGTATTATAAAGGAAAAGGAAAATTTGTTTTAATTTCAGAAGATAAATTTGAATTGCTCGACAAAAAGATATGTGTTTAAATTTCTATATGAAATTTGATTGGGTTTTTGATCTAGTCACTTGGCCTTTTGTTTTCTTTGGGAATTTGGGAGCCCGTAGAGGCATTTTGTAGTTGTTTCGAGCTAGCCGCACAAAGGAGGCGCTGGCGAAATTTTTCGAAAATTTAAGGAGTTAGAAAATTTTTGAAATTTTTTGATAGATTAAAATTTGGTTTAAACTATTTAAATTATTAAGGGGATAATATTATTGGTAACCTATGGATAAGTTTGGAAAATTAGTAAGGGTGATAATGTGTCTTTAATAAAAAGATTGTTTTGGGAAGTGTTTGAAACTGAGTGATTTTAGGAAAAATAGTTAACGTGTTGTGGACCATTCTTCTTAACTAGTAATTTCGGAGACGAAATTCTTTTAAGGGGGGAGGAATGTAACGACCCGGATTTTTCAACGTTGAATCTGGAATATTTAAATGGTTTTAAATATTGAAAATTGAATTATAAATTGGTTTTGAATATGGAAAACTTGGATTTATTTAAATAGACAGATTCAGGATTTAATATAGCAATTTGTTGAATAACATAAATTTTCAATTCAATAATGGGGGATTGAGTAAAATATTTAATCTTGAGTTTCAAGCTTGTTAAAAATAATTTAAGGGCTTGTAAACTTTATATCGATAGTTCTAAATATAATAAAAGCTTTTAAATTGAAATTGAAAGTGATTCGTTCAGTGCTGAAATTTATATCGTTTAAATTGATATTTAAAAATAGCCTTCCGAGGCACAGTCTCGGATTTCGACGAAACCAGTTCCATTAGATCCGTAATATTATATTATTATCAGATTTCAATTTCCGTAGCGTTTGGAGTTGTATGAGCGTACGATATATAAACGCGCTGAAATTTATATCGAGAATTTAATATAATAACTGGGTCCGAAAAGCTATCTTCTCCATACGATCGAATTAGGACTCGGAAACTTTTCCATCGCGATCGGAATATGGGTATAACGTTATAAACGCCTGGCGGCATGCCTTATTAGGAGTTCGAAAATTTTAGACTGTGTAAATCGAGACAATTTGAATTTAATAATATATATAATTTTAAATACTAATCACCATCAGTTGAAATTTTATTCACATCAAACTTTTTTTTTCAGCAGCTTTTTCTTTTTTTCAAGGCATTGTAGCCTGAAAATTTTGCACGACTGTTCCACTTTTTCAAAACATCGTGTCCCCTATTCCATCACGCAACAATCCAGAGCACGCTTCCCCTTCTTCTATTTATATACAGTCGAGTTTCCCCCAATTTCAAATCGAGGGCAAAATCTAATCGTTCGAAAATGGCCGATCTATTTAACCACATCTCCCTTTTTCCTATTGAGCAGTTTATTTTCAAATCGAAACCCAATCCACGATTTCAAAAAAAGAAAAGAAAATGAGGCATGCGAATAAATCGCAACGGCATGGCGGCGGCCTACGTGATGGTCGTAGTCGAGCAAATCGATTCATAAGCCGAGTTGTTTCTCGTTCGTATGGAAATTCGAGATCGACCCAGTGAAGCCGATTCACAATTAGGGGTCGCGACTAGTTAGCTTCAAACTACAACAGGCGAACAAGCGGGGAGTGGAGAGCTCGCGATGGCGGTAGGCCTGGTTCAGGCGCACGAACTCGTGATGGGTAGGGCAGTTGAGGCCATTTGAATTCATTTCGCGATGACACGATGATTGAGGGCTCTTTTTCATTCGATGTCAGAATGGTGGTGTTCTAGCTCGAATTGCATTGGGCATTGCATGATGGCGATTTGCATTCGAGGTAGCGATCTCGTGAGGGAGGAGTAGTAAGGTATTGGTCAAACTTGTTTTATTTATTTAATAATTTATGGATATACACAGTAAAATGGAAAATGTTTATAGTAAGGAAATACTATCTGTTACAGTATTTTGAAAAGAAATCAGCAAATGGAAAAAGAAAAAGAATATATATTATGAATATATACATACTTTTTAAGAACTGTGGAATTTTAAAATCTATATGAATTGTTCTTTTATGCAGTTTTAAAATGAAAATAAAATCACGGATTAATTTAATTATAAAATGGAATTTAATTGTTTGATTTTATTCGAATATTAATAAAATCATATAATTGTTATGCAAGGTCAAAATCATGAAATCAAGTCCGGAATGGAAATGGGTTGCATGCGTAGTAAAAGGTGAGTTAATCTCACTCTTCTGGATTGTTATTTAAATTTAAATGGTTAAATTTAAATAATTGGTTGAATGCCTGAATTGATTTGATGTGCTATATTATATAGTAGTATATATATAGTATATATTGGATTGATTGATTTCCTGCATTATATAGCGGATGAGACCCTATGCGCCGCATAATAGCGGATGATATTATATAAATCTCATATACCGCGATATTCCACCTCAAAGTGGAATTGGTATTTTATATTGTGTTAACATCTGTGGATGCAGGGAAACAGGTTGGAGGGATCCAACTGGATTCCTCAAAATTATTAGATTGTTTAATATTCTGTGTTTTGATTTTTGATATTCTGTGATGAATTATATGGGTAATTGGAAATGTTGGATGCTGGTTTGATTGAATATGGTTGGATATACTAGGTTAACAAAATATATAAATTGGATTTTTGGAAAGAAAATAAAAGAAGAGAATTTGTAAGTGAAATAATTATAGAGAATTTGAATAAAATTTAAGAATGAATTGGAAAGGAATAAAAGTTATTTTAAAATTCTAATAAATAAATTCCGAGTATGAAAAGGGGATTTTGAATAAACAGGAAGATAATGAATTTTAAACTTAAGTGTTATTATTTAAAAGAATAAAGCATTTATTTTAAATTTAAGATTTAAATTTTTGGAAAAGATAAAGAAGGAATTTGGGAAAAATCTGGAATTAGTATTTTTCAGTTAAAAGATCTTAAATCATAAGTAAGAAATAAAAACCTGAAGTTAATGGGTTTTGAAATAAATGGGTAATTAAAGGAAATTGTTTCAAAATGGAGTAATTTGGGAATCAAATTTGGAAATTGATTTAAGTGTTTGAAATTGGAAATTTGAAGGAGAATGGGACTATGAATTTATAAACTGGGCTTATAAAAGCGAAGTAATATATCAGTGGATATTTGGAGGAACAAATTCACGATGGGAATTTACTAAAGAAATGAGAAAATTTGTTTAAAAATAAATAGTGATTTATGTTTAAAGGATGTGAAGAGAAGTATATTTCCCTGGATAGCCAAGTACGTTTTCAAAGTAAATTTTTAAATATAAGTTAAAAGTTTTAATGTTGTTTTAAAAAGCATATTTTAGGAAATTTATTATTTTTAAATGTTTAAATTCTAAAGTAAGTATTTTTCAAATGAATTATCGTAGTAATTATTTAAAGGTGACTTGGTATTTTGTTTTAAAAGGACAAAATGTAGTTTTATATTTTATAAAGTAACCTCAATTTAAATATTCCTAAAGTATATGTTATTAATAAAGTATTGAAGTAGTTTTCAATTTAAATGTTAAAGTATATTTTATAATAAAGTGTTTTAAATTATTTTAAAAATCTAATGTTTTTGTGCTTGGTGTTTTCAGTGGAAATAAATATTTGAAAATTTATTTCATGAGAAAAGTGTAATTTGAGAACTGTTTTCAAAAGGGTTGAAAATGGAAATATATCTTGCGAAGATATTTTGAAGTTAATAAATAATTCAGGAGAAATTATTTACGCTTGATGGTTGTTTGAGAATGTTAATTGATAGTTACAAAACCGACTATCAATATTGGCCAATGCGCTGATCGTTTCGAAGAGACCGGGATCGGGATTTATTTTCTGAAAACCACTTCAATCCGGTTTGTACGTTTTCGTGAGGAAGACGAGTTTGGATTCGAAGGTGAGCAGTGAAGTTCAAGGGCTAGTCGCTACTAATCCTGAGGATGATTCAAAAATGGATGTAGTAGGAATAGTGCATTCGGTTCCATTCGAACCCGAGACGGACTTGTATGGATTGAATGCTTTCAGAACATCGTCAGGTGGACGATGAGCATTCTAAGAGATGAGTTCTCTAAAGGTAACTCTTAGCCTCAAGCCTCATCAACCGGGAATGACTGAAAATCAGGGGTTATGCAACAAGGCTAGGTGGGTAGCGCACATTAGAGTGAGGTCATCCCTGTCTAGATGTCCCTTTTATTCAGCTTAGTGGTGCAGTTGCTGATCCCAACTGTGGGGTGATCTTACTCGGGATTATCCAGTAAGGGGTAGTCCTGGTCTTGTGTTGCAGGGGATTGAGAGTAATCCTCGGTACGGTGATCTAGGCGACGTACTGTGACAGGTGGTATCCCAGTGCCTAGTCATTAGTTGGAAATCCATTCTCCCTACGTGCCTTTAGGTTTTGTTTGTATACCTATTAGCTGGAATTTAATAAATGTAATAATTTCAGCTATTTTAATAAGTATTTTTAAATAGACCATATTATAATATCGGAGGATTTTATAAGAAATGTTTTAGCCACCGTAAGGTAAAAACCCGACATGTTTATTTGTGGCGTGGTCTTATGAGAAGCTTTTGTTTCAAAAGGATTTTGAAGCTTTAATAATCAAACTGAGGGTGATTTTCTCAAGCTGGTATTCCAGACTGACTCGGATGTTATTTAGCTATAATGCTTGGGTCGGACCGAGTATTATAGAATACATGATATGTTGCTATAGAGCTCAAGAGACGAGCTGGATGGCGATACGTACTTCCGTACTTGTTTTAAGTATTCTGCTGTGTTGATTAGCTGTGTATTCAGTTTTGAGTACAGGTTTATATGACTGTCCAGTTGTATGTTATTGATGCTGTTGAACTCTGATGTTGCATTTTGATGATGTATGTATAAAACAAATATAGTTTTCTTTTGTGTAAAGATAAGTTATTATCTATTATATTTTATTTTGCTACGATGGTTAGATTCTGATGTTGTTTTGTTTTCTCTTCTTCTACCTCTTCTTATTTAACCCAAATGGTTCGTTTTTCCATTCATCTTGAGTTGATTGATGGAGAATAGTGTCGACTTAAGGGGTATGGAACTGCGGGTCGTTTCAAATCGTTGCTTACTCCGTGCGATCAAATCAACGCGTGCGAGCTATCTTGAAGCAGGCAACTGGTTTTTTCCCTCTCTTTTTAATATATAAATTTGAAACTGAAGTGAATTTGTTAAACGAAAATGAAATCGATGAGCGGTAATAAACTACGACACGGTTGGCAGAGAAGGGATTAAGCGTAACTGGAGTAGAATACTAAACTAGGCTGGGCTAATTAGTAATATGTCAGTTGGTTTAATATGTCATTTGATTTATAACTTTTATAAGTAATTGAATTAGGCGTAACTTTTATCAGTAATTTGATTAGGCGTAATTCTTTTATCAGTAATTCGATTAGGCGTAATTTGAAGTGAATTGTTTAGCATGTCCGTTGATTTATAGCTTTTATCAGTAATTGTTTGCAATAATTGGATTAGGCATAATTGTTTATCGGTAATTAAATTAGGCGTAATTGTTTAATAGTTAAATGTTTTATTTAGTTAACAGTTAAATGTTTAATAGCAATGTGTATTCTTAGCCAAACAATTTCTTCTTCAAACTGCGAAAGAAACTGAATAACATTTACGATGATTCATATGAAGTTGAGAAACAGAATAAAAATGGAAAACTTGAAAAAACTGGTATTTGTACATTACAATATGTAGTTGAGAGTATGATATGTTAAGCAACAACAAACAACCGATCAACTTATTGACCTAGATTATGTTTTTCATGAGGAGGATCCACTAGTAGAATGGACTAGAGAAGTTGAGAATCTAATGTTTGACAATAGAAGCGACAATCCTTAGTCAGACAATGACAACGTATCTTCTTAAAGGAAAAAAGATCCAAATAGTAAAAATAGTAGTTCATCAAATGATGACATAAGTAATGTCGTTGTTCATGGTATTGGTTTCAATAGTTATGGTGTTTACTCCGCTTATGGTGATTCTCAAAGACCTACCCAAAATTATACTATGAGAGATGCATATGAGTTTAATGGATAAAGAGATAGAAATTTGGCGTTGAAAATAAAGATCAACGTAATTATGATGACATATACACACATAATAATGTTTCTTGTTGTAGTTATTCCGTGGCTGACTACACTGGAGGTTATTCGTATTACGGAGCAAACCAAACAAATACCGCTGAAGGTCAACTAGCCAAGATGAACCCTAACCATTTGATAATATGATGATTACATTCTTAAATTCAAATCAAATGCAACAATATATCTTTCTACCTTATTATAATGGGACATAAAATGAAGAGAACGATGAGCACGGTTTGTATGATGCTTAAAGAAACAATTTTTGATATTAAATTTTTTATGTTGCATGTTTTGTATCTTCTACATAATTTGAATCAATTACTATATTAGCATTGTATTTTAATTGGCATATTTACAAGAAAGCACCGGAATTTACAAATCAAAATTAAAACGGAATTTCTGAAACGGAACCAAAAGACTAAAAAATTTCAATGACTGGAACGGAAATGGAAAGCGGAATTTTGATCCTTAAATCAACCAAATAATCGTAATTGACTAAAAATCAGTTTTTAGCATTATCAATTTTTGAAAAATAACAAAGCGTAAAACTCATTCATATGAATAAAATGGCACAATTTCTTTTTTTAATTCAAATAAAAATTATAAATCACAAGCTAAAAATATCGAGTTCAATTTTTATAGTAATCTATCTTTCCAAATTCACTTTCGTTGTATTAAGAATTATATATTTGCATAATATATTTAAAAATTAGATTTTTTTTTGTACAATAGCACTGTATGCAACATTTTGGTTGGTGGCAATAGAATACACATAAGGGAAGAAATATGTACGTAAAAATGGCTCTACGTGACATTTGGTTACTTGGCAAATATGTGTACTTTATAGTCCCACACCGTAGACTGGTTTAATTATTTCTTGTACAGAACATTGTTCTTGTTACCTTCAATCAATCTGTGAGGAGTTTCTCTTGTGGGATTGGTTTCCAGCATCATTCATCTATTATAAGATGATCTGGGCAACATTTGAACTCTTTTTTTCTCTTTTCTCATGTTGGCCTGAATTTTTTGTGTCGTCATATAATAGAAGTTTTAGAATTGTTTAGATGCCAATACTCCGTTAAGCTGAATTTTTATTCTTCTCTCAATTTTTTCCTTCCTTGAAATGGTATGTATTAGAAAATTATATAAATAATAAACCCATAAATAATAGAAAGTGGTATTAAGTATGGGTAGCAAGCACAATGTTGCTTAAATCAAGCATCCAAGAAGACCACGGATAACCATTGACATGCACACAAATTTACATAGTATGTCGGTTCCATTTTTGATTTTCACTATCATTTACCTTTTTTGTGTTGGTGAATACAGACAATAAAAAACAAAAAATTGGTGAAGAAGAATTAAGGTACCTATTTATTCATAAAAAACAACCAATGTTAAAATCTACAAACATTCCTACTATCATTTCAATCACACGCAATCGTGATGTCTAAACAATGTTGACTTTTGGCAGTGGTGGGTACTTTACCATGAAATGATGAACGATCATCACTATGGAAGCTATTGGAAAGGAAGAAATGTGCCTGAAATACTTCCACACAAGGTCGGTATGGGTGATTCCATTATTTGGTAAATGAATACATTATAGACTCCTTTTATTATTTCGTGTGAACGAAACCATCCTGCGTTATTCACATGTACTACAATGAGATCCCTTAGCACTATTGAGCTCAATTTTCTTCTTGATGATCTTCCCCTTCCCTTGTCATAGTCAAGGATGAATTTTAGGTCGCGACCATAGCTCTAGATAGTTTAATACTACTTGGAAAGCTTCAACCGATACAACTCTTTTTCAAGCTGTGTAGGGTAGATTACCCCCCTCTCCCCATTCGTCTACACTACCTACCCTATACTTCTAAGTTACTAGTACAATAGATGTTATTTTCAAGAGATATAGTCACTCAGCTACTTAAAGACAGCTTGCAACATTCCAAGGAAAAGATGAAAAAACATGTAGATATGCGTAGAAGTGAAAGAAGTTTTGAAATAGGGGATTTGGTTTATCTTAAGCTTTAGCCAGCCACATAGAAAGATTTATGTTGGTCAATAGTAAATCCATAAATTATCATCAAAGTTTATGGTCCTAATCATATAGTATAAAAAATTAGGACAGTAGCATACAAATTAAAATTACCTATCTCTCAACTCAGAAGGAAATTGGGAAATAAAGTGCCTTTACATCTTGACTTTCCAAGTTTTATTGAAGAGATTACTGAAGATCTAGAAATTGTGTTTGATAAAAGTATGGATAGTAAAAATGGAAAAAATGACACACAAGCATTATTCAAATGGAAGAACAAGGGAGAAGATAAAGCTAAAGGGAAATATATACACTAAAATTTAAAAGCCAAAGTAGTACTTTTCATCCAGGTACAGTTTATCCTAGTAGTTAAAATTAGCAATAATAGGTAAGTGTAATTCGACTGAATAAGAAACTCTAAGCATGAATTAATATAGCATTTTGATTTTTCAAACAACTCATTCATCTTTCTGTTATCAAAAATGACTAGACTTTTGATAAATTTCATTAATGTATAGAGAGAGAGAAATATTAGAGGAAAGAAGAAGCGTATCTTTATTTCTGTAAAAATGAACCTGTCTTTGTACAAGGCTTTTACAAAGAATATTTATATCCAAAATTGTTATAACAAAACACTCAGAAATTAGGACCTCTAATCATTGTTTATTATATTAATATGGCTTAATATCCCCCCTCAAGATGGATTTGGAGGAGGCTGACAAACAAGGCCAGTCTTGAAACTCAAAAAATGATGTTCTGCACCCAGTGGCTTAGTCATCACATCAACAAACTGCATAGTTGTACTAACAGGAGAAAATACAATGAAATTTTCCTAAGTATGATCTCTAATGTAATGACAATCCATCTTCAAGTGCTTTGTTCTTTCTTGAAAAAAAAAATTCATTTTTAGCAATATATTGTCCACATTCATTGTCATAGAATACAGGAATAGGTTTAAGAACATTCACCAACAAATTTTGAAGTTGTCCTTCTATCTAGACAACTTCACTAGTTTTTTGACTCATTGCCCAGTACTCTATTGAATTTGATACCTGAATTCCAACTCAAAGGAAGAGGCGGAGGAGGAAGTCACGGGGTTGAAAACCCTAGCTGGAGCGGAATTGAGGAGGACCGAACCAAACCGTGGCTCGGTGTTGAGGCTATGGAGGCCGAACGAGTAATCTCGTTCGGTGAAGGAGAAATTTCATTCAGTGCTTGGGCTTCGAGATGGCTTCGCTCAGTAAAGGAGATCTGAAGACAAAATTTTGAAGCATAGGAAAATAATGCCGAACGAAATATTTCTTTAGGTGGCATACCGGTCCACTTATTTCGTTCGGACATTACGCCAAACCAAATTAGTTTTGGGTAATGCTGAACCAAATGATCTGCTGCGTTTACCGAATTAGATGCAAGTGTCAAACCAGTTGTCTGAACCATAGTGATGCGCCGAACCAAATGGATGTTGAACCAAACCTCAGGGCTGCTATATAGCAGCTACCCCTCCTTATTGCTTCACTCTATAAGTGGTGGAGCTTCTAGACAACAATGGCAGCATCCTAGAGAGCTAAAACTCTGCAGAATTTTGTCTGTATTGTAAATTGTTCTTATGTGTAGCCTCCAAAAGTGAATCAATATTGTAACTCTAATCTTTTAGTGCTTAATAAAATCTCCTCTCTCCAAGTGGACATACACTGCCTCGCGGTAGTGGAACCACTATAAATTTTGGTGCTATTTATTTTTCTACATTGCATAGATCTATGATTGTCTCTTCTGGTGTTTATCTCTATTTGTTTCATCTCACTACAATCACGATCTAGTTGTTTACCACTGCATTGGGGTTTTTATTTCCTTAAACTGATCAACTGAAGGGATTTTACCCAACAGTCTAGTATCAGAGCTGTAAGGTTATTTGAGGAGTGTTAGACGCTATGGTAGAAGATGAAGCGACTCCAGTTGTTACAAGACCATATACTAAAGGGATGTGTATTGCGTCAGGATCACATTTGTCAATTGAGAAATGGAATGTGTATAAAAACTTCGAGAAGTGGCAATGGAGGATGATGGCTGTTCTAATGAGGAATGACGTCCATCAGGTAGTGTTTGCCCCTAAGAAGTTGATGAATCTCAGTCGCGGAAAGGAAGGAGATGGAGAAATGAGCATTTATTACTTTACAGCTAGCTATAGGAGAGAATGTCATCTCAAAGATTAGCAGTGAGACCACTGCTAGAGGCATTTGGACCAAGCTAGAAAATCTCTACTTGAAAAAATTTCTAACTAACTGTCTAATTTTGCTGAAGATATTTTCACCATGTAGATGAAAGAGGGTACTTCAGTGAAGGAACATCTTAATTTCTTTGATGATCTCGTAATGAAGATGAAGGTTGTTGACTTGAAGATGGATGAGGAGAAAATGACAATGATTCTTTTGTGTTCTCTTCCGGAGCGATACACAGGTTTCACTAACGACCTTATCTTCGCTAGAGACACATTAACAATGAAAGATGTGGAGTCAGACCTTCTATCTGAGGGATTGAGAGATAGATAAAGGAGATAAGTGAAAGAAGTAGAGGTAAAAGTAGTAGTCACAGCCTGTTTATTGAAAGAGGTAGCGATGATAAGAAATTTTCACTCTAGAGGGCATTCTAAGTCCAAGAAGCCCGATAATGGTAGGAGAGGGAAGTCTAAGGATGGGAAGTTCTTTATCTGCAAGAAACCTAGTCATTGGAAAAAGAATTGTCGAGATTTTAAGAAGAAGCAAGAAGACGGATCTTCATCATTTGCGGTGGACAAATTTGTATCTGACGATGTGTTGTCTGCAGTAGTAGCGGATGTCTCAAGCCATTGGGTGTTGGACTCGGGGGCGTCCTCTCTTATGACGCCTAATAAGGATTACTTCTGTTATTTTATTGGGCGAGAGGGAAGCTCTATTCTTATGGATAATGAAGCTAGCTGTAGAGCAATGGGTGAAGGTACAGTAAGGATCAGAATGTTTGACGGAGTGATATGCACTTTGATAGGTATCTGGTGTGTTCCAGGTCTTTGAAAGTCCTTAATTTCTATAGCACAATTGACATCTTTGGAATGCAAGGTAACTCGAGAAGGATAGTCTAAAGGTTTCCAAAGGTGCACTAGTTCTTATGAAAGGAGATGTGTTCCGAAATCCGTATTTCTAAAAGAAACCACAGTTCTTGGAGAGTCGTGTGTTGGACTAGATAGTTCTCTTGCATTAGATGCTAGAAAACTTTGGCATCTCAGGTTAGGTCATATTTCAGAGAAGGGCTTAAAGTTGCTGTGAAGACGGATGATGATCAAAGAAGGAAGCTTCAACAAGATGGACTTTTGCCAGGAGTGTGTGTTAGGAAAGCAAACTAAAATATCTTTTGGAGTCGGACTTCATAGATCGAGGCGAGAACTTAAGTACGTGCATACAAATGTTTGGGGACTGGTTGCTACTCCTTCTCTTGGAGGAGAAAAGTATTTTTTTCTTTTTCATTGATGACTTTTCTCGAAAAGTATGGGTGTATGTTATGAAGACCAAATGAGAAAGTTTTGAGAAGTTCAAAGACTGAAAAGTGCTTGTTGAGAACCAATCTGGTTCTAGGTTGAAGGTGCTAAGATTTGATAATGACGGTGAATTTGTCTCTAGGAAGTTCCTCGATTTCTATAGCCAACATAGCATTCAGAGACATTTCACTACACCGAAGATCCGCAATCCAATGGGGTTGCAGAAAGGATGAACATAACTCTACTGGAGAAGGCTCGTCGCATGAGATTGACGGCGGGATTGTCTAGAGGCTTTTGGGCTGAGGCATTATCAACTGCGGTGCATATCATGAATTGAATTTCATGCTCAGCCATAGATGGGAAGATTCCAGAGGAAAAGTGGAGAAGTAAAGCAGTGTATCTTGGTTACTTCCAAATTTTTGGTTGTCCTGTGTACGTTTACCATACAAGTGATGACAAGTTGGAGGCTAGAGCATACAAGGACATACTAATGGGATACATCGATGGTATCAAAGGGTATCGAATTTGGAACCCTGTTGATCAAAAGATTTTTCATTCTAGACACGTTACTTTTGATGAGTCTTCTGTGTCCAATCTGAAGGAGGAGCTACCAACCACATCAGAAGATTCTAATAGGCCTAAGGAGATGGAAGAATTTCTCATGTTCCAGCCATATAGTAGAGTTGTTGATATTGTCGAGGAAAACGTAGTTGCTGAAATATCACAAGATAGTCCACAAGTACCTTCTACTAATGTTGGTGATGTGTATGAACCTAGAGGAAGTTCAATTCAAGGTGGAGCTAAAAAAATTTTAAGCGAAGCAGTACCTATCCGGGTCAGTCGTATGACTACTAGGCTTCCCAAAAGGTATGGCGATTGGCAGTTTGTGAACCTTAGCCTTGTGATCAGTTTGACTATGCCCTACATATGGTTATTAAAGAGCCGCTTGACCTTGATGAAACTTTGAAGTCATATGATAGTTCAGAGTGGCTGTGCGCTATAGAAGAGGAGTTAGAGTCATTGAAGAAGAACAAGACTTGGGATTCGGTACCACCTCCTCAAGGAAGCCGAGCCATAGGTTGCAAGTGGGTGTTCAAGGTAAAGGGTAATGGGAGATACAAGGCTAAACTAGTTGCTAAAGGGTTTTCACAAAGAAAGGGATTGGAGTATGATGGGATATTCTCTCCAGTAGTGAGGCATACGCCCATCCGCATTTTGCTCACCATCGTCCTAGCTCATGACTTGGAGCAACTGGACGTGAAAACCGCTTTCTTGCATAGAGACTTGGATGAGACCATCTACATGAATTAGGCAAAGTATTTGTTGTAGATGGAAAAGAAAATTGGGTTTGCAAATTAAAGAAGTCATTGTATGGACTTAAGCAGTAGCCTAGACAATGATACAAGAGGTTCCACTCTTTTATGATTTCACTTGGTTTTGATCATAGCGTCAAAGACGCTTGTGTGTACTTCAAGCATTTAAAGAATGGTATATGGGTGTACCTACTCTTGTATTTGGATGATATGTTGATTGCTTCCAAGGATAAGGCTAAAATTGATAGTTTGAACCTAAGGCTAAAAGCGAAATTCGAAATAAAGGACGTTGGAGAAGCAAAGAAAATTTTGTGTAGGAAAATCCAAAGGGATAGAAAGTTAGAACTTTTGAACCTTACTCACAAGGAGTATATTCGAAAGGTGCCTGCACGGTTTAGCATGGAAGGGGAAAAGGCAATCAACACACCTATGCCTTTGCATATACAGCTTTCTAGTAAAGGCTCTCCGATCTTGGAAAAGGACAAGCCTTATATGATGAAGGTCCCTTATGGATGTGCAGTTGGCAGCTTGATGTATGCTATGGTCTGCACTAGGCTTGACATTGCATAGCCGGTAGGATTGGTAAGCAGGTTTATAGCTAATCCAGGAAAGACGCATTGGGAAGCAGTGAAGTGTATGTTCAGATACCTTAGAGGAGCTCCAAAGCGTGGACTTGTCTTGGCGGCAGACTAAGAGATTTCAGCTTGGTTGGATTTTGTGATTCCGACTATGCCAGTGATAGAGATCGAAGGAAGTCGACCTTCGGATATGTGTTCACCATTGGTGGGGCATCGATCAGTTGGAGAGCGAGGTTGTAGACGATTTTGGCTTTGTCTACCACATAGGCAGAGCTCGTAGCTGCGGTTAAAGTAGTTAAGGAGATGTTTTATTTGAGGTGACTGCTGTATGATTTGGGCTTCGTATATGAAGGCGTAGATGTATACTATGACAGTCAGAGTGCAATATGCTTAGCTGAAAATTTAATATTCAGCTCGAGGACTAAGCATATTGAGGTGAGGGTTGTTCCTTGTCTCGATGAGTGAAGTGAAGCTAGTTGGCCTTTAGAAAGTTCACACAAATGAGAATGCACCACACATGTTTACCAAGTCGTT
The DNA here is from genome assembly GCA_030765085.1 of Allium cepa. Lineage (NCBI taxonomy): Eukaryota > Viridiplantae > Streptophyta > Magnoliopsida > Asparagales > Amaryllidaceae > Allium > Allium cepa. The sequence goes on from CM060939.1 coordinate 693,153,458, forward strand.
GCCTGTTGCTAAGTTTGAGCATTGCTCAGACTTGATTCGCTTAATGAAATGCTAGGTGTCATGGGGTGACGTGGGGGGAGAGTTGAGTTGGTTCATGGAGACGTTTATTTTCATGGTGGAGATTGATAGGTTCTACATGGACTGGGTACTTCGAACACTTTGTTGACGGGCAGTGGTTTTGCCGGAGTTCTTTGATAGAGTGTAATGGGTGATGACATTGCCGAAGCTCATTCGATAAGTATCCATGGCTTAGAACAAGAAGGTGTAGATGAAATTGGATGCCTTGATGGAATTTGGTATCATGGTGGAGATTTTTGAATTTGATACCTGAAATTCCAACTCGAAGGAAGAGGCGAAGGAGAAAGTCACAGGATTGGAAACCCTAGCTGGAGTGGCATTGTGGAGGACCGAACCAAACTCTGGCTTAGTGTTGAGGCTATGGAGGCTGAATGAGTAATCTCACTCGGTGGTGGAGCAGTTTCATTCGGTGCTTGGGCTTCGAGTTGGCTTCGTTCAGTAAAGGAGATCTGAAGATAAAGTCTTGGAGCGGTGGAAAATAATGCTAAATGAAATATTTTGTTCGGTGGCATGCCGGTCCAATTATTTCATTCGGGCACTGTGCCGAACCAAATTAGTTTTGGGTAATGCCGAACCAAATGATCTGTTGTGTTTGTCAAACCAAATGCCAATGACGAACAAGTTGACCGAACCAAAGTGATGCGTCGAACCAAATAGATGTCGAACCAAACCTCGGGGCTGCTATATAGCGGCTACCCTCCTCATTTCTTCACTCTATAAATAGTGGAGCTTCTGGACGACAATGGCAACCATCCTAGAGAGCTGAAACTATGTAGAATTTTTTCTATATTGTAAATTCTTCTGATGTATAGCCTCCAAAAGTGAATCAATCTTGCAACTCTAATCTTTCATTGATTTATAAAATCTCCTCTCCCTAAGTGGACGTACACCACCTTGAGTAATGGAACCATTATAAATTTTGGTGTTATTTTTTTTTCATTGCATAGATCTATGACTGTCTGTTCTGATGTTTATCTTAGTTTGGTTCGTCTCACTACAATCACGATCCAATTGTTTTCTGCTGCGTTGGGTGTTTTATTCCCTTATACAGATCATCTGAAGGAATTTTACCCAACATACTCTACCTAAGTGTAACTCTTAGAAGTTGCCTTTTGTTTCTTTGTCTTCCAGAAAATTAGAGAATCCCATAAGAAAACACAAAATTTGTTGAGAGACCTTCCATAATATGCACATGTACCCCAATCAACATCATTGTATGCCTTGAGCTGTAATGTAGTATTAGTGGCATAGAAAAGACCATGATTCAATGTACCCTTAAGATACTTCAATACATGTAATGTTCTAGAAAAATGTGGAATTCTAGGCTCTTGCATAAACTGACTAAGTCGTTGAATTGCATATGAAATATCCGGTCTTGTCATGTTGATAAAGAAGCTTCCCAACCAGTCTTCTATATACTTTAGGATTAAGCTGCTTTGTGCCTTCAATCGTGCTAATTTTCAAACCTTTAGGAAGAGGAAATGGAGCTGTTTTGGCATTCTCCATATTTGTAGGACTAAGCATATCTAGCATATATTTTCTCCAGTTCAAAAGAATCCCTTCTTTTGTTTTAGTAACTTAAATTCCAAGAAAGAAAGTCAATTCTCCCAATTCTTTAATGGTAAAGGCCTTGTCCAAGGCTTTCTTGACATCAAAAATAATTTGAATGCTGGAACCAGTTGCTAGTAGGTCATCCACATAGCAAACGGTAACAGTAAGTCCTTCACAATCAATTCTGATGAACAAAGAGCAATCTTGTTTGATTGAACAAATCTACGTTCAGTAAGAAAATAATTTAAGCTCTTTTTCCATTGCCTAGCAACCTGTCCGCATCAATAAATGGACCTTCTAAGCTTACAAACCTGTCCAGGTTTAGCTTTGGTATAGCCAAGAAGAGGCTTTATGTATAATTCCTCACCAATATAACCATGTAAAAAAGCATAGTTGATGTCTAACTGGTGTAAATGTCAATTATGAGCTACTGCTAATGCTATGACAATCCTAACAGTAGTAAATTTTGCAAATGACTGAAAGTATGTTCAAAATCTTTACCTTTAATCTGCTTATCATCCATTGCCATAATTTGGCTTTACATCTTTCAACATCACCATTTTTCAAAAACTTGGTTTTCTAAACCCATTTACTTCCTATAGCAAATTTGTCAGGTGGCAAGTCCGCTAAATCCCAAGTATGATTCTTCTCCGTGGCCTCTATTTCCTTCGCCATAGCCTCCACCCATCTAGAATCCTCCTTGCTTGATTATAAGAAGCAGTCTCTTTGGTAGATAATATTAATTGAGATTATGAAGAGCATCGGAATCCAAATGTGTCAATGATGGTTCTGTGAAAACATTAAAAGTCATAGATGTAGAAGAAGAATCATGAGGAGTAGAGAGAGGTTTAATATGTTGAACTTCAAAGTCTTTGAACTTTGAAGATAATTTAGATGGTCTTTTAGATTTTCTTTGTATAGAAACTATGCCAATAGTAGCTTTCTGTTAGGAAGAAGAAAAAGGAGAGTTCAATTTAGGTTGAATGGAAGAAGAAGAATCTTATGGAAGAAGAAGAATCTTCTAAAGATATATCATCATTAGAAGAGGGGGTATGTGGTGTAGGAAAGAAAGGAATGTACAAATTTGAACCAAAAATCTGTTCATTAGGATTAAGTGGATCAGAGGTTTGAATTTGAGAAGGTGTGGATTTGTGTTTGAATTTTAGAGATTGTTTGAGTTTCTGTATAAAGAAGAGATTTTATAGTATGTTAAGGAAATATAAGTTCCTCAAAAATGACAACTCTACCAAGAATAACCTTGTGGTCATCAAAATCATATAACTTATACCCTTTCTGTGCATAAGAACATCCTATCATGATGCATCTCTTTGCTCTAGGAGCAAATTTATCACCCGACTTTACTGATGGGTAACAAAAGCAACCAAAGACTCTAAGATATCCGTGATCTGGTGCTTTTCCCACCAAATTCTCATATGGATTATTCCAATAAAAAATAGCGCTAGGCGTAAGATTGATCAAATGTGCAACCACTAAGATACAACCTCTAGAACTCAAATTAGCATGTATCATGATTGGTCTAGCAGTTTCTAGACCATGTTATGTATTCTCTCTACCCTCCCATTTTGTTTAGGTGCCTCAATATATTTTGTTGGTGTAAAATTCCTTTCTGAGCAAATAAGAGGCTATAAGACTCCTTGAATATCTCGGTACCATTATCACTCCTAATCACTTTCACCTTGCAAGCAAATGGAGTCTCAACATAGGCAAGAAAAGCAAAGATTATACTATATACTTGTTTGTTGTGTAAGAAATGAGTCTAAGTTGTTCCGGTATGGTCATCTAGAATAGTCAGAAAATAAGTTGCACCAGACAACGTAGGAGTTCTATAAGGTCCCCATAAATCCATGTGAATCATCTTAAAAGGCTGAGTAGTAATAGAAGAAGACAAAACAAAAGGCAATTTATGATGTTTCTCTAAATTGCGTGCTTCACAACTAAAATCATCCCTTCATTGCCAGAACAAGGAACTGTTAAGTGTTTCATATTAGAAAGACTTACATAACCTAATCTTGCATGAAGAGTTCTAAAACTAGGTAATGAAGTAGAATTATTTGCTAACACATTGTTAGACCTTTCAGAATAAAAAACATGAGACATATTATTTGTAGGTAAAGAAGAAGTATTAGATAAGGAATGAAAAATATCTCTAGTGAATTTGTATAATCTACCCACTCTTTTTCCAGGTCCTTTCACTTGTTTAGAGCATAGGTCCTGAAACAAAAGTCTTGCTGATCAAAATGAGCTACTGATTTGTTATGGTCAAGTAATCTTCCAATAGAAAGGAGATTATGCTTAAAATCAGAGATATACAATACATTTTTGAGAATTATTTGTGGTATAAGATTAATTATTCCTGTTTGTGTCATAATTTTAAGAGTTCCATCAGGCAAAACCAACATGCAAAGGATGTTTCAGTGTTTGAATTGAAGCAAAACATTTTAGATCATATGCTATGTGATCAGATGCACTAGAATCTACAATCCAAGTGTTATGATATGCAGCATTTGTACCCAAATCAGCAATAGAAGCGGTAATACCTGCAAAATTCACCGTGGTATAGTTCTGAGATAAAGGATTAGAAGGAGGTTATTGCTGCATCATCTGCATTACTGCCATGTAAATTTCAAAGACCACATTTTGTTCAACATAAGTTCCTGAATTGTTGTGAGTGCTGCTCTCACCAATTTGCATAGGAGCACTTCCATGGATACCAGATGCTAAAGATTCGTGAATGCTAGATATATTTGTTGCCATCTTACCAGCTCATTTTGTACCCTTTCGTTTAAGATACCATTCCGAATAACCTATCAGTTTGAAGAACTGATTAGCAGAGTGTCCCTTCATCTTATAATGTTCATAAATTGAGTATTCTTGAGCCTTTTGGAGTCTCTTTTCCATAAAATTGTCCTGAAGGTTTCTGTGAATTAAACCTTACAGTTTGTGCTTGAAAAGCATTAAAACTGTTGATTTCATTTATGTTCCGCCTCTTAATCTGCTGCAAAATATGATAAGCACGATTCATAATTGGTAAAGGATCATAGGTAAGCAAATTAACTCTGACTTGACGATAATCTTTGTTGAGACGAGAGAGAATTTAATGGGTTTCATCCTTTGGTCAGCTACAATAAGCTTCTTGAGAATACCACAACTATAATCCTTCATGATTCTGTATGCTAATACTTAGAAATTAACAAATTTCCTTGTTCAATTAACATCAATTGACGATGCAAGTCATACAATTATGGAATATTTGTCCTTTCGTATCTCTCAACAATCTTCCATAATTGACGAGAAGAGTCGTTGAAATCAAACTCTCAGAGATCGATTTATCAGTCAAATTTGTTACCCAATTCATCACAACATAATCATTTCTGATCCATCTCTAGTAGTCAGGACAAGTTGCTTCAGGTTTCGCCAAAGTTCCATTGATAAACCGTAACTTATTGTGACCATTCACTATTTCTTCAGCGTATTAAGAGGGGATAGAGAAATTAGGACAATTTCAGTTGGATTATCGCTCTGATACCGTGATAAACTTCATTAAAGTTTAGAGAGAGAAATGTTAGAGGAGAGAAGAAGCATATCTTTATTTCTGTAAAATTGAATCTATCACTGTACAAGGCTTTTGCAAAGTGTATGCATATATGGAATTGTTATAACAAAACTCTCTAGAAATTAGGATTTCTAATCATTGTTTATTATTTTAATATCTTTATTAATAGTTGGCTTGGAAGCGCAATATTTTGGTCCGACCGCGAAGTTCCAAAATTGCCCATTATATACAATTCTTTTAAAAAAATCTCCACCATTTGATCCTAAAAAATAGCATTTGCATATTTTTTTCTGAACTCAGTGCATTCATTAATTTGTCTTAAAAATAGCATCTACATACCTGATCCTAAGCTCATGCATATAGCACTGCACTTTTATTACGTGTAATATTATTGTCAACTGCATACTATGGCGGGTAGCGTTAAGAAACTCAACCTTTTTATTATATGTTTGATTCAAAACAGGTTGAAATAGGGAGTAAATAAACTATTATTATAATTTTTTTGTTCCTGAGTTTAAGTGAAAGCATGATATTTGTCTGGTATCAACGTCAACTTACAAAAACGTCTCTCTACAAATATTAACAAATGTTAATATCACTTAAAAATAGGATCTAGCAAATATACTTTTTTTTTCAAATTCATAACGCTCTTTTACATATATATTACCAAACCTAATATCATTTAAAAATATAATCTAATAAATAAACTTTCTATACATTTTTGTTTTTATTAATTGATAACGGAAAAAAAATCAAACTAACAAAAAATTAAACGATACAACTTAAAAATAAAAATTCAAACTAATAAAAAAATTAAACGATGCAGCATAAAAATAAAAATTCAAACCGACTACGCATGTTCCAACGTAAAATCATAGCTAAATATGTATGAAAATCATTTTTTTAATATGCTAAGCATATATAATTTATAAAAAAAAATCAATTTATCCACGAAGGGTGTAGCATTGTCACGTGCGAAGCGCGTGTCCAAACACTCGTAGTAAGAAATGAAGTATGAAGCGGTATAAAGAAGCCGCTGTTAATAACATACTTAATACTATATATTATGGTATATGGGTAATGGGTATTATGGCCCGATAGCCCAAAAGCATTATATTACTTGTATTTATATGTTTCAATTTGTACCGGAGAAGTATGTATCAGAAACAACAAAATTTAAAATAAATATAATATTTCTCTCTTTGAAAAACAATAAACTTCTTGAGTCGAATCATCTATCAATTCTTTCATGGTATCAGAGCATTATAACGCTTAACAGCATTTGATTTTCATTTGCAAAAAGTTTAAAAAAACCGATAATCCATCAGAGTAACTTCATCATTTGGAGATCGGTTTGCCCATCAGACACAAAATCATCATTTGGGCAGTAGAGATTTTGCCTCGAGAAACTGCTGCCTCGCCAAGAAAATCATTGGTTGTAACAAGTCTTTGATTTAGTGCAAATTCGAACTTGTAAAATACAAAAAAACAATCAAAAATCAAGAAATTCGTCAAATCAGGAAGAGAGTAAGTGCCTTGCCAGAAGTCTATCAGAGTTATATCATCATTTAGACTTGGTTACAACATACCTAGTCACTGTAGAGAGGAACCTTTTGATTTTAATAGTGAATTCTGATTTTACAAGTCTTTTCTTGATTCAAGAAGCATCGGCATGGCTGAAGGAAGTTCAGCAACTTCTAACAATGCTACAAATCCACCCCAGAAAACTTCTGCAACAACAGAAAATCTCATCAAAACCATTATCAGTCCCCAAACATAGCTTATCACAGCACATTTAGAAAAAGACAGTTATCTTCTTTGGAAAGTTCAAATTGAAAATTTGAAAAATATAGTCAAAGGACATGGTCTTGAATGATTCATTCTTCGTACACTTGCCATTCCACCCAGGTTTGTTATTGATCAAGAAAAAAAAACTGTGAGTAATGAACAATTTGTAAAGAATCAAAGACAAGATAACTTGATAAGTTCTTGGTTGCTTTCTTCAAAAAGTGTAAGACTATTGCCACAAGAAATTGGATGCAAGACTACAAATTAAATTTGGAAAACATTTGAGAGGATATTCAATACACAATCCAAAACTAAGGTCATGCATTACAAAAGGCGGCTAAAAAAAGTAAGTAAAGACAATCAACCAATAAGAGAATATCTAGCAAAGATCAAGATTACATGTGATTTACTTGAAGCAACAGGCTATAAAATCTCAAATACTGAGCAAGTACTAACTACCTTGAGTGGTTTGAGTAATGAATATGAAATTGTTGTCGCGGTCATATCATCACAAGAAACTTTACCATCCCTAGAATATGTTCACTCTATCCTCCTAGCACATGAAGAAAGACTTGATTTCAAGAAACTCGTTGATTCTAACATGTCAATCAATTTTGCAACAAGCAATAAAACTAAAACCCATAACTATGCTAGGACGTATCAACAATACCAGAGAGTAAATTAATCGGTCAGAGGAAGAGGTAGAGGGATATGGAGTGGTGGCAATAAAATAAAATGTCAAATATATGAGAGAGTTGATCACACTACTCCAAAGTGCTACTTCAGGTTTAATGCAAGTTATGTACCAGGACAAGGTTCAAATGATCAAAGAAGTAGTACTTTTAGTGCAAACTTAGCACAAGTGCAACAAGAATCAAATAATCAATCTAATGGAAACAAGAATTAACACCCGATTGAAATCACTAAGCCTGAACACATTCAAGATGAAGCATGGTACCCAAATTCAGGAGCAACCAATCACTTAACAAGCAATCTTGACAAATTAAACCTAGGTAACAAGGAATACAGAGGTAAACAGTCTATTTTCATGGGAAATGGTAAGTCTATTGAGATCACACACACTGGTAACGCCTGTATCAAAGGTGAAAGGCAACTATATCTTAATAAAAGAGTACCAAGGATAAAGAAAAATCTTATGAGTGTTTCTCAATTTGCACATGACAATAATTTTTAGTTTGAATTTTATCCTAGGTATTGTTTAGTTAAAGATGTACTAACTAAAGAAATACTTTTGCAGGGTGATGCAGTGAATGAGCTTTATAAGCTTACTTTGATTAATTGCATGAATCCTATAAAGAAAGTAAAGAGTTGTAACAATACCGAAATATCATCAACTAAAAGTGACAAAAATATCTTTGATCTATGACATTACAAGTTAGTTCATCCTAATGCAAGTGTTGTGAAGTCAGGTTCTTGTAGAAAATAAAATTTTCTTTGATAATTTTACATTACCATATGTTTGCACTTATTGTCAAATGGGAAAAAGCCATAAACTGGCTTTTGCAAATTCTTCAACTAAGTACAATATGCCTTTAGAATTGGTTGCAACTGATCTCTAGGGTCTTGCACCCATTAGTTCAGACTATGGCTACAAGTACTATATATTATTTGTTTATGCACACACTTGACACACATGGATATATTTCCTGAAAACAAAGGCAGAATCCTATAATGCTATTATATTTTTTATAGCACAAGCTGAAAAGAAAACAAATCACGAAGTTAAAATCATTCAAAGTGATGGTGGTGCTAAATACAAATCACTTAGTAAGTTTTTCTTTGATAGGTATATAATTCATAGAACTACATGTCCATATACCTCTGGAAAACATGGTCTAGTTTAAAGAAAACTAGACATATAGTTGAAATTGGACTCACTTTACTTGCACAAGCATTACTACCTTTAAAATATTGGTCAGATTCTTTTAATACTGCAGTATATTTGATCAATAGAATACCAACAAAAATACTGAAAGGAATAAGTCCAATTGAAAAACTCTTTGGAACAAAACCCGACTATCAAATTTTAAGAACATTTGGATGTCTATATTTCCCTATTTAAGACCATATAATAATCACAAACTAGATTTTAGATCTGTTCCATGTACTTTTCTAGGTTATGCAACTAAGCAGAAAGGATACAAGTTTCTTGATAACACTGGGAAATAATTATAAGTAGACATGTGTTTTTTAATGAAAAAGTATTACCATTTGCATGCGCAAATGTTAAAACAACATAGAAAGTGTACAATCCAATAGTATCTATACCTACTATACATGTGTATTCAAGTGTATGGAATTAATCAGAGACTAAGAAGGAAACAGGAGCTTCTGAATCACAACATGCAGTGTTATCTAAATCGGGTCATGGTACAAGAGAGCAATCTGATATACACACTCAGTTACCTACAAGATCAAATGATCCAAATCAAGGCATTAGTGAAGATGGTCAACAAGGTCAGTCAGTGGAGAACACTGATCAGGCAAGCAATTCAGCATCATTACACATTGAATTACAAGCTATAATAGGTCAACATATGATAACTAGATCAAAGAGTGGAATATTTAAGCCAAAAATCTATACTGCAATATTAGGCATGGATGGGTCTGAAGCATTTGAGCAAGCTATTAAAGATAAATACTGAAAAGCAGCAATTGATGAAGAGTACCAGGCACTCATGAAAATAAAACATGGAATCTAGTGTATCCACCGGCAAACAAGAACATAATAGGGTGTAAATGGACATAGAAATTGAAGAAAAATCCAGATCGAACAGTGTGAGGATATAAAGCAAGGCCTGTTGCTAAGGGATATACTCAACAATATGGATTTGACTTCAGTGAAACGTTTTCATCAATGGTGAAGCCAACAACTATTAGGATTGTTCTCACAATTGCACTGAACAAAAATTGAAATATAAGACGGTTAGATGTTAATAATGCTTTTCTGAATGGTATATTGCAGGAAGAATTTATATGGAGCAGCCGCATGGATACAAGCAAGATATACATTATGTGTGCAAGCTAAATAATGCCACATATGGACTGAAATAGGCACCAAAAGTATGTTTTGATGGACTGAAAGCCACTTAGGTTAATTTAGGCTATCAATCCACCAAATCAGATAACTCATTATTTATCAAAATCAGTAGAAATTCTACCATTCATATTCTAATATATGTTGATGATCTAATTATAACAGATGGTGATGAAAATAGGAATATCAACATGATTCAGTATCTTAACAAACAATTCTCAGTCAAGGATCTTGATAACCTAAATTACTTCTTGGGTATAGAAGTAAAAAGGAAATCAGATTCAGAAATAATGTTGAGCCAAAAGAAATACATCAAAGAGTTACTGGTCAAGTCAAAGATGGATGAATCAAAACCACAACCAACTCTCATGATCGGTCATCAGCAACTTTCCAAAAACAGGGGAGAACCAATATTAAATATTAAACAACATAGAAGCATTGTAGGAGCTCTACAATACACTACTATAACTAGACCAGACATCTCATTCAATGTTAACAAGATATCACAATTAATGCAGGAACCCCATGATGAACATTGGAAAGATGTTAAAAGAAGAGGCATCTCAAAGGGACAACAAGCTATGGACTTACTCTAAAGAAATGCGACAATGTAAACGTCACAACATATGCAGATAAAGACTGGGCGATAGATATAGATGATAGAAAATCAGTAACTTGTTACTACATTTACATTGTAAACAACCCAGTATCATGGTGTTTAAAGAAACAAACAAACATCTCCAGATCTAGCACTAAAGCTGAATACAGAAGTGTGGTAAGTGCAACCGCAGAAATAATTTGGATACAGTAATTGCTAAGAGAGTTAAAGATCAAGACAGAAATCAAACCAATATTATGGTGTGACAATCAAAGTACTGTGCATATGACAATAAATCCAGTACTTCATTCCAGAACAAAACATATCGAGGTCGATCTATACTTTGTCCGAGAGAAAATTCAAAAAGGAAAATTGCAAATGAGTCACATACCTTTCACTTACCAACGAGCAGATATTCTTACCAAAACATTGTCAGCAAGAAATTTTCTGAGATATAGACAAGAACTAAAAGTGGAACAAAGCGAAGACAAGAAGATCTAACATCCAACAGAGAAATAGAAGTTCAACTCTAATCGCTTTAAAAGATCAATGAAGCAACTTCAGTTAATCTAAGCATATGAACATTCCAAAATGATTAGTGTAACAACCCTAATTTTGAATATAATTTAAATTTGACTTTATTTTTGTTTTAAATTATTTTTAATTTGTTTATTTTCTAAGATTTCATTTATAAATATTTTTAAAGTGATAGTAAAAATTTTCCAAAATTTATTGCATTTATTTGCTATTTTTAAAGGCTAGTTTCCATTTTTCTGTTATTTTCTTCATATAATTATATTTAATTAAAATTTATTTATTTATTTTTGTGAATGCATTTTTATTGTATGTTCTTATCTTTATTTATAAATATTTTTCAAGTGCATAAAAATTTTCCAAAATTTGTTTCATTTATTTTCAAATTTTCAAGCCTAGTTTACAATTTTTGCCCTTTTTCTTAATTTAATTATATTTAATTAATTTTTTTTTATTTACTACATTTTCATTTTTTTATCTGAATTTATAAGCATTTTTCAGTTATTTAAAATTTCAAAAAGAAAATATGGAAATTTGACGAGTTTTGTGACCTTTTATTTGCTTAAGGATTTTTATATTCTTGTCTTTTCATTTTCAACCAACGCCTTTTCAATTTTTGCTGCCATAACTCACTGCCTTCAGTCGACCACTTCTCCATTTCATTCTCACGTGATTTTTTCCTTCTTAACTCATAAAAAAATTTTGGCCATTCCTGTACAAAATCTTTGGTAAAATTCTATCTTCTTTTTCATTGTTTTTATACTTGAATTATGTGATTTTGCACTTGCTTCTTCACCTTTTAGGTTCAGCCTGCCACCACCAGCACTTTGGCCGCCTCCACCACCACCACAACCAGTCTCCACCACCTCCTCTCCAACCCCATAGCCAAGCCGAGCCACCCTAGGTTGAAGATCCATCACAAAATGCACCAAACTCCACTTGAATCAAGCATGGCCGAGCACATCAAGGCACCACCACCTCAAACTCCTCCTTGGCCGCCACCTACACCACCACCACCATATTTTCCAGACCTGACACCCTCTGCCACATCACATTTAGTTCACCCCTGACCCACCTGAAGCATGGCCGTGCCCATGTTGCTTTGGCCGAGCCTATACTTGCTTTGAAATATGTTGTGTTGCCTTTGTGTTGTGTAGTTCATGCACCCAACCTTTGCACAATCATTAAATCATGCTAGGCCGACCCTATTGAACCCAAAACCAGATCCAAACTCTAACCTTAGCCATGTATTCTAACCTATGGCCGAGCCTAGGGGTGGTTGAAAGCAAGTGCAAGGAGATTTGTGACTTGTTGTGCATATATTTCTATGATATTTAATTTTTGTTAAGTGTATATTTATGTTGTTTGTATTGTTTTGTTTTGAATGTGTTCAAGGAAATTAATCTTTGGCTCTCCCAATCTCAAATCATTGTCATGCTATTGTGCCTTTGTGGATCTCAGTTTGTGCATTTGATTGTTGTCTTCAGCTTATACCAGTGAGTTATTCTCACCAGATAGTTTTATACTTATATGACCCGTACACCAATCACATTTGAATCTGTAGAATGCATCACCATGCTATATCTGCTATGCTATGATTATATGATGTTCACCCATGCTTAAACACCTGTTATATCATCTGTTACTGTTATATTATGCTGTTCTGTTAGTCATATCAGTTTATCACACTGCAAGTTCCCTTTAGATTAGAATCACTATGGGTTGAAATGATACATACCCGAACAGACTTTAGAATAGAAGAAAATCGTTATGGGCCGAAATGATAGGCTTGAACGATTTTCAATTATTTCATTTTTCTTGGAACCGCGGGTTTGAAATGATAAAACCTGGGTTTTCTTTGTAAATTACGAATTGAAATGATATACAGACCCGTGGTTAAAATATGTTTTTCTAAAATTTTAAAAATATTTTAGAAATTTAAATATTATAATATTTTGATTTAAATTTAAGTAAAAATGATTTTTGTAAAGTATTATTGATTTTCTAAAAATTTATAAGTGAAATAAATTAATGGTAAAATTGGAAATTTGAAATGTAAGTTATTTTGGAAATTTTGATTTAATTATAATTGGAATTTAAATTAAATATGAAAATATGATAAATTTGTGATATTTTGAATCAAAATGAATTTAAAATGATTTTATAATATATTAATGATTTTTGAATAAAGTTAAATGTGAAGTTAATGAATAATTAAGTTGAATGTTGAAATATAACTTAAATTGGAATTTATTAATTTTGTTTAAAAGTGAATTTTTGAAGGTAAGTAAATAAAATGAGAATAAGTTATATTTGGGAATGTAAACTTAAATGTTATGTTAAAATTTAATTATAAAGAATTGGAATTGAATGTGTGAATTTAATATGTGAATTATTATTAAATATTGATTTTTGAATGGAAATTTAACTTAAAAAAAATCATGAATATAAGGGTATTTAAATGATTGTTTTCAAAAGTGAAATTATATGATTTTATTAGTTTAAACGGTTTAAATAAAAATTTAATTGTTTGTGAAATTTTATTGAATATTTGGGAATTTAATTAATAGCATTTTTGAAATGCTATTATTTATAATGTAAATGATATTATAGCATTTTTGTAAATGCTGTAGTTGATATAAATGAACCAAATGGCTAAATTTTAATAAAGGGATATTATATCACTTTGTAAGTGCTATAATTGTTGAATTTAACTAAGGTTTTATTTAAACTAATGTAACCCTATTACAGCATTTTTAATGCCGTCTTATGTTAAATTAAATTGTTTCGAAACTAACTTTCTGTAGCATTTTCCAAATGCTGCGAAAGGTGAATTTTCATTGTTTTGATAAATTTAATTGAATAAATGAACTTTGAAAGATTAAAATTTTGGAAATTTAATAATTTAATTATTAAATGTAATAACTTCATTTTAATGATTTAAATGAAGTAATTTGATTTGAAATATAAACTATTTTGAAATATGAATTGAAATGGTATTTTAAATTTGAATAAAAATGAATGTGGTTTTGAAAAGATATGATAGTTGGATATTTTGAAATGGATTTGAAATGATACTGAATTGTTAAATGATATTTGATTTTTGAAATATAAATACTATTTTTAAATTATAATCACGGGTTATAATAACGATTGGTTGTTAAAGAGACCGGGATCGGAAATGGACATACACGCTGTCGATACCGATAACCACTTTAACAACTGTGTACGCGGTGGAGATTCCAGAATGAAGTAGGATGGTGGCGACGTTTCTGAGGTACATTATGTGGACTTGACTCCCGTGAGTTAGCTTAAGGTGGCTAAAACAGGAGCGGTCTCGGGCCAAAAGAGGTAGCACCTTTGCCCGGACACACTTCTTCGATACCATTCTATTACTGTTGTGATTGATTGGGTGCACCCCCTGATTTTGGAGTGTTGTTCGGGGTGGGCGTAGTGGCTGCTGCGTTACTACCAGCCCGTGTGCGTAATTGTTATATCTACCCCGGCATTGCCTTGTGTGCCGTGTCACCTACCATACCGAGCCTTTACTACGAGTTTGTTTTTCTCCCGTAGCCCGTGTGGTATCCTCTGATAGTTTATCGATCTGGAGATATTATGATATTGGATGGACTATTGGGACTATTACGTGTGAAGGGTGATACGGGTAAGCCCGGAATGTTATTTTAAAGTAAGTTTATTTTACTGTAGACATTATTATAATAGCTCAATATTACTATATAGTAAATAGTTTAACGGATCCTTAGAGGATGGACGGTCCAAGGCATCCTTTAAGTTACTTGTATCTTTATTACATTTCACTTGAGTTGGTTTACATTACATAAGTATATATTGTCCTGACTCGAGTGTTTTGTGTTTTGCTTTACGCTCGGGTCAGCCTGAGTATTCACAGCTTTGGATTCTCTTTATGGAGCTGGTCTTTGCTGGAGTTTCTACTTATCTACTTATATATCTGTTCCCGTTTCAGCAGTTCTAGTTTATCTCATGTATTAGTAGACTTCTATGTATTTGGGATTTCTATTATGTTGTTTTCAGACTGATATCATGCATTTGTTTTGAGACTCAGTTATCGTAGCTTCATGAACTACTATGTTATTTTTTTTCCGCTGCGAGTTATTCTGATGGTTCTGTGTCTGTGATTCTGTGTATTTGATTTCATTTGCTCCAAATTTATTTACAATCTATTATTTTGCATCATTCAAGTCCGACATGTTTGGATTATTGTCGATTTGAATGGTATGAAATGGCGGATCGTGACAATTGGTATCAGAGCTTTGGTTTTTTTTTGCAAACCATTGCCTCTGTGGAGCAAAAACTCATTAGAGATAGTGTATTTCTACCCTAAAATGAGTGAAATCAATATCAGAATCGTATCTTTGTGAGAGAACGTATTTTCAAAGTATAAAATAGTTTTCAAAATGTTTTCAAAAGATTTTTCAAAGATTAGTTTGATATATAAAGTTTTTCTTGTTTTAAAGGATTTTCAAATGTTTTTCTAACTTCATTTCTTTCGTATCTACCTTGTTAGATTTCTCTTTCTTTAGGATATTCATCCAGAATTCTCTTATCTTATCTTAATTTATCTTTGGCTTGTCTTTATCTTGTCCTAAATTCATTCTTGATCTTTTCAGGATGAATCGAGGAAATGCCAGAGGTAGGGGTCGTGGTATTGCCCCAGCTCCTCAGCCTGTTTCTCCTGTTCGATTCACTGTTCTCTGTAAGGAATTATCTCAACTTGGTGGAACCCCATTCACCGGTTCAGAGAGCATCATTGAGGCTCAGCAGTGGCTGCGGAGTCTTGAGAGGATATTTACTGGTCTCGGTAATACTGATGCCCAGAAGCGTCAGTTAGCAGCTTGGAAGTTGCGTGATTCTGCTTTAGATTGGTGGGAATCCGTTACAGCTAACACCGTCGAGGCTGATATCACTTGGGAGCGGTTTAGGTATCCTTTGTGTTATCTTAAATGTTGTTCCTATTTTTCCTTTTCTTTTGAATCTATCTTAAGCTTGTTCTGTATCCCTTTTCCAGGGAGGCTTTTGTGGAAAAATGGATGCCAGAAGCCGGGAAATCTCAGCTTTATCATGAATTTATGGATCTTAAGCAGGGTAGCATGTCTTTTGCTGAGTATGAGAGGAAGTTCAACGAAGTTCCAAGTTTGGTCCTAGCTTGATTGACACTCCTCTCAAGAAGAATGATAAATTCATTGTTGGTGCTCGTCCAGAGTATTATAGTCGCCTCATTTCTCATGTTCATGGCTCTTTCACCCAGCTTATGGATATGGCTATTCACTATGATAACCCCACATCTAAAGGTCCTGCTGTTTTTGGTGCTCCTCCAGCTCAGTCTTCCTCTGCTAATTCCAAGAAGCGTAAGCCTAATTTTCATCAGCAGAAGAAGAATTGGCAAAAGCGTCCTGGTTTGAAATCTTCATCATCTTCTCCTGCTCAGAGCCAACCAGTTGATCTCTCCTCTATCACTTGCTTTAGGTGTGATCAGAAGGTACACTATGCCAATAGCTGTCCTACATTAGCTGGTGTTGTTGTTCATCCTCCTACTCCTGCTCCTAGTGATACCAAGGTACTCTCCAGGGTTCATTTACTTTATTCCATCATCTTGTTCGTGTGTTGTTTGATACGGGAGCTTCCTACGGTTTTATTTCTATTGATTTTGTGATAAGTTTGAGCATCTCCTATCTCCTGAGTATGCTTCTGTTCCATTATGTGTTTCAAATCCTATTGGGGGTCCTACTAACCTTAATCGGATTTGTAAGCAAGTGAAGCTTGTCCATTCTGATCATCGCTTTTGTGGTGATTTTTATGTTCTGGGCTTCGATGCTTTCGATTTATTGCTTGGTCAGGATTGGTTAGGGCATCATGATGCTCATATCTCTTGTAAAGCCCGGTCTGTTCACCTTGTTGATGATCAAGGAAATTCCTTGATTATTCAGTGCCGCATGTCTCTAGATTTTGCTGGCAACTTTATTTATTCTCTGGATTCTTCTCCTAGTGGTCTTGATTTAACTCTTGTAGTTAGATTATATCCCGATGTATTTGGTGAAGTCACTTCTTTACCTGCGAAGCGGGAAATTGATTTTCGGATTGATCTTATTCTTGGTGCTCGACCTGTTGTTCTTCCTACTAGAAGAATGGCACTCCACGAGAAGGTTGAGATGGGAAAGCAAATTGAGGACTTGTCTTCCAAAGGTCTGATTAGGCCTAGTTTTTCTGAATAGGGAGCTGCAGTGGTTTTTGTCACCAAGTCTGATGGTTCTCTTCAGATGTGTGTTGATTATAGGGAGCCGAAGAAGCTCACTATGAAAAACAGATATTCAATGCCTCGTATCAATGATATGTTTGATCAGCTTTATGGTGCTACTGTTTTCACTCGGCTTGATCTTGTCACAGGTTTTTATCAGCTCAGGTTTGCTGAGGATTGCATTCCCAAGACTGCTTTTCGCACTGAGAATGGTTTCTATGAATGGTTAGTCATGCCTTTTGGTTTGACTAATGCTCCTGCTTTCTTTGTTGATTTGATGAATCGTGTCTTTCGTGCTGTGCTTAATAAATTTGTGCTAGTATTTGTTGATGATATCCTTGTCTTCTCTAAGACTAAGGATAAGCATAAGTTGCATTTGAAATATGTTCTAGAGACTTTCAGAAATCATCAACTGAAGGCTAAATTTTCTAAATGCCATTTCTGGAAGGATGAAGTCCGATATCTCGGGCATATTGTTTCTAGTAATGGAGTTTCTATTGATCTAGTCATGATCGCTGCGATCAATGTAAGTCTTTCTTTCTTTCTTCTCTTATCTCTATCTTTGTTAGTCCGTGTTCATCTTGTCAGCAAGTCAAAGCTGATCACCAGAAGACCCCTGGTTTGTTGCAACCCCTTGAGATTCCCAATTGGAAGTGGGAACAAGTTTCCATGGATTTCATTGATGGTTTACCAAGGACTTGGAGGGGTAATGAGAGTATTTAGGTTATTATTGATAGACTGACCAAGTCCACTCATTTTATTCTGGTTAAGTCTACTCATTCTGCTTCTAGCTTATCTGAGATCTACAAGAGAGAGATTGTTTATCTCCATGGTATTCCTCTCAGTATTGTTTATGATCGTGACCCTATCTTTACCAGTCAGTTTTGGAAAGCTTTTCAGGAATCTCTGGGTACTCGTTTGAATCTGAGCACTGCTTACCATCCACAGACCGACGGTCAAACGGAAAGAGTGAACCAGATTCTCGAGGATCTTCTTCGTGCTTGTGTGCTTGATTATGGAGGATCTTGGGAAGATCATCTCCATCTAGCCGAATTCACCTACAATAATAGCTATTAGGTATAATCTTATCTTCTGTTTTTCAGTCTAAACTTTTTATCTATCTCATTCCATATTTGCATTCAGGTCAGTCTCAAAATGTCTCTGTTTGCTGCTCTATAGGGACGACCTTGTAGGTCCCCATCTTGCTGGATTGAATCCGATAATCGTTTGGTTCTTGGTCCTGTTGTGATTTTGGAAGCTTCTGAGAAAGTTGAGGAGATTAAGAAGAGGTTAAGAGCCGCTCAGGATAGGCAGAAGAAACATGCTGATAGGCGTAGGCGGAATTTGAAATTTTCTGTTTTGATCAGGTGTTCCTTAAGGTTTCTCCCTTGAGGAATGTCATTCGCTTTGGTCGTAGAGGGAAGCTTTCTCCTAGGTTCATTAGTCCTTTCCGCATTGTGGAAAGAGTTGGTTCTTTGGCTTATCGTCTGGATTTGCCTGAGAAGCTTTCTGGAGTGCATAATGTATTCCATGTCTCGCATCTTCGCCGACATCTTCATGATCCATCTCTTATCGTCCTGCCTTCTGTTTTGATAGTTTGGATATTGAGCCTAATCTGACTATCGAAAGGAAGCCACTTCGTATTGTCGACATAGGTACGAAGCAGCTTAGAAGTAAATCTGTTAATCTGGTCAAAGTATAGTGGAGTAGTGACGATCGAGATTGTACTTGGGAAACGGAGGAAAGCATTCGTGCTTCGAACCAGGAATTAGTCGTTTCAGGTACTATTTTTTTCTATCTTGTTTCTCTTTATTTTCCTTGCCCTTTTTTTTGAGGACGAAAAGATTTGAGTGGGGGAGAGTGTAACAACCCTAGTTTTTGAATATAATTTAAATTTTTGACTTTATTTTTTTTTTTTGAAATTATTTTAATTTTTTTTATTTGTAAGATTTCATTTATAAATATTTTTAAAGTGATAATAAATTTTTTCCAAAATTTATTGCATTTATTTGCTATTTTTAAAGGCTAGTTTCCATTTTTCTGCTATTTTCTTCATATAATTATATTTAATTAAAATTTATTTATTTATTTTTGTGACTGCATTTTTATTGTTTGTTCTTATCTTTATTTATAAATATTTTTCAAGCACAATTTTTTTTCCAAAATTTGTTTCATTTATTTTCAAATTTTCAAGCCTAGTTTACAATTTTTGCCATTTTTCTTAATTTAATTATATTTATTTAATATTTATTTATTTATTTTTGTTTATTTACTGTATTTTCATGTTTTTATCTGAATTTATAAGTATTTTTCCATTATTTAAAATTTCAAAAAGAAAATATGGAAATTTGAAGAGTTTTGTGACCTTTTATTTGCTTAAGGCTTTTTATATTCTTGTCTTTTCATTTTCAACCAACACCTTTTCAATTTTTGTTGTCATAACTCACTACCTTCAGCCGACCACTTCCCCATTTCATTCTCATGTGGATTTTTCCTTCTCAACTCATAAAAAAAATTCGGCCATTCCTGTACAAAATCTTTGGTAAAATTCTATCTTCTTTTTCATTGTTTTTATACTTGAATTATGTGATTTTGCACTTGCTTCTTCACCTTTTAGGTTCGGCCTGCCACCACCAGAACCTTGGCTGCCTCCACCACCACCACATCCAGTCCCCACCACCTCCTCTCTAACCCCATAGCCAAGCCGAGGCACCTTAGGTTGAAGATCCATCACAAAATGCACCAAAATCCACTTGAATCAAGCATGGTCGAGCACATCAAGGCACCACCACCTCAAACTCCTCCTTGGACGCCACCTACACCACCACCACCAGCTTTTCCTGACCTGGCACCCTCTGCCACATCACCTTCAGTTCACCCCTAGCCCACCTGAAGCATGGCCGTGCCCATGTTGCTTTGGCCGAGCCTATACTTGCTTTGAAATATGTTGTGTTGCCTTTGTGTTGTGTAGTTCATGCCCCCAACCTTTGCACCATCATTAAATCATGCTAGGCCGACCCTATTGAACCCAAAAACAGATCCAAACTCTCACCTTGGCCATGTATTATAACCTATGGCCAAGCCTAGGGGTGGTTAAAAGCAAGTGCAAGGAGATTTGTGACTTGTTGTGCATATATTTCTATGATATTTAATTTTTGTTAAGTGTATATTTATGTTGTTTGTATTGTTTTGTTTTGAATGTGTTCAAGGCAATTAGTCTTTGGCTCTCCCAATCTCAAATCATTTTCGTGCTATCGTGCCTTTGTGGATCTCAGTTTGTGCATTTGATTGTTGTCTTCAGCTTATACCAGTGAGTTATTCTCACCGGACAGTTTTATACTTATATGACCCTTACACTAATCACATTTGAATCTGTAGAATGCATCCATGCTATATCTGCTATGCTATGATTATATGATGTTCACCCATGCTTAAACACTTGTTATATCATCTGTTACTGTTATATTATGCTGTTTTGTTATTTATATCAGTTTATCACACTGTAAGTTCCCTTTAGATTAGAATCACTATAGGTTGAAATGATACATACCCGAATGGACTTTAGAATAGGGGAAAATCGTTAGGGGCTGAAATGATAGGCCTGAACGATTTTCAATTATTTCATTTTACTTGGGACTGTGGGTTTGAAATGATAAAACCTGAGTTTTCTTTGTAAATTACGGATTGAAATGATATATTATCCGTATCATTTTTACCTTGTGTAGAAAATGATATACACACCCGTGGTTAAAATATGTTTTTCTAAAATTTTAAAAATATTTTAGAAATGTAAATATTATAATATTTTGATTTAAATTTAATTAAAAATGATTTTTGTAAAGTATTATTGATATTCTAAAAATTTATAAGTGAAATAAATTAATGTTGAAGTTGGAAATTTGAAATGTATGTTATTCTGGAAATTTTGATTTAACTATAATTGGAATTTAAATCAAATATGAAAATATAATAAATTTGTGATATTTTGAATTAAAATTAATTTAAAATGATTTTATAATATATTAATGATTTTTGAATAAAGTTAAATGTGAAATTAATGAATAATTAAGTTGAATGTTGAAATATAACTTAAATTGGAATTTATGAATTTTGTTTAAAAGTGAATTTTTGAAGGTTAGTAATTAAAATGAGAATAAGTTATATTTGGGAATGTAAACTTAAATGTTAAGTTAAAATTTAATTATAAAGAATTGGAATTGAATGTGTGAATTTAATATGTGAATTATTATTAAATATTAATTTTTGAATGGAAATTTAACTTTTAAAAAAATCGTGAATATAAGGGTATTTAAATGATTGTTTATAAAAGTGAAATTATATGATTTTATAAGTTTAAATGGTTCAGATAAAAATTTAATTGTTTGTGAAATTTTATTGAATATTTGGGAATTTAATTAATAGCATTTTTGAAATGCTATTATTTATAATGTAAATGATATTACAGCATTTTTGTAAATGTCGTAGTTTATATAAATGAACCAAATGGCTAAATTTAATAAAGGGATATTATAGCACTTTGTAAGTGCTATAATTGTTGAATTTAACTAAGGTTTTATTTGAACTAATGTAACCCTATTACAGCATTTTTAATGTTGTCTTATGTTAAATTGAACTGTTTTGAAAGTAACTTTCTATAGCATTTTCCAAATGCTGCGAAGGGTGAATTTTCATTGTTTTGATAAATTTAATTGAATAAATGAACTTTGAAAGATTAAAATTTTGGAAATTCAATAATTTAATTATTAAATGTAATAACTTCATTTTAACGATTTAAATGAAGTAATTCGATTTGAAATATAAACTATTTTGAAATGTGAATTGAAATGGTATTTTAAATTTGAATAAAAATGAATGTGGTTTTGAAAAGATATGATAGTTGGATATTTTGAAATGGATTTGAAATGATATTTGATTTTTGAAATATAAATACCATTTTTAAATTATAACCACGGGCTATAATAACGATTGGTTGTTAAAGAGACCCGGATCGGATATGGACATACTCTCTGTTGATACCGAAAACTACTTTAACAACTGTGTACACGGTGGAGATTCTGGAATGAAGTCAGATGGTGGCGACATTCCTGAGGTACATTACGTGGATCTGGTTCCCATGAGTTTGCTTAAGGTGGCTAAAACATGAGCGATCTCGGGCCAAAAGAGGTAGCACCTCTGCCCGGACACACTTCTTCGATACCATTCTATTACTGTTGTGATTTATTGGGTGCACCCCTTGATTTTGGAGTGTTGTTCGGGGTGGGCGTAGTGGCTGCTGCGTTACCACCACCTCGTGTGCGTAATTGGTATATCTACCCTGGCATTGCCTTGTGTGTCATGTCACCTACCATACCGAGCCTTTACTACGAGTTTGTTTTTCTCCCGTAGCCCGTGTGGTATCCTCTGATAGTTTCCCTATCTGGAGATATCATGAAATTGGATGGACTACTGGGACTATTACGTGTGAAGGGTGATATGGGTATGCCCGAAACGCTATTTTAAAGTAAGTTTATTTTACTATAGACATTATTATAATAGCGCAATATTACTACATAGTAAATAGTTTAACGGATCCTTAGAGGATGGGCGGTCCTTAGCATCCTTTAAGTTACTTGTATCTTTATTACAGTTCACTTGACTTGGTTTACATTATATAAGTATATATTGTTCTGACTCGAGTGTTTTGTGTTTTGCTTTACGCTCGGGTCAGCCTGAGTATTCACAGCTTTGGATTCTCTTTCTGGGGCTGGTCTTTGCTGGAGTTTCTACTTATCTACTTATATATCTGTTCCTGTTTCAGCTGTTCTAGTTTATCTCATGTATTAGTAGACTTTTATATATTTGGGATTTCTATTATGTTGTTTTCAGACTGATATTATCTATCTGTTTTGAGATTCTATTATAGTAGCTTCATGAACTACTATATTATTTTTATTCTACTGCGAGTTATTTTGATGGTTCTGTGTCTGTGATTCTGTGTATTTGATTTCATTTGCTCCAAATTTATTTACAATCTGTTATTTTGCATCATTCAAGTCCGACATGTGTGGATTACTGTCGATTTGAATGGTACGAAATGGCGGGTCGTGACAATTAATGAAGAGATTAAAGAAGAGAAATGTAAATCGATCGCATCGCAACCGAAGCCCCAATTCAATTTGAGAAACCCAAACCCTAATATTGGTTTAAGGGGGGAGTAAGAAATGAAATATGAAGCGGTATAAAGGAGCCGTTGTTAATAATATACTCAATACTGTATATTATGGTTATATGAGTAATGGATATTATGGCTCAATAGCCCTAAAGCATTATATCCACTTGTATTTATATGTTTCGATTTGTATCAAAGACATATGTATCAAAAACAAAAAATTTTAAAATTAATACAATATTTCTCTCTTTCAAAAACAATAAACTTCTTGAATCAAATCATATAGCTTAATAACTTCGTCTCCTTAATTTGTTCATAGAAAATTTAGATGGCCTAATGCATGTATATAATTTTAAATGAATTTCTCGAATATGTAAGGCTAAGTTAATTGATAATGTAGTAGAACACTCTCTATAGCCGAACGTTATGTTATTCTTATGTTATTCCAGTGATCTTCGGGCCTCAGTCTACCTTATACTAACTTTGGCACCACTAACTTGTTGTTGTTGATTGTTCACAGCTGACCAAAGATGCACGTTTTAATTTTTGACGGAAAAAGCACATGTTGATGTGTTTCTAATTAATTCAAAACAGGTCGGATAAAATGGTATATAAGTCCGATAAAATTGTGTAACAGAACAAGAAAACGGCTGACTGGTGGAGGTTATGCAAGAATCTATCATGGTTGCAAGAAGAAATAAATAAAATCTGATGGCTTGGATTAGGTTTGAGAGTGATGAGGAAGAAGCTGTAAACGAGCGGTATGATATGCTTTGTTTGTTTCAGAAGCTGGAACATTTGAAAGAGCAATGCACCTCTATCAACCAACCTTTGTGGCTATAGGTCAGGGTATACTGAATCCTGGGTCAAATTCAACATTCCTATACAGGATCAACATATTTTTCATTTCAAGTGCATTTTATAATCCCACATTGTAGATTATTTTAATATTTATTGTGTAAAATATATATCTGGGTATTTGCAATTGAGTAATGAGGAATTTGCTTGTTCATGATTGGTATATTACATCGTCACCAGAAACTTGGTGTTGACTGTAGCGCTCTTGAGCTAAACTATATTACCTTCGTCATGATTCCAATAAAAGATAGTATTTTCCGTACAACCATAGTTTACCTAGTTTATAAAGTCACTACCAACCAAGATTCAGACATAAACTTACAAAAAGATTCCATTTTTTATCCACCTCATTCCCCATAATTTATAGTCTGTATATTCAAGTGCTATTTTCACACCTCCTTCTCATATTAAAAGATTTTGAATGGGAAATGTATTTTACAATCAATTTGATGAAGAGAGAAAGTGAAACAGAATTTTATAAATGATCTCAAAAATTGATAATTACAAATGAGAATGCTGTTCGATTTATATATAATGTCTTTAAAGCAATATACAATTATAAATGGGCTTCATCCCATGACCTAGTGCCCGAATCAAGAAAATACTCTTTAGAGGAAATTGATGGTTCAGATTGAAAGTAGCATGGATCCAGTGGCAAAGCAGAACCAGTGACATCATATATATGGTGTTGAGATGAAGGCTTTGCTTTATTATTTCATTATACCCCCACAAACCCTTTATCGGATAGGGTTCGACGAAAAGATTATACCCAAATCACTTCAATTTCGAAAGTAAATCACGAATTGGCTTAAATTGATCTTGTATATCCTCAAAGTAACTCTATTTATCTTTATAAGAGCGATTTCAAACATCGATTTTTTCACAGCATAATTCGAGCTTGATTTCTTTTCTTGGTGTGTGTTGTTTGAGACTCGAGGTCCTTCGATTCTGATACTTGTTAAAATTTATTGAGGCTGGTATTGCAAACTTGAGCTTGAGTCCTTTCAGTCGCATGATGTCTGAAGCTTGATATTCTGTAACTCTGAGGCTTATTAAGTCCTGTCGAAGCTGTGTTTTCTTTGAGATTATCTCTGGTTAAGGATTCCAGCGAGTCTCCTTTTATATTCATCTGCTCATGTGGTCTCTGTGAGTTGTTTATTTTTAGCTTGTCTATGAGATGCACAAAATTGGCTCTAGACAGTGCCTTGGTTAGGATGTCAGCTATTTGGCAAGAAGAAGGTATATGATTAATATATAATTTTCTTTAGCCACTTGTTTACGAACAAAGTATAAATCGAGTTCCATATGTTTTGTTCTATTGTAGTAAGATGGACTGTGCTTAAGTTATCACACCATATTGTTGGTTTGCGATATGTCTTGAATTGTAGTTCATCAAGTAATGATTGTATCCACATTACTTCTGTTGTTGCATTAGCTACACTTCTATACTCTACCTCTGTACTTGATCTGGACACAGTAGGTTGTTTTTTTTAAACACCAAGATGTAAGGTTATTGCTTAGAAATACACAATAGCCAGTTGTAGATCTTCTATCATCGGGATCACTGGCCCAATTAGCATATGCATATCCTGTAATATCGATGTGTTTGCTTGAATTTAGAGTCAGACCAAAGTCTGCTGTCCCTTTGAGGTATCTTAATATCGTTTTCACCATTTTCTAGTGTTCAGTTGTTGGTCTTTGCATAAATTGGCTGACTTTATTAACACTATAGGCAATGTCTGGTCTTGTAATGGTTGCATATTGAAGAGCACTAATAATACTCCTATATTGTTTTTCATTGGGTATTGCATCACCTTTGAACTTTGACATATGTAGATTACTGACCATGGGTGTTGATATAGAGTTGGCTTGATTCATTTTAGCTCTATTCAGTATCTCATGAATGTATTTCTTTTGACTCAATTGTATGGATGAATTTGACATCCTCCTAACTTCAATGCCAAGGAAATAGTTTAAGTTGCCAAGATCTTTAACACAGAATTTCTGATTAAGTCATGTATGAGATCATTGATTTCCTCTGCATTGTTACCTATAATAATAAAATCATCAACACATATTAGTACATAAACTATTATAGTTTTACTGAATTTTGTAAATAGGGAGTTGTCAGATTTTGTAGATTTGTAGCCTAGCCAATGAGAGTTGTCTTGAGCTCTTCAAACCACACTCTTAGGGCCTGTTTAAGGCCATAAATAGCCTTATTTAGGTGGCAAACCATATTCTCTTTTTCTTTTCGCACGAATCCTTGTGGCTGTTCCATGTAAACTTCTTCCGGTAAAACACCATTTAAGAAAGCATTATTTACATCAATTTGTTTGATGTTCCAATTTCTGTACAAGGCAATTGTAATAACTATTCTTATTGTAGTGGGTTTTACAACATGTGAAAAACTATCATTAAAGTCAAAACCACTCTGTTGTGAGAAACCCTTAGCTACTAATCTTTCCTTGTATTTAGAAATTGTACCATCAGCATTCTTCTTTAATCTAAAGGCCCACTTGCATCCAAAAACATTTTTATTCTTTGGTAAAGGAACCAGACTCCAAGTCTTGTTTTTTATGAGAGCATTGTATTCATCTTACATGGCTGATTTCCAATTTTGATTTTCCATGGCTTGACAATAAGTACTTGGCTCTTTAGTATCTAAAGTGGTATTATAAATTTTGGGTTTGAAAATACGACTTTTAGACCTTGTGACCATACGATGACATGCTCTAGTGTTTTGTTGCTGAAGAACACTCTCACTTGGTTGATGTTATTCATTGTGAGGCACTATATCCTTTGATATTTGTTGTGAAACAGATTGTTCATTTACTCTTTAATGAGGTGTTTGAACAGGTTAATCTGCATCAGTTACCTCATGACCTGGTCCATGACTGGACACTGTGTGTTGTGAGTGGACATTATGCTTAGCCAATTCTTTGGAAGCTTGGATCACTTCCTCGGATAAGACAGGTTTAGGAGGTAGTGTTTCCATTGCGTTGTATGCTTTCTTGGACATTTTGTTTTCTGATTCTTTAAAAGGAAACACCGTTTCATTGATAACAACATGTCTAGGGACAAATATTCTGCCAGTACTGTCTAAGCATTTGTACCCCCCTTTGATTAGTGGCATAACCAAGAAAAGTACAAGGGGCTGATCTAAAGTTTAACTTGTGAGTGTTATATGGTCTAAGATAAAGAAAACACAGACAACTAAATACTCTCAAGTTTAGATAATCAGGCTTGACATTGTACAACATTTCCAAAGGACTTTTAAACTCTAAAACTTTTGTTGGTAGTCTATTAATTAAATAAACAGTTGTAGTAAAAGCATCAGGCCAAAATTTTAAACGCATAGCTGCTTAAGCTAGTAATGTGAGACCTGTCTCAACAATTTGCTTGTGTCTTCTTTCAATTATTCCATTTTTTTCAGAAGTGTAAGGACAAGTTATTCTATGAACTATCCCTTTCTTCTGAAAGTAATGCCTTAGTGGCATATATTCTGTTCCACCATCAGATTGAATCATTTGACTTGGCAGTTGGTTTGTTTTTCCGCTTGAGCAATAAACTGTCACACAGCACTATGAGTTCCACTTTTGGATTTTCACTTTTGGATTTCAAAAAATATATCCAAACATATCTGGAAAATGCATCAATAAATGATATATAATATTTGTATCCATAATTACTATGAATAGGTGCATGCCCCCATAAGTCTGTAGAAACTAATTCAAGTGGTTTACTATAGGTAGTTTTAGAATTCAAAAAAGGTAAATTATATGCTTTACCCATTTGACAGAATGTACATATATATGGCATAGAGATATCTTTGAAAGAAATTTTATTATTACTCAATACATGTCTTACAATTGTAGCATTTGAATGCCTCAATTTATAATGCCACATATCGAATGTCTTACAATTTTCTTCCTGTTTGTATTCAGAATTATTACACCAATTTTTTTTAATTTCTGAATTTCTTGAATTAGCCACTTTGAACTTGTACAGCCCTTTATGTTCATTACCCTGCAAGATAATATCTTTAGTTAGGATATCCTTAACTAAACAGTAGTGTGGGTAGAACTCAAAATACACACTGTTATCCTTGGCAAACTGTGACACAATTAGAAGATTTTTTCTGATTAATGATACTCTAAGCAATTTATTTAGATATAATTGCCTTTTTCCCATAATATATTATCTGCCAGTATGGGTAATAGTAATAGACTTACCATTACCCACATATATAGAGTTCATACATTTATACTCCCTGTTTCCAAGATTCAATTTGCTCAAGTTGTTTGTGATGTGGTTGGTTGCTCCAGAATCTATATACCAATCTTCATCGTATATATGCACTGGCTTTACTACTTCTGTTTGCTGGTAGTCTTTGTTGTCAAATTGATTATTTGAAATATTTTGAACTTGGGCAACATTTGCACTGAGACTTTGACTTCTTTGTTTGTTTGAATTTTGTCCTGGACCATAATTCAGATTTAATCTAAAATAACACTTAGCAGCAGTGTGGCCTAACTTTTCACAAATCTGACATCTTGGTATGTTGTTATTGTTCCATCTGCCTTTGCCTCTGGCTCTGTTAGCATATCCACCCCTTTTGCATTGTTTGATCGTTCCTTTTACTGCTTTGGTTTTTGCCTTTGTAATTTGCTGCATAGTTGACTGTGAAATTAGAATCTTGAGTTTTCTTGTTATCAAGTCTTGCTTCATGAGAAAGTAACATTGAGTGAACATCATCTATAGATGACAGAATTTTTTGAGATGATATTACAGCAACCACGGCTTCATATTCAACATTTAATCCATTTAGAAGTACCATGATTTGTTCTGAATCACTGATTTTATGGCCTGCTGCTTCAAGTAGGTCACAAGTGGCCTTGATTTTAAAGAGATATTCTCTCATATTTTGACTGTCTTTCTTTATATTATACAACTGTCTTTTGTAGAACATGACTTTAGCTGCAGATTGTGTATTGAAAACTTTTTCAAGGGTTACCTAGATTTCATTGGCAGTCTTGCATCCAATAACATGTGATAGAATATTCATGTTTATTGATGACAATAACTAAGAAAATATAAGTCTATCTTGTCTATGATATTTGACATATTCTTCATTGCTGGCTATTTTTTTCCTTGTCGGTGATACAAACAGGAGGAATCTGTATTGCTCTCAGAATATAACTTTCAAGTCCATATCCTTATATTGCTGTTTCGACTTGAAGCTTCCATAGAAGATAATTATCTTCATTTAGGTGGACAGTAACCAATTGACTCTGAGGACTGATTGCAGTTTTGATCAAGTTTTCTACAGTGTTAGCAAGTTGAGTATTGTTGGCATTTGATGATGTCTCTGACTTGACTTCTTCGGCCATGATGATTCCGAGACAATCTGATTAGGAGGGAAAGATAAAAGAATGATGCAATTAAAACAGGAATTGAGTTCAAAAACTCAAAGTGAAATGCAGAACAGGTAAGATGCAACCAAAGAAATTCTTAGATAATGAGTTTCTGATAAGATTTATTTCTGGATGGCACTTTCTGTTTCTTGATCTGGATTTCTATGAATTTGATTGCAATCTTTCAAGATTCAGTGATGAATCTTGCTACAGCCAGTTGGATTGAAACTGGCGAGGCACAGGATTTTGAATTGAATCAATCCTTTAAGTGATGAGATGCAGATTTTTGATAAGGGATAAATTCAGATGATGAGGTTATCCTCTGATGAGTATTTCTCTGTCTGTTAAGCAATTTCTGATGGGCTCTGATATCATAAAATATTTTGAATGCGAAAAATATTTTATAAGCAATTTGATGAAGAGAGAAAGTGAAACAGAATTTATTAATGATCTCAAAAATTGATAATTACAAATGAGAATGTTGTTCAATTTAAATACATTGTCTTTAATGCAATATACAATTGTAAATGGGCTTCAGCCCATGACCTTGAGCACGAATCAAGAAAATACTCTTCAGTGGAAATTGATGGTTCAGATTGAAAGTAGCATGGATCCAGTGGTTGAGCAGAACCAGCGGCATCATATATATGGTGTCGACATGAAGGGTTTACTTTCTTATTTCATTATATATCCTTAATTATAATCTTCACAATCCCTTGCCATATTAGGTTTAGAAAAACTGAAAACCAAATTCATGGAAAATTATTCATCACTATGACTTGTCTTTGGATATGGAAAAAGAAAAAATCCAGAGAAAAACTAACTTAGAATACGAGATTACAGATTGATGCAAATCCATAAAATTTTAAAGTGGACAGGCATACAACTGTTCAGAAAATTTGCTTCATTTCTATCCTCAATCTTTAACAAAATGGTATTGCATTATGTTCACTAATAAATCATTATGATGGAAAAACTCAACTCAGTATGCCTTAGTTTCATCTTTCTATATGGTATGATGTTGCGTGATGGACCACATACATTAATGTTTCCGTATGCTTCCTTTTTTAGCAATGGTTACGACTCAGTGGATCTAGCCGAAACGTCTAGTTACTCATGCTTTTGTTGTTTTTGGAATCTTAAGATCGATGAGAAAGCGCACTTAAATGCCTAATCCAGGTACATACAGAATATCCGTCGAAGGCCTATGCAATGGTTATGATGCAGTCAATCATTATTTTTGCTTCTAATACAATCGCATATAACAATATTTCTGACAGTACTCTCGTTCCTAGTTATTGCATTAAAGTGGGAATGAAAACAAGTAATTCAATTATTAATTAGAAGAAAAATGTTTATAAAATGTGTTTCACGATTTGCGGAGAAAATTGTTATATTAAAAAGGCCACTTTTGACATTCCATTACTTGTGTAAATAAGTTTACTTTATAGTCCAATTCATAGACTATTTTAGTTAATCCTTGTATAAAAGGCTGTTCTTTTTATCACTATTCGAGCAGTGAGGAGTTACCTGTATTGGACTGGTTTCCCGCACTATCCATCTACAATTATATAGATGGTTTCCAGCATACCTGAGCTCTTTTTTACTTTTCTTTTTGGTCCACTCTTTATTATGCCTGCTGGTCAGATATAAGTAGTTTTAGAATTGTTCGGATGGCAATGCTCCTTTAAGTTCCATTTTTATTTCTCACTTTATTTTTTATTTTATTTTTCTTTTTAGAAAAAAAGACATTCATTGGAAAATATAGAGAATCAACCCATAAATAAGAGTATTGACCACCTCTAATCGGCCAGTGACATATGGGCAACATGTTTAGTGGCGCTTAAACCAAGCACATATATGACGATCATAGAAACTAGTTGATATATGTGGACATGCATAAAAATTTGAAATTGTAGGAGATATTTATTGAATAATATATTTGAAATTGTATGATAGCATATTCAAAAGATACTTATAAAGAACGATTAGGTTAAGTAAATCACCGCCATTTATTTAAGATATGAACTACAATAAACAGAGGTGGATTCACTCATCTTGGATGTAAAAAAAGTAATAAAAAAATATGAACTTTTGTTAGTTTAGCAATAAAGTTTTTCTCCTCATAAGAAAAAAAACCGTTTTTTCTTCTATCTCTTGTCTATCTTCTTTTAAAACTCAATTCTATTTGCTATTGAAGAAAACTTTCAACAGTTCAGGGAAGTGGTTAACATTTAACAACCTATTCAACTCTTGCAAAATAAAAATGTACAGATCAATTAATGATATATGAGAATAGTTCATTAGTTTACAATCAGTCGTGGAAAAATTGTACAAAAGTAGAAAAAACAATAAGCAAGATATAGATTTGCCAATTGAACATTACTCATAGTAACAATTTTTCTACTACTCCAAATAAATAGTAAATAACTATAAAAAAGAACACAGATGCACGATATTTGTACTGGTTCCACTATCATCAAGATAGTATACTTTTAGTCCAAAGGTGTGAGATTTATCACCCAATGAGAGAGTTACAAGAGATTACAAGATAATAGTTTACATAACCAAAGCCCTATAGGTTTAACAAAAAGAGATACTCTATTTGGAGATCGCTGGCTGAATGCCAGCATAGGTCTACAGTGAAGTCTGCTCTCAATGTATAGGCAGTGCAAATTCATGAATGATGTCGATTAAGTTACCAAAACATGGTAAGAAGACAATGGAGGAAAGTTACAATGGTAATAATTGGTGCAAAGATAGCAAGTAATTCACTCATTAGTTTAATTAGCAAAGATGGAAGAAAGTAATCCCTACTAAAAAAATGGCTTCTTATAGCGGTAGCAGTTTACGTCGGCTAGCGACGAATAAAAATCGCGGCCCGATGCTAGCCATCGCATAGTCTGTATATACAGACAACAACCCATGAACAAAAAATTTTCACTCTCTCCCCCCAAAATAAAAAAAAACTGTCCCCTCCTTCTCCATCTTCCCAGCTGTCGCACCCCTCTCCCCCTCCCTCCTGCTGCCTCCTATCATCGTTTGCCGCCACCAACGCCGTCGCTCCTTCTGGTATCTCCTCTTCCAATTTTAGCTTAAAATTTAGGTATGATAATAAAACCCTAATTTCGAAAATTCATGGATTATGGATTTGAAATTGATGATTATTTGGTATGAGTTGATAATAATGTGTTCTAAGTTGATTTAGAGATGTAATTAAAACCCTAATTAGAAAATTAGTTGAATATGGATTTGTAATTGATGATTATTGAGTATTGGTAATGTTAATACATAGTGTATTAGAACATTAGTTGATTTTGAAGATTTTAATTAGTGGTTTGATTATTTTTATTATAATTTAGGACCATGTTTGATAAGTATGTGTTAATTATAAGTGTTATTGGTTAGTAAAAATTAAGTTAATTTAATTTATTATAAGTGTCAACTTATAATTTTAGTTTACAAAATAGTTAAGTTATAATTCTAAATTATTAACTGAATTTTAAATGTGAAAATTAGCCACAATGACCTCTTTAGCAAGTGCAATTAGTTTCAAGGACATACAAAATTTTCAAATTTATTAAATAAAATATTTAAATATTTGAATGAGCTATTAAATTTTGAAAGGAGCATAATAATAAAAATATTTTACTGATATTAATTTTGTAAAAAAATTAAGAAATGAATATAACAACAACAAATATTCTACTGGAATCAATTTTGTAAAAAATAAGAAATGAACATAACAACATCAAATATTCATCTAAAATCGATTTTATAAGAACTTAAGAAATTAATATAAGAACATTAAATATTTTACTGAAATCAATTTTGTAACAAAATTAAGAAATGAATATAACAACAATAAATATTCTAGTAAAATCGATTTTGTAAAAAATAAAGAAATGAATATAATAACATTAAAGATCTTGCTAAAATCGATTTTCTAATAAAAAGTAGGAAATGAATATAAAAACAATTAATATTGTAGTAAAATTGATTTTGTAAAAAAATGAAGAAACAAATATAAAAACAACAAATATTCTAGTAAAATCGATTTTGTAAAAAAATTAAAATGAATATAATGTTGATTTGAAAGAAGCATTAACTATTATTTCAACAAATAATTGACGCTAAAAAATTAAAGTCTTTAGTTCCAGAAGGTTTTAATTTAGTTTACAAAATACAATAACAAAAGTACACCCCTTATATGCTAAACTATGTATAGAAAAGAAGTGAAGTGAACTGTTGTCTAAATTAGACGGAAGTATAGTGTGTGAAGCTTTTAGCCCTAATTGGCTTTACTTTATTTTAGAAAATACAACAATAAATATTCTAGCAAAATCGATTTTGTAAAATGAAAAAAATGAATATAATAACATTAAATATTTTTCTAAAATCGATTTCTAATAAAAATTAGGAAATGAATATAATAAGAATAAATATTATACCCAAATCGATTTTGTAAAAAAATTTGAAGTGAATATAATGTTGATTTGAAATTAAGTATTAAATATTATTTCAACAAATAACTGACGATAAAAAATTAAAGCCTTTAGTCCCAAAAGGTTTTAATTTAGTTTAGAAAATACAACAACAAAAATACACCCCTTGGATGCAAAGTTATGCGCAGAAGAGAAGTGAACTGAAGTGCTGTCGAAATTACTAACATATATTTTAAAATTAGGAGCAATGTTCGATTATTTTCTCGACCTTACTTGGATGTATGAAGTCGGAACTGGCATGAAAGTTTCGGTGGAGGAACATTTCTACAACGGTGTACATAAATTTATTAGATTTGCTACATCTAATAATCGAAATAACGAAGAACTTCGATGCCCTTGAGTAAGTGCCAACATTAAAGCATTGGAAACTAGACATAGTTAAAGTACATTTGCATAAATCTGATTTTGTGCCAAATTATTATTTGTGGGATAATCATGGAGAACATTCTGCACCTACAACTAATTCTGTAGTGTCAGAGGACGAATATGTTATGACGATTCCAATAGAAGATATAGTGGAAGATGCATCACGATCAATATTTCCTACCATCCAAGTTGACGATCAAGACGTAAACATCGAAGAAGAACTGAATGTGGGAGCAATTTTTTTTTATGATTTACTATATGTTGCTAAGAGGCCGTTGTGGGATGGTTGTAAAAGTGGAACCGAATTATCAATAACCGTCGAATACATCACTATGAAATCAAAATTCAACTTTACAGAAGCTGGATTTAGAGCAGTTGTACAAGCCGCAAAACGACATATGCCACCTAATAATCTGATGAGCGATAGTCATTATAAAGTGAAAACACTTATGTCGGCTTTCGGTCTGTCGTACCAAAAGATAGATACATGTATAAAAGGTTTTATGTTATATGGAAAGATGACATTAACTTTAGAAACTGCAAAATATGCAATGAGGAAAGATACAAACCAAGAAAAAAGAAATGAATGGAAGTTCCATACAAAGAATTCCTTATTTACCCATCACTCCTAGACTTCAAAGGTTATATGTGTCTTTAGCTATGGCATGTCATATGCGATGGCACAGTGTGAGAACACAGGAAGAGTGAACTTTGCCACATCCATCTGATGGAGAAGCATGGAAACATTTCGATAAAACATACCCTTCATTTGTTGCAGAGAGTCATAACGTGAGACTTGCTTCATGTACGGATGGATCTTCACCATTCTCTCAGTTTGGTAGTATATATTCATCTTGGCCTATTATCATTACTCTGTATAATTTACCTCCATGGATGTGTGTGAAAACTCCATATATGTTTCTGACTGTTGTCGTCCTTGGCCCTGATGATCCAACACAAGGAATCGATGTTTATTTACAACCATTGATAGAGAAGTCGAAAACACTATGACATGAAGGATGTGACATTTCGAGGAAAAAGAATTTTCATATGTTTTCTTCTTTATTATGGACTATTAGTGATTTCCCTGCATATGGGATATTTTGAGGTTGGAGTACAGCCGGTGGTCTAGCTTGTCCTTATTGCATGGAAGAAACACGAGCATTTTCTTTACGGTATGGGAAGAAAATTTCATAGTTTGATTGTCATCGGTGTTTTCTCCATCCCAATCATACTTTGAGAAGAGATTTAAAAAAGTTTAAAGCTAACAGAGAAGTGAACATGCAATCACCAAAGGTTTGGTCAAGAGATAAAATATATGAGATAGTGAAGGACTATCCGAAAATACATGAAACAAGAGTGCAAACTGAAATTCCAGGTAAATCGAACATTCATAATTGGTGCAAACAAAGTTTATTTTGGGAGTTATCATATTGGAAAGATCTTCGACATAATATTGATGTGATGCACAATGAAATAATATATTTGACAACGTGTTTAATACTGCTATGAATATAAAGGGCAAAACTAAGGACGATGTGAATTCGATACTTGATATACAAACTTTTGTAAATATCCCAAACTTCATATGAATCCCAATGATAATAAAAAAAGCCAAAGCATGTTATGAACTAGACGACAAGCAAGTAAAACTCATGCTAAAGTGGATGGAAGGAATAAGATGTCCTGATGGGATTTCTTCTAATCTTCGTAGGTGTTTGACTTTAAAAACAATAAACTTAGTGGGATGAAAGTCATGATTTTCATATCATGACTACGTGTGGTTTTTAAAGAACTGTTGCCCATAAAAGTATGGAGTGTTATAACAGAATTAAGTATGTTTTATAAATAGCTTTGTTCGACAATGTCAAAAGTCGATTGTATACGAAAACTTGAAGTAGAAATTCCTATAATGCTCTACAAACTGGAAAAAATATTTCCACTGGATTTCTTTAATGTAATGGAGCAATTAGCTATTCATCTTCCATCCGAAGCACTTCTTCGAGGTCTTGTGCAATATTGATGGATGTATCCAATTGAGAGGTAATACTAACTATCCGTAATATTTATGTTATTCTAAATTGAATTGAATTAATTTTCTAATAGGTCTTCGTTTGAGAGGTAATTCAGATTTACATAAGAAAAATTGAATTGAAATAATTTTCTAATAGGTACTTATGTTTTCTGAAGAAAAAATTTAGACAAAAAGCACGAGTAGAAGGGTCGATTTGCAAATCATATCTTGAAGAAGAAGCTTCATTCTTTTTTCTCAAATGTAAGTGTTCCTCGTAATGTTGAATCCATTGAACAAGATTCCTCTCAAGCAATGCTATCTATTTTTAGACAACATGCAGACCTGTTGGAAAATGTGTGGAAATATGGTTAGACTATAGAGATTACCATACGCATACATATGTTCTTCTTAATTGTGTTGAAGTTGCACCATTTGTTAGGTAATAATAAATTCATACTTATTTTAGTTATACTTACATGTTACTTTTAATGGAACATATTGCATATATGTTCGCAGTATATACGAATCATGACATCCATCTAGAGATCTTAGTAAAGACTTTGCTAAATGATTTTTGAACTATGTTTATGATCCAAGAAACAGTGTCGTTAATGAAGGATTATAACATCTTGAACTCGAACCAAAAAGAAATGTCAAGACTTATCCAATATTCTTCGTTAATGGATTTAAATTCAACACCATAGATTATGGGGCTAGCAAATTAACATATAATAGCGGTTTATTTGCCAAAGGTAGTAATGATCTAGATGAGCATATAAAAGATTTTTAATGCATCTTAAGATAGGTTTTA
Organism: Allium cepa; assembly: GCA_030765085.1. NCBI lineage: Eukaryota > Viridiplantae > Streptophyta > Magnoliopsida > Asparagales > Amaryllidaceae > Allium > Allium cepa. The sequence goes on from CM060939.1 coordinate 693,191,053, forward strand.
GGCTGACATATTATATGCAACCCGCAGAAAAGTTTTTTTTTTATTCAAATGCAATTGGTTCAGCAATGTTCCTGTTTCTGGAATCAACGTGCACAAAGATCATAAACTTATTGAAATAAAGCATACCACACATTATTATAAGTATGATCCTTTTGTACTAGCCAAGCAGGCATTACAAATTTATTTTGCTCCGTATCCATCCTTAAAAAGAGATAAAGCAGATTGGTTGGTTGTTTTTAAAACAAAGGCAAGATATACATTTGTTGGAATTAATATTCTAGGCGAAGCAGCATATCAAGCGGATCTTGAGTCAAATGATGAAAAGGTAATAACTGATGATATTGATGTAGGGTTGTTGAATTATGAATCGAATGAATTAATAAAAGCCTTTAAGAGCATAGAAGAAAAGGATGTAGAGTACGAGACCAAGTCTGAATCTGAAAACGACGAAGACTAATAATTCTAAATGATGACTATGTTGTGAGCTATGTATCTGTTGTTGTGCATTGTGTATTCCGAGTTTCCAAGGTTATATGTTAACTATATTGTGAGCTATGTATCAATTGTTGTATATTGCATATTTTGAGTTATCGATGTTATATGTTAATATTGATGACTATGTTATAAGCTATGAATTGTTTTTTTTAATTCCATGAAATGGTATATTTTATCACTATATGAAATGATTTATTTGTAGCAGATATGCCTTTTAGGAGACATGGCAGCAGATCCCAGCCTTCGTAGCCTTCTCCTTCTCCTTCTTCTGGCGCCGGTGCCAGCGTCATAACGCCAGATGTACATCCAATGGCAGAGGTTGTTCCTAAGAGCGTGGGGTAAGTATCAAATTTATTGCTTGTTTTAATATTTAAAATTATACTAATTAAATTCCTACATTAAAATTAACACAGGGGTTTTGAAGTTGAGCCTTCGGATTGCATCCTACAAGATCCAGGAAGGCCTATATGAGTTGGATGTCCAGATGTTGGTCTCATTGGGATGACATCCCAAACCATGTTAAGAACGCTATATGGGTCGACTTGATGGTAAGCATAAATTTATAATTCATTTGAAAAATAATATAATATACATAATTTTAATTAATTTCAATATACAGGCCACCATCCGTGTTGATACGCAGGATAAGGATGTGTTTGCAAATCAATGGAACTAGAGGATGCGGAAAAATTATAGGGACGGGCTTTCCAAAGCAAAGAACACGAGAAAGAAACCGTCGTAGATGAGTGTCGATGTTTGGGCAGAATTTCTCCAACTGTGGGAAACCCCTGAAATGAAAATAATTTATTTAATTTCGTATATTAGTTGCAATAAATTAGTTAAATATGTCTTTGAATTTATAAGCACTATCAACACGCAATCATGCAAACAGGAATAAAAATCCTGTTTTGCACCATAGTGGATCTAAATCCTTTCAGCAACATCACGCGGAGTTGGTAAGTTTAGCAATTGCGTTTATAAATAGATGTAATATTGTTTAATCATTTTTGTAACATTGTTCATTAACATTATACATTAATCATATTTGTAACAGCGTAGGAAGTTGAATCATGAGCCTAAAATGGCTGAATTCTTCACAATAATGCATGATGTCGAGCAGAGAGATGAGGAAGGCAATGTGTCATATACCTGAACAGATGATAAATCTCAATCAATAATAGCAAACATGCTTAATTTTTTTTACTTCAAACTTCAAAACTTCTAAATTAAATATTTATTATGACAAAATTTTGTTCGTGATCGCATGCAAGATATGACATAGAGCATAATCGAGTGGCGCAATCCATTGGCCGTCAGTTAACCTTAGAGGAGTCAAACAGTATATATGATGCTTTGATTGACCCTCCTTCACGAAATAGGCATTACGGTTTCGAAAATCAGGAAGTAAAATACGTTATTAACTAATATATAAGCAATATGTAATATTGAGCATAAATTATAACCCACTATCAATAATTTACAGGCCATGACGATCTAGTCGTCCTATAGAAGACCTCAAGCTGACGAGTAGATAGCTCAATTGAAACAATAGCTAGCGGAGATCAATGATTGCAGAAAGAGTGGGGCGTTGGCGCAGTAGCTAGATGAGCGTACTACGGCATACTTAGTTGAGGATGGGACAATGTCGGGGGAGAATGATGACAATGTGGATGATGAGTAGGTATGGCTGTGTTTCTGATGGATTTTAATCATTTTGTTTTTTAATATGTGACATTTATTACATTTATGGATTTGATACTTGTTTGTTGGTTGGGTTATTTGACGGATTAGTGGATGTTTTGTTTGATGTACATGAGTTGGTTGGTATGTTTTGTTTGATGAACTTGTTTGTTGGTATGGTTTTGTAGTTTGATGAGATATTGGTGTTGAAATGGTTGTGTAAATATTGATATTTGCGTTATACATTAGATTATGTGTAATATGTATGAGATTATACGATTCTTGCATTAGTAGTAGTTGTGAAACTTAGTATATATGTATTGTAAATGAGGTGGATGGAGGTTTGTGTGTTTGGATGGCCGAAGGAGAAGGTTTGTGCAGAAATTTATTTCCATATTAGTGATGGCTAGCGACGGTCTGTTGTTCAGAGTTTAGCAATGGCTAGCGACGGCTGTTTGGTTCTAGGTAAGTGATGGCTGGTGTCGATTTGCAGCAGCCCTTCAACTATTAGGATTTTGTCACATGTCCACTTAGCCGTCACAAACCATCGCTAATATGGCAGCGGATCCATCACTAAAGCCGTCGCTTTCTTTGTTAGCAACAAGGTAAATAGCGATGGCATATAGCGACGGTTGGCAATGGCTAGCAAAGGCCACCGACGCCGTTTTGCCGTCGCTAAATGAATCCGCTCTTGTAATGCCCAAAGCAATGCGATAACTGAGAAAGAAATAATATACATATTATTTTGCAAATATATTATTCCATAACATGCGCATGCATTTATTTCATTGTAATCTTATACAAATGCGATCTAATAATTAAGCATTTCCATAACAAACACACATGGTTACTTTTTTTTTACAGATTTATTTTCTTCTATTTGTAATTTTGTATCATCAAAATTTTACACTCCATCTTGATGCAAAATCGCATGTCTCCAACACCCACCTCGATTCAAATTCTCTTTTAAACATAAAAATGTTTAAAAAAACGAACTCCACCTTCAACCAAAATCTCCTAACGAGATAGAACCAAAAATGAATACTTACCCAGTGGATTCTAGAAGACACCTCCCATCACACCTTACTAATGAGATCAACCAATGTCCCCGTCCATCAACAAAGTGTTGCAAATATCCAAAATCAAAAAAAGGTAGACACTAAAATAATTTTATTGCCACCAAGACCAAAAAGTTCTCCCAATCACCAATCCAAATACAGAGCCAAAAGAAAAAAAAAGCCATTGGACATAAAAAGGCTAATTCAAATCTCTATATGCAAGACAAATCTCTCTCCTCCCTCATTCCGTCATGTGGCACTACAAGTCATTGAGGAAAAAAAGAAACTAAGTTCGAGACACACTCAAACGCACCAATATGCAATCAACAAATCCCAAGCTAGCTAGCTGTTTCACTATGTCCCCAAAGTCCATACATGATTTGCATAACTCCTTTAAGATGGCATCATAAAATCGATGATATACCTCAACGGAACCAAATCTGTCACTGAACTCTCCAAAACGGCATCACAAGTCGACAAGCCTAAACGGCGCCAAATCTTTCTAAACGGCGCCAAATCTATCACCAAAATCAGCTACATCAGTTGAACTCTTCAATATTATGAGCACCACTCTCAATACTCTAAGAACCAAGTGGACTATAAATATGGTGTACCAAAAGAAGATGGAATCTCCTTTTGCAGTCTCCTAAATTTTCCATAGAAATCAACATAAAACTAACACATCAGCATTGAGACGTGAAGCAAATATAGGTTACCAAATCCAGATGTCCCTTCAACACACTTAACTCCTTGTCACCAAAGATCCAAGACTGGAACGCTCTTCTCTCTCAATATAATATCCTTCATCTTTATCTTCCATATTGCACAAAATCTCTTTTTCCATCCAAATGAGTAATAACATAATTACCATCGGATCTACCGCTCTTTTTAGAAACCATTGATGCACAAATTTAAACAAAACGCCTTGCTCTAATACTAATCAATTGTGCAAAAATTACATAAACGCAGAAAAAACAATAAACAAGATCTAAATTTGCTAATTGATCATCGCTCAATCCAACAACAATTATTCTACTACTCCAAATAAATAGTAAATAACTATAAAGAAGAAAAGAAATGCATAATATTTATACTGGTTCCACTATCATCAAGATAGTGTACATCTAGTCCAAATGGGTGAGATTTTATTATCCATGAGAGAGTTATAAGAGATTATAGGATAAGAGTTTACATAACCAAAGCCCTAAACTAGGGTTAAGAAGAAGAGACACTCTATTTGGATATCGCTGGCTGAATGTTAGGATAGGTTTACGGTGAAGTCTTCCATTAATGTATAGCCAGTGCAAATTAATGAGAGCAGTCGATTAAATTACCAAAATATGATAAGAAGATAATGAAGGAAAGCTACAGCAGTAACAAATGATGCAAACATAGCAAGTAATTCACTCGTTCCTTTAATTAGCAAAGATGAAAGAAAGTAATTCCAAAGCAATGTGATTACTGAGAAAGAAATAATACACATATTATTTTGCATATATATTATTCCACAATGTGCACATGCATTTATTTCATTGCAATTTTATGCAAATGCAATCCAATATTATCATGGTTACTGTGTTAAGCATAATATGTATAGGATGTTATTTATATTCTTTATCTTTGCCCTGTCATTGGCTTATACCTTACTTTATTACACAGGTTCAATATTCAGACATATCATTATATAAGTTAGTGCATATACAGTTTGTGTTCTTTTTAATTCTTATTTAACAATCCTACCAAATAAAAATTAGAATCCTAGATGAGTGTATACTTGTTATGTCGGCTGATGACATGACTTATATTCCCACGAATAATATCCAAGTCAAGTTTTAAACAATGAGAACCATCAACATATTTTGTATGGGGATAACGCTCTAGCTGGCATAACTCGTTTATTTATTATGGAAAAACACGATATCGGATCAATGTTTTCGTATCCAACCCATTCATGTGTTGGTTATTTAATATCGTTTCAAGGTATCGCAAAAATATGTATTTATATGCATTTTAAATGAATCCAAATCATACAAGTAAAATACGTATCTTGCAATCAATATATTTCATTAGCTATACTATATTAGGTGACAAACAAAATAATGATAATTGTAAGTAGCAGTGGTGATAATAATGATAACATTACGCTATAAGAACAACAGTGTTTTCTGATGGATATCGACCGTCGGCGGCTGTTACAAGGCCATCAAAACTGTAGGAAAGTCTGTCGGATTGTGAATCTCGTTTCGTAACGTCTTCTGACGGAACCAACGACATATTTTCGATGGTGACCAATGACAATCAGGGATGGTTTCCGACGGCACTGTTGGACATGTGGCAAATCAAAATGACAAAATTGTTGTCCGAAGCCGACGGAATCTGTCGAAATTTGCCGTAGATAGCCATTGGAAGCCGTTGAAATGTGATGACCTATAAGTCGTCGGTAGCCCTTTGAAGCCGTCAGAAATCTGGGTGTTTTTTTCTTTTGTTTTTAAGCCTGCTGCCTTCCAGACACTACAAACCCATCAATACACATAACAGCTCCATTTCGAGTATATATAAACCACTAATCGTAGAAATAACCAAACATAATATTCAATCCAAAAAATCCATATCCAAATCAAACATAAGATTATATACAAATCCATCAAAATGTATCAAACACATCCTCACCCACTCGTAGCTTATATATGCAGACAAAAAACATAATAGAACATACCTAACATCACTCATTATCCCCTGCAGAAGCACCCAATGAAGGAAACCTTTCCTAGTGCTCCATATACTTCGCCAAGCACTGGTTCAGTTGCTCCATCTGCACAGCACGACGGAGACCATTCTCCTGCAGCTCGACGATGTGGGCTCGTAGCTCTACAATTTCTTCTTTATCTTGAGCCATCTTATAAGCCTTCTAAGATATCCTAGCTTGCGAATAAAAATAAATTGTTATAATGCCTCCAACATCATAAACGTAATTTACATAACTTTAATTGAAAAAAATGCAACATTTGAATTTACTTTATTTTTTGAAAATTACCGCTTGGTTCCCAAATCCATAGCGCCTGCTGCGGGATGATGGATCCATGACGAACACAAAAATAGAGTCCTTCTCATCAGTGGTCGGCTTATCCCGTCCTGTCTTAGCCAGCAGTTATGCCCTGCTTCCTGGAACTTTTGTTGTAATGCAAAATACAATTGATTATAAATAACAGTACTTAAAATAACACTAATAATTTTTAAGTAGACTAATCGCTATACTAAATAACAAAAAGTTGGAATGGTCACTGGTAAGAATAACACTAGTGAAAATATCTATAAATGCGTACTTAACTAACTGATAACTATTAACTTAATTATAATATACTTATAAAGGCAGCAGTTGCGTTATCATCATGCTCCCATGAGTATACGACTGAGCCCGAATCGTCAGTCTACTTCAGGGCATGAGTATGAACAAAAACATCCTAATATGACACAAGACCCTCTCACACTCTTTCCTGAAATATGAACATATGTATATGTGTGTGTGTGTGTGTGTATTTTATATTGTTTTATTAAATATCTATTAACAAATTATAACTTAAAATATAAAAATGTGAATATAAAATTTTACCAAATCCTCGCCATGATGCTGGAATGACTTGGAACCACCACGATGTGTGACGGGATTCTTGTTTCTGTTTGCGGGGTTCCTATCTAACTCCCTCTGCAAATTTAAATTGGAAATAACATTTAACAGTTCTAAATTATGTATTAAATACATGCAACAATTTAAAGTAATTAATATGTGGTAAACTTACCTGGAACTCCTCATTGCTCGACCATGCGACCCAGGCCTTCCACACTGTATTCCTATAACTTTTGGCAATTTTTCTATTCCAATGGCACTGCACCAAGAAAAATCAGTCTCTTGTAGGTCTACCGAACCCTACAGGTTGAGAAAATGAAAGTTATACATTTTTATAAATAGTCTACAATATATAAAGTGGTCTAGGATCAAATAGAAAATGCAAAATATAAATTTACACTTACGAGGAAGTCCTACCAAATACTCTCTCTAACATTATCGGTATCTTGCTCTACTTGGGCCAGTAGGCAGTCATCCTGCTCATATATGCCTAGATATAGAGAGTACTATAGCATATGGTTTGACCTCAAAGCCACTATGTTAAAAAGAAACAAACATTTAATAATGCGAGACTGATATATAATAGATCGTACATAAAATATTGTAAATACTGAAATAAATTTAGTGCTTACGACCCATCAGCTTTGGCCCGCAACCAGACTACAGGAAGAGCTGCCGCATGCGATGGGCCACTGCCATCACTAGCTGGAGGCGCACCAGTCCCTCTCTGAGAAGATGGAGATCCTGTATGGGAAGAGCTACGTCTATGGAAAAAGACATATATATTACATGTTACAAACATATCATATATGAGAAATATATCATTTAATTATATAAAACATACATTATGACAGAGCATAAAAGGAATATGTGAAATAGATTATGACTAAACATATCATTAGCAGAACATATCATTTTTAATGAGAAAATGTAACATAAATAAACACAGAAATTACCTTCTCTCGAAATGTAGATTATTAATCAGTTCTCGTCATTTTTCGATTCAGAATCCGTTTCATACTCTATGTTTTTTTTCCTCTGTAGTCTCAATGCTTCTATTAAATTATTTGATTCATCGTTTAGAGGTCCAAAATCGGTTGATCGTCGGTTACTTTTATTCCAGTATTTTCCTCGATATCTAATTGATAAGCTTATTCGTCTTGAATATTCTATCCATCAAATGTAAATCTTGCCTTTGTTTTAAAAACAGCCAACCAATGTACTTTATCTCTTTGTAGAGATGGATGCGAAGCGTAATAAACTTGAAGAGCTTGTTTGGTAAGTATAAAAGGATCGTACTTATAATAACACGATGTATGCTTTATTTCCATAAGATTATACTTTGGGTGCACGTTGATCCCAAAACCTGGAATGTTGCTGAACCAGTTGCATTTAAACAAAAAAAACTTCTTCTACAGGTCTTGTGAAATATGTTAATTGCAAAACCTGGGTTAACATGCCATAAAGATCATTTAGATCATCGCTACCTTTAACAAATACACCGGTATTGTTAGTTAATTTTTCAACACTGTATTCTTTGGTGTTAAATTTATATCCATTAACGAAGAATATTGGATAGATCTTGACTTTCCTTTTTGGTCCCATAGCTAAATGTTTCAATCCTTCATCGACCACATAATTTGTCGTGTGTTAAACATAACTTGAAAACCAAGTAGTGAAATCTTTGCCGATATAGCCATTTGGATGTTGTGATTCGTAAATACTGCAATTATAGAAGAAATTTTGCATTATAATTAACACATACGTGTGCATATGTGTATATACGCATATGTAGATGATATAATGCATTAAGAACAATATATATATTACCTAACAAATGGTGCAACTTCTACACAATTGAGAATAATATATGTATGAGCTACATGATAATCTTTATCGTCCAACCTTAATTCCACACATTTACTAGTAGGTCGGCCATGTTTTTTAAAAATAGATAAGTCGCTTGACAATCATCTTGACCAACGCATTCATCGTTACGCGTAGCACTTTCAAACGATAAGTTCATATGATTACTAAAATAATGAGAGAAAAAATGAAGTTTATTTTTCGATATATGATTTGCGAATTGGACCTTCAACTCGTGCTATCTATCTCACTTTTTTATTTAGATGATTTAAGTACCTATTAAGAATTATTCCAAATTAAAATTTATTTATACATGTAATTAAACTAATATTTAATATACTAAACATTAATACCTCTCAAATGGATACATCCATCCATATTGCACAGGCCTTCGAAGACTTCTACATGGAAGATGAACAGGTAAATGCTCCATTACATTAAATAAAGCTAGAGGAAATATTTTCCCTATTTTGCGAAGCAGTATAGGGATTTCTTCCTCAAGTTTACATAGATGATCAACTTTTAACGTAGTAGAACAAAGATCCTTATAAAACAAACTAGGTTTGTTACAACTGTCCAAACTTTTACGGGCAACAGTTCTTTAAAAGCAATGAGTAACAAATTTTCCATCATAATATGACAATCATGGCTTTTCATCCCACTAAGTCTGTTGATCTTATAGTCGACGCATCTAAGAATATTGGAAAAATTACCATCAGGAAATCTTAATCCTTCCACCCATTTTAAAAGTATTTTTAGTTGGTTATTGTCTAACTCATGGCATGCTTTTGGTTTTTTGTGTCATTTGGCTTAATATAAAGCTCAGGGTGATTACATATTGCTTCAATATCGTGTCTTGATTTCAAATCATCCTTTGTCTTTCCCTTAACATTAAAATTGTATTAAAAACGTTGTCAAACACGTTTTTAACGTTGTGCGTCACAATAATATTGTGATGAAGTAGTAGATTTTCTAATAAGATAACTCCTAAAATATACTTTGTTTGCACCAATTACAAATCGTTGATTTACCTTAAATATCAATTTGTTGTTCGGTTTCATGTATCTTTGATAAACCCTTTACAATTTCATATATCTTCACTTGACCAAACCGTTGGTGGTTGCAAGGGTTCGTGTCTATTAGCTGTTAAGTTTTTTTGTCTCTTCTAAAAGGATGATTCATATGGAGAAAACACAGATGACAATCAAACCACGAAATTATCCTTCCATGTGGTAAAGAAAATGCTCTTGTTTCCTCTCTGCAATAAGGACAAGCTAGGTGACCAGCCATACTCCACCCTAAAAGCATTGCATACTTAGGAAAATCGCCAATAGTCCACAAGAAAGAAGCAAACATACGAAATTCTTTTTTCTGAGATGTCGTATGTTTCAACTCCTTCATACCATAGTGATTTAAACTATTCAATCAACGGTTGTAAATAAACATTGATTCCTTGTGTCGGACCATCAAGGCCGGGGACGACAGTTGTGAGAAACATATATGGAGTTTTCATAGACATCCATGGAGGTAAGTTATAAGGTGTAACGATTATAGGCCAAAATGAATATTTAGAACCAGATTAAGAAAATGGTGAAAATCCATCTGTACATAAAGCAAGTCTAACATTACATCTCTCCGCTGCAAAATGGGATATTTTTATCAAAATGCTTCCATGCTTCCCTATCAGCCGAGTGAATTAACATGCCTTCTTCCTATGTCCTAACACTGTGACATCTCATATGTTGCGAGGTTGCAAAAGATGCATATAACCTTTGAAGCCTTGGAGTAATAGGTAAATAATGCATACGCTTATACGGGACTTCCTTTCCCTTGTTCTTACTTGGTTTGTACCTTTTCTGATCACATATTTTACAATTCCTAAGTTTGATATCTTCTTTCCAAAACAACATGCAACCATTTAAACATGTATTTATTTTTTGATACGGTAAACCAAAAGCCAACATAAGTTTTTTCACTTCATAATGATTTTCACATATTAAATTATCGGGAGGCATATGCTGCTTCGTAGTTTGTACAACAGCTATAAATCCAGCTTCTGTGAGGTTGTATTTAGATTTAATAGCAATGTATTTTGCAGTTACTGATAATTGGGTACCGCTTGTACAGCCTTCCCAAAGGGGTTTCTTCGCGGAATCCAATAAATCATAATTTTTTTTATCTCCAAAATTTTGTTCTTCTTCAACGTTAGCATCGTCATCAACAAATTGGCTGGTAGGGAACATTGAATGTGCTGCATCTTCAACCATATGTTCAATGAGATTCGTCGTAACAATTTCATTACTCACTACCTCCTATGACGGTACAGGATTAGGTATTACTAGTTCTCCATGACGATCCCATACCAAATAGTTCGGCACGAGACCGTATTGATGCAAATGAACTCTAACCATTTCTGATATCAAATGCTTCAATAATTTGCACCTACTACATGGACAACGGATTTCTTCGTCATTTCCATTACACTTAAAGCGAAATCAATAAATACGTGTACACCATTATTAGAATGTTGACTTATTGAGCCTCCAATTTCCCTTCGTTGTTGATACATTCAACTTCGATCAATAAAATAATTGATCATCTCTTTGATGACCCACACTCAGCACCGTCTGAATCCGACACCAAACAACATGTGTCCTACATGGAGCGCACCGATTGCAGATGATCATGAGAAAGAAAAGAGAGGGTGAGAAGAAAGAGATAAGAAAGAAGAAGAGAAGAGAAGAAGAAGAGAGAGAAGCAGAACCAAAACAATACAAAATCTTATATCGCAGCGGAATAACATATAATATAGATCAATAATCTTTGCAAAAATAAACTGTAATATACATAAATCAATATCAGAGTACACAATAAATAATCATCAGCTCAGACAATTATACTAACTTGTCCTCGCAAATGCTGATAATTTACAATAACAACAATGTAAAGCAGCGGAAATAAACAAATACGTGTATACGACATGAAGATCTCCAGCTCACCTGTTGAAGCTCCAAAAGCACCAAACCTAAACCTGTAAATATACTCGGTCTGACCCGATCATTGAAAGAGAAGAACTCTCGGATCAGTCTGGTAAACCAGCATGATAAAAACACATCTCAACTGAATTGTTTTAACTTTATAAAAGATGTTCTTTTTATCAAAAGAAAGGTATCTCGTAAGACACGCCCACACATAAACACGGACGTGTTTTTCCCTTATGATAACCAAAAATTTTCCATATCAAATCACGTTATATTATAATAGTGTCTATTATACAAATAATAATCAACATAGCTGAAATTGTTACCATTATTAAATTCCAGCAATACAAGGCTCTACAAACAAAATGAAAGGCACGCAGTGGATTTTGGGTTCCATACAAATGACTACGTGAAGGGACTACCTTTCCGATAACTTGGTACAAATCTAGAGGGATGTACTTGTTAGGAACTGGAGATAGTGATTTTGATGACAACAACCTTTATAACTTATTTTATTATAACTTATATACTAACACTATTGTCTAGATATATATGAATGTTATTATGCAGGATATATATAAAGCATGGACTGATTATTGAAGACTGTACAGTATAATGATCAAGAATGAAGAAATCAAGTTTGAAGACTCATGAGTATCGAGATCAAGATTTAAGATAAGTGTCTATTTTTGTTAAACTTCATAATACATGGAAATCTTCATTCCAAATTTCATTTGAGATGGAAGCCATTTATACCTTCTTAGTGGCTTACAATCCCATGACAAGTAGCTTATAAACCTACGACAAGTGGCTTACAAACCCAGGAACATCCTAGTTTTGTACAAGTTCTCGAGTCCTGATGTGATGAAATATTCTGCAGGAAGAAGCTTGCAAAACTACTTCGAAATGATTTTTCAAAATGATTTTTCAAACTGCTTTTCAAAATGTTTTAGCTTTGAAAATTATCTTTTCAAAATGATGTTTAGCCTTAAAATATTCTTTGTTTTTGTTTTTAAATAAACTCTTGTTTTAAACTTTGTTTGTTTTTAAAAACTATCTTCTGATTTTTAAATATTCTTTATAATATATATACTTGAGATTTAAAATCAAATTTATAAATATACATTCTAAAAATATATTTTTCTACTCTTATTTATTTTAGAACATAGGAAAATTAGTTTATTTTACTCCAGAATCATTTTATCTTGTTTTTCTTTCAATACCATTTTCAAAATAAATTTTACAATATTTTTAACTAAGGGATGTCAACATCATGAGATACCCCATGTCGACATGGTGGTTGTTAAATTCAAAAGTTTCAATTTTTAAAGAAGTGTCTATTCGTTTAAACCTCTTCACGAATGGTTATGACGTTACTGGTCTATAAATAGCCTTCACAAGCAAATTTTTTAACTAACTATTTTCTTCACTCCTTCTTCTCCACAAATCCATATTCTAAAATTTTCATATTTTTAAGATCGTGTCGAAATTCTGCCGAATTCTTAAGTGAATCAAATTAGAATCTCATTCTTATTTAATTCTCTGCCCTCTCTCGAAGATCAAAGTGTTATTCGGAGTTATAGGATCAATTTGTAATCAAAAATTTATCGAGTCTCTCTATAAGGTGTGGTTGTGCCTGGAAATCAATTGGGTGATCTTGTGTCTCGTAAATCAAGAGAGTTTTCTCCAGACTCGAATACAGGAGGGTACCTCAAGGCCTTTAGAAATTGAGGATTGTAGTCTCGATATAGGTATAATAAAAATCTTTACGAGATGTTTGCCTTGGTGCAGGACTGGACGTAGGGTAACTCCGAATCAGTATAAAATCCGATGTGCTTTTTCTTTTACTGCTTTTTATTTACTTTCTGCATTTGTGTTTGATTATGTGATTATTTTGTAATTAAGTTCTGCATTTGTTTGTGTCATAATTTTAATACAGTCCATATAAGTCTAAGAATCCATTAAACACTATTCACCCCTCCTCCAATGTTAAATTAGCCTTAAGATCCTTAATCCGCACTCCCTTTCAATTGGTATCAGAGCATAGGTTTTCATCGTTTTCATAATCTAAAACTTAAAAAGTTAAAAATGGAATTTTAGGAAATTTTGTTAATACTAGTTTGAATTTATGCATTTATCAAAGTATCATAAGTCTACATATAGTTTTATGAAAAATCAAGTTATCTACCGAATTGGTTTATTATGCAGGAACAGACATGTTACATGGCTTTTGAAGAATTAACAACCAATGGACAAACTGTGCAAATTGAGAAAGATAAATGGATACTTGATAGTGGATGTTCTAGGCATATGACTGGAAATCCCGAGATATTCAATGACATTATATATCAAGATGGTGTATTGGTCAACTTTGGAGATAACTCAAAAAGATATGTGATTGGCATCGGCAATGTCGGTAACTCTAAAACTCCTCTTATTTATGATATTTTGCTAGTTAGGAATTTAAAACATAATTTGCTTAGTATAAGTCAACTATGTGATAAAGGATTTAAAATTAAATTTGGAAAAGATAAATGTCAAATCGAAAATAATAAGTCAAATATTATCTTTGAAGGAATTAGGAAGAAATACATTTACATCCTTAGTATGAAAGTTTCAAATGATAACCTATGTCTTTTGGATAATACAAGTGTCCCTTGGATTTGGCATAAAAGATTTGGTCATTTAAATTTTAAACTGTTATCTATGTTATCAAAACTTGAGTTGGTTAGAGGTCTTCCCAGGTTAAACTTTAAAGTAGATTGTATATGTGATGCTTGCCAATTAGGAAAGTTTAAGAAAAGTTCATTTAAATTAAAAGATATGATTTCTACTTCTAAACCTCTAGAATTATTTCATTTAGATTTATTTGGTCCATCTCAAGTTCAATCAATTAATTACAATAAATATGTTTTTGTAATTGTAGATGATTATTCTAGATATACTTGGACAATTTTTCTTAAACTTAAAAGTGATGCTTTTGAATTATTTAATAGTTTTTCTAAAAGAATTCAAAATCAACTTTCTTTAAAAATAGAAACTATTCGTAGTGATCATGGTGGAGAATTTGAAAATTAAAATTTTGAGAATTTCTGTAGCCAAAAAAAATATACTCATAATTTCTTTTTTCCAAGGACTCCACAACAAAATGGAGTGGTAGAATGTAAGAATAAAATGATTCATGAGTGTGCTAGAACAATGCTTTTTGATAATAACTTACCTAAAAACTTTTGGGCTGAAGCAGTCGCTACAGCTTGTTATATATTAAATAGGATTTTAATTAGACCATTAACTAATAGAACACTATATGAATTACTTTAAAATAAGAAACCCATAGTAGATTATTTTAAAGTTTTTGGTAGTAAGTGTTTTATTCTTAATACAAAAGATAATTTAAATAAATTTAAACCTAAATTTAACAAAGGTATCTTTATCGGATATTCTAATAGAAGTAAAGCATTTAGAGTTTATAATTTAAGAGCTAACACTATTGAAGAAACAATGCATGTATCTTTTGATGAAAATTTTAAAGATACTGTACAAATAGAAGATGAAGAAGATTTTGTAACTTTAAATAATGAACCTAATGAAACTAATTGTGAAATCATTCAACCTAATAAAAGTATTAGGCTATTAAAAGATCTTCTTGTGAAAAATATACTAGGAAATATTGAATCTATAGTTAAAACAAGAAATCAACTAAATAGTTTGAGTAATGTAGCTTTTATATCAACCAATGAACCTAAAAATCCAAAGGAAGCATCATTTGATGATTCATGGATTCTTGCTATGCAAGAAGAATTGAATCCGTTCACCAGAAATGATGTTTGGAAACTTGTTCCTAGACCTGAGGATAAAAGTATAATTGGAACAAAATGGGTTTATAAAAATAAAATGAATGAACTTAGTGAGATCGTGAGAAATAAAGCTCGTTTAGTCGCGCAAGGTTATTGTCAAGAAGAACGAATTGATTATGACAAAACCTTTGCAACCGTATCAAGACTAGAAGCTATCAGGATTCTACTTGCTTTCGTAAACTACAATAATTTCAGGTTATATCAAATGGATGTTAAAAGTGCTTTTCTAAATGGTTTTGTAAAAGAAGATGTTTATGTTGAACAACCTCCACTTTTTGAAGATAATAAATTTCCAAATCATGTATATAAATTAAAGAAAGCTTTATATGGTCTGAAACAAGCTCCTAGAGCCTGATGTGAAAGACTAAGATCTTATTTACTACACTCTGGTTTTAAAATTGGTAAAATAGATACAACTCATTTTATTAAAAGAAACAAAAATTATATTCAATTAGTACAAATATATGTAGATGATATAATATTTGGGTCAACTAATAACACAATGAATAAAGAATTTTCAAATATAACGACTAAAGAATTTGAAATGAGTCATATGGGATAACTGAATTTCTTCTTAGGACTTCAAATCAAACAATTAGATAAAGGAATTTTCATTAGTCAAGAAAAATATGCCAAGGATTTAATTAATAAATTTGGATTGACCACTTCTAATGGGAAACCAACTCCAATGACAATTAATGTAGCTCTAAGTAAAGAAGATAAATCAAAAGATGTTGATCAAAAATTATATAGAGGAATGATTTGTTCGCTACTTTATATAACAGCAAGTCGTCCTGACATCATGCATAGTGTCTGTCTCTGTGCAAGATAACAATCTCAACCTAAAGAAACTCATTTAAAAGCTGTTAAAAGAATTTTATGATATGTAAAATATACTTTAGATTATGGTTTATTTTACCTTAAAAATGATGTATTTGATTTAGTTTCATATTGTGATGTTGATTACGCTGGTTGTAAATCAGACCGAAAAAGTTCAAGTGGAACTTGTCACTTTCTAGAACATTCTCTGTTTTTCTGGTTTAGTAAGAAGCAAAACACTATTTCCTTGTCAACAACTGAAGTAGAATATATATCTGCTGCTTTGGCTTGTTCTCAAGTTATATATATGCTACAAACTTTAAAAGATTTTGGATTAATTATAACTAAATCACCAATTTATTATGATAATACTAGTGTAATAAACCTATCTAAAAATCCAACTCATCATGCTAGAGCAAAACATATTGATATTAGACATCGTTTTCTTAGAGATAGTATAAGTAAAGAAGTCGTAACTCTTGAATATATTAATACTGAAAAACAAATTGCTGATATATTAACAAACCATTAAATGAACAAAATTTTACTAAATTTAGGAGAATTAGATATATGTTCATTAGCTGAAATATAGATTATAAATAATACAAGTATAGTTAATAATTAATATAAATAAACATTTCTCAAAAATTGAACTAGGCATGTCGACATGACCCATCTCCTTATGTCGACATACAAGCCGAGATTTTCAAATCTAAATTTCCCTCTAAAAGAAGTTATTTGGTTATATATTTATATTTTGACTTTTACTCCTTTTCTCTTTTCTATTCTCTGTAATAAATAGCAAATTAATGGCTTCGTCCTCTAATAATGAACCTTCTACACCTACTTCTCCTTATTCTGGTCCTTTTCAATGTTCCATACATGTACGAGTCATCAAATTACAAGAGAAGATGAAAGATTTGCTTCAAATGATGATGGAAATTCAAGTGAGTCAACTGCGAATGGCTAAAGAACAAGATAGGCAAGATAGAATCCTTAGGAATTTATAAAAATTCCTTGTGGATAACCATGCCAATCCCATTGTCATCGAAGAATCATCACAAGCCATGGGTTTTGAAGAAGAAGAGCCTCTAGATGAACCACAAGAGGATCAAGAAGAAGAATATCCTCTGCCGGAACCGGATGTTCATATGAACGAAGACGATGCCGTGATTTGCGTTAGAGAGGTCCTTTTTGATGCTAATGGAAACTTGGTTGAACAACATGTTTCTTTTGTCTCCACTATCCAAGTTGTTTGGTCTATAAATCATCAATAGTTAAGGGTCCTCATTAAGCGTTTTTATTTTTTTTCTTGATTGTATATTGGTTTGTTAATTTGTATATAAGTGTTATCTTAATTAATGTTCTTCTAAAAACAATTTTTGGCGTATAAAATCTTGAATTCCATTTAACTTAGGATGTTATATTTCTCTCATACATAGTTATTATTCGTATGTCATATGTTTGTTTATCTCATTTTTTTGTTGATGACAAAGAGGGAGAAGTTATATAAAATAGTAGGCTTGGAGTAAGGGGGGTTGTTGGTGTAAGAGGGAGTTATGGTATGATCGAAGTGGTAAGTATATTTTATAAGGGTGTCATCATCAAAAGGGTGGAGATTGTTAGGAACTGGAGATAGTGGTTTTGATGAGAACAACCTTTGTAACTTATTTTATTATAACTTAAATACTAACACTATTGTATAGATATATATAAATGTTATTATGCAGGATATATATAAGGCATGTACTGATTATTGAAGACTGTACAGTATAAAGATCAAGAATGAAGAAATCAAGTTTGAAGACGCATAAGTGTCAAAATCAAGATTTCAAGATAAGTGTCTAGTTTTGTTAAAACTTCATAATAGCATGGAAATCTTCATTCCAAATTTCATTTTGGATGGAACCCATTTCTACCTTCTTAGTGGCTTACAAACCCACGACAAGTAGCTTACAAACCTACGACAAGTGGCTTACAAACCCACGAACACCTTGGTTTTGTACAAGTTCTCGAGTCCTGATGTGATGAAATACTCTGTAGGAAGAAGCTTGCAAAACTACTTCAAAATGGTTTTTCAAAATGATTTTCAAAACTGCTTTTCAAAATGTTTTAGCTTTAAAAATTATCTTTTCAAATGATTTTCAAAATGATGTTTTAGCCTTAAAATATTCTTTGTTTTTGTTTTTAAATAAACTCTTGTTTTAAACTTCGTTTGTTTTTAAAACTATCTTCTAATTTTTAAATATTCTTTATAATATATGTACTTGAGATTTAAAATCAAATTTATATATATACATTCTAAAAATATATTTATCTACTCTTCTTTATTTTAAAACATAGGGAAATTAGTTTATTTTATTCCAGAATCATTTTATCTTGTTTTCCTTTCAATACCATTTTATAAACAAATTTTACATTGTTTTTAAATAAGGGAAGTCGACATCATAGGATACCCCATGTCGACATGGTGGCCGTTAAATTCAAAAGTTTCAATTTTCAAAAGAAGTATCTATTCGTTTAAATCTCTTCACGAATGGTTATGACCGTTACTGGTCTATAAATAGCCTTCACAAACGAATTTTTTAACTAACTATTTTCTTATTTTCTTCACTCCTCTTCTCCACAAATCCATATTCTAAAATTTTCATATTTTTAAGATCGTACTGAAATTCTGCCGAATTTTCAAGTGAATCTAATTAGAATCTCATTCTTGTTTGATTCTCTTCCCTCTCTCAAAGATCAAAGTGTTATTCAAAGTTATAGGATCAATTTGTAATCAAAAGTTTATCGAGTCTCTCTATAAGATGTGGTTGTGTCTGGAAATCAATGGAGTGATCTTGTGTCCCATAAATCAAGAGAGTTTTCCCTGGACTCGAAGACAGAAGGGTACCTCAAGGACTTTAGAAATTGAGGATTGTAATCTCGATATTGTATAATAAATATATGTACAAGGTGTTTGCCTTGGTGCAGGACTGGACGTAGGGTAACTCCAAACCAGTATAAAATTCGGTGTGTTCTTTCCTTTTACTGCTTTTTATTTACTTTCTGCATCTGTGTTTGAATTTGTGATTGTTCTGTGATTAAGTTCTGAATTTGTTTATGTCATAATTTTAACTTAATCCATATAAGTCTTAGAATCCATTAAACACTATTTACCCCCTTTTAGTGTTAAATTAGCCTTAAGATCCTTAATCAGCACTCCCTTTCAGTAACTAGGGTTGAGATACTCGGCGTCTAAACTAACACAAGACCGGCCTACCCATTCCTGGATAGTACCAAATATGCCATCACTCCCGTCGTTCCCGACCTAAACTCTATGGCCACAAGCATACATCAACAATAATCAGATACACGACGTCATAGCGTGTAAAGATATATCTGAAAGAGTGATGACATCTCCTAATGGGAGCGACCCACTTAGCCTTGCGCTTATATCTCTGTTTCAGTCATTTTCCGAGGAGTGAGGCCAAATAGGTACCGATTACCTTTCATATATTGTATATCACGTCATCTTTGAATGCCACATTGTCATTTCCGTTGACTACTAATTGCCTTCGTCAAAAATACAACTCTTGAGTATGTACTTCTCAAGCAGGGTGTAAGCTAAGAGAAGTTGCTTTCTCCACTAACATATGATGTACATTTGTAAAAACCAATGTACATAATGCAATGTCAGACACACGTCTAGGAAAAGAACAAATCGAAGGTACTCTCCTACCACATCCTATCGGATTAGTAGCGATAACCCTTGCAATGGATATTCCATGAAGAGACTCCTACTATTAGATGTATATTGGGATTTTAACCCCAAAAGATCAACAAGCAATCCTTCACTATGAAAATCCTAAGTATCAATATCATCGACCAACCTGCACAATCGTAGTATAAATGTTGGTCCGAAGTGGTTTTCAGATAAATCTGATCCCGATCTCTTTGCACCACCAACGCAAAAGCGTTTCTCGACCTCACATAGAAACTAAGTCTCGTAGACTTATCACGTCTCCAACTTTCAACTTGCTATCCTTCGGCCAAGAAGAAATCTTGATAAATTGGAGTATTCAATCTGTACTACACAAATCAACCTTTTCAACACAAACGATAACAACCCTACACAATCAGTTACGTACTAAGTGTATGACTAATTAGTTTCTACATCAAGTAGAGAAACTAAAATGGTCAAATTTGATAGTCGGTTATTTAACTGTGACGAACTGGATTTTTCGCGCTAGAAAATCGACATTCATACTTCATATCGTATTCGAATGCCGTAGATTCGACCGTTCAAATCCGATTCGCCGGAGCTTATAACAACATTAAGTAAATAACATAGCGGAATAAAAGAATAATACATTGATATACAACTTTGATACAATATCTGATACAACAGATGATCCAATAGATATCAATATACATCAGAGATATGATATAATAGAATAGCAACAGAAAAGGGAAATAGATAACATCTAGCAGCGGAAAAATATAACTCTAAGATAGTCTTCAAGGAAGGACTCCAGCAGTAGCACGAACTCCCAATAACGATGCACAAAGATAAGCAAGTCTCGTCCACATCCAAAGACTGAACTAGCTCCAGATAACCTACTAAACCTGACTATCTGAAAAACCCAACTCTAGACTGCTCTTGTAGAAAATTTTGAGCATCTAGAGTTTAGGAAAGAAACAATAAACTCCGGATCAGTCATGGGACTGGTGTGAGCAACAAAAACAGTTTATCTTTAAAAACAAACAACGAAATATTTTAAAATCAATTCGCAATGCTTTTTAGAAAATGAGACTACCATAAGGCCTCCCGCACACACACACAATGCAAACGCAGAATCGGAGGAGATTTCTCCTTATGATAGTCAAAGATGCTTGATACGCATTAAAAAGAAACATTTGATATTATTACTAGTGCATAGTGTAGTAAAAAATCATTTCGAAAGTAAAGATTTAAATCTTAGCCAACATAGACATTTCGAACTATGCCTACTATAGCTACCATCCAAACAGTGGGGCGCCACCATAAGTAGATGGCAGGTAATACAACTAAAACCGTACAAGGTACGTATTTGAAGAATGGATTTCCAACAAATGGTCGGGCAAAGGAACTTCCCAAACCCCGAAATGGAACGCCTCTGGAAGGACGTCCCCGAGCATCCCAAATGGATCTCTGCCAAACAAGGCCGGCTAACCCTTTCCCAGGCAGTAAGAAACCTCAGATATACCACCCCCGGTCCTTTTGGACCTTTATACGAGGCCTCGATTCCAACAACACCACACAATAATAGATATAGTGTATCCACATGAGTAAGTATCTGGGCTCCATACCATGATACTACCCCTTTCCAGAAGGAATGGTCCTACCCTAGGGAAGCTATCCCTGAAAACCTTGCCGCACAATTCTTGTTTCGACCATTACCGGTTTGTGAGGCTCGACGAAGTCTCGTCCACAAAGCCACGCTTTGGTACAAAGCCATGCTTTGGGTCAACAAATGATCAAAGTAATGATCACAAAGATAAATGATCAAACAAATGATCATATCACAAATGATCAAACAATGATCATTTCACAGCAACACTCAGCATGCCACATTACCAAGATGGGAATATATCGCTGATAACCTTCAACTACATAACCTCTGAGCTCGTACGTCTCAGAGAAGGGTGTTAAGCTAAGAGAATAAATTCTCCGCCACCAACAGAAATATATTTGAAAGAAACCAGCTTTATATCTCAAATTGTAATGTCATACATAACAATCCATTCAAGTCTGTTCTGGGTTCGAACAGAACCGAAGGCACTTCCAAAGAAGTCCTTGCAATCCGGGTATTCACAATCCCGATCGGATTTCCCATCACTTAGGGAGTCTCTATACCGGCGCGACTTGGTGCAGAGACAATCGATAGGTCATCCTATCGCTCTCGCAAATACTCGGTCTTCACCACCGGTCTTCAAATGCCATCCATAACGTCAAATCACATATTCGGAATGGGTTATACGACACAAAGGTCCTTTCCCGGCTAAACCGAATAGTGAGCGAAAATATTTAAAACATATGGATATGGGATTTCAATTAAGTCACAACTTAATAATTCAAAACTTTTTTTCAAATGGTTTAAACAAATTACCATTTTCAAATCTTTAAACAAAAGATTTTTTTCCATAAAGTTTACTCAGTTTCACAAAGACTTATTTATATATTTCAAAACAATTCGCATTTCAATTGGATTAACTTGTTTTAAAATCTTTAAATTAAAGATTAAACTTATAGCTTTCAAACCGTTTCCATAACTTGGAAAATCATTTTCATTTTTAACTTGAAATCCTTTTTAACGAAATTTGGAAGTTCACTATTCATATGAAAGCTTTTATTATTTGAAAACGAATTTATTTTAGAAAGATCCAATTTTATTTACACAAGTTAAAGCCTTTGAAATTAAATTCAAATTCCCAAATCAATACCTTTAAAATAGTTTAACCTATATAACTCATTTATAAGTTGAATAGCCTTTCTAAACCCTGATTTCCAAATTATGGAATTCAATTTCAAATATTGAATTCAAATTTAAATTAAAATATTTAAATTTCAAACTCAATCAAGTTACTCAAAATAAATTTCATCTTTCAAATTCCATTTTCAAAAGCTTTTCACTTTAAACCCAATTCATATCCAACCATTTGAATTCTAATATTCAAATTTAAAACTATTTCAAAATCTGTGACTTAATTGATTTCCTCGTGAAATCCATAATTGTGTGTGTATGGTGTGGTCTAGGGGTTTAACACAATAATGCAACATCATTCAATCATTACAGATCAAATCACAGAAATATAGTTGATAAGCGATATAAACTATAACGTTTATCTTCATTCATGGATTCACAGATAATATATAGATGTATCATCAATAAATGAATAAATTATACATACCACAATTTACAGAATAAAATATCACAGGTCAGATAGGACAATCAATTCAAGGCACCTCATACAATACAATCATTCATAAGTAAGGTCAAGCATTTGATAATTATTTATAAACAGGATTAATTAAATTAATTTCCAATTATATTTATTTACTTATGAATTTATTTTCCAATTCTGATTAATTAATTCCAATCATTTGATATAAATTAATTTGTCAAACACTTTAATTAATTAAATTATTCTTATTAATTAAATCAACCCTTTAAACCAATTTCATAATTAATTACCTTTAATTAATCAAAAGATCCAAAATTTATTAATATAAGCGATTAATCCTTAATTACTTTCATTTAGTAATTACATTTAAACAATTCATAATTGATTATCTAAATTAATTAATCCAATTAATTATTAAAATTAATCACCTTAATCAATACTTAATGATCCTTAGTTAATTATCTTCATTAACCAATAACATTTCTTAATCACTTTCTTAAGAAATTATCTTAGATTGGTTCATTTTTAATCATTTCTAATTAATTTAATTTATAAATAAAATAAATCATTCTTTAATTACCTTATTGATCAAATCATTTAATACCTTAATTATCTATAAGATAATTTATTTCTTTATTAATGACTTAATTAATATTAAGGTGTAAAACATTACGCTTTTGAATTTAAATTAAAATTTCATTTTGAATTTAAGATTCAAAATGATTTATCATTTAAAACTCTTAAATATAATTATAAAACTCTTAAACAATGTACGGTATATTGTTTACTTATATATGAAGCTTATATAAGAAAAGTTTTAAATTAGATTACTTAATTTTTATTTAAAATTAAGCTATTAATCATTTAACTTGCAAATTCAAGTTAAAAACAAATCATATACTTTCATTCAAAAACCCTTTTATATAAAAAAAAGTTTATCAAAATTTAAGTGTAAACGTTTGTTTGAAAACAAATCTATTTTTTTTTAAAAAAATATTTAATATAAACTTGCTAAAAAAACACTTTCCGAATTAAACTGATTTTAAATTCCAGATTTTAATTCAAGAAAACTTGAATCCATATTTTTAACTTTGATTTAAACTTGATTTTTATCTTTGTTTATAAACATTGATTTAAACTATTTTTTTAAAACTTTGCCTTTCATTTAAACTAGCTTTTACATTTTATTTGAATTTTTAAAACAGGGCAGCAGGTCTCAAAAAAAAATGTAACAAACAAAAAACCCGAGGCGACATTGAAAAACTTCGAGTCCAAACCACCTTTACTTTGAGAAATTCACGAAACAACTCGGGTAAACACTCGAGTACAAATTCACTGCTCCACTCATCTTCACCAGAAAACTAAACTGCCCCGTGCACGTGCACCGTGATTTTGGCCATCTCCGGCCACCACCTCCACTTGCTTCACATCACCCATCATCATCAGAGATGATCACGACCCCCAGAAGACATCACTCTAGCTCGAATCAAGATCGAGCTCTCGATTCAAAACCTGGAACTGAATATGAACATCAGGTCGAAACCTGGAACATCAAGGCACGCCACCCCCAAACCTGAAAATCGCGTCGCCTCCGCAACCTCGTCCACCAGAACCATTGAAATTCCAGCCACGCACTCGTCTACGACCAAGCTACCCTCTCTCGAAACCCCATGGCACTCGATCAACTAGGGGAAGAGAACGAATCAACATATTCTACCCAGTAAAAACTAGGGTTACAGACCCAAATCCACGTCGCTCTCCTCCAAAACGATTTGATAATTCTTCTTGACATTTTTCCCTTAATCTACGGTCATCAAACTAGCTTTAGACCAAACCCCGAGTCCTACAAATCAGTGAATTACCAGGGACTCACGAATTCCCTTTATTTGATCAAACCCAAACTACACCTTCAATGCTTAACTAAAAATAGAGATTCTTGTTTCAAAAATCAAGTTTTAGTCATAGCAGTTGATTCACATACCTGAACTCATGAATTTTAAAAATTAAATTTTAACTTATTTAAGTTTTTCACATTGGTTTTATGTTTCCAGAACCCGTACAAGTTGATTCTTTTTAAACAGATTTTTTTTTAACATAAGGCTATGTTATAACAATCATTTTACAGTATATAAACACATTTTCATATTTAATTCAGGCATAAATCAATCAATAAGATATAAATATACTTAAGCATTTATTAGCACCTAGATTTATAGAACATAATTTTTGAATGAAATTTGAGGCTGGGAACACAACAGGAAATACACAGTATACACACACTTGCATATATACACAGATAATGCCTGAAATTCATATGAACATATTGTTTCAAGGAGTAGCATGCAATCCATATTTAATTTAAGATTTTGAAAATGATGTTACTCACCTTCTTCTTTCAGAAATAGTAACAGTGCCTTTAATTTGCATAAGCTTGAGAAATGCAAGCTGAAACCCCCCTTGATCTCTGGTTTTAAATGCAGTTGTATTTTGTTGAAGTTTTGTTTTAGTTTTTTTTATTTTGTTTACTTCAGTTTTACTTGGCTTGATGAATGAACTTAGAGGGAGAATTAATAAATAAGGAGAAGGTGTATAGGTATATACGTATAAAAGGATAGTTGTACAGGTGATGTTATTTTGTACAGTGTGATGTTTTTGCACAACATAGGACAGAGATACATTTCTATATGGAGGCTGAAGATCTTGTATCATGGCTGATGTATCTTGCTTTTGTGCTAGTGTACTGGTTACAGTAGATGCATGTTCCCCCCATGCCTACATCCTTATCCCATTTTCCTCCATGTACATAGATATTTTCATTTTATTGTTTTCTTTATGAAGCTTTCATGTATATATTTTTATTTGTTTGTATTCTTACATACTTATCCTATTTTGCTGTGTCTTATTTTCCCTTCTCAGCCTCAACACTTATACTTTGTTTATGTTCTTTCTTTTCTTTTCTCATTTGAGTGTATTACTTTGTCTTTTATTTGTTTGATTTATTTCTTGGTTTTCTTATACAAGTTAATTCATATTTATCTACATACATTTGTTCAACTTGAACTATAACATTGTCTTTGCTTTGGAATTTAAATGAAATCCAATTATTAATATGTTGTTTAAATTTATTCATGGGTTTACTTATATTATTACATAACTATATAATTTGTGTTATGTCCATCTAATTTCTATTTCTAACTTAAGTATTTATTTTATCTTATATACAAATTGTTTTATATTTTATATTTTTTTTTATAGTTTACAAAATTCTAGAATCATTTAATATGTTCATTTCATATTTTATATAATTAAAAATTTACTTAAATATTTGTTTAACATCAACACAAACTTTATTTCCTTGTAAAGTTTAACTATCGACTGTTTTATAATTTTCAAATACTCGATTATTAAAATTTTACTAACATTTTGTATAAATTACCAATTATTACACAATTTTTACTCAAAAATTAAATTAATTGTCGAATTAAAATAAATTAAAACTCGGGATCGTTACATTAACTATCAAAGCAACAAACAAAATCTAGCACATACGTAGTCACTGGGCCTGATTTCATTAATCGTTTATTAAATAAATCACTTTCCAAATCATTCACTTCAAATATCTTTAAAAATATAATATTCAAAACCATTTCACTTATTGAATATTTGGAAAACATTTTTATGTACTTATTTTAATAATAAGTAAACGTACAAATCATTTTAATTTCCAACCATTTAAATTCTCTTTTATAATATCACTTTCCAAAATATTCATTTAATTTAAAGGATTATTCACTATACTAAATCGTGGATATAATTCTCTTACCAAATTCATTACTTATACACATTTAATTTAAAGAATTATTCACCGCCCAAAATCGTGAATATAATTCCTTTTATTAAACTTATATAACTTCAAAAATCACTTAAACAGCCTTTTTGAATCGAAATCATTATTTTAGTATTTTAGATTTCCAGAAATAGGCTCAATGCTACAACAACACTAAATAAGTTGATTCACATGGATAATAACATTCATGGAATCCAATACGACAAAAATCACATGATAACAGCATATATACAATATCTATAAATAAAATCAACACTGGTTAGGAATCCAATTGGATCCTTCCAACCTATCACCTGCAACAAATATACATATGAGAAAAATATGTATAATGTCGGCTTCGAGGTAGACGAACGTACAAATAGCCATCCGCTCATACAGGGGAACATATAGGGTCTAATCTGCTAAAATATGCGCGAATATATCCAAACAACCAATATATATATATATATATATATATATATATATATATATATGTATGTATGTATATGTATAATCATATATCATCCAAATAAGCATCAATCATCATAAATAAATTTATTCTCACTTATATAAAAATATAAGCGAGACAGAGAGATTGACTTTTACTCACTTTGCTTTCCAGTAGTCGTTGCAGCGTTTTATTTCGATTAAAATTAAACAAGTGTCTAACTTAACCAAAAATTTTCATTACTCCAAATCCATCCAAACCAACTCCATAGTGTTCGTGAATACGAACCCAACGCAATTCGTTTCGTGCGAAACAGACCTCGTATGGAAAATGTATGAATTTTATAAGATCACACGAATTTATATACAAATAAATTTACAACTTTTTATATATTAAACATTAGTTAATCGTGGCCATTGGTTTCAATTCCCAAGATCCAGGCCTCCAATTCTCTCTTCCTCTTTACGTACGTCTCCAACAAATTCGTGCTCGCCTAACCCATTTGCACACAACCTTCCTTCATGCGCTGCTCCTCCATCGAACCACTAGCACACGATCAGGAAACACCGCTACGAAGCTCACCACAAACTCCACCTTTGGCCAGAGGCATACTCGACTCGGCCCCACCTCTAGTTGGGAAAACGCGATTGAACATACGCCTTTCAAAGCCAAATTTCCATTGATCCATCGTGTTCCAGCCGATCACAACCGTTGGATATACTCGTCTCTCCAAGCTCTACAACATTGATTTAGAAGTCGAATCGCAATTTTTAATGGATTATGAGATAATTGGAAAGAAAGGGACGATTTTCTAGCCGTTCGTGATGAAAGTAGCGGCTAGGGCTGTTTGCCCTAGGGTTTTTGAACAAAGGAAAAAAATGAGGGGCTTTTATAGAAAATTTTCATGCACTATTCATCGTCAATTTTTTCGAACTCCAAACGAAACGTGCCGCCAGGCGTTTATAATGTTTTACCCCTAATCCGAACACAACAGAATATATTTAGCCAATTCCATCGTATTTGGAAGATAGGTTTTCGAATCGAATTGTTTAAATTAAATTTACTTAAATATATTTTTACACGTTTCAGTTTCGCACGACCAAACCGTAAGTCTGATTGACACGAAATTTGAAATCCTATAATAACTCACTATTACTGATCCAATGAAATTGGTTTCGTCAAAATATGTGACGGTGTCAAAAATGTCTATTTTTGCACGTTAATTAAATATTAAAATTTTCAATTTCTGTAAATTAACTTCTAATTCAATTTTAAAAGTTTACTAATTTTTATTCTAACTCAAATAGAATTTAAAACAACGTTAGAAATTATTTTCATTCATATTAAATTCAAATTTCAATTATTTACACAATTTCAAATATTAAATTAACAATTTAATTATCCAAATAAACCATTATATTTGAAATATAAGTTATTCAACTTATAAATTTTACTTTTGAATATTTAAAATCAACTAGATATTCCAAATTTGAACGACTAAAAAACTGGGTCGTTTCAATCTCTCCTACTAATTAAAAAATACAATATAAATTAAAACCGCATCGACAATTTATTTTTCAGCACAATTTTACAGTTTAATGTTATATTAATTGATCATTGAAACTTTGTTGCTGGGTCATCCTACTTTCCATTACAAACACAGTAACATAACTAAATCTCGTAAATCATTTCATTTTAAACGATTCAACCAAATTTCGACAGCACTTTCCTTTTGTTCCTTGAGTCGTACTCAATTGCGTGTACACAGGGAACGTAAAGAAAGCGTTGTCAAAATTTTGCGAACCATTTAAAATGAAATGATTTACGAGATGTAATTACGTTACTGTGTTTGTTTTTTGTCCAATACAGGGACAAATCAACAAATACTGTATATGATGAATATGCATGTCCGTTCTATGACAAATAACGAATACTCACATAACGATCATATACAATACTTATCAGAGGGGCCAAAAAACACTCTAAGGGTTTTATGAATAAAGTATATTACATATTTTATATTTTTTTTCTAAAAATTGGCTTTCGACGTTTAAATTAAATTGATTAACATTTAACTTAAGTTAAGCTACCGTATGCGATAGTTTATCACATACGCACATGTTTAAAACTTTATTTAACTAACCGTACGTTATGTAAAATTAATTATCGTTTTCAACGTTTTAGAAAATGCATAAACTAAATTTTGCTCATCCACACTAAATAACCCGAGGGGCGTAAAAGCACTAGATTATTCAAGTCATGCACACTAATTTCTTATCACACAAACTAAACAAGTTAGTATTCAACACTTATAGGATAATAACAGTAATTAACATTCAATAAACTACACTACACAATCAATGAGGCATTATAAAAAATTAAACTAACAAATTAACCATAAATTAACAAACTTATGAAATTATGGTTTATGAATAATACCTAAAATAGAGGAGATTAGGGGTTTGGAGGAGATGGGATTTCGAATTGACGAAGAAGGAGGTGATTTCGACATAATTTCGGACGTTGAAGGTAGAGAAGGAAATGGTGGAAGAAAGGTTTTGGTGATTGAGGGATGAGAGTGCAAATGAATCTGTTTCAGCCTAGGGAAGAAGATAATCGCGAATTTTCGACGGCTAGCAGCGGCCGCGAACGGCACTGTTCCAACGGCTTCCGACGGCTAATTATTTTATTCGTAACAAAGTCCAGAATGTACTTGCCGTTGGAAGCCGTCAGAAGTATTCTGTATGCGGCTGTCAGTACATGTGGTCGGAATATACTGTTGTTCTTGTAGTGAGTTGGTACTAGCAATAATAATAATGACTATATATACCACATTATTTGGCTCCATTACCAGACAAAGCTCATAGAAGGTTTGTTTTACTATAAAACAAAAAATCAAATAATTTAAAAGAAAATAAATTAAGGGAACTTTTTTAAAACGTCCTTTTAAGTTTCAAAATACATGGTCATTCCTATTTAAAAATAAGTTTTATAAAACACATCAGCTTTTAGAATAAACATATTTGTAGAAAAATATGCGACTATTTGCACTTTAAAAAAAGTAGAAAGGGAAGTTTGGTCATATAAACATTTTATTAAATTCAAATTTAATACTCGAGAAAAATGGAAAAAATTAATTAATGAAAATACAAATATTGGAGTAATTTAAAATAAATTATTGAGAAGAGTTTTTTTTCTATAAAACTTGAAAATAATGGGCGGATGCTGATTCACACAAAAATTAATTTGTCTTCCCCCTTCACTATAATATGTTTTTCTCTATTATCTTTTTTCCACATATATTCTACAATTTTTTCTTGTTTTGCTTACCATCTCTAATGCCAAAATATTACGCTTTCTCTCTCTCTTTGTATTGCTATTATGTTTCCTACTATATCCTTTTTTAATGTTTTTAATAATGCAAATGGTGTTTGTCCAATATCATTATTTTGTGTTAAACTGAAATTGTTGAAAAACCCCAATATTTTTATTTATACAAAATGTAAGAAACTGCAGGTTCCACCACAAGTCATACTAGTTATAATAGTTTTGGGCTCATTTATACGATGCCGATTTTAACACCAGCAACTAGATCGGATTCAATGGTCCTTCCCACAAGGTCATTATGGACTCCATGTAGCTTGGATAAATGAGTATAGCGTAGGGCTATCCATGAGTATTCAAAAAATCCGAAGTTCATTCATATTCGTGTTCGCGCTATGGAAAATTATCTAATATCCGAAAAATGGACACAGATATGGATATGACCATATCCGTACCCGATAATTATCCGTCCGGTGTTTGGCAAGATTATAGTTATTTTTTTTGTATTTTAGCATGTAAAATTATTGTCGTTTACTATTTTATCAAAATAAAAAAATTAATATGTATATAAAAATCAATTTTTACCGTTTAAAGTTATTTTTCTTCGTGTGTGTTATTTTTATACATTTAGTACAAAAATTGATTTATAGTAAATCAAAATTTTCTATTTATTTTTTAGATTTATTGGTTGTAAACTGGTCGAAAAATATCTAATGAATATCTGATATCCGAAAATGATTTCGAATTGGGATACAGATACAACACAATCCATATCAGAAAATATCGTTTATATAATGTAGTCTAAAGTCCCACATTGTACATTATTTCAAACATTTTTTCAGTATAAAATTGCCCCAAACTTGCGGTAAGGAGCAATGTGGAAGCTGCTTGTGTTAGATTGGTTTCCTGTACCTTTCATCGGCAATTGGGTGAAAATGGCGCACCTGAGCTCTATTTTTACCTTTTAACCTTCATTTACCATTTTTGTGTGGACAGTAAAGATGAAGCAAGAGCAAAATTCAGTTGGAGAATAAGTATATCCACTTCCGCAAAATTTCAATTTGTCTTGCACACGAACAGTTTGGTGAATTGCTTGAATCGAATCATGCGGTATGTACTATTCTCAAAACTCTTTCAAATGAAAATCCAACTCATTGCCCTTGAATATCATCTGTCTACATAGCTATGATGCTATATAATGAAACACATATGTTATTGTCATTGTCAATTTTGCTACCATTTGGGCCATGTTGATGTTGCATTTGGACTTGCAAGATAACCTAGAACATGCAGTTACATGTCTGAATCACATACAAAACGCTTATGAAAGATTTATGTTGCTTTGGGGGAATCAATCTGCTTATTATTTCGTACACTAAATGTAAACCAGTCGTCACGTGCTTCTTGATGTACCCACTTCTAACTCTATTTTAGATGCTCTCTTTAACCATTGTCAAAAAGGTTTATAGATTAGTTGAACAAATGAATGAACCTAACGTTTAAATGAATGGTGTTATGTATAGCAAGCATTCTTATTCATGGTTATCGGATAAAAGGGTTACTGAAACAAGGATTTGATTATCATAAAAGATTTGTTACATATGAAACAATGCTGTATTTTCTAACTCACAGTTAAAAGAGATGAAACAAGGAATAGAGAGTGATATATAATATACTAGTAGATGGATCTTCATAAAATCAATTCCCTTATACTTCACTTAAAAATGCTAGTAGATTCTCTTATCAAATTGTCACTTGAATTTCACCATTTTCTTGTATTATGTTATTCTTATCTATAATAATGAAATTTATAGTGTTGAAGAAGTTGTGGTAAGTGGTTTGCCAGTGTTAAAGAGCTTGAAATTGACTGGAAATTGTGTTATTGGTGCTGGTAAGAGTAATATAATGGTTTGTTTAATATGGAGATTCAGACAATGAGATGGCTGCATTTTGATAAGTAGCATTTTGTTGTGTAGTACTAGCTGAACTGATCATTCTTAAACATATACTGTAATTTAAAATAAATAAATAAATAAAATTGTTCAAGAGACAAAAATAAAAAAATTATATCATGCGGCTGCCATGGTGGAATCTGCAGGATCAAGAGCAGGTTGACTGTACACACTATCAAATTTAGGCTCAATCACATCCTCATCAACCATGATCCCCAGCCTCACAAGGCTCCTGGTAGCAAGAATGTCCTGTGTGTTCATATCATGCATCGCTCTATCCTCCAATCCTTTCACAGCTTCCAGTGCCCTCCCCTTCAGTTCTCCTCCACTTCCATGCTGCTGTCCTAGCAAGCAGTGCCCTACAATCCTCAGTGTTGGCACCAGCAATTCCCAGGGCAGAGGGATCCTCTCCCCTTTCTCCAACCCCTCCTCCTTTGTACTACCATTGCAAGCACCAGCCCAAGCCAAGGCAACGTTGCAAAACTCAACCTTGGATTGAACAGGCATAAGTGCAATCTTAGCATAGTACAGCACTAGGGCCACCCCACGATCCTAGCCCTTTTGGTTGCCCTAACAATCCCATGCAGATCCAAAGCAGATGAAATAACTGCTGTTACGGTCCTCGTTGACTTAGCCTCTTCTACAGTGTTCTTGCTGCTGCCTTTTACTGTTTTCCCTTCTTTACGGTGGTAAGGGTTCTGAACAGTTGAAACATTGTAGGGTATGCTTACAACCGAAGGGTTTCCGTCCCTAGCAACGGTTTCATGTGCGTACAGTGCTAATAAGACGGCTTCAA
This sequence comes from Allium cepa, assembly GCA_030765085.1. Classification (NCBI taxonomy): domain Eukaryota; kingdom Viridiplantae; phylum Streptophyta; class Magnoliopsida; order Asparagales; family Amaryllidaceae; genus Allium; species Allium cepa. The sequence goes on from CM060939.1 coordinate 693,224,707, forward strand.
ACCCTGCTAGAGGTTGGAAATGCCTGCGAGTAGAGCCGTCAATGAGTATCTAAAAATTGTATAATAGATAGAATTTGTATTTAGTTTGATGATTTCAGAAATCTTATTGAAGAAGAATAGATGTTTTTTATCTTTATTGATGCAACAGTATTGATATAAACTGATATGAATCATTTGTTGCTGAGAGGTTGCTTTATATATACAATACAAAGAGTGATGGGACTTATATTCTCAGCCCAATATTCTCAGCCCAATGTAATAACAAATATAGAAGATGTGTTATATCTGGTTGCAGATACTTATTGCTTCATTTACTCCCCCCTCAACTAGATACTTGGGTTAGGGTTTCTTTATCTTCTGCGAGCGATTCTGGTGTTTGGCTAAGCTGATTCATTTCTAAACCCTTTTTCTTCTTCAAAACTATTACATCATGTTATTATGCTAAGATTGAGATCCAAACTGCTTTGCTTTGCAGATCTAAAGTAAAAATGACAATAATGAGATGTTCTGTCTGTTACTGCTTCAATTCATCTTCGAGACTTGATCTGAATACTGATGCTACTATAGATCTGAAGAGAAGTGCAGAAAGATTGAACCTTTGTTTCATTCTTCACTGATTGATTCAACCTTTAAGTCTTGTCTGAATCGATGAAAATTCTTTACATATAATGCCTTTGTAAGTATGTCTACTCGTTGGTAAGTTGACGATAAGTGATTCACTTGAAGTTTTCCTCTTTGTATCAACTCACGAACGAAATATAAGTCAATCTCTATATGCTTTGTCCTTGAGTGCATAATTGGATTAGCTGCCATGTAGACTTTACTTTGATTGTTGCACCACAATGTTGGTTTTATCTCTGTTTTGATGTTCATTTCTGAAAGTAATGATTGAATCCAAGTGATTTCTACGGCAACACTAGTTATACTTTGGTATTCAGCCTCCGTGATGGATCTGGAAATAGTTGTTTGCTTCTTTGAGCACCAAGAAATTAGGTTGTTACCTAAGTATATATAGTAGTCTGTCACTGATTTTCTGTCATCAACATCTGTTGCCCAGTCTGCATCTGCATATGCTGTGATGCTTAGTTGTTTGCACTTCTTTAGTATAATACCATAATTTGTTGTGCCATTGAGATATTTGAGTATCATTTTGACTACTTTCTAGTGTTCTTCATGTGGTTCCTGTATAAATTGTGAAACTTTGTTAACACTGAAAGATATATATGGTCATGTTATGGTGGAGTGTTGTAGGGCTCCTACAATACTTCTATATTGTTTAATATTTAATATTGGTTCTTCCATGTATTTGGATAGTTGTTGATGGCTGATCATTGGAGTAGGATGAGATTTAGCACTATCCATTTTTGCTTTAATCAGCAACTCCTTGATATACTTCTTTTGGCTTAAAAAGATTTTTGAATCTGACTTTTTCTTTACTTCTATTCCCAGGAAGTAATTTAGTTCACCCAAATCCTTAATTGAGAATTTCTTGTCAAGATATCGTATGATGCCTTTGATTTCATTCTCATCATTAGCTGTTATAATTAAATCATCGACATATATCAGTATGTAAACAATAAGATTACTATTAATTTTGATAAATAAGGAGTTGTCTGATTTGGTAGATTGATAGCCCAAATGAACTAATGCAGCTTTCAGTCTATCAAACCATACACTAGGAGCTTGTTTTAATCCATATATGGCTTTGTTTAGCTTGCACACAAGATTGGTGCCTTGTTTGTATCCCTGTGGCTGCTCCATGTAAATTTCTTCCTGCAGAACACCATTCAGAAATGCATTGTTTACATCTAACTGTCTCAAGTTCCAGTTATTATTTAAGGCAATTGTAAGAACTATTATGATGGTAGTTGGTTTCACCACTGGTGAGAAAGTCTCACTGAAATCAAACCCATATTCTTATGTATACCCTTTGGCAACAAGCCTTGCTTTATGTCTGGACACTGTCCCATTTGGATTTCTTTTCACTTTTTAAGTCCATTTGCATCCTATGATGTTTTTGTTGCTTGGTGGATGAACAAGACTCCATGTATTGTTTTTCATTAATGCCTGATACTCTTCATCCATTGCCGCTTTCCATTTTTTATCTTTAAATGCTTGTTCAAATGTTTGTGGCTCTGTGATGCATACAGTTGCAGCATAAACCTTTGGTTTATAAATTCCACTCTTTGATCTGGTGATCATATGATGGCCTGTTTTGGTCTGTAGTTCAACATCAGATGACTCTGGATTGCTGTCCTGATTTGCAGTATCATCTGGTTGATCTTCATGTCTATTTTGATCTTCATTGCTTGATTCTACAGGTGACTGAGGATGTGTAGCATGTATACCAACTGCATCATGACCTGGTCCAGATGACATAGTGTGTTGTGATCCAGTGGCTCCTGTTCTTTTCTCAGTTTCATCAGCATGCCATATGTGTGGCATTACTGGTATGTTTGGTATGGAAACCTTTGGATTATAAACTTTATGTGTAGTTCTAATACTTGCACTGGCAAAAGGATATACTCTATCATTAAAAACTACATGTCTGCTTATAAATATTTTTCCTGTTCCATCTAGACACTTGTATCATTTCTGTTTGATTGAATAACCTATAAATGTACATGGTCGAGATCTAAAGTTTAATTTATGGCTGTTGTATGGTCTTAGGTAGGGAAAACACAAGCATCCAAAAGTTTTTAAATGTTGATAGTCTGGTTTGACACCTAAAAACTTTTCTAAAGGACTTATTCCATTCAGTACTTTGGTTGGATGTCTATTAATTAAATAAACAGCAGTACGGAAGGAATCTGGCCAGAATTTTAAAGGTAATGATGCTTGTGCTAGTAGGGTTAGACCAGTCTCAACAATGTGCCTGTGTTTTCTTTCAACCAGGTCATTTTGTTTAGATGTATAGGGGTATGTAGTTCTATGAACTATACCATTATCTAGAAAATATTTACTAAGAGACTTGTATTCAGTACCCCCATCACTTTGAATGATCTTAACTTTATGATCGGTCTGCCTTTCAACTTGAGTGACAAAATATATAACAATATTATAAGTTTCTGCCTTGGATTTTAAAAAATATATCCAAGTATACCTTGTACATGCATCAACAAAGGATATATAGTACTTATACCCAAAATCTGAGCAGATAGGTGCTGGGCCCCACAAATCTGTTGAAATCAATTCAAGAGGTACTTTGTATTCTGTTACAGGATCTACAAAAGCTAATTTGTGGCTTTTGCCCATTTGGCAATAAGAACATATGTAAGGCAAAGTTATATCATCAAAGGAAATTTTATTTTCTTTATGAACCCATTTTACAACACTTGTACATGGATGACCTAATTTGCGGTGCCAAATATCAAAACTATTTTCACTGGTTTCACATGAATCCGAGTATTCTTGAGACCTAATTGTTATTACAATCTGTCATTCTTTGATTTGAACCTTTGCTATTAGTCAGGGTGAACTTGTATAGACCATTTACTGCATTACCCTGCAAGTGTATTTCCTTAGTTAGAATATCTTTAACTAAGCAATAATTTGGGTAAAATTCAAAATAAACATTATTATCGTGAGCAAATTGAGAGACACTAAAAAGGTTTTTCTTAATACTGGGTACTTAACAGATTATTGAGATATAATTGTCTTTCACCTTTAATATAGGCATTACCAGTGTGTGTGATCTTAATTGCTTTGCCATTTCTCATAATAATAGATTGTTTGCCTCTGTATTCTCTGCTGCCCATATTTAAATTCTCTAAGTTGTTTGTTAAGTGATTTGTTGCTCCTGAATCTGGATACCATGACTCATCTTGAATGTGATCTGCTTTAGCAATTTCATCCAGATTTTGATTTTTGTTTCCACTGGGTTGTTTGCCTGAATCTTGCTGCACTTGTGCCATGATTGCACTGTAATAATTACCATTTCTCTGATTGTTTGATCCCTGACCTGGTACATAGTTTGCATTAAATCTGAAGTAGCATTTTACAGTAGTGTGTCCAACTTTTTCACATATCTGGCATTTTGGCTTGTTATTTCCATTGAATCTTCCTCTGCCTCTTCCCCTGACAGTCTGACTATGTAATTATTGATCTGTTCTTCCATAGTTCTGGTTTCTGTTTTTACTATTTGAAGCATAGTTAATAGACATGTCTGTATCTGGGGGTTTCTTGTAGTCTAGCCTACCTTCATGAGCCAGGAGTATAGAATGGACATAATCAATAGAGGGCAGAGTTTCTTGTGATACAATAACTGCCACCACTGCCTCATATTCATCACTTAACCCACTCAATATTGTTAAAACATGTTTTGTATTGGACATCTTATGTCATGCTGCCTCAAGTAGATCACAAGTATTCTTGATCTTGGAGAGATATTCTTTCATAGATTGACTGTCTTTCCTTATATTGTGTAACTGCCTTTTGTAATGAATTATTTTGGCTGCTGACTGTGTATTGAAGATTCTTTCTACTGTAGTCCAAATTTCATTTGCTGTTTTGCACCCTATAACTTGTGGTAATAGCTTTACACTGATTGAAGAAAGCAACCAAGAACTTATTAAATTATCTTGCCTTTGAAATTTAGCATATTCCTCATTACTTGCTGTTTTGTTTTCTTGATTAGTGATAAACTTGGATGGAGTGGCTATCATGCCAAGAATATATCCATCAAGACCATATCCTCTAGCAGCAGTTTCGACTTGCACTTTCCAGAGAAGATAATTGTCATCTTCAAGTTGTGCAGTGATGAGATTGGAGTGTGGGATAATTACAGTTTTGATCAAATTGTCAGTAACACCATAGACTGCAGTGAAGTGATAGTTTCATTACCTGATTTTGCACCGCTTCCTTCAGCCATGAAGAAACTTATTTAAAATAGAATTGAGAAAAATCAAAAAATGGGTTGTGAAGAAATCAAGAAATTCTTCCTTCAACAGGTATGTTGCAACCGAGCAATATGATGAGGCTTCTCTGATTGCTTCTGGTATGGCACTTACTTTTTTTTTTATTGATGAGTTTCTATTCTCTACCCTGTCTGGATTTCTGATTTTTTTCTTGACTCTTGAATCTGTTTCTACGAATATACTTCAGCCGATTGCAAATCTTGGCAAGGCAGTAGATCTTTGAACAGATTCCTTACCCAAGTGATGATAAAAGTGATTCTGCTGGGTAAACTGATCCAAATGATGAGATTTCTCTGATGAATCAGTTCTTGTATAAAAGCTGTTAAGCCTATAGATGATTCTGTCCTGCTTTGATACCAAGATAGAATTTATATTTAGTTTGATGATTTCGGAAATTTTATTGGAGAAGAATAGATGTTTTTGATCTTTATTGATGCAACAGTATTGATATAAACTGATACGAATCATTTGTTGCTGAGAGTTGGCTTTATATATACAATACAAAGAGTGATGGGCCTTATATTCTTAGCCAAATGTAACAACAAATATAGAAGATGTGTTATATCTGGTTGCCGATACTTATTGCTTCATTTACTATAATTCGTCCGCATCCGAATCCGAAAAATGAAAAGAAAAGAAAATCTAATATTCAAAAATGGATGCGGATATAGATATAATGATATTCGCACTAAAAAATTATCCATCCGACTTTTATCATTATAGCGGTTGAGATTATGCATATTTTACCCAATTAAATGATTGATATGTGCCGTTTTAGTTTTACCATATGATAATATATATATATATATATATATATATATAATGAATATTATGCATGTATAATTAAATATTTGCTATAAAATAAATTATTATTATTATCATTGTATTTTTTTCTTCTTTTATTTATATCACCATTATTTCTAAAAAAGGTTTATGTCGAATTAAAAAAAATTCATTTATTTTTTTACCTTAGTAATTATGAGCAAAACAGATAAATATCTAACCTTCAACCTTATCTGTGGGTGTGGGTATCCGAAATTGATTTAGGATGCAGATGTGGATATAAAAGCATACGCATTTGAAAGTATATGTTGACGGACCTACCTATGAGCGGTGCAACGCGACGGGTAAAGCTCGGCTATGGTAGGAAGGAAATGGAGGACGATGACTTGAAGGGCCGGGTCAGACGACTGGAACGTGTCGTACAACCATCTGCACAGATTGTCGTCCCCTGCGCTTGAGTTTGGCTGCCGGAGATGGGCTGAGATGGTGGATGCAACTTCTGGGTCATGGAGAAGGGCTGATGCTGGGTTGATGGAGCTAGTTAAGTGGGCCGGAAGTGGGCCCACCACTTGTGATAGGGATGCCATCGTTGATTCTGCTCTTTGCTCTGTATCTGACATATTATTATTTTTCTTACTTCTTTTGAATCTGTGGGTTGGAATTTGACGCTGCTTATTATTATTATTATTATTATTATTATTACTGTTTATGGACGAGAAAATAAACGGAATGAGAGATCGGGATTAAAGAATGGAGGTAAATGTGGAGGTATTTAAGGGAAAACGTTATTTCAATTGTTTGTTAATTTAATTGATGTTATCATTCGCGCAGTTAAGTACTGGACAACATCTCCCATTACGAGCTCTTTGCAGTTTTTATAAACGTTACATTGTAGATAACCAAGATTATTGTGATGCGCTTTGATTAGTCCGAAAGTTGGAGTGTGTTGGAAATGAATCCACACGACAACTGCAGGCATTCCTTATATGGTTACGTCCCACATCATGAAATATATAAATCTCTTCCTTTATAAAAGACCGTTCAAGGTTCGAACTGCTCGGTAGTGATGAGGTAGCTTGCGCAAGGTTGGTTTCCTGCGCCTTCAACTGACGATTTCGATTCTAAACCTTCTTTTTTACTTCTCACGTCAACCAGTCAACATGGGGGTATACTTGAACACCGTCACACATACGTATCCTACCAGTATACGTTTACACTGTATCGGTATTATTAAGTTGGGAATGCCTATGTGAACCAAGTAAAAATGCATGTTTTCTGCACTGCAAAGTATGACCAAAAATAAAATATATCTACGGCTAGTTTAAAAGAAAACAAGACTACTGGATATTTCAGTAGGCAGTAAAGATTCAAGATACTCAAATAAAACTCTAGTACTACACAAATTGCTAATGTTATTGTCACACGATTCACTTTTTAGAATATTACGCAATGCACATCAAAATGAAAATTCATGGAAAGTACTAGTTAATTAAAAGAATACATCAAACTGCATTAAAAAAAACTTGTTTTAGTATCCTTCCAAGTTTGCATCGATTTCGTAAGCTTTCTAAGAACAAAAAATATGCATAGCTTTTGAACCTAAAAGCTTCTTCTTAAAGCTAAGGTAGTGTTTGATTTAAAAACGAATTTTGTATTTTCAATTTTCAATATGTATCTCAAATATGAGAAGAATTGAGGGACGACGGAGGGGATGAAAGAAAGATGGATGGGACGACGGAAGAATATATTATTTTACGTGCTTGTGTTATTTCTCAAAGCACGGAAAATAATAAAAATTTGTTTTCTATTTTGTATGTTAACTTCGTTTTCTAAATTAGTCGTTTTAACAATATACACGCGTCATATGTATTTTTGTATGGACGAAAACCCAAAACTAAAAGCAACAAACCAAACACTACCGAAATTAGTCAACATAGTTCATGATGCTTAGCGAGGGCTTGAAGGTAACATTTCAAATTATTCAAACCGTAGGACAATTTTCCAATTCCAACATGCATTTGACGTCTGCACAAAGTAGGAAAACTGATTCCCTACGTCTCATCGATGCTAAAGCCGATGTTGGAAAACAGTGTGTCACAAAAGCATTCTTCACATCTTCCGTATGTAATTCGTTGCATTGTTACCTACGCTTTTCCTATGTCAAAATTCACCATCCGTTATCTACGCCACAAATTCCCAACGATCTAACGACTATGCTTTTCCTATGTGCTCTACATATTTGACTATGCTTTCTCTATGTCTTTTTTCCTCTGTGTTCCTTGTGTCCACGCTCACCACATCTTCCCTATTGTCAAAAATTCTTCTCGTTTCCCTACAGTCTTGGTCGGAAGCGGGTGAAATAGGCAGCTTTCAACGGAAATTTCTTATTTTGAATCGTAGTAGGTCTATAAAGTCTAATGAGTTATACTAGATCCAATCTAGATTAATTAAATAAAATCATTTTTTTTAATTTTCTGAGTTATTTAGTTAATGAGTTTAAATTAAAATGATTTGTAAATAGATTATGAGTATATCATTATATACTCATATGTGTATGATGTGTAAGTGCAATTTAATAATGTGTACATAGTTAATGTATACGTATATAGATGTTAGGATGTGCACCTATAACGTATACATTGGTCATTTATATACGCATTTGATGTTTCAAAAAATTATTTAAAAACTTATATGCTAACTTAATTTCGAAATTTAATTTGTTAAATGGAATAGCATATTCTGTTATGTGTGTGTGTATTGAGAAGATCAATGAAATTTGAATCCAAATCTACTATCTAAAATATCTAATTTTTGACTTAGTAAATCAATTTGAATTTCAAATTCAAATCTATAAAATACAAAACAAAATCTCCATTAATTATTTAAAATTATATATAATAATAATAATATTGTCGAAATAATTTTTTAGTCACTTAAAAACATAATAAACTAAAGCATACAGTTATTACAATAAAATAAAAACAAAATTTTAATATTTTATATACTTAATTAATATTTAAACAAATTTATAATATATATCATTGACTTAAATGAATCAAAATTAATAGACAACAATATTAAATAATAAATTTGGTATTAAAATTTTAAAATATACAAAATATATATAATAAATTAAAAAAATCTATTTAATATGTATAATTCATTTAGACAATTTCAAATATATATCATTTACTTAAATGAATTAAAATTACTAGAAAACAATATTAAATAATAAAATTGGTATTGATGTTTTAAAAATATAATAGAGATAATAAAATAGCTGAAAATAAAATATTTATATTTTTAAATGTTAATGATAATTAATATAATTCAATCAGTGATATTTAATTATATATGAATTTGGAGACAACTAATGTGTATATAAAATCGTTGTATGCATATTGTCTACTTCACGATAAAGATAACATAAAATGTAGATTAGATTTTATACCTTTAGGATGATGTTGTTAAACAAAGATTGATTCATGCGATCTTCTAGATTTGTCTTGCATTGATCTCCAGGCGTTGCAACAGCTTGAAGTACCATTGTTCGTAGGTTGAAATAGGGAGGATGGTTTTAATTTATTAGTTTGTCTGGTTTTGTAATATGATGAACTTCTCTCTTTGGATGTTGAAATTGATGAAATGTTGTATAAATATTTTATTGGATGTTGAAATTTGAATGTATTGATGAACTTCTCTCTTTGGATTTTATTCTTATTAAATCTTATGTGTTTTTAATTCGAACAACAATGTTTTGATAAGAGATGGGTTGGAATGGTGTAGAGCAATGTTTCTATTTGAAACCCTGCATTACTAAGGCGACTATTCGAAAGTCACCCTAGTAACGCAGGGTTTCAAAACAAAAAACTTGCCCTGCACCATTCCAACATCTTTATAAACACCAACTTTATCTCTCTCTCCTCATTTCTCACTTTACCATAAACCAAAAAGAAAACCCAAAAACCTAAGCTACACCTCTTTCATAATTTCAATAATCCCCAACGAAATCAAATATCTTTTATAGTTTTGGAGAGACAGCAAGAAGGTTAGTTCCATTAGTACTGCTAATTTTGTGTAATCTTGTGCAAATGAGGCTAATTCCAACACTGTTATTTTCAATAAATAGGTCGTTGAAAATGGACAATTGAGAGATGACGACGAAATGATGATGAAAATGTATTGAGAAATTGAACAATGATGAGGCTTTATACCGATTAATGAAGAAACTATTGAGGTTGATTTCGTTCCGGAGATGCAAGTGGAAAATTTGCCCCCCTTAGTGGGTAGCGGAACATCGACAATGGCCATGACTAGCGGTAAACCAATAAAGCAATTACTACATGGAAAATTAATGGATGTGCTTGCTTGTCATAATCCTAACATTGCTAGTTCCAGCCAGTCACCACCTCGTGTACTTTGTTATTGTGGAGATGAATGTGAAGTAGTTATGCGTAGGAATGAAAGGAATGCGGGCCGTCGATTTTACCGTTGTGAATCGTACAACGAGACTAAGGTGCGGCCCAACGATGTTGAATGCTGTAACATTTTTAAATGGAAAGATCCTGAAATGTGTTAAAGAGGAGTTGAATATGCCCTTGAGATGCAAGCAGAAAATGCTCATTTGGAGAAGTTGTTGAACCTACAATACTGCAATGCTCTATAGAAAGAGCATAGCGTACGAAAAATTGTGGCCTTGTAGATTTTGGGAGGAGAATTAATTATGAATTTGGATGTCATTCATGTATTTTTTTAACTTCCATATCTGTATTTGGTTTACGTTCCGTTTATCATGTATAATGTATAGATTTATGTATCGTTTACCATGTAATCGGTTTATGTATCATTTAGCATGTATCATTTCATCTGTTTGTGTATCATTAATCATTTCTCAAATTACTTTCAATGGAGTAATCCAATACCAACACATAACATTCATCGTCTCAAACAAACACGGCACATGGAATAAAAACACAAAATGTTCTAACATAAACAACAGATGGTTTAAAAAATCATACCAACAATAACACGCGTAATAAAACTAAGTAACTGAATTAAAACGACTCTTTTTATGACCATACAGTCCACAATTATTGCATCTATTAGGCCTTGGAGACTGCATCTCATCCATAGTACATTTAAATCTAGTAGACTTAGGCCTTCCTAGAGCTCGCAGAGCTGGGGGTGGAAGAACCATTGGTCCTTCGTGTGCAGCCTAATACCATTTATCGCGTACGGGATGAAATTCTGCTGAGTAAGCCACTGGGTAGTTTTGTATGGAGTACCAATTGATGCAAAATCATGATGAGCTCTGTTTGCACCATTGTCTACTGACGAACATGGAGCCATCACATGGGGACAGGGCAGATGCTGCAGTAACAGGAAGTTGCATGTACATGAACATGTGTTACCATCGATTATGACTTTGAATTCATCTCCAAGGTAGTGAATTACTTGCCATTCAATTTGACTAAAATGAACAATCCAACAACGTCTTGCTTTGCTTGCTCTCTCCGCTATTTTTGCTTTCCATTTTGGAGTAACACGAAGTGTGAAATTCTTAGCTAACTCTCTTCTTTGACAAAAGTAATTAACGGAATGAAAGGAGGTACATACAACAAGTACTCTAATAGGCAAAGATCTTGCTCCCCTATGTGCACCATTAAAACTTTCTGACGCATTAGTCCTCATAACATGAAAACGACCACCACCATTTTTACATAATGCCCAATTTTCCTCCATTCCAGCTAAACTTCTCTCTATCCAATTGTGTGCTCTAATACTAGTGGTATTAATTTCTTCACGAATATTTAAATACTCAACCTCCTCAGAGACACAGGCTGCAACGTAGAATAAACCGGTCAATCGTTTGTCTTTGAAACCCGCTCCTTGAAAATTAGCTTTCAAATGTCTGGAACAGTATCCATGTTTATGTGGGGCTCGCCATTTGCTCTCTAGAGCTTTAGATATTCTTTTCATTCTATCAAAAATGAAAGTAATATGGCGATTGGTCACACTGTGAATCAACCTTTGCATGCACGCAAAAAACCAACCCCAACCATCAGTTGATTCGGACTCAACAATAGCATATGACAAAGGATAAAGGTGATCATTTGCATCAACTATGGTTACAATGTGACAGCCCTAGTTAAGCAAGCATGTAGAAAATTTAAGTCATTCAAATTTTATTTTAGTTATGTGGAAGAAAAAAAATATAAATATAATTTTCTGGAAAATGCTTGTGTGGAAATGAGAATTTATGTCCTTGTGCATGTGCACACTGTTGCAGTGTACAGCCTGAGCAAGTAATCTAGTAAGGATCTTGCAAGCAAATAAGAAATGAATTAGTGCATGACCATTAAGTATGAATACACAATAGTTTGAATAAAATGCATAAACAACCTAAGGAAGATTTTAACTCTAACTTCCATGGCATAGGTACAAGCACAGTGGCTTGTGCGGGTAGAAAAATATATATAAATACATATGAACATATATACATGTCCCCAGCATTTAGTAGAAACACACACATAGCTGGCCATACAAGTAAACTTATATGCATGATTAAAACCAGAAAAGACAAGAAATGCCCGAGCCAAAGAAATCATGCATATAGTGTGTAAAGAAATTTGCCAAAGATAGTTAAGACAGGAAAAAAGGGGAAAACGGCAGGGAGGGAAAGTGGAGAGGGTAAACTGTTGGGTGAGATCAGAAATAATGATGGGATTTCTGATGAAAATAAATTACCTAACTAATCTTAAAACCCTAACAACTCCACCATATACCTCATTATCTCCTACGGGTACACATTAGAAAACCAGAAAACAAAATATAGAAAAGAAAGTAGGCAGCAATTTGAGGAAAATAATGGCAGACCTGAATCAAGACTTGGGAAGAAGAAACTTGGTGAGTAAACCCTCACTTGGCAAGGCATTAAGACCTATGAAAGGCAGCCACTTAACCTCTAAATTATTTTACTCATGTTTGAAGTTTTCTTGCATTTCTAGTTTACCATTTTCTGATGCTTCTGAAGTATATTGTTTAGTTATCATTTAATCTAATGATTGTTTACACATGGTGTATACTTAATGATAGGATGATAATAACTGATTTATTTATATGATTATAAACCTGAGAAAATGTTTTTGGTTAAAGCATAAACTAATAAGAAAAGTAAGGTACAAGGCAGTAAGAGGAAGGGGTCCTCTGGCTTATGTCTTGCATTTGAGAGGATGATTGAGATGCAGTGGAATTTCCATATGCTAAATCTTGATCCACCATTAAGTACTCTCTGAAAATAAGGTTGAGCAATAAGTGAACACATTTCAAAGAAAAAAAATATACATATATAAATTGACTGCAAGGACCTTGTTACTGGGAACCACAGTGGTATTTTATTTCCTAAAATATTTTGATCTATGCTTTAGTCAAAGGCCTGTCTCTGAACAAAACTAACTTGAAATGATATACAGATGTGATTAATTGATTGTTGAAATGTATGAATGGATGAATGTTTCATGGATGCATGAAAACTGCTTGCATTTACTGGTTAGGTACATAAAGATTTTGGGCATGACATAGTATAGTTGATACCTGCACACATGAAAGGAAAACTTAGTAATTAAACTAAGGAATTGGGTCACCTCTATTAGGTTGGGTATAAGGGAAGTGGGTATGACATAGTGGTTGGCTTGCATCAAGGATGGGGTGTGAGTTTGCACATGGCATGTTCATGTCCAAATAGCTTGTGGTGCACTGGAAATCAAACAGTAGTTCCAGGCAGTGTGCACCAGTGCAACCATGAATGTGATATTGGACCCTTAAAAATGATATGAAATGAACTTACAAGCAGAGTGAATATGCTAGGGGTATGGTGAGTTCTAGTATGCAGACTCAGTTTTGATGCCTTAGCTTAATGATATGGGTGTTGCTTGTTCATGTTTATGAGATGCTTGTGTGATTTGTGTGATGGCTGCTATGAATTCTTGAAATAAGAATTTCTGCTAAGAAATTAGTTCAAGCACATGTAAATGTATTTAGCAATCTACTCACTTCACTGTAAGGATACAAAAAAAAGTGTATATGAGGAAGTGGTTTAATCACCTGAGTAGAACATTTAACTTCTGGAATAAAGGTGTTGTGGAACTAACTTCATAAATCTTATGTATTGTCAATTGAATTTACTCATACCAGACTTTAGTCTGACCTGTTTGTTCCTTGCATCAAATGGGTGCTCCACTCACATGGTGGAGTAGATCATATGGTGTCTACAGGAAAGAAGGAAGCTAAGGGAAAAGGGGCAGAAGCATGATGCTAAGATGAATTTGCTAGTTAACTAAATTTGTGATTTGTAGAAGAATGCTGCTTTATGTTTCTTTTTCTTTTGCTAAAAAAAACTGATTTGTGGTAATGTTTGAATTATGTTGTAACCCAAATTTGCAATGTATTGAATGGTTTAAACTACTTGTGGTAGAACTAGTCTCATTGAAGAAAAAGATAATGAAATTTAGCTTTATATTATAACCTGTCAGCAAGAAATCTTTGTTGCATCAAGTAATAAGTCTGAAAGTGGATCTGAAGCATAGGTGAACTAGTGATGTATGCTTATGTACAAGATTGTTTTAGAGACTATAAACTATTCACATAATAACTGTAAGTATTGTAAAGTAAGGAAAAAGAAACTATAGACAGATAAAATGAACCCAGATTTAAAGAAAAGGTTTGATGATCCTATGAATAAGTAAAACTTGTAGATTATAACCAGTTAATCCAGAAATCATATTAAAACAAATTAGTCCACCTGAGGACTAAGGTGAAGCAAATAGCAGTTGAACATAATTATGTGCATACAGGTGCACAGAAGTATGCACAACCCTTAGTTAGGCTATTTTGGAAAGCAACCTTGAATAAGTTGTAACAACCCGATATTTTCAACCATTCGCATCCGCACATGTCGGACTTGAATTGCACAAAATACCGCATTGTAAATAAAATTTGGCAAATCTCAGAATATACAGTAAATAAAATCACAGATCACAGACACAGAGTATTTAATAATGCAACGGAAGTAAAAGAAATAGTAGTTCATGAAACCACTATATAAATATATCAGAGTTAAATAAAATACAACAGACTAAATAAAGTACAACAGAACTCTTAAGATGATAACCAAGTACAAGCTGAATAGAACAACAGAATTGGAATAGATAAAACTAGATAAGCAGATAATCTCCAGCGATTCCAATCTCCAGAAAGTGGAATCCAAATCTGTGAATAACTCAGGCTGACCCGAGCGTAAATAAAAATACAAACACTCGAGTCAGGACAATATATACTTATATAATGTAAACCAACTCAAATGAACTGTAATAAGGTACAAGTAACTTAAAGGATGCCTGAGACCGCCCATCCTTTAAGGATGCGTTAAACTATTTACTATGTAGTAATATTTCGCTATTATAATAATGTCTACAGTAAAATAAACTTACTTTTAAATAGCGTTCCGGGCTACCCATATCACCCTTCACACATAATAGCCCCAGTAGTCCATCCAATATCATGCCATCTCCACTCCGGGTGACTGTCAGAGGATACCACACGGGCTACGGGAGAAAAACAAACTCGTAGTAAAGGCTCGGTATGGTAGGTGACACGGCACAAAAGGCAATGCCAGGGTAGATGTACCAATTACGCACACGGGCTGGTGGTAACGCAGCAGCCACATACGCCCACCTCGGAACACACTCCCATATCAAAATCGGAGGATGGTCATCTAATCAATCACCAGTAAGAGTATAGTATCGAAGGAATGTGTCTGATAGGAGGAATGACCTCACTTGGCCCGAGATCGCTCCTGTTTTAGCCACCTTATGCCAACTCACGGGAGTTGGGTCCACGTAATATACCTCAAGAACGTCGCCACCATCCTACTTCATTCTGGAATCTCCACCGCGTACACGGTTGTCAAAGTGGTTTTCGGTATCGACAGAGAGTATGCCAGATATCCGATCCCGGTCTCTTTGCCAACCAATCGTTATTATAACCCGTAGTTATAACTTTTAAAATAATGTTTATACTTCAAAATAGGATATCATTTCAAATCCAAATCTTTATCAAAATAATGATTAAATTAATTCCAAACCATTTTAAAACATCATATCTTTCCAGAAATTCTTGTCAAATCATTTTAATATATCAAAATATCATATCTTTTCAAAACCACATTTCAAATCATTTTAATATATCAAAATATCATATCATTTCAAAACCACATTTCAAATCATTTTAATATATCAAAATATCATATCATTGCAAAACCTCATTTCAATCATTTTAATATATCAAAAATATCATATCCATTTCAAGTCATTTCAATCATTTTAATATATCAAAAATATCATATCTTTCCAAAACTTCATTTCAAATCATTTTAATAAACCAAAATATCATATCTTTTCAAAACCACATTCATTTCAAATCATTATTCATTTTATTCAATTTAAAATACCATTTCAATTTACATTTCCAAACAGTTTATATTTCAAAAATCATTTTAAATCATTAAAATGAAGTTATTATATTTAATAATTAAATTATTAAATTTCCAAAAATTTCAACTTCCAAAGTTCATTTATTCACTTAAGTTTATCAAAACAGTGAAAATTCACTTTTCGCAGCATTTAGAAAACGCTACGGAAAGTTACATTCAAAACAGTTCAATTTAACAAAAGACAGCATTTTTAAAATGTTGTAATAGGGTTTACTTAATATTTCAAATAAACTTAGTTAAATTCAACAATTATAGCACTTAAAAAGCTTGCTATAATAGCCTTTAATTCAATTTAGCTTTTTAGTTCATTATCATAAACTACATCATTTACAAATGTTGTAATATCATTTAAATTGCAATTAATAGCATTTCAAAAATGCAGTTAATTAACTTCAAATATTCAATATAATTTCACAACCAATTATATTTTTATTTAAAACATTTTTAACTTATAAAATCATACATTTTCACATTTATAAACAACATTTAATTTTCCTTAAGTTCATGATTTTATAAAGTTAAATTTCCATTCAAAAATCAAGATTTAATAATAATTCACTTATTAAATTTCAACATTCAAATTTAAATTCATTAAATTAAATTTCAACTTAACACTTAAGTTTAAATTTCAAGATATAACTTAATTTCAATTTTTTTTCACTCAACTTAAAATTCACTTTTAAGCCAAATTCACAAATTCCCATTTGGTTATATTTCAAAATTTCAACTTAAATAATCACCCCTTTCATTTTTTTAACTTTACTCAAAAATCATTAATATATTATAAAATCATTTTAAATTCATTTTAAATTCAAATTATCATAAATTTATCATAATTTCATATTTAATTTAATTTCCAATTATAATTAAATCAAAATTTCCAAAATAACTTACATTTAAATTTTCTAACTTTTCCATAATTTATTTAACCTATAAATTTCCAAACAAATCAATAATACTTTACAAAAATCATTTTTAATTATGTTTTAAATCAAAATATTATAATATTTACATTTCAAACATATTTTTAAAAATTTTAGAAAAATATATTTTAACTACGGGTCTGTATATAATTTTCTAGCCTAGATAAAGTGATACGGGTAATGTATCATTTCAACCCGTAATTTACAAAGAAAATCCGGGTTTTATCATTTCAAACCCGCAGTCCCAAGTAAATGAAATAAAATGAAAATCGCTCAGGCCTATCATTTCAGCCCATAACGATTTTCCCCTATTCTAAAGTCCGTTCGGGTATGTATCATTTCAACCCATAGTGATTCTAATCTAAAGGGAACTTGCAGTGTGATAAACTGATAAAAATAACAGAACAACATAATATAACAGTAACAGATGTTATAATAGGTGTTTAAGCATGGGTGAACATCATATAATCATAATATAGCATATGTAACATGTTAATGCATTTTACAGATTCAAAAGGGGTCAATTTACTAGTTATATATGTACATATTGTCTGGTGAGGATAACTCACTTGTTTGAGCTGGAGATTGCAATACAACTGACACAAACTGAGATCTTCAAAAGCACGATGGCACGACAAAGATTTGATATTGAGAGAGCCAAAGATAATTGCCCCGTTCACATTTACACAAAACAATGCAACATATAAGTTACAAAACAATGCAACACTTGAACAACACTAGAAATCAATGTCCAAAACAAGTTAAATGGTTTGCACTTGTTCTCAACTTCACATACTTCAGTTATGAACTGAAATAGCATGGCCAAGGCATGGATTAAGGTCTGGTTTGGGTCCAGTATAGACTCGGCTACAAGGTGATAAGGTGAGTGGGAGTTACAAGTAGAGAAGACAATGGAATACAAAGGGTTCTAAGGCAATTGGTGGCTTTTGTTGCACCATAGGGTTCGACCCTTGCTGTTGTGGGTCTAGCCATGCAATGTGAAGGTCAGGTGGGGTCTGGTGTGGCAGCTAGAGGTGGTGGAAGATCAGGTGGTGGAGGCTATTGATGATGGCCATGGTGGAAATTGAAGGTGATGGACATAGGGTGCAACAATCTACACACAAGGCAACATATCATCATTTCTAGGCTATACATGGGCTCGGCCTCAAGATATAGGGGCATGGCCAGGTGTCCAGATGGTGGTGGGTGAGGTGGTAGTGGGTGGTGGTCAGGTCAGAGCAAGGGGTGGTGGAGGAAGTGGTGGAAAAGGTGGTGGAAGTGGTGATAGAGGAAGGGTATGCTCGGCCTAAACTATATGGTGATGGTTTGTGTAAATGGAGGGTGGATCTCTTGCCTAGGGTAGGTCGGCCTGATGGGGTGGTGATCTGGAGGTGGTGGTGGCTGGTTGTGGTGGTGATGGGGTCGGCCTAGCAGCTGGAGGTGGAGGAACAAAGCTATGAAGGTAGAGAACATATACAAAATTCAATAGAAAACTAGAAAAACAAGGAAGAAGGAGATGAATTTTACCCAAACCTTTGAAGCAATGGCCGTGCAATTTTTTTATGAGTTTGAGAAGGTTAGAATACGTGAAAAATGAGGGAGATGCAGCTAGAATGAGAAATGAAAGCACGGAAAAAAATCATTAAAGAGTGGAGTTGAGAAAATGAAAGGTCGGAATGTAAAAAGGCTTTGGAAGTTAAAGTGTTTAAAACCTTTAAAATTTCTATCAATTTATTTTAATTTTTAAATAACTGAAATATATATATAAATTCAGATAAAAGTACGAAAATTTATTAAATAAACAAAAATAAATAAATAAATATTAATTATATATATAATTTAATTAATAAAACAGCAAAAATTGCAAACTAGTCTTGAAAATATGAAAAATAAATGCAATGAACTTTGGAAAATCTTTATGTACTTGTAAAAATATTTATAACAAAGATAATAACATAAACTAAAATGCATTCACAAATAAATATATAAATTTTAATTTAAATATAATTTAAATGAAGAAAATAGCAAAGAAAATAGAAACTAGGCTTTAAAAATAGAAAATAAATTCAATAAGCTTTAGAAAAATTATACTATCACTTCAAAAATATTAAAAGACAAAAATATACATAAAATAACAGATTAACACATATTAAAATAAAATATGACAAAGAAAATATAATTTATATAATTTAAAATAGACAAAATTGTTAAATAAATCAAATTACACTCAAAATTGAAATGTACATAACTTTTGCAGTTTAACTCCGTTTTCAACGAAACGAAAAGCAGTGTTCAAGTTATTTCATCTATTTTCATAATAAAATATAAAATCTAAGATTTAAAATAATTTAAATTTGAAGTTTAAAGTCAAAGTTTGAACAGTTTGACCAGAAATTCACTTTACAGTAAAATATTCAAATTATACTAGTTTGAACTATAAATCACTTAATAATCAACATTTATATTTAAAAATGAAATGTTTGAAATAAAATAAGTTTAAAAATAAAATAAAGTCCAATTTAAATAATATACAAAAATCTAGGGCTGTTACACTCTCCCCCACTCAAAACTTTTCGTCCCCGAAAAGGAATGAGGTACGGGAAAGCACAGAATTAGATAGAGTGAAATAAGATTAAGGTAAGATGACAAGGAGATTTAAATTACACCTGATAACTATTGTTATAGGTATGTTTCACAAGGTGGAGATGATCTTCCCCAGATTCTCCAAAATCAGGAACACAAGCACGAAAAGATCCTCTAGAATCTGATTAACTCTTTCCGCTTGACCGACGGTGTGTGGATGAAAAGCAGTGCTCAGATTTAAAATGAGTACCAAAAATTATTAAAGATTATAGAAAGATTTCTAAACAGACTGGTATATGCAATAGCCTCCCATTCTGTAGCAAGATAAGGGAAATTAGGACAACCAAAAGATAGTTTGAAAAACAAAATAAAATAATAAATTTGAAACCATAAAATTTCAACTTAAACTGAAAATTAATTTTACATAAGTCAAATAAATCTTAAGCATCTCTAATTTCATTATCTTATCATCCAATTATCTTAAATTAACAAATCCCTAAAATCATGTATTTGAAAAATCATCATTTATTATATTCAAAAATGTACTTAATAAATTTAATTCTTCTTTATTCCTAAATAAAAATTAAATTTATTCCTCTCAATATGTTTTATCACCTATGTTAAGATACTTACATTTATTATAACTGTTTTAATTTATTTTTGATTGCTTTAACATCATTTATATTGTAAATTATTCAATTAACCCCTTTTTCTATATTTACCTCTGTCAATCTTTTATAACTAAAATTTAAGTGTATAAAATTTATTATAATCACTCAAATTTTATTTATAAAGCTTTTTATATTGTATATTCTCCAATTACATTGTTAACTTTTGAAATTAAGGCAAGTTAAATTTGAATGCAATTGTATTATACAAATAAAACTTTCTAATTTCCTCATCTCAAGTTTGAATCATCTATCTAAAATTTTGATTTTCTTTTTATAATTGAAATGATTCTTTAAAATAAAATTTAAGAATTAAATTTCTGATTCCCTTCAAACCATTTAGGGATAAATAAATATATAAACATAATAAGTCAAATCATATTTAAATCATATATATATATATATATATATATTACAAATCCAGTCTTATTTTAGAAATTCAAATCAACTAAATTTCCCAAAACAAAGCTGTAGCAAGACTACATAACGGTCTCTTCACTTCGAAACTTGAAAATGAAAGTCGATGATGCCGCGGTTCATCACCGAAATTATTTTCCAGCGACAAAGAGAAGAGCACAAATTTCTTTAACTTTTCAAATTCTTTGGAAACAAATTTCTATTCAAAATGCTTTAAATAAGATATCCTTTTAAAACTTGAAAACACAAGGTTTGAAACCATCAGAAATTAAATTCTCAAATTCTTTTTTTACATTCATTTTAAATTTCCAAACAAATTTATAACCATGTTTTATAGTTCAATTAGATATATGAAACAATAGAAAATGATATATAAATCAAATATTATTTCTTAACAACTAATTCAAA
Organism: Allium cepa; assembly: GCA_030765085.1. Classification (NCBI taxonomy): domain Eukaryota; kingdom Viridiplantae; phylum Streptophyta; class Magnoliopsida; order Asparagales; family Amaryllidaceae; genus Allium; species Allium cepa. Next base: position 693,245,954 of record CM060939.1, read on the forward strand.
TAAAAATCCAGATAAAGATTTATCATATAGTTACAAAATTTATTTCACAAAATTTATTTCATTACTAAATTTTAAAAACATATTGTGTCAGTTTGCTCTGTTCAAGTGTTTTGGAAATCTTATCGATAGCGTTGATCAGACGAATCGATTAGAAACCCAAATCAACATCAACAACTCAAACAACACAATATATAAAACATAGATTTACAAGTATAGTTCAAAATGTTTGGAGATGGTTTAGAAACAAAAGACAAGATGGTTAAACCGAGTAGGGAGATGGATAAGCTTAAATAAACCGTGGGTAATCTTAACCGGGTCAACCGTGACTTATAGAATAAGATCGATGTGGATTTTCTGGGGTAAATCTACATTCAATCTCAAGATGTAGAGTTCGAAATTATAAGAGATACTAGCATCTAAACCGAGGATATAGAATCTCTGGTGAATCGATGTTGTTGTAAAGGGGTTTTCCCCTTTTACAAATAAATTTGAGGTTGGCGAGACCGCCGACTCATTATGAAGATCTTTTGAAGTGGAGTTATGGGATACTCCAGAAACAAAAGAAGATAAATAGTGAGGGACACGAATGGATTTTGGAACCACAAGGAATGTTCCAAAATTCAAAGGAATCGAGTCAAAAAGGAAGAGGTTTAAACTCTAATGAAAGTGATTCTGTAAATACATTTACCCTATATACCGAGTTTTGCCTAGAGCTACCAAAGCTCTGATACCAACTGTAACAACCCGATATTTTCAACCATTCGCATCTGCACATGTCGGACTTGAATTGCTCAAAATACCGCATTGTAAATAAAATTTGGCAAATCTCAGAATATACAGTAAATAAAATCACAGATCACAGACACAGAGTATTTAATAATGCAGCGGAAGTAAAAGAAATAGTAGTTCATGAAGCCACTATATAAATATATCAGAGTTAAATAAAATACAACAGACTAAATAAAGTACAACAGAACTCTTAAGATGATAACCAAGTACAAGCTGAATAGAACAACAGAACTGGAATAGATAAAACTAGATAAGCAGATAATCTCCAGCGATTCCAATCTCCAGAAAGTGGAATCCAAATCTGTGACTAACTCAGGCTGACCCGAGCGTAAATAAAAATACAAACACTCGAGTCAGGACAATATATACTTATATAATGTAAACCAACTCAAATGAACTGTAATAAGGTACAAGTAACTTAAAGGATGCCTGAGACCGTCCATCCTTTAAGGATCCGTTAAACTATTTACTATGTAGTAATATTTCGCTATTATAATAATGTCTACAGTAAAATAAACTTACTTTTAAATAGCGTTCCGGGCTACCCATATCACCCTTCACACATAATAGTCCCAGTAGTCCATCCAATATCATGTCATCTCCACTCCGGGTGACTGTCAGAGGATACCACACGGGCTACGGGAGAAAAACAAACTCGTAGTAAAGGCTCGGTATGGTAAGTGACACGGCACACAAGGCAATGCCAGGGTAGATATACCAATTACGCACACGGGCTGGTGGTAACGCAGCAGCCACATACGCCCACCTCGGAACACACTCCCATATCAAAATCGGAGGATGGCCATCTAATCAATCACCAGTAAGAGTATAGTATCGAAGGAATGTGTCCGATAGAAGGAATGACCTCACTTGGCCCGAGATCGCTCCTGTTTTAGCCACCTTATGCCAACTCACGGGAGTTGGGTCCACGTAATATACCTCAAGAACGTCGCCACCATCCTACTTCATTCTGGAATCTCCACCGCGTACACGATTGTCAAAGTGGTTTTCGGTATCGACAGAGAGTATGCCAGATATTCGATCCCGGTCTCTTTGCCAACCAATCATTATTATAACCCGTAGTTATAACTTTTAAAATAATGTTTATACTTCAAAATAGGATATCATTTCAAATCCAAATCTTTATCAAAATAATGATTAAATTAATTCCAAACCATTCTAAAACATCATATCTTTCCAGAAATTCTTGTCAAATCATTTTAATATATCAAAATATCATATCTTTTCAAAACCACATCTCAAATCATTTTAATATATCAAAATATCATATCATTTCAAAACCACATTTCAAATCATTTTAATATATCAAAATATCATATCATTGCAAAACCTCATTTCAATCATTTTAATATATCAAAAATATCATATCCATTTCAAGTCATTTCAATCATTTTAATATATCAAAAATATCATATCTTTCCAAAACTTCATTTCAAATCATTTTAATAAACCAAAATATCATATCTTTTCAAAACCACATTCATTTCAAATCATTATTCATTTTATTCAATTTAAAATACCATTTCAATTTACATTTCCAAACAGTTTATATTTCAAAAATCATTTTAAATCGTTAAAATGAAGTTATTATATTTAATAATTAAATTATTAAATTTCCAAAAATTTCAACTTCCAAAGTTCATTTATTCACTTAAGTTTATCAAAACAGTGAAAATTCACTTTTCGTAGCATTTAGAAAACGCTACGGAAAGATACATTCAAAACAGTTCAATTTAACAAAAGACGGCATTTTTAAAATGTTGTAATAGGGTTTACTTAATATTTCAAATAAACTTAGTTAAATTCAACAATTATAGCACTTAAAAAGATTGCTATAATAGCCTTTAATTCAATTTAGCTTTTTAGTTCATTATCATAAACTACATCATTTACAAATGCTGTAATATCATTTAAATTGCAATTAATAGCATTTCAAAAATGCAGTTAATTAACTTCAAATATTCAATATAATTTCACAACCAATTATATTTTTATTTAAAACATTTTTAACTTATAAAATCATACATTTTCACATTTATAAACAACATTTAATTTTCCTTAAGTTCATGATTTTATAAAGTTAAATTTCCATTCAAAAATCAAGATTTAATAATAATTCACTTATTAAATTTCAACATTCAAATTTAAATTCATTAAATTAAATTTCAACTTAACACTTAAGTTTAAATTTCAAAATATAACTTAATTTCAATTTTTTTCAATTAACTTAAAATTCACTTTTAAGCCAAATTCACAAATTCCCATTTGGTTATATTTCAAAATTTCAACTTAAATAATCACCCCTTTCATTTTTTTAACTTTACTCAAAAATCATTAATATATTATAAAATCATTTTAAATTCATTTTAAATTCAAATTATCATAAATTTATCATAATTTCATATTTAATTTAATTTCCAATTATAATTAAATCAAAATTTCCAAAATAACTTACATTTAAATTTTCTAACTTTTCCATAATTTATTTAACCTATAAATTTCAAAAAAAATCAATAATACTTTACAAAAATCATTTTTAATTATGTTATAAATCAAAATATTATAATATTTACATTTCAAACATATTTTTAAAAATTTTAGAAAAATATATTTTAACTACGGGTCTGTATATAATTTTCTAGCCTAGGTAAAGTGATACGGGTAATGTATCATTTCAACCCGTAATTTACAAAGAAAATCCGGGTTTTATCATTTCAAACCCGCAGTCCCAAGTAAATGAAATAAAATGAAAATCGCTCAGGCCTATCATTTCAGCCCATAACGATTTTCCCCTATTCTAAAGTCCGTTCGGGTATGTATCATTTCAACCCATAGTGATTCTAATCTAAAGGGAACTTGCAGTGTGATAAACTGATAAAAATAACAGAACAACATAATATAACACTAACTGATGTTATAATAGGTGTTTAAGCATGGTTGAACATCATATAATCATAATATAGCATATGTAACACGTTAATGCATTTTACAGATTCAAAAGGGGTCAATTTACTAGTTATATATGTACATATTGTCTGGTGAGTATAACTCACTTGTTTGAGCTGGAGATTGCAATACAACTGACACAAACTGAGATCTTCAAAAGCACGATGGCACGACAAAGATTTGATATTAAGAGAGCCAAAGATAATTGCCCTGTTCACATTTACACAAAACAATGCAACATATAAGTTACAAAACAATGCAACACTTGAACAGCACTAGAAATCAATGTCCAAAACAAGTTAAATGGTTTGCACTTATTCTCAACTTCACATACTTCAGTTATGAACTGAAATAGCATAGCCAAGGCATGGATTAAGGTCTGGTTTGGGTCCAGTATAGGCTCGGCTACAAGGTGATAAGGTGAGTGGGAGTTACAAGTAGAGAAGACAATGGAATACAAGGGGTTCTAAGGCAAACGGTGGCTTTTGTTGCACCATAGGGTTCGACCCTTGCTGTTGTGGGTCTAGCCATGCAATGTGAAGGTCAGGTGGGGTCTGATGTGGCAGCTAGAGGTGGTGGAAGATCTGGTGGTGGAGGCTATTGATGATGGCCATGGTGGAAATTGAAGGTGATGGACATAGGGTGCAACAATCTACACACAAGGCAACATATCATCATTTCTAGGCTATACATGGGCTCGGCATCAAGTTATAGGGGCATGGCCAGGTGTCCAGATGGTGGTGGGTGAGGTGGTAGTGGGTGGTGGTCAGGTCAGAGCAAGGGGTGGTGGAGGAAGTGGTGGAAAAGGTGGTGGAAGTGGTGATAGAGGAAGGGTATGCTCGGCCTAAACTATATGGTGATGGTTTGTGTAAATGGAGGGTGGATCTCTTGCCTAGGGCAGGTCGGCCTGATGGGGTGGTGATCTGGAGGTGGTGGTGGCTGGTTGTGGTGGTGATGGGGTCGGCCTAGCAGCTGGAGGTGGAGGAACAAAGCTATGAAGGTAGAGAACATATACAAAATTCAATAGAAAACTAGAAAAACAAGGAAGAAGGAGATGAATTTTACCCAAACCTTTGAAGCAATGGCCGTGCAATTTTTTTATGAGTTTGAGAAGGTTAGAATACGTGAAAAATTAGGGAGATGCAGCTAGAATGAGAAATGAAAGCACGGCAAAAAATCATTAAAGAGTGGAGTTGAGAAAATGAAAGGTCGGAATGTAAAAAGGCTTTGGAAGTTAAAGTGTTTAAAACCTTTAAAATTTCCATCAATTTATTTTAATTTTTAAATAACTGAAATATATATATAAATTAAGATAAAAGTACGAAAATTTATTAAATAACAAAAATAAATAAATAAATATTAATTATATATATAATTTAATTAATAAAACAGCAAAAATTGCAAACTAGTCTTGAAAATATGAAAAATAAATGCAATGAACTTTGGAAAATCTTTATGTACTTGTAAAAATATTTATAACAAAGATAATAACATAAAATAAAATGCATTCACAAATAAATATATAAATTTTAATTTAAATATAATTTAAATGACGAAAATAGCAAAGAAAATAGAAACTAGGCTTTAAAAATAGAAAATAAATTCAATAAGCTTTAGAAAAATTATACTATCGCTTCAAAAATATTAAAAGACAAAAATATACATAAAATAACAGATTAACACATATTAAAATAAAATATGACAAAGAAAATATAATTTATATAATTTAAAATAGACAAAATTGTTAAATAAATCAAATTACACTCAAAATTGAAATGTACATAACTTTTGCAGTTTAACTCCGTTTTCAACGAAACGAAAAGCAGTGTTCAAGTTATTTCATCTATTTTCATAATAAAATATAAAATCTAAGATTTAAAATAATTTAAATTTGAAGTTTAAAAGTCAAAGTTTGAACAGTTTGACCAGAAATTCACTTTACAGTAAAATATTCAAATTATACTAGTTTGAACTATAAATCACTTAATAATCAACATTTATATTTAAAAATGAAATGTTTGAAATAAAATAAGTTTAAAAATAAAATAAAGTCCAATTTAAATAATATACAAAAATCTAGGACTGTTACACTCTCCCCCACTCAAAACTTTTCGTCACCGAAAAGGAATGAGGTACGGGAAAGCACAGAATTAGATAGAGTGAAATAAGATTAAGGTAAGATGACAAGGAGATTTAAATTACACCTGATAACTATTGTTATAGGTATGTTTCACAAGGTGGAGATGATCTTCCCCAGATTCTCCAAAATCAGGAACACAAGCACGAAAAGATCCTCTAGAATCTGATTAACTCTTTCCGCTAGACCGACGGTCTGTGGATGAAAAGCAGTGCTCAGATATAAAATGAGTACCAAAGATTATTAAAGATTATAGAAAGATTTCTAAACAGACTGGTATATGCAATAGCCTCCCATTCTGTAGCAAGATAAGGGAAATTAGGACAACCAAAAGATAGTTTGAAAAACAAAATAAAATAATAAATTTGAAACCATAAAATTTCAACTTAAACTGAAAATTAATTTTACATAAGTCAAATAAATCTTAAGCAACTCTAATTTCATTATCTTATCATCCAATTATCTTAAATTAACAAATCCCTAAAATCATGTATTTGAAAAATCATCATTTATTATATTCAAAAATGTACTTAATAAATTTAATTCTTCTTTATTCCTAAATAAAAATTAAATTTATTCCTCTCAATATGTTTTATCACCTACGTTAAGATACTTACATTTATTATAACCGTTTTAATTTATTTTTGATTGCTTTAACATCATTTATATTGTAAATTATTCAATTAACCCCTTTTTCTATATTTACCTCTGTCAATCTTTTATAACTAAAATTTAAGTGTATAAAATTTATTATAATCACTCAAAATTTATTTATAAAGCTTTTTATATTGTATATTCTCCAATTACATTATTAACTTTTGAAATTAAGGCAAGTTAAATTTGAATGCAATTGTATTATACAAATAAAACTTTCTAATTTCCTCATCTCAAGTTTGAATCATCTATCTAAAATTTTGATTTTCTTTTTATAATTGAAATAATTCTTTAAAATAAAATTTAAGAATTAAATTTCTGATTCCCTTCAAACCATTTAGGGATAAATAAATATATAAACATAATAAGTCAAATCATATTTAAATCATATATATATATATATTATAAATCCAGTCTTATTTTAGAAATTCAAATCAACTAAATTTCCCAAAACAAAGCTGTAGCAAGACTACATAACGGTCTCTTCACTTGGAAACTCGAAAATGAAAGTCGATGATGCCGTGGTTCATCACCGAAATTATTTTCCAACGACAAAGAGAAGAGCACAAATTTCTTTAACTTTTCAAATTCTTTGGAAACAAATTTCTATTCAAAATGCTTTAAATAAGATATCCTTTTAAAACTTGAAAACACAAGGTTTGAAACCATCAGAAATTAAATTCTCAAATTCTTTTTTTACATTCATTTTAAATTTCCAAATAAATTTATAACCATGTTTTATAGTTCAATTAGATATATGAAACAATAGAAAATGATATATAAATCAAATATTATTTCTTAACAACTAATTCAAATAAAAATCCAGATAAAGATTTATCATATAGTTACAAAATTTATTTCACAAAATTTATTTCATTACTAAATTTTAAAAACATATTGTGTTAGTTTGCTCTGTTCAAGTATTTTGGAAATCTTATCGATAGCGTTGATCAGACGAATCGATTAGAAACCCAAATCAACATCAACAACTCAAACAACACAATATATAAAACATAGATTTACAAGTATAGTTCAAAATGTTTGGAGATGGTTTAGAAACAAAAGACAAGATTGTTAAACCGAGTAGGGAGATGGATAAGCTTAAATAAACCGTGGGTAATCTTAACCGGGTCAACCGTGACTTATAGAATAAGATCGATGTGGATTTTCTGGGGTAAATCTACATTCAATCTCAAGATGTAGAGTTCGAAATTATAAGAGATACTAGCATCTAAACCGAGGATATAGAATCTCTGGTGAATCGACGTTGTTGTAAAGGGGTTTTCCCCTTTTACAAATAAATTTGAGGTTGGCGAGACCGCCGACTCATTATGAAGATCTTTTGAAGTGGAGTTATGGGATACTCCAGAAACAAAAGAAGATAAATAGTGAGGGACACGAATGGATTTTGGAACCACAAGGAATGTTCCAAAATTCAAAGGAATCGAGTCAAAAAGGAAGAGGTTTAAACTCTAATGAAAGTGATTCTGTAAAAACATTTACCCTATATACTGAGTTTTGCCTAGAGCTACCAAAGCTCTGATACCAACTGTAACAACCCGATATTTTCAACCATTCGCATCCGCACATGTCGGACTTGAATTGCTCAAAATACCACATTGTAAATAAAATTTGGCAAATCTCAGAATATACAGTAAATAAAATCACAAATCACAGACACAGAGTATTTAATAATGCAGCGGAAGTAAAAAAAATAGTAGTTCATGAAGCCACTATATAAATATATCAGAGTTAAATAAAATACAACAGACTAAATAAAGTACAACAGAACTCTTAAGATGATAACCAAGTACAAGCTGAATAGAACAACAGAACTGGAATAGATAAAACTAGATAAGCAGATAATCTCCAGCGATTCCAATCTCCAGAAAGTGGAATCCAAATCTGTGAATAACTCAGGCTGACCCGAGCGTAAATAAAAATACAAACACTCGAGTCAGGACAATATATACTTATATAATGTAAACCAACTCAAATGAACTGTAATAAGGTACAAGTAACTTAAAGGATGCCTGACACCGCCCATCCTTTAAGGATCCGTTAAACTATTTACTATGTAGTAATATTTCGCTATTATAATAATGTCTACAGTAAAATAAACTTACTTTTAAATAGCGTTCCGGGCTACCCATATCACCCTTCACACATAATAGTCCCAGTAGTCCATCCAATATCATGCCATCTCCACTCCGGGTTACTGTCAAAGGATACCACACGGGCTACGGGAGAAAAACAAACTCGTAGTAAAGGCTCGGTATGGTAGGTGACACTGCAGACAAGGCAATGCCAGGGTAGATATACCAATTACGCACACGGGCTGGTGGTAACGCAGCAGCCACATACGCCCACCTCGGAACACAATCCCATATCAAAATCGAAGGATGGCCATCTAATCAATCACTAGTAAGAGTATAGTACCGAAGGAATGTGTCCGATAGGAGGAATGACCTCACTTGGCCCGAGATCGCTCCGGTTTTAGCCACCTTATGCCAACTCACGGGAGTTGGGTCCACGTAATATACCTCAAGAACGTCGCCACCATCCTACTTCATTCTGGAATCTCCACCGCGTACACGGTTGTCAAAGTGGTTTTCGGTATCGACAGAGAGTATGCCAAATATCCGATCCCGGTCTCTTTGCCAAACAATCGTTATTATAACCCGTAGTTATAACTTTTAAAATAATGTTTATACTTCAAAATAGGATATCATTTCAAATCCAAATCTTTATCAAAATAATGATTAAATTAATTCCAAACCATTCTAAAACATCATATCTTTCCAGAAATTCTTGTCAAATCATTTTAATATATCAAAATATCATATCTTTTCAAAACCACATTTCAAATCATTTTAATATATCAAAATATCATATCATTTCAAAACCAGATTTCAAATCATTTTAATATATCAAAATATCATATCATTGCAAAACCTCATTTCAATCATTTTAATATATCAAAAATATCATATCCATTTCAAGTCATTTCAATCATTTTAATATATCAAAAATATCATATCTTTCCAAAACTTCATTTCAAATCATTTTAATAAACCAAAATATCATATCTTTTCAAAACCACATTCATTTCAAATCATTATTCATTTTATTTAATTTAAAATACCATTTCAATTTACATTTCCAAACAGTTTATATTTCAAAAATCATTTTAAATCATTAAAATGAAGTTATTATATTTAATAATTAAATTATTAAATTTCCAAAAATTCAACTTCCAAAGTTCATTTATTCACTTAAGTTTATCAAAACAGTGAAAATTCACTTTTCGCAGCATTTAGAAAACGCTACGGAAAGTTACATTCAAAACAGTTCAATTTAACAAAAGACGGCATTTTTAAAATGTTGTAATAGGGTTTACTTAATATTTCAAATAAACTTATTTAAATTCAACATTTATAGCACTTAAAAAGATTACTATAATAGCCTTTAATTCAATTTAGCTTTTTAGTTCATTATCATAAACTACATCATTTACAAATGCTGTAATATCATTTAAATTGCAATTAATAGCATTTCAAAAATGCAGTTAATTAACTTCAAATATTCAATATAATTTCACAACCAATTATATTTTTATTTAAAACATTTTTAACTTATAAAATCATACATTTTCACATTTATAAACAACATTTAATTTTCCTTAAGTTCATGATTTTATAAAGTTAAATTTCTATTCAAAAATCAAGATTTAATAATAATTCACTTATTAAATTTCAACATTCAAATTTAAATTCATTAAATTAAATTTCAACTTAACACTTAAGTTTAAATTTCAAAATATAACTTAATTTCAATTTTTTTTCACTTAACTTAAAATTCACTTTTAAACCAAATTCACAAATTCCCATTTGGTTATATTTCAAAATTTCAACTTAAATAATCACCCCTTTCATTTTTTTAACTTTACTCAAAAATCATTAATATATTATAAAATCATTTTAAATTCATTTTAAATTCAAATTATCATAAATTTATCATAATTTCATATTTAATTTAATTTCCAATTATAATTAAATCAAAATTTCCAAAATAACTTACATTTAAATTTTCTAACTTTTCCATAATTTATTTAACCTATAAATTTCCAAAAAAATCAATAACACTTTACAAAAATCATTTTTAATTATGTTTTAAATCAAAATATTATAATATTTACATTTCAAACATATTTTTAAAAATTTTAGAAAAATATATTTTAACTACGGGTCTGTATATAATTTTCTAGCCTAGGTAAAGTGATACGGGTAATGTATCATTTCAACCCGTAATTTACAAAGAAAATCCGGGTTTTGTCATTTCAAACCCGCAGTCCCAAGTAAATGAAATAAAATGAAAATCGCTCAGGCCTATCATTTCAGCCCATAACGATTTTCCCCTATTCTAAAGTCCGTTCGGGTATGTATCATTTCAACCCATAGTGATTCTAATCTAAAGGGAACTTGCAGTGTGATAAACTGATAAAAATAACAGAACAACATAATATAACAGTAACAGATGTTATAATAGGTGTTTAAGCATGGGTGAACATCATATAATCATAATATAGCATATGTAACATGTTAATGCATTTTACAGATTCAAAAGGGGTCAATTTACTAGTTATATATGTACATATTGTCAGGTGAGGATAACTCACTTGTTTGAGCTGGAGATTGCAATACAACTGACACAAACTGAGATCTTCAAAAGCACGATGGCACGACAAAGATTTGATATTGAGAGAGCCAAAGATAATTGCCCTGTTCACATTTACACAAAACAATGCAACATATAAGTTACAAAACAATGCAACACTTGAACAACACTAGAAATCAATGTCCAAAACAAGTTAAATGGTTTGCACTTGTTCTCAACTTCACATACTTCAGTTATGAACTGAAATAGCATAGCCAAAGCATGGATTAAGTCTGGTTTGGGTCCAGTATAGGCTCGGCTACAAGGTGATAAGGTGAGTGGGAGTTACAAGTAGAGAAGACAATGGAATACAAAGGGTTCTAAGGCAAATGGTGGCTTTTGTTGCACCATAGGGTTCGACCCTTGCTGTTGTGGGTCTAGCCATGCAATGTGAAGGTCAGGTGGGGTCTGATGTGGCAGCTAGAGGTGGTGGAAGATCAGGTGGTGGAGGCTATTGATGATGGCCATGGTGGAAATTGAAGGTGATGGACATAGGGTGCAACAATCTACACACAAGGCAACATATCATCATTTCTAGGCTATACATGGGCTCGGCCTCAAGCTATAGGGGCATGGTCAGGTGTCCAGATGGTGGTGGGTGAGGTGGTAGTGGGTGGTGGTCAGGTCAGAGCAAGGGGTGGTGGAGGAAGTGGTGGAAAAGGTGGTGGAAGTGGTGATAGAGGAAGGGTATGCTCGGCCTAAACTATATGTTGATGGTTTGTGTAAATGGAGGGTGGAACTCTTGCCTAGGGCAGGTCGGCCTGATGGGGTGGTGATCTGGAGGTGGTGGTGGCTGGTTGTGGTGGTGATGGGGTCGGCCTAGCAACTGGAGGTGGAGGAACAAAGCTATGAAGGTAGAGAACATATACAAAATTCAATAGAAAACTAGAGAAACAAGGAAGAAGGAGATGAATTTTACCCAAACCTTTGAAGCAATGGCCGTGCAATTTTTTTATGAGTTTGAGAAGGTTAGAATACGTGAAAAATGAGGGAGATGCAGCTAGAATGAGAAACGAAAGCACGGCAAAAAATCATTAAAGAGTGGAGTTGAGAAAATGAAAGGTCGGAATGTAAAAAGGCTTTGGAAGTTAAAGTGTTTAAAACCTTTAAAATTTCCATCAATTTATTTTAATTTTTAAATAACTGAAATATATATATAAATTAAGATAAAAGTACGAAAATTTATTAAATAAACAAAAATAAATAAATATTAATTATATATATAATTTAATTAATAAAACAGCAAAAATTGCAAACTAGTCTTGAAAATATGAAAAATAAATGCAATGAACTTTGAAAAATCTTTATGTACTTGTAAAAATATTTATAACAAAGATAATAACATAAACTAAAATGAATTCACAAATAAATATATAAATTTTAATTTAAATATAATTTAAATGAAGAAAATAGCAAAGAAAATAGAAACTAGGCTTTAAAAATAGAAAATAAATTCAATAAGCTTTAGAAAAATTATACTATCACTTCAAAAATATTAAAAGACAAAAATATACATAAAATAACAGATTAACACATATTAAAATAAAATATGACAAAGAAAATATAATTTATATAATTTAAAATAGACAAAATTGTTAAATAAATCAAATTACACTCAAAATTGAAATGTACATAACTTTTGCAGTTTAACTCCGTTTTCAACGAAACGAAAAGCAGTGTTCAAGTTATTTCATCTATTTTCATAATAAAATATAAAATCTAAGATTTAAAATAATTTAAATTTGAAGTTTAAAAATCAAAGTTTGAACAGTTTGACCAGAAATTCACTTTACAGTAAAATATTCAAATTATACTAGTTTGAACTATAAATCACTTAATAATCAACATTTATATTTAAAAATGAAATGTTTTAAATAAAATAAATTTAAAAATAAAAGAAAGTCCAATTTAAATAATATACAAAAATCTAGGGTTGTTACATAAGTTAAAAGCTATGAGTTAATTCACTTATTTAATTAAACTTACAAATGCTAAACACCTGCAAAACAAATAAGAATTGGTTAATTCATTGGCATAAAGATTCAATAGGAGAGGATCTTCCCAATCCTCTGTACTGTGGCTAAACTTAGTTTATTTTTAGTGTAAAATAAACTGAGTTACTCTTTAAAAAAAAAATAGGAAAAAAAAACTCTGATATTAGAACTAGAAACTATTTTGGTATTTATATGAACATTCAAATAGTTTTACGAAATAATATATCAATATTTCTATATTGATCAGATTGGATCTTGGGAAAAATAAAAATAAAAATAAAAATAAAAAGGAAAAAAAATAGTTAGTCTGTGTAAGAGGGCAACCCTGAATTTAGCTCACACTGAATTGAGTCATTCAATCAAAATGACAACTTAGGGTAGGGTTGTCTCATACAACAAGTAAGGTACCTTTGTATTTACCATATAGATGTGTACCATCTATACAAAGCAAAGGTTGACAGTGGACAAATTCTTCGATACATGGCCCAAATGACCATAATGCACGATCAAACACTCCGTACTCATCAGTGGTCACATGTCCTACACTATCTGGATTTGTTTTGCATATTTTAGCGAAGTATTGTCGTAGGTTGGAATATGACTCTGCCCAATCACCGTGTATGCGTTCAGTTGCCTTGCCTAATGCTCTCCACGCTTTCAAATAACTAATTTTGATAAGCAATTGTTCCTCCATTAAAACCTGCATCGTTCCAACCGTAATGTTCAAATTAGATTTGACGAAAAGCATGATCTTCGATACCATAAAAGAAGATGTTGCTTGCCTATGATTTGAGTTCACTGTTGGGTTTACGCATGTATTGTCACTTGAATATTTTTTAATCACCACCATCCAGCCTGTGTCTTTTTGAATCGATAGCATGTATTCTCCAAGGACAATTTGCATCGACATTGCAAATGGCAGTGTATTTTGATCTGTTCGACCTGATTGGCTTAAAGGACACTTCATGTAAGATTTGATAGAGTTAGAGGTATGCCCTAGGGGCAATTATGTAAATTGTTACATATATCTAACTTGTTGACCAATCTTGTTCGAAATAAAAGGTATTTTCTTCTTATTATATACTTGATATAATGTGATTATATTAATTAATTAACTTAATTAAAGGTATATTTAATAATAAAAATTAGTAAATGGTATATTTTGTGATAGTAGTAACAAAATATTGTAATTGTGCGTAATTTATCACAACGAAACAAATATACCATTTTAAATGTTCCTAGTCAAGATGCATCGAGACTGGATATCGATGTATCCTTGAGACTGGAGTACGTAACGCTCTACAAATGTTGGGCGGTGTATTACTCATAACTGTTGTGGGCACCTAGGGGTTATGTACTAATAGTTATTGGATAACTATGGAATGACTCACTTGATAATTTTCTGTTGGTTAATATAACTAAGGTCAAACAGAAAATAACGATGTGACTGATTTCCACAGTTCTCTCGACTTGAGAATACTGTGGATCTTCAATATGAAAGCTTTGCTTTGATTATAGCCAAATCATGGCATGGCGTCCATCGAGTGACTATAGTTGAGTCGAGTGGACGTATTAGAAGTGAAGCATTATTCAAGAGAGGATTCGTCTTTTTAGTTATATGCGGTTAGTATCACAGTCAACCCAAGTCAACTAAAAGTCAAAGTCTCTAGCCACATAATTGTTATTATTGAACCAAGGAATTTGTATTTGGACTATAAAGTTGAATGTGGATGAGGTTGGAATTTTGACCATTACCAAAATTCCATAAGTCCAAAGTGATATAGTTTTGACGAAGAGAATTGGTGTAAACTAATGCCACAACCAGGCAACGCTTATTAAACTAAAATTGGATTTTACCGAAAAGGAATAAGCGATAAATTTGGCTTTAATGTCACAACACCTGCTAAGTGACGTGTGAACGTTAACATTAGAATAGTTCGATGTTAATCGCTGACTAAATTTACACCCCAAGTTACACAGCCGAAACGATGAATTCCCTTAAGACTGAACGACTAAATTAGTTTATAATGTTATAATTTAATTAAATTAATTAATATTTATGAAATATTAATCATAAAATTTGAATATGATTTGAGAAATAAATAATGTTATGTCTATTTATAACAGTTATAAATATATATCGATCGATATACAATATTGACAAGCGATTAAATTGGATTTAATTGCATAGTATTTTGGCTTGGGCTTAGATGGGTTTAAGGTCCATCATTAGAGTTGCAAAATTTTGGTTTTGAAAATGTCTAGAGATGGGTAAAATATAGGGAATTGCCTTGAAGATAATGGGTTGAGATCAAGTGAGAATGGGTAAAAAGTTTTTCCTCGTTTCCCTCTAATACAACCATATATATATGTGTGTATCTCTAAAAATAATAACAAAACTTTTTTTGACCGCCATTACCTTCTACATTGCTAGTTAAAACATAGCTCTCGGTCTACTTCAAATTCCCAAATATATTTCAAATTAAAATAATACTAATAGTTTGAGGTCGGTGATTCTGGACTTGCAATCTAACGAATCAAGAACAGTAAAAGGAAGACAAGTCATTGCTACAACGTGGATTCAAAGGAAATATTAAATTAATAATTTTAATTTATATTACAGTATTTAAATTATATTCTACGATTCTATAATGAGCAATTTCATATCTATTTAAATATATTGCTACTATATGTTTAGTTATGTGAGATTTTGTAAGTAGATGTAGTTGGCACAAATCAGTTTGGTTATGTGCATAATTTGTTTATTATACTATTTGATTTATGTATAGACAAATGTTGTTTACTGTACAAAATTAAGTTTTATCATTAATAATTGTTTTATATATATTTATTAATAAATTCATATATATATTTTAGTGTATATTTCTCTCTCATAATAGCATATATGCATATATAAGATGTACATACGATTAAAAAAATTTAGTACGCTTATTTATATATAATATGAATTTACAAATTCGAAAATTTATCATCATACATATATTCATATTTTTAAATTAACATTTATTGAATTTTGAATTTTTTATTATATATAAAATAATTATTACATTAAAAATTCAATTATATATTTTAGAAAAATATTATATCATTCTATAAACGTATAAAAAAATAGGATTTTTTTCAATAAAGTTTATTATTTTGTAACAACTATTTATGATTAATTAAAAATAATAATTTAATTGAAATTTTTTTAAGACAATTTCATAGCATTTCATTCATGGTCCTAGGATTTCTAAGATTTTAAATTTAATTTTTTAATAAT
Source organism: Allium cepa (assembly GCA_030765085.1). Classification (NCBI taxonomy): domain Eukaryota; kingdom Viridiplantae; phylum Streptophyta; class Magnoliopsida; order Asparagales; family Amaryllidaceae; genus Allium; species Allium cepa. The sequence goes on from CM060939.1 coordinate 693,262,494, forward strand.
GTATTATTTTATATTAAATAACTATTGCCGAAATCAATGTATTTGTTTTTAAAAATAATATTTCAACTTTGAAAAATCTTCAGATTTTTTCTAAGCTCTATTTTATGATCCCAGATTTTTGAAAATTATAAAAATTGAATTTTCATCAATAGATTATTTATGTTAATTATTTATGGATGAAAACATTATTTTATTCATAATATATATACAAATTAAAATACTAAAATTATTATGTTCGCAATGCTAAGTTAATTTTGAATTATAAATAATTTTTAATAATTGTTCTCTCTCTTTCCATATATGTATTATCTATATATAAATGTTTTATGTTCATATATTATATATAATATATTTATACATACATGGATATGTGTGTGTGTATTTTGTAACACATATACATGCACATATTTGGACAATATATATGACATACTAAATGAGCTAATATGTCCATTGCGATGTAAATCCCACATCTCCATATGAACATATTATACCTTTCACGGATTATTATTTTACACATGCACTCACACATATATGTATGTAACATATTTATGTATAAACTAAATCAAATAAAATTAATTTCATATCTTATTATATTTGAATTTAAATAAAATAAATGATTTTATTTAAATGATATCTAGAAATGTTATAATTTAGTTAAACTTCATAGGCCCAATAAAGATCCAATAGAGTAAATTTTTTGAAATTCACTCATAACTGCCGCTGTGGGCTTGTCCAGTTGCAACAATGGTATCAGAGCCCAATTGCCTATGTGGTCTAAATTAGTCATGTTAGGGCTAACTAACTAAGCTTTCCCACTTAGTATGGTGTCTAGAAAGGTAATGTCTAGGATTGGAATTAGGTAATCAAGTATCATGTCCTACCTGGTTACCAGCCTAGTCTGAAAGATGAAGTGAGCCCAAATGTTGGTCATAATATAAAAGGCCCAATTTAATTTGGGTCTTGGGCTAATTTTCAAAATCGTTTTAAAAATTAATGTTAAAGATTTTAAATTTAATAGTTAAATTTATAATAAAACATGTTTATTATAAATATCATAATACTACATAAGTTTTCAAAATGTTTGAAAGGATAATGATATTTTCAAAATATTTGAAAATATTTATATAATAATTTCAAAATTAAATTTATTAATAAGATTAATAAAATAAATCAATTAAATATGTTAATTAATTAATGCATATATTCATGTATTATATATGTTGATATATGTTATGTTATTTTAAAATGTTTAAGATAACATAAGTATACATGTATGTATACAAGATATATTATGAAATTAATATTTTTTAATAAAATTGTTTAATTGAATAAATTAATCAAAGGTTAATTAATTAAATAAAATACACACATATATATGATATATGTGTGTTACACTATGAAGGTTATAGTATACACTATATATGTTATAGTAGATATGTCCAATATAAAAGTTATATTGGAACACTAATTTAAAATTAATTAAAGAGTTAATTGATTAAAATTAATTAGATAAGATTTAATTAATGATATATTATACGTAAGACTACCATATGCGTAATATGAAATATAGAAATTATATAACAATAAAACTTATATAATATGTGTATAAACTATATGTGGAACATTGAAGAAACCCAAATAGACTTGAGATATAATACATATGTAAATGTACATATACCGTGGTTTCTGATGTGTCTGACACTTGAATCGCTGGGGTATTTCATAAGAAATATATTATTCTATCAGTCGATATCACTCAATATATATATATATATATATATATATATATATATATATATATATATTGAAGATTACGAATCTTCAAAATAATGTTGTTCTCTACCATGTATATATTAATAAATTACTTACATGCTCCTTAGTTGTTGATCAAACTCAAGATGGGATGTCATGCTTAGTATTATTAATATATTGAACAGATGAGGTAAGATAACTATATGTATATGCTGAGCAAACTCAAGGTACATATACTATACTTAGGCCATCACGATATGATAAGTATGAATGAATAATCTCTTTCGATTTGTTAAGCAAACTCAAGGTCGAAATGAGATTAGAACAAGGAAAAATGGGTTAGAAGTTGTATGTGATACAACTGATAAGGAGTTATCCATCGTTTGTGGGGCTATGATTTGTTGAGCAAACTCAAGGTCAGAATACCAAAACAAACGAGTCCTAACACCCACTGATAAAGTTATAAGACTTCCATGTTTCATCTTAGGGTTTGGAGAAACATAAAAGACTAGTGGGAGCCTTATTAGAAAAATGAAATGGTAACATTTAACCTTTCGAATATTGTAAGAACATATGTTGTATAATGTTATAATTATATACAATGATAAATTTGTACATTTAATATGATTGATAAAACATTTGTCAATTAACATATATATACAAACTGATTTGAAAGTTGACAAACAGAAATATAATATATACTTACTAATAATTCCAATTCCATTTTATATAATGTTTCTATACCCATGCAAGTGCCTAATTTCAACTACTTAATACATTCGTAAGTTGGTCAATTATATGTTTATTTGGTTTAGACCGTGTATTGCATTTAATGAGTTTTTGAACTCTAAATATAATTCAAGACTATGGATATTTGATCCATGTACTATCACATATAAAGTTATATGGTGAACAGTCATAGTTTGTGGGGTACAATATTTAGATGAAGTTAGTTCATTCAAAGTAAGCCAATAAACAGTATTTTAAGATCATGTATTCAACTTGAATGATTTTAAAAGGATCATATTGTGTTAATATAACACAAGACCATAAACTATGAGATAGATCTAAGAACTCGTTGTTGAAATGTCATCTTGATCGGTTTACATAAAGTGCAACATATTTGATGTCTTAAATATTAAGAATAATCAAATGCGCTTTTGTAAAAGGTTTGTTATGATATTATAGTAAGGTTTTCTTTTGAATACTTTGACCATTTGAATGAAAAACGATTATATAAGAATAGATGTAATTTAAGGTAAAGTTGGAATGAAGAGAATAAATAGTCACTTCTGCTTCATAGAGAAACATTGGAAACAAGAATTGTAATACAAATTGATACTTAATGTTGGAATATGAAATATGATTTTATTCCAAAATGTATTTTCATATAGAAAATTATTTTCTATATTATTTATTTCTTTGAATTCAATTTATTTGATTAAAGAACTCTCCACTGTAAACTAGTTGCAGCATATGAAATAAGTAAACAATATTAAGTAAATGATGGACCTCTAAATTTAGTATGTTATTATAGTAATGACAGAAATAGTGGGAGCATGTCATATAGCACCTAATGATTGCACAAAATTATGAACATTGTTTTTGTATAATGTATCGAAGATTATTTGTGAAATAAGGTTTATTTTTGGTATTGATTGAAAAATAGATATAACTATTTTTCAATATGAGTATTATGAATATTCATTATGAAATAGAACTATATTATGGAATTTGTTTTCATAGTAAAAGTGATGCAACAAAAAATACATGCGTCTAATATTATTTACAGTTGTTTTAGAATTGTAGACTAAGCCGTAGTTTTGAGAAATAATTTTACCATATGTTTATGAATCATATGATACAGGTTAATTATATCTCAAACAATTAATGGCTATGCACCTATTCAGTCAGGGAATCATAAGAGTTGATGAACTCTTTGAATTAATACATATCGATGTATGCAATCACAACTCTATTAATACGAAAAGGGTTCCACATACTTTGTTATATTTATCGATGATTTATTACCAACATGTACATATTGTTTCAAATACAATCTATATTCATAAACTTACTACATTTGTACAAATCTACATGTTGGTAATAAATCATCGATAAATATAACAAAGTATGTGGAACCCTTTTTGTATTAATAGAGTTGTGATTGCATACATCGATATGTATTAATTCAAAGAGTTCATCAACTCTTATGATGCCCTGACTGAATAGGTGCATAGCCATTAATTGTTATGTACCGAAAAATGAATATAGATTCAATCTCATAAGTCGATATGTGAAGGAATATAGTTCATCAACAAATGTACCGAAAAATGAATATAGATTCAATCTCATAAGTCACCCCTCCACGTGATACATAATGATGCATCGATAAGGAGTAATCAGACATTGTTGGACAATTTACGATTAATTATGAGTGAAGCTGGGTTTGTTTCTTTCTATAAGGTCATGTACTTAAGAGTACTACACAAGGTTGATAATATTTCATCTAAACAATAGTTTACAAGATCATACAAGATAAGGGTTTGCATGAAATCCCAACATATCCTAGGCCAAGAAGTTGGCAGGTTGTGCGAGTCGAAAGGTTGCACGTAATAATTGTTCATGAGGGATCTTGTATGAATCTCCAAAAGAGTTTTTGGAAAGGTCTGTCATCAAATGACATATTTATGTTTTGAACATAATTTTTGTAAACTAAAATCAGTTTTATAAATAGAAAGATTCATAAAACGTTTATGAATCCCTATTCTATTTGCACTAAGAAACAATTATTGTTTCAAGATAAATCAACTTCATTGTGAAGGAATTTCTTTGAATTTTTTTTTGGTGTTAAATGGAATTGGATCCGATCCATAGATATAACTGTTTTTATGAGATAAAGTGAAATTAACTAACCTAAATGAACACATAGCATTAGAATGTCTAATAAGTATTCTCATACTTCAAAGAGAAACTATGAGTTTCTTATTAATATCGAAAATATACATTACCCTCCGTTGTTCAATTAAACCATTAAGATTGTTGACTCTATATGGTATGATGCGCAAATCTAAAAGAATTCTAAGCACGCTATCAAAATATGTGGTAGTCATAACCAAAGAGATATGATCCATCGGCCGAGGTTGTGTCTTTATTGGAAAGATTAATGTGGTTGGAATTAAATGAACAATGTTGATAAGAATAATATTGAAAATCTCAATTATTGAAATTAGCATAACAGATTCAGTATTCAACATGCTTAAGTTAATTCAGATTTACTCACAAAATTATAGCTCGATAAGGCTCAGTGTTTAGTACTTAATTGAAACAGAAAATTCTAAATAATGATTTAGAGTAAGCCATTTACACATATTAACCAAAAACGCTTCAAAGTCAGCAGGAGCAATATTGGGTTTGTGGGTCTTTGGATATGACCAAGAAATGATAGGAATGTATCATTTATAAGGATCAAGATTGAATAAGTATTTTGATAGAAATATCAAATAGTTTGAATTTCAATCAAAATGCAGAGGAAGCGTGTGTTCATAAGAAAGAACATTAAAAAGTACATTGATATTTCTATACTATAAATAAACAACACATTGTTGATTTTAACAATATGCTTGTATTAAAATCAAATTTAGTTGTTTTAATACTCAATTTTGGATTTTAAATGATGTCTTTTATGGTGAGTATAAAAGATATTGGGATTGTCCCAAAACGATATACAAGAGCACCCTATTAAAGAGAGAACATGTATGTTAGATTCCTTATGCATTAGCAATAGGAATTATCATACAGGTTATGTTGTGTATGATATTTTGTTTTGTTTATGTATTTGATACATGGAGCAAATATAAAATCCAAATTGATATCACTAAATAGTTGTTTGAGGTGTTCTCGCGTATTTATGAAATACTAAAGAATTGTTTATAGAAACAACGAACTTGTTATGATGAAACGTTTGGACATATATAAGTGATATTGAGTATAACCTGTCAATGATAAAATTCAAGTTAAAATCTTTAATTTGAAAGTGTTTCAAAATAAAAGTGATAGTGGTCGATTCAACAAAATGTTGAGAACATTAACTTGAATAGCGCTACAATAAACCTATGTATATAGATATAAATGCACAAATTTATAATTGAGCCAAAGGTGATTCCAAATGTTGAGAATCATATAATATTGTTATAAGATAACAATGTCATGAAATTGGTCATGATGGAACTTAAAGCCCACTAGAAGTCGAAAGACATACTTCGAATCGTTTCATATGATAAAGACAGTTTATTAGTGTCAGAGAAAGTTAATCTACAAAGTAGTTAATTAAAACACAATAGCATACCCATTCACGGGATTGACCTAATTGGTTTTGAGAAAAATGATTGGAGAAGTTGGAATTAGATTTCATAATTGACCCCAAGGGCAAGTGGGAGATTGAGAGAGTTAGGGGTGCCCTATGGGCAATTATATAATTTGTTACATATATCTAACTCGTTGACCATTCTTGTTCAAAATATTCCTACTATATACTTGATATAATGTGATAATATTAATTAATTAACTTAATTAAATGTATATTTAATAGAAAAATCTAAAAAAGGTATATTTTGTGATAGTAGTTACAAAGTTTTTTAACTGTGAGTAATTTATCACAACGAAACAAATATACCATTTTAAATGTTCCTAGTCAAGATGCACCGAGACTGGATATTGATGTATCCATTGAGATTGGAGTACATGACGCTCTCCAAATGTTGGGCAGTGTACTACTCATGACTGCTGGGGGTACCTAGGGGTTATGTACTAATAGTTATTGGATAACTATGGAATGACTCACTCGATAGTTTCTGTTGATTAATATAACTAAGGTCAAACGGAAAATATCGATGTGATTGATTTACACAGTTCTCTTGACTTGAGAATACTATGGATCTTCAGTATGAAAGCTCTGCTTTGGTTGTAGCCAAATCATGGCATGACGTCCATCAAGTGACTATAGTTGGGTCGAGTGGAAGTGAAGCACTATTCAAAAGACGATTCGTCTCCTCAGTTATATGCAGTTAGTATCACTATCAACTCAAGTCAACTCAATGTCCCTGCGCATAGCATTTCAGTTAATAATAATTATTATTATTGAACCAAGGACTTTGTATTTGAAATATAAAGTTGAATATGGATGAGGTTGGATTTTTGACCATTACCAAATTCCATAACTCCAAAGTGATATAGTTTTGACGAAGAGAATTGGTGTAAACAAATGCCACAACCGGGCAACGCTTACTAAACTATAATTGGATTTTATCGAAAATGAGTAAGCGATAAATTTGGCCATAATGTCACACCACCTGCTAAGTGACGTTTGAACGTTAACATTAGAATAGTTCGATGTTAATCGCAGACCAAATTTACACTCAAGAGTTAAACAACTGAAATGATGAATTACCTTAAGAGCGAACGATTTAATTAGTTATATTGTTATAAATTAATTAATATTTATGAAATATTAATTATAAAATTTGAATATTATTTGATAAATAAATATGTTATATATATTTATAACAGCTATAAATATATCGATATACAAGATCGACAACCGATTAAATTAGATTTAACTTCATAGTATTTTGGCTTGGGCTTAGAAGGGTTTAAGGCCCATCATTAGGGCTGCAAAATTTCGGTTTTGGAAAGGGTGACTAAAATATAGGGAATTGGTTTGGAGATAATGGGTTGAAATCAAGTGAGAATGGGTAAAAAAAGTTTTTCTCGTTTCACTCTAATACAACCCTATGTATATGTGTATCTCTAAAAATAATAACTAAAATTTTCTTGGCCGTCATTACCTTCTACATTGATGGTTAAAACACAGCTCTCAATCCACTCCAGATTATCAAATATACTTCAAATTAAAATAAAACTATTTGATAGTTAGAGGTCGTTGATCATGGACTTGCAATTTGACGAATCAAGAACAGTAAAAGGAAGGGAAGTCATTGCTTCAACGTGGATTCAAAGGCAACATTAAATTAATAATTTTAATTCATATTACATTAATTAAATTGTATTCTATGATCCTATAATGATAATTTCATATCTGTTTAAATATATTGGTACTTTATGTTTAGTTAGGTGAGATTTTATAAGTTGATGTAGTTGTCACAAATCAGTTTGGTTATGTGCATAATTTATTTATTATACTATTGATTTATTTATAGAAAAATGTTGTTTACTGTAAAAAATCAATTTTTGTCATTAATAATTGTTATATATATATTTATTAATAAATTCATATATATATATATATATATATATATATATTAGTGTATATTTCTATATGCATATATAAGATATATATATATATGATTTAAAAAATTTAGTATATTCATTTATATATAATATGAATGTAAAAAATAAAAAAATTAATTATCATACATATATTCATATTTTTAAATTAACATTTATTGCATGTTGAATTGTTAATTATATATAAAATATTTATTACATTAAAAATTCAATTATATATATTTTTAAAATATTATATCATTCTAGAAATGTATAGAAAAAAATTAGGGTTTTTTTAATAAAGTTTATTATTTTTAATAATTAATATTATTTTGAAAAAATTGTTTATGATTTATTAAAAATAATAATTTAATTGAAAATTTCTTAAAAATTTTCTTAACCTTTCATTCATGATCCTAAAATTTATAAAATTTGAATTTTTAATAATATATTATTTTATATTAAATAATTATTGTCGAAATCAATGTATCTGTTTTTAAAAATAATATTTCAACTTTGAAAAATCTTCAAAATTTTTCCAAGCTCTATTTTATGATCCTAGATTTTATAAAATTATAAAATTTGAATTTTCATCAATATATTATTTTATGTTAATTATTTATGAATGAAAACATTATTTTATTCATAATATATATGCAAATTAAAATACTAAAATTATTGTGTTTGCAAATAAAATTTAATTTTGAATTATAAGTAATTTTTAATAATTGTTCTCTCTCTTTCTATGTATATATATATATATATTTATCTATATATAAATGTTTTATATTCATATATTATATATAGTATATTTATACATACATATGTGTGTGTGTGTATTTTGTAACATATATACATGCACATATTTGGACAACATATGTAACATAAAAAATGAGCTAATATATAACGACCCAGAATTTCTGTCAGTTGAAATTCAGATATTTAATTGATTTTAAATATCAACAAGTAAAATTTGTAAGTCGAAAAATTCATTTTTTTGAATATTTGGATTTAATTGGATAATTAAATCGATAATTTAATATTGGAAATTACAGAAATAATTGGAAATTGGGTTTAATGTAATTAAAAATGATTTATAAAGTTATATTAAATCATATTGGAGTTAGAACAATGTTTGTGAACTTTTAAAATTGAATTAGAAGTTAAATTGTGAAAAATTGAATATTTTAATATTTAATCGACTAGTGAAATTAGTCATTTTTAAAACGGTCTCAGATTTCGACGAAACCAGTTTCATCGGATCTGTAATATTATATTATTGTAAGATTTCAAATTTCGTGTCAATCGGATTTACGGATTGTCCGGGACAAGCCAAAACGCGTAGAAATTGGTTTAAATCGATTTAATTTAAATTTGATCGTTTATTGCATTAACTCACACAGATGATCGAATTGGCTCTCGAAACATATTACATTGTGTCCGTAATGCGGGGTAAACCCTAAAAACGCCGGTCACTGCGCGAGATTTGGAGTTCGGAAAATTTTGGATGAATAGTGTTTTGGAAATTTTTCTATAAAAGGACCTCCTTATCTTCATTTGCAACATAAGAAAACCCTAATCCTAATTCTTAGTTCAGCCGCCATATTATTTTTGAAGGCCAGAAAACGTCCACCTTCTTCCCCTCCGATATCCTCATCCATTGACTATCGTCAAAAACTTTCAACTACAAAATTATAGAGGGCAGTGAGTTCTATAACTTCAACGGTCGAGATCGAATATGGAGCAACATGGAGGAAGAATCGTGGCCGCGTTCGTGCTCGTTTGTGCACGCATCTCGAGCAACAAGGAGGGGCCGAGCTTCAACATTTTTTGGCCGAGCATGGAGTAGAGCGTGGGCTTCGAAGTGGTGCTTGTTGATCGTTGTAGAAACGTCGTATGGTGGCCAGAAAATTTCGAGGTGGAGGCGGTTGCAAATGGGTGTTATCGCGTTTTTCTCCTAGAGGGAGAACGTGAGGGAAGATGAAAGAAGGGCGGCCGTGATTTAGTCAAGCAGAAAGCAACGGCCCTGATGTTTTGGGGTATAAAATATTAAAATAAAATTGTAAAATTTTTATATTAAAATTCGTATAATGTTTAAAATGCGACATCTTGTTCATACGAGGTCAGAAAATTACGAAACGAGTTGTGTTGGCTTCGTTTTGTCGAGCATTACGCAATGGAGATGGTTTGGAGTCGTTTGAAGCTAGTGAAAATTTCGGGTATAATTAAACGCACGTTTAATTTTATTCGAAATAAAACGCTACAACTATTATCGGAACTCAAGGTGAGAACTTCTCACTCAATCGAATTGTTTCGATTTAAATTTTAAATAGTTAGATTTAAAATTGCTTGATTGTGTGATTGGATGATAGTTATTATCTGTTGTATTGAAATAGACACTATACGCCGTATATTAAGCGGATGTTATTTATTAAACACATATACCGCGATAATTCTAACTTGATATGGAATTGGTATTATATATGTATTTGGAGTTGATTTCCCGCATTATATAGTGGATGAGACCTTATTGCGCCGTATAATAGCGGATGGTATTTTATAAATCCCATATACCGCGATATTCCATCTTGAAGCGGAATTGGTATTGTGTTAACATCTTTGGATGCAGGGAAACAGGTTGGAGAGATCCAACTGGATTCCTCAAATGATTGAATTTGTTTCAATGTTGTGTGTTGATCTATTTATAATCTGCGTGATTATCTTTGTGATTGAAATCGTTAAAGGCTAAATTTTAGCCGAATATATTTTTGGTATCGTTAGATGCCAAAAATAAATAAAATTTGATTTTTGAAAATTTAAGTTGAGAATTCATAATAAAATTTAATTTTGGAATTGATTTATTTTAAATAAATAAGCGTTGTAATTTTTATGTTATAAAAATTATGATTTTTGTGAAATATAACCAAAATATGATTTTTAAAATAAGTAGTTGATTAATTTTTAAAATGGTTCAAATTGGGATTTTGGAATTATTATAAATGATTTATACAAAAGATTTTATAAAATTTATGTTTATAAATTAAAATGTTGGAATTATAAAACGAGTTTTTATAAGTGTAAAAAAATGAAATATAAATCGATTTCATAAGTGGATGAAATCTATAGATTTATAAATTGTGAAGTTATAAAATGAATAGATTTTGTAAAATAAAAGATTTATAAGTAATTAACTTATAAATTGGATTTTGGCGTGTAAATGGGATATGGATAGAATTTGTTAATAAAGTGATTTTATAAGTTGAAGTTGTTATAAAGTATAAATGGAATTTATAAACGTTGTTTTATAAATCCAAAATCGACTTATTTTGATAAGTTTAATTATTATAGCTGATTAAAGGAAATATATCCACGATTTTGGACAGTGAATAATCCTTTAAATAAAATATATAGAAATTGAATTTGGTAAATGAAGTATATTCATGATTTTGGACGGTGAATAATATATTAAAGAAATATTTTGGAAAAGTGATATTTTAAATAGAATTAAAACGATTCATAGATGTTTTAAAATTTGTTAAGTATCGAAACCATAGATTTCAACATTCATTGTTGAAATAGACGTTTTCGAGAAATAAAAGCGAATGGTGGACTATAACACTGTTGTTATAGTAAATGATTTCCGAAAGGAAAAGTTTTGTATAGTATTGGGGTTTATATATCTATCTAAATTTTGAATCCCTATACTAGTGATTTTGGATTGTCATAACGATGTTTTACGCAACATTCGTTTTGACTCAAATAAATGTGTTTAAGAGAAGTTTTCCTTAAAGAATAAAATATATACTTAATTTGGACTTAAGTATATTGAATATTTTCCAAATATTGAAAATAAATAGATTTATTATTGAATAAGTATGGAAATGTTTTCCAATATTAAGTGAATGTTTTGAGATTATATCTTTTAAAGATAAATTGAAAGTGAATAATTGAAATCGATTTGAAAAATCATATAAAAGGTGAATATTTGGAAATGTAAATTGACAATGGAAATTTATAAGGGAAATTTGTTTTAAAAATAAACGTTGATTTATTTTTAAAAGTGTGGAAATAAATTTACGGATTTCGAATGTAAATTTAATAAATCGGTAAGGATTTATTTGATTGGTTTAAATGAACCATTTTGAAATAAAAGTTGTAAAGGTGAAAATTGATTTGAAATTTGTTTTCAAATGGTTGAAGTGTGGAACTTATATCTTATAAAGATATTTTGGAAATAAATAATTTGGGAAGATTATTTGGAATCGGGTGATGTTGTGAATATTGATTGATAGTTAAATAACCGACTATCAATATTGACCCTTAAATGGCTATTTGTTGTGAATTGGTTGAAATTGAATGCTACACTTATTTTTAAATTATTGCGCTCGTTATTCGGACTACCTATTCCAAATAGTGATACGACGTAATGGATAGCAATGAAGACCGGTGGTGAAGACCGGGTATTTGTGAAAATGATAGGATGACCTATCGATTGTCTCTACACCGTTAGCTACGGTATGGAGATTTCCTTCGTGATGGGAAATTCAATTAGGATTGTGAATACCCGGATTGCAAGGGCTTCTTTTGAAGTGCCTTCGGTCCTGTTCGAATCCGGAACAGACTTGTATGATTACGTGTCTGACATTACATTTTGAGATATAAAGCAAATTTCTTTCAAATACATCTCTGTTGGTGGCGGAGAATTTATTCTCTTAGCTTAACACCCTTCTCTGAGACGTACGATCTCAGAGGTTTTGTAGTTGAAGGTTATCAGCGATATACTCCCAATTTGGTAATGTGGCATGCTGAGTGTTGCTGTGTGATGATTATTTATTGATCATTTGTTGATCAAAGCGTGTCTTTGTAAAAAAGTGTAGCTTTGTGGACGAGACTTCGTCAGACCTCACATCCCGGAAATGGTCGAAACAGGAATATGCGGCAAGGTTATGAGGGTCGCGCCCTTTAGGGTATGTCATTTCCTTCTGGAAAAGGGTGGTGTCAGGTATGGAGCCTTGGTGCTTAACCTATGTGGTTGCTCCAATCTCATTTTTCTGTGTGGTTGTTGCTTGGTGATCGAGGGCCCTCGGATAAAGGTCCCAAAGGACCGGGGGGTGACATACTCGAGTAGTAGTTACCTAGTTACAGAGGTAACCCGGCATTGTGTTGGCAGAGATCCGATTAGGTTCTCGGGACGTCCCACCAAAGGCGATCCTATGTGGCAGTAGGAAGTTCCTTAGCCTGACCATTTGTTGGAAATCCAAAGAAACAATACGATCCTTGTACGGTTTTAGTTGTATAACCTGCCATTTAATATGATAGTTATAGTAGGCATACTATAATGGTACCTATGCTGGCTAAGATTTATATTATACTTTCGAAATGTTTTCATCACAATGCACTAATAATAATATCAAAAATGATTTGTTTTGCGTAGTAAGCATCTTTGACTATCATAAAGAGAAATCTCCTCCAATTCTGCGTTTGCATTGCGTTTGTGCGGGGAGACCTTATGGTAGTTTCATTTTCCAAAAGCATTGCAGATAGTTTTCACTTCCCTTTTTGTTGTTGTTTTAAAAGATAAATAACTGTTTTGAGTTCTCACACCAGTCGCATGACTGGCCTAGAGTTTATTGTTCTCTTCCTAAACTCTGGGTGCCCATAATTTTCCACACGGGCAGTCTAGAGTCAGGTTATCAGGTCATTCTGGATTCAGAAGTGCTTTTGAGCTCAAGAGGCGAGCTGGATGGCGAGACGTACCACTTGCATATGATATTATCTTTCCGTTTTAAATTCACTTGTAAGAACATGTTTGTATAACTGTCCTTTGTTTTGTTGTATTGTATCTTGTTGTTGTATACTCTGATGTAATGTGATGTAATAACTGATATAGTTCTTTGATTTAAAGATTATTCGTTTATCTATTATATGTTGTTCCGCTGCGATATGTGAGATTATGATATTGTTTCTGTTCTGTTTTCTTACTTCTTCTATCTTTTTCTTCTACCCCTTCTTTTTAACCCTAACAATTCGGTTTTCCGGCATTCGATTATGCGGCATTTGATACAGTGGACGTAAAAATGCCGACCTTCGGATCCCGATAAAATCGCTCTGTTACATAATATGTCTGTTGCGATGTAAATCTCATCATCTACGTATGGGCATATTATAGCTTTCATGGATTATTATGTTACACATGCACTGACACATATATGTATGTGATACATTTATGTTTAAACTAAATCAAATAAAATTAATTTCGTATCTTAATATATTTGAATTTAAATAAAATAAATGATTTTATTTAAATGAAATTTAGAAATGTTCTAATTCAGTTAGACTTCATAGGTCCCAATAAAGATTCAATATAGTAAAAAAATTAAAATTCACCCATAACTTTTGTCGTGGGCTGGTGCAGTTCCAACAAGATTGATTATTCATATAGTTGTTGCAGAAATTTAGCTTTGTTCTTAAATACCATGTCAACTTTGAAACCAGTTTGTACGCTAGAAAATGAAAATATTTCGTCGTTGGAGTGTACATTTGCTACTATCGACCTAGCCATAATTTGTGCATTGCACAAATCATCATCTATCGGTATCTCCATTTTCGGTTCGTCGCTATCCACACAATCTGGTTCTTCACCTCCGAAATCATAATTCAGTGAATCATTGTTTACTTGCACATTTTCTACCCAAGTGGTATCAACCTCTGGTATTGACACAACAGCCGTACTATCAAGCGTGGGAACATCTTCAGTTTGTAGATCTTCTTCATCATCTATAAGCATATCGTTGTTACATACACTTTGACCTATTGGTTCATTCGATGGTTGGACGTATGGCTGTGTAGCAGTATTGTTTGCTGCGAAGATGCAATAACAAAATACATCAATTTTAGTTTATTTCTACATACCAACGATTTTGAATCACATTGCAATATCTAATTTACTTCTGGCTTAATTGGTAAAGTTCAGACAGAGTTGACTGCATTCGTTCGGATGTACAGCTGCTCGATGGTCTAGCGCTTCTTTGAGTGGAATTTTGAAGTGGAATAAAACTGCATAGGAATACAATTTTTGTATAATAATTAAATCAATTCAATATATTAGATTTGTATGCAATCACAGCTAAATGTTATCTCTGACTCATTTTTGCAACGCCATCTTGCGTCAAATGTGGATAGCTAAATTGGACATTTGACTGCAAATTCATGAATGAATGATAACCATAAAACATTTATTGTTCCCCATATTGCGATATGTTCTGCGTCGGATTACTAAAACTAGAAGACAGGATTCCTTGACTAGTCCTCATATTCCTCACCATTCAAGAATATTTGTCAACACCAAAATTTGATATATGTGCTGCTATTGATTGTTCCGCAACTAATCTTCTATTTTTTCCAACGAACAGATTTAGTCACAGCAGCAAACATTAATTCAACATCGTTGTCGTCGATAATTTTTATTGCTTTAGATCCAGAATTGGTTGGCCAATTGCGAACTATATCTATATCATACTCTTCCGATTTTATCTTTGTTGCTTTGTAAACCGACTTTTTCAACCGTTCAAAATTAGATCCTCTTCGAACTTTAGCCAGTTTGTAGGATCCACCGACATATTTTCCACACATTAAATCATCAGTAACCAATTCACCGTCATAATAGCATATGATTAGAATATAACTATAAGCCATTCTACATCAACCACGCAAAAATCACATAATCAATTTAATTTACAAACTAATCGGGAAACTTAGATTTACTACTACATAGTACATGCTTTTATTGGATCCGACTTGATGAGAAATTGCTATGGTTGAGCTAGATCTTCGAAATCTAATGTTTTTATTGAGAATAAATAGAATTTAAGATGATTTAAAAAAAATTGGAAGCAGAGGGTTTGGGTTTTTTGTAAAATTGAAGAAAGGGAAAAGTGAAGGGAAGGGAAGAGTGAGTTATGTTTTGTAGCATAATCCTGCATTAACAACTTATGAAAACTCGCTGACCGACAACTTTTGAAAAGTTTAAAAAACTCTTTGGCAACTTTTCAAAAGTAGTACCGGGCTATCTAGTTCTCAAAACGAGGCCAATTTGGGGGTAAAAAAAAATCCTTTTTAAATTTGAAAACCGAAGTAGTACTTTCTGTTGTGCAGGTACAGTTTACCCTGAAGTTAAAATTAGCAAGTTTAATTTCACTGAATAGGAAAATCCAAGCATAAATTAATACAACATTTTGATTTTCAACCAGCTCGTTAATGTTTCTGTTGGTAAAAATGGGTAGACTTTATTTCCTTAATTTGTTCATGGGAAGTTGAGATGACCCGGTACATGTATATGATTTTTAAATGAATTTCTCTAACGTGTAAGGGCTCAGTTAATGGATAATGTAGTAGAACACTCTTCGTAACCTAAGTTTATGATGTTATAATATTCTAGCGATCTTTGGGCTGCAGTCACCTTATACTAACTTTGGCACGACCAGCTTGTTGTAGTTGATTGTTTACAGTTGACCAAAGATCCACATTTTAACTTTTGATATAAAAACATGTTAATGTGTTTCTAATTCGAAGCATAATTCTGATTAAAGAAAATGGCTGATTACTGGAGGTGCTGAAAGAATCTTAACCTCATTCGCCAACATAGCCATGAATATATCTAAAAGAGGCATGTTTATCGATAAAATTATAATGGTTGCAAGATGTAATTAAAGTCTGATGGGTTGGATTCAGATTGCAAGATGTAATTAAAATTATAATGGTTGATGCGCTGTGCTTCGGTTATTTCGGAAGCTGGAACATACGAAAGAGCAATGCATCTGCATCACTCTACTCTTCCAACAGACTTTGTTGCTACATGTCATATGGAATATTAAATCCTGGATCAAATGAAACATCCCTATACAAGATCGTTATATTTTTTGTTTTAAGTATATTTTATAGTCACACATTACATATTATTTTAAAAATGTATTGTACAAAATATTGGCCTGGGTACTTGCAACCGTTTGTCAGGAAGTTGCTTGTGCATGATTGGTTTTATGCACCGTTACCAGATCTTGGTAATGGCTGTATCCACATCCAGATTACACATTCATTACCATTCAAGCGCAAATTTACACAATTCACGCTTCCTTCCAATATCCTTATTTATAATCTTCCCAATCCACTGTCATATTAGGTTTTGTAAAAATGAAGGCCAAATTCATGAAATTTATTCATCATTATTAACCTTGCCTTTGGGTATGGAAAAAGAAAAAACAGGAGAAAAACTAACTTAGAATATGAGGTTACAGATTGATGCAAGTCCACAAAATTTAAAATTGGACAGGCATACAAACTGTTCAGAAAATTTGCTTCCTTTCTATCCTCAATCTTCAATAAAATCGTATTGCATCTGTTCACTGAGAAATCATTACGATGGAAAAATTCAACTCAGTATGCTTTAATTTCATCTTTCTATAAAGATATTTATGTGCACTTCATAACTACAGTGATATGGGAAAAACATCGGGATTACTGGACAGAATGCAAAAACTTATTATTCAAGTGTATTTTGTTGCTTACAGCACTCTTGTTCCTAGCCATTGCATAGAAGTGCAATAAAGACAACTGGTGCAATTACTGATTAGAAAAAAAGCGAAAGGGAAAGCTTATAAATGTATTTCACCATGCGTAGAAAAAATTGTTATATTAAAAAAGGCTCTGCATGACATTCCATTGCTTGGTTAAATAAGTATACTTTATAGTCCCAAATCATAGACTTTTCTATTTAATCCTTGTATAAAATACTGCTCTTGTTATCGCTGGCAGAGCAGTGAGGAGTTGCCTGTGTTGGATTGGTTTCCTGCATTATTCATCTTCAATAAGATAGATGACTGGTGCATGCCTGAGCTCTCATTTTATTTTATTTTTTGCTCTGCTCTTTATTGCACCAGCTCATGGCAATGCTCATTTACGTTTCCTTTCTATTTCTCCCATTATTTTTAATTTCAATTTTTGACTTCCTCTTCATGCTTAGAGTTTAGGTGCTGTGCTCTTGATGTTATTTTCTTTTTGTAAAAACCTAACCTCCATTTTATTTTGTTTCTCCTTTCTATTTTTGTATTGCTGATTTCTATTTTCGCCTTTGTTTCATATTGCTACTCTCTATGTTTTTTGGTTACTGGCTTCTATCTTGTAAATTTTCCAGTTTGATTAACATTTGCTCTTTTTTTTTGTCTGATCATGTAATTGAAAGAGTGGACTTCACCCTATAACTGTGGGCTTAGATGAGAATTAATGATTTTTATTACAGTTAGTGTTAGCAAATATATAGTAGAAACGGCAGCAAACCGTTTCAAATAGTGTTGCAGAACTACAAACAAAAACGTTCAAATACTGATGTTGTTCTATACACAATTGCAACAGCAGCAAAGCGTTGCAATATGTATATGCAATGGAATAACAGAAAGATGGTCTGAATAAAAACAGATGTACTGATTAGAATGTCCGAGTCCAGCGTAGAACTGTTGGCTTGAAACGAAATTGCTCCCGCTACGGCGCTTTTGGTTGTAGAGCAGTCGCTTCCTAAACCTGAAATGGACCTCTCTGCGATGCAGCGCAGCAATCACAGAGTACGACGAACGCAAGAAAGACTGTAAATATTTCAGAACAGAGGAGGAAGAAGAAGAGCAGGGAAAAAAATTATTCATTTTCTGTGTGCCTCTATATATATACTGGGAAGAAGTGTCGGTTGGCTGTTCAAACGGGTGTGACTGTTGGAAAGGTTGCGACCCTTTAAACCAACAGACCTGCGCGCGCCCCCGTCTGGGCCTAACGACCGAATTTCAAGTTCAAAAATAAACGGTTCAGCGCAGCGAGCCAGAGTGCAGCCTGGAGGCCCTTATCTTTGACCTATTAATATATATGAAAGTCTTCATGCCTTCAAGCCTTCATGCATGATCCATTCCTTCTTCTCATTTTCTTTTGATATCACTTACTGAGCCTTAGTATATAAGGTGGAATTGGGATGTGTATTCCCCGATGTGGGACATTGTTTCCCTCACTTTAGCCACTTATTCATTTCTAACAATCCCCCACATGAATGAGTGGTTATTTAATCTGTTCTGAAATATTGCGAAACACTGATCATATCGGTGAAAGTAGCACAATGGCCTTGAACTTTTCATAGTGTTTTATTGTTATAACTTACTGGCGAATAAATGGACTAGATTGTCTTTGAACTGTAAGCTTTTTTTGTAAGCTTTATAAAGATAACACATGATAAGTGTTCGTTATAACTCCTTGGTTCTTTGTTTATGTTCGTTTTTGCCATGAACACCAGCTTGGTCTCATGAGTGCTTGAAGAATTTGACCTTACAATTCTTCCTGAAGCGGTGCCTTCGCACTCACGTAGGTGATTCTATAAAGAGTATCCCGTAATACTCCACTTGGTTCTTCATAACACCATAGTATATGCATCATTAAAAGCCAAGTTTTATCCTACTCTCCGACGGGTTGTGCACTGACTTATCTTAGGAATGGTTGTAATGTTTCTTGCAGTGCTACTAAGTTATATCATCAATTTAGTTGTACCTTTGAACCTAGATCTTGGGATCTCCAGTCAGCTAGGTTGGGTTTCTATTGAAGAAAACTTTTCAGTTTATAGGTCTTAAACCCATTCCCATCGATAAGGTTTGAACTTTTTCTATAGGCAAGCCTTTAGTTAGTGGATCCGCGATGTTATCTTTTGACCTTACATAGTCTATAGTGATAACTCCATTAGAGAGAAGTTGTCTTATGGTTTTATGTCTACGACGAATATGCCTAGATTTACCATTATACAGTTTACTATTAGCTCTTCCAATAGCAGATTGACTATCACAATGTATACATATTGGAGGTACTGGTTTTTCCCAATTTGGAATAACTTCCAAAAAGCTTCGAAGCCAATCTGCTTCTTCTGCGGCTTTATCCAGAGCAATAAACTTGGATTCCATTGTTGACCTTGCTATGCAAGTTTGTTTGGACGATTTCCATGAAGTTGCTCCATTTCCTAATTTAAACACATATCCACTTGTGGATTTTGCGTCTTTTGACCCAGTTATCTAATTTGCATCACTATATCCTTCTATTACAGAAGGATATTTTTCATAATGCAGCATATAGTTTTGTATATACTTTAGATATCCTAGAACTCTGATTATTGCTTTCCAGTGATGTTTACCAGGATTGCTGGTATATCTGCTAAGCTTGCTTATAGCGTATGCAATATCAGGCCTAGTGCAGTTTATGACATACATAATACTTCCCAGTATACGGGAGTATTCAAGCTGATATATACCATCACCAGTGTTCTTTACCCAATTTTGGTTCATATCTACTGGTGATTTTGCAATAGTTATATTATGCTGCTTGAATCTTTCAAGTATTTTGGCAATGTAATGTGACTGAGATAACACATATCCTTGTGATGTTTTTATAATTTTTACACCCAGTATTACATCAGCCACTCCTAGGTCTTTCATGTCAAATCTAGAGGATAACATATCCTTTGTAGATTTTATTATGGCCTTATTATTTCCTAGGATTAACAAATCATCAACATAAAGACAAACAATGACATATCCAATATCTGTGTGTTTTATATAAACACACTTATCTGGTTCATTTATTTTGAATCCATTTGATAACATGGTTTCATCAAATTTCTCGTGCCATTGTTTTGGTGCTTGTTTAAGGTCATAAAGTGATCTTACTAACTTACACACCTTATTTTCATTTCCTGGGCTTAGAAACCCTTCAGGTTGCTGCATATATATTTCTTCTTCCAGTTCACCATTTAAAAATGCAGTTTTCACATCCATTTGGTGTATTTCCAAATTTAGTATGGATGCTATTGCTATAAGCATCCTAATTGATGTGATTCTAGTTACTGGTGAGTATGTATCAAAGTAATCTAGATCTTCCTTTTGTCTAAATCCTTTTATTACAAGTCTTGCTTTATACTTGTCGATTGAGCCGCCAGTCTTTAGTTTTTTCTTAAATATCCATTTATAAACTAGTGGTTTTTATCCTTTGGGTAGATCCACTAGTTCCCATGTATGGTTTTGTAAAAAAGATTCTATTTCACTGTTGACGACCTCCTTCCAGTAAGGAGCATCGGGAGATGACATTGCTTGCCGATAAGTTAGAGGTTCATTTTCTATCATATATGCATAGAAATCCGGTCCAAAGTTTTTAGAGTTCCTTTGTCGTTTGCTCATTCTTGGTTCCTCTATCTCTGATTCAACATTCCTTTCAAACGTGGTTTGATCAATATTATCCTCAAGAGTATCAATATCTCTCGGTCTCTTTTGAACAATAGTTCCAATCGAGTTTTTAAGAGGAAAAACATGTTCAAAAAACCTGGCATTTTGAGACCCGATAATGGCGTTTTCATGAATGTCATCAATTTCAGATTTGTACACCAAAAATCGATATGCACTACAATTATGAGCATATCCAATGAATATGCAATCTATAGTTTTTGGTCCAATTTTCACCTTTTTCGGTTTTGGTATTTCTACTTTGGCCAGACACCCCTACACTTTCAAGTATTTATAGGATGGTGGTCTATTTTTCCAAAGTTCATAGGGAGATTTGGATATTTTCTTTCTAGGTATTTTATTTAAAATATGATTTGACGAAAGAATATCTTCTCCCCAGAAGTTATCTGGCAGGCCAGAACTAATTAGTAAGGCATTCATCATTTCTTTAAGTGTTCTATTTTTCCGTTCGGCTATGCGTTGGATTGAGGCGAATACGGGGCTGTAGCTTGGTGTATAATTCCATGCTCAGCACAGAATTCCTCAAATTGGGACTCGTACTCTCCTCCTCTATCACTTCTCAAAGCTTTTATTTTCTTGTTGAGTTGATTCTCAACTTCTGCCTTATACTGTTTAAACATATCGAATGCTTCATTTTTGCTTCTGATGAGGCATACATGACAGTACCTAGTACAGTCATCAATAAAGGTAATAAAGTACCTTTTTCCACCTCTAGTTTGACACATTTTTAAATCGCACACGTCTGTATGTATTAGGTCTAGAGGTTCAGTTTCTCGTTCAACATGATGAAACGAGGTTCTTGTTATTTTTGCTTCTGCACAGACTTGACACTTATAGTTAGGGTCTATGTTGAATTTTGGTATAAAATCTAGATTAGTTAGTTTCCGCAATGTATCAAAGTTTACATGCCCTAATCTAGAATGCCATATGTTAGAAGAGTCAACAATATAAGCAGAAGATTCACTTTTATTTATATCACTGTTTGGTACAACGGTGGTTACATTGGCTTTAAATAAACCATCACACACATAACCTCTTCCTACATACACTCCGTTCTTAGACATTACAAACTTGTCAGCAGCAAAGGTTAGTTTGAAGCCATGTTTGCTAAGCAACGATCCTGAAATCAGGTTCTTGCGGATTTCTGAAACGTGGAGAACGTCACTTAATGTAAGTTCCTTTCCAGAAGTTAATTTCAGTACAACCTTTCCCTTGCCTTCAACCCTTGATGCACATGAGTTGCCTATGAATAGTTGCTCATTATCAGTGGCAGGTTTGTAGGTTGTAAACATCCACTTATTGGCACATATATGACGAGTGACTCCTGTGTCTAAAAACCACTCTTTGTTATTACCAACAAGGTTGCATTTAGAAACAACTGCACATAAATCCATATCAGTGACACCATCTGAATTTTCTACCACATTCGCTTCTTGTTTCTTCTTTTTAGGTGCGCGACACATGGCTGCTTTATGACCTTTCTTTCCACAATTATGGCAATTTTCTTGAAACTTCTTTTGTTTCTTTGCCTTAGGATTTATTTTCACGTTTCCTTTTATTAGTCTTTTCATCCTCAACAACATTTGCCTTTGCCTGTATTGAATTGGTTGCCTTTTTCTCCGACCTTCTATTGTCCTCTTCAATTCGTAGACGAACAACCAGATCCTCCATAGTCATTTCCTTGCGCTTGTACTTCAAATAGTTCTTGAAATCCTTCCATGATGGAGGCAACTTTTCTATAGCGGCAGCGACTTGGAATGACTCACTCAACTCCATCTTTTCATCGTGAATCTCATGAATGATCACTTGGAGTTCCTGAATCTGACTCACGAGTGTTTTGGAATACACCATCTTGAAGTCAAGAAACTTCCCTACAATGAACTTTTTCATTCCAGCGTCTTCAGTCTTATATTTCTTTTCTAGTGACTACCAGAGGATTTTTGCAGTCTGGACGGTGCAATATACATTGTATAAACTGTTTTCCAGTCCATTGAGAATGTAGTTCTTACAGATGAAATCAGAATTTCTCCATGCTGTAAGTGCCTCGACCTTGGTGGCGTCAGGTTCAAGTTCATCAACATGTGGTGGATCCTCAGAAAGGTATTTGGCTAGACCCAATGTTGTTAAGTAGAACAGCATTTTCTGTTGCCAACGTTTAAAG
This sequence comes from Allium cepa, assembly GCA_030765085.1. Lineage (NCBI taxonomy): Eukaryota > Viridiplantae > Streptophyta > Magnoliopsida > Asparagales > Amaryllidaceae > Allium > Allium cepa. Next base: position 693,285,999 of record CM060939.1, read on the forward strand.
TCTTGCCCATTAAATTTTTTCGGTCGCTCGCCGTGTGTGTACGTGACAGGTTGTGGAATCGGAGGCGCAGACGGTTGCACACTCGTTGTTGGTGCAGATTTGTTGTTGTTGTCTTGCGACATTTTCATCTGCAAATACAAACAACAAGCCAATTTCATTTCAAGATTGTTAGCAAATATATAGTAGAAACGGCAGCAAACCGTTTCAAATAGTGTTGCAGAACTACAAACAGAAACGTTCAAATACTGATGTTGTTCTATACACAATTGCAACAGCAGCAAAGCGTTGCAATATGTATGCAATGGAATAAAAGGAAGATGGTCTGAATAAAAAAAGATGTACCGATTAGAATTTCCGAGTCCAGCGTAGAACTTTTGGCTTGAAACGAAATTGCTCCCGCTACGGCGCTTTCGGTTGTAGAGCAATCGCTTTCCAAACCTGATACGGACCTCTCTACGATGCAGCGCAGCAATCACAGAGTACGACGAACGCAAGAAAGACTGTAAATATTTTAGAACAGAGGAGGAAAAAGAAGAGCAGGAAAAAATTTATTCATTTTTCGTTTTCTGTGTGCCTATATATATATATATATATATATATATATATATATATATATATATATATACTGGGGAGAAGTGTCTGTTGGCTGTTCAAACGGGTGTGACTGTTGGAAAGGTTGCGACCCTTTAAACCAACAGACCCGCGCGCGCCCCCGTCTGGGCCTAACGACCGAATTTCAGGTTCAAAAATAAACGATTCAGCGCAGGGAGCCAGAGTGCAGCCTGGAGGCCCATTCAATCACAAGACCCCAAGAGCCCCAAGGCCCAAGGCCCTTATCTTTGACCTATTAATATATATGAAAGCCTTCATGCCTTCAAGCCTTCATGCATGATCCATTCCTTCTCCTCATTTTCTTTTGATATCACTTACTGAGCCTTAGTATACAAGGTGGAATTGGGATGTGTATTCCCCGATGTGGGACATTGTTTCCCTCACTTTAGCCACATATTCATTTCTAACAGTTAGGTGATGAAAAAAATTGGTGAAACGAAAAAGGACGTGAGGGTATACCCATGGAACGTTAAAAGTAAATATGTAGATTATGCAACTGGGATAGATGCTTGGAAAAAAAATAGTGCAAAAATTATTGGTGGATTAATACTTCTGTTGAGCCTCTATAGGTGTACGATCGACAAAGCATGAGAAAATGAAACAAGTTTGAGATTACCTGAAGAAAATTACTCACTCGATCGAAATTTGCGAGATGGTATCAATTAGAAAAGACATGTGGGCTCTTCAACAAACAAACAACCTGAGTGTATAAACTAAGTATTTAGTTTGAATCGGCTCTTCCAAAACCAGATGAGATGAGGTGAAGACAAGTAGCGTATATATTGCTCACGGAGAGCAACAATGGTTAGTGCAGTTTTTGATGCCTCTAAGTAGTTATTTTGGAGGACTTGGAGATTCAATTTTGCACAGCTCTCTCTGCTTTTGTTGGTTGATTCAATTGTTAGTGGGTTATTGGTTGAAGCAAAATGCCTTAAATTTTGCGAAAACAAAGATGTTGTTTGGTTTAAAAAACGAATTTTGTGTTTTCGATTTTCAATATGTATGTCAAATATGAGAAAAATGGAAAGACGACGGAGGTGGTGAAAGAAAGATGGATGTAGGATGAAGGAGAGAGAGAGAGAGAGACGATGGAAGAATGGATTATTTCGCGTGCTTGTGTTATTTCTCAAAACACGGAAAACAAAAGAAAATTTATTTTTTATTTTGTATGTTAACTTCGTTTTCTAAATTAATCGTTTTCGACAATATACATGCGTCGTGTGCATTTTTATATGTAAGAAAACCCAAAATTAAAAACAACAAACCAAACACTACCGAAATTTCTAATGTACTGTCCGTACCTTCTAGTCTACTTTATTCCAACGCTTATATAAATATTAATGAGTGTAAGTAGAGGGAAGATCATTAGAAGACTTCGTGTCCCATACTGAAGAATCTGCTCAATCAACTGTTTTAAACTTCTAGATCTAGCAACCAGTCGTACTCCAATTCTACAGTAGTACCTATATCACTTGCTTTAATCAATTCTAGTATTTTGGTTATGCAGCTAATAACAATTTATAACTTATTAAGATATATATGTTAACGAAGAATGTTGTTAATTTAATTTATATAACTTCGATATTACTTGAAATTATTTTTATAATAACAGAAGTCCTATTTTAACATAAAACGCCAATAGCAGCAATAATGAATATTTTATGTTTATTTTCTACTTATTTCTGTAGTTTATAAATAATAATATACGTGTGTGCATTAACGTCTACACAATTTATGATTTTCAATCAATTTATTATGTTTATCTTAATATTCTCTTTTGGGATTCTGTTCATACCAACGGTAATTCACTTTACATCGAATCATATAAATATGATCATAAATTTGTCCATATTTTGCTCTTTTTCATTTTAAATTTTGGATTATTATTTTTTAAAACTAATGTAAACGAAAATTAAACATTTACATGTCTTGTTTATATGTTAGATACCAAATTCATATATATTTTTACTAAGTATATACCTAAAAATGTTGGTAAATCCAAGCTTCTAGATTCCGTCCGGCACGTCAGAACTCCGCTCATCTCAGTCCGTTCTAGTGGTGACGGGAACCGAATCTGTCTAATAACTCGTTCTTTTATCAAGGTTAAAAAAACTACAGACGGGTTAAAAAAAGCCAAAAATAAAAACAAATAACTTCAACTTGATTCAAATAGAGAGAATCTCAAACACGCCCACTCTAAATGCAAAGCAGCATTTTGCAAAGAAAATCAGACAATGAAATCATGTTTGAACTTTCTGTCAATTCAATTATATCCAAAAGAATCAATTTTCGACTATAAAACCATAACAATCTTATAACAATACACAAAAAAAGCTTACATATTCAAAGCATTTCAGAAATACTAAATCTAAACCGTGGTTTAATGCAGCAATCGTGTAACGACCCGGATTTTTCAACGTTGAATCTGGAATATTTAAACAATTTTAAATATTGAAAATTGAATTATAAATTGGTTTTGAATATGGAAAACTTGGATTTATTTAAATAGATAAATTCAGGATTTAATATAGCGATTTGTTGAATAATATAATTTTTCAATTCAATAATGGGAGATTGAGCAAAATATTTAATCTTGAGTTTCAAGCTTGCTAAAAATAATTTAAGGACTTGCAAAATTTATATTGATAGTTCTGAAGATAATAAAAGCTTTTAAATTGAAACTGAAAGTGATTCGTTCAGTATTGAAATTTATATCGTTTAAATTGATATTTAAAAATAGCCTTCCGAGGCACAGTCTCAGATTTCGACGAAACCAGTTCCATTAGATCCGTAATATTATATTATTATCGAATTTCAATTTCCATAGTGTTTGGAGTTGTTGTGTGAGCGTACGATATATAAACGCGCTGAAATTTATATCGAGAATTTAATATAATAACTGGGTCCGAAAAGCTATCTTCTCCATACGATCGAATTAGGACTCAGAAACTTTACCATCGCGGTCGGAATATGGGTTTAACATTATAAACGCCTGGCGGCACGCCTCGTTAGGAGTTCAAAAATTTTAGACTGTGTAAATCGAGACAATTTGAATTTAATAATATATATAATTTTAAATACTAATCACCATCAGTTGAAATTTTATTCACATCAATTTTTTTTTTCAGCAGCTTTTTCTTTTTTTCAAGGCACTGTAGCCTGAAAATTTTACACGACTGTTCCACTTTTTCAAAACATCATGTCCCCTATTCCATCACGCAACATTCCAGAGCATGCTTCCCCTTCTTCTTTATATACACAATCGAGTTTCCCAAATTTCAAATCGAGGGCAAAATCTAATCGTTCGAAAATGGCCGATCTATTTAGCCGCATCTCCCTTCTTCCTTTTGAGCAGTTTCTTTTCAAATCGAAACCCAATCCACGATTTCAAAAAAAATAAAGAAAATGAGGCACGCGAATAAATCGCAATGGCATGGCGCCGGCTCGCGTGATGGTCGTAGTCGAGCAAATCGATTCATAAGCCAAGTGATTTCTCGTTCGTATGGAAATTCGAGATCGACCCAGTGAAACCGATTCACAACTAGGGGTCGCGACTGGTTAGCTTCAAACTACAACAGGCGAACACGCGGGGAGTGGAGAGCTCGCGATGGTGATAGGCCTGGTTCAGGCGCACGAACTCGTGATGGGTAGGGCAGTTGAGGCCATTCGAATTCATATTGAAGTGACACGATGATTGAGGGATCGTTTTCATTCGATGTCAGAATGGTGGTGTTCAAGCTCGAATTGCAATGGGCATTGCGTGATGGCGATTTGCGTTCGAGGTAGCAATCTAGTGAGGGAGGAGCAATAAGGTATTGGTCAAACTTGTTTTATTTATTTAATAATATATGGATATACACAGTAAAATGGAAAATGTTTATAGTAAGGAAATACTATCCGTTACAGTATTTTGAAAAGAAATCAGCAAATGGAAAAAGAAAAAGAATATATATTATGAATATATACATATTTTTAAGAACTGTAGAATTTTAAAATCTATACGAATTGTTTTTTTTATGCAGTTTTAAAATGAAAATAAAATCACGGGTAAATTTAATTATAAAATGGAATTTAATTGTTTGATTTTATTCGAATATTAATAAAATCATATAATTGTTGTGCAAGGTCAAAACCATGAAATCAAGTCCGGAATGGAAATGGGTTGCATACGTAGTAAAAGATGAGTTAATCTCACTCTTTTGGATTATTATTTAAATTTAAATTTAATTGGTTAAATTTAAATAATTGGTTGAATGTCTTAATTGATTTGATGTGCTATATTATACAGTAGTACATATATAGTATATATCGGAGTGACTGATTTCCCGCATTATATAGCGGATGAGACCCTATGCGCCGCTTAATAGCGGATGATATGATATAAATCTCATATACCGCAATATTCCACCTCGAAGTGAAATTGGTATTTTATATTGTGCTAACATCTGTGGATGCAGGGAAACAGGTTGGAGGGATCCAACTGGATTCCTCAAAATTATTAGATTGTTTAATATTCTGTGTTTTGATTTTTGATATTCTGTGATGAATTATATGGGTAACTGGAAATGTTGGATGCTGGTTTGATTGAATATGGTTGGATATACTAGGTTATCAAAATATATAAATTGGATTTTTGGAAGGAAAATAAAAGAAGAGAATTTGTAAGTGAAATAATTATAGAGAATTTGAATAAAATTTAAGAATGAATTGGAAAGGAATAAATGTTATTTTAAAATTCTAATAAATAAATTCCGAGTATGAAAAGGGGATTTTGAATAAACATGAAGATAATGAATTTTAAACTTAAGCGTTATTGTTTAAAAGAATAAAGCATTTATTTTAAATTTAAGATTTGAATTTTTGGAAAAGATAAAGAAGGAATTTGGGAAAAATCTGGAATTGGTAATTTTCAGTTAAAAGATCTTAAATCATAAGTAAGAAATAAAAATATGAAGTTAATGGGCTTTGAAACAAATGGGTAAGTAAAAGAAATTATTTCAAAATGGAGTAATTTGGGAATCAATTTGTAAATTAATTTAAGTGTTTGAAATTGGAAATTTAAAGGAGAATGTGACTATGAAATTTATAAACTAGGTTTATAAAACGAAGTAATATATCATTGGATATTTGGAGGAACAAATTCACGATGGGAATTTATTAAAGTAATGGGAAAATTTGTTTAAAAATAAATAGTGATTTATTTTTAAAGGATGTGAAGAGAAGTATATTTCCCTGGATAGCCAAGTACGTTTTCAAAGTAAATTTTTAAATATAAGTTAAAAGTTTTAATGTTGTTTTAAAAAGCATGTTTTAGGAAATTTATTATTTCTAAATGTTTAAATTCTAAAGTAAGTATTTTTCAAATCTATTATCATAGTAATTATTTAAAGGTGACTTGGTATTTTGTTTTAAAAGGAGAAAATCTAGTTTTATATTTTATAAAGTAACCTCAATTTAAATATTCCTAAAGTATATATTTTTAATAAAGTATTGAAGTAGTTTTCAATTTAAATGTTAAAGTATATTTTATAACAAAGTGTTTTAAATTATTTTAAAAATCTAAAGTTTTTTTGCTTGGTGTTTTCAGTGGAAATAAATGTTTGAAAATTTATTTCATGAGAAAAGTGTGATTTAAGAACTGTTTTCAAAAGGGTTGAAAATGGAAATATATCTTGCGAAGATATTTTGAATTAATAAATAATTCAGGAGAAATTATTTATTTTTGATGGTTGTTTGAGAATGTTAATTGATATTTAAATAACCGACTATCAATATTGGCCAATGCGTTGATCGTTTCGAAGAGACCGGGATCGGGATTTATTTCCTGAAAACCAATTCGACAAGGTTTGTATGTTTTTGTGAGGAAGACGAGTTTGGATTCGAAGGTGGAGCAGTGAAGTGCAAGGGCTAGTCGCTACTAATCCTAAGGATGATTTCAAAATGGATGTAGTAGGAATAGTGCCTTCGGTTCCGTTCGAACCTGGGACGGACTTGTATGGATTGAATGCTTTGAGAACATCGTCAGGTGGACGATGAGCATTCTAAGAGATGAGTTCTCTAAAGGTAACTCTTAGCCTCGGCCCTCATCAACTGGGAATGACTGAAAATCAGGGGTTATGTAACAAGGCTAGGTGGGTAGCGCCCATTAGGGTGAGGTCATCCCTGTCTAGATGTCCCTTTTATTCGGCTTAGTGGTGCGGTTGCTGACCCCAACCGTGGGGTGATCTTACTCGGGATTATCCAGTAAGGAGTAGTCCCGGTCTTGTGTTGCAGGGGATTGGAAGTAATCCTCATTACGGTGATCTAGGCCACGTACTGTGACAGGTGGTACCCCAGTTCCTAGTCATTAGTTGGAAATCCATTCTCCCTACGTGCTTTACGGTTTTGTTTGTATACCTATTAGCTGGAATTTGATAAATGTAACAATTTCAGTTATTTTAATAAGTATTTGTAAATAGACACTATTATAATATCAGAGAATTTTATAAGAAATGTTTTAGCTATCGTAAGATAAAAACCCGACATGTTTATTTGTGGCGTGGTCCTACGAGATGCTTTTGTTTCAAAAAGGATTTTGAAACTTTAATAATCAAATTGAATGTGATTTTCTCATGCTGTTATTCCAGACTGACTCGGATGTTATTTAACTATAATGCTCGGGTATTATAGAATAAAGGATATGTTGCTGTGGAGCTCAGGAGACGAGCTGGATGGCGATACGTACTTCCGTACTTGTTTTAAATATTCTTCTGTGTTGATTAGCTGTGTATTCAGTTTTGAGGACATGTTTATATGACTGTCCAGTTGTATGTTATTGATGTTGTTGAACTCTGATGATGTATGTATAAAACAGATATAGTTTTCTTTTGTGTAAAGATCAGTTATTATCTATTATATTTTATTCCGCTGCGATGGTTAGATTCTGATGTTGTTTTGTTTTCTCTTCTTCTACCACTTCTTTTTTAACCCAAATGGTTCGTATTTCCGTTCATCTTGAGTTGATTGATGGAGAATAATGTCGACTTAAGGGATACGGAACTGCGTGTCGTTTCACTTGGTATCAGAGCTGAAGGTTAAGCGAGAACCTTGGCTCTGTTGGGAATTACTCATTAGAGATAGAATCAGTAGTACTCTAGAATGAGTTTGAGTGTATTAATAGAAATGAGCGCGTATTTGTTAGTGAATATAAAAGTTGTTTTATATTGTGTTGACTTATCGGTTGAGTGTTTATGGGTTCTGGCCGATATGTGGGACGTCATGTCGTCGATAGGGATTTCTAAACTCTTAAACAAGATAAACCAACACAGTATTGTTTTAAAATAGGGTAAATGAAATAATTTTAACCAAATTATTTTTGTATATAAAGGAAATTATTTTTCGTAAATTATTGTAGTTATATATGCATGCTTGGTTGTTAGGAATGATAATATTAAATTATTATCATTAATGTGTAAAATTGAATAAGAAATTGAAATATTAACCAAATATTAAGGCATAAATTAATAAAATAAATGGGATTTGTAAATATGAATTATAAATGTGATTTATAATTTTGTATAGAATTCCAGAGAAATATTGATAATGTTTCTGAAAGAATTTGGGATTTGAAATTTTTAGAAATTTAAATTCCTTTGAATTTTGAAATGGTTTTCAAAAGTTTTGGAGAAGTAATAGTGGAAGTATTTCGGAGATATTTTTGAATTGGATTTAAAATCTGGTGAGATTTGGGATTTAAAAATATTTGAAGGGATTTTAGAAAGATAAAAGCATTGAACTCTTTTCGGTCGCTGGAAAATAATTCCGATGATGATCGCGACATCATCGGTGTTCATTTTCGAGTTTCCAAAAAGGGGAATTTCTACCTGGATGTTTTGGATTAATGTTTGTTTGCGAAATTTGGTTTGATTTTGAAAATGCAGAGGAATAGTTTGATTTAGATATATATGTTTTCAAAATTGAATTTGGAACATTTTAGTAATGGTTTAAACTCTGGAGTTGGTTTGAAATGTTTTGGTATTTTGGAATGTGAAATAGAAATCTAAACTCGAATTATAAATTAGATTGAACTCAAGTAAAGTAGTAAAGTAATTTTTGAAGATAAAAATCAAAGATTGAATTGTAAACTGGAAGTGAGCCAACTGAATAATTAATTATTTAATATGGAAATGGAACACTAGTTGGATAAATAAAAGTTGAAATTTGAGTTAACGATGGATTTATAAATAAAACCCGAGTTATAAATAGAAATTCAACTTGGAATTGTAAGTGAATTAAACATGAATTAAATATGGCCTTGGATATTATTTTAACGAATTGAGAATGGAATTAAAATTTAAATGGATTAGGAGAATGGCTAGTTGACTTAAATGAGTCGTGAATGAATTGAATTTGAAAATTAAAATTTGTAATGAACAAAACAAAAGAACTAATCAAATAAATTTGTAGATTGGAATGAGATTTGATAAGTTAAAGTGAAAAAGAAAATTTATTCGCAAATGAAGTGAGCTTAAGTTTTGAAGTTGGAATAAATCGAAGTAAATTAACTTAAGTTAAAATAATTAGAAGCTCAACTTCGAGTAAGAATGAAAGTTCATTAAATGAAAGTTTGGGTTAAATTAATTTGGGTAATGGTTATTAATATAAGAATCGAATGTTGTCAAGCTCAATGAAATGATTTTAAAATATATAGTTGGTGAATAAACTAGAAATAGGATGGAATTAAATATAAAATGAGTTGGAATCAATTGGATGTGGATAAAAACTAAAATGGATATTCTATTAAGTGAATATCATCAAATTGCATAGAACAAATTAGTCGCTCGACTTAAACGGACGTAAATAAAAATTCTATGAATTGGTAAAGGTAAAAAAAATTGATTTTTGGAATCAATTGAAATAAATGTGAGTTTTTTGGGTTAAAAATGAATTGAATGTAAGCAATAGAGTTGCAAACCATTTAAATTGAATGAAGTTGGATACAAATTGGTTGTAAACAATTAAAATTAATGTCGGAACCCTATAAGTTGCTTATAAATATTATTTAACCCGCATTGCTTATAGAAACTCGTATGTTTGCTAGTTAGATATGTCAAATGTTGTTAAATTACGTGATTTTGGCACTTACATGTTTAAATTAAGTAAGTATAGGTATTGGGAAGCCGTTTGGCTGGATTTTGGGCGCGCTAATTGCTAAATAATAAGTCGCTTGCTTAAAATGCTAAATAGAGGTACGCCTACGCAATAAAAAAAAATAGGAAATATGAACTGTTTTTTTTTTCGACCGTGTGGGTCGATGTATATATATTTATATCTCTTGTCAAATTGCAAAAGCTCTTCCGTACAAAAAAGACTTTGCCAAAATTTTCCGAAAATTTTGGGAGTTAGAAAAATAATTTGAAAAATTTTCGTTAGCGACAAAACGATTTCGAATTGAAAATTGAAATAAATTAGTGAATGAAACTAATTTAGATAATGATATGAATAAGTTATAAATGGAAGATAAAATTCAATATTCAGAGTTGAAGATAAATTGAATTCATATGGAAATGGGAGAACCAATTTGAGTAGAAGTAGATATAAATTAAAATGGTGAAGTGAAAATAAATATAAGAAGCGTATAAAATACTTATATTGAACTTAAGAAAAATGGTAGAATTCTTTAGTAATATGGGTGTCGGGAAAATGTATTGAATAAGCATTCGAGTGAAGATTTAATAAAAATATGTGAAATGATAAGCGTTGATAAGTGAATAGAAATCAATTGAATATGAATAAAAAGAGAATTGATGTAGTTGATAATCAATTGAGATAAATACATAGGATGTACGTATATTATTTTATTCGCATAGCAATTTGATCCAGATTCGAGCACAGTATTTCAAGATAGTTATATCGAACCAAGTTAGGATTTTTCACTCGATTTTCGACGGCGAACCCTGAATATGGATTTTGATTGATTCTGAAAATTCTCTATCGTAGTTATGACTATGCAATGAGAATGATGGTTTCTGATCAAGAAGCCAGATCTGAGTCTGCAGTAGGAAGTCGGGTGGACGATACTAGTTCGGAAGTGAAATTGTGTGATCGAGTAAGCAATCGGATTCGGTATTGCGTACGAATGATATAGGTACATCGTACGAGCTTGAATGAATAGATATTGAAATTTTGTAAGGAAGTCGATAAAAAAAATTTGAATGTTGTGATTGGATATTATTGATATGTAGGATATACGGTATTATAAAGGAAAAGGAAAATTTGTTTTAATTTCAGAAGATAAATTTGAATTGCTCGACAAAAAGATATGTGTTTAAATTTCTATATGAAATTTGATTGGGTTTTTGATCTAGTCACTTGGCCTTTTGTTTTCTTTGGGAATTTGGGAGCCCGTAGAGGCATTTTGTAGTTGTTTCGAGCTAGCCGCACAAAGGAGGCGCTGGCGAAATTTTCAAAAATTTAAGGAGTTAGAAAATTTTTGAAAATTTTTGATAGATTAAAATTGGGTTTAAACTATTTAAATTATTAAGGGGATAATATTATTGGTAACCTATGGATAAGTTTGGAAAATTAGTAAGGGTGATAATGTGTCTTTAATAAAAAAATTGTTTTGGGAAGTGTTTGAAACTGAGTGATTTTAGGAAAAATAGTTAACGTGTTGTGGACCATTCTTCTTAACTAGTAATTTCGGAGACGAAATTCTTTTAAGGGGGGAGGAATGTAACGACCCGGATTTTTCAACGTTGAATCTGGAATATTTAAATGGTTTTAAATATTGAAAATTGAATTATAAATTGGTTTTGAATATGGAAAACTTGGATTTATTTAAATAGACAGATTCAGGATTTAATATAGCAATTTGTTGAATAACATAATTTTTCAATTCAATAATGGGGGATTGAGTAAAATATTTAATCTTGAGTTTCAAGCTTGTTAAAAATAATTTAAGGGCTTGTAAACTTTATATCGATAGTTCTAAATATAATAAAAGCTTTTAAATTGAAATTGAAAGTGATTCGTTCAGTGCTGAAATTTATATCGTTTAAATTGATATTTAAAAATAGCCTTCCGAGGCACAGTCTCGGATTTCGACGAAACCAGTTCCATTAGATCCGTAATATTATATTATTATCAGATTTCAATTTCCGTAGTGTTTGGAGTTGTATGAGCGTACGATATATAAACGCGCTGAAATTTATATCGAGAATTTAATATAATAACTGGGTCCGAAAAGCTATCTTCTCCATACGATCGAATTAGGACTCGGAAACTTTTCCATCGCGATCGGAATATGGGTATAACGTTACAAACGCCTGGCGGCATGCCTTATTAGGAGTTCGAAAATTTTAGACTGTGTAAATCGAGACAATTTGAATTTAATAATATATATAATTTTAAATACTAATCACCATCAGTTGAAATTTTATTCACATCAAACTTTTTTTTTCAGCAGCTTTTTCTTTTTTTCAAGGCATTGTAGCCTGAAAATTTTGCACAACTGTTCCACTTTTTCAAAACATCGTGTCCCCTATTCCATCACGCAACATTCCAGAGCACGCTTCCCCTTCTTCTATTTATATACAGTCGAGTTTCCCCCAATTTCAAATCGAGGGCAAAATCTAATCGTTCGAAAATGGCCGATCTATTTAACCACATCTCCCTTTTTCCTATTGAGCAGTTTATTTTCAAATCGAAACCCAATCCACGATTTCAAAAAAAGAAAAGAAAATGAGGCATGCGAATAAATCGCAACGGCATGGCGGCGGCCTACGTGATGGTCGTAGTCGAGCAAATCGATTCATAAGCCGAGTTGTTTCTCGTTCGTATGGAAATTCGAGATCGACCCAGTGAAGCCGATTCACAATTAGGGGTCGCGACTAGTTAGCTTCAAACTACAACAGGCGAACAAGCGGGGAGTGGAGAGCTCGCGATGGCGGTAGGCCTGGTTCAGGCGCACGAACTCGTGATGGGTAGGGCAGTTGAGGCCATTCGAATTCATTTCGCGATGACACGATGATTGAGGGCTCTTTTTCATTCGATGTCAGAATGGTGGTGTTCTAGCTCGAATTGCATTGCATGATGGCGATTTGCATTCGAGGTAGCGATCTCGTGAGGGAGGAGCAGTAAGGTATTGGTCAAACTTGTTTTATTTATTTAATAATATATGGATATACACAGTAAAATGGAAAATGTTTATAGTAAGGAAATACTGTCTGTTACAGTATTTTGAAAAGAAATCAGCAAATGGAAAAAGAAAAAGAATATATATTATGAATATATACATACTTTTTAAGAACTGTGGAATTTTAAAATCTATATGAATTGTTCTTTTATGCAGTTTTAAAATGAAAATAAAATCACGGATTAATTTAATTATAAAATGGAATTTAATTGTTTGATTTTATTCGAATATTAATAAAATCATATAATTGTTATGCAAGGTCAAAATCATGAAATCAAGTCCGGAACGGAAATGGGTTGCATGCGTAGTAAAAGGTGAGTTAATCTCACTCTTCTGGATTGTTATTTAAATTTAAATGGTTAAATTTAAATAATTGGTTGAATGCCTGAATTGATTTGATGTGCTATATTATATAGTAGTATATATATAGTATATATTGGATTGATTGATTTCCTGCATTATATAGCGGATGAGACCCTATGCGCCGCATAATAGCGGATGATATTATATAAATCTCATATACCGCGATATTCCACCTCAAAGTGGAATTGGTATTTTATATTGTGTTAACATCTGTGGATGCAGGGAAACAGGTTGGAGGGATCCAACTGGATTCCTCAAAATTATTAGATTGTTTAATATTCTGTGTTTTGATTTTTGATATTCTGTGATGAATTATATGGGTAATTGAAAATGTTGGATGCTGGTTTGATTGAATATGGTTGGATATACTAGGTTAACAAAATATATAAATTGGATTTTTGGAAAGAAAATAAAAGAAGAGAATTTGTAAGTGAAATAATTATAGAGAATTTGAATAAAATTTAAGAATGAATTGGAAAGGAATAAAAGTTATTTTAAAATTCTAATAAATAAATTCCGAGTATGAAAAGGGGATTTTGAATAAACAGGAAGATAATGAATTTTAAACTTAAGTGTTATTATTTAAAAGAATAAAGCATTTATTTTAAATTTAAGATTTAAATTTTTGGAAAAGATAAAGAAGGAATTTGGGAAAAATCTGGAATTAGTATTTTTCAGTTAAAAGATCTTAAATCATAAGTAAGAAATAAAAACCTGAAGTTAATGGGTTTTGAAATAAATGGGTAATTAAAGGAAATTGTTTCAAAATGGAGTAATTTGGGAATCAAATTTGGAAATTGATTTAAGTGTTTGAAATTGAAAATTTGAAGGAGAATGGGACTATGAATTTATAAACTGGGCTTATAAAAGCGAAGTAATATATCAGTGGATATTTGAAGGAACAAATTCACGATGGGAATTTACTAAAGAAATGAGAAAATTTGTTTAAAAATAAATAGTGATTTATTTTTAAAGGATGTGAAGAGAAGTATATTTCCCTGGATAGCCAAGTACGTTTTCAAAGTAAATTTTTAAATATAAGTTAAAAGTTTTAATGTTGTTTTAAAAAGCATATTTTAGGAAATTTATTATTTTTAAATGTTTAAATTCTAAAGTAAGTATTTTTCAAATGAATTATCGTAGTAATTATTTAAAGGTGACTTGGTATTTTGTTTTAAAAGGACAAAATCTAGTTTTATATTTTATAAAGTAACCTCAATTTAAATATTCCTAAAGTATATATTATTAATAAAGTATTGAAGTAGTTTTCAATTTAAATGTTAAAGTATATTTTATAATAAAGTGTTTTAAATTATTTTAAAAATCTAATGTTTTTGTGCTTGGTGTTTTCAGTGGAAATAAATATTTGAAAATTTATTTCATGAGAAAAGTGTAATTTGAGAACTGTTTTCAAAAGGGTTGAAAATGGAAATATATCTTGCGAAGATATTTTGAAGTTAATAAATAATTCAGGAGAAATTATTTACGCTTGATGGTTGTTTGAGAATGTTAATTGATAGTTACAAAACCGACTATCAATATTGGCCAATGCGCTGATCGTTTCGAAGAGACCGGGATCGGGATTTATTTTCTGAAAACCACTTCAATCCGGTTTGTACGTTTTCGTGAGGAAGACGAGTTTGGATTCGAAGGTGAGCAGTGAAGTTCAAGGGCTAGTCGCTACTAATCCTGAGGATGATTCAAAAATGGATGTAGTAGAAATAGTGCATTCGGTTCCATTCGAACCCGAGACGGACTTGTATGGATTGAATGCTTTCAGAACATCGTCAGGTGGACGATGAGCATTCTAAGAGATGAGTTCTCTGAAGGTAACTCTTAGCCTCAAGCCTCATCAACCGGGAATGACTGAAAATCAGGGGTTATGCAACAAGGCTAGGTGGGTAGCGCACATTAGAGTGAGGTCATCCCTGTCTAGATGTCCCTTTTATTCAGCTTAGTGGTGCAGTTGCTGATCCCAACTGTGGGGTGATCTTACTCGGGATTATCCAGTAAGGGGTAGTCCTGGTCTTGTGTTGCAGGGGATTGAGAGTAATCCTCGGTACGGTGATCTAGGCGACGTACTGTGACAGGTGGTACCCCAGTGCCTAGTCATTAGTTGGAAATCCATTCTCCCTACGTGCCTTTAGGTTTTGTTTGTATACCTATTAGCTGGAATTTAATAAATGTAATAATTTCAGCTATTTTAATAAGTATTTTTAAATAGACCATATTATAATATCAGAGGATTTTATAAGAAATGTTTTAGCTATCGTAAGGTAAAAACCCGACATGTTTATTTGTGGCGTGGTCTTATGAGATGCTTTTGTTTCAAAAGGATTTTGAAGCTTTAATAATCAAATTGAGGGTGATTTTCTCAAGCTGGTATTCCAGACTGACTCGGATGTTATTTAGCTATAATGCTTGGGTCGGACCGAGTATTATAGAATACAGGATATGTTGCTATAGAGCTCAAGAGACGAGCTGGATGGCGATACGTACTTCCGTACTTGTTTTAAGTATTCTGCTGTGTTGATTAGCTGTGTATTCAGTTTTGAGTACAGGTTTATATGACTGTCCAGTTGTATGTTATTGATGCTGTTGAACTCTGATGTTGCATTTTGATGATGTATGTATAAAACAAATATAGTTTTCTTTTGTGTAAAGATAAGTTATTATCTATTATATTTTATTTTGCTGCGATGGTTAGATTCTGATGTTGTTTTGTTTTCTCTTCTTCTACCTCTTCTTATTTAACCCAAATGGTTCGTTTTTCTATTCATCTTGAGTTGATTGATGGAGAATAGTGTCGACTTAAGGGGTATGGAACTGCGGGTCGTTTCAAATCGTTGCTTACTCTGTGCGATCAAATCAACGCGTGCGAGCTATCTTGAAGCAGGCAACTGGTTTTTTCCCTCTCTTTTTAATATATAAATTTGAAACTGAAGTGAATTTGTTAAACGAAAATGAAATCGATGAGCGGTAATAAACTACGACACGGTTGGCAGAGAAGGGATTAAGCGTAACTGGAGTAGAATACTAAACTAGGTTGGGCTAATTAGTAATATGTCAGTTGGTTTAATATGTCATTTGATTTATAACTTTTATAAGTAATTGAATTAGGAGTAACTTTTATCAGTAATTTGATTAGGCGTAATTCTTTTATCAGTAATTCGATTAGGCGTAATTTGAAGTGAATTGTTTAGCATGTCCGTTGATTTATAGCTTTTATCAGTAATTGTTTGCAATAATTGGATTAGGCATAATTGTTTATCGGTAATTAAATTAGGCGTAATTGTTTAATAGTTAAATGTTTTATTTAGTTAACAGTTAAATGTTTAATAGCAATGTGTATTCTTAGCCAAACAATTTCTTCTTCAAACTGCGAAAGAAACTGAATAACATTTACGATGATTCATATGAAGTTGAGAAACAGGATAAAAATGGAAAACTTGAAAAAACTGGTATTTGTACATTACAATATGTGGTTGAGAGTATGATATGTTAAGCAACAACAAACAACCGATCAACTTATTGACCTAGATTATGTTTTTCATGAGGAGGATCCACTAGTAGAATGGACTAGAGAAGTTGAGAATCTAATGTTTGACAATAGAAGCGACAATCCTTAGTCAGACAATGACAACGTATCTTCTTAAAGGAAAAAAGATCCAAATAGTAAAAATAGTAGTTCATCAAATGATGACATAAGAAATGTCGTTGTTCATGGTATTGGTTTCAATGGTTATGGTGTTTACTCCGCTTATGGTGATTCTCAAAGACCTACCCAAAATTATACTAGGAGAGATGCATATGAGTTTAATGGATAAAGAGATAGAAATTTGGCGTTGAAAATAAAGATCAACGTAATTATGATGACATATACACACATAATAATGTTTCTTGTTGTAGTTATTCCGTGGCTGACTACACTGGAGGTTATTCGTATTACGGAGCAAACCAAACAAATACCGCTGAAGGTCAACTAGCCAAGATGAACCCTAACCATTTGATAATATGATGATTACATTCTTAAATTCAAATCAAATGCAACAGTATATCTTTCTACCTTATTATAATGGGACATAAAATGAAGAGAACGATGAGCACGGTTTGTATGATGCTTAAAGAAACAATTTTTGATATTAAATTTTTTATGTTGCATGTTTTGTATCTTCTACATAATTTGAATCAATTACTATATTAGCATTGTATTTTAATTGGCATATTTACAAGAAAGCACCGGAATTTACAAATCAAAATTAAAACGGAATTTCTAAAACGGAACCAAAAGACTAAAAAATTTCAATGACTGGAACGGAAATGGAAAGCGGAATTTTGATCCTTAAATCAACCAAATAATTGTAATTGACTAAAAATCAGTTTTTAGCATTATCAACTTTTGAAAAATAACAAAGCGTAAAACTCATTCATATGAATAAAATGGCACAATTTCTTTTTTTAATTCAAATAAAAATTATAAATCACAAGCCAAAAATATCAAGTTCAATTTTTATAGTAATCTATCTTTCCAAATTCACTTTCGTTGTATTAAGAATTATATATTTGCATAATATATTTAAAAATTAGATTTTTTTTTTTGTACAATAGCACTGTATGCAACATTTTGGTTGGTGGCAATAGAATACACATAAGGGAAGAAATATGTATGTAAAAATGGCTCTACGTGACATTTGGTTACTTGGCAAATAAGTGTACTTTATAGTCCCACACCGTAGACTGGTTTAATTATTTCTTGTACAGAACATTGTTCTTGTTACCTTCAATCAATCTGTGAGGAGTTTCTCTTGTGGGATTGGTTTCCAGCATCATTCATCTAATATAAGATGATCTGGGCAACATTTGAACTCTTTTTTTCTCTTTGCTCATGTTGGCCTGAATTTTTTGTGTCGTCATATAATAGAAGTTTAGAATTGTTTAGATGCCAATACTCCGTTAAGCTGAATTTTTATTCTTCTCTCAATTTTTTCCTTCCTTGAAATGGTATGTATTAGAAAATTATATAGATAATAAACCCATAAATAATAGAAAGTGGTATTAAGTATGGGTAGCAAGCACAATGTTGCTTAAATCAAGCATCCAAGAAGACCACGGATAACCATTGACATGCACACA
Source organism: Allium cepa (assembly GCA_030765085.1). Classification (NCBI taxonomy): domain Eukaryota; kingdom Viridiplantae; phylum Streptophyta; class Magnoliopsida; order Asparagales; family Amaryllidaceae; genus Allium; species Allium cepa. The sequence goes on from CM060939.1 coordinate 693,304,282, forward strand.
AATTTACATAGTATGTCGGTTCCATTTTTGATTTTCACTATCATTTACCTTTTTTGTGTTGGTGAATACAGACAATAAAAAACAAAAAATTGGTGAAGAAGAATTAAGGTACCTATTTATTCATAAAAAACAACCAATGTTAAAATCTACAAAAATTCCTACTATCATTTCAATCACACGCAATCGTGATGTCTAAACAATGTTGACTTTTGGCAGTGGTGGGTACTTTACCATGAAATGATGAACGATCATCACTATGGAAGCTATTGGAAAGGAAGAAATGTGCCTGAAATACTTCCACACAAGGTCGGTATGGGTGATTCCATTATTTGGTAAATGAATACATTATAGACTCCTTTTATTATTTCGTGTGAACGAAACCATCCTGCGTTATTCACATGTACTACAATGAGATCCCTTGGCACTATTGAGCTCAATTTTCTTCTTGATGATCTTCCCCTTCCCTTGTCATAGTCAAGGATGAATTTTAGGTCGCGACCATAGCTCTAGATAGTTTAATACTACTTGGAAAGCTTCAACCGATACAACTCTTTTTCAAGCTGTGTAGGGTAGATTACCCCCCTCTCCCCATTCGTCTACACTACCTACCCTATACTTCTAAGTTACTAGTACAATAGATGTTATTTTCAAGAGATATAGTCACTCAGCTACTTAAAGACAGCTTGCAACTTTCCAAGGAAAAGATGAAAAAACATGTAGATATGCGTAGAAGTGAAAGAAGTTTTGAAATAGGGGATTTGGTTTATCTTAAGCTTTAGCCAGCCACATAGAAAGATTTATGTTGGTCAATAGTAAATCCATAAATTATCATCAAAGTTTATGGTCCTAATCATATAGTATAAAAAATTAGGACAGTAGCATACAAATTAAAATTACCTATCTCTCAACTCAGAAGGAAATTGGGAAATAAAGTGCCTTTACATCTTGACTTTCCAAGTTTTATTGAAGAGATTACTGAAGATCTAGAAATTGTGTTTGATAAAAGTATGGATAGTAAAAATGGAAAAAATGACACACAAGCATTATTCAAATGGAAGAACAAGGGAGAAGATAAAGCTAAAGGGAAATATATACACTAAAATTTAAAAGCCAAAGTAGTACTTTTCATCCAGGTACAGTTTATCCTAGTAGTTAAAATTAGCAATAATAGGTAAGTGTAATTCGACTGAATAAGAAACTCTAAGCATGAATTAATATAGCATTTTGATTTTTCAAACAACTCATTCATCTTTCTGTTATCAAAAATGACTAGACTTTTGATAAATTTCATTAATGTATAGAGAGAGAAATATTAGAGGAAAGAAGAAGCGTATCTTTATTTCTGTAAAAATGAACCTGTCTTTGTACAAGGCTTTTACAAAGAATATTTATATCCAAAATTGTTATAACAAAACACTCAGAAATTAGGACCTCTAATCATTGTTTATTATATTAATATGGCTTAATATCCCCCCTCAAGATGGATTTGGAGGAGGCTGACAAACAAGGCCAGTCTTGAAACTCAAAAAATGATGTTCTGCACCCAGTGGCTTAGTCATCACATCAACAAACTGCGTAGTTGTACTAACAGGAGAAAATACAATGAAATTTTCCTAAGTATGATCTCTAATGTAATGACAATCCATCTTCAAGTGCTTTGTTCTTTCTTGAAAAAAAAAATTCATTTTTAGCAATATATTGTCCACATTCATTGTCATAGAATACAGGAATAGGTTTAGGAACATTCACCAACAAATTTTGAAGTTGTCCTTCTATCTAGACAACTTCACTAGTTTTTTGACTCATTGCCCAGTACTCTATTGAATTTGATACCTGAATTCCAACTCAAAGGAAGAGGCGGAGGAGGAAGTCACGGGGTTGAAAACCCTAGCTGGAGCGGAATTGAGGAGGACCGAACCAAACCGTGGCTCGGTGTTGAGGCTATGGAGGCCGAACGAGTAATCTCGTTCGATGAAGGAGAAATTTCATTCAGTGCTTGGGCTTCGAGATGGCTTCGCTCAGTAAAGGAGATCTGAAGACAAAATTTTGAAGCAGAGGAAAATAATGCCGAACGAAATATTTCTTTATGTGGCATACCGGTCCACTTATTTCGTTCGGACATTACGCCAAACCAAATTAGTTTTGGGTAATGCTGAACCAAATGATCTGCTGCGTTTACCGAATTAGATGCAAGTGTCAAACCAGTTGTCTGAACCATAGTGATGCGCCGAACCAAATGGATGTTGAACGAAACCTCAGAGCTGCTATATAGCAGCTACCCCTCCTTATTGCTTCACTCTATAAGTGGTGGAGCTTCTAGACAACAATGGCAGCATCCTAGAGAGCTAAAACTCTGCAGAATTTTGTCTGTATTGTAAATTGTTCTTATGTATAGCCTCCAAAAGTGAATCAATATTGTAACTCTAATCTTTTAGTGATTAATAAAATCTCCTCTCTCCAAGTAGACATACACTGCCTCGCGGTAGTGGAACCACTATAAATTTTGGTGCTATTTATTTTTCTACATTGCATAGATCTGTGATTGTCTCTTCTGGTGTTTATCTCTATTTGTTTCGTCTCACTACAATCACGATCTAGTTGTTTACCGCTGCGTTGGGGGTTTTATTTCCTTAAACTGATCAACTGAAGGGATTTTACCCAACAGTCTAGTATCAGAGCTGTAAGGTTATTTGAGGAGTGTTAGACGCTATGGTAGAAGATGAAGCGACTCCAGTTGTTACAAGACCATATACTAAAGGGATGTGTATTGCGTCAGGATCACATTTGTCAATTGAGAAATGGAATGTGTATAAAAACTTCGAGAAGTGGCAATGGAGGATGATGGCTGTTCTAATGAGGAATGAAGTCCATCAGGTAGTGTTTGCCCCTAAGAAGTTGATGAATCTCAGTCGCGGAAAGGAAGGAGATGGAGAAATGAGCATTTATTACTTTACAGCTAGCTATAGGAGAGAATGTCATCTCAAAGATTAGCAGTGAGACCACTGCTAGAGGCATTTGGACCAAGCTAGAAAATCTCTACTTGAAAAAATTTCTAACTAACTGTCTGATTTTGCTGAAGATATTTTCACCATGTAGATGAAAGAGGGTACTTCAGTGAAGGAACATCTTAATTTCTTTGATGATCTCGTAATGAAGATGAAGGTTGTTGACTTGAAGATGGATGAGGAGAAAATGACAATGATTCTTTTGTGTTCTCTTCCGGAGCGATACACAGGTTTCACTAACGACCTTATCTTCGCTAGAGACACATTAACAATGAAAGATGTGGAGTCAGACCTTCTATCTGAGGGATTGAGAGATAGATAAAGGAGATAAGTGAAAGAAGTAGAGGTAGAAGTAGTAGTCACAGCCTGTTTATTGAAAGAGGTAGCGATGATAAGAAATTTTCACTCTAGAGGGCATTCTAAGTCCAAGAAGCCCGATAATGGTAGGAGAGGAAAGTCTAAGGATGGGAAGTTCTTTATCTGCAAGAAACCTAGTCATTGGAAAAAGAATTGTCGAGATTTTAAGAAGAAGCAAGAAGACGGATCTTCATCATTTGCGGTGGACAAATTTGTATCTGACGATGTGTTGTCTGCAGTAGTAGCGGATGTCTCAAGCCATTGGGTGCTGGACTCGGGGGCGTCCTCTCTTATGACGCCTAATAAGGATTACTTCTGTTCTTTTATTGGGCGAGAGGGAAGCTCTATTCTTATGGATAATGAAGCTAGCTGTAGAGCAATGGGTGAAGGTACAGTAAGGATCAGAATGTTTGACGGAGTGATATGCACTTTGATAGGTATCTGGTGTGTTCCAGGTCTTTGGAAGTCCTTAATTTCTATAGCACAATTGACATCTTTGGGATGCAAGGTAACTCGAGAAGGATAGTCTAAAGGTTTCCAAAGGTGCACTAGTTCTTATGAAAGGAGATGTGTTCCGAAATCCGTATTTGCTAAAAGAAACCACAGTTCTTGGAGAGTCGTGTGTTGGACTAGATAGTTCTCTTGCATTAGATGCTAGAAAACTTTGGCATCTCAGGTTAGGTCATATTTCAGAGAAGGGCTTAAAGATGCTGTGAAGACGGATGATGATCAAAGAAGGAAGCTTCAACAAGATGGACTTTTGCCAGGAGTGTGTGTTAGGAAAGCAAACTAAAATATCTTTTGGAGTCGGACTTCATAGATCGAGGCGAGAACTTAAGTACGTGCATACAAATGTTTGGGGACTGGTTGCTACTCCTTCTCTTGGAGGAGAAAAGTATTTTTTCTCTTTCATTGATGACTTTTCTCGAAAAGTATGGGTGTATGTTATGAAGACCAAATGAGAAAGTTTTGAGAAGTTCAAAGACTGAAAAGTGCTTGTTGAGAACCAATCTGGTTCTAGGTTGAAGGTGCTAAGATTTGATAATGACGGTGAATTTGTCTCTAGGAAGTTCCTCGATTTCTATAGCCAACATAGCATTCAGAGACATTTCACTACACCGAAGATCCGCAATCCAATGGGGTTGCAGAAAGGATGAACATAACTCTACTGGAGAAGGCTCGTTGGATGAGATTGACGGCGGGATTGTCTAGAGGCATTTGGGCTGAGGCATTATCAACTGCGGTGCATATCATGAATCGAATTTCATGCTCAGCCATAGATGGGAAGATTCTAGAGGAAAAGTGGAGAAGTAAAGCAGTGTATCTTGGTTACTTCCAAATTTTTGGTTGTCCTGTGTACGTTTACCATACAAGTGATGACAAGTTGGAGGCTAGAGCATACAAGGGCATACTAATGGGATACATCGATGGTATCAAAGGGTATCGAATTTGGAACCCTGTTGATCAAAAGATTTTTCATTCTAGACATGTTACTTTTGATGAGTCTTCTGTGTCCAATCTGAAGGAGAAGCTACCAACCACATCAGAAGATTCTAATAGGCCTAAGGAGATGAAAGAATTTCCCATGTTCCAGCCATATAGTAGAGTTGTTGATATTATCGAGGAAAACGTAGTTGCTGAAATATCACAAGATAGTCCACAAGTACCTTCTACTAATGTTGGTGATGTGTATGAACCTAGAGGAAGTTCAATTCAAGGTGGAGCTAAAAAAAATTTAAGCGAAGCAGTACCTATCCGGGTCAGTCGTATGACTACTAGGCTTCCCAAAAGGTATGGCGATTGGCAGTTTGTGAACCTTAGCCTTGTGATCAGTTTGACTATGCCCTACATATGGTTATTAAAGAGCCGCTTGACCTTGATGAAACTTTGAAGTCATATGATAGTTCAGAGTGGCTGTGCGCTATAGAAGAGGAGTTAGAGTCATTGAAGAAGAACAAGACTTGGGATTCGGTACCACCTCCTCAAGGAAGCCGAGCCATAGGTTGCAAGTGGGTGTTCAAGGTAAAGGGTAATGGGAGATACAAGGCTAAACTAGTTGCTAAAGGGTTTTCACAAAGAAAGGGATTGGAGTATGATGGGATATTCTCTCCAGTAGTGAGGCATACGCCCATCCGCATTTTGCTCACCATCGTCCTAGCTCATGACTTGGAGCAACTGGACGTGAAAACCGCTTTCTTGCATAGAGACTTGGATGAGACCATCTACATGAATTAGGCAAAGGATTTGTTGTAGATGGAAAAGAAAATTGGGTTTGCAAATTAAAGAAGTCATTGTATGGACTTAAGCAGTAGCCTAGACAATGGTACAAGAGGTTCCACTCTTTTATGATTTCACTTGGTTTTGATCATAGCGTCAAAGACGCTTATGTGTACTTCAAGCATTTAAAGAATGGTATATGGGTGTACCTACTCTTGTATTTGGATGATATGTTGATTGCTTCCAAGGATAAGGCTAAAATCGATAGTTTGAACCTAAGGCTAAAAGCGAAATTCGAAATAAAGGACGTTGGAGAAGCAAAGAAAATTTTGTGTAGGAAAATCCAAAGGGATAGAAAGTTAGAACTTTTGAACCTTACTCACAAGGAGTATATTCGAAAGGTGCTTGCACGGTTTAGCATGGAAGGGGAAAAGGCAATCAACACACCTATGCCTTTGCATATACAGCTTTCTAGTAAAGGCTCTCCGATCTTGGAAAAGGACAAGCCTTATATGATGAAGGTCCCTTATGGATGTGCAGTTGGCAGCTTGATGTATGCTATGGTCTGCACTAGGCTTGACATTGCATAGCCGGTAGGATTGGTAAGCAGGTTTATAGCTAATCCAGGAAAGACGCATTAGGAAGCAGTGAAGTGTATGTTCAGATACCTTAGAGGAGCTCCAAAGCGTGGACTTGTCTTGGCGGCAGACTAAGAGATTTCAGCTTGGTTGGATTTTGTGATTCCGACTATGCCAGTGATAGAGATCGAAGGAAGTCGACCTTCGGATATGTGTTCACCATTGGTGGGGCATCGATCAGTTGGAGAGCGAGGTTGTAGACGATTTTGGCTTTGTCTACCACATAGGCAGAGCTCGTAGCTGCGGTTAAAGTAGTTAAGGAGATGTTTTATTTGAGGTGACTGCTGTATGATTTGGGCTTCGTATATGAAGGCGTAGATGTATACTATGACAGTCAGAGTGCAATATGCTTAGCTGAAAATTTAATATTCAGCTCGAGGACTAAGCATATTGAGGTGAGGGTTGTTCCTTGTCTCGATGAGTGAAGTGAAGCTAGTTGGCCTTTAGAAAGTTCACACAAATGAGAATGCACCACACATGTTTACCAAGTCGTTGCCTGTTGCTAAGTTTGAGCATTGCTCGGACTTGATTCGCTTAATGAAGTGCTAGGTGCCATGGGGTGACGTGGGGGGAGAGTTGAGTTGGTTCATGGAGACGTTTATTTTCATGGTGGAGATTGATAGGTTCTACATGGACTGGGTACTTCGAATACTTTGTTGACGGGCAGTGGTTTTGCCGGAGTTCTTTGATAGAGTGTAATGGGTGATGACATTGCCGAAGCTCATTCGATAAGTATCCATGGCTTAGAACAAGAAGGTGTAGATGAAATTGGATGCCTTGATGGAATTTGGTATCATGGTGGAGATTTTTGAATTTGATACCTGAAATTCCAACTCGAAGGAAGAGACGAAGGAGAAAGTCACAGGATTGGAAACCCTAGCTGGAGTGGCATTGTGGAGGACCGAACCAAACTCTGGCTTAGTGTTGAGGCTATGGAGGCCGAATGAGTAATCTCACTCGGTGGTGGAGCAGTTTCATTCGGTGCTTGGACTTCGAGTTGGCTTCGTTCAGTAAAGGAGATCTGAAGATAAAGTCTTGGAGCGGTGGAAAATAATGCTAAATGAAATATTTTGTTCGGTGGCATGCCGGTCCAATTATTTCATTCGGGCACTGTGCCGAACCAAATTAGTTTTGGGTAATGCCGAACCAAATGATCTGTTGTGTTTGTCAAACCAAATGCCAATGACGAACAAGTTGACCGAACCAAAGTGATGCGTCGAACCAAATAGATGTCGAACCAAACCTCGGGGCTGCTATATAGCGGCTACCCTCCTCATTTCTTCACTCTATAAATAGTGGAGCTTCTGGACGACAATGGCAACCATCCTAGAGAGCTGAAACTATGTAGAATTTTGTCTATATTGTAAATTCTTCTGATGTATAGCCTCCAAAAGTGAATCAATCTTGCAACTCTGATCTTTCATTGATTTATAAAATCTCCTCTCCCTCAGTGGACGTACACCGCCTTGAGTAATGGAACCATTATAAATTTTGGTGTTATTTTTTTTCATTGCATAGATCTATGACTGTCTGTTCTGGTGTTTATCTTAGTTTGGTTCGTCTCACTACAATCACGATCCAATTGTTTTCTGCTGCGTTGGGTGTTTTATTCCCTTATACAGATCATCTGAAGGAATTTTACCCAACATACTCTACCTAAGTGTAACTCTTAGAAGTTGCCTTTTGTTTCTTTGTCTTCCAGAAAATTAGAGAATCCCATAAGAAAACACAAAATTTGTTGAGAGACCTTCCATAATATGCACATGTACCCCAATCAACATCATTGTATGCCTTGAGCTGTAATGTAGTATTAGTGGCATAGAAAAGACCATGATTCAATGTACCCTTAAGATACTTCAATACATGTAATGTTCTAGAAAAATGTGGAATTCTAGGCTCTTGCATAAACTGACTAAGTCGTTGAATTGCATATGAAATATCCGGTCTTGTCATGTTGATAAAGAAGCTTCCCAACCAGTCTTCTATATACTTTAGGATTAAGCTGCTTTGTGCCTTCAATCGTGCTAATTTTCAAACCTTTAGGAAGAGGAAATGGAGCTGTTTTGGCATTCTCCATATTTGTAGGACTAAGCATATCTAGCATATATTTTCTCCAGTTCAAAAGAATCCCTTCTTTTGTTTTAGTAACTTAAATTCCAAGAAAGAAAGTCAATTCTCCCAATTCTTTAATGGTAAAGGCCTTGTCCAAGGCTTTCTTGACATCAAAAATAATTTGAATGCTGGAACCAGTTGCTAGTAGGTCATCCACATAGCAAACGGTAACAGTAAATTCTTCACAATCAATTCTGATGAACAAAGAGCAATCTTGTTTGATTGAACAAATCTACGTTCAGTAAGAAAATAATTTAAGCTCTTTTTCCATTGCCTAGCAACCTGTCCGCGTCAATAAATGGACCTTCTAAGCTTACAAACCTGTCCAGGTTTAGCTTTGGTATAGCCAAGAAGAGGCTTTATGTATAATTCCTCACCAATATAACCATGTAAAAAAGCATAGTTGATGTCTAACTGGTGTAAATGTCAATTATGAGCTACTGCTAATGCTATGACAATCCTAACAGTAGTAAATTTTGCAAATGACCGAAAGTATGTTCAAAATCTTTACCTTTAATCTGCTTATCATCCATTGCCATAATTTGGCTTTACATCTTTCAACATCACCATTTTTCAAAAACTTGGTTTTCTAAACCCATTTACTTCCTATAGCAAATTTGTCAGGTGGCAAGTCCGCTAAATCCCAAGTATGATTCTTCTCCGTGGCCTCTATTTCCTTCGCCATAGCCTCCACCCATCTAGAATCCTCCTTGCTTGATTATAAGAAGCAGTCTCTTTGGTAGATAATATTAATTGAGATTATGAAGAGCATCGGAATCCAAATGTGTCAATGATGGTTCTGTGAAAACATTAAAAGTCATAGATGTAGAAGAAGAATCATGAGGAGTAGAGAGAGGTTTAATATGTTGAACTTCAAAGTCTTTGAACTTTGAAGATAATTTAGATGGTCTTTTAGATTTTCTTTGTATAGAAACTATGTCAATAGTAGCTTTCTGTTAGGAAGAAGAAAAAGGAGAGTTCAATTTAGGTTGAATGGAAGAAGAAGAATCTTATGGAAGAAGAAGAATCTTCTAAAGATATATCATCATTAGAAGAGGGGGTATGTGGTGTAGGAAAGAAAGGAATGTACAAATTTGAACCAAAAATCTGTTCATTAGGATTAAGTGGATCAGAGGTTTGAATTTGAGAAGGTGTGGATTTGTGTTTGAATTTTAGAGATTGTTTGAGTTTCTGTATAAAGAAGAGATTTTATAGTATGTTAAGGAAATATAAGTTCCTCAAAAATGACAACTCTACCAAGAATAACCTTGTGGTCATCAAAATCATATAACTTATACCCTTTCTGTGCATAAGAACATCCTATCATGATGCATCTCTTTGCTCTAGGAGCAAATTTATCACCCGACTTTACTGATGGGTAACAAAAGCAACCAAAGACTCTAAGATATCCGTGATCTGGTGCTTTTCCCACCAAATTCTCATATGGATTATTCCAATAAAAAATAGCGCTAGGCGTAAGATTAATCAAATGTGCAACCACTAAGATACAACCTCTAGAACTCAAATTAGCATGTATCATGATTGGTCTAGCAGTTTCTAGACCATGTTATGTATTCTCTCTACCCTCCCATTTTGTTTAGGTGCCTCGATATATTTTGTTGGTGTAAAATTCCTTTCTGAGCAAATAAGAGGCTATAAGACTCCTTGAATATCTCGGTACCATTATCACTCCTAATCACTTTCACCTTGCAAGCAAATGGAGTCTCAACATAGGCAAGAAAAGCAAAGATTATACTATATACTTGTTTGTTGTGTAAGAAATGAGTCTAAGTTGTTCCGGTATGGTCATCTAGAATAGTCAGAAAATAAGTTGCACCAGACAACGTAGGAGTTCTATAAGGTCCCCATAAATCCATGTGAATCATCTTAAAAGGCTGAGTAGTAATAGAAGAAGACAAAACAAAAGGCAATTTATGATGTTTCTCTAAATTGCGTGCTTCACAACTAAAATCATCCCTTCATTGCCAGAACAAGGAACTGTTAAGTGTTTCATATTAGAAAGACTTACATAACCTAATCTTGCATGAAGAGTTCTAAAACTAGGTAATGAAGTAGAATTATTTGCTAACACATTGTTAGACCTTTCAGAATAAAAAACATGAGACATATTATTTGTAGGTAAAGAAGAAGTATTAGATAAGGAATGAAAAATATCTCTAGTGAATTTGTATAATCTACCCACTCTTTTTCCAGGTCCTTTCACTTGTTTAGAGCATAGGTCCTGAAACAAAAGTCTTGCTGATCAAAATGAGCTACTGATTTGTTATGGTCAAGTAATCTTCCAATAGAAAGGAGATTATGCTTAAAATCAGAGATATACAATACATTTTTGAGAATTATTTGTGGTATAAGATTAATTATTCCTGTTTGTGTCATAATTTTAAGAGTTCCATCAGGCAAAACCAACATGCAAAGGATGTTTTAGTGTTTGAATTGAAGCAAAACATTTTAGATCATATGCTATGTGATCAGATGCACTAGAATCTACAATCCAAGTGTTATGATATGCAGCATTTGTACCCAAATCAGCAATAGAAGCGGTAATACCTGCAAAATTCACCGTGGTATAGTTCTGAGATAAAGGATTAGAAGGAGGTTATTGCTGCATCATCTGCATTACTGCCATGTAAATTTCAAAGACCACATTTTGTTCAACATAAGTTCCTGAATTGTTGTGAGTGCTGCTCTCACCAATTTGCATAGGAGCACTTCCATGGATACCAGATGCTAAAGATTCGTGAATGCTAGATATATTTGTTGCCATCTTACCAGCTCATTTTGTACCCTTTCGTTTAAGATACCATTCCGAATAACCTATCAGTTTGAAGAACTGATTAGCAGAGTGTCCCTTCATCTTATAATGTTCATAAATTGAGTATTCTTGAGCCTTTTGGAGTCTCTTTTCCATAAAACTGTCCTGAAGGTTTCTGTGAATTAAACCTTACAGTTTGTGCTTGAAAAGCATTAAAACTGTTGATTTCATTTATGTTCCGCCTCTTAATCTGCTGCAAAATATGATAAGCACGATTCATAATTGGTAAAGGATCATAGGTAAGCAAATTAACTCTGACTTGACGATAATCTTTGTTGAGACGAGAGAGAATTTAATGGGTTTCATCCTTTGGTCAGCTACAATAAGCTTCTTGAGAATACCACAACTATAATCCTTCATGATTCTGTATGCTAATACTTAGAAATTAACAAATTTCCTTGTTCAATTAACATCAATTGACGATGCAAGTCATACAATTATGGAATATTTGTCCTTTCGTATCTCTCAACAATCTTCCATAATTGACGAGAAGAGTCGTTGAAATCAAACTCTCAGAGATCGATTTATCAGTCAAATTTGTTACCCAATTCATCACAACATAATTATTTCTGATCCATCTCTAGTAGTCAGGACAAGTTGCTTCAGGTTTCGCCAAAGTTCCATTGATAAACCGTAACTTATTGTGACCATTCACTATTTCTTCAGCGTATTAAGAGGGGATAGAGAAATTAGGACAATTTCAGTTGGATTATCGCTCTGATACCGTGATAAACTTCATTAAAGTTTAGAGAGAGAAATGTTAGAGGAGAGAAGAAGCATATCTTTATTTCTGTAAAATTGAATCTATCACTGTACAAGGCTTTTGCAAAGTGTATGCATATATGGAATTGTTATAACAAAACTCTCTGGAAATTAGATTTCTAATCATTGTTTATTATTTTAATATCTTTATTAATAGTTGGTTTGGAAGCGCAATATTTTGGTCCGACCGCGAAGTTCCAAAATTGTCCATTATATATAATTTTTTTAAAAAAATCTCCACCATTTGATCCTAAAAAATAGCATTTGCATATTTTTTTCTGAACTCAGTGCATTCATTAATTTGTCTTAAAAATAGCATCTACATACCTGATCCTAAGCTCATGCATATAGCACTGCACTTTTATTACGTGTAATATTATTGTCAACTGCATACTATGGCGGGTAGCGTTAAGAAACTCAACCTTTTTATTATATGTTTGATTCAAAACAGGTTGAAATAGGGAGTAAGTAAACTATTATTATAATTTTTTTGTTCCTGAGTTTAAGTGAAAGCATGATATTTGTCTGGTATCAACGTCAACTTACAAAAACGTCTCTCTACAAATATAAACAAATGTTAATATCACTTAAAAATAGGATCTAGCAAATATACTTTTTTTTTCAAATTCATAACGCTCTTTTACATATATATTACCAAACCTAATATCATTTAAAAATATAATCTAATAAATAAACTTTCTACACATTTTTGTTTTTATTAATTGATAACGGAAAAAAAATCAAACTAACAAAAAATTAAACGATACAACTTAAAAATAAAAATTCAAACTAATAAAAAAATTAAACGATGCAGCATAAAAATAAAAATTCAAACCGACTACGCATGTTCCAACGTAAAATCATAGCTAAATATGTATGAAAATCATTTTTTTAATATGCTAAGCATATATAATTTATAAAAAAAATCAATTTATCCACGAAGAGTGTATCATTGTCACGTGCGAAGCGCGTGTCCAAACACTCGTAGTAAGAAATAAAGTATGAAGCGGTATAAAGAAGCCGATGTTAATAACATACTTAATACTATATATTATGGTATATGGGTAATGGGTATTATGTCCCGATAGCCCAAAAGCATTATATTACTTGTATTTATATGTTTCAATTTGTACCGGAGAAGTATGTATCAGAAACAACAAAATTTAAAATAAATATAATATTTCTCTCTTTGAAAAACAATAAACTTCTTGAATCGAATCATCTATCAATTCTTTCATGGTATCAGAGCATTATAACGCTTAACAGCATTTGATTTTCATTTGCAAAAAGTTTAAAAAAACCGATAATCCATCAGAGTAACTTCATCATTTGGAGATCGGTTTGCCCATCAGACACAAAATCATCATTTGGGCAGTAGAGATTTTGCCTCGAGAAACTGCTGCCTCGCCAAGAAAATCATTGGTTGTAACAAGTCTTTGATTTAGTGCAAATTCGAACTTGTAAAATACAAAAAAACAATCAAAAATCAAGAAATTCGTCAAATCAGGAAGAGAGTAAGTACCTTGCCAGAAGTCTATCAGAGTTATATCATCATTTAGACTTGGTTACAACATACCTAGTCACTGTAGAGAGGAACCTTTTGATTTTAATAGTGAATTCTGATTTTACAAGTCTTTTCTTGATTCAAGAAGCATCGGCATGGCTGAAGGAAGTTCAGCAACTTCTAACAATGCTACAAATCCACCCCAGAAAACTTCTGCAACAACAGAAAATCTCATCAAAACCATTATCAGTCCCCAAACATAGCTTATCACAGCACATTTAGAAAAAGACAGTTATCTTCTTTGGAAAGTTCAAATTGAAAATTTGAAACTATAGTCAAAGGACATGGTCTTGAATGATTCATTCTTCGTACACTTGCCATTCCACCCAGGTTTGTTATTGATCAAGAAAAAAAAACTGTGAGTAATGAACAATTTGTAAAGAATCAAAGACAAGATAACTTGATAAGTTCTTGGTTGCTTTCTTCAAAAAGTGTAAGACTATTGCCACAAGAAACTGGATGCAAGACTACAAATTAAATTTGGAAAACATTTGAGAGGATATTCAATACACAATCCAAAACTAAGGTCATGCATTACAAAAGGCGGCTAAAAAAAGTAAGTAAAGATAATCAACCAATAAGAGAATATCTAGCAAAGATCAAGATTACATGTGATTTACTTGAAGCAACAGGCTATAAAATCTCAAATACTGAGCAAGTACTAACTACCTTGAGTGGTTTGAGTAATGAATATGAAATTGTTGTCGCAGTCATATCATCACAAGAAACTTTACCATCCCTAGAATATGTTCACTCTATCCTCCTAGCACATGAAGAAAGACTTGATTTCAAGAAACTCGTTGATTCTAACATGTCAATCAATTTTGCAACAAGCAATAAAACTAAAACTCATAACTATGCTAGGACGTATCAACAATACCAGAGAGTAAATTAATCGGTCAGAGGAAGAGGTAGAGGGATATGGAGTGGTGGCAATAAAATAAAATGTCAAATATATGAGAGAGTTGATCACACTACTCCAAAGTGCTACTTCAGGTTTAATGCAAGTTATGTACCAGGACAAGGTTCAAATGATCAAAGAAGTAGTACTTTTAGTGCAAACTTAGCACAAGTGCAACAAGAATCAAATAATCAATCTAATGGCAACAAGAATTAACACCCGATTGAAATCACTAAGCCTGAACACATTCAAGATGAAGCATGGTACCCAAATTCAGGAGCAACCAATCACTTAACAAGCAATCTTGACAAATTAAACCTAGGTAACAAGGAATACAGAGGTAAACAGTCTATTTTCATGGGAAATGGTAAGTCTATTGAGATCACACACACTGGTAACGCCTGTATCAAAGGTGAAAGGCAACTATATCTTAATAAAAGAGTACCAAGGATAAAGAAAAATCTTATGAGTGTTTCTCAATTTGCACATGACAATAATTTTTAGTTTGAATTTTATCCTAGGTATTGTTTAGTTAAAGATGTACTAACTAAAGAAATACTTTTGCAGGGTGATGCAGTGAATGAGCTTTATAAGCTTACTTTGATTAATTGCATGAATCCTATAAAGAAAGTAAAGAGTTGTAACAATACCGAAATATCATCAACTAAAAGTGACAAAAATATCTTTGATCTATGACATTACAAGTTAGTTCATCCTAATGCAAGTGTTGTGAAGTCAGGTTCTTGTAGAAAATAAAATTTTCTTTGATAATTTTACATTACCATATGTTTGCACTTATTGTCAAATGGGAAAAAGCCATAAACTGGCTTTTGCAAATTCTTCAACTAAGTACAATATGCCTTTAGAATTGGTTGCAACTGATCTCTAGGGTCTTGCACCCATTAGTTCAGACTATGGCTACAAGTACTATATATTATTTGTTTATGCACACACTTGACACACATGGATATATTTCCTGAAAACAAAGGCAGAATCCTATAATGCTATTATATTTTTTATAGCACAAGCTGAAAAGAAAACAAATCACGAAGTTAAAATCATTCAAAGTGATGGTGGTGCTAAATACAAATCACTTAGTAAGTTTTTCTTTGATAGGTATATAATTCATAGAACTACATGTCCATATACCTCTGGAAAAAATGGTCTAGTTTAAAGAAAACTAGACATATAGTTGAAATTGGACTCACTTTACTTGCACAAGCATTACTACCTTTAAAATATTGGTCAGATTCTTTTAATACTGCAGTATATTTGATCAATAGAATACCAACAAAAATACTGAAAGGAATAAGTCCAATTGAAAAACTCTTTGGAACAAAACCCGACTATCAAATTTTAAGAACATTTGGATGTCTATATTTCCCTATTTAAGACCATATAATAATCACAAACTAGATTTTAGATCTGTTCCATGTACTTTTCTAGGTTATGCAACTAAGCAGAAAGGATACAAGTTTCTTGATAACACTGGGAAATAATTATAAGTAGACATGTGGTTTTTAATGAAAAAGTATTACCATTTGCATGCGCAAATGTTAAAACAACATAGAAAGTGTACAATCCAATAGTATCTATACCTACTATACATGTGTATTCAAGTGTATAGAATTAATCAGAGACTAAGAAGGAAATAGGAGCTTCTGAATCACAACATGCAGTGTTATCTAAATCGGGTCATGGTACAAGAGAGCAATCTGATATACACACTCAGTTACCTACAAGATCAAATGATCAAAATCAAGGCATTAGTGAAGATGGTCAACAAGGTCAGTCAGTGGAGAACACTGATCAGGCAAGCAATTCAGCATCATTACACATTGAATTACAAGCTATAATAGGTCAACATATGATAACTAGATCAAAGAGTGGAATATTTAAGCCAAAAATCTATACTGCAATATTAGGCATGGATGGGTCTGAAGCATTTGAGCAAGCTATTAAAGATAAATACTGAAAAGCAGCAATTGATGAAGAGTACCAGGCACTCATGAAAATAAAACATGGAATCTAGTGTATCCACCGGCAAACAAGAACATAATAGGGTGTAAATGGACATAGAAATTGAAGAAAAATCTAGATCGAACAGTGTGAGGATATAAAGCAAGGCCTGTTGCTAAGGGATATACTCAACAATATGGATTTGACTTCAGTGAAACGTTTTCATCAATGGTGAAGCCAACAACTATTAGGATTGTTCTCACAATTGCACTGAACAAAAATTGAAATATAAGACGGTTAGATGTTAATAATGCTTTTCTGAATGGTATATTGCAGGAAGAATTTATATGGAGCAGCCGCATGGATACAAGCAAGATATACATTATGTGTGCAAGCTAAATAATGCCACATATGGACCGAAATAGGCACCAAAAGTATGTTTTGATGGACTGAAAGCCACTTAGGTTAATTTAGGCTATCAATCCACCAAATCAGATAACTCATTATTTATCAAAATCAGTAGAAATTCTACCATTCATATTCTAATATATGTTGATGATCTAATTATAACAGATGGTGATGAAAATAGGAATATCAACATGATTCAGTATCTTAACAAACAATTCTCAGTCAAGGATCTTGATAACCTAAATTACTTCTTGGGTATAGAAGTAAAAAGGAAATCAGATTCAGAAATAATGTTGAGCCAAAAGAAATACATCAAAGAGTTACTGGTCAAGTCAAAGATGGATGAATCAAAACCACAACCAACTCTCATGATCGGTCATCAGCAACTTTCCAAAAACAGGGGAGAACCAATATTAAATATTAAACAACATAGAAGCATTGTAGGAGCTCTACAATACACTACTATAACTAGACCAGACATCTCATTCAATGTTAACAAGATATCACAATTAATGCAGGAACCCCATGATGAACATTGGAAAGATGTTAAAAGAAGAGGCATCTCAAAGGGACAACAAGCTATGGACTTACTCTAATGAAACGCGACAATGTAAACGTCACAACATATGCAGATAAAGACTGGGCGATAGATATAGATGATAGAAAATCAGTAACTTGTTACTACATTTACATTGTAAACAACCCAGTATCATGGTGTTTAAAGAAACAAACAAACATCTCCAGATCTAGCACTGAAGCTGAATACAGAAGTGTGGTAAGTGCAACCGCAGAAATAATTTGGATACAGTAATTGCTAAGAGAGTTAAAGATCAAGACAGAAATCAAACCAATATTATGGTGCGACAATCAAAGTACTGTGCATATGACAATAAATCTAGTACTTCATTCCAGAACAAAACATATCGAGGTCGATCTATACTTTGTCCGAGAGAAAATTCAAAAAGGAAAATTGCAAATGAGTCACATACCTTTCACTTACCAACGAGCAGATATTCTTACCAAAACATTGTCAGCAAGAAATTTTCTGAGATATAGACAAGAACTAAAAGTGGAACAAAGCGAAGACAAGAAGATCTAACATCCAACAGAGAAATAGAAGTTCAACTCTAATCGCTTTAAAAGATCAATGAAGCAACTTCAGTTAATCTAAGCATATGAACATTCCAAAATGATTAGTGTAACAACCCTAATTTTGAATATAATTTAAATTTGACTTTATTTTTGTTTTAAATTATTTTTAATTTGTTTATTTTCTAAGATTTCATTTATAAATATTTTTAAAGTGATAGTAAAAATTTTCCAAAATTTATTGCATTTATTTGCTATTTTTAAAGGCTAGTTTCCATTTTTCTGTTATTTTCTTCATATAATTATATTTAATTAAAATTTATTTATTTATTTTTGTGAATGCATTTTTATTGTATGTTCTTATCTTTATTTATAAATATTTTTCAAGTGCATAAAAATTTTCCAAAATTTGTTTCATTTATTTTCAAATTTTCAAGCCTAGTTTACAATTTTTGCCCTTTTTCTTAATTTAATTATATTTAATTAATTTTTTTTATTTACTACATTTTCATTTTTTTATCTGAATTTATAAGCATTTTTCAGTTATTTAAAATTTCAAAAAGAAAATATGGAAATTTGACGAGTTTTGTGACCTTTTATTTGCTTAAGGATTTTTATATTCTTGTCTTTTCATTTTCAACCAACGCCTTTTCAATTTTTGCTGCCATAACTCACTACCTTCAGTCGACCACTTCTCCATTTCATTCTCACGTCATTTTTTCCTTCTTAACTCATAAAAAAATTTTTGGCCATTCCTGTACAAAATCTTTGGTAAAATTCTATCTTCTTTTTCATTGTTTTTATACTTGAATTATGTGATTTTGCACTTGCTTCTTCACCTTTTAGGTTCAGCCTGCCACCACCAGCACTTTGGCCGCCTCCACCACCACCACAACCAGTCTCCACCACCTCCTCTCCAACCCCATAGCCAAGCCGAGCCACCCTAGGTTGAAGATCCATCACAAAATGCACCAAACTCCACTTGAATCAAGCATGGCCGAGCACATCAAGGCACCACCACCTCAAACTCCTCCTTGGCCGCCACCTACACCACCACCACCATATTTTCCAGACCTGACACCCTCTGCCACATCACATTTAGTTCACCCCTGACCCACCTGAAGCATGGCCGTGCCCATGTTGCTTTGGCCGAGCCTATACTTGCTTTGAAATATGTTGTGTTGCCTTTGTGTTGTGTAGTTCATGCACCCAACCTTTGCACAATCATTAAATCATGCTAGGCCGACCCTATTGAACCCAAAACCAGATCGAAACTCTAACCTTAGCCATGTATTCTAACCTATGGCCGAGCCTAGGGGTGGTTGAAAGCAAGTGCAAGGAGATTTGTGACTTGTTGTGCATATATTTCTATGATATTTAATTTTTGTTAAGTGTATATTTATGTTGTTTGTATTGTTTTGTTTTGAATGTGTTCAAGGAAATTAATCTTTGGCTCTCCCAATCTCAAATCATTGTCATGCTATTGTGCCTTTGTGGATCTCAGTTTGTGCATTTGATTGTTGTCTTCAGCTTATACCAGTGAGTTATTCTCACCAGATAGTTTTATACTTATATGACCCGTACACCAATCACATTTGAATCTGTAGAATGCATCACCATGCTATATCTGCTATGCTATGATTATATGATGTTCACCCATGCTTAAACACCTGTTATATTATTTGTTACTGTTATATTATGCTGTTCTGTTATTCATATCAGTTTATCACACTGCAAGTTCCCTTTAGATTAGAATCACTATGGGTTGAAATGATACATACCCGAACAGACTTTAGAATAGAAGAAAATCGTTATGGGCCGAAATGATAGGCTTGAACGATTTTCAATTATTTCATTTTTCTTGGAACCGCGGGTTTGAAATGATAAAACCTGGGTTTTCTTTGTAAATTACGAATTGAAATGATATACAGACCCGTGGTTAAAATATGTTTTTCTAAAATTTTAAAAATATTTTAGAAATTTAAATATTATAATATTTTGATTTAAATTTAAGTAAAAATGATTTTTGTAAAGTATTATTGATTTTCTAAAAATTTATAAGTGTAATAAATTAATGGTAAAATTGGAAATTTGAAATGTAAGTTATTTTGGAAATTTTGATTTAATTATAATTGGAATTTAAATTAAATATGAAAATATGATAAATTTGTGATACTTTGAATTAAAATGAATTTAAAATGATTTTATAATATATTAATGATTTTTGAATAAAGTTAAATGTGAAGTTAATGAATAATTAAGTTGAATGTTGAAATATAACTTAAATTGGAATTTATTAATTTTGTTTAAAAGTGAATTTTTTGAAGGTAAGTAAATAAAATGAGAATAAGTTATATTTGGGAATGTAAACTTAAATGTTATGTTAAAATTTAATTATAAAGAATTGGAATTGAATGTGTGAATTTAATATGTGAATTATTATTAAATATTGATTTTTGAATGGAAATTTAACTTAAAAAAAATCATGAATATAAGGATATTTAAATGATTGTTTTCAAAAGTGAAATTATATGATTTTATTAGTTTAAACGGTTTAAATAAAAATTTAATTGTTTGTGAAATTTTATTGAATATTTGGGAATTTAATTAATAGCATTTTTGAAATGCTATTATTTATAATGTAAATGATATTATAGCATTTTTGTAAATGCTGTAGTTGATATAAATGAACCAAATGGCTAAATTTTAATAAAGGGATATTATATCACTTTGTAAGTGCTATAATTGTTGAATTTAACTAAGGTTTTATTTAAACTAATGTAACCCTATTACAGCATTTTTAATGCCGTCTTATGTTAAATTAAATTGTTTCGAAACTAACTTTCTGTAGCATTTTCCAAATGCTGCGAAAGGTGAATTTTCATTGTTTTGATAAATTTAATTGAATAAATGAACTTTGAAAGATTAAAATTTTGAAAATTTAATAATTTAATTATTAAATGTAATAACTTCATTTTAATGATTTAAATGAAGTAATTTGATTTGAAATATAAACTATTTTGAAATATGAATTGAAATGGTATTTTAAATTTGAATAAAAATGAATGTGGTTTTGAAAAGATATGATAGTTGGATATTTTGAAATGGATTTGAAATGATACTGAATTGTTAAATGATATTTGATTTTTGAAATATAAATACCATTTTTAAATTATAATCACGGGTTATAATAACGATTGGTTGTTAAAGAGACCGGGATCGGAAATGGACATACACGCTGTCGATACCGATAACCACTTTAACAACTGTGTACGCGGTGGAGATTCCAGAATGAAGTAGGATGGTGGCGACGTTTCTGAGGTACATTACGTGGACTTGACTCCCGTGAGTTAGCTTAAGGTGGCTAAAACAGGAGCGGTCTCGGGCCAAAAGAGGTAGCACCTCTGCCCGGACACACTTCTTCGATACCATTCTATTACTGTTGTGATTGATTGGGTGCACCCCCTGATTTTGGAGTGTTGTTCGGGGTGGGCATAGTGGCTGCTGCGTTACTACCAGCCCGTGTGCGTAATTGTTATATCTACCCTGGCATTGCCTTGTGTGCCGTGTCACCTACCATACCGAGCCTTTACTACGAGTTTGTTTTTCTCCCGTAGCCCGTGTGGCATCCTCTGATAGTTTATCGATCTGGAGATATTATGATATTGGATGGACTACTGGGACTATTACGTGTGAAGGGTGATACGGGTAAGCCCGGAATGTTATTTTAAAGTAAGTTTATTTTACTGTAGACATTATTATAATAGCTCAATATTACTATATAGTAAATAGTTTAACGGATCCTTAGAGGATGGACGGTCCAAGGCATCCTTTAAGTTACTTGTATCTTTATTACATTTCACTTGAGTTGGTTTACATTATATAAGTATATATTGTCCTGACTCGAGTGTTTTGTGTTTTGCTTTACGCTCGGGTCAGCCTGAGTATTCACAGCTTTGGATTCTCTTTATGGAGCCGGTCTTTGCTGGAGTTTCTACTTATCTACTTATATATCTGTTCCCGTTTCAGCAGTTCTAGTTTATCTCATATATTAGTAGACTTCTATGTATTTGGGATTTCTATTATGTTGTTTTCAGACTGATATCATGCATTTGTTTTGAGACTCAGTTATCGTAGCTTCATGAACTACTATGTTATTTTTATTCCGCTGCGAGTTATTCTGATGGTTCTGTGTCTGTGATTCTGTGTATTTGATTTCATTTGCTCCAAATTTATTTACAATCTATTATTTTGCATCATTCAAGTCCAACATGTTTGGATTATTGTCGATTTGAATGGTATGAAATGGCGGATCGTGACAATTGGTATCAGAGCTTTGGTTTTTTTTTGCAAACCATTGCCTCTGTGGAGCAAAAACTCATTAGAGATAGTGTATTTCTACCCTAAAATGAGTGAAATCAATATCAGAATTGTATCTTTGTGAGAGAACGTATTTTCAAAGTATAAAATAGTTTTCAAAATGTTTTCAAAAGATTTTTCAAAGATTAGTTTGATATATAAAGTTTTTCTTGTTTTAAAGGATTTTCAAATGTTTTTCTAACTTCATTTCTTTCGTATCTACCTTGTTAGATTTCTCTTTCTTTAGGATATTCATCCAGAATTCTCTTATCTTATCTTAATTTATCTTTGGCTTATCTTTATCTTGTCCTAAATTCATTCTTGATCTTTTCAGGATGAATCGAGGAAATGCCAGAGGTAGGGGTCGTGGTATTGCCCCAGCTCCTCAGCCTGTTTCTCCTGTTCGATTCACTGTTCTCTGTAAGGAATTCTCTCAACTTGGTGGAACCCCATTCACCGGTTCAGAGAGCATCATTGAGGCTCAGCAGTGGCTGCGGAGTCTTGAGAGGATATTTACTGGTCTCGGTAATACTGATGCCCAGAAGCGTCAGTTAGCAGCTTGGAAGTTGCGTGATTCTGCTTTAGATTGGTGGGAATCCGTTACAGCTAACACCGTCGAGGCTGATATCACTTGGGAGCGGTTTAGGTATCCTTTGTGTTATCTTAAATGTTGTTCCTATTTTTCCTTTTCTTTTGAATCTATCTTAAGCTTGTTCTGTATCCCTTTTCCAGGGAGGCTTTTGTGGAAAAATGGATGCCAGAAGCCAGGAAATCTTAGCTTTATCATGAATTTATGGATCTTAAGCAGGGTAGCATGTCTTTTGCTGAGTATGAGAGGAAGTTCAACGAAGTTCCAAGTTCAGTCCTAGCTTGATTGACACTCCTCTCAAGAAGAATGATAAATTCATTGTTGGTGCTCGTCCAGAGTATTATAGTCGCCTCATTTCTCATGTTCATGGCTCTTTCACCCAGCTTATGGATATGGCTATTCACTATGATAACCCCACATCTAAAGGTCCTGCTGTTTTTGGTGCTCCTCCAGCTCAGTCTTCCTCTGCTAATTCCAAGAAGCGTAAGCCTAATTTTATCAGCAGAAGAAGAATTGGCAAAAGCGTCCTGGTTTGATATCTTCATCATCTTCTCCTGCTCAGAGCCAACCAGTTGATCTCTCCTCTATCACTTGCTTTAGGTGTGATCAGAAGGTACACTATGCCAATAGCTGTCCTACATTAGCTGGTGTTGTTGTTCATCCTCCTACTCCTGCTCCTAGTGATACCAAGGTACTCTCCAGGGTTCATTTACTTTATTCCATCATCTTGTTCGTGTGTTGTTTGATACGGGAGCTTCCTACGGTTTTATTTCTATTGATTTGTGTGATAAGTTTGAGCATCTCCTATCTCCTGAGTATGCTTCTGTTCCATTATGTGTTTCAAATCCTATTGGGGGTCCTGCTAACCTTAATCGGATTTGTAAGCAAGTGAAGCTTGTCCATTCTGATCATCGCTTTTGTGGTGATTTTTATGTTCTGGGCTTCGATGCTTTCGATTTATTGCTTGGTCAGGATTGGTTAGGGCATCATGATGCTCATATCTCTTGTAAAGCCCAGTCTGTTCACCTTGTTGATGATCAAGGAAATTCCTTGATTATTCAGTGCCGCATGTCTCTAGATTTTGCTGGCAACTTTATTTATTCTCTGGATTCTTCTCCTAGTGGTCTTGATTTAACTCCTGTAGTTAGATTATATCCCGATGTATTTGGTGAAGTCACTTCTTTACCTGCGAAGCGGGAAATTGATTTTCGGATTGATCTTATTCTTGGTGCTCGACCTGTTGTTCTTCCTACTAGAAGAATGGCACTCCACGAGAAGGTTGAGATGGGAAAGCAAATTGAGGACTTGTCTTCCAAAGGTCTGATTAGGCCTAGTTTTTCTGAATGGAGAGCTGCAGTGGTTTTTGTCACCAAGTCTGATGGTTCTCTTCAGATGTGTGTTGATTATAGGGAGCCGAAGAAGCTCACTATGAAAAACAGATATTCAATGCCTCGTATCAATGATATGTTTGATCAGCTTTATGGTGCCACTGTTTTCACTCGGCTTGATCTTGTCACAGGTTTTTATCAGCTCAGGTTTGCTGAGGATTGCATTCCCAAGACTGCTTTTCGCACTGAGAATGGTTTCTATGAATGGTTAGTCATGCCTTTTGGTTTGACTAATGCTCCTGCTTTCTTTGTTGATTTGATGAATCGTGTCTTTCGTGCTGTGCTTAATAAATTTGTGCTAGTATTTGTTGATGATATCCTTGTCTTCTCTAAGACTAAGGATAAGCATAAGTTGCATTTGAAATATGTTCTAGAGACTTTCAGAAATCATCAACTGAAGGCTAAATTTTCTAAATGCCATTTCTGGAAGGATGAAGTCCGATATCTCGAGCATATTGTTTCTAGTAATGGAGTTTCTATTGATCTAGTCATGATCGCTGCGATCAATGTAAGTCTTTCTTTCTTTCTTCTCTTATCTCTATCTTTGTTAGTCCGTGTTCAACTTGTCAACAAGTCAAAGCCGATCACCAGAAGACCCCTGGTTTGTTGCAACCCCTTGAGATTCCCAATTGGAAGTGGGAACAAGTTTCCATGGATTTCATCGATGGTTTACCAAGGACTCGGAGGGGTAATGAGAGTATTTAGGTTATTATTGATAGACTGACCAAGTCCACTCATTTTATTCTGGTCAAGTCTACTCATTCTGCTTCTAGCTTATCTGAGATCTACATGAGAGAGATTGTTTATCTCCATGGTATTCCTCTCAGTATTGTTTATGATCGTGACCCTATCTTTACCAGCCAGTTTTGGAAAGCTTTTCAGGAATCTCTGGGTACTCGTTTGAATCTGAGCACTGCTTACCATCCACAGACCGACGGTCAAACGGAAAGAGTGAACCAGATTCTCGAGGATCTGCTTCGTGCTTGTGTGCTTGATTATGGAGGATCTTGGGAAGATCATCTCCATCTAGC
The DNA here is from genome assembly GCA_030765085.1 of Allium cepa. Taxonomy (NCBI): domain Eukaryota; kingdom Viridiplantae; phylum Streptophyta; class Magnoliopsida; order Asparagales; family Amaryllidaceae; genus Allium; species Allium cepa. The sequence continues at coordinate 693,329,494 of CM060939.1, forward strand.
CGAATTCACCTACAATAATAGCTATTAGGTATAATCTTATCTTCTGTTTTTCAGTCTAATCTTTTTATCTATCTCATTCCATATTTGCATTCAGGTCAGTCTCAAAATGTCTCTGTTTGCTGCTCTATAGGGACGACCTTGTAGGTCCCCATCTTGCTGGATTGAATCCGATAATCGTTTGGTTCTTGGTCCTGATGTGATTTTGGAAGCTTCTGAGAAAGTTGAGGAGATTAAGAAGAGGTTAAGAGCCGCTCAGGATAGGCAGAAGAAACATGCTGATAGGCGTAGGCGGAATTTGAAATTTTCTGTTTTGATCAGGTGTTCCTTAAGGTTTCTCCCTTGAGGAATGTCATTCGCTTTAGTCGTAGAGGGAAGCTTTCTCCTAGGTTCATTAGTCCTTTCCGCATTGTGGAAAGAGTTGGTTCTTTGGCTTATCGTCTGGATTTACCTGAGAAGCTTTCTGGAGTGCATAATGTATTCCATGTCTCGCATCTTCGCCGACATCTTCATGATCCATCTCTTATCGTCCTGCCTTCTGCTTTTGATAGTTTGGATATTGAGCCTAATCTGACTATCGAAAGGAAGCCACTTCGTATTGTCGACATAGGTACGAAGCAGCTTAGAAGTAAATCTGTTAATCTGGTCAAAGTATAGTGGAGTAGTGACGATCGAGATTGTACTTGGGAAACGGAGGAAAGCATTCGTGCTTCGAACCAGGAATTAGTCGTTTCAGGTACTATTTTTTTTCTATCTTGTTTCTCTTTATTTTCCTTGCCCTTTTTTTTGAGGACGAAAAGATTTGAGTGGGGGAGAGTGTAACAACCCTAGTTTTTGAATATAATTTAAATTTTACTTTTTTTTTTTGAAATTATTTTAATTTTTTTTATTTGTAATATTTCATTTATAAATATTTTTAAAGTGATAATAAATTTTTTCCAAAATTTATTGCATTTATTTGCTATTTTTAAAGGCTAGTTTCCATTTTTCTGCTATTTTCTTCATATAATTATATTTAATTAAAATTTATTTATTTATTTTTGCGACTGCATTTTTATTGTTTGTTCTTATCTTTATTTATAAATATTTTTCAAGCACAATTTTTTTTCCAAAATTTGTTTCATTTATTTTCAAATTTTCAAGCCTAGTTTACAATTTTTGCCATTTTTCTTAATTTAATTATATTTATTTAATATTTATTTATTTATTTTTGTTTATTTACTGTATTTTCGTGTTTTTATCTGAATTTATAAGTATTTTTCCATTATTTAAAATTTCAAAAAGAAAATATGGAAATTTGAAGAGTTTTGTGACCTTTTATTTGCTTAAGGCCTTTTATATTCTTGTCTTTTCATTTTCAACCAACACCTTTTCAATTTTTGTTGTCATAACTCACTACCTTTAGCCGACCACTTCCCCATTTCATTCTCATGTGGATTTTTCCTTCTCAACTCATAAAAAAAATTCGGCCATTCCTGTACAAAATCTTTGGTAAAATTCTATCTTCTTTTTCATTGTTTTTATACTTGAATTATGTGATTTTGCACTTGCTTCTTCACCTTTTAGGTTCGGCCTGCCACCACCAGAACCTTGGCTGCCTCCACCACCACCACATCCAGTCCCCACCACCTCCTCTCTAACCCCATAGCCAAGCCGAGGCACCTTAGGTTGAAGATCCATCACAAAATGCACCAAAATCCACTTGAATCAAGCATGGTCGAGCACATCAAGGCACCACCACCTCAAACTCCTCCTTGGACGCCACCTACACCACCACCACCAGCTTTTCCTGACCTGGCACCCTCTGCCACATCACCTTCAGTTCACCCCTAGCCCACCTGAAGCATGGCCGTGCCCATGTTGCTTTGGCCGAGCCTATACTTGCTTTGAAATATGTTGTGTTGCCTTTGTGTTGTGTAGTTCATGCCCCCAACCTTTGCACCATCATTAAATCATGCTAGGCCGACCCTATTGAACCCAAAACCAGATCCAAACTCTCACCTTGGCCATGTATTATAACCTATGGCCAAGCCTAGGGGTGGTTAAAAGCAAGTGCAAGGAGATTTGTGACTTGTTGTGCATATATTTCTATGATATTTAATTTTTGTTAAGTGTATATTTATGTTGTTTGTATTGTTTTGTTTTGAATGTGTTCAAGGCAATTAGTCTTTGGCTCTCCCAATCTCAAATCATTTTCGTGCTATCGTCCCTTTGTGGATCTCAGTTTGTGCATTTGATTGTTGTCTTCAGCTTATACCAGTGAGTTATTCTCACCGGACAGTTTTATACTTATATGACCCTTACACTAATCACATTTGAATCTGTAGAATGCATCCATGCTATATCTGCTATGCTATGATTATATGATGTTCACCCATGCTTAAACACTTGTTATATCATCTGTTACTGTTATATTATGTTGTTTTGTTATTTATATCAGTTTATCACACTGCAAGTTCCCTTTAGATTAGAATCACTATAGGTTGAAATGATACATACCCGAATGGACTTTAGAATAGGGGAAAATCGTTAGGGGCTGAAATGATAGGCCTGAACGATTTTCAATTATTTCATTTTACTTGGGACTGTGGGTTTGAAATGATAAAACCTGAGTTTTCTTTGTAAATTACGGATTGAAATGATATATTATCCGTATCATTTTTACCTTGTGTAGAAAATGATATACACACCCGTGGTTAAAATATGTTTTTCTAAAATTTTAAAAATATTTTAGAAATGTAAATATTATAATATTTTGATTTAAATTTAATTAAAAATGATTTTTGTAAAGTATTATTGATATTCTAAAAATTTATAAGTGAAATAAATTAATGTTGAAGTTGGAAATTTGAAATGTATGTTATTCTGGAAATTTTGATTTAACTATAATTGGAATTTAAATCAAATATGAAAATATAATAAATTTGTGATATTTTGAATTAAAATTAATTTAAAATGATTTTATAATATATTAATGATTTTTGAATAAAGTTAAATGTGAAATTAATGAATAATTAAGTTGAATGTTGAAATATAACTTAAATTGGAATTTATGAATTTTGTTTAAAAGTGAATTTTTGAAGGTTAGTAATTAAAATGAGAATAAGTTATATTTGGGAATGTAAACTTAAATGTTAAGTTAAAATTTAATTATAAAGAATTGGAATTGAATGTGTGAATTTAATATGTGAATTATTATTAAATATTAATTTTTGAATGGAAATTTAACTTTTAAAAAAATCGTGAATATAAGGGTATTTAAATGATTGTTTATAAAAGTGAAATTATATGATTTTATAAGTTTAAATGGTTCAGATAAAAATTTAATTGTTTGTGAAATTTTATTGAATATTTGGGAATTTAATTAATAGCATTTTTGAAATGCTATTATTTATAATGTAAATGATAAGCATTTTTGTAAATGTCGTAGTTTGTATAAATGAACCAAATGGCTAAATTTAATAAAGGGATATTATAGCACTTTGTAAGTGCTATAATTGTTGAATTTAACTAAGGTTTTATTTGAACTAATGTAACCCTATTACAGCATTTTTAATGTTGTCTTATGTTAAATTGAACTGTTTTGAAAGTAACTTTCTATAGCATTTTCCAAATGCTGCGAAGGGTGAATTTTCATTGTTTTGATAAATTTAATTGAATAAATGAACTTTGAAAGATTAAAATTTTGGAAATTCAATAATTTAATTATTAAATGTAATAACTTCATTTTAACGATTTAAATGAAGTAATTCGATTTGAAATATAAACTATTTTGAAATGTGAATTGAAATGGTATTTTAAATTTGAATAAAAATGAATGTGGTTTTGAAAAGATATGATAGTTGGATATTTTGAAATGGATTTGAAATGATATTGAATTGTTAAATGATATTTGATTTTTGAAATATAAATACCATTTTTAAATTATAACCACGGGCTATAATAACGATTGGTTGTTAAAGAGACCCGGATTGGATATGGACATACTCTCTGTCGATACCGAAAACTACTTTAACAACTGTGTACACGGTGGAAATTCTGGAATGAAGTCGGATGGTGGCGACATTCCTGAGGTACATTACGTGGATCTGATTCCCATGAGTTTGCTTAAGGTGGCTAAAACATGAGCGATCTCGGGCCAAAAGAGGTAGCACCTCTGCCCGGACACACTTCTTCGATACCATTCTATTACTGTTGTGATTGATTGGGTGCACCCCTTGATTTTGGAGTGTTGTTCGGGGTGGGCGTAGTGGCTGCTGCGTTACCACCACCTCGTGTGCGTAATTGGTATATCTACCCTGGCATTGCCTTGTGTGTCATGTCACCTACCATACCGAGCCTTTACTACGAGTTTGTTTTTCTCCCGTAGCCCGTGTGGTATCCTCTGATAGTTTCCCTATCTGGAGATATCATGAAATTGGATGGACTACTGGGACTATTACGTGTGAAAGGTGATATGGGTATGCCCGAAACGCTATTTTAAAGTAAGTTTATTTTACTATAGACATTATTATAATAGCGCAATATTACTACATAGTAAATAGTTTAACGGATCCTTAGAGGATGGGCGGTCCTTAGCATCCTTTAAGTTACTTGTATCTTTATTACAGTTCACTTGACTTGGTTTACATTATATAAGTATATATTGTCCTGACTCGAGTGTTTTGTGTTTTGCTTTACGCTCGGGTCAGCCTGAGTATTCACAGCTTTGGATTCTCTTTCTGGGGCTGGTCTTTGCTGGAGTTTCTACTTATCTACTTATATATCTGTTCCTGTTTCAGCTGTTCTAGTTTATCTCATGTATTAGTAGACTTTTATATATTTGGGATTTTTATTATGTTGTTTTCAGACTGATATTATCTATCTGTTTTGAGATTCTATTATAGTAGCTTCATGAACTACTATATTATTTTTATTCTACTGCGAGTTATTTTGATGGTTCTGTGTCTGTGATTCTGTGTATTTGATTTCATTTGCTCCAAATTTATTTACAATCTGTTATTTTGCATCATTCAAGTCCGACATGTGTGGATTACTGTCGATTTGAATGGTACGAAATGGCGGGTCGTGACAATTAATGAAGAGATTAAAGAAGAGAAATGTAAATCGATCGCATCGCAACCGAAGCCCCAATTCAATTTGAGAAACCCAAACCCTAATATTGGTTTAAGGGGGGAGTAAGAAATGAAATATGAAGCGGTATAAAGGAGCCGTTGTTAATAATATACTCAATACTGTATATTATGGTTATATGAGTAATGGATATTATGGCTCAATAGCCCTAAAGCATTATATCCACTTGTATTTATATGTTTCGATTTGTATCAAAGACATATGTATCAAAAACAAAAAAATTTAAAATTAATACAATATTTCTCTCTTTCAAAAACAATAAACTTCTTGAATCAAATCATATAGCTTAATAACTTCGTCTCCTTAATTTGTTCATAGAAAATTTAGATGGCCTAATGCACGTATATAATTTTAAATGAATTTCTCGAATATGTAAGGCTAAGTTAATTGATAATGTAGTAGAACACTCTCTGTAGCCGAACGTTATGTTATTCTTATGTTATTCCAGTGATCTTCGGGCCTCAGTCTACCTTATACTAACTTTGGCACCACTAGCTTGTTGTTGTTGATTGTTCACAGCTGACCAAAGATGCACGTTTTAATTTTTGACGGAAAAAGCACATGTTGATGTGTTTCTAATTAATTCAAAACAGGTCGGATAAAATGGTATATAAGTCCGATAAAATTGTGTAACAGAACAAGAAAACGGCTGACTGGTGGAGGTTATGCAAGAATCTATCATGGTTGCAAGAAGAAATAAATAAAATCTGATGGCTTGGATTAGGTTTGAGAGTGATGAGGAAGAAGCTGTAAACGAGCGGTATGATATGCTTTGTTTGTTTCAGAAGCTGGAACATTTGAAAGAGCAATGCACCTCTATCAACCAACCTTTGTGGCTATAGGTCAGGGTATACTGAATCCTGGGTCAAATTCAACATTCCTATACAGGATCGACATATTTTTCATTTCAAGTGCATTTTATAATCTCACATTGTAGATTATTTTAATATTTATTGTGTAAAATATATATCTGGGTATTTGCAATTGAGTAATGAGGAATTTGCTTGTTCATGATTGGTATATTACACCGTCACCAGAAACTTGGTGTTGACTGTAGCGCTCTTGAGCTAAACTATATTACCTTCGTCATGATTCCAATAAAAGATAGTATTTTCCGTACAACCATAGTTTACCTAGTTTATAAAGTCACTACCAACCAAGATTCAGACATAAACTTACAAAAAGATTCCATTTTTTATCCACCTCATTCCCCATAATTTATAGTCTGTATATTCAAGTGCTATTTTCACACCTCCTTCTTATATTAAAAGATTTTGAATGGGAAATGTATTTTACAATCAATTTGATGAAGAGAGAAAGTGAAACAGAATTTTATAAATGATCTCAAAAATTGATAATTACAAATGAGAATGCTGTTCGATTTATATATAATGTCTTTAAAGCAATATACAATTATAAATGGGCTTCATCCCATGACCTAGTGCCCGAATCAAGAAAATACTCTTTAGAGGAAATTGATGGTTCAGATTGAAAGTAGCATGGATCCAGTGGCAAAGCAGAACCAGTGACATCATATATATGGTGTTGAGATGAAGGCTTTGCTTTATTATTTCATTATACCCCCACAAACCCTTTATCGGATAGGGTTCGACGAAAAGATTATACCCAAATCACTTCAATTTCGAAAGTAAATCACGAATTGGCTTAAATTGATCTTGTATATCCACAAAGTAACTCTATTTATCTTTATAAGAGCGATTTCAAACATCGATTTTTTCACAGCATAATTCGAGCTTGATTTCTTTTCTTGGTGTGTGTTGTTTGAGACTCGAGGTCCTTCGATTCTGATACTTGTTAAAATTTATTGAGGCTGGTATTGCAAACTTGAGCTTGAGTCCTTTCAGTCGCATGATGTCTGAAGCTTGATATTCTGTAACTCTGAGGCTTATTAAGTCCTGTCGAAGCTATGTTTTCTTTGAGATTATCTCTGGTTAAGGATTCCAGCGAGTCTCCTTTTATATTCATCTGCTCATGTGGTCTCTGTGAGTTGTTTATTTTTAGCTTGTCTATGAGATGCACAAAATTGGCTCTAGACAGTGCCTTGGTTAGGATGTCAGCTATTTGGCAAGAAGAAGGTATATGATTAATATATAATTTTCTTTAGCCACTTGTTTACGAACAAAGTATAAATCGAGTTCCATATGTTTTGTTCTATTGTAGTAAGATGGACTGTGCTTAAGTTATCACACCATATTGTTGGTTTGCGGTATGTCTTGAATTGTAGTTCATCAAGTAATGATTGTATCCACATTACTTCTGTTGTTGCATTAGCTACACTTCTATACTCTACCTCTGTACTTGATCTGGACACAGTAGGTTGTTTTTTTTAAACACCAAGATGTAAGGTTATTGCTTAGAAATACACAATAGCCAGTTGTAGATCTTCTATCATCGGGATCACTGGCCCAATTAGCATATGCATATCCTGTAATATCGATGTGTTTGCTTGAATTTAGAGTCAGACCAAAGTCTGCTGTCCCTTTGAGGTATCTTAATATCGTTTTCACCATTTTCTAGTGTTCAGTTGTTGGTCTTTGCATAAATTGGCTGACTTTATTAACACTATAGGCAATGTCTGGTCTTGTAATGGTTGCATATTGAAGAGCACTAATAATACTCCTATATTGTTTTTCATTGGGTATTGCATCACCTTTGAACTTTGACATATGTAGATTACTGACCATGGGTGTTGATATAGAGTTGGCTTGATTCATTTTAGCTCTATTCAGTATCTCATGAATGTATTTCTTTTGACTCAATTGTATGGATGAATTTGACATCCTCCTAACTTCAATGCCAAGGAAATAGTTTAAGTTGCCAAGATCTTTAACACAGAATTTCTGATTAAGTCGTGTATGAGATCATTGATTTCCTCTGCATTGTTACCTATAATAATAAAATCATCAACACATATTAGTACATAAACTATTATAGTTTTACTGAATTTTGTAAATAGGCAGTTGTCAGATTTTGTAGATTTGTAGCCTAGCCAATAAGAGTTGTCTTGAGCTCTTCAAACCACACTCTTAGGGCCTGTTTAAGGCCATAAATGGCCTTATTTAGGTGGCAAACCATATTCTCTTTTTCTTTTCGCACGAATCCTTGTGGCTGTTCCATGTAAACTTCTTCCGGTAAAACACCATTTAAGAAAGCATTATTTACATCAATTTGTTTGATGTTCCAATTTCTATACAAGGCAATTGTAATAACTATTCTTATTGTAGTGGGTTTTACAACATGTGAAAAACTATCATTAAAGTCAAAACCACTCTGTTGTGAGAAACCCTTAGCTACTAATCTTTCCTTGTATTTAGAAATTGTACCATCAGCATTCTTCTTTAATCTAAAGGCCCACTTGCATCCAAAAACATTTTTATTCTTTGGTAAAGGAACCAGACTCCAAGTCTTGTTTTTTATGAGAGCATTGTATTCATCTTACATGGCTGATTTCCAGTTTTGATTTTCCATGGCTTGACAATAAGTACTTGGCTCTTTGGTATCTAAAGTGGTATTATAAATTTTGGGTTTGAAAATACGACTTTTAGACCTTGTGACCATATGATGACATGCTCTAGTGTTTTGTTGCTGAAGAACACTCTCACTTGGTTGATGGTATTCATTGTGAGGCACTATATCCTTTGATATTTGTTGTGAAACAGATTGTTCATTTACTCTTTAATGAGGTGTTTGAACAGGTTAATCTGCATCAGTTACCTCATGACCTGCTCCATGACTGGACACTGTGTGTTGTGAGTGGACATTATGCTTAGCCAATTCTTTGGAAGCTTGGATCACTTCCTCGGATAAGACAGGTTTAGGAGGTAGTGTTTCCATTGCGTTGTATGCTTTCTTGGACATTTTGTTTTCTGATTCTTTAAAAGGAAACACCGTTTCATTGATAACAACATGTCTAGGGACAAATATTCTGCCAGTACTGTCTAAGCATTTGTACCCCCTTTGATTAGTGGCATAACCAAGAAAAGTACAAGGGGCTGATCTAAAGTTTAACTTGTGAGTGTTATATGGTCTAAGATAAAGAAAACACAGACAACTAAATACTCTCAAGTTTAGATAATCAGGCTTGACATTGTACAACATTTCCAAAGGACTTTTAAACTCTAAAACTTTTGTTGGTAGTCTATTAATTAAATAAACAGTTGTAGTAAAAGCATCAGGCCAAAATTTTAAACGCATAGCTGCTTAAGCTAGTAATGTGAGACCTGTCTCAACAATTTGCTTGTGTCTTCTTTCAATTATTCCATTTTTTTCAGAAGTGTAAGGACAAGTTATTCTATGAACTATCCCTTTCTTCTGAAAGTAATGCCTTAGTGGCATATATTCTGTTCCACCATCAGATTGAATCATTTGACTTGGCAGTTGGTTTGTTTTTCCGCCTGAGCAATAAACTGTCACACAGCACTATGAGTTCCACTTTTGGATTTTCACTTTTGGATTTCAAAAAATATATCCAAACATATCTGGAAAATGCATCAATAAATGATATATAATATTTGTATCCATAATCACTATGAATAGGTGCATGCCCCCATAAGTCTGTAGAAACTAATTCAAGTGGTTTACTATAGGTAGTTTTAGAATTCAAAAAAGGTAAATTATATGCTTTACCCATTTGACAGAATGTACATATATATGGCATAGAGATATCTTTGAAAGAAATATTATTATTACTCAATATATGTCTTACAATTGTAGCATTTGAATGCCTCAATTTATAATGCCACATATCGAATGTCTTACAATTTTCTTCCTGTTTGTATTCAGAATTATTACACCAATTTTTTTTAATTTCTGAATTTCTTGAATTAGCCACTTTGAACTTGTACAGCCCTTTATGTTCATTACCCTGCAAGATAATATCTTTAGTTAGGATATCCTTAACTAAACAGTATTGTGGGTAGAACTCAAAATGCACACTGTTATCCTTGGCAAACTGTGACACAATTAGAAATTTTTTTCTGATTAATGATACTCTAAGCAATTTATTTAGATATAATTGCCTTTTTCCCATAATATATTATCTGCCAGTATGGGTAATAGTAATAGACTTACCATTACCCACATATATAGAGTTCATACGTTTATACTCCCTGTTTCCAAGATTCAATTTGCTCAAGTTGTTTGTGATGTGGTTGGTTGCTCCAGAATCTATATACCAATCTTCATCGTATATATGCTCTGGCTTTACTGCTTCTGTTTGCTGGTAGTCTTTGTTGTCAAATTGATTGTTTGAAATATTTTGAACTTGGGCAACATTTGCACTGAGACTTTGACTTCTTTGATTGTTTGAATTTTGTCCTGGACCATAATTCAGATTTAATCTAAAATAACACTTAGCAGCAGTGTGGCCTAACTTTTCACAAATCTGACATCTTGGTATGTTGTTATTGTTCCATCTGCCTTTGCCTCTGGCTCTGTTAGCATATCCACCCCTTTTGCATTGTTTGATCGTTCCTTTTACTGCTTTGGTTTTTGCCTTTGTAATTTGCTGCATAGTTGACTGTGAAATTAGAATCTTGAGTTTTCTTGTTATCAAGTCTTGCTTCATGAGAAAGTAACATTGAGTGAACATCATCTATAGATGACAGAATTTTTTGAGATGATATTACAGCAACCACGGCTTCATATTCAACATTTAATCCATTTAGAAGTACCATAATTTATTCTGAATCACTGATTTTATGGCCTGCTGCTTCAAGTAGGTCACAAGTGGCCTTGATTTTAAAGAGATATTCTCTCATATTTTGACTGTCTTTCTTTATATTATGCAGCTGTCTTTTGTAGAACATGACTTTAGCTGCAGATTGTGTATTGAAAACTTTGTCAAGGGTTACCAAGATTTCATTGGCAGTCTTGCATCCAATAACATGTGATAGAATATTCATGTTTGTTGATGACAATAACTAAGAAAATATAAGTCTATCTTGTCTATGATATTTGACATATTCTTCATTGCTGACTATTTTTTTCCTTGTCGGTGATACAAACAGGAGGAATCTGTATTGCTCTCAGAATATAACTTTCAAGTCCATATCCTTATATTGCTGTTTCGACTTGAAGCTTCCATAGAAGATAATTATCTTCATTTAGGTGGACAGTAACCAATTGACTCTGAGGACTGATTGCAGTTTTGATCAAGTTTTCTACAGTGTTAGCAAGTTGAGTATTGTTGGCATTTGATGATGTCTCTGACTTGACTTCTTCGGCCATGATGATTCCGAGACAATCTGATTAGGAGGGAAAGATAAAAGAATGATGCAATTAAAACAGGAATTGAGTTCAAAAACTCAAAGTGAAATGCAGAACAGGTAAGATGCAACCAAAGAAATTCTTAGATAATGAGTTTCTGATAAGATTTATTTCTGGATGGCACTTTCTGTTTCTTGATCTGGATTTCTATGAATTTGATTGCAATCTTTCAAGATTCAGTGATGAATCTTGCTACAGCCAGTTGGATTGAAACTGGCGAGGCACAGGATTTTGAATTGAATCAATCCTTTAAGTGATGAGATGCAGATTTTTGATAAGGGATAAATTCAGATGATGAGGTTATCCTCTGATGAGTATTTCTCTGTCTGTTAAGCAATTTCTGATGGGCTCTGATATCATAAAATATTTTGAATGCGAAAAATATTTTATAAGCAATTTGATGAAGAGAGAAAGTGAAACAGAATTTATTAATGATCTCAAAAATTGATAATTACAAATGAGAATGTTGTTCGATTTAAATACATTGTCTTTAATGCAATATACAATTGTAAATGGGCTTCAGCCCATGACCCTGAGCCCGAATCAAGAAAATACTCTTCAGTGGAAATTGATGGTTCAGATTGAAAGTAGCATGGATCCAGTGGTTGAGCAGAACCAGCGGCATCATATATATGGTGTCGACATGAAGGGTTTACTTTCTTATTTCATTATATATCCTTAATTATAATCTTCACAATCCCTTGCCATATTAGGTTTAGAAAAACTGAAAACCAAATTCATGGAAAATTATTCATCACTATGACTTGTCTTTGGATATGGAAAAAGAAAAAATCCAGAGAAAAGCTAACTTAGAATACGAGATTACAGATTGATGCAAATCCATAAAATTTTAAAGTGGACAGGCATACAACTGTTCAGAAAATTTGCTTCATTTCTATCCTCAATCTTTAACAAAATGGTATTGCATTATGTTCACTGATAAATCATTATGATGGAAAAACTCAACTCAGTATGCCTTAGTTTCATCTTTCTATATGGTATGATGTTGCGTGATGGACCACATACATTAATGTTTCCGTATGCTTCCTTTTTTAGCAATGGTTACGACTCAGTGGATCTAGCCGAAACGTCTAGTTACTCATGCTTTTGTTGTTTTTGGAATCTTAAGATCGATGAGAAAGCGCACTTAAATGCCTAATCCAGGTACATACAGAATATCTGTCGAAGGCCTATGCAATGGTTATGATGCAGTCAATCATTATTTTTGCTTCTAATACAATCGCATATAACAATATTTCTGACAGTACTCTCGTTCCTAGTTATTGCATTAAAGTGGGAATGAAAACAAGTAATTCAATTATTAATTAGAAGAAAAATGTTTATAAAATGCGTTTCACGATTTGCGGAGAAAATTGTTATATTAAAAAGGCTACTTTTGACATTCCATTACTTGTGTAAATAAGTTTACTTTATAGTCCAATTCATAGACTATTTTAGTTAATCCTTGTATAAAAGGCTGTTCTTTTTATCACTATTCGAGCAGTGAGGAGTTACCTGTATTGGACTGGTTTCCCGCACTATCCATCTACAATTATATAGATGGTTTCCAGCATACCGGAGCTCTTTTTTACTTTTCTTTTTGGTCCACTCTTTATTATGCCTGCTGGTCAGATATAAGTAGTTTTAGAATTGTTCGGATGGCAATGCTCCTTTAAGTTCCATTTTTATTTCTCACTTTATTTTTTATTTTATTTTTCTTTTTAGAAAAAAAGATATTCATTGGAAAATATAGAGAATCAACCCATAAATAAGAGTATTGACCACCTCTAATCGGCCAGTGACATATGGGCAACATGTTTAGTGGCGCTTAAACCAAGCACATATATGACGATCATAGAAACTAGTTGATATATGTGGACATGCATAAAAATTTGAAATTGTAGGAGATATTTATTGAATAATATATTTGAAATTGTATGATAGCATATTCAAAAGATACTTATAAAGAACGATTAGGTTAAGTAAATCACCGCCATTTATTTAAGATATGAACTACAATAAACAGAGGTGGATTCACTCATCTTGGATGTAAAAAAAGTAATAAAAAAATATGAACTTTTGTTAGTTTAGCAATAAAGTTTTTCTCCTCATAAGAAAAAAACCGTTTTTTCTTCTATCTCTTGTCTATCTTCTTTTAAAACTCAATTCTATTTGCTATTGAAGAAAACTTTCAACAGTTCAGGGAAGTGGTTAATATTTAACATCCTATTCAACTCTTGCAAAATAAAAATGTACAGATCAATTAATGATATATGAGAATAGTTCATTAGTTTACAATCAGTCGTGGAAAAATTGTACAAAAGTAGAAAAAACAATAAGCAAGATATAGATTTGCCAATTGAACATTACTCATAGTAACAATTTTTCTACTACTCCAAATAAATAGTAAATAACTATAAAAAATAACACAGATGCACGATATTTGTACTGGTTCCACTATCATCAAGATAGTATACTTTTAGTCCAAAGGGGTGAGATTTATCACCCAATGAGAGAGTTACAAGAGATTACAAGATAATAGTTTACATAACCAAAGCCCTATAGGTTTAACAAAAAGAGATACTCTATTTGGAGATCGCTGGCTGAATGCCAGCATAGGTCTACAGTGAAGTCTGCTCTCAATGTATAGGCAGTGCAAATTCATGAATGATGTCGATTAAGTTACCAAAACATGGTAAGAAGACAATGGAGGAAAGTTACAATGGTAATAATTGGTGCAAAGATAGCAAGTAATTCACTCATTAGTTTAATTAGCAAAGATGGAAGAAAGTAATCCCTACTAAAAAAATGGCTTCTTATAGCAGTAGCAGTTTACGTCGGCTAGCGACGGCTAAAAATTGCGGCCCGATGCTAGCCATCGCATAGTCTGTATATACAGACAACAACCCATGAACAAAAAATTTCACTCTCTCCCCCCAAAATAAAAAAACTGCCCCCTCCTTCTCCATCTTCCCAGCTGTCGCACCCCTCTCCCCCTCCCTCCCGCTGCCTCCTATCATCGTTTGCCGCCACCAACGCCGTCGCTCCTTCTGGTATCTCCTCTTCCAATTTTAGCTTAAAATTTAGGTATGATAATAAAACCCTAATTTCGAAAATTCATGGATTATGGATTTGAAATTGATGATTATTTGGTATGAGTTGATAATAATGTGTTCTAAGTTGATTTAGAGATGTAATTAAAACCCTAATTAGAAAATTAGTTGAATATGGATTTGTAATTGATGATTATTGAGTATTGGTAATGTTAATACATAGTGTATTAGAACATTAGTTGATTTTGAAGATTTTAATTAGTGGTTTGATTATTTTTATTATAATTTAGAACCATGTTTGATAAGTATGTGTTAATTATAAGTGTTATTGGTTAGTAAAAATTAATTTAATTTAATTTATTATAAGTGTCAACTTATAATTTTAGTTTACAAAATAGTTAAGTTATAATTCTAAATTATTAACTGAATTTTAAATGTGAAAATTAGCCACAATGACCTCTTTAGCAAGTGCAATTAGTTTCAAGGACATACAAAATTTTCAAATTTATTAAATAAAATATTTAAATATTTGAATGAGCTATTAAATTTTGAAAGGAGCATAATAAAAAAATATTTTACTGATATTAATTTTGTAAAAAAATTAAGAAATGAATATAACAACAACAAATATTCTACTGGAATCAATTTTGTAAAAAATAAGAAATGAACATAACAACATCAAATATTCATCTAAAATCGATTTTATAAGAACTTAAGAAATTAATATAAGAACATTAAATATTTTACTGAAATCAATTTTGTAACAAAATTAAGAAATGAATATAACAACAATAAATATTCTAGTAAAATCGATTTTGTAAAAAATAAAGAAATGAATATAATAACATTAAAGATCTTGCTAAAATCGATTTTCTAATAAAAAGTAGGAAATGAATATAACAACAATTAATATTGTACTAAAATTGATTTTGTAAAAAAATGAAGAAACAAATATAAAAACAACAAATATTCTAGTAAAATCGATTTTGTAAAAAAATTAAAATGAATATAATGTTGATTTGAAAGAAGCATTAACTATTATTTCAACAAATAATTGACGCTAAAAAATTAAAGTCTTTAGTTCCAGAAGGTTTTAATTTAGTTTACAAAATACAATAACAAAAATACACCCCTTATATGCTAAGCTATGTATAGAAAAGAAGTGAAGTGAACTGCTGTCTAAATTAGACGGAAGTATAGTGTGTGAAGCTTTTAGCCCTAATTGGCTTTACTTTATTTTAGAAAATACAACAATAAATATTCTAGCAAAATCGATTTTGTAAAATGAAAAAAATGAATATAATAACATTAAATATTTTTCTAAAATCGATTTCTAATAAAAATTAGGAAATGAATATAATAAGAATAAATATTATACCCAAATCGATTTTCTAAAAAAATTTGAAGTGAATATAATGTTGATTTGAAATTAAGTATTAAATATTATTTCAACAAATAACTGACGATAAAAAATTAAAGCCTTTAGTCCCAAAAGGTTTTAATTTAGTTTAGAAAATACAACAACAAAAATACACCCCTTGGATGCAAAGTTATGCGCAGAAGAGAAGTGAACTGAAGTGCTGTCGAAATTACTAACATATATTTTAAAATTAGGAGCAATGTTCGATTATTTTCTCGACCTTACTTGGATGTATGAAGTCGGAACTGGCATGAAAGTTTCGGTGGAGGAACATTTCTACAACGGTGTACATAAATTTATTAGATTTGCTACATCTAATAATCGAAATAACGAAGAACTTCGATGCCCTTGAGTAAGTGCCAACATTAAAGCATTGGAAACTAGACACAGTTAAAGTACATTTGCATAAATCTGATTTTGTGCCAAATTATTATTTGTGGGATAATCATGGAGAACATTCTGCACCTACAACTAATTCTGTAGTGTCAGAGGAGAATATGTTATGACGATTCCAATAGAAGATATAGTGGAAGATGCATCACGATCAATATTTCCTACCATCCAAGTTGACGATCAAGACGTAAACATCGAAGAAGAACTGAATGTGGGAGCAATTTTTTTTTATGATTTACTATATGTTGCTAAGAGGCCGTTGTGGGATGGTTGTAAAAGTGGAACCGAATTATCAATAACCGTCGAATACATCACTATGAAATCAAAATTCAACTTTACAGAAGCTGGATTTAGAGCAGTTGTACAAGCCGCAAAACGACATATGCCACCTAATAATCTGATGAGCGATAGTCATTATAAAGTGAAAACACTTATGTCGGCTTTCGGTCTGTCGTATCAAAAGATAGATACATGTATAAAAGGTTTTATGTTATATGGAAAGATGACATTAACTTTAGAAACTGCAAAATATGCAATGAGGAAAGATACAAACCAAGAAAAAAGAAATGAATGGAAGTTCCATACAAAGAATTCCTTATTTACCCATCACTCCTAGACTTCAAAGGTTATATGTGTCTTTAGCTATGGCATGTCATATGCGATGGCACAGTGTGAGAACACAGGAAGAGTGAACTTTGCCACATCCATCTGATGGAGAAGCATGGAAACATTTCGATAAAACATACCCTTCATTTGTTGCAGAGAGTCATAACGTGAGACTTGCTTCATGTACGGATGGATCTTCACCATTCTCTCAGTTTGGTAGTATATATTCATCTTGGCCTATTATCATTACTCTGTATAATTTACCTCCATGGATGTGTGTGAAAACTCCATATATGTTTCTGACTGTTGTCGTCTTTGGCCCTGATGATCCAACACAAGGAATCGATGTTTATTTACAACCATTGATAGAGAAGTCGAAAACACTATGACATGAAGGATGTGACATTTCGAGGAAAAAGAATTTTCATATGTTTTCTTCTTTATTATGGACTATTAGTGATTTCCCTGCATATGGGATATTTTGAGGTTGGAGTACAGCCGGTGGTCTAGCTTGTCCTTATTGCATGGAAGAAACACGAGCATTTTCTTTACGGTATGGGAAGAAAATTTCATAGTTTGATTGTCATCGGTGTTTTCTCCATCCCAATCATACTTTGAGAAGAGATTTAAAAAAGTTTAAAGCTAATAGAGAAGAGAACATGCAATCACCAAAGGTTTGGTCAAGAGATAAAATATATGAGATAGTGAAGGACTATCCGAAAATACATGAAACAAGAGTGCAAACTGAAATTCCAGGTAAATCGAACATTCATAATTGGTGCAAACAAAGTTTATTTTGGGAGTTATCATATTGGAAAGATCTTCGACATAATATTGATGTGATGCACAATGAAATAATATATTTGACAACGTGTTTAATACTGCTATGAATATAAAGGGCAAAACTAAGGACGATGTGAATTCGATACTTGATATACAAACTTTTGTAAATATCCCAAACTTCATATGAATCCCAATGATAATAAAAAAAGCCAAAGCATGTTATGAACTAGACGACAAGCAAGTAAAACTCATGCTAAAGTGGATGGAAGGAATAAGATGTCCTGATGGGATTTCTTCTAATCTTCGTAGGTGTTTGACTTTAAAAACAATAAACTTAGTGGGATGAAAGTCATGATTTTCATATCATGACTACGTGTGGTTTTTAAAGAACTGTTGCCCATAAAAGTATGGAGTGTTATAACAGAATTAAGTATGTTTTATAAATAGCTTTGTTCGACAATGTTAAAAGTCGATTGTATACGAAAACTTGAAGTAGAAATTCCTATAATGCTCTACAAACTGGAAAAAATATTTCCACTGGATTTCTTTAATGTAAAGGAGCAATTAGCTATTCATCTTCCATCCGAAACACTTCTTCGAGGTCATGTGCAATATTGATGGATGTATCCAATTGAGAGGTAATACTAACTATCCGTAATATTTATGTTATTCTAAATTGAATTGAATTAATTTTCTAATAGGTCTTTGTTTGAGAGGTAATTCAGATTTACATAAGAAAATTTGAATTGAAATAATTTTCTAATAGGTACTTATGTTTTCTGAAGAAAAAATTTAGACAAAAAGCACGAGTAGAAGGGTCGATTTGCAAATCATATCTTGAAGAAGAAGCTTCATTCTTTTTTCTCAAATGTAAGTGTTCCTCGTAATGTTGAATCCATTGAACAAGATTCCTCTCAAGCAATGCTATCTATTTTTAGACAACATGCAGACCTGTTGGAAAATGTGTGGAAATATGGTTAGACTATAGAGATTACCATACGCACACATATGTTCTTCTTAATTGTGTTGAAGTTGCACCATTTGTTAGGTAATAATAAATTCATACTTATTTTAGTTATACTTACATGTTACTTATAATGGAACATATTGCATATATGTTCGCAGTATATACGAATCATGACATCCATCTAGAGATCTTAGTAAAGACTTTGCTAAATGGTTTTTGAACTATGTTTATGATCCAAGAAACAGTGTCGTTAATGAAGGATTATAACATCTTGAACTCGAACCAAAAAGAAATGTCAAGACTTATCCAATATTCTTCGTTAATGGATTTAAATTCAACACCATAGATTATGGGGCTAGCAAATTAACATATAATAGCGGTTTATTTGCCAAAGGTAGTAATGATCTAGATGAGCATATAAAAGATTTTTAATGCATCTTAAGATAGGTTTTAGGCTGACATATTATATGCAACCCGCAGAAAAGTTTTTTTTATTCAAATGCAATTGGTTCAGCAATGTTCCTGTTTCTGGAATCAACGTGCACAAAGATCATAAGCTTATTGAAATAAAGCATACCACACATTATTATAAGTATGATCCTTTTGTACTAGCCAAGCAGGCATTACAAATTTATTTTGCTCCGTATCCATCCTTAAAAAGAGATAAAGCAGATTGGTTGGTTGTTTTTAAAACAAAGGCAAGATATACATTTGTTGGAATTAATATTCTAGGCGAAGCAGCATATCAAGCGGATCTTGAGCCAAATGATGAAAAGGTAATAACTGATGATATTGATGTAGGGTTGTTGAATTATGAATCGAATGAATTAATAAAAGCCTTTAAGAGCATAGAAGAAAAGGATGTAGAGTACGAGACCAAGTCTGAATCTAAAAACGACGAAGACTAATAATTCTAAATGATGACTATGTTGTGAGCTATGTATCTGTTGTTGTGCATTGTGTATTCCGAGTTTCCAAGGTTATATGTTAACTATGTTGTGAGCTATGTATCAATTGTTGTATATTGCATATTTTGAGTTATCGATGTTATATGTTAATATTGATGACTATGTTATAAGCTATGAATTGTTTTTTTTTTAATTCCATGAAATGGTATATTTTATCACTATATGAAATGATTTATTTGTAGCAGATATGCCTTTTAGGAGACATGGCAGCAGATCCCAGCCTTCGTAGCCTTCTCCTTCTCCTTCTTCTGGCGCCGGTGCCAGCGTCATAACGCCAGATGTACATCCAATGGCAGAGGTTGTTCCTAAGAGCGTGGGGTAAGTATCAAATTTATTGCTTGTTTTAATATTTAAAATTATACTAATTAAATTACTACATTAAAATTAACACAGGGGTTTTGAAGTTGAGCCTTCGGATTGCATCCTACAAGATCCAGGAAGGCCTATATGAGTTGGATGTCCAGATGTTGGTCTCATTGGGATGACATCCCAAACCATGTTAAGAACGCTATATGGGTCGACTTGATGGTAAGCATAAATTTATAATTCATTTGAAAAATAATATAATATACATAATTTTAATTAATTTCAATATACAGGCCACCATCCGTGTTGATACGCAGGATAAGGATGTGTTTGCAAATCAATGGAACTAGAGGATGCGGAAAAATTATAGGGACGGGCTTTCCAAAGCAAAGAACACGAGAAAGAAACCGTCGTAGATGAGTGTCGATGTTTGGGCAGAATTTCTCCAACTGTGGGAAACCCCTGAAATGAAAATAATTTATTTAATTTCGTATATTAGTTGCAATAAATTAGTTAAATATGTCTTTGAATTTATAAGCACTATCAACACGCAATCATGCAAACAGGAATAAAAATCCTGTTTTGCACCATAGTGGATCTAAATCCTTTCAGCAACATCACGCGGAGTTGGTAAGTTTAGCAATTGCGTTTATAAATAGATGTAATATTGTTTAATCATTTTGGTAACATTGTTCATTAACATTATACATTAATCATATTTTTAACAGCGTAGGAAGTTGAATCATGAGCCTAAAATGGCTGAATTCTTCACAATAATGCATGATGTCGAGCAGAGAGATGAGGAAGGCAATGTGTCATATACCTGAACAGATGATAAATCTCAATCAATAATAGCAAACATGCTTAATTTTTTTTACTTCAAACTTCAAAACTTCTAAATTAAATATTTATTATGACAAAATTTTGTTCGTGATCGCATGCAAGATATGACATAGAGCATAATCGAGTGGCGCAATCCATTGGCCGTCAGTTAACCTTAGAGGAGTCAAACAGTATATATGATGCTTTGATTGACCCTCCTTCACGAAATAGGCATTACGGTTTCGAAAATCAGGAAGTAAAATACTTTATTAACTAATATATAAGCAATATGTAATATTGAGCATAAATTATAACCCACTATTAATAATTTACAGGCCATGACGATCCAGTCGTCCTATAGAAGACCTCAAGCTGACGAGTAGATAGCTCAATTGAAACAATAGCTAGCGGAGATCAATGATTGCAGAAAGAGTGGGGCGTTGGCGCAGTAGCTAGATGAGCGTACTACGGCATACTTAGTTGAGGATGGGACAATGTCGGGGGAGAATGATGACAATGTGGATGATGAGTAGGTATGGCTGTGTTTCTGATGGATTTTAATCATTTTGTTTTTTAATATGTGACATTTATTACATTTATGGATTTGATACTTGTTTGTTGGTTGGGTTATTTGACGGATTAGTGGATGTTTTGTTTGATGTACATGAGTTGGTTGGTATGTTTTGTTTGATGAACTTGTTTGTTGGTATGGTTTTGTAGTTTGATGAGATATTGGTGTTGAAATGGTTGTGTAAATATTGATATTTGCGTTATACATTAGATTATGTGTAATATGTATGAGATTATACGATTCTTGCATTAGTAGTAGTTGTGAAACTTAGTATATATGTATTGTAAATGAGGTGGATGGAGGTTTGTGTGTTTGGATGGCCGAAGGAGAAGGTTTGTGCAGAAATTTATTTCCATATTAGTGATGGCTAGCGACGGTCTGTTGTTCAGAGTTTAGCAATGGCTAGCGACGGCTGTTTGGTTCTAGGTAAGTGATGGCTGGTGTCGATTTGCAGCAGCCCTTCAACTATTAGGATTTTGTCACATGTCCACTTAGCCGTCACAAACCATCGCTAATATGGCAGCGGATCCATCACTAAAGCCGTCGCTTTCTTTGTTAGCGACAAGGTAAATAGCGATGGCATATAGCGACGGTTGGCAATGGCTAGCAAAGGCCACCGACGCCGTTTTGCCGTCGCTAAATGAATCCGCTCTTGTAATGCCCAAAGCAATGCGATAACTGAGAAAGAAATAATATACATATTATTTTGCAAATATATTATTCCATAACATGCGCATGCATTTATTTCATTGTAATCTTATACAAATGCGATCTAATAATTAAGCATTTCCATAACAAACACACATGGTTACTTTTTTTTTACAGATTTATTTTCTTCTATTTGTAATTTTGTATCATCAAAATTTTACACTCCATCTTGATGCAAAATCGCATGTCTCCAACACCCACCTCGATTCAAATTCTCTTTTAAACATAAAAATGTTTAAAAAAACGAACTCCACCTTCAACCAAAATCTCCTAACGAGATAGAACCAAAAATGAATACTTACCCAGTGGATTCTAGAAGACACCTCCCATCACACCTTACTAATGTGATCAACCAATGTCCCCGTCCATCAACAAAGTGTTGCAAATATCCAAAATCAAAAAAAGGTAGACACTAAAATAATTTTATTGCCACCAAGACCAAAAAGTTCTCTCAATCACCAATCCAAATACAGAGCCAAAAGAAAAAAAAAGCCATTGGACATAAAAAGGCTAATTCAAATCTCTATATGCAAGACAAATCTCTCTCCTCCCTCATTCCGTCATGTGGCACTACAAGTCATTGAGGAAAAAAAGAAACTAAGTTCGAGACACACTCAAACGCACCAATATGCAATCAACAAATCCCAAGCTAGCTAGCTGTTTCACTATGTCCCCAAAGTCCATACATGATTTGCATAACTCCTTTAAGATGGCATCATAAAATCGATGATATACCTCAACGGAACCAAATCTGTCACTGAACTCTCCAAAACGGCATCACAAGTCGACAAGCCTAAACGGCGCCAAATCTATCACCAAAATCAGCTACATCAGTTGAACTCTTCAGTATTATGAGCACCACTCTCAATACTCTAAGAACCAAGTGGACTATAAATATGGTGTACCAAAAGAAGATGGAATCTCCTTTTGCAGTCTCCTAAATTTTCCATAGAAATCAACATAAAACTAACACATCAGCATTGAGACGTGAAGCAAATATAGGTTACCAAATCCAGATGTCCCTTCAACACACTTAACTCCTTGTCACCAAAGATCCAAGACTGGAACGCTCTTCTCTCTCAATATAATCTCCTTCATCTTTATCTTCCATATTGCACAAAATCTCTTTTTCCATCCAAATGAGTAATAACATAATTACCATCGGATCTACCGCTCTTTTTAGAAACCATTGATGCACAAATTTAAACAAAACGCCTTGCTCTAATACTAATCAATTGTGCAAAAATTACATAAACGCAGAAAAAACAATAAACAAGATCTAAATTTGCTAATTGATCATCGCTCAATCCAACAACAATTATTCTACTACTCCAAATAAATAGTAAATAACTATAAAGAAGAAAAGAAATGCATAATATTTATACTGGTTCCACTATCATCAAGATAGTGTACATCTAGTCCAAATGGGTGAGATTTTATTATCCATGAGAGAGTTATAAGAGATTATAGGATAAGAGTTTACATAACCAAAGCCCTAAACTAGGGTTAAGAAGAAGAGACACTCTATTTGGATATCGCTGGCTGAATGTTAGGATAGGTTTACAGTGAAGTCTTCCATTAATGTATAGCCAGTGCAAATTAATGAGAGCAGTCGATTAAATTACCAAAATATGATAAGAAGATAATGAAGGAAAGCTACAGTAGTAACAAATGATGCAAACATAGCAAGTAATTCACTCGTTCCTTTAATTAGCAAAGATGAAAGAAAGTAATTCCAAAGCAATGTGATTACTGAGAAAGAAATAATACACATATTATTTTGCATATATATTATTCCACAATGTGCACATGCATTTATTTCATTGCAATTTTATGCAAATGCAATCCAATATTATCATGGTTACTGTGTTAAGCATAATATGTATAGGATGTTATTTATATTCTTTATCTTTGCCCTGTCATTGGCTTATACCTTACTTTATTACACAGGTTCAATATTCAGACATATCATTATATAAGTTAGTGCATATACAGTTTGTGTTCTTTTTAATTCTTATTTAACAATCCTACCAAATAAAAATTAGAATCCTAGATGAGTGTATACTTGTTATGTCGGCTGATGACATGACTTATATTCCCACGAATAATATCCAAGTCAAGTTTTAAACAATGAGAACCATCAACATAATTTGTATGGGGATAACGCTCTAGCTGGCATAACTCGTTTATTTATTATGGAAAAACACGATATCGGATCAATGTTTTCGTGTCCAACCCATTCATGTGTTGGTTATTTAATATCGTTTCAAGGTATCGCAAAAATATGTATTTATATGCATTTTAAATGAATCCAAATCATACAAGTAAAATACGTATCTTGCAATCAATATATTTCATTAGCTATACTATATTAGGTGACAAACAAAATAATGATAATTGTAAGTAGCAGTGGTGATAATAATGATAACATTACGCTATAAGAACAACAGTGTTTTCTGATGGATATCGACCGTCGGCGGCTGTTACAAGGCCATCAAAACTGTAGGAAAGTCTGTCGGATTGTGAATCTCGTTTCGTAACGTCTTCTGACGGAACCAACGACATATTTTCGATGGTGACCAATGACAATCAGGGATGGTTTCCGACGGCACTGTTGGACATGTGGCAAATCAAAATGACAAAATTGTTGTCCGAAGCCGACGGAATCTGTCGAAATTTGCCGTAGATAGCCATTGGAAGCCGTTGAAATGTGATGACCTATAAGTCGTCGGTAGCCCTTTGAAGCAATCTGGGTGTTTTTTTCTTTTGTTTTTAAGCCTGCTGCCTTCCAGACACTACAAACCCATCAATACACATAACAACTCCATTTCGAGTATATATAAACCACTAATCGTATAAATAACCAAACATAATATTCAATCCAAAAAATCCATATCCAAATCAAACATAAGATTATATACAAATCCATCAAAATGTATCAAACACATCCTCACCCACTCGTAGCTTATATATGCAGACAAAAAACATAATAGAACATACCTAACATCACTCATTATCCCCTGCAGAAGCACCCAATGAAGGAAACCTTTCCTAGTGCTCCATATACTTCGCCAAGCACTGGTTCAGTTGCTCCATCTGCACAGCACGACGGAGACCATTCTCCTGCAGCTCGACGATGTGGGCTCGTAGCTCTACAATTTCTTCTTTATCTTGAGCCATCTTATAAGCCTTCTAAGATATCCTAGCTTGCGAATAAAAATAAATTGTTATAATGCCTCCAACATCATAAACGTAATTTACATAACTTTAATTGAAAAAAATGCAACATTTGAATTTACTTTATTTTTTGAAAATTACCGCTTGGTTCCCAAATCCATAGCGCCTGCTGCGGGATGATGGATCCATGACGAACACAAAAATAGAGTCCTTCTCATCAGTGGTCGGCTTATCCCGTCCTGTCTTAGCCAGCAGTTATGCCCTGCTTCCTGGAACTTTTGTTGTAATGCAAAATACAATTGATTATAAATAACAGTACTTAAAATAACACTAATCATTTTTAAGTAGACTAATCGCTATACTAAATAACAAAAAGTTGGAATGGTCACTGGTATGAATAACACTAGTGAAAATATCTATAAATGCGTACTTAACTAACTGATAACTATTAACTTAATTATAATATACTTATAAAGGCAGCAGTTGCGTTATCATCATGCTCCCATGAGTATACGACTGAGCCCGAATCGTCAGTCTACTTCAGGGCATGAGTATGAACAAAAACATCCTAATATGACACAAGACCCTCTCACACTCTTTCCTGAAATATGAACATATGTATGTGTGTGTGTGTGTGTGTGTGTGTGTATTTTATATTGTTTTATTAAATATCTATTAACAAATTATAACTTAAAATATAAAAATGTGAATATAAAATTTTACCAAATCCTCGCCATGATGCTGGAATGACTTGGAACCACCACGATGTGTGACGGGATTCTTGTTTCTGTTTGCGGGGTTCCTATCTAACTCCCTCTGCAAATTTAAATTGGAAATAACATTTAACAGTTCTAAATTATGTATTAAATACATGCAACAATTTAAAGTAATTAAATGTGGTAAACTTACCTGGAACTCCTCATTGCTCGACCATGCGACCCAGGCCTTCCACACTGTATTCCTATAACTTTTGGCAATTTTTCTATTCCAATGGCACTGCACCAAGAAAAATCAGTCTCTTGTAGGTCTACCGAACCCTACAGGTTGAGAAAATGAAAGTTATACATTTTTATAAATAGTCTACAATATATAAAGTGGTCTAGGATCAAATAGAAAATGCAAAATATAAATTTACACTTACGAGGAAGTCCTACCAAATACTCTCTCTAACATTATCGGTATCTTGCTCTACTTGGGCCAGTAGGCAGTCATCCTGCTCATATATGCCTAGATATAGAGAGTACTATAGCATATGGTTTGACCTCAAAGCCACTATGTTAAAAAGAAACAAACATTTAATAATGCGAGACTGATATATAATAGATCGTACATAAAATACTGTAAATACTGAAATAAATTTAGTGCTTACGACCCATCAGCTTTGGCCCGCAACCAGACTACAGGAAGAGCTGCCGCATGCGATGGGCCACTGCCATCACTAGCTGGAGGCGCACCAGTCCCTCTCTGAGAAGATGGAGATCCTGTATGGGAAGAGCTACGTCTATGGAAAAAGACATATATATTACATGTTACAAACATATCATATATGAGAAATATATCATTTAATTATATAAAACATACATTATGACAGAGCATAAAAGGAATATGTGAAATAGATTATGACTAAACATATCATTAGCAGAACATATCATTTTTAATGAGAAAATGTAACATAAATAAACAAAGAAATTACCTTCTCTCGAAATGTAGATTATTAATCAGTTCTCGTCATTTTTCGATTCAGAATCCGTTTCATACTCTATGTTTTTTTTCCTTTGTAGTCTCAATGCTTCTATTAAATTATTTGATTCATCGTTTAGAGGTCCAAAATCGGTTGATCGTCGGTTACTTTTATTCCAGTATTTTCCTCGATATCTAATTGATAAGCTTATTCGTCTTGAATATTCTATCCATCAAATGTAAATCTTGCCTTTGTTTTAAAAACAGCCAACCAATCTACTTTATCTCTTTGTAGAGATGGATGCGAAGCGTAATAAACTTGAAGAGCTTGTTTGGTAAGTATAAAAGGATCGTACTTATAATAACACGATGTATGCTTTATTTCCATAAGATTATACTTTGGGTGCACGTTGATCCCAAAACCTGGAATGTTGCTGAACCAGTTGCATTTAAACAAAAAAAACTTCTTCTACAGGTCTTGTGAAATATGTTAATTGCAAAACCTGGGTTAACATGCCATAAAGATCATTTAGATCATCGCTACCTTTAACAAATACACCGGTATTGTTAGTTAATTTTTCAACACTGTATTCTTTGGTGTTAAATTTATATCCATTAACGAAGAATATTGGATAGATCTTAACTTTCCTTTTTGGTCTCATAGCTAAATGTTTCAATCCTTCATCGACCACATAATTTGTCGTGTGTTAAACATAACTTGAAAACCAAGTAGTGAAATCTTTGCCGATATAGCCATTTGGATGTTGTGATTCGTAAATACTGCAATTATAGAAGAAATTTTGCATTATAATTAACACATACGTGTGCATATGTGTATATACGCATATGTAGATGATATAATGCATTAAGAACAATATATATATTACCTAACAAATGGTGCAACTTCTACACAATTGAGAATAATATATGTATGAGCTACATGATAATCTTTATCGTCCAACCTTAATTCCACACATTTACTAGTAGGTCGGCCATGTTTTTTAAAAATAGATAAGTCGCTTGACAATCATCTTGACCAACGCATTCATCGTTACGCGTAGCACTTTCAAACGATAAGTTCATATGATTACTAAAATAATGAGAGAAAAAATGAAGTTTATTTTTCGATATATGATTTGCGAATTGGACCTTCAACTCGTGCTATCTATCTCACTTTTTTATTTAGATGATTTAAGTACCTATTAAGAATTATTCCAAACTAAAATTTATTTATACATGTAATTAAACTAATATTTAATATACTAAACATTAATACCTCTCAAATGGATACATCCATCCATATTGCACAGGCCTTCGAAGACTTTTACATGGAAGATGAACAGGTAAATGCTCCATAACATTAAATAAAGCTAGAGGAAATATTTTCCCTATTTTGCGAAGCAGTATAGGGATTTCTTCCTCAAGTTTACATAGATGATCAACTTTTAACGTAGTAGAACAAAGATCCTTATAAAACAAACTAGGTTTGTTACAACTGTCCAAACTTTTACGGGCAACAGTTCTTTAAAAGCAATGAGTAACAAATTTTCCATCATAATATGACAATCATGGCTTTTCATCCCACTAAGTCTGTTGATCTTATAGTCGACGCATCTAAGAATATTGGAAAAATTACCATCAGGAAATCTTAATCCTTCCACCCATTTTAAAAGTATTTTTAGTTGGTTATTGTCTAACTCATGGCATGCTTTTGGTTTTTTGTGTCATTTGGCTTAATATAAAGCTCAGGGTGATTACATATTGCTTCAATATCGTGTCTTGATTTCAAATCATCCTTTGTCTTTCCCTTAACATTAAAATTGTATTAAAAACGTTGTCAAACACGTTTTTAACGTTGTGCATCACAATAATATTGTGATGAAGTAGTAGATTTTCTAATAAGATAACTCCTAAAATATACTTTGTTTGCACCAATTACAAATCGTTGATTTACCTTAAATATCAATTTGTTGTTCGGTTTCATGTATCTTTGATAAACCCTTTACAATTTCATATATCTTCACTTGACCAAACCGTTGGTGGTTGCAAGGGTTCGTGTCTATTAGCTGTTAAGTTTTTTTGTCTCTTCTAAAAGGATGATTCATATGGAGAAAACACAGATGACAATCAAACCACGAAATTATCCTTCCTTGTGGTAAAGAAAATGCTCTTGTTTCCTCTCTGCAATAAGGACAAGCTAGGTGACCAGCCATACTCCACCCTAAAAGCATTGCATACTTAGGAAAATCGCCAATAGTCCACAAGAAAGAAGCAAACATACGAAATTCTTTTTTCTGAGATGTCGTATGTTTCAACTCCTTCATACCATAGTGATTTAAACTATTCAATCAACGGTTGTAAATAAACATTGATTCCTTGTGTCGGACCATCAGGGCCGGGGACGACAGTTGTGAGAAACATATATGGAGTTTTCATAGACATCCATGGAGGTAAGTTATAAGGTGTAACGATTATAGGCCAAGATGAATATTTAGAACCAGATTAAGAAAATGGTGAAAATCCATCTGTACATAAAGCAAGTCTAACATTACATCTCTCCGCTGCAAAATGGGATATTTTTTATCAAAATGCTTCCATGCTTCCCTATCAGCCGAGTGAATTAACATGCCTTCTTCCTATGTCCTAACACTGTGACATCTCATATGTTGCGAGGTTGCAAAAGATGCATATAACCTTTGAAGCCTTGGAGTAATAGGTAAATAATGCATACGCTTATACGGGACTTCCTTTCCCTTGTTCTTACTTGGTTTGTACCTTTTCTGATCACATATTTTACAATTCCTAAGTTTGATATCTTCTTTCCAAAACAACATGCAACCATTTAAACATGTATTTATTTTTTGATACGGTAAACCAAAAGCCAACATAAGTTTTTTCACTTCATAATGATTTTCACATATTAAATTATCGGGAGGCATATGCTGCTTCGTAGTTTGTACAACAGCTATAAATCCAGCTTCTGTGAGGTTGTATTTAGATTTAATAGCAATGTATTTTGCAGTTACTGATAATTGGGTACCGCTTGTACAGCCTTCCCAAAGGGGTTTCTTCGCGGAATCCAATAAATCATAATTTTTTTTATCTCCAAAATTTTGTTCTTCTTCAACGTTAACATCGTCATCAACAAATTGGGTGGTAGGGAACATTGAATGTGCTGCATCTTCAACCATATGTTCAATGAGATTCGTCGTAACAATTTCATTACTCACTACCTCCTATGACGGTACAGGATTAGGTATTACTAGTTCTCCATGACGATCCCATACCAAATAGTTCGGCACGAGACCGTATTGATGCAAATGAACTCTAACCATTTCTGATATCAAATGCTTCAATAATTTGCACCTACTACATGGACAACGGATTTCTTCGTCATTTCCATTACACTTAAAGCGAAATCAATAAATACGTGTACACCATTATTAGAATGTTGACTTATTGAGCCTCCAATTTCCCTTCGTTGTTGATACATTCAACTTCGATCAATAAAATAATTGATCGTCTCTTTGATGACCCACACTCAGCACCGTCTGAATCCGACACCAAACAACATGTGTCCTACATGGAGCGCACCGATTGCAGATGATCATGAGAAAGAAAAGAGAGGGTGAGAAGAAAGAGATAAGAAAGAAGAAGAGAAGAGAAGAAGAAGAGAGAGAAGCAGAACCAAAACAATACAAAATCTTATATCGCAGCGGAATAACATATAATATAGATCAATAATCTTTGCAAAAATAAACTGTAATATACATAAATCAATATCAGAGTACACAATAAATAATCATCAGCTCAGACAATTATACTAACTTGTCCTCGCAAATGCTGATAATTTACAATAACAACAATGTAAAGCAGCGGAAATAAACAGATACGTGTATACGACATGAAGATCTCCAGCTCACCTGTTGAAGCTCCAAAAGCACCAAACCTAAACCTGTAAATATACTCGGTCTGACCCGATCATTGAAAGAGAAGAACTCTCGGATCAGTCTGGTAAACCAGCATGATAAAAACACATCTCAACTGAATTGTTTTAACTTTATAAAAGATGTTCTTTTTATCAAAAGAAAGGTATCTCGTAAGACACGCCCACACATAAACACGGACGTGTTTTTCCCTTATGATAACCAAAAATTTTCCATATCAAATCACGTTATATTATAATAGTGTCTATTATACAAATAATAATCAACATAGCTGAAATTGTTACCATTATTAAATTCCAGCAATACAAGGCTCTACAAACAAAATGAAAGGCACGCAGTGGATTTTGGGTTCCATACAAATGACTACGTGAAGGGACTACCTTTCCGATAACTTGGTACAAATCTAGAGGGATGTACTTGTTAGGAACTGGAGATAGTGATTTTGATGACAACAACCTTTATAACTTATTTTATTATAACTTATATACTAACACTATTGTCTAGATATATATGAATGTTATTATGCAGGATATATATAAAGCATGGACTGATTATTGAAGACTGTACAGTATAATGATCAAGAATGAAGAAATCAAGTTTGAAGACTCATGAGTATCGAGATCAAGATTTAAGATAAGTGTCTATTTTTGTTAAACTTCATAATACATGGAAATCTTCATTCCAAATTTCATTTGAGATGAAAGCCATTTATACCTTCTTAGTGGCTTACAATCCCATGACAAGTAGCTTATAAACCTACGACAAGTGGCTTACAAACCCAGGAACATCCTAGTTTTGTACAAGTTCTCGAGTCCTGATGTGATGAAATATTCTGCAGGAAGAAGCTTGCAAAACTACTTCGAAATGATTTTTCAAAATGATTTTCCAAACTGCTTTTCGAAATGTTTTAGCTTTGAAAATTATCTTTTCAAAATGATGTTTAGCCTTAAAATATTCTTTGTTTTTGTTTTTAAATAAACTCTTGTTTTAAACTTCGTTTGTTTTTAAAAACTATCTTCTGATTTTTAAATATTCTTTATAATATATATACTTGAGATTTAAAATCAAATTTATAAATATACATTCTAAAAATATATTTTTCTACTCTTATTTATTTTAGAACATAGGAAAATTAGTTTATTTTACTCCAGAATCATTTTATCTTGTTTTCCTTTCAATACCATTTTCAAAATAAATTTTACAATATTTTTAACTAAGGGATGTCAACATCATGAGATACCCCATGTCGACATGGTGGTCGTTAAATTCAAAAGTTTCAATTTTCAAAGAAGTGTCTATTCGTTTAAACCTCTTCACGAATGGTTATGACGTTACTGGTCTATAAATAGCCTTCACAAGCAAATTTTTTAACTAACTATTTTCTTCACTCCTTCTTCTCCACAAATCCATATTCTAAAATTTTCATATTTTTAAGATCGTGTCGAAATTCTGCCGAATTCTTAAGTGAATCAAATTAGAATCTCATTCTTATTTAATTCTCTGCCCTCTCTTGAAGATCAAAGTGTTATTCGGAGTTATAGGATCAATTTGTAATCAAAAATTTATCGAGTCTATCTATAAGGTGTGGTTGTGCCTGGAAATCAATTGGGTGATCTTGTGTCTCGTAAATCAAGAGAGTTTTCTCCAGACTCGAATACAGGAGGGTACCTCAAGGCCTTTAGAAATTGAGGATTGTAGTCTCGATATAGGTATAATAAAAATCTTTACGACATGTTTGCCTTGGTGCAGGACTGGACGTAGGGTAACTCCGAATCAATATAAAATCCGATGTGCTTTTTCTTTTACTGCTTTTTATTTACTTTCTGCATTTGTGTTTGATTATGTGATTATTTTGTAATTAAGTTCTGCATTTGTTTGTGTCATAATTTTAATACAGTCCATATAAGTCTAAGAATCCATTAAACACTATTCACCCCTCCTCCAATGTTAAATTAGCCTTAAGATCCTTAATCCGCACTCCCTTTCAATTGGTATCAGAGCATAGGTTTTCATCGTTTTCATAATCTAAAACTTAAAAAGTTAAAAATGGAATTTTAGGAAATTTTGTTAATACTAGTTTGAATTTATGCATTTATCAAAGTATCATAAGTCTACATATAGTTTTATGAAAAATCAAGTTATCTACCGAATTGGTTTATTATGCAGGAACAGACATGTTACATGGCTTTTGAAGAATCAACAACCAATGGACAAACTGTGCAAATTGAGAAAGATAAATGGATACTTGATAGTGGATGTTCAAGGCATATGACTGGAAATCCCGAGATATTCAATGACATTATATATCAAGATGGTGTATTGGTTAACTTTGGAGATAACTCAAAAAGATATGTGATTGGCATCGGCAATGTCGGTAACTCTAAAACTCCTCTTATTTATGATATTTTGCTAGTTAGGAATTTAAAACATAATTTGCTTAGTATAAGTCAACTATGTGATAAAGGATTTAAAATTAAATTTGGAAAAGATAAATGTCAAATCGAAAATAATAAGTCAAATATTATCTTTGAAGGAATTAGGAAGAAATACATTTACATCCTTAGTATGAAAGTTTCAAATGATAACCTATGTCTTTTGGATAATACAAGTGTCCCTTGGATTTGGCATAAAAGATTTGGTCATTTAAATTTTAAACTGTTATCTATGTTATCAAAACTTGAGTTGGTTAGAGGTCTTCCCAGGTTAAACTTTAAAGTAGATTGTATATGTGATGCTTGCCAATTAGGAAAGTTTAAGAAAAGTTCATTTAAATTAAAAGATATGATTTCTACTTCTAAACCTCTAGAATTATTTCATTTAGATTTATTTGGTCCATCTCAAGTTCAATCAATTAATTACAATAAATATGTTTTTGTAATTGTAGACGATTATTCTAGATATACTTGGACAATTTTTCTTAAACTTAAAAGTGATGCTTTTGAATTATTTAATAATTTTTCTAAAAGAATTCAAAATCAACTTTCTTTAAAAATAGAAACTATTCGTAGTGATCATGGTGGAGAATTTGAAAATTAAAATTTTGAGAATTTCTGTAGCCAAAAAAAATATACTCATAATTTCTTTTTTCCAAGGACTCCACAACAAAATGGAGTGGTAGAATGTAAGAATAGAACGATTCATGAGTGTGCTAGAACAATGCTTTTTGATAATAACTTACCTAAAAACTTTTGGGCTGAAGCAGTCGCTACAGCTTGTTATATATTAAATAGGATTTTAATTAGACCATTAACTAATAGAACACTATATGAATTACTTTAAAATAAGAAACCCATAGTAGATTATTTTAAAGTTTTTGGTAGTAAGTGTTTTATTCTTAATACAAAAGATAATTTAAATAAATTTAAACCTAAATTTGACAAAGGTATCTTTATCGGATATTCTAATAGAAGTAAAGCATTTAGAGTTTATAATTTAAGAGCTAACACTATTGAAGAAACAATGCATGTATCTTTTGATGAAAATTTTAAAGATACTGTACAAATAGAAGATGAAGAAGATTTTGTAACTTTAAATAATGAACCTAATGAAACTAATTGTGAAATCATTCAACCTAATAAAAGTATTAGGCTATTAAAAGATCTTCTTGTGAAAAATATACTAGGAAATATTGAATCTATAGTTAAAACAAGAAATCAACTAAATAGTTTGAGTAATGTAGCTTTTATATCAACCAATGAACCTAAAAATCCAAAGGAAGCATCATTTGATGATTCATGGATTCTTGCTATGCAAGAAGAATTGAATCCTTTCACCAGAAATGATGTTTGGAAACTTGTTCCTAGACCTGAGGATAAAAGTATAATTGGAACAAAATGGGTTTATAAAAATAAAATGAATGAACTTAGTGAGATCGTGAGAAATAAAGCTCGTTTAGTCGCGCAAGGTTATTGTCAAGAAGAACGAATTGATTATGACAAAACCTTTGCAACCGTATCAAGACTAGAAGCTATCAGGATTCTACTTGCTTTCGTAAACTACAATAATTTCAGGTTATATCAAATGGATGTTAAAAGTGCTTTTCTAAATGGTTTTGTAAAAGAAGATGTTTATGTTGAACAACCTCCACTTTTTGAAGATAATAAATTTCCAAATCATGTATATAAATTAAAGAAAGCTTTATATGGTCTGAAACAAGCTCCTAGAGCCTGATGTGAAAGACTAAGATCTTATTTACTACACTCTGGTTTTAAAATTGGTAAAATAGATACAACTCATTTTATTAAAAGAAACAAAAATTATATTCAACTAGTACAAATATATGTAGATGATATAATAGTTGGGTCAACTAATAACACAATGAATAAAGAATTTGAAATGAGTCATATGGGATAACTGAATTTCTTCTTAGGACTTCAAATCAAACAATTAGATAAAGGAATTTTCATTAGTCAAGAAAAATATGCCAAGGATTTAATTAATAAATTTGGATTGACCACTTCTAATGGGAAACCAACTCCAATGACAATTAATGTAGCTCTAAGTAAAGAAGATAAATCAAAAGATGTTGATCAAAAATTATATAGAGGAATGATTTGTTCGCTACTTTATATAACAGCAAGTCGTCCTGACATCATGCATAGCGTCTGTCTCTGTGCAAGATAACAATCTCAACCTAAAGAAACTCATTTAAAAGCTGTTAAAAGAATTTTATGATATGTAAAATATACTTTAGATTATGGTTTATTTTACCTTAAAAATGATGTATTTGATTTAGTTTCATATTGTGATGTTGATTACGCTGGTTGTAAATCAGACCGAAAAAGTTCAAGTGGAACTTGTCACTTTCTAGAACATTCTCTGTTTTTCTGGTTTAGTAAGAAGCAAAACACTATTTCCTTGTCAACAACTGAAGTAGAATATATATCTGCTGCTTTGGCTTGTTCTCAAGTTATATATATGCTACAAACTTTAAAAGATTTTGGATTAATTATAACTAAATCACCTATTTATTATGATAATACTAGTGCAATAAACCTATCTAAAAATCCAACTCATCATGCTAGAGCAAAACATATTGATATTAGACATCATTTTCTTAGAGATAGTATAAGTAAAGAAGTCGTAACTCTTGAATATATTAATACTGAAAAACAAATTGCTGATATATTAACAAACCATTAAATGAACAAAATTTTACTAAATTTAGGAGAATTAGATATATGTTCATTAGCTGAAATATAGATTATAAATAATACAAGTATAGTTAATAATTAATATAAATAAACATTTCTCAAAAATTGAACTAGGCATGTCGACATGACCCATCTCCTTATGTCGACATACAGGCCGAGATTTTCAAATCTAAATTTCCCTCTAAAAGAAGTTATTTGGTTATATATTTATATTTTGACTTTTACTCCTTTTCTCTTTTCTATTCTCTGTAATAAATAGCAAATTAATGGCTTCATCCTCTAATAATGAACCTTCTACACCTACTTCTCCTTATTCTGGTCCTTTTCAATGTTCCATACATGTACGAGTCATCAAATTACAAGAGAAGATGAAAGATTTGCTTCAAATGATGATGGAAATTCAAGTGAGTCAACTGCGAATGGCTAAAGAACAAGATAGGCAAGACAGAATCCTTAGGAATTTATAAAAATTCCTTGTGGATAACCATGCCAATCCCATTGTCATCGAAGAATCATCACAAGCCATGGGTTCTGAAGAAGAAGAGCCTCTAGATGAACCACAAGAGGATCAAGAAGAAGAATATCCTCTGCCGGAACCGGATGTTCATATGAACGAAGACGATGCCGTGATTTGCGTTAGAGAGGTCCTTTTTGATGCTAATGGAAACTTGGTTGAACAACATGTTTCTTTTGTCTCCACTATCCAAGTTGTTTGGTCTATAAATCATCAATAGTTAAGGGTCCTCATTAAGCGTTTTTTTTTTCTTGATTGTATATTGGTTTGTTAATTTGTATATAAGTGTTATCTTAATTAATGTTCTTCTAAAAACAATTTTTGGCGTATAAAATCTTGAATTCCATTTAACTTAGGATGTTATATTTCTCTCATACATAGTTATTATTCGTATGTCATATGTTTGTTTATCTCATTTTTTTGTTGATGACAAAGAGGGAGAAGTTATATAAAATAGTAGGCTTGGAGTAAGGGGGGTTGTTGGTGTAAGAGGGAGTTATGGTATGATCGAAGTGGTAAGTATATTTTATAAGGGTGTCATCATCAAAAGGGTGGAGATTGTTAGGAACTGGAGATAGTGGTTTTGATGAGAACAACCTTTGTAACTTATTTTATTATAACTTATATACTAACACTATTGTATAGATATATATAAATGTTATTATGTAGGATATATATAAGGCATGTACTGATTATTGAAGACTGTACAGTATAAAGATCAAGAATGAAGAAATCAAGTTTGAAGACGCATAAGTGTCAAAATCAAGATTTCAAGATAAGTGTCTAATTTTGTTAAAACTTCATAATAGCATGGAAATCTTCATTCCAAATTTCATTTTGGATGGAACCCATTTCTACCTTCTTAGTGGCTTACAAACCCACG
The DNA here is from genome assembly GCA_030765085.1 of Allium cepa. Lineage (NCBI taxonomy): Eukaryota > Viridiplantae > Streptophyta > Magnoliopsida > Asparagales > Amaryllidaceae > Allium > Allium cepa. The sequence continues at coordinate 693,366,863 of CM060939.1, forward strand.
ACAAGTAGCTTACAAACCTACGACAAGTGGCTTACAAACCCACGAACACCTTGGTTTTGTACAAGTTCTCGAGTCCTGATGTGATGAAATACTCTGTAGGAAGAAGCTTGCAAAACTACTTCAAAATGGTTTTTCAAAATGATTTTCAAAACTGCTTTTCAAAATGTTTTAGCTTTAAAAATTATCTTTTCAAATGATTTTCAAAACGATGTTTTAGCCTTAAAATATTCTTTGTTTTTGTTTTTAAATAAACTCTTGTTTTAAACTTCGTTTGTTTTTAAAACTATCTTCTAATTTTTAAATATTCTTTATAATATATGTACTTGATATTTAAAATCAAATTTATATATATACATTCTAAAAATATATTTATCTACTCTTTTTTATTTTAAAACATAGGAAAATTAGTTTATTTTATTCCAGAATCATTTTATCTTGTTTTCCTTTCAATACCATTTTATAAACAAATTTTACATTGTTTTTAAATAAGGGATGTCGACATCATAGGATATCCCATGTCGACATGGTGGCCGTTAAATTCAAAAGTTTCAATTTTCAAAAGAAGTATCTATTCGTTTAAATCTCTTCACGAATGGTTATGACCGTTACTGGTCTATAAATAGCCTTCACAAACGAATTTTTTAACTAACTATTTTCTTATTTTCTTCACTCCTCTTCTCCACAAATCCATATTCTAAAATTTTCATATTTTTAAGATCGTACTGAAATTCTGCCGAATTTTCAAGTAAATCTAATTAGAATCTCATTCTTGTTTGATTCTCTTCCCTCTCTCAAAGATCAAAGTGTTATTCAAAGTTATAGGATCAATTTGTAATCAAAAGTTTATCGAGTCTCTCTATAAGATGTGGTTGTGTCTGGAAATCAATGGAGTGATCTTGTGTCCCATAAATCAAGAGAGTTTTCCCTGGACTCGAAGACAGAAGGGTACCTCAAGGACTTTAGAAATTGAGGATTGTAATCTCGATATTGTATAATAAATATATGTACAAGGTGTTTGCCTTGGTGCAGGACTGGACGTAGGGTAACTCCAAACCAGTATAAAATTCGGTGTGTTCTTTCCTTTTACTGCTTTTTATTTACTTTCTGCATCTGTGTTTGAATTTGTGATTGTTCTGTGATTAAGTTCTGAATTTGTTTATGTCATAATTTTAACTTAATCCATATAAGTCTTAGAATCCATTAAACACTATTCACCCCCTTTTAGTGTTAAATTAGCCTTAAGATCCTTAATCAGCACTCCCTTTCAGTAACTAGGGTTGAGATACTCGGCGTCTAAACTAACACAAGACCGGCCTACCCATTCCTGGATAGTACCAAATATGCCATCACTCCCGTCGTTCCCGACCTAAACTCTATGGCCACAAGCATACATCAACAATAATCAGATACACGACGTCATAGCGTGTAAAGATATATCTGAAAGAGTGATGACATCGCCTAATGGGAGCGACCCACTTAGCCTTGCGCTTCTATCTCTGTTTCAGTCATTTTCCGAGGAGTGAGGCCAAATAGGTACCGATTACCTTTCATATATTGTATATCACATCATCTTTGAATGCCACATTGTCATTTCCGTTGACTACTAATTGCCTTCGTCAAAAATACAACTCTTGAGTATGTACTTCTCAAGCAGGGTGTAAGCTAAGAGAAGTTGCTTTCTCCACTAACATATGATGTACATTTGTAAAAACCAATGTACATAATGCAATGTCAGACACACGTCTAGGAAAAGAACAAATCGAAGGTACTCTCCTACCACATCCTATCGGATTAGTAGCGATAACCCTTGCAATGGATATTCCATGAAGAGACTGCTACTATTAGATGTATATTGGGATTTTAACCCCAAAAGATCAACAAGCAATCCTTCACTATGAAAATCCTAAGTATCAATATCATCGACCAACCTGCACAATCGTAGTATAAATGTTGGTCCGAAGTGGTTTTCAGATAAATCTGATCCCGATCTCTTTGCACCACCAACGCAAAAGCGTTTCTCGACCTCACATAGAAACTAAGTCTCGTAGACTTATCACGTCTCCAACTTTCAACTTGCTATCCTTCGGCCAAGAAGAAATCTTGATAAATTGGAGTATTCAATCTGTACTACACAAATCAACCTTTTCAACACAAACGATAACAACCCTACACAATCAGTTACGTACTAAGTAAATGACTAATTAGTTTCTACATCAAGTAGAGAAACTAAAATGGTCAAATTTGATAGTCGGTTATTTAACTGTGACGAACTGGATTTTTCGCGCTAGAAAATCGACATCCATACTTCATATCGTATTCGAATGCCGTAGATTCGACCGTTCAAATCCGATTCGCCGGAGCTTATAACAACATTAAGTAAATAACACAGCGGAATAAAAGAATAATACATTGATATACAACTTTGATACAATATCTGATACAACAGATGATCCAATAGATATCAATATACATCAGAGATATGATATAATAGAATAGCAACAGAAAAGGGAAATAGATAACATCTAGCAGCGGAAAAATATAACTCTAAGATAGTCTTCAAGGAAGGACTCCAGCAGTAGCACGAACTCCCAATAACGGTGCACAAAGATAAGCAAGTCTCGTCCACATCCAAAGACTGAACTAGCTCCAGATAACCTACTAAACCTGACTATCTGAAAAACCCAACTCTAGACTGCTCGTGTAGAAAATTTTGAGCATCTAGAGTTTAGGAAAGAAACAATAAACTCCGGATCAGTCATGGGACTGGTGTGAGCAACAAAAACAGTTTATCTTTAAAAACAAACAACGAAATATTTTAAAATCAATTCACAATGCTTTTTAGAAAATGAGACTACCATAAGGCCTCCCGCACACACACACAATGCAAACGCAGAATCGGAGGAGATTTCTCCTTATGATAGTCAAAGATGCTTGATACGCATTAAAAAGAAACATTTGATATTATTACTAGTGCATAGTGTAGTAAAAAATCATTTCGAAAGTAAAGATATAAATCTTAGCCAACATAGACATTTCGAACTATGCCTACTATAGCTACCATCCAAACAGTGGGGCGCCACCATAAGTAGATGGCAGGTAATACAACTAAAACCGTACAAGGTACGTATTTGAAGAATGGATTTCCAACAAATGGTCGGGCAAAGGAACTTCCCAAACCTCGAAATGGAACGCCTCTGGAAGGACGTCCCCGAGCATCCCAAATGGATCTCTGCCAAACAAGGCCGGCTACCCCTTTCCCAGGCAGTAAGAAACCTCAGATATACCACCCCCGGTCCTTTTGGACCTTTATACGAGGCCTCGATTCCAACAACACCACACAATAATAGATATAGTGTATCCACATGAGTAAGTATCTGGGCTCCATACCATGATACTACCCCTTTCCAGAAGGAATGGTCCCCTAGGGAAGCTATCCCTGAAAACCTTGCCGCACAATTCTTGTTTCGACCATTACCGGTTTGTGAGGCTCGACGAAGTCTCGTCCACAAAGCCATGCTTTGGTAGAAAGCCATGCTTTGGTACAAAGCCATGCTTTGGGTCAACAAATGATCAAAGTAATGATCACAAAGATAAATGATCAAACAAATGATCATATCACAAATGATCAAACAATGATCATTTCACAGCAACACTCAGCATGCCACATTACCAAGATGGGAATATATCGCTGATAACCTTCAACTACATAACCTCTGAGCTCGTACGTCTCAGAGAAGGGTGTTAAGCTAAGAGAATAAATTCTCCGCCACCAACAGAAATATATTTGAAAGAAACCAGCTTTATATCTCAAATTGTAATGTCATACATAACAATCCATTCAAGTCTGTTCTGGGTTCGAACAGAACCGAAGGCACTTCCAAAGAAGTCCTTGCAATCCGGGTATTCACAATCCCGATCGGATTTCCCATCACTTAGGGAGTCTCTATACCGGCGCGACTTGGTGCAGAGACAATCGATAGGTCATCCTATCGCTCTCGCAAATACTCGGTCTTCACCACCGGTCTTCAAATGCCATCCATAACGTCAAATCACATATTCGGAATGGGTTATACGACACAAAGGTCTTTTCCCGGCTAAACCGAATAGTGAGCGAAAATATTTAAAACATATGGATATGGGATTTCAATTAAGTCACAACTTAATAATTCAAAACTTTTTTTCAAATGGTTTAAACAAATTACCATTTTCAAATCTTTAAACAAAAGATTTTTTTCCATAAAGTTTACTCAGTTTCACAAAGATTTATTTATATATTTCAAAACAATTCGCATTTCAATTGGATTAACTTGTTTTAAAATCTTTAAATTAAAGATTAAACTTATAGCTTTCAAACCGTTTCCATAACTTGGAAAATCATTTTCATTTTTAACTTGAAATCCTTTTTAACGAAATTTGGAAGTTCACTATTCATATGAAAGCTTTTATTATTTGAAAACGAATTTATTTTAGAAAGATCCAATTTTATTTACACAAGTTAAAGCCTTTGAAATTAAATTCAAATTCCCAAATCAATACCTTTAAAATAGTTTAACCTATATAACTCATTTATAAGTTGAATAGCCTTTCTAAACCCTGGTTTCCAAATTATGGAATTCAATTTCAAATATTGAATTCAAATTTAAATTAAAATATTTAAATTTCAAACTCAATCAAGTTACTCAAAATAAATTTCATCTTTCAAATTCCATTTTCAAAAGCTTTTCACTTTAAACCCAATTCATATCCAACCATTTGAATTCTAATATTCAAATTTAAAACTATTTCAAAATCTGTGACTTAATTGATTTCCTCGTGAAATCCATAATTGTGTGTGTATGGTGTGGTCTAGGGGTTTAACACAATAATGCAACATCATTCAATCATTACAGATCAAATCACAGAAATATAGTTGATAAGCGATATAAACTATAACGTTTATCTTCATTCATGGATTCACAGATAATATATAGATGTATCATCAATAAATGAATAAATTATACATACCACAATTTACAGAATAAAATATCACAGGTCAGATAGGACAATCAATTCAAGGCACCTCATACAATACAATCATTCATAAGTAAGGTCAAGCATTTGATAATTATTTATAAACAGGATTAATTAAATTAATTTCCAATTATATTTATTTACTTATGAATTTATTTTCCAATTCTGATTAATTAATTCCAATCATTTGATATAAATTAATTTGTCAAACACTTTAATTAATTAAATTATTCTTATTAATTAAATCAACCCTTTAAACCAATTTCATAATTAATTACCTTTAATTAATCAAAAGATCCAAAATTTATTAATATAAGCGATTAATCCTTAATTACTTTCATTTAGTAATTACATTTAAACAATTCATAATTGATTATCTAAATTAATTAATCCAATTAATTATTAAAATTAATCACCTTAATCAATACTTAATGATCCTTAGTTAATTATCTTCATTAACCAATAACATTTCTTAGTCACTTTCTTAAGAAATTATCTTAGATTGGTTCATTTTTAATCATTTCTAATTAATTTAATTTATAAATAAAATAAATCATTCTTTAATTACCTTATTGATCAAATCATTTAATACCTTAATTATCTATAAGATAATTTATTTCTTTATTAATGACTTAATTAATATTAAGGTGTAAAACATTACGCTTTTGAATTTAAATTAAAATTTCATTTTGAATTTAAGATTCAAAATGATTTATCATTTAAAATTCTTAAATATAATTATAAAACTCTTAAACAATGTAAGGTATATTGTTTACTTATATATGAAGCTTATATAAGAAAAGTTTTAAATTAGATTACTTAATTTTTATTTAAAATTAAGCTATTAATCATTTAACTTGCAAATTCAAGTTAAAAACAAATCATATACTTTCATTCAAAAACCCTTTTATATAAAAAAAAGTTTATCAAAATTTAAGTGTAAACATTTGTTTGAAAACAAATCTATTTTTTAAAAAAAAATATATTTAATATAAACTTGCTAAAAAAACACTTTCCGAATTAAACTGATTTTAAATTCCAGATTTTAATTCAAGAAAACTTGAATCCATATTTTTAACTTTGATTTAAACTTGATTTTTATCTTTGTTTATAAACATTGATTTAAACTATTTTTTTAAAACTTTGCCTTTCATTTAAACTAGCTTTTACATTTTATTTGAATTTTTAAAACAGGGCAGCAGGTCTCAAAAAAAAAAATGTAACAAACAAAAAACCCGAGGCGACATTGAAAAACTTCGAGTCCAAACCACCTTTACTTTGAGAAATTCACGAAACAACTCGGGTAAACACTCGAGTACAAATTCACTGCTCCACTCATCTTCACCAGAAAACTAAACTGCCCCGTGCACGTGCACCGTGATTTTGGCCATCTCCGGCCACCACCTCCACTTGCTTCACATCACCCATCATCATCAGAGATGATCACGACCCCCAGAAGACATCACTCTAGCTCGAATCAAGATTCAAAACCTGGAACTGAATATGAACATCAGGTCGAAACCTGGAACATCAAGGCACGCCACCCCCAAACCTGAAAATCGCGTCGCCTCCGCAACCTCGTCCACCAGAACCATTGAAATTCCAGCCACGCACTCGTCTATGACCAAGCTACCCTCTCTCGAAACCCCATGGCACTCGATCAACTAGGGGAAGAGAACGAATCAACATATTCTACCCAGTAAAAACTAGGGTTACAGACCCAAATCCACGTCGCTCTCCTCCAAAACGATTTGATAATTCTTCTTGACATTTTTCCCTTAATCTACGGTCATCAAACTAGCTTTAGACCAAACCCCGAGTCCTACAAATCAGTGAATTACCAGGGACTCACGAATTCCCTTTATTTGATCAAACCCAAGCTACACCTTCAATGCTTAACTAAAAATAGAGATTCTTGTTTCAAAAATCAAGTTTTAGTCATAGCAGTTGATTCACATACCTGAACTCATGAATTTTAAAAATTAAATTTTAACTTATTTAAGTTTTTCACATTGGTTTTATGTTTCCAGAACCCGTACAAGTTGATTCTTTTTAAACAGATTTTTTTTAACATAAGGCTATGTTATAACAATCATTTTACAGTATATAAACACATTTTCATATTTAATTCAGGCATAAATCAATCAATAAGATATAAATATACTTAAGCATTTATTAGCACCTAGATTTATAGAACATAATTTTTGAATGAAATTTGAGGCTGGGAACACAACAGGAAATACACAGTATACACACACTTGCATATATACACAGATAATGCCTGAAATTCATATGAACATATTGTTTCAAGGAGTAGCATGCAATCCATATTTAATTTAAGATTTTGAAAATGATGTTACTCACCTTCTTCTTTCAAAAATAGTAACAGTGCCTTTAATTTGCATAAGCTTGAGAAATGCAAGCTGAAACCCCCCTTGATCTCTGGTTTTAAATGCAGTTGTATTTTGTTGAAGTTTTGTTTTAGTTTTTTTTATTTTGTTTACTTCAGTTTTACTTGGCTTGATGAATGAACTTAGAGGGAGAATTAATAAATAAGGAGAAGGTGTATAGGTATATACATATAAAAGGATAGTTGTACAGGTGATGTTATTTTGTACAGTGTGATGTTTTTGCACAACATAGGACAGAGATACATTTCTATATGGAGGCTGAAGATCTTGTATCGTGGCTGATGTATCTTGCTTTTGTGCTAGTGTACTGGTTACAGTAGATGCATGTTCCCCCCATGCCTACATCCTTATCCCATTTTCCTCCATGTACATAGATATTTTCATTTTATTGTTTTCTTTATGAAGCTTTCATGTATATATTTTTATTTGTTTGTATTGTTACATACTTATCCTATTTTGCTGTGTCTTATTTTCCCTTCTCAGCCTCAACACTTATACTTTGTTTATGTTCTTTCTTTTCTTTTCTCATTTGAGTGTATTACTTTGTCTTTTATTTGTTTGATTTATTTCTTGGTTTTCTTATACAAGTTAATTCATATTTATCTACATACATTTGTTCAACTTGAACTATAACATTGTCTTTGCTTTGGAATTTAAATGAAATCCAATTATTAATATGTTGTTTAAATTTATTCATGGGTTTACTTATATTATTACATAACTATATAATTTGTGTTATGTCCATCTAATTTCTATTTCTAACTTAAGTATTTATTTTATCTTATATACAAATTGTTTTATATTTTATATTTTTTTTTATAGTTTACAAAATTCTAGAATCATTTAATATGTTCATTTCATATTTTATATAATTAAAAATTTACTTAAATATTTGTTTAACATCAACACAAACTTTATTTCCGTGTAAAGTTTAACTATCGACTGTTTTATAATTTTCAAATACTCGATTATTAAAATTTTACTAACATTTTGTATAAGTTACCAATTATTACACAATTTTTACTCAAAAATTAAATTAGTTGTCGAATTAAAATAAATTAAAACTCGGGATCGTTACATTAACTATCAAAGCAACAAACAAAATCTAGCACATACGTAGTCACTGGGCCTGATTTCATTAATCGTTTATTAAATAAATCACTTTCCAAATCATTCACTTCAAATATCTTTAAAAATATAATATTCAAAACCATTTCACTTATTGAATATTTGGAAAACATTTTTATGTACTTATTTTAATAATAAGTAAACGTACAAATCATTTTAATTTCCAACCATTTAAATTCTCTTTTATAATATCACTTTCCAAAATATTCATTTAATTTAAAGGATTATTCACTATACTAAATCGTGGATATAATTCTCTTACCAAATTCATTACTTATACACATTTAATTTAAAGAATTATTCACCGCCCAAAATCGTGAATATAATTCCTTTTATTAAACTTATATAACTTCAAAAATCACTTAAACAGCCTTTTTGAATCGAAATCATTATTTTAGTATTTTAGATTTCCAGAAATAGGCTCAATGCTACAACAGCACTAAATAAGTTGATTCACATGGATAATAACATTCATGGAATCCAATACGACAAAAATCACATGATAACAGCATATATACAATATCTATAAATAAAATCAACACTGGTTAGGAATCCAATTGGATCCTTCCAACCTATCACCTGCAACAAATATACATATGAGAAAAATATGTATAATGTCGGCTTCGAGGTAGACGAACGTACAAATAGCCATCCGCTCATACAGGGGAACATATAGGGTCTAATCTGCTAAAATATGCGCGAATATATCCAAACAACCAATATATATATATATATATATATATATATATATATATATATATATAATCATATATCATCCAAATAAGCATCAATCATCATAAATAAATTTATTCTCACTTATATAAAAATATAAGCGAGACAGAGAGATTGACTTTTACTCACTTTGCTTTCCAGTAGTCGTTGCAGCGTTTTATTTCGATTAAAATTAAACAAGTGTCTAACTTAACCAAAAAATTTCATTACTCCAAATCCATCCAAACCAACTCCATAGTGTTCGTGAATACGAACCCAACGCAATTCGTTTCGTGCGAAACAGACCTCGTATGGAAAATGTTTGAATTTTATAAGATCACACGAATTTATATACAAATAAATTTACAACTTTTTATATATTAAACATTAGTTAATCGTGGCCATTAATTTCAATTCCCAAGATCCAGGCCTCCAATTCTCTCTTCCTCTTTACGTACGTCTCCAACAAATTCGTGCTCGCCTAACCCATTTGCACACAACCTTCCTTCATGCGCTGCTCCTCCATCGAACCAGTAGCACACGATCAGGAAACACCGCTACGAAGCTCACCACAAACTCCACCTTTGGCCAGAGGCATACTCGACTCGGCCCCACCTCTAGTTGGGAAAACGCGATTGAACATACGCCTTTCAAAGCCAAATTTCCATTGATCCATCGTGTTCCAGCCGATCACAACCGTTGGATAACTCCAAGCTCTACAACATTGATTTAGAAGTCGAATCACAATTTTTAATGGATTATGAGATAATTGGAAAGAAAGGGACGATTTTCTAGCCGTTCGTGATGAAAGTGGCGGCTAGGGCTGTTTGCCCTAGGGTTTTTGAACGAAGGAAAAAAATGAGGGGCTTTTATAGAAAATTTTCATGCACTATTCATCGTCAATTTTTTCGAACTCCAAACGAAACGTGCCGCCAGGCGTTTATAATGTTTTACCCCTAATCCGAACACAACAGAATATATTTAGCCAATTCCATCGTATTTGGAAGATAGGTTTTCGAATCGAATTGTTTAAATTAAATTTACTTAAATATATTTTTACGCGTTTCAGTTTCGCACGACCAAACCGTAAGTCTGATTGACACGAAATTTGAAATCCTATAATAACTCACTATTACTGATCCAATGAAACTGGTTTCGTCAAAATATGTGACGGTGTCAAAAATGTCTATTTTTGCACGTTAATTAAATATTAAAATTTTCAATTTCTGTAAATTAACTTCTAATTCAATTTTAAAAGTTTACTAATTTTTATTCTAACTCAAATAGAATTTAAAACAACGTTAGAAATTATTTTCATTCATATTAAATTCAAATTTCAATTATTTACACAATTTCAAATATTAAATTAACAATTTAATTATCCAAATAAACCATTATATTTGAAATATAAGTTATTCAACTTATAAAATTTACTTTTGAATATTTAAAATCAACTAGATATTCCAAATTTGAACGACTAAAAAACTGGGTCGTTTCAATCTCTCCTACTAATTAAAAAATACAATATAAATTAAAACCGCATCGACAATTTATTTTTCAGCACAATTTTACAGTTTAATGTTATATTAATTGATCATTGAAACTTTGTTGCTGGGTCATCCTACTTTCCATTACAAACACAGTAACATAACTAAATCTCGTAAATCATTTCATTTTAAACGATTCAACCAAATTTCGACAGCACTTTCCTTTTGTTCCTTGAGTCGTACTCAATTGCGTGTACACAGGGAACGTAAAGAAAGCGTTGTCAAAATTTTGCGAACCATTTAAAATGAAATGATTTACGAGATGTAATTACGTTACTGTGTTTGTTTTTTGTCTAATACAGGGACAAATCAACAAATACTGTATATGATGAATATACATGTCCGTTCTATGACAAATAACGAATACTCACATAACGATCATATACAATACTTATCAAAGGGGCCAAAAAACACTCTAAGGGTTTTATGAATAAAGTATATTACATATTTTATATTTTTTTAAAAAAAATTGGCTTTCGACGTTTAAATTAAATTGATTAACATTTAACTTAAGTTAAGCTACCGTATGCGATAGTTTATCACATACGCACATGTTTAAAACTTTATTTAACTAACCGTACGTTATGTAAAATTAATTATCGTTTTCGACGTTTTAGAAAATGCATAAACTAAATTTTGCTCATCCACACTAAATAACCCGAGGGGCGTAAAAGCACTAGATTATTCAAGTCATGCACACTAATTTCTTATCGCACAAACTAAACAAGTTAGTATTCAACACTTATAGGATAATAACAGTAATTAACATTCAATAAACTACACTACACAATCAATGAGGCATTATAAAAAATTAAACTAACAAATTAACCATAAATTAACAAACTTATGAAATTATGGTTTATGAATAATACCTAAAATAGAGGAGATTAGGGGTTTGGAGGAGATGGGATTTCGAATTGACGAAGAAGGAGGTGATTTCGACATAATTTCGGACGTTGAAGGTAGAGAAGGGAATGGTGGAAGAAAGGTTTTGGTGATTGAGGGATGAGAGTGCAAATGAATCTGTTTCAGCCTAGGGAAGAAGATAATCGCGAATTTTCGACGGCTAGCAGCGGCCGCGAACGGCACTGTTCCAACGGCTTCCGACGGCTAATAATTTTATTCGTAACAAAGTCCAGAATGTACTTGCCGTTGGAAGCCGTCGGAAGTATTCTGTATGCGGCTGTCAGTACATGTGGTCGGAATATACTGTTGTTCTTGTAGTGAGTTGGTACTAGCAATAATAATAATGACTATATATACCACATTATTTGGCTCCATTACCAGACAAAGCTCATAGAAGGTTTGTTTTACTATAAAACAAAAAAATCATATAATTTAAAAGAAAATAAATTAAGGGAACTTTTTTAAAACGTCCTTTTAAGTTTCAAAATACATGGTCATTCCTATTTAAAAATAAGTTTTATAAAACACATCAGCTTTTAGAATAAACATATTTGTAGAAAAATATGCGACTATTTGCACTTTAAGAAAAGTAGAAAGGGAAGTTTGGTCATATAAACATTTGATTAAATTCAAATTTAATACTCGAGAAAAATGGAAAAAATTAATTAATGAAAATACAAATATTGGAGTAATTTAAAATAAATTATTGAGAAGAGTTTTTTTTCTATAAAACTTGAAAATAATGGGCGGATGCTGATTCACACAAAAATTAATTTGTCTTCCCCCTTCACTATAATATGTTTTTCTCTGTTATCTTTTTTCCACATATATTCTACAATTTTTTCTTGTTTTGCTTACCATCTCTAATGCCAAAATATTACGCTTTCTCTCTCTCTTTGTATTGCTATTATGTTTCCTACTATATCCTTTTTTAATGTTTTTAATAATGCAAATGGTGTTTGTCCAATATCATTATTATGTGTTAAACTGAAATTGTTGAAAAACCCCAATATTTTTATTTATACAAAATGTAATAAACTGCAGGTTCCACCACAAGTCATACTAGTTATAATAGTTTTGGGCTCATTTATACGATGCCGATTTTAACACCAGCAACTAGATCGGATTCAATGGTCCTTCCCACAAGGTCATTATGGACTCCATGTAGCTTGGATAAATGAGTATAGCGTAGGGCTATCCATGAGTATTCAAAAAATCCGAAGTTCATTCATATTCGTGTTCGCGCTATGGAAAATTATCTAATATCCGAAAAATGGACACAGATATGGATATGACCATATCCGTACCCGATAATTATCCGTCCGGTGTTTGGCAAGATTATAGTTATTTTTTTTGTATTTTAGCATGTAAAATTATTGTCGTTTACTATTTTATCAAAATAAAAAAATTAATATGTATATAAAAATCAATTTTTACCGTTTAAAGTTATTTTTCTACGTGTGTGTTATTTTTATACATTTAGTACAAAAATTGATTTATAGTAAATCAAAATTTTCTATTTATTTTTTAGATTTATTGGTTGTAAACTGGTCGAAAAATTTCTAATGAATATCTGATATCCGAAAATGATTTCGAATTGGGATACAGATACAACACAATCCATATCAGAAAATATCGTTTATATAATGTAGTCTAAAGTCCCACATTGTACATTATTTCAAACATTTTTTCAGTATAAAATTGCCCCAAACTTGCGGTAAGGAGCAATGTGGAAGCTGCTTGTGTTAGATTGGTTTCCTGTACCTTTCATCGGCAATTGGGTGAAAATGGCGCACCTGAGCTCTATTTTTACCTTTTAACCTTCATTTACCATTTTTGTGTGGACAGTAAAGATGAAGCAAGAGCAAAATTCAGTTGGAGAATAAGTATATCCACTTCCGCAAAATTTCAATTTGTCTTGCACACGAACAGTTTGGTGAATTGCTTGAATCGAATCATGCGGTATGTACTATTCTCAAAACTCTTTCAAATGAAAATCCAACTCATTGCCCTTGAATATCATCTGTCTACATAGCTATGATGCTATATAATGAAACACATATGTTATTGTCATTGTCAATTTTGCTACCATTTGGGCCATGTTGATGTTGCATTTGGACTTGCCAGATAACTTAGAACATGCAGTTACATGTCTGAATCACATACAAAACGCTTATGAAAGATTTATGTTGCTTTGGGGGAATCAATCTGCTTATTATTTCGTACACCAAATGTAAACCAGTCGTCACGTGCTTCCTGATGTACCCACTTCTAACTCTATTTTAGATGCTCTCTTTAACCATTGTCAAAAAGGTTTATAGATTAGTTGAACAAATGAATGAACCTAACGTTTAAATGAATGGTGTTATGTATAGCAAGCATTCTTATTCATGGTTATCGGATAAAAGGGTTACTGAAACAAGGATTCGATTATCATAAAAGATTTGTTACATATGAAACAATGCTGTATTTTCTAACTCACAGTTAAAAGAGATGAAACAAGGAATAGAGAGTGATATATAATATACTAGTAGATGGATCTTCATAAAATCAATTCCCTTATACTTCACTTAAAAATGCTAGTAGATTCTCTTATCAAATTGTCACTTGAATTTCACCATTTTCTTGTATTATGTTATTCTTATCTATAATAATGAAATTTATAGTGTTGAAGAAGTTGTGGTAAGTGGTTTGTCAGTGTTAAAGAGCTTGAAATTGACTGGAAATTGTGTTATTGGTGCTGGTAAGAGTAATATAATGGTTTGTTTAATATGGAGATTCAGACAATGAGATGGCTGCATTTTGATAAGTAGCATTTTGTTGTGTAGTACTAGCTGAACTGATCATTCTTAAACATATACTGTAATTTAAAATAAATAAATAAATAAAATTGTTCAAGAGACAAAAATAAAAAAATTATATCATGCGGCTGCCATGGTGGAATCTGCAGGATCAAGAGCAGGTTGACTGTACACACTATCAAATTTAGGCTCAATCACATCCTCATCAACCATCATCCCCAGCCTCACAAGGCTCCTGGTAGCAAGAATGTCCTGTGTGTTCATATCATGCATCGCTCTATCCTCCAATCCTTTCACAGCTTCCAGTGCCCTCCCCTTCAGTTCTCCTCCACTTCCATGTTGCTGTCCTAGCAAGCAGTGCCCTACAATCCTCAGTGTTGGCACCAGCAATTCCCAGGGCAGAGGGATCCTCTCCCCTTTCTCCAACCCCTCCTCCTTTGTACTACCATTGCAAGCACCAGCCCAAGCCAAGGCAACGTTGCAAAACTCAACCTTGGATTGAACAGGCATAAGTGCAATCTTAGCATAGTACAGCACTAGGGCCACCCCACGATCCTAGCCCTTTTGGTTGCCCTAACAATCCCATGCAGATCCAAAGCAGATGAAATAACTGCTGTTACGGTCCTCGTTGACTTAGCCTCTTCTACAGTGTTCTTGCTGCTGCCTTTTACTGTTTTCCCTTCTTCACGGTGGTAAGGGTTCTGAACAGTTGAAACATTGTAGGGTATGCTTACAACCGAAGGGTTTCCGTCCCTAGCAACGGTTTCATGTGCGTACAGTGCTAATAAGACGGCTTCAAACCCTGCTAGAGGTTGGAAATGCCTGCGAGTAGAGCCGTCAATGAGTATCTAAAAATTGTATAATAGATAGAATTTGTATTTAGTTTGATGATTTCAGAAATCTTATTGAAGAAGAATAGATGTTTTTGATCTTTATTGATGCAACAGTATTGATATAAACTGATATGAATCATTTGTTGCTGAGAGGTTGCTTTATATATACAATACAAAGAGTGATGGGACTTATATTCTCAGCCCAATATTCTCAGCCCAATGTAATAACAAATATAGAAGATGTGTTATATCTGGTTGCAGATACTTATTGCTTCATTTACTCCCCCCCTCAACTAGATACTTGGGTTAGGGTTTCTTTATCTTCCGCGAGCGATTCTGGTGTTTGGCTAAGCTGATTCATTTCTAAACCCTTTTTCTTCTTCAAAACTATTACATCATGTTATTATGCTAAGATTGAGATCCAAACTGCTTTGCTTTGCAGATCTAAAGTAAAAATGACAATAATGATATGTTCTGTCTGTTACTGCTTCAATTCATCTTCGAGACTTGATCTGAATACTGATGCTACTATAGATCTGAAGAGAAGTGCAGAAAGATTGAACCTTTGTTTCATTCTTCACTGATTGATTCAACCTTTAAGTCTTGTCTGAATCGATGAAAATTCTTTACATATAATGCCTTTGTAAGTATGTCTACTCGTTGGTAAGTTGACGATAAGTGATTCACTTGAAGTTTTCCTCTTTGTATCAACTCACGAACGAAATATAAGTCAATCTCTATATGCTTTGTCCTTGAGTGCATAATTGGATTAGCTGCCATGTAGACTTTACTTTGATTGTTGCACCACAATGTTGGTTTTATCTCTGTTTTGATGTTCATTTCTGAAAGTAATGATTGAATCCAAGTGATTTCTACGACAACACTAGCTATACTTTGGTATTCAGCCTCCGTGCTGGATCTGGAAATAGTTGTTTGCTTCTTTGAGCACCAAGAAATTAGGTTGTTACCTAAGTATATATAGTAGTCTGTCACTGATTTTCTGTCATCAACATCTGTTGCCCAGTCTGCATCTGCATATGCTGTGATGCTTAGTTGTTTGCACTTCTTTAGTATAATACCATAATTTGTTGTGCCATTGAGATATTTGAGTATCATTTTGACTGCCTTCTAGTGTTCTTCATGTGGTTCCTGCATAAATTGTGAAACTTTGTTAACACTGAAAGATATATATGGTCTTGTTATGGTGGAGTGTTGTAGGGCTCCTACAATACTTCTATATTGTTTAATATTTAATATTGGTTCTTCCATGTATTTGGATAGTTGTTGATGGCTGATCATTGGAGTAGGATGAGATTTAGCACTATCCATTTTTGCTTTAATCAGCAACTTCCTGATATACTTCTTTTGGCTTAAAAAGATTTTTGAATATGACTTTTTCTTTACTTCTATTCCCAGGAAGTAATTTAGTTCACCCAAATCCTTAATTGAGAATTTCTTGTCAAGATACCGTATGATGCCTTTGATTTCATTCTCATCATTACCTGTTATAATTAAATCATCGACATATATCAGTATGTAAACAATAAGATTACTATTAATTTTGATAAATAAGGAGTTGTCTGATTTGGTAGATTGATAGCCCAAATGAACTAATGCAGCTTTCAGTCTATCAAACCATACACTAGGAGCTTGTTTTAATCCATATATGGCTTTGTTTAGCTTGCACACAAGATTGGTGCCTTGTTTGTATCCCTGTGGCTGCTCCATGTAAATTTCTTCCTGCAGAACACCATTCAGAAATGCATTGTTTACATCTAACTGTCTCAAGTTCCAGTTATTATTTAAGGCAATTGTAAGAACTATTATGATGGTAGTTGGTTTCACCACTGGTGAGAAAGTCTCACTGAAATCAAACCCATATTCTTATGTATACCCTTTGGCAACAAGCCTTGCTTTATGTCTGGACACTGTCCCATTTGGATTTCTTTTCACTTTTTAAGTCCATTTGCATCCTATGATGTTTTTGTTGCTTGGTGGATGAACAATACTCCATGTATTGTTTTTCATTAATGCTGATACTCTTCATCCATTGCCGCTTTCCATTTTTTATCTTTAAATGCTTGTTCAAATGTTTGTGGCTCTGTGATGCATACAGTTGCAGCATAAACCTTTGGTTTATAAATTCCACTCTTTGATCTGGTGATCATATGATGGCTTGTTTTGGTCTGTAGTTCAACATCAGATGACTCTGGATTGCTGTCCTGATTTGCAGTATCATCTGGTTGATCTTCATGTCTATTTTGATCTTCATTGCTTGATTCTACAGGTGACTGAGGATGTGTAGCATGTATACCAACTGCATCATGACCTGGTCCAGATGACATAGTGTGTTGTGATCCAGTGGCTCCTGTTCTTTTCTCAGTTTCATCAGAATGCCATATGTGTGGCATTACTGGTATGTTTGGTATGGAAACCTTTGGATTATAAACTTTATGTGTAGTTCTAATACTTGCACTGGCAAAAGGATATACTCTATCATTAAAAACTACATGTCTGCTTATAAATATTTTTCCTGTTCCATCTAGACACTTGTATCATTTCTGTTTGATTGAATAACCTATAAATGTACATGGTCGAGATCTAAAGTTTAATTTATGGCTGTTGTATGGTCTTAGGTAGGGAAAACACAAGCATCCAAAAGTTTTTAAATGTTGATAGTCTGGTTTGACACCTAAAAACTTTTCTAAAGGACTTATTCCATTCAGTACTTTGGTTGGATGTCTATTAATTAAATAAACAGCAGTACTGAAGGAATCTGGCCAGAATTTTAAAGGTAATGATGCTTGTGCTAGTAGGGTTAGACCAGTCTCAACAATGTGCCTGTGTTTTCTTTCAACCAGGTCATTTTGTTTAGATGTATAGGGGTATGTAGTTCTATGAACTATACCATTATCTAGAAAATATTTACTAAGAGACTTGTATTCAGTACCCCCATCACTTTGAATGATCTTAACTTTATGATCGGTCTGCCTTTCAACTTGAGTGACAAAATATATAACAATATTATAAGTTTCTGCCTTGGATTTTAAAAAATATATCCAAGTATACCTTGTACATGCATCAACAAAGGATATATAGTACTTATACCCAAAATCTGAGCAGATAGGTGCTGGGCCCCACAAATCTGTTGAAATCAATTCAAGGGGTACTTTGTATTCTGTTACAGAATCTACAAAAGCTAATTTGTGGCTTTTGCCCATTTGGCAATAAGAACATATGTAAGGCAAAGTTATATCATCAAAGGAAATTTTATTTTCTTTATGAACCCATTTTACAACACTTGTACATGGATGACCTAATTTGCGGTGCCAAAGATCAAAACTATTTTCACTGGTTTCACATGAATCCGAGTATTCTTGAGACCTAATTGTTATTACAATCTGTCATTCTTTGATTTGAACCTTTGCTACTAGTCAGGGTGAACTTGTATAGACCATTTACTGCATTACCCTGCAAGTGTATTTCCTTAGTTAGAATATCTTTAACTAAGCAATAATTTGGGTAAAATTCAAAATAAACATTATTATCGTGAGCAAATTGAGAGACACTCAAAAGGTTTTTCTTAATACTGGGTACTTAACAGATTATTGAGATATAATTGTCTTTCACCTTTAATATAGGCATTACCAGTGTGTGTGATCTTAATTGCTTTGCCATTTCTCATAATAATAGATTGTTTGCCTCTGTATTCTCTGCTGCCCATATTTAAATTCTCTAAGTTGTTTGTTAAGTGATTTGTTGCTCCTGAATCTGGATACCATGACTCATCTTGAATGTGATATGCTTTAGCAATTTTATCCAGATTTTGATTTTTGTTTCCACTGGGTTGTTTGCCTGAATCTTGCTGCACTTGTGCCATGATTGCTCTGTAATAATTACCATTTCTCTGATTGTTTGATCCCTGACCTGGTACATAGTTTGCATTAAATCTGAAGTAGCATTTTACAGTAGTGTGTCCAACTTTTTCACATATCTGGCATTTTGGCTTGTTATTTCCATTGAATCTTCCTCTGCCTCTTCCCCTGACAGTCTGACTATGTAATTATTGATCTGTTCTTCCATAGTTCTGGTTTCTGTTTTTACTATTTGAAGCATAGTTAATAGACATGTCTGTATCTGGGGGTTTCTTGTAGTCTAGCCTACCTTCATGAGCCAGGAGTATAGAATGGACATAATCAATAGAGGGCAGAGTTTCTTGTGATACAATAACTGCCACCACTGCCTCATATTCATCACTTAACCCACTCAATATTGTTAAAACATGTTCTGTATTGGACATCTTATGTCATACTGCCTCAAGTAGATCACAAGTATTCTTGATCTTGGAGAGATATTCTTTCATAGATTGACTGTCTTTCCTTATATTGTGTAACTGCCTTTTGTAATGAATTATTTTGGCTGCTGACTGTGTATTGAAGATTCTTTCTACTGTAGTCCAAATTTCATTTGCTGTTTTGCACCCTATAACTTGTGGTAACAGCTTTACACTGATTGAAGAAAGCAACCAAGAACTTATTAAATTATCTTGCCTTTGAAATTTAACATATTCCTCATTACTTGCTGTTTTGTTTTCTTGATTAGTAATAAACTTGGATGGAGTGGCTATCATGCCAAGAATATATCCATCAAGACCATATCCTCTGGCAGCAGTTTCGACTTGCACTTTCCAGAGAAGATAATTGTCATCTTCAAGTTGTGCAGTGATGAGATTGGAGTGTGGGATAATTACAGTTTTGATCAAATTGTCAGTAACACCATAGATTGCAGTGAAGTGAT
The DNA here is from genome assembly GCA_030765085.1 of Allium cepa. Lineage (NCBI taxonomy): Eukaryota > Viridiplantae > Streptophyta > Magnoliopsida > Asparagales > Amaryllidaceae > Allium > Allium cepa. The sequence continues at coordinate 693,387,007 of CM060939.1, forward strand.
AGTTTCATTACCTGATTTTGCACCGCTTCCTTCAGCCATGAAGAAACTTATTTAAAATAGAATTGAGAAAAATCAAAAAATGGGTTGTGAAGAAATCAAGAAATTCTTCCTTCAACAGGTATGTTGCAACCGAGCAATATGATGAGGCTTCTCTGATTGCTTCTGGTATGGCACTTACTTTTTTTTTATTGATGAGTTTCTATTCTCTACCCTGTCTGGATTTCTGATTTTTTTTCTTGACTCTTGAATCTGTTTCTACGAATATACTTCAGCCGATTGCAAATCTTGGCAAGGCAGTAGATCTTTGAACAGATTCCTTACCCAAGTGATGATAAAAGTGATTCTGCTGGGTAAACTGATCCAAATGATGAGATTTCTCTGATGAATCAGTTCTTGTATAAAAGCTGTTAAGCCTATAGATGATTCTGTCCTGCTTTGATACCAAGATAGAATTTATATTTAGTTTGATGATTTCGGAAATTTTATTGGAGAAGAATAGATGTTTTTGATCTTTATTGATGCAACAGTATTGATATAAACAGATACGAATCATTTGTTGCTGAGAGTTGGCTTTATATATACAATACAAAGAGTGATGGGCCTTATATTCTTAGCCAAATGTAACAACAAATATAGAAGATGTGTTATATCTGGTTGCCGATACTTATTGCTTCATTTACTATAATTCGTCTGCATCCGAATCCGAAAAATGAAAAGAAAAGAAAATCTAATATTCAAAAATGGATGCGGATATAGATATAATGATATTCGCACTAAAAAATTATCCATCCGACTTTTATCATTATAGCGGTTGAGATTATGCATATTTTACCCAATTAAATGATTGATATGTGTTGTTTTAGTTTTACCATATGATAATATATATATATATATAATGAATATTATGCATGTATAATTAAATATTTGCTATAAAATAAATTATTATTATCATTGTATTTTTTTCTTCTTTTATTTATATCACCATTATTTCTAAAAAAGGTTTATGTCGAATTAAAAAAAATTCATTTATTGACGGACCTACCTATGAGCGGTGCAACACGACGGGTAAAGCTCGTCTATGGTAGGAAGGAAATGGAGGACGATGACTTGAAGGGCCGGGTCAGACGACTGGAACGTGTCGTACAACCATCTGCACAGATTGTCGTCCCCTGCGCTTGAGTTTGGCTGCCAGAGATGGGCTGAGATGGTGGATGCAACTTCTGGGTCATGGAGAAGGGCTGATGCTGGGTTGATGGAGCTAGTTAAGTGGGCCGGAAGTGGGCCCACCACTTGTGATAGGGATGCCATCGTTGATTCTTCTCTTTGCTCTGTATCTGACATATTATTATTTTTCTTACTTCTTTTGAATCTGTGGGTTGGAATTTGACGCTGCTTATTATTATTATTATTATTATTATTACTGTTTATGGACGAGAAAATAAACGGAATGAGAGATCGGGATTAAAGAATGGAGGTAAATGTGGAGGTATTTAAGGGAAAACGTTATTTCAATTGTTTGTTAATTTAATTGATGTTATCATTCGCGCAGTTAAGTACTGGACAACATCTCCCATTACGAGCTCTTTGCAGTTTTTATAAACGTTACATTGTAGATAACCAAGATTATTGTGATGCGCTTTGATTAGTCTGAAAGTTGGAGTGTGTTGGAAATGAATCCACACGACAATTGCAGGCATTCCTTATATGGTTACGTCCCACATCATGAAATATATAAATCTCTTCCTTTATAAAAGACCGTTCAAGGTTCGAACTGCTCGGTAGTGATGAGGTAGCTTGCGCAAGGTTGGTTTCCTGCGCCTTCAACTGACGATTTCGATTCTAAACCTTCTTTTTTACTTCTCACGTCAACCAGTCAACATGGGGGTATACTTGAACACCGTCACACATATGTATCCTACCAGTATACGTTTACACTGTATCGGTATTATTAAGTTGGGAATGCCTATGTGAACCAAGTAAAAATGCATGTTTTCTGCACTGCAAAGTATGACCAAAAATAAAATATATCTACGGCTAGTTTAAAAGAAAACAAGACTACTGGATATTTCAGTAGGCAGTAAAGATTCAAGATACTCAAATAAAACTCTAGTACTACACAAATTGCTAATGTTATTGTCACACGATTCACTTTTTAGAATATTACACAATGCACATCAAAATGAAAATTCATGGAAAGTACTAGTTAATTAAAAGAATACATCAAACTGCATTAAAAAAAAACTTGTTTTAGTATCCTTCCAAGTTTGCATCGATTTCATAAGCTTTCTAAGAACAAAAAATATGCATAGCTTTTGAACCTAAAAGCTTCTTCTTAAAGCTAAGGTAGTGTTTGATTTAAAAACGAATTTTGTATTTTCAATTTTCAATATGTATCTCAAATATGAGAAGAATTGAGGGACGACGGAGGGGATGAAAGAAAGATGGATGGGACGACGGAAGAATATATTATTTTACGTGCTTGTGTTATTTCTCAAAGCACGGAAAATAATAAAAATTTGTTTTCTATTTTGTATGTTAACTTCGTTTCTAAATTGGTCGTTTTAACAATATACACGCGTCATATGTATTTTTGTATGGACGAAAACCCAAAACTAAAAGCAACAAACCAAACACTACCGAAATTAGTCAACATAGTTCATGATGCTTAGCGAGGGCTTGAAGGTAACATTTCAAATTATTCAAACCGTAGGACAATTTTCCAATTCCAACATGCATTTGACGTCTGCACAAAGTAGGAAAACTGATTCCCTACGTCTCATCGATGCTAAAGCCGATGTTGGAAAACAGTGTGTCACAAAAGCATTCTTCACATCTTCCGTATGTAATTCGTTGCATTGTTACCTACGCTTTTCCTATGTCAAAATTCACCATCCGTTATCTACGCCACAAATTCCCAACGATCTAACGACTATGCTTTTCCTATGTACTCTACATATTTGACTATGCTTTCTCTACGTCTTTTTTCCTCTGTGTTCCTTGTGTCCATGCTCACCACATCTTCCCTATTGTCAAAAATTCTTCTCGTTTCCCTACAGTCTTGGTCGGAAGCGGGTGAAATAGGCAGCTTTCAACGGAAATTTCTTATTTTGAATCATAGTAGGTCTATAAAGTCTAATGAGTTATACTAGATCCAATCTAGATTAATTAAATAAAATCATTTTTTTTTAATTTTCTGAGTTATTTAGTTAATGAGTTTAAATTAAAATGATTTGTAAATAGATTATGAGTATATCATTATATACTCATATGTGTATGATGTGTAAGTGCAATTTAATAATGTGTACATAGTTAATGTATACGTATATAGATGTTAGGATGTGCACCTATAACGTATACATTGGTCATTTATATACGCATTTGATGTTTCAAAAAATTATTTAAAAACTTATATGCTAACTTAATTTCGAAATTTAATTTGTTAAATGGAATAGCATATTCTGTTATGTGTGTGTGTATTGAGAAGATCAATGAAATTTGAATCCAAATCTACTATCTAAAATATCTAATTTTTGACTTAGTAAATCAATTTGAATTTCAAATTCAAATCTATAAAATACAAAACAAAATCTCCATTAATTATTTAAAATTATATATAATAATAATAATATTGTCGAAATAATTTTTTAGTCACTTAAAAACATAATAAACTAAAGCATACAGTTATTACAATAAAATAAAAACAAAATTTTAATATTTTATATACTTAATTAATATTTAAACAAATTTATAATATATATCATTGACTTAAATGAATCAAAATTAATAGACAACAATATTAAATAATAAATTTGGTATTAAAATTTTAAAATATACAAAATATATATAATAAATTAAAAAAATCTATTTAATATGTATAATTCATTTAGACAATTTCAAATATATATCATTTACTTAAATGAATTAAAATTACTAGAAAACAATATTAAATAATAAAATTGGTATTGATGTTTTAAAAATATAATAGAGATAATAAAATAGCTGAAAATAAAATATTTATATTTTTAAATGTTAATGATAATTAATATAATTCAATCAGTGATATTTAATTATATATGAATTTGGAGACAACTAATGTGTATATAAAATCGTTGTATGCATATTGTCTACTTCACGATAAAGATAACATAAAATGTAGATTAGATTTTATACCTTTAGGATGATGTTGTTAAACAAAGATTGATTCATGCGATCTTCTAGATTTGTCTTGCATTGATCTCCAGGCGTTGCAACAGCTTGAAGTACCATTGTTCGTAGGTTGAAATAGGGAGGATGGTTTTAATTTATTGGTTTGTCTGGTTTTGTAATATGATGAACTTCTCTCTTTGGATGTTGAAATTGATGAAATGTTGTATAAATATTTTATTGGATGTTGAAATTTGAATGTATTGATGAACTTCTCTCTTTGGATTTTTATTCTTATTAAATCTTATGTGTTTTTAATTCGAACAACAATGTTTTGATAAGAGATGGGTTGGAATGGTGTAGAGCAATGTTTCTATTTGAAACCCTGCATTACTAAGGCGACTTTTCGAAAGTCACCCTAGTAACGCAGGGTTTCAAAACAAAAAACTTGCCCTGCACCATTCCAACATCTTTATAAACACCAACTTTATCTCTCTCTCCTCATTTCTCACTTTACCATAAACCAAAAAGAAAACCCAAAAACCTAAGCTACACCTCTTTCATAATTTCAATAATCCCCAACGAAATCAAATATCTTTTATAGTTTTGGAGACACAGCAAGAAGGTTAGTTCCATTAGTACTGCTAATTTTGTGTAATCTTGTGCAAATGAGGCTAATTCCAACACTGTTATTTTCAATAAATAGGTCGTTGAAAATGGACAATTGAGAGATGACGACGAAATGATGATGAAAATGTATTGCGAAATTGAACAATGATGAGGCTTTATACTGATTAATGAAGAAACTATTGAGGTTGATTTCGTTCCGGAGATGCAAGTGGAAAATTTGCCCCCCTTAGTGGGTAGCGGAACATCGACAATGGCCATGACTAGTGGTAAACCAATAAAGCAATTACTACATGGAAAATTAATGGATGTGCTTGCTTGTCATAATCCTAACATTGCTAGTTCCAGCCAGTCACCACCTCGTGTACTTTGTTATTGTGGAGATGAATGTGAAGTAGTTATGCGTAGGAATGAAAGGAATGCGGGCCGTTGATTTTACCGTTGTGAATCGTACAACGAGACTAAGGTACGGCCCAACGATGTTGAATGCTGTAACATTTTTAAATGGAAAGATCCTGAAATGTGTTAAAGAGGAGTTGAATATGCCCTTGAGATGCAAGCAGAAAATGCTCATTTGGAGAAGTTGTTGAACCTACAATACTGCAACGCTCTATAGAAAGAGCATAGCGTACGAAAAATTGTGGCCTTGTAGATTTTGGGAGGAGAATTAATTATGAATTTGGATGTCATTCATGTATTTTTTTAACTTCCATATCTGTATTTGGTTTACGTTCCGTTTATCATGTATAATGTTATAGATTTATGTATCGTTTACCATGTAATCGGTTTATGTATCATTTAGCATGTATCATTTCATCTGTTTGTGTATCATTAATCATTTCTCAAATTACTTTCAATGGAGTAATCCAATACCAACACATAACATTCATCGTCTCAAGCAAACACGGCACATGGAATAAAAACACAAAATGTTCTAACATAAACAACAGATGGTTTAAAAAATCATACCAACAATAACACGCGTAATAAAACTAAGTAACTGAATTAAAACGACTCTTTTTATGACCATACAGTCCACAATTATTGCATCTATTAGGCCTTAGAGACTGCATCTCATCCATAGTACATTTAAATCTAGTAGACTTAGGCCTTCCTGGAGCTCGCAGAGCTGGGGGTGGAAGAACCATTGGTCCTTCGTGTGCAGCCTAATACCATTTATCGCGTACGGGATGAAATTCTGCTGAGTAAGCCACTGGGTAGTTTTGTATGGAGTACCAATTGATGCAAAATCATGATGAGCTCTGTTTGCACCATTGTCCACTGACGAACATGGAGCCATCACATGGGGACAGGGCAGATGCTGCAGTAACAGGAAGTTGCATGTACATGAACATGTGTTACCATCGATTATAACTTTGAATTCATCTCCAAGGTAGTGAATTACTTGCCATTCAATTTGACTAAAATGAACAATCCAACAACGTCTTGCTTTGCTTGCTCTCTCCGCTATTTTTGCTTTCCATTTTGGAGTAACACGAAGTGTAAAATTCTTAGCTAACTCTCTTCTTTGACAAAAGTAATTAACAGAATGAAAGGAGGTACATACAACAAGTACTCTAATAGGCAAAGATCTTGCTCCCCTATGTGCACCATTAAAACTTTCTGACGCATTAGTCCTCATAACATGAAAACGACCACCACCATTTTTACATAATGCCCAATTTTCCTCCATTCCAGCTAAACTTCTCTCTATCCAATTGTGTGCTCTAATACTAGTGGTATTAATTTCTTCACGAATATTTAAATACTCAACCTCCTCAGAGACACAGGCTGCAACGTAGAATAAACCGGTCAATCGTTTGTCTTTGAAACCCGCTCCTTGAAAATTAGCTTTCAAATGTCTGGAACAGTATCCATGTTTATGTGGGGCTCGCCATTTGCTCTCTAGAGCTTTAGATATTCTTTTCATTCTATCAAAAATGAAAGTAATATGGCGATTGGTCACACTGTGAATCAACCTTTGCATGCACGCAAAAAACCAACCCCAACCATCAGTTGATTCGGACTCAACAATAGCATATGACAAAGGATAAAGGTGATCATTTGCATCAACTATGGTTACAATGTGACAGCCCTAGTTAAGCAAGCATGTAGAAAATTTAAGTCATTCAAATTTTATTTTAGTTATGTGGAAGAAAAAAAATATAAATATAATTTTCTGGAAAATGCTTGTGTGGAAATGAGAATTTATGTCCTTGTGCATGTGCACACTGTTGCAGTGTACAGCCTGAGCAAGTAATCTAGTAAGGATCTTGCAAGAAAATAAGAAATGAATTAGTGCATGACCATTAAGTATGAATACACAATAGTTTGAATAAAATGCATAAACAACCTAAGGAAGATTTTAACTCTAACTTCCATGGCATAGGTACAAGCACAGTGGCTTGTGCGGGTAGAAAAATATATATAAATAAATATGAACATATATACATGTCCCCAGCATTTAGTAGAAACACACACATAGCTGGCCATACAAGTAAACTTATATGCATGATTAAAACCAAAAAGACAAGAAATGCCCGAGCCAAAGAAATCATGCATATAGTGTGTAAAGAAATTTGCCAAAGATAGTTAAGACAGGAAAAAAGGGGAAAACGGCAGGGAGGGAAAGTGGAGAGGGTAAACTGTTGGGTGAGATCAGAAATAATGATGGGATTTCTGATGAAAATAAATTACCTAACTAATCTTAAAACCCTAACAACTCCACCATATACCTCATTATCTCCTACGGGTACACATTAGAAAACCAGAAAACAAAATATAGAAAAGAAAGTAGGCAGCAATTTGAGGAAAATAATGGCAGACCTGAATCAAGACTTGGGAAGAAGAAACTTGGTGAGTAAACCCTCACTTGGCAAGGCATTAAGACCTATGAAAGGCAGCCACTTAACCTCTAAATTATTTTACTCATGTTTGAAGTTTTCTTGCATTTCTAGTTTACCATTTTCTGATGCTTCTGAAGTATATTGTTTAGTTATCATTTAATCTAATGATTGTTTACACATGGTGTATACTTAATGATAGGATGATAATAACTGATTTATTTATATGATTATAAACCTGAGAAAATGTTTTTGCTTAAAGCATAAACTAATAAGAAAAGTAAGGTACAAGGCAGTAAGAGGAAGGGGTCCTCTGGCTTATGTCTTGCATTTGAGAGGATGATTGAGATGCAGTGGAATTTCCATATGCTAAATCTTGATCCACCATTAAGTACTCTCTAAAAATAAGGTTGAGCAATAAGTGAACACATTTCAAAGAAAAAAAATATACATATATAAATTGACTGCAAGGACCTTGTTACTGGGAACCACAGTGGTATTTTATTTCCTAAAATATTTTGATCTATGCTTTAGTCAAAGGCCTGTCTCTGAACAAAACTAACTTGAAATGATATACAGATGTGATTAATTGATTGTTGAAATGTATGAATGGATGAATGTTTCATGGATGCATGAAAACTGCTTGCATTTACTGGTTAGGTACATAAAGATTTTGGGCATGACATAGTATAGTTGATACCTGCACACATGAAAGGAAAACTTAGTAATTAAACTAAGGAATTGGGTCACCTCTATTAGGTTGGGTATGAGGGAAGTGGGTATGACATAGTGGTTGGCTTGCATCAAGGACGGGGTGTGAGTTTGCACATGGCATGTTCATGTCCAAATAGCTTGTAGTGCACTGGAAATCAAACAGTAGTTCCAGGCAGTGTGCACCAGTGCAACCATGAATGTGATATTGGACCCTTAAAAATGATATGAAATGAACTTACAAGCAGAGTGAATATGCTAGGGGTATGGTGAGTTCTAGTATGCAGACTCAGTTTTGATGCCTTAGCTTAATGATATGGGTGTTGCTTGTTCATGTTTATGAGATGCTTGTGTGATTTGTGTGATGGCTGCTATGAATTCTTGAAATAAGAATTTCTGCTAAGAAATTAGTTCAAGCACATGTAAATGTATTTAGCAATTTACTCACTTCACTGTAAGGATACAAAAAAAAGTGTATATGAGGAAGTGGTTTAATCACCTGAGTAGAACATTTAACTTCTGTAATAAAGGTGTTGTGGAACTAACTTCATAAATCTTATGTATTGTCAATTGAATTTACTCATACCAGACTTTAGTCTGACCTGTTTGTTCCTTGCATCAAATGGGTGCTCCACTCACATGGTGGAGTAGATCATATGGTGTCTACAGGAAAGAAGGAAGCTAAGGGAAAAGGGGCAGAAGCATGATGCTAAGATGAATTTGCTAGTTAACTAAATTTGTGATTTGTAGAAGAATGCTGCTTTATGTTTCTTTTTCTTTTGCTAAAAAAAACTGATTTGTGGTAATGTTTGAATTATGTTGTAACCCAAATTTGCAATGTATTGAATGGTTTAAACTACTTGTGGTAGAACTAGTCTCAGTGAAGAAAAAGATAATGAAATTTAGCATTATATTATAACCTGTCAGCAAGAAATCTTTGTTGCATCAAGTAATAAGTCTGAAAGTGGATCTGAAGCATAGGTGAACTAGTGATGTATGCTTATGTACAAGATTGTTTTAGAGACTATAAACTATTCACATAATAACTGTAAGTATTGTAAAGTAAGGAAAAAGAAACTATAGACAGATAAAATGAACCCAGATTTAAAGAAAAGGTTTAATGATCCTATGAATAAGTAAAACTTGTAGATTATAACCAGTTAATCCAGAAATCATATTAAAACAAATTAGTCCACCTGAGGACTAAGGTGAAGCAAATAGCAGTTGAACATAATTATGTGCATACAGGTGCACAGAAGTATGCACAACCCTTAGTTAGGCTATTTTGGAAAGCAACCTTGAATAAGTTGTAACAACCCGATATTTTCAACCATTCGCATCCGCACATGTCGGACTTGAATTGCTCAAAATACCACATTGTAAATAAAATTTGGCAAATCTCAGAATATACAGTAAATAAAATCACAGATCACAGACACAGAGTATTTAATAATGCAGCGGAAGTAAAAGAAATAGTAGTTCATGAAACCACTATATAAATATATCAGAGTTAAATAAAATACAACAGACTAAATAAAGTACAACAGAACTCTTAAGATGATAACCAAGTACAAGCTGAATAGAACAACAGAATTGGAATAGATAAAACTAGATAAGCAGATAATCTCTAGCGATTCCAATCTCCAGAAAGTGGAATCCAAATCTGTGAATAACTCAGGCTGACCCGAGCGTAAATAAAAATACAAACACTCGAGTCAGGACAATATATACTTATATAATGTAAACCAACTCAAATGAACTGTAATAAGGTACAAGTAACTTAAAGGATGCCTGAGACCGCCCATCCTTTAAGGATCCGTTAAACTATTTACTATGTAGTAATATTTCGCTATTATAATAATGTCTACAGTAAAATAAACTTACTTTTAAATAGCGTTCCGGGCTACCCATATCACCCTTCACACATAATAGTCCCAGTAGTCCATCCAATATCATGCCATCTCCACTCCGGGTGACTGTCAGAGGATACCACACGGGCTACGGGAGAAAAACAAACTCGTAGTAAAGGCTCGGTATGGTAGGTGACACGGCACAAAAGACAATGCCAGGGTAGATATACCAATTACGCACACGGGCTGGTGGTAACGCAGCAGCCACATACGCCCACCTCGGAACACACTCCCATATCAAAATCGGAGGATGGCCATCTAATCAATCACCAGTAAGAGTATAGTATCGAAGGAATGTGTCCGATAGGAGGAATGACCTCACTTGGCCCGAGATCGCTCTTGTTTTAGCCACCTTATGCCAACTCATGGGAGTTGGGTCCACGTAATATACCTCAAGAACGTCGCCACCATCCTACTTCATTCTGGAATCTCCACCGCGTACACGGTTGTCAAAGTGGTTTTCGGTATCGACAGAGAGTATGCCAGATATCCGATCCCGGTCTCTTTGCCAACCAATCGTTATTATAACCCGTAGTTATAACTTTTAAAATAATGTTTATACTTCAAAATAGGATATCATTTCAAATCCAAATCTTTATCAAAATAATGATTAAATTAATTCCAAACCATTTTAAAACATCATATCTTTCCAGAAATTCTTGTCAAATCATTTTAATATATCAAAATATCATATCTTTTCAAAACCACATTTCAAATCATTTTAATATATCAAAATATCATATCATTTCAAAACCACATTTCAAATCATTTTAATATATCAAAATATCATATCATTGCAAAACCTCATTTCAATCATTTTAATATATCAAAAATATCATATCCATTTCAAGTCATTTCAATCATTTTAATATATCAAAAATATCATATCTTTCCAAAACTTCATTTCAAATCATTTTAATAAACCAAAATATCATATCTTTTCAAAACCACATTCATTTCAAATCATTATTCATTTTATTCAATTTAAAATACCATTTCAATTTACATTTCCAAACAGTTTATATTTCAAAAATCATTTTAAATCATTAAAATGAAGTTATTATATTCAATAATTAAATTATTAAATTTCCAAACATTTCAACTTCCAAAGTTCATTTATTCACTTAAGTTTATCAAAACAGTGAAAATTCACTTTTCGCAGCATTTAGAAAACGCTACGGAAAGTTACATTCAAAACAGTTCAATTTAACAAAAGACAGCATTTTTAAAATGTTGTAATAGGGTTTACTTAATATTTCAAATAAACTTAGTTAAATTCAACAATTATAGCACTTAAAAAGATTGCTATAATAGCCTTTAATTCAATTTAGCTTTTTAGTTCATTATCATAAACTACATCATTTACAAATGCTGTAATATCATTTAAATTGCAATTAATAGCATTTCAAAAATGCAGTTAATTAACTTCAAATATTCAATATAATTTCACAACCAATTATATTTTTATTTAAAACATTTTTAACTTATAAAATCATACATTTTCACATTTATAAACAACATTTAATTTTCCTTAAGTTCATGATTTTATAAAGTTAAATTTCCATTCAAAAATCAAGATTTAATAATAATTCACTTATTAAATTTCAACATTCAAATTTAAATTCATTAAATTAAATTTCAACTTAACACTTAAGTTTAAATTTCAAAATATAACTTAATTTCAATTTTTTTTCACTCAACTTAAAATTCACTTTTAAGCCAAATTCACAAATTCCCATTTGATTATATTTCAAAATTTCAACTTAAATAATCACCCCTTTCATTTTTTTAACTTTACTCAAAAATCATTAATATATTATAAAATCATTTTAAATTCATTTTAAATTCAAATTATCATAAATTTATCATAATTTCATATTTAATTTAATTTCCAATTATAATTAAATCAAAATTTCCAAAATAACTTACATTTAAATTTTCTAACTTTTCCATAATTTATTTAACCTATAAATTTCCAAACAAATCAATAATACTTTACAAAAATCATTTTTAGTTATGTTTTAAATCAAATTATTATAATATTTACATTTCAAACATATTTTTAAAAATTTTAGAAAAATATATTTTAACTACGGGTCTGTATATAATTTTCTAGCCTAGGTAAAGTGATACGGGTAATGTATCATTTCAACCCGTAATTTACAAAGAAAATCCGGGTTTTATCATTTCAAACCCGCAGTTCCAAGTAAATGAAATAAAATGAAAATCGCTCAGGCCTATCATTTCAGCCCATAACGATTTTCCCCTATTCTAAAGTCCGTTCGGGTATGTATCATTTCAACCCATAGTGATTCTAATCTAAAGGGAACTTGCAGTGTGATAAACTGATAAAAATAACAGAACAACATAATATAACAGTAACAGATGTTATAATAGGTGTTTAAGCATGGGTGAACATCATATAATCATAATATAGCATATGTAACATGTGAATGCATTTTACAGATTCAAAAGGGGTCAATTTACTAGTTATATATGTACATATTGTCTGGTGAGGATAACTCACTTGTTTGAGCTGGAGATTGCAATACAACTGACACAAACTGAGATCTTCAAAAGCACGATGGCACGACAAAGATTTGATATTGAGAGAGCCAAAGATAATTGCCCTGTTCACATTTACACAAAACAATGCAACATATAAGTTACAAAACAATGCAACACTTGAACAACACTAGAAATCAATGTCCAAAACAAGTTAAATGGTTTGCACTTGTTCTCAACTTCACATACTTCAGTTACGAACTGAAATAGAATGGCCAAGGCATGGATTAAGGTCTGGTTTGGGTCCAGTATAGGCTCGGCTACAAGGTGATAAGGTGAGTGGGAGTTACAAGTAGAGAAGACAATGGAATACAAAGGGTTCTAAGGCAAATGGTGGCTTTTGTTGCACCATAGGGTTCGACCCTTGCTGTTGTGGGTCTAGCCATGCAATGTGAAGGTCAGGTGGGGTCTGATGTGGCAGCTAGAGGTGGTGGAAGATCAGGTGGTGTAGGCTATTGATGATGGCCATGGTGGAAATTGAAGGTGATGGACATAGGGTGCAACAATCTACACACAAGGCAACATATCATCATTTCTAGGCTATACATGGGCTCGGCCTCAAGATATAGGGGCATGGCCAGGTGTCCAGATGGTGGTGGGTGAGGTGGTAGTGGGTGGTGGTCAGGTCAGAGCAAGGGGTGGTGGAGGAAGTGGTGGAAAAGGTGGTGGAAGTGGTGATAGAGGAAGGGTATGCTCGGCCTAAACTATATGGTGATGGTTTGTGTAAATGGAGGGTGGATCTCTTGCCTAGGGCAGGTCGGCCTGATGGGGTGGTGATCTGGAGGTGGTGGTGGCTGGTTGTGGTGGTGATGGGGTCGGCCTAGCAGCTGGAGGTGGAGGAACAAAGCTATGAAGGTAGAGAACATATACAAAATTCAATAGAAAACTAGAAAAACAAGGAAGAAGGAGATGAATTTTACCCAAACCTTTGAAGCAATGGCCGTGCAATTTTTTTATGAGTTTGAGAAGGTTATAATACGTGAAAAATGAGGGAGATGCAGCTAGAATGAGAAATGAAAGCACGGCAAAAAATCATTAAAGAGTGGAGTTGAGAAAATGAAAGGTCGGAATGTAAAAAGGCTTTGGAAGTTAAAGTGTTTAAAACCTTTAAAATTTCTATCAATTTATTTTAATTTTTAAATAACTGAAATATATATATAAATTCAGATAAAAGTACGAAAATTTATTAAATAAACAAAAATAAATAAATAAATATTAATTATATATATAATTTAATTAATAAAACAGCAAAAATTGCAAACTAGTCTTGAAAATATGAAAAATAAATGCAATGAACTTTGGAAAATCTTTATGTACTTGTAAAAATATTTATAACAAAGATAATAACATAAACTAAAATTCATTCACAAATAAATATATAAATTTTAATTTAAATATAATTTAAATGAAGAAAATAGAAACTAGGCTTTAAAAATAGAAAATAAATTCAATAAGCTTTAGAAAAATTATACTATCACTTCAAAAATATTAAAAGACAAAAATATACATAAAATAACAGATTAACACATATTAAAATAAAATATGACAAAGAAAATATAATTTATATAATTTAAAATAGACAAAATTGTTAAATAAATCAAATTGCACTCAAAATTGAAATGTACATAACTTTTGCAGTTTAACTCCGTTTTCAACGAAACGATCTATTTTCATAATAAAATATAAAATCTAAGATTTAAAATAATTTAAATTTGAAGTTTAAAGTCAAATTTGAACAGTTTGACCAGAAATTCACTTTACAGTAAAATATTCAAATTATACTAGTTTGAACTATAAATCACTTAATAATCAACATTTATATTTAAAAATGAAATGTTTGAAATAAAATAAGTTTAAAAATAAAATAAAGTCCAATTTAAATAATATACAAAAATCTAGGGCTGTTACACTCTCCCCCACTCAAAACTTTTCGTCCCCGAAAAGGAATGAGGTACGGGAAAGCACAGAATTAGATAGAGTGAAATAAGATTAAGGTAAGATGACAAGGAGATTTAAATTACACCTGATAACTATTGTTATAGGTATGTTTCACAAGGTGGAGATGATCTTCCCCAGATTCTCCAAAATCAGGAACACAAGCACGAAAAGATCCTCTAGAATCTGATTAACTCTTTCCGCTTGACCGACGGTGTGTGGATGAAAAGCAGTGCTCAGATTTAAAATGAGTACCGAAGATTATTAAAGATTATAGAAAGATTTCTAAACAGACTGGTATATGCAATAGCCTCCCATTCTGTAGCAAGATAAGGGAAATTAGGACAACCAAAAGATAGTTTGAAAAACAAAATAAAATAATAAATTTGAAACCATAAAATTTCAACTTAAACTGAAAATTAATTTTACATAAGTAAAATAAATCTTAAGCATCTCTAATTTCATTATCTTATCATCCAATTATCTTAAATTAACAAATCCCTAAAATCATGTATTTGAAAAATCATCATTTATTATATTCAAAAATGTACTTAATAAATTTAATTCTTCTTTATTCCTAAATAAAAATTAAATTTATTCCTCTCAATATGTTTTATCACCTATGTTAAGATACTTACATTTATTATAACTGTTTTAATTTATTTTTGATTGCTTTAACATCATTTATATTGTAAATTATTCAATTAACCCTTTTTCTATATTTACCTCTGTCAATCTTTTATAACTAAAATTTAAGTGTATAAAATTTATTATAATCACTCAAATTTTATTTATAAAGCTTTTTATATTGTATATTCTCCAATTACATTGTTAACTTTTGAAATTAAGGCAAGTTAAATTTGAATGCAATTGTATTATACAAATAAAACTTTCTAATTTCCTCATCTCAAGTTTGAATCATCTATCTAAAATTTTGATTTTCTTTTTATAATTGAAATGATTCTTTAAAATAAAATTTAAGAATTAAATTTCTGATTCCCTTCAAACCATTTAGGGATAAATAAATATATAAACATAATAAGTCAAATCATATTTAAATCATACATATATATATTATAAATCCAGTCTTATTTTAGAAATTCAAATCAACTAAATTTCCCAAAACAAAGCTGCAGCAAGACTACATAACGGTCTCTTCACTTCGAAACTCGAAAATGAAAGTCGATGATGCCGCGGTTCATCACCGAAATTATTTTCCAGCGACAAAGAGAAGAGCACAAATTTCTTTAACTTTTCAAATTCTTTGGAAACAAATTTCTATTCAAAATGCTTTAAATAAGATATCCTTTTAAAACTTGAAAACACAAGGTTTGAAACCATCAGAAATTAAATTCTCAAATTCGTTTTTTACATTCATTTTAAATTTCCAAATAAATTTATAACCATGTTTTATAGTTCAATTAGATATATGAAACAATAGAAAATGATATATAAATCAAATATTATTTCTTAACAACTAATTCAAATAAAAATCCAGATAAAGATTTATCATATAGTTACAAAATTTATTTCACAAAATTTATTTCATTACTAAATTTTAAAAACATATTGTGTCAGTTTGCTCTGTTCAAGTGTTTTGGAAATCTTATCGATAGCGTTGATCAGACGAATCGATTAGAAACCCAAATCAACATCAACAACTCAAACAACACAATATATAAAACATAGATTTACAAGTATAGTTCAAAATGTTTGGAGATGGTTTAGAAACAAAAGACAAGATGGTTAAACCGAGTAGGGAGATGGATAAGCTTAAATAAACCGTGGGTAATCTTAACCGGGTCAACCGTGACTTATAGAATAAGATCGATGTGGATTTTCTGGGGTAAATCTACATTCAATCTCAAGATGTAGAGTTCGAAATTATAAGAGATACTAGCATCTAAACCGAGGATATAGAATCTCTGGTGAATCGATGTTGTTGTAAAGGGGTTTTCCCCTTTTACAAATAAATTTGAGGTTGGCGAGACCGCCGACTCATTATGAAGATCTTTTGAAGTGGAGTTATGGGATACTCCAGAAACAAAAGAAGATAAATAGTGAGGGACACGAATGGATTTTGGAACCACAAGGAATGTTCCAAAATTCAAAGGAATCGAGTCAAAAAGGAAGAGGTTTAAACTCTAATGAAAGTGATTCTGTAAATACATTTACCCTATATACTGAGTTTTGCCTAGAGCTACCAAAGCTCTGATACCAACTATAACAACCCGATATTTTCAACCATTCGCATCCGCACATGTCGGACTTGAATTGCTCAAAATACCGCATTGTAAATAAAATTTAGCAAATCTCAAAATATACAGTAAATAAAATCACAGATCACAGACACAGAGTATTTAATAATGCAGCGGAAGTAAAAGAAATAGTAGTTCATGAAGCCACTATATAAATATATCAGAGTTAAATAAAATACAACAGACTAAATAAAGTACAACAGAACTCTTAAGATGATAACCAAGTACAAGCTGAATAGAACAACAGAACTGGAATAGATAAAACTAGATAAGCAGATAATCTCCAGCGATTCCAATCTCCAGAAAGTGGAATCCAAATCTGTGAATAACTCAGGCTGACCCGAGCGTAAATAAAAATACAAACACTCGAGTCAGGACAATATATACTTATATAATGTAAACCAACTCAAATGAACTGTAATAAGGTACAAGTAACTTAAAGGGTGCCTGAGACCGCCCATCCTTTAAGGATCCGTTAAACTATTTACTATGTAGTAATATTTCGCTATTATAATAATGTCTACAGTAAAATAAACTTACTTTTAAATAGCGTTCCGGGCTACCCATATCACCCTTCACACATAATAGTCCCAGTAGTCCATCCAATATCATGCCATCTCCACTCCGGGTGACTGTCAGAGGATACCACACGGGCTACGGGAGAAAAACAAACTCGTAGTAAAGGCTCGGTATGGTAGGTGACACGGCACACAAGGCAATGCCAGGGTAGATATACCAATTACGCACACGGGCTGGTGGTAACGCAGCAGCCACATACGCCCACCTCGGAACACACTCCCATATCAAAATCGGAGGATGGCCATCTAATCAATCACCAGTAAGAGTATAGTATCGAAGGAATGTGTCCGATAGGAGGAATGACCTCACTTGGCCCGAGATCGCTCCTGTTTTAGCCACCTTATGCCAACTCACGGGAGTTGGGTCCACATAATATACCTCAAGAACGTCTCCACCATCCTACTTCATTCTGGAATCTCCACCGCGTACACGGTTGTCAAAGTAGTTTTCGGTATCGACAGAGAGTATGCCAGATATCCGATCCCGGTCTCTTTGCCAACCAATCGTTATTATAACCCGTAGTTATAACTTTTAAAATAATGTTTATACTTCAAAATAGGATATCATTTCAAATCCAAATCTTTATCAAAATAATGATTAAATTAATTCCAAACCATTTTAAAACATCATATCTTTCCAGAAATTCTTGTCAAATCATTTTAATATATCAAAATATCATATCTTTTCAAAACCACATCTCAAATCATTTTAATATATCAAAATATCATATCATTTCAAAACCACATTTCAAATCATTTTAATATATCAAAATATCATATCATTGCAAAACCTCATTTCAATCATTTTAATATATCAAAAATATCATATCCATTTCAAGTCATTTCAATCATTTTAATATATCAAAAATATCATATCTTTCCAAAACTTCATTTCAAATCATTTTAATAAACCAAAATATCATATCTTTTCAAAACCACATTCATTTCAAATCATTATTCATTTTATTCAATTTAAAATACCATTTCAATTTACATTTCCAAACAGTTTATATTTCAAAAATCATTTTAAATCGTTAAAATGAAGTTATTATATTTAATAATTAAATTATTAAATTTCCAAAAATTTCAACTTCCAAAGTTCATTTATTCACTTAAGTTTATCAAAACAGTGAAAATTCACTTTTCGCAGCATTTAGAAAACGCTACGGAAAGATACATTCAAAACAGTTCAATTTAACAAAAGACAGCATTTTTAAAATGTTGTAATAGGGTTTACTTAATATTTCAAATAAACTTAGTTAAATTCAACAATTATAGCACTTAAAAAGATTGCTATAATAGCCTTTAATTCAATTTAGCTTTTTAGTTCATTATCATAAACTACATCATTTACAAATGCTGTAATATCATTTAAATTGCAATTAATAGCATTTCAAAAATGCAGTTAATTAACTTCAAATATTCAATATAATTTCACAACCAATTATATTTTTATTTAAAACATTTTTAACTTATAAAATCATACATTTTCACATTTATAAACAACATTTAATTTTCCTTAAGTTCATGATTTTATAAAGTTAAATTTCCATTCAAAAATCAAGATTTAATAATAATTCACTTATTAAATTTCAACATTCAAATTTAAATTCATTAAATTAAATTTCAACTTAACACTTAAGTTTAAATTTCAAAATATAACTTAATTTCAATTTTTTTTCACTCAACTTAAAATTCACTTTTAAGCCAAATTCACAAATTCCCATTTGGTTATATTTCAAAATTTCAACTTAAATAATCACCCCTTTCATTTTTTTAACTTTACTCAAAAATCATTAATATATTATAAAATCATTTTAAATTCATTTTAAATTCAAATTATCATAAATTTATCATAATTTCATATTTAATTTAATTTCCAATTATAATTAAATCAAAATTTCCAAAATAACTTACATTTAAATTTTCTAACTTTTCCATAATTTATTTAACCTATAAATTTCAAAAAAAATCAATAATACTTTACAAAAATCATTTTTAATTATGTTTTAAATCAAAATATTATAATATTTACATTTCAAACATATTTTTAAAAATTTTAGAAAAATATATTTTAACTACGGGTCTGTATATAATTTTCTAGCCTAGGTAAAGTGATACGGGTAATGTATCATTTCAACCCGTAATTTACAAAGAAAATCCGGGTTTTATCATTTCAAACCCGCAGTCCCAAGTAAATGAAATAAAATGAAAATCGCTCAGGCCTATCATTTCAGCCCATAACGATTTTCCCCTATTCTAAAGTCCGTTCGGGTATGTATCATTTCAACCCATAGTGATTCTAATCTAAAGGGAACTTGCAGTGTGATAAACTGATAAAAATAACAGAACAACATAATATAACAGTAACAGATGTTACAATAGGTGTTTAAGCATGGTTGAACATCATATAATCATAATATAGCATATGTAACACGTTAATGCATTTTACAGATTCAAAAGGGGTCAATTTACTAGTTATATATGTACATATTGTCTGGTGAGGATAACTCACTTGTTTGAGCTGGAGATTGCAATACAACTGACACAAACTGAGATCTTCAAAAGCACGATGGCACGACAAAGATTTGATATTAAGAGAGCCAAAGATAATTGCCCTGTTCACATTTACACAAAACAATGCAACATATAAGTTACAAAACAATGCAACACTTGAACAGCACTAGAAATCAATGTCCAAAACAAGTTAAATGGTTTGCACTTATTCTCAACTTCACATACTTCAGTTATGAACTGAAATAGCATAGCCAAGGCATGGATTAAGGTCTGGTTTGGGTCCAGTATAGGCTCGGCTACAAGGTGATAAGGTGAGTGGGAGTTACAAGTAGAGAAGACAATGGAATACAAAGGGTTCTAAGGCAAATGGTGGCTTTTGTTGCACCATAGGGTTCGACCCTTGCTGTTGTGGGTCTAGCCATGCAATGTGAAGGTCAGGTGGGGTCTGATGTGGCAGCTAGAGGTGGTGGAAGATCTGGTGGTGGAGGCTATTGATGATGGCCATGGTGGAAATTGAAGGTGATGGACATAGGGTGCAACAATCTACACACAAGGCAACATATCATCATTTCTAGGCTATACATGGGCTCGGCCTCAAGCTATAGGGGCATGGCCAGGTGTCCAGATGGTGGTGGGTGAGGTGGTAGTGGGTGGTGGTCAGGTTAGAGCAAGGGGTGGTGGAGGAAGTGGTGGAAAAGGTGGTGGAAGTGGTGATAGAGGAAGGGTATGCTCGGCCTAAACTATATGGTGATGGTTTGTGTAAATGGAGGGTGGATCTCTTGCCTAGGGCAGGTCGGCCTGATGGGGTGGTGATCTGGAGGTGGTGGTGGCTGGTTGTGGTGGTGATGGGGTCGGCCTAGCAGCTGGAGGTGGAGGAACAAAGCTATGAAGGTAGAGAACATATACAAAATTCAATAGAAAACTAGAAAAACAAGGAAGAAGGAGATGAATTTTACCCAAACCTTTGAAGCAATGGCCGTGCAATTTTTTTATGAGTTTGAGAAGGTTAGAATACGTGAAAAATGAGGGAGATGCAGCTAGAATGAGAAATGAAAGCACGGCAAAAAATCATTAAAGAGTGGAGTTGAGAAAATGAAAGGTCGGAATGTAAAAAGGCTTTGGAAGTTAAAGTGTTTAAAACCTTTAAAATTTCTATCAATTTATTTTAATTTTTAAATAACTGAAATATATATATAAATTCAGATAAAAGTACGAAAATTTATTAAATAAACAAAAATAAATAAATAAATATTAATTATATATATAATTTAATTAATAAAACAGCAAAAATTGCAAACTAGTCTTGAAAATATGAAAAATAAATGCAATGAACTTTGGAAAATCTTTATGTACTTGTAAAAATATTTATAACAAAGATAATAACATAAACTAAAATTCATTCACAAATAAATATATAAATTTTAATTTAAATATAATTTAAATGAAGAAAATAGAAACTAGGCTTTAAAAATAGAAAATAAATTCAATAAGCTTTAGAAAAATTATACTATCACTTCAAAAATATTAAAAGACAAAAATATACATAAAATAACAGATTAACACATATTAAAATAAAATATGACAAAGAAAATATAATTTATATAATTTAAAATAGACAAAATTGTTAAATAAATCAAATTACACTCAAAATTGAAATGTACATAACTTTTGCAGTTTAACTCCGTTTTCAACGAAACGAAAAGCAGTGTTCAAGTTATTTCATCTATTTTCATAATAAAATATAAAATCTAAGATTTAAAATAATTTAAATTTGAAGTTTAAAGTCAAAGTTTGAACAGTTTGACCAGAAATTCACTTTACAGTAAAATATTCAAATTATACTAGTTTGAACTATAAATCACTTAATAATCAACATTTATATTTAAAAATGAAATGTTTGAAATAAAATAAGTTTAAAAATAAAATAAAGTCCAATTTAAATAATATACAAAAATCTAGGGCTGTTACACTCTCCCCCACTCAAAACTTTTCGTCCCCGAAAAGGAATGAGGTACGGGAAAGCACAGAATTAGATAGAGTGAAATAAGATTAAGGTAAGATGACAAGGAGATTTAAATTACACCTGATAACTATTGTTATAGGTATGTTTCACAAGGTGGAGATGATCTTCCCCAGATTCTCCAAAATCAGGAACACAAGCACGAAAAGATCCTCTAGAATCTGATTAACTCTTTCCGCTTGACCGACGGTGTGTGGATGAAAAGCAGTGCTCAGATTTAAAATGAGTACCGAAGATTATTAAAGATTATAGAAAGATTTCTAAACAGACTGGTATATGCAATAGCCTCCCATTCTGTAGCAAGATAAGGGAAATTAGGACAACCAAAAGATAGTTTGAAAAACAAAATAAAATAACAAATTTGAAACCATAAAATTTCAACTTAAACTGAAAATTAATTTTACATAAGTCAAATAAATCTTAAGCAACTCTAATTTCATTATCTTATCATCCAATTATCTTAAATTAACAAATCCCTAAAATCATGTATTTGAAAAATCATCATTTATTATATTCAAAAATGTACTTAATAAATTTAATTCTTCTTTATTCCTAAATAAAAATTAAATTTATTCCTCTCAATATGTTTTATCACCTATGTTAAGATACTTACATTTATTATAACTGTTTTAATTTATTTTTGATTGCTTTAACATCATTTATATTGTAAATTATTCAATTAACCCCTTTTTCTATATTTACCTCTGTCAATCTTTTATAACTAAAATTTAAGTGTATAAAATTTATTATAATCACTCAAATTTTATTTATAAAGCTTTTTATATTGTATATTCTCCAATTACATTGTTAACTTTTGAAATTAAGGCAAGTTAAATTTGAATGCAATTGTATTATACAAATAAAACTTTCTAATTTCCTCATCTCAAGTTTGAATCATCTATCTAAAATTTTGATTTTCTTTTTATAATTGAAATAATTCTTTAAAATAAAATTTAAGAATTAAATTTCTGATTCCCTTCAAACCATTTAGGGATAAATAAATATATAAACATAATAAGTCAAATCATATTTAAATCATATATATATATATATATATTATAAATCCAGTCTTATTTTAGAAATTCAAATCAACTAAATTTCCCAAAAAAAAGCTGTAGCAAGACTACATAACGGTCTCTTCACTTCGAAACTCGAAAATGAAAGTCGATGATGCTGCGGTTCATCACCGAAATTATTTTCCAACGACAAAGAGAAGAGCACAAATTTCTTTAACTTTTCAAATTCTTTGGAAACAAATTTCTATTCAAAATGCTTTAAATAAGATATCCTTTTAAAACTTAAAAACACAAGGTTTGAAACCATCAGAAATTAAATTCTCAAATTCTTTTTTTACATTCATTTTAAATTTCCAAATAAATTTATAACCATGTTTTATAGTTCAATTAGATATATGAAACAATAGAAAATGATATATAAATCAAATATTATTTCTTAACAACTAATTCAAATAAAAATCCAGATAAAGATTTATCATATAGTTACAAAATTTATTTCACAAAATTTATTTCATTACTAAATTTTAAAAACATATTGTGTCAGTTTGCTCTGTTCAAGTGTTTTGGAAATCTTATCGATAGCGTTGATTAGACGAATCGATTAGAAACCCAAATCAACATCAACAACTCAAACAACACAATATATAAAACATAGATTTACAAGTATAGTTCAAAATGTTTGGAGATGGTTTAGAAACAAAAGACAAGATGGTTAAACCGAGTAGGGAGATGGATAAGCTTAAATAAACCGTGGGTAATCTTAACCGGGTCAACTGTGACTTATAGAATAAGATCGATGTGGATTTTCTGGGGTAAATCTACATTCAATCTCAAGATGTAGAGTTCGAAATTATAAGAGATACTAGCATCTAAACCGAGGATATAGAATCTCTGGTGAATCGATGTTGTTGTAAAGGGGTTTTCCCCTTTTACAAATAAATTTGAGGTTGGCGAGACCGCCGACTCATTATGAAGATCTTTTGAAGTGGAGTTATGGGATACTCCAGAAACAAAAGAAGATAAATAGTGAGGGACACGAATGGATTTTGGAACCACAAGGAATGTTCCAAAATTCAAAGGAATCGAGTCAAAAAGGAAGAGGTTTAAACTCTAATGAAAGTGATTCTGTAAAAACATTTACCCTATATACTGAGTTTTGCCTAGAGCTACCAAAGCTCTGATACCAACTGTAACAACCCGATATTTTCAACCATTCGCATCCGCACATGTCGGACTTGAATTGCTCAAAATACCGCATTGTAAATAAAATTTGGCAAATCTCAGAATATACAGTAAATAAAATCACAGATCACAGACACAGAGTATTTAATAATGCACGGAAGTAAAAGAAATAGTAGTTCATGAAGCCACTATATAAATATATCAGAGTTAAATAAAATACAACAGACTAAATAAAGTACAACAGAACTCTTAACATGATAACCAAGTACAAGCTGAATAGAACAACAGAACTGGAATAGATAAAACTAGATAAGCAGATAATCTCCAGCGATTCCAATCTCCAGAAAGTGGAATCCAAATCTGTGAATAACTCAGGCTGACCCGAGCGTAAATCAAAATACAAACACTCGAGTCAGGACAATATATACTTATATAATGTAAACCAACTCAAATGAACTGTAATAAGGTACAAGTAACTTAAAGGATGCCTGAGACCGCCCATCCTTTAAGGATCCGTTAAACTATTTACTATGTAGTAATATTTCGCTATTATAATAATGTCTACAGTAAAATAAACTTACTTTTAAATAGCGTTCCGGGCTACCCATATCACCCTTCACACATAATAGTCCCAGTAGTCCATCCAATATCATGCCATCTCCACTCCGGGTTACTGTCAAAGGATACCACACGGGCTACGGGAGAAAAACAAACTCGTAGTAAAGGCTCGGTATGGTAGGTGACACGGCACACAAGGCAATGCCAGGGTAGATATACCAATTACGCACACGGGCTGGTGGTAACGCAGCAGCCACATACGCCCACCTCGGAACACACTCCCATATCAAAATCGGAGGATGGCCATCTAATCAATCACTAGTAAGAGTATAATATCGAAGGAATGTGTCCGATATGAGGAATGACCTCACTTGGCCCGAGATCGCTCCTGTTTTAGCCACCTTATGCCAACTCACGGGAGTTGGGTCCACGTAATATACCTCAAGAACGTCGCCACCATCCTACTTCATTCTGGAATCTCCACCGCGTACACGGTTGTCAAAGTGGTTTTCGGTATCGACAGAGAGTATGCCAAATATCCGATCCCGGTCTCTTTGCCAAACAATCGTTATTATAACCCGTAGTTATAACTTTTAAAATAATGTTTATACTTCAAAATAGGATATCATTTCAAATCCAAATCTTTATCAAAATAATGATTAAATTAATTCCAAACCATTCTAAAACATCATATCTTTCCAGAAATTCTTGTCAAATCATTTTAATATATCAAAATATCATATCTTTTCAAAACCACATTTCAAATCATTTTAATATATCAAAATATCATATCATTTCAAAACCACATTTCAAATCATTTTAATATATCAAAATATCATATCATTGCAAAACCTTATTTCAATCATTTTAATATATCAAAAATATCATATCCATTTCAAGTCATTTCAATCATTTTGATATATCAAAAATATCATATCTTTCCAAAACTTCATTTCAAATCATTTTAATAAACCAAAATATCATATCTTTTCAAAACCACATTCATTTCAAATCATTATTCATTTTATTCAATTTAAAATACCATTTCAATTTACATTTCCAAACAGTTTATATTTCAAAAATCATTTTAAATCATTAAAATGAAGTTATTATATTTAATAATTAAATTATTAAATTTCCAAAAATTCAACTTCCAAAGTTCATTTATTCGCTTAAGTTTATCAAAACAGTGAAAATTCACTTTTCGCAGCATTTAGAAAATGCTACGGAAAGTTACATTCAAAACAGTTCAATTTAACAAAAGACAGCATTTTTAAAATGTTGTAATAGGGTTTACTTAATATTTCAAATAAACTTAGTTAAATTCAACAATTATAGCACTTAAAAAGATTGCTATAATAGCCTTTAATTCAATTTAGCTTTTTAGTTCATTATCATAAACTACATCATTTACAAATGCTGTAATATCATTTAAATTGCAATTAATAGCATTTCAAAAATGCAGTTAATTAACTTCAAATATTCAATATAATTTCACAACCAATTATATTTTTATTTAAAACATTTTTAACTTATAAAATCATACATTTTCACATTTATAAACAACATTTAATTTTCCTTAAGTTCATGATTTTATAAAGTTAAATTTCTATTCAAAAATCAAGATTTAATAATAATTCACTTATTAAATTTCAACATTCAAATTTAAATTCATTAAATTAAATTTCAACTTAACACTTAAGTTTAAATTTCAAAATATAACTTAATTTCAATTTTTTTTCACTTAACTTAAAATTCACTTTTAAGCCAAATTCACAAATTTCCATTTGGTTATATTTCAAAATTTCAACTTAAATAATATAATTTTCTAGCCTAGGTAAAGTGATACGGGTAATGTATCATTTCAACCCGTAATTTACAAAGAAAATCCGGGTTTTGTCATTTCAAACCCGCAGTCCCAAGTAAATGAAATAAAATGAAAATCGCTCAGGCCTATCATTTCAGCCCATAACGATTTTCCCCTATTCTAAAGTCCGTTCGGGTATGTATCATTTCAACCCATAGTCATTCTAATCTAAAGGGAACTTGCAGTGTGATAAACTGATAAAAATAACAGAACAACATAATATAACAGTAACAGATGTTATAATAGGTGTTTAAGCATGGGTGAACATCATATAATCATAATATAGCATATGTAACATGTTAATGCATTTTACAGATTCAAAAGGGGTCAATTTACTAGTTATATATGTACATATTGTCAGGTGAGGATAACTCACTTGTTTGAGCTGGAGATTGCAATACAACTGACACAAACTGAGATCTTCAAAAGCACGATGGCACGACAAAGATTTGATATTGAGAGAGCCAAAGATAATTGCCCTGTTCACATTTACACAAAACAATGCAACATATAAGTTACAAAACAATGCAACACTTGAACAACACTAGAAATCAATGTCCAAAACAAGTTAAATGGTTTGCACTTGTTCTCAACTTCACATACTTCAGTTATGAACTGAAATAGCATAGCCAAGGCATGGATTAAGGTCTGGTTTGGGTCCAGTATAGGCTCGGCTACAAGGTGATAAGGTGAGTGGGAGTTACAAGTAGAGAAGACAATGGAATACAAAGGGTTCTAAGGCAAATGGTGGCTTTTGTTGCACCATAGGGTTCGACCCTTGCTGTTGTGGGTCTAGCCATGCAATGTGAAGGTCAGGTGGGGTCTGATGTGGCAGCTAGAGGTGGTGGAAGATCAGGTGGTGGAGGCTATTGATGATGGCCATGGTGGAAATTGAAGGTGATGGACATAGGGTGCAACAATCTACACACAAGGCAACATATCATCATTTCTAGGCTATACATGGGCTCGGCCTCAAGCTATAGGGGCATGGTCAGGTGTCCAGATGGTGGTGGGTGAGGTGGTAGTGGGTGATGGTCAGGTCAGAGCAAGGGGTGGTGGAGGAAGTGGTGGAAAAGGTGGTGGAAGTGGTGATAGAGGAAGGGTATGCTCGGCCTAAACTATATGGTGATGGTTTGTGTAAATGGAGGGTGGAACTCTTGCCTAGGGCAGGTCGGCCTGATGGGGTGGTGATCTGGAGGTGGTGGTGGCTGGTTGTGGTGGTGATGGGGTCGGCCTAGCAGCTGGAGGTGGAGGAACAAAGCTATGAAGGTAGAGAACATATACAAAATTCAATAGAAAACTAGAGAAACAAGGAAGAAGGAGATGAATTTTACCCAAACCTTTGAAGCAATGGCCGTGCAATTTTTTTATGAGTTTGAGAAGGTTAGAATACGTGAAAAATGAGGGAGATGCAGCTAGAATGAGTAATGAAAGCACGGCAAAAAATCATTAAAGAGTGGAGTTGAGAAAATGAAAGGTCGGAATGTAAAAAGGCTTTGGAAGTTAAAGTGTTTAAAACCTTTAAAATTTCCTTCAATTTATTTTAATTTTTAAATAACTGAAATATATATATAAATTAAGATAAAAGTACGAAAATTTATTAAATAAACAAAAATAAATAAATAAATATTAATTATATATATAATTTAATTAATAAAACAGCAAAAATTGCAAACTAGTCTTGAAAATATGAAAAATAAATGCAATGAACTTTGAAAAATCTTTATGTACTTGTAAAAATATTTATAACAAAGATAATAACATAAACTAAAATGCATTCACAAATAAATATATAAATTTTAATTTAAATATAATTTAAATGAAGAAAATAGCAAAGAAAATAGAAACTAGGCTTTAAAAATAGAAAATAAATTCAATAAGCTTTAGAAAAATTATACTATCACTTCAAAAATATTAAAAGACAAAAATATACATAAAATAACAGATTAACACATATTAAAATAAAATATGACAAAGAAAATATAATTTATATAATTTAAAATAGACAAAATTGTTAAATAAATCAAATTACACTCAAAATTGAAATGTACATAACTTTTGCAGTTTAACTCCGTTTTCAACGAAACGAAAAGCAGTGTTCAATTTATTTCATCTATTTTCATAATAAAATATAAAATCTAAGATTTAAAATAATTTAAATTTGAAGTTTAAAAGTCAAAGTTTGAACAGTTTGACCAGAAATTCACTTTACAGTAAAATATTCAAATTATACTAGTTTGAACTATAAATCACTTAATAATCAACATTTATATTTAAAAATGAAATGTTTGAAATAAAATAAATTTAAAAATAAAAGAAAGTCCAATTTAAATAATATACAAAAATCTAGGGTTGTTACATAAGTTAAAAGCTATGAGTTAATTCACTTATTTAATTAAACTTACAAATGCTAAACACCTGCAAAACAAATAAGAATTGGTTAATTCATTGGCACAAAGATTCAATAGGAGAGGATCTTCCCAATCCTCTGTACTGTGGCTAAACTTAGTTTATTTTTAGTGTAAAATAAACTGAGTTACTCTTTAAAAAAAAATAGGAAAAAAAAACTCTGATATTAGAACTAGAAACTATTTAGGTATTTATATGAACATTCAAATAGTTTTACGAAATAATATATCAATATTTCTATATTGATCAGATTGGATCTTGGGAAAAATAAAAATAAAAATAAAAATAAAAATAAAAAGGAAAAAAAATAGTTAGTCTGTGTAAGAGGGCAACCCTGAATTTAGCTCACACTGAATTGAGTCATTCAATCAAAATGACAACTTAGGGTAGGGTTGTCTCATACAACAAGTAAGGTACCTTTGTATTTACCATATAGATGTGTACCATCTATACAAAGCAAAGGTTGACTGTGGACAAATTCTTCGATACATGGCCCAAATGACCATAATGCATGATTAAACACTCCGTACTCATCAGTGGTCACATGTCCTACACTATCTGGATTTGTTTTGCATATTTTAGCGAAGTATTGTCGTAGGTTGGAATATGACTCTGCCCAATCACCGTGTATGCGTTCAGTTGCCTTGCCTAATGCTCTCCACGCTTTCAAATAACTAATTTTGATAAGCAATTGTTCCTCCATTAAAACCTGCATCGTTCCAACCGTAATGTTCAAATTAGATTTGACGAAAAGCATGATCTTCGATACCATAAAAGAAGATGTTGCTTGCCTATGATTTGAGTTCACTGTTGGGTTTACGCATGTATTGTCACTTGAATATTTTTTAATCACCACCATCCAGCCTGTGTCCTTTTGAATCGATAGCATGTATTCTCCAAGGACAATTTGCATCGACATTGCAAATGGCAGTGTATTTTGATCTGTTCGACCTGATTGGCTTAAAGGACACTGCATGTAAGATTTGATAGAGTTAGAGGTATGCCCTAGGGGCAATTATGTAAATTGTTACATATATCTAACTTGTTGACCAATCTTGTTCGAAATAAAAGGTATTTTCTTCTTATTATATACTTGATATAATGTGATTATATTAATTAATTAACTTAATTAAAGGTATATTTAATAATAAAAATTAGTAAATGGTATATTTTGTGATAGTAGTAACAAAATATTGTAATTGTGCGTAATTTATCACAACGAAACAAATATACCA
This sequence comes from Allium cepa, assembly GCA_030765085.1. Classification (NCBI taxonomy): domain Eukaryota; kingdom Viridiplantae; phylum Streptophyta; class Magnoliopsida; order Asparagales; family Amaryllidaceae; genus Allium; species Allium cepa. Next base: position 693,417,381 of record CM060939.1, read on the forward strand.
TTTTAAATGTTCCTAGTCAAGATGCATCGAGACTGGATATCGATGTATCCTTGAGACTGGAGTACGTAACGCTCTACAAATGTTGGGCGGTGTATTACTCATAACTGTTGTGGGCACCTAGGGGTTATGTACTAATAGTTATTGGATAACTATGGAATGACTCACTTGATAATTTTCTGTTGGTTAATATAACTAAGGTCAAACAGAAAATAACGATGTGACTGATTTCCACAGTTCTCTCGACTTGAGAATACTGTGGATCTTCAATATGAAAGCTCCGCTTTGATTATAGCCAAATCATGGCATGGCGTCCATCGAGTGACTATAGTTGAGTCGAGTGGACGTATTAGAAGTGAAGCATTATTCAAGAGAGGATTCGTCTTTTTAGTTATATGCGGTTAGTATCACAGTCAACCCAAGTCAACTAAAAGTCAAAGTCTCTAGCCACATAATTGTTATTATTGAACCAAGGAATTTGTATTTGGACTATAAAGTTGAATGTGGATGAGGTTGGAATTTTGACCATTACCAAAATTCCATAAGTCCAAAGTGATATAGTTTTGACGAAGAGAATTGGTGTAAACAAATGCCACAACCAGGCAACGCTTATTAAACTAAAATTGGATTTTACCGAAAAGGAATAAGCGATAAATTTGGCTTTAATGTCACAACACCTGCTAAGTGACGTGTGAACGTTAACATTAGAATAGTTCGATGTTAATCGCTGACTAAATTTACACCCCAAGTTACACAGCCGAAACGATGAATTCCCTTAAGACTGAACGACTAAATTAGTTTATAATGTTATAATTTAATTAAATTAATTAATATTTATGAAATATTAATCATAAAATTTGAATATGATTTGAGAAATAAATAATGTTATGTCTATTTATAACAGTTATAAATATATATCGATCGATATACAATATTGACAAGCGATTAAATTGGATTTAATTGCATAGTATTTTGGCTTGGGCTTAGATGGGTTTAAGGTCCATCATTAGGGTTGCAAAATTTTGGTTTTGAAAATGTCTAGAGATGGGTAAAATATAGGGAATTGCCTTGAAGATAATGGGTTGAGATCAAGTGAGAATGGGTAAAAAGTTTTTCCTCGTTTCCCTCTAATACAACCATATATATATGTGTGTATCTCTAAAAATAATAACAAAACTTTTTTTGACCGCCATTACCTTCTACATTGCTAGTTAAAACATAGCTCTCGGTCTACTTCAAATTCCCAAATATATTTCAAATTAAAATAATACTAATAGTTTGAGGTCGGTGATTCTGGACTTGCAATCTAACGAATCAAGAACAGTAAAAGGAAGAGAAGTCATTGCTACAACGTGGATTCAAAGGAAATATTAAATTAATAATTTTAATTTATATTACAGTATTTAAATTATATTCTACGATTCTATAATGAGCAATTTCATATCTATTTAAATATATTGCTACTATATGTTTAGTTGTGTGAGATTTTGTAAGTAGATGTAGTTGGCACAAATCAGTTTGGTTATGTGCATAATTTGTTTATTATACTATTTGATTTATGTATAGACAAATGTTGTTTACTGTACAAAATTAAGTTTTATCATTAATAATTGTTTTATATATATTTATTAATAAATTCATATATATATTTTAGTGTATATTTCTCTCTCATAATAGCATATATGCATATATAAGATGTACATATGATTAAAAAAATTTAGTACGCTTATTTATATATAATATGAATTTACAAATTCGAAAATTAATCATCATACATATATTCATATTTTTAAATTAACATTTATTGAATTTCGAATTGTTTATTATATATAAAATAATTATTACATTAAAAATTCAATTATATATTTTAGAAAAATATTATATCATTCTATAAACGTATAAAAAAATAGGATTTTTTTCAATAAAGTTTATTATTTTGTAACAACTATTTATGATTAATTAAAAATAATAATTTAATTGAAATTTTTTTAAAACAATTTCATAGCATTTCATTCATGGTCCTAGGATTTCTAAGATTTTAAATTTAATTTTTTAATAAAGTATTATTTTATATTAAATAACTATTGCCGAAATCAATGTATTTGTTTTTAAAAATAATATTTCAACTTTGAAAAATCTTCAGATTTTTTCTAAGCTCTATTTTATGATCCCAGATTTTTGAAAATTATAAAAATTGAATTTTCATCAATAGATTATTTATGTTAATTATTTATGGATGAAAACATTATTTTATTCATAATATATATACAAATTAAAATACTAAAATTATTATGTTCGCAATGCTAAGTTAATTTTGAATTATAAATAATTTTTAATAATTGTTCTCTCTCTTTCCATATATGTATTATCTATATATAAATGTTTTATGTTCATATATTATATATAATATATTTATACATACATGGATATGTGTGTGTGTATTTTGTAACACATATACATGCACATATTTGGACAATATATATGACATACTAAATGAGCTAATATGTCCATTGCGATGTAAATCCCACATCTCCATATGAACATATTATACCTTTCACGGATTATTATTTTACACATGCACTCACACATATATGTATGTAACATATTTATGTATAAACTAAATCAAATAAAATTAATTTCATATCTTATTATATTTGAATTTAAATAAAATAAATGATTTTATTTAAATGATATCTAGAAATGTTATAATTTAGTTAAACTTCATAGGCCCAATAAAGATCCAATAGAGTAAATTTTTTGAAATTCACTCATAACTGCCGCTGTGGGCTTGTCCAGTTGCAACAATGGTATCAGAGCCCAATTGCCTATGTGGTCTAAATTAGTCATATTAGGGCTAACTAACTAAGCTTTCCCACTTAGTATGGTGTCTAGAAAGGTAATGTCTAGGATTGGAATTAGGTAATCAAGTATCATGTCCTACCTGGTTACCAGCCTAGTCTGAAAGATGAAGTGAGCCCAAATGTTGGTCATAATATAAAAAGCCCAATTTAATTTGGGTCTTGGGCTAATTTTCAAAATCATTTTAAAAATTAATGTTAAAGATTTTAAATTTAATAGTTAAATTTAAAATAAAACATGTTTATTATAAATATCATAATACTACATAAGTTTTCAAAATGTTTGAAAGGATAATGATATTTTCAAAATATTTGAAAATATTTATATAATAATTTCAAAATTAAATTTATTAATAAGATTAATAAAATAAATCAATTAAATATGTTAATTAATTAATGCATATATTCATGTATTATATATGTTGATATATGTTATGTTATTTTAAAATGTTTAAGATAACATAAGTATACATGTATGTATACAAGATATATTATGAAATTAATATTTTTTAATAAAATTGTTTAATTGAATAAATTAATCAAAGGTTAATTAATTAAATAAAATACACACATATATATGATATATGTGTGTTACACTATGAAGGTTATAGTATACACTATATATGTTATAGTAGATATGTCCAATATAAAAGTTATATTGGAACACTAATTTAAAATTAATTAAAGAGTTAATTGATTAAAATTAATTATATAAGATTTAATTAATGATATATTATACGTAAGACTACCATATGCGTAATATGAAATATAGAAATTATATAACAATAAAACTTATATAATATGTGTATAAACTAAATGTGGAACATTGAAGAAACCCAAATAGACTTGAGAAATAATACATATGTAAATGTACATATACCGTGGTTTCTGATGTGTCTGACACGTGAATCGCTGGGGTATTTCATAGGAAATATATTATTCTATCAGTCGATATCACTCAATATATATATATATATATATATATATATATTGAAGATTACGAATCTTCAAAATAATGTTGTTCTCTACCATGTATATATTAATAAATTACTTACATGCTCCTTAGTTGTTAATCAAACTCAAGATGGGATGTTATGCTTAGTATTATTAATATATTGAACAGATGAGGTAAGATAACTATATGTATATGCTGAGCAAACTCAAGGTACATATACTATACTTAGGCCATCACGATATGATAAGTATGAATGAATAATCTCTTTCGATTTGTTAAGCAAACTCAAGGTCGAAATGAGATTAGAACAAGGAAAAATGGGTTAGAAGTTGTATGTGATACAACTGATAAGGAGTTATCCATCGTTTGTGGGGCTATGATTTGTTGAGCAAACTCAAGGTCAGAATACCAAAACAAACGAGTCCTAAAACCCACTGATAAAGTTATAAGACTTTCATGTTTCATCTTAGGGTTTGGAGAAACATAAAAGACTAGTGGGAGCCTTATTAGAAAAATGAAATGGTAACATTTAACCTTTCGAATATTGTAAGAACATATGTTGTATAATGTTATAATTATATACAATGATAAATTTGTACATTTAATATGATTGATAAAACATTTGTCAATTAACATATATATACAAACTGATTTGAAAGTTGACAAACAGAAATATAATATATACTTACTAATAATTCCAATTCCATTTTATATAATGTTTCTATACCCATGCAAGTGCCTAATTTCAACTACTTAATACATTCGTAAGTTGGTCAATTATATGTTTATTTGGTTTAGACCGTGTATTGCATTTAATGAGTTTTTGAACTCTAAATATAATTCAAGACTATGGATATTTGATACATGTACTATCACATATAAAGTTATATGGTGAACAGTCATAGTTTGTGGGGTACAATATTTAGATGAAGTTAGTTCATTCAAAGTAAGCCAATAAACAGTATTTTAAGATCATGTATTCAACTTGAATGATTTTAAAAGGATCATATTGTGTTAATATAACACAAGACCATAAACTATGAGATAGATCTAAGAACTCGATTGTTGAAATGTCATCTTGATCGGTTTACATAAAGTGCAACATATTTGATGTCTTAAATATTAAGAATAATCAAATGTGCTTTTGTAAAAGGTTTGTTATGATATTGTAGTAAGGTTTTCTTTTGAATACTTTGACCATTTGAATGAAAAACGATTATATAAGAATAGATGTAATTTAAGGTAAAGTTGGAATGAAGAGAATAAATAGTCACTTCTGCTTCATAGAGAAACATTGGAAACAAGAATTGTAATACAAATTGATACTTAATGTTGGAATATGAAATATGATTTTATTCCAAAATGTATTTTCATATAGAAAATTATTTTCTATATTATTTATTTCTTTGAATTCAATTTATTTGATTAAAGAACTCTCCACTGTAAACTAGTTGCAGCATATGAAATAAGTAAACAATATTAAGTAAATGATGGACCTCTAAATTTAGTATGTTATTATAGTAATGACAGAAATAGTGGGAGCATGTCATATAGCACCTAATGATTGCACAAAATTATGAACATTGTTTTTGTATAATGTATCGAAGATTATTTGTGAAATAAGGTTTATTTTTGGTATCGATTGAAAAATAGATATAACTATTTTTCAATATGAGTATTATGAATATTCATTATGAAATAGAACTATATTATGGAATTTGTTTTCATAGTAAAAGTGATGCAACAAAAAATACATGTGTCTAATATTATTTACAGTTGTTTTAGAATTGTAGACTAAGCCGTAGTTTTGAGAAATAATTTTACCATATGTTTATGAATCATATGATACAGGTTAATTATATCTCAAACAATTAATGGCTATGCACCTATTCAGTCAGGGCATCATAAGAGTTGATGAACTCTTTGAATTAATACATATCGATGTATGCAATCACAACTCTATTAATACGAAAAGGGTTCCACATACTTTGTTATATTTATCGATGATTTATTACCAACATGTACATATTGTTTCAAATACAATCTATATTCATAAACTTACTACATTTGTACAAATCTACATGTTGGTAATAAATCATCGATAAATATAACAAAGTATGTGGAACCCTTTTCGTATTAATAGAGTTGTGATTGCATACATCGATATGTATTAATTCAAAGAGTTCATCAACTCTTATGATGCCCTGACTGAATAGGTGCATAGCCATTAATTGTTATGTACCGAAAAATGAATATAGATTCAATCTCATAAGTCGATATGTGAAGGAATATAGTTCATCAACAAATGTACCGAAAAATGAATATAGATTCAATCTCATAAGTCACCCTTCCACGTGATACATAATGATGCATCGATAAGGAGTAATCAGACATTGTTGGACAATTTACGATTAATTATGAGTGAAGCTGGGTTTGTTTCTTTCTATAAGGTCATGTACTTAAGAGTACTACTCAAGGTTGATAATATTTCATCTAAACAATAGTTTACAAGATCATACAAGATAAGGGTTTGCATGAAATCCCAACATATCCTAGGCCAAGAAGTTGGCAGGTTGTGCGAGTCGAAAGGTTGCACGTAATAATTGTTCATGAGGGATCTTGTATGAATCTCCAAAAGATTTTTTGGAAAGGTCTGTCATCAAATGACATATTTATGTTTTGAACATAATTTTTGTAAACTAAAATCAGTTTTATAAATAGAAAGATTCATAAAACGTTTATGAATCCCTATTCTATTTGCACTAAGAAACAATTATTGTTTCAAGATAAATCAACTTCATTGTGAAGGAATTTCTTTGAATTTTTTTTTGGTGTTAAATGGAATTGGATCCGATCCATAGATATAACTGTTTTTATGAGATAAAGTGAAATTAACTAACCTAAATGAACACATAGCATTAGAATGTCTAATAAGTATTCTCATACTTCAAAGAGAAACTATGAGTTTCTTATTAATATCGAAAATATACATTACCCTCCGTTGTTCAATTAAACCATTAAGATTGTTGACTCTATATGGTATGATGCGCAAATCTAAAAGAACTCTAAGCACGCTATCAAAATATGTGGTAGTCATAACCAAAGAGATATGATCCATCGGCCGAGGTTGTGTCTTTATTGGAAAGATTAATGTGGTTGGAATTAAATGAACAATGTTGATAAGAATAATATTGAAAATCTCAATTATTGAAATTAGCATAACAGATTCAGTATTCAACATGCTTAAGTTAATTCAGATTTACTCACAAAATTATAGCTCGATAAGGCTCAGTGTTTAGTACTTAATTGAAACAGAAAATTCTAAATAATGATTTAGAGTAAGCCATTTACACATATTAACCAAAAACGCTTCAAAGTCAGCAGGAGCAATATTGGGTTTGTTGGTCTTTGGATATGACCAAGAAATGATAGGAATGTATCATTTATAAGGATCAAGATTGAATAAGTATTTTGATAGAAATATCAAATAGTATGAATTTCAATCAAAATGCAGAGGAAGCGTGTGTTCATAAGAAAGAACATTAAAAAGTACATTGATATTTCTATACTATAAATAAACAACACATTGTTGATTTTAACAATATGCTTGTATTAAAATCAAATTTAGTTGTTTTAATACTCAATTTTGGATTTTAAATGATGTCTTTTATGGTGAGTATAAAAGATATTGGGATTGTCCCAAAACGATATACAAGAGCACCCTATTAAAGAGAGAACATGTATGTTAGATTCCTTATGCATTAGCAATAGGAATTATCACACAGGTTATGTTGTGTATGATATTTTGTTTTGTTTATGTATTTGATACATGGAGCAAATATAAAATCCAAATTGATATCACTAAATAGTTGTTTGAGGTGTTCTCGCGTATTTATGAAATACTAAAGAATTGTTTATAGAAACAACGAACTTGTTATGATGAAACGTTTGGACATATATAAGTGATATTGAGTATAACCTGTCAATGATAAAATTCAAGTTAAAATCTTTAATTTGAAAGTGTTTCAAAATAAAAGTGATAGTGGTCGATTCAACAAAATGTTGAGAACATTAACTTGAATAGCGCTACAATAAACCTATGTATATAGATATAAATGCACAAATTTATAATTGAGCCAAAGGTGATTCCAAATGTTGAGAATCATATAATATTGTTATAAGATAACAATGTCATGAAATTGGTCATGATGGAACTTAAAGCCCACTAGAAGTCGAAAGACATACTTCGAATCATTTCATATGATAAAGACAGTTTATTAGTGTCAGAGAAAGTTAATCTACAAAGTAGTTAATTAAAACACAATAGCATACCCATTCACGGGATTGACCTAATTGGTTTTGAGAAAAATGATTGGAGAAGTTGGAATTAGATTTCATAATTGACCCCAAGGGAAAGTGGGAGATTGAGAGAGTTAGGGGTGCCCTATGGGCAATTATATAATTTGTTACATATATCTAACTCGTTGACCATTCTTGTTCAAAATATTCCTACTATATACTTGATATAATGTGATAATATTAATTAATTAACTTAATTAAATGTATATTTAATAGAAAAATCTAAAAAAGGTATATTTTGTGATAGTAGTTACAAAGTTTTTTAACTGTGAGTAATTTATCACAACGAAACAAATATACCATTTTAAATGTTCCTAGTCAAGATGCACCGAGACTGGATATTGATGTATCCATTGAGATTGGAGTACATGACGCTCTCCAAATGTTGGGCAGTGTACTACTCATGACTGCTGGGGGTACCTAGGGGTTATGTACTAATAGTTATTGGATAACTATGGAATGACTCACTCGATAGTTTCTGTTGATTAATATAACTAAGGTCAAACGGAAAATATCGATGTGATTGATTTACACGGTTCTCTTGACTTGAGAATACTATGGATCTTCAGTATGAAAGCTCTGCTTTGGTTGTAGCCAAATCATGGCATGACGTCCATCAAGTGACTATAGTTGGGTCGAGTGGAAGTGAAGCACTATTCAAAAGACGATTCGTCTCCTCAGTTATATGCAGTTAGTATCACTATCAACTCAAGTCAACTCAATGTCCCTGCGCATAGCATTTCAGTTAATAATAATTATTATTATTGAACCAAGGACTTTGTATTTGAAATATAAAGTTGAATATGGATGAGGTTGGATTTTTGACCATTACCAAATTCCATAACTCCAAAGTGATATAGTTTTGACGAAGAGAATTGGTGTAAACAAATGCCACAACCGGGCAACGCTTATTAAACTATAATTGGATTTTATCGAAAATGAGTAAGCGATAAATTTGGCCATAATGTCACACCACCTGCTAAGTGACGTTTGAACGTTAACATTAGAATAGTTCGATGTTAATCGCAGACCAAATTTACACTCAAGAGTTAAACAACTGAAATGATGAATTACCTTAAGAGCGAACGATTTAATTAGTTATATTGTTATAAATTAATTAATATTTATGAAATATTAATTATAAAATTTGAATATTATTTGATAAATAAATATGTTATATATATTTATAACGGCTATAAATATATCGATCGATATACAAGATCGACAACCGATTAAATTAGATTTAACTTCATAGTATTTTGGCTTGGGCTTAGAAGGGTTTAAGGCCCATCATTAGGGCTGCAAAATTTTGGTTTTGGGAAGGGTGACTAAAATATAGGGAATTGGTTTGGAGATAATGGGTTGAAATCAAGTGAGAATGGGTAAAAAAAGTTTTTCTCGTTTCTCTCTAATACAACCCTATGTATATGTGTGTATCTCTAAAAATAATAACTAAAATTTTCTTGGCCGTCATTACCTTCTACATTGATGGTTAAAACACAGCTCTCAATCCACTCCAGATTATCAAATATACTTCAAATTAAAATAAAACTATTTGATAGTTAGAGGTCGTTGATCATGGACTTGCAATTTGACGAATCAAGAACAGTAAAAGGAAGGGAAGTCATTGCTTCAACGTGGATTCAAACGCAACATTAAATTAATAATTTTAATTCATATTACATTAATTAAATTGTATTCTATAATCCTATAATGATAATTTCATATCTGTTTAAATATATTGGTACTTTATGTTTAGTTAGGTGAGATTTTATAAGTTGATGTAGTTGTCACAAATCAGTATGGTTATGTGCATAATTTATTTATTATACTATTGATTTATTTATAGAAAAATGTTGTTTACTGTAAAAAATCAATTTTTGTCATTAATAATTGTTATATATATATTTATTAATAAATTCATATATATATATATATATATATATATATATTAGTGTATATTTCTCTCTCATAATAGCATATATGCATATATAAGATATATATATATATATATGATTTAAAAAATTTAGTATATTCATTTATATATAATATGAATGTACAAAATGAAAAAATTAATTATCATACATATATTCATATTTTTAAATTAACATTTATTGCATGTTGAATTGTTAATTATATATAAAATATTTATTACATTAAAAATTCAATTATATATATTTTTAAAATATTATATCATTCTAGAAATGTATAGAAAAAAATTAGGGTTTTTTTAATAAAGTTTATTATTTTTAATAATTAATATTATTTTGAAAAAATTGTTTATGATTTATTAAAAATAATAATTTAATTGAAAATTTCTTAAAATTTTTCTTAACCTTTCATTCATGATCCTAAAATTTATAAAATTTGAATTTTTAATAATATATTATTTTATATTAAATAATTATTGTCGAAATCAATGTATCTGTTTTTAAAAATAATATTTCAACTTTGAAAAATCTTCAAAATTTTTCCAAGCTCTATTTTATGATCCTAGATTTTATAAAATTATAAAATTTGAATTTTCATCAATATATTATTTTATGTTAATTATTTATGAATGAAAACATTATTTTATTCATAATATATATGCAAATTAAAATACTAAAATTATTGTGTTTGCAAATAAAATTTAATTTTGAATTATAAGTAATTTTTAATAATTGTTCTCTCTCTTTCCATATATATATATATATTTATCTATATATAAATGTTTTATATTCATATATTATATATAGTATATTTATACATACATATGTGTGTGTGTATTTTGTAACATATATACATGCACATATTTGGACAACATATGTAACATAAAAAATGAGCTAATATATAACGACCCAGAATTTCTGTCATTTGAAATTCAGATATTTAATTGATTTTAAATATCAACAAGTAAAATTTGTAAGTCGAAAAATTCATTTTTTTTGAATATTTGGATTTAATTGGATAATTAAATCGATAATTTAATATTGGAAATTACAGAAATAATTGGAAATTGGGTTTAATGTAATTAAAAATGATTTATAAAGTTATATTAAATCATATTGGAGTTAGAACAATGTTTGTGAACTTTTAAAATTGAATTAGAAGTTAAATTGTGAAAAATTTAATATTTTAATATTTAATCGACTAGTGAAATTAGTCATTTTTAAAACGATCTCAGATTTCGACGAAACCAGTTTCATCGGATCTGTAATATTATATTATTGTAAGATTTCAAATTTCGTGTCAATCGGATTTACGGTTTGTCCGGGACAAGCCAAAACGCGTAGAAATTGGTTTAAATCGTTTTAATTTAAATTTGATCGTTTATTGCATTAACTCACACAGATGATCGAATTGGCTCTCGAAACATATTACATTGTGTCTAGAATGCGGGATAAACCCTAAAAACGTCGGTCACTGCGCGAGATTTGGAGTTCGGAAAATTTTGGATGAATAGTGTTTTGGAAATTTTTCTATAAAAGGACCTCCTTATCTTCATTTGCAACATAAGAAAACCCTAACCCTAATTCTTAGTTCAGCCGCCATATTATTTTTGAAGGCCAGAAAACGTCCACCTTCTTCCCCTCCGATATCCTCATCCATTGACTATCGTCAAAAACTTTCAACTACAAAATTATAGAGGGCAGTGAGTTCTATAACTTCAACGGTCGAGATCGAATATGGAGCAACATGGAGGAAGAATCATGGCCGCGTTCATGCTCGTTTGTGCACGCATCTCGAGCAACAAGGAGGGGCCGAGCTTCAACATTTTTTGGCCGAGCATGGAGTAGAGCGTGGGCTTCGAAGTGGTGCTTGTTGATCGTTGTAGAAACGTCGTATGGTGGCCAGAAAATTTCGAGGTGGAGGCGGTTGCAAATGGGTGTTATCGCGTTTTTCTCCTAGAGGGAGAACGTGAGGGAAGATGAAAGAAGGGCGGCCGTGATTTAGTCAAGCAGAAAGCAACGGCCCTGATGTTTTGGGGTATAAAATATTAAAATAAAATTGTAAAATTTTTATATTAAAATTCGTATAATGTTTAAAATGCGACATCTTGTTCATACGAGGTCAGAAAATTACGAAACGAGTTGTGTTGGCTTCGTTTTGTCGAGCATTACGCAATGGAGATGGTTTGGAGTCGTTTGAAGCTAGTGAAAATTTCGGGTATAATTAAACGCACGTTTAATTTTATTCGAAATAAAACGCTACAACTATTATCGGAACTCAAGGTGAGAACTTCTCACTCAATCGAATTGTTTCGATTTAAATTTTAAATAGTTAGATTTAAAATTGCTTGATTGTGTGATTGGATGATAGTTATTATCTGTTGTATTGAAATAGACACTATACGCCGTATATTAAGCGGATGTTATTTATTAAACACATATACCGCGATAATTCTAACTTGATATGGAATTGGTATTATATATGTATTTGGAGTTGATTTCCCGCATTATATAGTGGATGAGACCTTATTGCGCCGTATAATAGCGGATAGTATCTTATAAATCCCATATACCGCGATATTCCATCTTGAAGCGGAATTGGTATTGTGCTAACATCTTTGGATGCAGGGAAACAGGTTGGAGAGATCCAACTGGATTCCTCAAATGATTGAATTTGTTTCAATGTTGTGTGTTGATCTATTTATAATCTGCGTGATTATCTTTGTGATTGAAATCGTTAAAGGCTAAATTTTAGCCGAATATATTTTTGGTATCGTTAGATGCCAAAAATAAATAAAATTTGATTTTTGAAAATTTAAGTTGAGAATTCATAATAAAATTTAATTTTGGAATTGATTTATTTTAAATAAATAAGCGTTGTAATTTTTATGTTATAAAAATTATGATTTTTGTGAAATATAACCAAAATATGATTTTTAAAATAAGTAGTTGATTAATTTATAAAATGGTTCAAATTGGGATTTTGGAATTATTATAAATGATTTATACAAAAGATTTTATAAAATTTATGTTTATAAATTAAAATGTTGGAATTATAAAACGAGTTTTTATAAGTGTAAAAAAATGAAATATAAATGGATTTCATAAGTGGATGAAATCTATAGATTTATAAATTGTGAAGTTATAAAATGAATAGATTTTGTAAAATAAAAGATTTATAAGTAATTAACTTATAAATTGGATTTTGGCGTGTAAATGGGATATGGATAGAATTTGTTAATAAAGTGATTTTATAAGTTGAAGTTGTTATAAAGTATAAATGGAATTTATAAACGTTGTTTTATAAATCCAAAATCGACTTATTTTGATAAGTTTAATTATTATAGCTGATTAAAGGAAATATATCCACGATTTTGGACAGTGAATAATCCTTTAAATAAAATATGTAGAAATTGAATTTGGTAAATGAAGTATATTCATGATTTTGGACGGTGAATAATATATTAAAGAAATATTTTGGAAAAGTGATATTTTAAATAGAATTAAAACGATTCATAGATGTTTTAAAATTTGTTAAGTATCGAAACCATAGATTTCAACATTCATTGTTGAAATAGACGTTTTCGAGAAATAAAAGGGAATGGTGGACTATAACACTGTTGTTATAGTAAATGATTTCCGAAAGGAAAAGTTTTGTATAGTATTGGGGTTTATATATCTATCTAAATTTTGAATCCCTATACTAGTGATTTTGGATTGTCATAACGATGTTTTACGCAACATTCGTTTTGACTCAAATAAATGTGTTTAAGAGAAGTTTTCCTTAAAGAATAAAATATATACTTAATTTGGACTTAAGTATATTGAATATTTTCCAAATATTGAAAATAAATGATTTATTATTGAATAAGTATGGAAATGTTTTCCAATATTAAGTGAATGTTTTGAGATTATATCTTTTAAAGATAAATTGAAAGTGAATAATTGAAATCGATTTGAAAAATCGTATAAAAGGTGAATATTTGGAAATGTAAATTGACAATGGAAATTTATAAGGGAAATTTGTTTTAAAAATAAACGTTGATTTATTTTTAAAAGTGTGGAAATAAATTTACGGATTTGGAATGTAAATTTAATAAATCGGTAAGGATTTATTTGATTGGTTTAAATGAACCATTTTGAAATGAAAGTTGTAAAGGTGAAAATTGATTTGAAATTTGTTTTCAAATGGTTGAAGTGTGGAACTTATATCTTATAAAGATATTTTGGAAATAAATAATTTGGGAAGATTATTTGGAATCGGGTGATGTTGTGAATATTGATTGATAGTTAAATAACCGACTATCAATATTGACCCTTAAATGGCTATTTGTTGTGAATTGGTTGAAATTGAATGCTACACTTATTTTTAAATTATTGCGCTCGTTATTCGGACTACCTATTCCAAATAGTGATACGACGTAATGGATAGCAATGAAGACCAGTGGTGAAGACCGGGTATTTGTGAAAACGATAGGATGACCTATCGATTGTCTCTACACCGTTAGCTACGGTATGGAGATTTCCTTCGTGATGGGAAATTCAATTAGGATTGTGAATACCCGGATTGCAAGGGCTTCTTTTGAAGTGCCTTCGGTCCTGTTCGAACCCGGAACAAACTTGTATGGTTACGTGTCTGACATTACATTTTGAGATATAAAGCAGATTTCTTTCAAATACATCTCTATTGGTGGCGGAGAATTTATTCTCTTAGCTTAACACCCTTCTCTGAGACGTACGATCTCAGAGGTTTTGTAGTTGAAGGTTATCAGCAATATACTCCCAATTTGGTAATGTGGCATGCTGAGTGTTGCTGTGTGATGATTATTTATTGATCATTTGTTGATCAAAGCGTGTCTTTGTGAAAAAGTGTAGCTTTGTGGACGAGACTTCGTCAGACCTCACACCCCGGAAATGGTCGAAACAGGAATATGCGGCAAGGTTATGAGGGTCGCGCCCTTTAGGGTATGTCATTTCCTTCTGGAAAAGGGTGGTGTCAGGTATGGAGCCTTGGTGCTTAACCTATGTGGTTGCTCCAATCTCATTTTTCTGTGTGGTTGTTGCTTGGTGATCGAGGGCCCTCGGATAAAGGTCCCAAAGGACCGGGGGGTGACATACTCGAGTAGTAGTTACCTAGTTACAGAGGTAACCCGGCATTGTGTTGGCAGAGATCCGATTAGGTTCTCGGGACGTCCCGCCAAAGGCGATCCTATGTGGCAGTAGGAAGTTCCTTAGCCTGACCATTTGTTGGAAATCCAAAGAAACAATACGATCCTTGTACGGTTTTAGTTGTATAACCTGCCATTTAATATGATAGTTATAGTAGGCATACTATAATGGTACCTATGCTGGCTAAGATTTATATTATACTTTCGAAATGTTTTCATCACAATGCACTAATAATAATATCAAAAATGATTTGTTTTGCGTAGTAAGCATCTTTGACTATCATAAAGAGAAATCTCCTCCAATTCTGCGTTTGCATTGCGTTTGTGCGGGGAGGCCTTATGGTAGTTTCATTTTCCAAAAGCATTGCAGATAGTTTTCACTTCCCTTTTTGTTGTTGTTTTAAAAGATAAATAACTGTTTTGAGTTCTCACACCAGTCGCATGACTGGCCTAGAGTTTATTGTTCTCTTCCTAAACTCTGGGTGCCCATAATTTTCCACACGGGCAGTCTAGAGTCAGGTTATCAGGTCATTCTGGATTCAGAAGTGCTTTTGAGCTCAAGAGGCGAGCTGGATGGCGAGACGTACCACTTGCATATGATATTATCTTTCCATTTTAAATTCACTTGTAAGGACATGTTTGTATAACTGTCCTTTGTTTTGTTGTATTGTATCTTGTTGTTGTATACTCTGATGTAATGTGATGTAATAACTGATATAGTTCTTTGATTTAAAGATTATTCGTTTATCTATTATATGTTGTTCCGCTGCGATATGTGAGATTATGATATTGTTTCTGTTCTGTTTTCTTACTTCTTCTATCTTTTTCTTCTACCCCTTCTTTTTAACCCTAACAATTTGGTTTTCCGGCATTCGATTATGCGGCATTTGATACAGTGGACGTAAAAATGCCGACCTTCGGATCCCGATAAAATCGCTCTGTTACATAATATGTCTGTTGCGATGTAAATCTCATCATCTACGTATGGGCATATTATAGCTTTCATGGATTATTATGTTACACATGCACAGACACATATATGTATGTGATACATTTATGTTTAAACTAAATCAAATAAAATTAATTTCGTATCTTAATATATTTGAATTTAAATAAAATAAATGATTTTATTTAAATGAAATTTAGAAATGTTCTAATTCAGTTAGACTTCATAGGCCCCAATAAAGATTCAATATAGTAAAAAAATTAAAATTCACCCATAACTTTTGTCGTGGGCTGGTGCAGTTCCAACAAGATTGATTATTCATATAGTTGTTGCAGAAATTTAGCTTTGTTCTTAAATACCATGTCAACTTTGAAACCAGTTTGTACGCTAGAAGATGAAAATATTTCGTCGTTGGAGTGTACATTTGCTACTATCGACCTAGCCATAATTTGTGCATTGCACAAATCATCGTCTATCGGTATCTCCATTTTCGGTTCGTCGCTATCCACACAATCTGGTTCTTCACCTTCGAAATCATAATTCAGTGAATCATTGTTTACTTGCATATTTTCTACCCAAGTGGTATCAACCTCTGGTATTGACACAACAGTCGTACTATCAAGCGTGTGAACATCTTCAGTTTGTAGATCTTCTTCATCATCTATAAGCATATCGTTGTTACATACACTTTGACCTATTGGTTCATTCGATGGTTGGACGTATGGCTGTGTAGCAGTATTGTTTGCTGCGAAGATGCAATAACAAAATACATCAATTTTAGTTTATTTCTACATACCAA
Organism: Allium cepa; assembly: GCA_030765085.1. Lineage (NCBI taxonomy): Eukaryota > Viridiplantae > Streptophyta > Magnoliopsida > Asparagales > Amaryllidaceae > Allium > Allium cepa. Next base: position 693,434,394 of record CM060939.1, read on the forward strand.
CGATTTTGAATCACATTGCAATATCTAATTTACTTCTGGCTTAATTGGTAAAGTTCAGACAGAGTTGACTGCATTCGTTCGGATGTACAGCTGCTCGATGGTCTAGCGCTTCTTTGAGTGGAATTTTGAAGTGGAATAAAACTGCATAGGAATACAATTTTTGTATAATAATTAAATCAATTCAATATATTAGATTTGTATGTAATCACAGCTAAATGTTATCTCTGACTCATTTTTGCAACGCCATCTTGCGTCAAATGTGGATAGCTAAATTGGACATTTGACTGCAAATTCATGAATGGATGATAACCATAAAACATTTATTGTTCCCCATATTGCGATATGTTCTGCGTCGGATTACTAAAACTAGAAGACGGGATTCCTTGACTAGTCCTCATATTCCTCACCATTCAAGAATATTTGTCAACACCAAAATTTGATATATGTGCTGCTATTGATTGTTCCGCAACTAATCTTCTATTTTTTCCAACGAACAGATTTAGTCACAGCAGCAAACATTAATTCAACATCGTTGTCGTCGATAATTTTTATTGCTTTAGATCCAGAATTGGTTGGCCAATTGCGAACTATATCTATATCATACTCTTCCGATTTTATCTTTGTTGCTTTGTAAACCGACTTTTTCAACCGTTCAAAATTAGATCCTCTTCGAACTTTAGCCAGTTTGTAGGATCCACCGACATATTTTCCACATATTAAATCATCAGTAACCAATTCACCGTCATAATAGCATATGATTGGAATATAACTATAAGCCATTCTACATCAACCACGCAAAAATCACATAATCAATTTAATTTACAAACTAATCGGGAAACTTAGATTTACTACTACATAGTACATGCTTTTATTGGATCCGACTTGATGAGAAATTGCTATGGTTGAGCTAGATCTTCGAAATCTAATGTTTTTATTGAGAATAAATAGAATTTAAGATGATTTAAAAAAAATTGGAAGCAGAGGGTTTGGGTTTTTTGTAAAATTGAAGAAAGGGAAAAGTGAAGGGAAGGGAAGAGTGAGTTATGTTTTGTAGCATAATCCCGCATTAACAACTTATGAAAACCCGCTGACCGACAACTTTTGAAAAGTTTAAAAAACTCTTTGGCAACTTTTCAAAAGTAGTACCGGGCTATCTTGTTCTCAAAACGAGGCCAATTTGGGGGTAAAAAAAATCCTTTTTAAATTTGAAAACCGAAGTAGTACTTTCTGTTGTGCAGGTACAGTTTACCCTGAAGTTAAAATTAGCAAGTTTAATTTCACTGAATAGGAAAATCCAAGCATAAATTAATACAACATTTTGATTTTCAACCAGCTCGTTAATGTTTCTGTTGGTAAAAATGGGTAGACTTTATTTCCTTAATTTGTTCATGGGAAGTTGAGATGACCCGGTACATGTATATGATTTTTAAATGAATTTCTCTAACGTGTAAGGGCTCAGTTAATGGATAATGTAGTAGAACACTCTTCGTAACCTAAGTTTATGATGTTATAATATTCTAGTGATCTTTGGGCTGCAGTCACCTTATACTAACTTTGGCACGACCAGCTTGTTGTAGTTGATTGTTTACAGTTGACCAAAGATCCACATTTTAACTTTTGATATAAAAACATGTTAATGTGTTTCTAATTCGAAGCATAATTCTGATTAAAGAAAATGGTTGATTACTGGAGGTGCTGAAAGAATCTTAACCTCATTCGCCAACATAGCCATGAATATATCTAAAAGAGGCATGTTTATCGATAAAATTATAATGGTTGCAAGATGTAATTAAAGTCTGATGGGTTGGATTCAGATTGGGAGTGATGGGGAAGAAGCTGTAAATGGTTGATGCGCTGTGCTTCGGTTATTTCGGAAGCTGGAACATACGAAAGAGCAATGCATCTGCATCACTCTACTCTTCCAACAGACTTTGTTGCTACATGTCATATGGAATATTGAATCCTGGATCAAATGAAACATCCCTATACAAGATCGTTATATTTTTTGTTTTAAGTATATTTTATAGTCACACATTACATATTATTTTAAAAATGTATTGTATAAAATATTGGCCTGGGTACTTGCAACCGTTTGTCAGGAAGTTGCTTGTGCATGATTGGTTTTATGCACCGTTACCAGATCTTGGTAATGGCTGTATCCACATCCAGATTACACATTCATTACCATTCAAGCGCAAATTTACACAATTCACGCTTCCTTCCAATATCCTTATTTATAATCTTCCCAATCCACTGTCATATTAGGTTTTGTAAAAATGAAGGCCAAATTCATGAAATTTATTCATCATTATTAACCTTGCCTTTGGGTATGGAAAAAGAAAAAACAGGAGAAAAACTAACTTAGAATATGAGGTTACAGATTGATGCAAGTCCACAAAATTTAAAATTGGACAGGCATACAAACTGTTCACAAAATTTGCTTCCTTTCTATCCTCAATCTTCAATAAAATCGCATTGCATCTGTTCACTGAGAAATCATTACGATGGAAAAATTCAACTCAGTATGCTTTAATTTCATCTTTCTATAAAGATATTTATGTGCACTTCATAACTACAGTGATATGGGAAAAACATCGGGATTACTGGACAGAATGCAAAAACTTATTATTCAAGTGTATTTTGTTGCTTACAGCACTCTTGTTCCTAGCCATTGCATAGAAGTGCAATAAAGACAACTGGTGCAATTACTGATTAGAAAAAAAGCGAAAGGGAAAGCTTATAAATGTATTTCACCATGCGTAGAAAAAATTGTTATATTAAAAAAGGCTCTGCATGACATTCCATTGCTTGGTTAAATAAGTATACTTTATAGTCCCAAATCATAGACTTTTCTATTTAATCCTTGTATAAAATACTGCTCTTGTTATCGCTGGCAAAGCAGTGAGGAGTTGCCTGTGTTGGATTGGTTTCCTGCATTATTCATCTTCAATAAGATAGATGACTGGTGCATGCCTGAGCTCTCATTTTATTTTATTTTTTGCTCTGCTCTTTATTGCACCAGCTCATGGCAATGCTCATTTACGTTCCCTTTCTATTTCTCCCATTATTTTTAATTTCAATTTTTGACTTCCTCTTCATGCTTAGAGTTTAGGTGCTGTGCTCTTGATGTTATTTTCTTTTTGTAAAAACCTAACCTCCATTTTATTTTGTTTCTCCTTTCTATTTTTGTATTGCTGATTTCTATTTTCGCCTTTGTTTCATATTGCTACTCTCTATGTTTTTTGGTTACTGGCTTCTATCTTGTAAATTTTCCAGTTTGATTAACATTTGCTCTTTTTTTTTGTCTGATCATGTAATTGAAAGAGTGGACATACTTCACCCTATAACTGTGGGCTTAGATGAGAATTAATGATTTTTATTACAGTTAGTGTTAGCAAATATATAGTAGAAACGGCAGCAAACCGTTTCAAATAGTGTTGCAGAACTACAAACAAAAACGTTCAAATACTGATGTTGTTCTATACACAATTGCAACAGCAGCAAAGCGTTGCAATATGTATATGCAATGGAATAACAGAAAGATGGTCTGAATAAAAACAGATGTACTGATTAGAATGTCCGAGTCCAGCGTAGAACTGTTGGCTTGAAACGAAATTGCTCCCGCTACGGCGCTTTTGGTTGTAGAGCAGTCGCTTCCTAAACCTGAAATGGACCTCTCTGCGATGCAGCGCAGCAATCACAGAGTACGACGAACGTAAGAAAGACTGTAAATATTTCAGAACAGAGGAGGAAGAAGAAGAGCAGGGAAAAAAATTATTCATTTTCTGTGTGCCTCTATATATATACTGGGAAGAAGTGTCGGTTGGCTGTTCAAACGGGTGTGACTGTTGGAAAGGTTGCGACCCTTTAAACCAACAGACCTGCGCGCGCCCCCGTCTGGGCCTAACGACCGAATTTCAAGTTCAAAAATAAACGGTTCAGCGCAGCGAGCCAGAGTGCAGCCTGGAGGCCCTTATCTTTGACCTCTTAATATATATGAAAGTCTTCATGCCTTCAAGCCTTCATGCATGATCCATTCCTTCTTCTCATTTTCTTTTGATATCACTTACTGAGCCTTAGTATATAAGGTGGAATTGGGATGTGTATTCCCCGATGTGGGACATTGTTTCCCTCACTTTAGCCACTTATTCATTTCTAACAATCCCCCACATGAATGAGTGGTTATTTAATCTGTTCTGAAATATTGCGAAACACTGATCATATCGGTGAAAGTAGCACAATGGCCTTGAACTTTTCATAGTGTTTTATTGTTATAACTTACTGGCGAATAAATGGACTAGATTGTCTTTGAACTGTAAGTTTTTTTTGTAAGCTTTATAAAGATAACACATGATAAGTGTTCGTTATAACTCCTTGGTTCTTTGTTTATGTTCGTTTTTGCCATGAACACCAGCTTGGTCTCATGAGTGCTTGAAGAATTTGACCTTACAATTCTTCCTGAAGCGGTGCCTTCGCACTCACGTAGGTGATTCTATAAAGAGTATCCCGTAATACTCCACTTGGTTCTTCATAACACCATAGTATATGCATCATTAAAAGCTAAGTTTTATCCTACTCTCCGACGGGTTGTTCACTGACTTATCTTAGGAATGGTTGTAATGTTTCTTGCAGTGCTACTAAGTTATATCATCAATTTAGTTGTACCTTTGAACCTAGATCTTGGGATCTCCAGTCAGCTAGGTTGGGTTTCTATTGAAGAAAACTTTTCAGTTTATAGGTCTTAAACCCATTCCCATCGATAAGGTTTGAACTTTTTCTATAGGCAAGCCTTTAGTTAGTGGATCCGCGATGTTATCTTTTGACCTTACATAGTCTATAGTGATAACTCCATTAGAGAGAAGTTGTCTTATGGTTTTATGTCTACGACGAATATGCCTAGATTTACCATTATACAGTTTACTATTAGCTCTTCCAATAGCAGATTGACTATCACAATGTATACATATTGGAGGTACTGGTTTTTCCCAATTTGGAATAACTTCCAAAAAGCTTCGAAGCCAATCTGCTTCTTCTGCGGCTTTATCCAGAGCAATAAACTTGGATTCCATTGTTGACCTTGCTATGCAAGTTTGTTTGGACGATTTCCATGAAGTTGCTCCATTTCCTAATTTAAACACATATCCACTTGTGGATTTTGCGTCTTTTGACCCAGTTATCTAATTTGCATCACTATATCCTTCTATTACAGAAGGATATTTTTCATAATGCAGCATATAGTTTTGTATATACTTTAGATATCCTAGAACTCTGATTATTGCTTTCCAGTGATGTTTACCAGGATTGCTGGTATATCTGCTAAGCTTGCTTATAGCGTATGCAATATCAGGCCTAGTGCAGTTTATGACATACATAATACTTCCCAGTATACGGGAGTATTCAAGCTGATATATACCATCACCAGTGTTCTTTACCCAATTTTGGTTCATATCTACTGGTGATTTTGCAATAGTTATATTATGCTGCTTGAATCTTTCAAGTATTTTGGCAATGTAATGTGACTGAGATAACACATATCCTTGTGATGTTTTTATAATTTTTACACCCAGTATTACATCAGCCACTTCTAGGTCTTTCATGTCAAATCTAGAGGATAACATATCCTTTGTAGATTTTATTATGGCCTTATTATTTCCTAGGATTAACAAATCATCAACATAAAGACAAACAATGACATATCCAATATCTGTGTGTTTTATATAAACACACTTATCTGGTTCATTTATTTTGAATCCATTTGATAACATGGTTTCATCAAATTTCTCGTGCCATTGTTTTGGTGCTTGTTTAAGGCCATAAAGTGATCTTACTAACTTACACACCTTATTTTCATTTCCTGGGCTTAGAAACCCTTCAGGTTGCTGTATATATATTTCTTCTTCCAGTTCACCATTTAAAAATGCAGTTTTCACATCCATTTGGTGTATTTCCAAATTTAGTATGGATGCTATTGCTATAAGCATCCTAATTGATGTGATTCTAGTTACTGGTGAGTATGTATCAAAGTAATCTAGATCTTCCTTTTGTCTAAATCCTTTTATTACAAGTCTTGCTTTATACTTGTCGATTGAGCCGCCAGTCTTTAGTTTTTTCTTAAATATCCATTTATAACCTAGTGGTTTTGATCCTTTGGGTAGATCCACTAGTTCCCATGTATGGTTTTGTTAAAAAGATTCGATTTCACTGTTGACGACCTCCTTCCAGTAAGGAGCATCGGGAGATGACATTGCTTGCCGATAAGTTAGAGGTTCATTTTCTATCATATATGCATAGAAATCCGGTCCAAAGTTTTTAGAGTTCCTTTGTCGTTTGCTCATTCTTGGTTCCTCTATCTCTGATTCAACATTCCTTTCAAACGTGGTTTGATCAATATTATCCTCAAGAGTATCAATATCTCTCGGTCTCTTTTGAACAATAGTTCCAATCGAGTTTTTAAGAGGAAAAACATGTTCAAAAAACCTGGCATTTTGAGACCCGATAATGGCGTTTTCATGAATGTCATCAATTTCAGATTTGTACACCAAAAATCGATATGCACTACAATTATGAGCATATCCAATGAATATGCAATCTATAGTTTTTGGTCCAATTTTCACCTTTTTCGGTTTTGGTATTTCTACTTTGGCCAGACACCCCTACACTTTCAAGTATTTATAGGATGGTGGTCTATTTTTCCAAAGTTCATAGGGAGATTTGGATATTTTCTTTCTAGGTATTTTATTTAAAATATGATTTGACGAAAGAATATCTTCTCCCCAGAAGTTATCTGGCAGGCCAGAACTAATTAGTAAGGCATTCATCATTTCTTTAAGTGTTCTATTTTTCCGTTCGGCTATGCGTTGGATTGAGGCGAATACGGGGCTGTAGCTTGGTGTATAATTCCATGCTCAGCACAGAATTCCTCAAATTGGGACTCGTACTCTCCTCCTCTATCACTTCTCAAAGCTTTTATTTTCTTGTTGAGTTGATTCTCAACTTCTGCCTTATACTGTTTAAACATATCGAATGCTTCATTTTTGCTTCTGAGGAGGCATACATGACAGTACCTAGTACAGTCATCAATAAAGGTAATAAAGTACCTTTTTCCACCTCTAGTTTGACACATTTTCAAATCGCACACGTCTGTATGTATTAGGTCTAGAGGTTCAGTTTCTCGTTCAACATGATGAAACGAGGTTCTTGTTATTTTTGCTTCTGCACAGACTTGACACTTATAGTTAGGGTCTATGTTGAATTTTGGTATAAAATCTAGATTAGTTAGTTTCCGCAATGTATCAAAGTTTACATGCCCTAATCTAGAATGCCATATGTTAGAAGAGTCAACAATATAAGCAGAAGATTCACTTTTATTTATATCACTGTTTGGTACAACGGTGGTTATATTGGCTTTAAATAAACCATCACACACATAACCTCTTCCTACATACACTCCGTTCTTAGACATTACAAACTTGTCAGCGGCAAAGGTTAGTTTGAAGCCATGTTTGCTAAGCAACGATCCTGAAATCAGGTTCTTGCGGATTTCTGAAACGTGGAGAACGTCACTTAATGTAAGTTCCTTTCCAGAAGTTAATTTCAGTACAACCTTTCCCTTGCCTTCAACCCTTGATGCACATGAGTTGCCTATGAATAGTTGCTCATTATCAGTGGCAGGTTTGTAGGTTGTAAACATCCACTTATTGGCACATATATGACGAGTGACTCCTGTGTCTAAAAACCACTCTTTGTTATTACCAACAAGGTTGCATTTAGAAACAACTGCACATAAATCCATATCAGTGACACCATCTGAATTTTCTACCACATTCGCTTCTTGTTTCTTCTTTTTAGGTGCGCGACACATGGCTGCTTTATGACCTTTCTTTCCACAATTATGGCAATTTTCTTGAAACTTCTTTTGTTTCTTTGCCTTAGGATTTATTTTCACGTTTCCTTTTATTAGTCTTTTCATCCTCAACAACATTTGCCTTTGCCTGTATTGAATTGGTTGCCTTTTTCTCCGACCTTCTATTGTCCTCTTCAATTCGTAGACGAACAACCAGATCCTCCATAGTCATTTCCTTGCGCTTGTGCTTCAAATAGTTCTTGAAATCCTTCCATGATGGAGGCAACTTTTCTATAGCGGTAGCGACTTGGAATGACTCACTCAACTCCATCTTTTCATCGTGAATCTCATGAATGATCACTTGGAGTTCCTGAATCCGACTCACGAGTGTTTTGGAATACACCATCTTGAAGTCAAGAAACTTCCCTACAATGAACTTTTTCATTCCAGCGTCTTCAGTCTTATATTTCTTTTCTAGTGACTACCAGAGGATTTTTGCAGTCTGGACGGTGCAATATACATTGTATAAACTGTTTTCCAGTCCATTGAGAATGTAGTTCTTACAGATGAAATCAGAATTTCTCCATGCTGTAAGTGCCTCGACCTTGGTGGCGTCAGGTTCAAGTTCATCAACATGTGGTGGATCCTCAGAAAGGTATTTGGCTAGACCCAATGTTGTTAAGTAGAACAGCATTTTCTGTTGCCAACGTTTAAAGTCTTGCCCATTAAATTTTTTCGGTCGCTCGCCGTGTGTGTACGTGACAGGTTGTGGAATCGGAGGCGCAGACGGTTGCACACTCGTTGTTGGTGCAGATTTGTTGTTGTTGTCTTGCGACATTTTCATCTGCAAATACAAACAACAAGCCAATTTCATTTCAAGATTGTTAGCAAATATATAGTAGAAACGGCAGCAAACCGTTTCAAATAGTGTTGCAGAACTACAAACAGAAACGTTCAAATACTGATGTTGTTCTATACACAATTGCAACAGCAGCAAAGCGTTGCAATATGTATGCAATGGAATAACAGGAAGATGGTCTGAATAAAAAAAGATGTACCGATTAGAATTTCCGAGTCCAGCGTAGAACTTTTGGCTTGAAACGAAATTGCTCCCGCTACGGCGCTTTCGGTTGTAGAGCAATCGCTTTCCAAACCTGATACGGACCTCTCTACGATGCAGCGCAGCAATCACAGAGTACGACGAACGCAAGAAAGACTGTAAATATTTTAGAACAGAGGAGGAAAAAGAAGAGCAGGAAAAAATTTATTCATTTTTCGTTTTCTGTGTGCCTATATATATATACTGAGGAGAAGTGTCTGTTGGCTGTTCAAACGGGTGTGACTGTTGGAAAGGTTGCGACCCTTTAAACCAACAGACCCGCGCGCGCCCCCGTCTGGGCCTAACGACCGAATTTCAGGTTCAAAAATAAACGATTCAGCGCAGGGAGCCAGAGTGCAGCCTGGAGGCCCATTCAATCACAAGACCCCAAGAGCCCCAAGGCCCAAGGCCCTTATCTTTGACCTATTAATATATATGAAAGCCTTCATGCCTTCAAGCCTTCATGCATGATCCATTCCTTCTCCTCATTTTCTTTTGATATCACTTACTGAGCCTTAGTATACAAGGTGGAATTGGGATGTGTATTCCCCGATGCGGGACATTGTTTCCCTCACTTTAGCCACATATTCATTTCTAACAGTTAGGTGATGAAAAAAATTGGTGAAACGAAAAAGGACGTGAGGGTATACCCATGGAACGTTAAAAGTAAATATGTAGATTATGCAACTGGGATAGATGCTTGGAAAAAAAATAGTGCAAAAATTATTGGTGGATTAATACTTCTGTTGAGCCTCTATAGGTGTACGATCGACAAAGCATGAGAAAATGAAACAAGTTTGAGATTACCTGAAGAAAATTACTCACTCGATCGAAATTTGCGAGATGGTATCAATTAGAAAAGACATGTGGGCTCTTCAACAAACAAACAACCTGAGTATATAAACTAAGTATTTAGTTTGAATCGGCTCTTCCAAAACCAGATGAGATGAGGTGAAGACAAGTAGCGTATATATTGCTCACGGAGAGCAACAATGGTTAGTGCAGTTTTTGATGCCTCTAAGTAGTTATTTTGGAGGACTTGGAGATTCAATTTTGCACAGCTCTCTCTGCTTTTGTTGGTTGATTCAATTGTTAGTGGGTTATTGGTTGAAGCAAAATGCCTTAAATTTTGCGAAAACAAAGATGTTGTTTGGTTTAAAAAACGAATTTTGTGTTTTCGATTTTCAATATGTATGTCAAATATGAGAAAAATGGAAAGACGACGGAGGTGGTGAAAGAAAGATGGATGTAGGATGAAGGAGAGAGAGAGAGAGACGATGGAAGAATGGATTATTTCGCGTGCTTGTGTTATTTCTCAAAACACGGAAAACAAAAGAAAATTTATTTTTTATTTTGTATGTTAACTTCGTTTTCTAAATTGATCGTTTTCGACAATATACATGCGTCGTGTGCATTTTTATATGTAAGAAAACCCAAAATTAAAAACAACAAACCAAACACTACCGAAATTTCTAATGTACTGTCCGTACCTTCTAGTCTACTTTATTCCAACGCTTATATAAATATTAATGAGTGTAAGTAGAGGGAAGATCATTAGAAGACTTCATGTCCCATACTGAAGAATCTGCTCAATCAACTGTTTTAAACTTCTAGATCTAGCAACCAGTCGTACTCCAATTCTACAGTAGTACCTATATCACTTGCTTTAATCAATTCTAGTATTTTGGTTATGCAGCCAATAACAATTTATAACTTATTAAGATATACATGTTAACGAAGAATGTTGTTAATTTAATTTATATAACTTCGATATTACTTGAAATTATTTTTATAATAACAGAAGTCCTATTTTAACATAAAACGCCAATAGCAGCAATAATGAATATTTTATGTTTATTTTCTACTTATTTCTGTAGTTTATAAATAATAATATACGTGTGTGCATTAACGTCTACACAATTTATGATTTTCAATCAATTTATTATGTTTATCTTAATATTCTCTTTTGGGATTCTGTTCATACCAACGGTAATTCACTTTACATCGAATCATATAAATATGATCATAAATTTGTCCATATTTTGCTCTTTTTCATTTTAAATTTTGGATTATTATTTTTTAAAACTAATGTAAACGAAAATTAAACATTTACATGTCTTGTTTATATGTTAGATACCAAATTCATATATATTTTTACTAAGTATATACCTAAATATGTTGGTAAAATCTTAATGGTAAATCCAAGCTTCTAGATTCCGTCCGGCACGTCAGAACTCCGCTCATCTCAGTCCGTTCTAGTGGTGACGGGAACCGAATCTGTCTAATAACTCGTTCTTTTATCAAGGTTAAAAAAACTACAGACGGGTTAAAAAAAGCCAAAAATAAAAACAAATAACTTCAACTTGATTCAAATAGAGAGAATCTCAAACACGCCCACTCTAAATGCAAAGCAGCATTTTGCAAAGAAAATCAGACAATGAAATCATGTTTGAACTTTCTGTCAATTCAATTATATCCAAAAGAATCAATTTTCGACTATAAAACCATAACAATCTTATAACAATACACAAAAAAAGCTTACATATTCAAAGCATTTCAGAAATACTAAATCTAAACCGTGGTTTAATGCAGCAATCGTGTAACGACCCGGATTTTTCAACGTTGAATCTGGAATATTTAAACAATTTTAAATATTGAAAATTGAATTATAAATTGGTTTTGAATATGGAAAACTTGGATTGATTTAAATAGATAAATTCAGGATTTAATATAGCGATTTGTTGAATAATATAATTTTTCAATTCAATAATGGGAGATTGAGCAAAATATTTAATCTTGAGTTTCAAGCTTGCTAAAAATAATTTAAGGACTTGTAAAATTTATATTGATAGTTCTGAAGATAATAAAAGCTTTTAAATTGAAACTGAAAGTGATTCGTTCAGTATTGAAATTTATATCGTTTAAATTGATATTTAAAAATAGCCTTCCGAGGCACAGTCTCAGATTTCGACGAAACCAGTTCCATTAGATCCGTAATATTATATTATTATCGAATTTCAATTTCCATAGTATTTGGAGTTGTTGTGTGAGCGTACGATATATAAACGCGCTGAAATTTATATCGAGAATTTAATATAATAACTGGGTCCGAAAAGCTATCTTCTCCATACGATCGAATTAGGACTCAGAAACTTTACCATCGCGGTCGGAATATGGGTTTAACATTATAAACGCCTGGCGGCACGCCTCGTTAGGAGTTCAAAAATTTTAGACTGTGTAAATCGAGACAATTTGAATTTAATAATATATATAATTTTAAATACTAATCACCATCAGTTGAAATTTTATTCACATCAATTTTTTTTTTCAGCAGCTTTTTCTTTTTTTCAAGGCACTGTAGCCTGAAAATTTTGCACGACTGTTCCACTTTTTCAAAACATCATGTCCCCTATTCCATCACGCAACATTCCAGAGCATGCTTCCCCTTCTTCTTTATATACACAATCGAGTTTCCCAAATTTCAAATCGAGGGCAAAATCTAATCGTTCGAAAATGGCCGATCTATTTAGCCGCATCTCCCTTCTTCCTTTTGAGCAGTTTCTTTTCAAATCGAAACCCAATCCACGATTTCAAAAAAATAAAGAAAATGAGGCACGCGAATAAATCGCAATGGCATGGCGCCGGCTCGCGTGATGGTCGTAGTCGAGCAAATCGATTCATAAGCCAAGTGATTTCTCGTTCGTATGGAAATTCGAGATCGACCCAGTGAAACCGATTCACAACTAGGGGTCGCGACTGGTTAGCTTCAAACTACAACAGGCGAACACGCGGGGAGTGGAGAGCTCGCGATGGTGATAGGCCTGGTTCAGGCGCACGAACTCGTGATGGGTAGGGCAATTGAGGCCATTCGAATTCATATTGAAGTGACACGATGATTGAGGGATCGTTTTCATTCGATGTCAGAATGGTGGTGTTCAAGCTCGAATTGCAATGGGCATTGCGTGATGGCGATTTGCGTTCGAGGTAGCGATCTAGTGAGGGAGGAGCAATAAGGTATTGGTCAAACTTGTTTTATTTATTTAATAATATATGGATATACACAGTAAAATGGAAAATGTTTATAGTAAGGAAATACTATCCGTTACAGTATTTTGAAAAGAAATCAGCAAATGGAAAAAGAAAAAGAATATATATTATGAATATATACATATTTTTAAGAACTGTAGAATTTTAAAATCTATACGAATTGTTTTTTTTATGCAGTTTTAAAATGAAAATAAAATCACGGGTAAATTTAATTATAAAATGGAATTTAATTGTTTGATTTTATTCGAATATTAATAAAATCATATAATTGTTATGCAAGGTCAAAACCATGAAATCAAGTCCGGAATGAAAATGGGTTGCATACGTAGTAAAAGGTGAGTTAATCTCACTCTTTTGGATTATTATTTAAATTTAAATTTAATTGGTTAAATTTAAATAATTGGTTGAATGTCTTAATTGATTTGATGTGCTATATTATACAGTAGTACATATATAGTATATATCGGAGTGACTGATTTCCCGCATTATATAGCGGATGAGACCCTATGCGCCGCTTAATAGCGGATGATATGATATAAATCTCATATACCGCAATATTCCACCTCAAAGTGAAATTGGTATTTTATATTGTGCTAACATCTGTGGATGCAGGGAAACAGGTTGGAGGGATCCAACTGGATTCCTCAAAATTATTAGATTGTTTAATATTCTGTGTTTTGATTTTTGATATTCTGTGATGAATTATATGGGTAATTGGAAATGTTAGATGCTGGTTTGATTGAATATGGTTGGATATACTAGGTTATCAAAATATATAAATTGGATTTTTGGAAGGAAAATAAAAGAAGAGAATTTGTAAGTGAAATAATTATAGAGAATTTGAATAAAATTTAAGAATGAATTGGAAAGGAATAAATGTTATTTTAAAATTCTAATAAATAAATTCCGAGTATGAAAAGGGGATTTTGAATAAACAGGAAGATAATGAATTTTAAACTTAAGCGTTATTGTTTAAAAGAATAAAGCATTTATTTTAAATTTAAGATTTGAATTTTTGGAAAAGATAAAGAAGGAATTTGGGAAAAATCTGGAATTGGTAATTTTCAGTTAAAAGATCTTAAATCATAAGTAAGAAATAAAAATATGAAGTTAATGGGTTTTGAAACAAATGGGTAAGTAAAAGAAATTATTTCAAAATGGAGTAATTTGGGAATCAATTTGTAAATTAATTTAAGTGTTTGAAATTGGAAATTTAAAGGAGAATGTGACTATGAAATTTATAAACTAGGTTTATAAAACGAAGTAATATATCATTGGATATTTGGAGGAACAAATTCACGATGGGAATTTATTAAAGTAATGGGAAAATTTGTTTAAAAATAAATAGTGATTTATTTTTAAAGGATGTGAAGAGAAGTATATTTCCCTGGATAGCCAAGTACGTTTTCAAAGTAAATTTTAAAATATAAGTTAAAAGTTTTAATGTTGTTTTAAAAAGCATGTTTTAGGAAATTTATTATTTCTAAATGTTTAAATTCTAAAGTAAGTATTTTTCAAATCTATTATCATAGTAATTATTTAAAGGTGACTTGGTATTTTGTTTTAAAAGGAGAAAATCTAGTTTTATATTTTATAAAGTAACCTCAATTTAAATATTCCTAAAGTATATATTTTTAATAAAGTATTGAAGTAGTTTTCAATTTAAATGTTAAAGTATATTTTATAACAAAGTGTTTTAAATTATTTTAAAAATCTAAAGTTTTTTTGCTTGGTGTTTTCAGTGGAAATAAATGTTTGAAAATTTATTTCATGAGAAAAGTGTGATTTAAGAACTGTTTTCAAAAGGGTTGAAAATGGAAATATACCTTGCGAAGATATTTTGAATTAATAAATAATTCAGGAGAAATTATTTATTTTTGATGGTTGTTTGAGAATGTTAATTGATATTTAAATAACCGACTATCAATATTGGCCAGTGCGTTGATCGTTTCGAAGAGACCGGGATCGGGATTTATTTCCTGAAAACCAATTCGATCAGGTTTGTACGTTTTTGTGAGGAAGACGAGTTTGGATTCGAAGGTGGAGCAGTGAAGTGCAAGGGCTAGTCGCTACTAATCCTAAGGATGATTTCAAAATGGATGTAGTAGGAATAGTGCCTTCGGTTCCGTTCGAACCTGGGACGGACTTGTATGGATTGAATGCTTTGAGAACATCGTCAGGTGGACGATGAGCATTCTAAGAGATGAGTTCTCTAAAGGTAACTCTTAGCCTCGGGCCTCATCAACCGGGAATGACTGAAAATCAGGGGTTATGTAATAAGGCTAGGTGGGTAGCGCCCATTAGGGTGAGGTCATCCCTGTCTAGATGTCCCTTTTATTCGGCTTAGTGGTGCGGTTGCTGACCCCACCGTGGGGTGATCTTACTCGGGATTATCCAGTAAGGAGTAGTCCCGGTCTTGTGTTGCAGGGGATTGGAAGTAATCCTCATTACGGTGATCTAGGCCACGTACTGTGACAGGTGGTACCCCAGTGCCTAGTCATTAGTTGGAAATCCATTCTCCCTACGTGCTTTACGGTTTTGTTTGTATACCTATTAGCTGGAATTTGATAAATGTAACAATTTCAGTTATTTTAATAAGTATTTGTAAATAGACACTATTATAATATCAGAGAATTTTATAAGAAATGTTTTAGCTATCGTAAGATAAAAACCCGACATGTTTATTTGTGGCGTGGTCCTACGAGATGCTTTTGTTTCAAAAAGGATTTTGAAACTTTAATAATCAAATTGAATGTGATTTTCTCATGCTGTTATTCCAGACTGACTCGGATGTTATTTAACTATAATGCTCGGGTATTATAGAATAAAGGATATGTTGCTGTGGAGCTCAGGAGACGAGCTGGATGGCGATACGTACTTCCGTACTTGTTTTAAATATTCTTCTGTGTTGATTAGCTGTGTATTCAGTTTTGAGGACATGTTTATATGACTGTCCAGTTGTATGTTATTGATGTTGTTGAACTCTGATGATGTATTTTGATGATGTATGTATAAAACAGATATAGTTTTCTTTTGTGTAAAGATCAGTTATTATCTATTATATTTTATTCCGCTGCGATGGTTAGATTCTGATGTTGTTTTGTTTTCTCTTCTTCTACCACTTCTTTTTTAACCCAAATGGTTCGTATTTCCGTTCATCTTGAGTTGATTGATGGAGAATAGTGTCGACTTAAGGGATACGGAACTGCGTGTCGTTTCACTTGGTATCAGAGCTGAAGGTTAAGCGAGAACCTTGGCTCTGTTGGGAATTACTCATTAGAGATAGAATCAGTAGTACTCTAGAATGAGTTTGAGTGTATTAATAGAAATGAGCGCGTATTTGTTAGTGAATATAAAAGTTGTTTTATATTGTGTTGACTTATCGGTTGAGTGTTTATGGGTTCTGGCCGATATGTGGGACGTCATGTCGTCGATAGGGATTTCTAAACTCTTAAACAAGATAAACCAACACAGTATTGTTTTAAAATAGGGTAAATGAAATAATTTTAACCAAATTATTTTTGTATATAAAGGAAATTATTTTTCGTAAATTATTGTAGTTATATATGCATGCTTGGTTGTTAGGAATGATAATATTAAATTATTATCATTAATGTGTAAAATTGAATAAGAAATTGAAATATTAACCAAATATTAAGGCATAAATTAATAAAATAAATGGGATTGGTAAATATGAATTATAAATGTGATTTATAATTTTGTATAGAATTCCAGAGAAATATTGATAATGTTTCTGAAAGAATTTGGGATTTGAAATTTTTAGAAATTTAAATTCCTTTGAATTTTGAAATGGTTTTCAAAAGTTTTGGAGAAGTAATAGTGGAAGTATTTCGGAGATATTTTTGAATTGGATTTAAAATCTGGTGAGATTTGGGATTTAAAAATATTTGAAGGGATTTTAGAAAGATAAAAGCATTGAACTCTTTTCGGTCGCTGGAAAATAATTCCGATGATGATCGCGACATCATCGGTGTTCATTTTCGAGTTTCCAAAAAGGGGAATTTCTACCTGGATGTTTTGGATTAATGTTTGTTTGCGAAATTTGGTTTGATTTTGAAAATGCAGAGGAATAGTTTGATTTAGATATATATGTTTTCAAAATTGAATTTAGAACATTTTAGTAATGGTTTAAACTCTGGAGTTGGTTTGAAATGTTTTGGTATTTTGGAATGTGAAATAGAAATCTAAACTCGAATTATAAATTAGATTGAACTCAAGTAAAGTAGTAAAGTAATTTTTGAAGATAAAAATCAAAGATTGAATTGTAAACTGGAAGTGAGCCAACTGAATAATTAATTATTTAATATGGAAATGGAACACTAGTTGGATAAATAAAAGTTGAAATTTGAGTTAACGATGGATTTATAAATAAAACCCGAGTTATAAATAGAAATTCAACTTGGAATTGTAAGTGAATTAAACATGAATTAAATATGGCCTTGGATATTATTTTAACGAATTGAGAATGGAATTAAAATTTAAATGGATTAGGAGAATGGCTAGTTGACTTAAATGAGTCGTGAATGAATTGAATTTGAAAATTAAAATTTGTAATGAACAAAACAAAAGAACTAATCAAATAAATTTGTAGATTGGAATGAGATTTGATAAGTTAAAGTGAAAAAGAAAATTTATTCGCAAATGAAGTGAGCTTAAGTTTTGAAGTTGGAATAAATCGAAGTAAATTAACTTAAGTTAAAATAATTAGAAGCTCAACTTCGAGTAAGAATGAAAGTTCATTAAATGAAAGTTTGGGTTAAATTAATTTGGGTAATGGTTATTAATATAAGAATCGAATGTTGTCAAGCTCAATGAAATGATTTTAAAATATATAGTTGGTGAATAAACTAGAAATAGGATGGAATTAAATATAAAATGAGTTGGAATCAATTGGATGTGGATAAAAACTAAAATGGATATTCTATTAAGTGAATATCATCAAATTGCATAGAACAAATTAGTCGCTCGACTTAAACGGACGTAAATAAAAATTCTATGAATTGGTAAAGGTAAAAAAAATTGATTTTTGGAATCAATTGAAATAAATGTGAGTTTTTTGGGTTAAAAATGAATTGAATGTAAGCAATAGAGTTGCAAACCATTTAAATTGAATGAAGTTGGATACAAATTGGTTGTAAACAATTAAAATTAATGTCGGAACCCTATAAGTTGCTTATAAATATTATTTAACCCGCATTGCTTATAGAAACTCGTATGTTTGCTAGTTAGATATGTCAAATGTTGTTAAATTACGTGATTTTGGCACTTACATGTTTAAATTAAGTAAGTATAGGTATTGGGAAGCCGTTTGGCTGGATTTTGGGCGCGCTAATTGCTAAATAATAAGTCGCTTGCTTAAAATGCTAAATAGATGTACGCCTACGCAATAAAAAAAATAGGAAATATGAACTGTTTTTTTTCGACCGTGTGGGTCGATGTATATATATTTATATCTCTTGTCAAATTGCAAAAGCTCTTCCGTACAAAAAAGACTTTGCCAAAATTTTCCGAAAATTTTAGGAGTTAGAAAAAAAATTTGAAAAATTTTCGTTAGCGACAAAACGATTTCGAATTGAAAATCGAAATAAATTAGTGAATGAAACTAATTTAAATAATGATATGAATAAGTTATAAATGGAAGATAAAATTCAATATTCAGAGTTGAAGATAAATTGAATTCATATGGAAATGGAAGAACCAATTTGAGTAGAAGTAGATATAAATTAAAATGGTGAAGTGAAAATAAATATAAGAAGCGTATAAAATACTTATATTGAACTTAAGAAAAATGGTAGAATTCTTTAGTAATATGGGTGTCGGGAAAATGTATTGAATAAGCATTCGAGTGAAGATTTAATAAAAATATGTGAAATGATAAGCGTTGATAAGTGAATAGAAATCAATTGAATATGAATAAAAAGAGAATTGATGTAGTTGATAATCAATTGAGATAAATACATAGGATGTACGTATATTATTTTATTCGCATAGCAATTTGATCCAGATTCGAGCACAGTATTTCAAGATAGTTATATCGAACCAAGTTAGGATTTTTCACTCAATTTTCGACGGCGAACCATGAATATGGATTTTGATTGATTCTGAAAATTCTCTATCGTAGTTATGACTATGCAATGAGAATGATGGTTTCTGATCAAGAAGCCAGATCTGAGTCTGCAGTAGGAAGTCGGGTGGACGATACTAGTTCGGAAGTGAAATTGTGTGATCGAGTAAGCAATCGGATTCGGTATTGCGTACGAATGATATAGGTACATCGTACGAGCTTGAATGAATAGATATTGAAATTTTGTAAGGAAGTCGATAAAAGAATTTTGAATGTTGTGATTGGATATTATTGATATGTAGGATATACGGTATTATAAAGGAAAAGGAAAATTTGTTTTAATTTCAGAAGATAAATTTGAATTGCTCGACAAAAAGATATGTGTTTAAATTTCTATATGAAATTTGATTGGGTTTTTGATCTAGTCACTTGGCCTTTTGTTTTCTTTGGGAATTTGGGAGCCCGTAGAGGCATTTTGTAGTTGTTTCGAGCTAGCCGCACAAAGGAGGCGCTGGCGAAATTTTTCGAAAATTTAAGGAGTTAGAAAATTTTTGAAAATTTTTGATAGATTAAAATTTGGTTTAAACTATTTAAATTATTAAGGGGATAATATTATTGGTAACCTATGGATAAGTTTGGAAAATTAGTAAGGGTGATAATGTGTCTTTAATAAAAAAATTGTTTTGGGAAGTGTTTGAAACTGAGTGATTTTAGGAAAAATAGTTAACGTGTTGTGGACCATTCTTCTTAACTAGTAATTTCGGAGACGAAATTCTTTTAAGGGGAGAGGAATGTAACGACCCGGATTTTTCAACGTTGAATCTGGAATATTTAAATGGTTTTAAATATTGAAAATTGAATTATAAATTGGTTTTGAATATGGAAAACTTGGATTTATTTAAATAGACAGATTCAGGATTTAATATAGCAATTTGTTGAATAACATAATTTTTCAATTCAATAATGGGGGATTGAGTAAAATATTTAATCTTGAGTTTCAAGCTTGTTAAAAATAATTTAAGGGCTTGTAAACTTTATATCGATAGTTCTAAATATAATAAAAGCTTTTAAATTGAAATTGAAAGTGATTCGTTCAGTGCTGAAATTTATATCGTTTAAATTGATATTTAAAAATAGCCTTCCGAGGCACAGTCTCGGATTTCGACGAAACCAGTTCCATTAGATCCGTAATATTATATTATTATCAGATTTCAATTTCCGTAGTGTTTGGAGTTGTATGAGCGTACGATATATAAACGCGCTGAAATTTATATCGAGAATTTAATATAATAACTGGGTCCGAAAAGCTATCTTCTCCATACGATCGAATTAGGACTCGGAAACTTTTCCATCGCGATCGGAATATGGGTATAACGTTATAAACGCCTGGCGGCATGCCTTATTAGGAGTTCGAAAATTTTAGACTGTGTAAATCGAGACAATTTGAATTTAATAATATATATAATTTTAAATACTAATCACCATCAGTTGAAATTTTATTCACATCAAACTTTTTTTTTCAGCAGCTTTTTCTTTTTTTCAAGGCATTGTAGCCTGAAAATTTTGCACGACTGTTCCACTTTTTCAAAACATCGTGTCCCCTATTCCATCACGCAACATTCCACAGCACGCTTCCCCTTCTTCTATTTATATACAGTCGAGTTTCCCCCAATTTCAAATCGAGGGCAAAATCTAATCGTTCGAAAATGGCCGATCTATTTAACCACATCTCCCTTTTTCCTATTGAGCAGTTTATTTTCAAATCGAAACCCAATCCACGATTTCAAAAAAAGAAAAGAAAATGAGGCATGCGAATAAATCGCAACGGCATGGCGGCGGCCTACGTGATGGTCGTAGTCGAGCAAATCGATTCATAAGCCGAGTTGTTTCTCGTTCGTATGGAAATTCGAGATCGACCCAGTGAAGCCGATTCACAATTAGGGGTCGCGACTAGTTAGCTTCAAACTACAACAGGCGAACAAGCGGGGAGTGGAGAGCTCGCGATGGCGGTAGGCCTGGTTCAGGCGCACGAACTCGTGATGGGTAGGGCAGTTGAGGCCATTCGAATTCATTTCGCGATGACACGATGATTGAGGGCTCTTTTTCATTTGATGTCAGAATGGTGGTGTTCTAGCTCGAATTGCATTGGGCATTGCATGATGGCGATTTGCACTCGAGGTAGCGATCTCGTGAGGGAGGAGCAGTAAGGTATTGGTCAAACTTGTTTTATTTATTTAATAATATATGGATATACACAGTAAAATGGAAAATGTTTATAGTAAGGAAATACTGTCTGTTACAGTATTTTGAAAAGAAATCAGCAAATGGAAAAAGAAAAAGAATATATATTATGAATATATACATACTTTTTAAGAACTGTGGAATTTTAAAATCTATATGAATTGTTCTTTTATGCAGTTTTAAAATGAAAATAAAATCACGGATTAATTTAATTATAAAATGGAATTTAATTGTTTGATTTTATCCGAATATTAATAAAATCATATAATTGTTATGCAAGGTCAAAATCATGAAATCAAGTCCGGAACGGAAATGGGTTGCATGCGTAGTAAAAGGTGAGTTAATCTCACTCTTCTGGATTGTTATTTAAATTTAAATGGTTAAATTTAAATAATTGGTTGAATGCCTGAATTGATTTGATGTGCTATATTATATAGTAGTATATATATAGTATATATTGGATTGATTGATTTCCGGCATTATATAGCGGATGAGACCCTATGCGCCGCATAATAGCGGATGATATTATATAAATCTCATATACCGCGATATTCCACCTCAAAGTGGAATTGGTATTTTATATTGTGTTAACATCTGTGGATGCAGGGAAACAGGTTGGAGGGATCCAACTGGATTCCTCAAAATTATTAGATTGTTTAATATTCTGTGTTTTGATTTTTGATATTCTGTGATGAATTATATGGGTAATTGGAAATGTTGGATGCTGGTTTGATTGAATATGGTTGGATATACTAGGTTAACAAAATATATAAATTGGATTTTTGGAAAGAAAATAAAAGAAGAGAATTTGTAAGTGAAATAATTATAGAGAATTTGAATAAAATTTAAGAATGAATTGGAAAGGAATAAAAGTTATTTTAAAATTCTAATAAATAAATTCCGAGTATGAAAAGGGGATTTTGAATAAACAGGAAGATAATGAATTTTAAACTTAAGTGTTATTATTTAAAAGAATAAAGCATTTATTTTAAATTTAAGATTTAAATTTTTGGAAAAGATAAAGAAGGAATTTGGGAAAAATCTGGAATTAGTATTTTTCAGTTAAAAGATCTTAAATCATAAGTAAGAAATAAAAACCTGAAGTTAATGGGTTTTGAAATAAATGGGTAATTAAAGGAAATTGTTTCAAAATGGAGTAATTTGGGAATCAAATTTGGAAATTGATTTAAGTGTTTGAAATTGGAAATTTGAAGGAGAATGGGACTATGAATTTATAAACTGGGCTTATAAAAGCGAAGTAATATATCAGTGGATATTTGGAGGAACAAATTCACGATGGGAATTTACTAAAGAAATGAGAAAATTTGTTTAAAAATAAATAGTGATTTATTTTTAAAGGATGTGAAGAGAAGTACATTTCCTTGGATAGCCAAGTACGTTTTCAAAGTAAATTTTTAAATATAAGTTAAAAGTTTTAATGTTGTTTTAAAAAGCATATTTTAGGAAATTTATTATTTTTAAATGTTTAAATTCTAAAGTAAGTATTTTTCAAATGAATTATCGTAGTAATTATTTAAAGGTGACTTGGTATTTTGTTTTAAAAGGACAAAATCTAGTTTTATATTTTATAAAGTAACCTCAATTTAAATATTCCTAAAGTATATATTATTAATAAAGTATTGAAGTAGTTTTCAATTTAAATGTTAAAGTATATTTTATAATAAAGTGTTTTAAATTATTTTAAAAATCTAATGTTTTTGTGCTTGGTGTTTTCAGTGGAAATAAATATTTGAAAATTTATTTCATGAGAAAAGTGTAATTTGAGAACTGTTTTCAAAAGGGTTGAAAATGGAAATATATCTTGCGAAGATATTTTGAAGTTAATAAATAATTCAGGAGAAATTATTTACGCTTGATGGTTGTTTGAGAATGTTAATTGATAGTTACAAAACCGACTATCAATATTGGCCAATGCGCTGATCGTTTCGAAGAGACCGGGATCGGGATTTATTTTCTGAAAACCACTTCAATCCGGTTTGTACGTTTTCGTGAGGAAGACGAGTTTGGATTCGAAGGTGAGCAGTGAAGTTCAAGGGCTAGTCGCTACTAATCCTGAGGATGATTCAAAAATGGATGTAGTAGAAATAGTGCATTCGGTTCCATTCGAACCCGAGACGGACTTGTATGGATTGAATGCTTTCAGAACATCGTCAGGTGGACGATGAGCATTCTAAGAGATGAGTTCTCTAAAGGTAACTCTTAGCCTCAAGCCTCATCAACCGGGAATGACTGAAAATCAGGGGTTATGCAACAAGGCTAGGTGGGTAGCGCACATTAGAGTGAGGTCATCCCTGTCTAGATGTCCCTTTTATTCAGCTTAGTGGTGCAGTTGCTGATCCCAACTGTGGGGTGATCTTACTCGGGATTATCCAGTAAGGGGTAGTCCTGGTCTTGTGTTGCAGGGGATTGAGAGTAATCCTCGGTACGGTGATCTAGGCGACGTACTGTGACAGGTGGTACCCCAGTGCCTAGTCATTAGTTGGAAATCCATTCTCCCTACGTGCCTTTAGGTTTTGTTTGTATACCTATTAGCTGGAATTTAATAAATGTAATAATTTCAGCTATTTTAATAAGTATTTTTAAATAGACCATATTATAATATCAGAGGATTTTATAAGAAATGTTTTAGCTATCGTAAGGTAAAAACCCGACATGTTTATTTGTGGCGTGGTCTTATGAGATGCTTTTGTTTCAAAAGAATTTTGAAGCTTTAATAATCAAATTGAGGGTGATTTTCTCAAGCTGGTATTCCAGACTGACTCGGATGTTATTTAGCTATAATGCTTGGGTCGGACCGAGTATTATAGAATACAGGATATGTTGCTATAGAGCTCAAGAGACGAGCTGGATGGCGATACGTACTTCCGTACTTGTTTTAAGTATTCTGCTGTGTTGATTAGCTGTGTATTCAGTTTTGAGTACAGGTTTATATGACTGTCCAGTTGTATGTTATTGATGCTGTTGAACTCTGATGTTGCATTTTGATGATGTATGTATAAAACAAATATAGTTTTCTTTTGTGTAAAGATAAGTTATTATCTATTATATTTTATTTTGCTGCGATGGTTAGATTCTGATGTTGTTTTGTTTTCTCTTATTCTACCTCTTCTTATTTAACCCAAATGGTTCGTTTTTCCATTCATCTTGAGTTGATTGATGGAGAATAGTGTCGACTTAAGGGGTATGGAACTGCGGGTCGTTTCAAATCGTTGCTTACTCTGTGCGATCAAATCAACGCGTGCGAGCTATCTTGAAGCAGGCAACTGGTTTTTTCCCTCTCTTTTTAATATATAAATTTGAAACTGAAGTGAATTTGTTAAACGAAAATGAAATCGATGAGCGGTAATAAACTACGACACGGTTGGCAGAGAAGGGATTAAGCGTAACTGGAGTAGAATACTAAACTAGGCTGGGCTAATTAGTAATATGTCAGTTGGTTTAATATGTCATTTGATTTATAACTTTTATAAGTAATTGAATTAGGAGTAACTTTTATCAGTAATTTGATTAGGCGTAATTCTTTTATCAGTAATTCGATTAGGCGTAATTTGAAGTGAATTGTTTAGCATGTCCGTTGATTTATAGCTTTTATCAGTAATTGTTTGCAATAATTGGATTAGGCATAATTGTTTATCGGTAATTAAATTAGGCGTAATTGTTTAATAGTTAAATGTTTTATTTAGTTAACAGTTAAATGTTTAATAGCAATGTGTATTCTTAGCCAAACAATTTCTTCTTCAAACTGCGAAAGAAACTGAATAACATTTACGATGATTCATATGAAGTTGAGAAACAGAATAAAAATGGAAAACTTGAAAAAACTAGTATTTGTACATTACAATATGTGGTTGAGAGTATGATATGTTAAGCAACAACAAACAACCGATCAACTTATTGACCTAGATTATGTTTTTCATGAGGAGGATCCACTAGTAGAATGGACTAGAGAAGTTGAGAATCTAATGTTTGACAATAGAAGCGACAATCCTTAGTCAGACAATGACAACGTATCTTCCTAAAGGAAAAAAGATCCAAATAGTAAAAATAGTAGTTCATCAAATGATGACATAAGTAATGTCGTTGTTCATGGTATTGGTTTCAATGGTTATGGTGTTTACTCCGCTTATGGTGATTCTCAAAGACCTACCCAAAATTATACTAGGAGAGATGCATATGAGTTTAATGGATAAAGAGATAGAAATTTGGCGTTGAAAATAAAGATCAACGTAATTATGATGACATATACACACATAATAATGTTTCTTGTTGTAGTTATTCCGTGGCTGACTACACAGGAGGTTATTCGTATTACGGAGCAAACCAAACAAATACCGCTGAAGGTCAACTAGCCAAGATGAACCCTAACCATTTGATAATATGATGATTACATTCTTAAATTCAAATCAAATGCAACAGTATATCTTTCTACCTTATTATAATGGGACATAAAATGAAGAGAACGATGAGCACGGTTTGTATGATGCTTAAAGAAACAATTTTTGATATTAAATTTTTTATGTTGCATGTTTTGTATCTTCTACATAATTTGAATCAATTACTATATTAGCATTGTATTTTAATTGGCATATTTACAAGAAAGCACCGGAATTTACAAATCAAAATTAAAACGGAATTTCTGAAACGGAACCAAAAGACTAAAAAATTTCAATGACTGGAACGGAAATGGAAAGCGGAATTTTGATCCTTAAATCAACCAAATAATTGTAATTGACTAAAAATCAGTTTTTAGCATTATCAATTTTTGAAAAATAACAAAGCGTAAAACTCATTCATATGAATAAAATGGCACAATTTCTTTTTTTAATTCAAATAAAAATTATAAATCACAAGCCAAAAATATCAAGTTCAATTTTTATAGTAATCTATCTTTCCAAATTCACTTTCGTTGTATTAAGAATTATATATTTGCATAATATATTTAAAAATTAGATTTTTTTTTTGTACAATAGCACTGTATGCAACATTTTGGTTGGTGGCAATAGAATACACATAAGGGAAGAAATATGTACGTAAAAATGGCTCTACGTGACATTTGGTTACTTGGCAAATAAGTGTACTTTATAGTCCCACACCGTAGACTGGTTTAATTATTTCTTGTACAGAACATTGTTCTTGTTACCTTCAATCAATCTGTGAGGAGTTTCTCTTGTGGGATTGGTTTCCAGCATCATTCATCTATTATAAGATGATCTGGGCAACATTTGAACTCTTTTTTTCTCTTTGCTCATGTTGGCCTGAATTTTTTGTGTCGTCATATAATAGAAGTTTTAGAATTGTTTAGATGCCAATACTCCGTTAAGCTGAATTTTTATTCTTCTCTCAATTTTTTCCTTCCTTGAAATGGTATGTATTAGAAAATTATATAGATAATAAACCCATAAATAATAGAAAGTGGTATTAAGTATGGGTAGCAAGCACAATGTTGCTTAAATCAAGCATCCAAGAAGACCACGGATAACCATTGACATGCACACAAATTTACATAGTATGTCGGTTCCATTTTTGATTTTCACTATCATTTACCTTTTTTGTGTTGGTGAATACAGACAATAAAAAACAAAAAATTGGTGAAGAAGAATTAAGGTACCTATTTATTCATAAAAAACAACCAATGTTAAAATCTACAAAAATTCCTACTATCATTTCAATCACACGCAATCGTGATGTCTAAACAATGTTGACTTTTGGCAGTGGTGGGTACTTTACCATGAAATGATGAACGATCATCACTATGGAAGCTATTGGAAAGGAAGAAATGTGCCTGAAATACTTCCACACAAGGTCGGTATGGGTGATTCCATTATTTGGTAAATGAATACATTATAGACTCCTTTTATTATTTCGTGTGAACGAAACCATCCTGCGTTATTCACATGTACTACAATGAGATCCCTTGGCACTATTGAGCTCAATTTTCTTCTTGATGATCTTCCCCTTCCCTTGTCATAGTCAAGGATGAATTTTAGGTCGCGACCATAGCTCTAGATAGTTTAATACTACTTGGAAAGCTTCAACCGATACAACTCTTTTTCAAGCTGTGTAGGGTAGATTACCCCCCTCTCCCCATTCGTCTACACTACCTACCCTATACTTCTAAGTTACTAGTACAATAGATGTTATTTTCAAGAGATATAGTCACTCAGCTACTTAAAGACAGCTTGCAACTTTCCAAGGAAAAGATGAAAAAACATGTAGATATGCGTAGAAGTGAAAGAAGTTTTGAAATAGGGGATTTGGTTTATCTTAAGCTTTAGCCAGCCACATAGAAAGATTTATGTTGGTCAATAGTAAATCCATAAATTATCATCAAAGTTTATGGTCCTAATCATATAGTATAAAAAATTAGGACAGTAGCATACAAATTAAAATTACCTATCTCTCAACTCAGAAGGAAATTGGGAAATAAAGTGCCTTTACATCTTGACTTTCCAAGTTTTATTGAAGAGATTACTGAAGATCTAGAAATTGTGTTTGATAAAAGTATGGATAGTAAAAATGGAAAAAATGACACACAAGCATTATTCAAATGGAAGAACAAGGGAGAAGATAAAGCTAAAGGGAAATATATACACTAAAATTTAAAAGCCAAAGTAGTACTTTTCATCCAGGTACAGTTTATCCTAGTAGTTAAAATTAGCAATAATAGGTAAGTGTAATTCGACTGAATAAGAAACTCTAAGCATGAATTAATATAGCATTTTGATTTTTCAAACAACTCATTCATCTTTCTGTTATCAAAAATGACTAGACTTTTGATAAATTTCATTAATGTATAGAGAGAGAGAAATATTAGAGGAAAGAAGAAGCGTATCTTTATTTCTGTAAAAATGAACCTGTCTTTGTACAAGGCTTTTACAAAGAATATTTATATCCAAAATTGTTATAACAAAACACTCAGAAATTAGGACCTCTAATCATTGTTTATTATATTAATATGGCTTAATATCCCCCCTCAAGATGGATTTGGAGGAGGCTGACAAACAAGGCCAGTCTTGAAACTCAAAAAATGATGTTCTGCACCCAGTGGCTTAGTCATCACATCAACAAACTGCGTAGTTGTACTAACAGGAGAAAATACAATGAAATTTTCCTAAGTATGATCTCTAATGTAATGACAATCCATCTTCAAGTGCTTTGTTCTTTCTTGAAAAAAAAAATTCATTTTTAGCAATATATTGTCCACATTCATTGTCATAGAATACAGGAATAGGTTTAGGAACATTCACCAACAAATTTTGAAGTTGTCCTTCTATCTAGACAACTTCACTAGTTTTTTGACTCATTGCCCAGTACTCTATTGAATTTGATACCTGAATTCCAACTCAAAGGAAGAGGCAGAGGAGGAAGTCACGGGGTTGAAAACCCTAGCTGGAGCGGAATTGAGGAGGACCGAACCAAACCGTGGCTCGGTGTTGAGACTATGGAGGCCGAACGAGTAATCTCGTTCGGTGAAGGAGAAATTTCATTCAGTGCTTGGGCTTCGAGATGGCTTCGCTCAGTAAAGGAGATCTGAAGACAAAATTTTGAAGCAGAGGAAAATAATGCCGAACGAAATATTTCTTTATGTGGCATACCGGTCCACTTATTTCGTTCGGACATTACGCCAAACCAAATTAGTTTTGGGTAATGCTGAACCAAATGATCTGTTGCGTTTACCGAATTAGATGCAAGTGTCAAACCAGTTGTCTGAACCATAGTGATGCGCCGAACCAAATGGATGTTGAACGAAACCTCAGGGCTGCTATATAGCAGCTACCCCTCCTTATTGCTTCACTCTATAAGTGGTGGAGCTTCTAGACAACAATGGCAGCATCCTAGAGAGCTAAAACTCTGCAGAATTTTGTCTGTATTGTAAATTGTTCTTATGTATAGCCTCCAAAAGTGAATCAATATTGTAACTCTAATCTTTTAGTGATTAATAAAATATCCTCTCTCCAAGTGGACATACACTGCCTCGCGGTAGTGGAACCACTATAAATTTTGGTGCTATTTATTTTTCTACATCGCATAGATCTGTGATTGTCTCTTCTGGTGTTTATCTCTATTTGTTTCGTCTCACTACAATCACGATCTAGTTGTTTACCGCTGCATTGGGGTTTTTATTTCCTTAAACTGATCAACTGAAGGGATTTTACCCAACAGTCTAGTATCAGAGCTGTAAGGTTATTTGAGGAGTGTTAGACGCTATGGTAGAAGATGAAGCGACTCCAGTTGTTACAAGACCATATACTAAAGGGATGTGTATTGCGTCAGGATCACATTTGTCAATTGAGAAATGGAATGTGTATAAAAACTTCGAGAAGTGGCAATGGAGGATGATGGCTGTTCTAATGAGGAATGAAGTCCATCAGGTAGTGTTTGCCCCTAAGAAGTTGATGAATCTCAGTCGCGGAAAGGAAGGAGATGGAGAAATGAGCATTTATTACTTTACAGCTAGCTATAGGAGAGAATGTCATCTCAAAAATTAGCAGTGAGACCACTGCTAGAGGCATTTGGACCAAGCTAGAAAATCTCTACTTGAAAAAATTTCTAACTAACTGTCTGATTTTGCTGAAGATATTTTCACCATGTAGATGAAAGAGGGTACTTCAGTGAAGGAACATCTTAATTTCTTTGATGAT
The DNA here is from genome assembly GCA_030765085.1 of Allium cepa. NCBI lineage: Eukaryota > Viridiplantae > Streptophyta > Magnoliopsida > Asparagales > Amaryllidaceae > Allium > Allium cepa. Next base: position 693,464,372 of record CM060939.1, read on the forward strand.
CTCGTAATGAAGATGAAGGTTGTTGACTTGAAGATGGATGAGGAGAAAATGACAATGATTCTTTTGTGTTCTCTTCCGGAGCGATACACAGGTTTCACTAACGACCTTATCTTCGCTAGAGACACATTAACAATGAAAGATGTGGAGTCAGACCTTCTATCTGAGGGATTGAGAGATAGATAAAGGAGATAAGTGAAAGAAGTAGAGGTAGAAGTAGTAGTCACAGCCTGTTTATTGAAAGAGGTAGCGATGATAAGAAATTTTCACTCTAGAGGGCATTCTAAGTCCAAGAAGCCCGATAATGGTAGGAGAGGAAAGTCTAAGGATGGGAAGTTCTTTATCTGCAAGAAACCTAGTCATTGGAAAAAGAATTGTCGAGATTTTAAGAAGAAGCAAGAAGACGGATCTTCATCATTTGCGGTGGACAAATTTGTATCTGACGATGTGTTGTCTGCAGTAGTAGCGGATGTCTCAAGCCATTGGGTGCTGGACTCGGGGGCGTCCTCTCTTATGACGCCTAATAAGGATTACTTCTGTTCTTTTATTGGGCGAGAGGGAAGCTCTATTCTTATGGATAATGAAGCTAGCTGTAGAGCAATGGGTGAAGGTACAGTAAGGATCAGAATGTTTGACGGAGTGATATGCACTTTGATAGGTATCTGGTGTGTTCCAGGTCTTTGGAAGTCCTTAATTTCTATAGCACAATTGACATCTTTGGGATGCAAGGTAACTCGAGAAGGATAGTCTAAAGGTTTCCAAAGGTGCACTAGTTCTTATGAAAGGAGATGTGTTCTGAAATCCGTATTTGCTAAAAGAAACCACAGTTCTTGGAGAGTCGTGTGTTGGACTAGATAGTTCTCTTGCATTAGATGCTAGAAAACTTTGGCATCTCAGGTTAGGTCATATTTCAGAGAAGGGCTTAAAGTTGCTGTGAAGACGGATGATGATCAAAGAAGGAAGCTTCAACAAGATGGACTTTTGCCAGGAGTGTGTGTTAGGAAAGCAAACTAAAATATCTTTTGGAGTCGGACTTCATAGATCGAGGCGAGAACTTAAGTACGTGCATACAAATGTTTGGAGACTGGTTGCTACTCCTTCTCTTGGAGGAGAAAAGTATTTTTTCTCTTTCATTGATGACTTTTCTCGAAAAGTATGGGTGTATGTTATGAAGACCAAATGAGAAAGTTTTGAGAAGTTCAAAGACTGAAAAGTGCTTGTTGAGAACCAATCTGGTTCTAGGTTGAAGGTGCTAAGATTTGATAATGACGGTGAATTTGTCTCTAGGAAGTTCCTCGATTTCTATAGCCAACATAGCATTCAGAGACATTTCACTACACCGAAGATCCGCAATCCAATGGGGTTGCAGAAAGGATGAACATAACTCTACTGGAGAAGGCTCGTTGCATGAGATTGACGGCGGGATTGTCTAGAGGCTTTAGGGCTGAGGCATTATCAACTGCGGTGCATATCATGAATCGAATTTCATGCTCAGCCATAGATGGGAAGATTCCAGAGGAAAAGTGGAGAAGTAAAGCAGTGTATCTTGGTTACTTCCAAATTTTTGGTTGTCCTGTGTACGTTTACCATACAAGTGATGACAAGTTGGAGGCTAGAGCATACAAGGGCATACTAATGGGATACATCGATGGTATCAAAGGGTATCGAATTTGGAACCCTGTTGATCAAAAGATTTTTCATTCTAGACATGTTACTTTTGATGAGTCTTCTGTGTCCAATCTGAAGGAGAAGCTACCAACCACATCAGAAGATTCTAATAGGCCTAAGGAGATGGAAGAATTTCCCATGTTCCAGCCATATAGTAGAGTTGTTGATATTGTCGAGGAAAACGTAGTTGCTGAAATATCACAAGATAGTCCACAAGTACCTTCTACTAATGTTGGTGATGTGTATGAACCTAGAGGAAGTTCAATTCAAGGTGGAGCTAAAAAAATTTTAAGCGAAGCAGTACCTATCCGGGTCAGTCGTATGACTACTAGGCTTCCCAAAAGGTATGGCGATTGGCAGTTTGTGAACCTTAGCCTTGTGATCAGTTTGACTATGCCCTACATATGGTTATTAAAGAGCCGCTTGACCTTGATGAAACTTTGAAGTCATATGATAGTTCAGAGTGGCTGTGCGCTATAGAAGAGGAGTTAGAGTCATTGAAGAAGAACAAGACTTGGGATTCGGTACCACCTCCTCAAGGAAGCCGAGCCATAGGTTGCAAGTGGGTGTTCAAGGTAAAGGGTAATGGGAGATACAAGGCTAAACTAGTTGCTAAAGGGTTTTCACAAAGAAAGGGATTGGAGTATGATGGGATATTCTCTCCAGTAGTGAGGCATACGCCCATCCGCATTTTGCTCACCATCGTCCTAGCTCATGACTTGGAGCAACTGGACGTGAAAACCGCTTTCTTGCATAGAGACTTGGATGAGACCATCTACATGAATTAGGCAAAGGATTTGTTGTAAATGGAAAAGAAAATTGGGTTTGCAAATTAAAGAAGTCATTGTATGGACTTAAGCAGTAGCCTAGACAATGGTACAAGAGGTTCCACTCTTTTATGATTTCACTTGGTTTTGATCATAGCGTCAAAGACGCTTATGTGTACTTCAAGCATTTAAAGAATGGTATATGGGTGTACCTACTCTTGTATTTGGATGATATGTTGATTGCTTCCAAGGATAAGGCTAAAATCGATAGTTTGAACCTAAGGCTAAAAGCGAAATTCGAAATAAAGGACGTTGGAGAAGCAAAGAAAATTTTGTGTAGGAAAATCCAAAGGGATAGAAAGTTAGAACTTTTGAACCTTACTCACAAGGAGTATATTCGAAAGGTGCTTGCACGGTTTAGCATGGAAGGGGAAAAGGCAATCAACACACCTATGCCTTTGCATATACAGCTTTCTAGTAAAGGCTCTCCGATCTTGGAAAAGGACAAGCCTTATATGATGAAGGTCCCTTATGGATGTGCAGTTGGCAGCTTGATGTATGCTATGGTCTGCACTAGGCTTGACATTGCATAGCCGGTAGGATTGGTAAGCAGGTTTATAGCTAATCCAGGAAAGACGCATTGGGAAGCAGTGAAGTGTATGTTCAGATACCTTAGAGGAGCTCCAAAGCGTGGACTTGTCTTGGCGGCAGACTAAGAGATTTCAGCTTGGTTGGATTTTGTGATTCCGACTATGCCAGTGATAGAGATCGAAGGAAGTCGACCTTCGGATATGTGTTCACCATTGGTGGGGCATCGATCAGTTGGAGAGCGAGGTTGTAGACGATTTTGGCTTTGTCTACCACATAGGCAGAGCTCGTAGCTGCGGTTAAAGTAGTTAAGGAGATGTTTTATTTGAGGTGACTGCTGTATGATTTGGGCTTCGTATATGAAGGCGTAGATGTATACTATGACAGTCAGAGTGCAATATGCTTAGCTGAAAATTTAATATTCAGCTCGAGGACTAAGCATATTGAGGTGAGGGTTGTTCCTTGTCTCGATGAGTGAAGTGAAGCTAGTTGGCCTTTAGAAAGTTCACACAAATGAGAATGCACCACACATGTTTACCAAGTCGTTGCCTGTTGCTAAGTTTGAGCATTGCTCGGACTTGATTCGCTTAATGAAGTGCTAGGTGCCATGGGGTGACGTGGGGGGAGAGTTGAGTTGGTTCATGGAGACGTTTATTTTCATGGTGGAGATTGATAGGTTTTACATGGACTGGGTACTTCGAATACTTTGTTGACGGGCAGTGGTTTTGCCGGAGTTCTTTGATAGAGTGTAATGGGTGATGACATTGCCGAAGCTCATTCGATAAGTATCCATGGCTTAGAACAAGAAGGTGTAGATGAAATTGGATGCCTTGATGGAATTTGGTATCATGGTGGAGATTTTTGAATTTGATACCTGAAATTCCAACTCGAAGGAAGAGGCGAAGGAGAAAGTCACAGGATTGGAAACCCTAGCTGGAGTGGCATTGTGGAGGACCGAACCAAACTCTGGCTTAGTGTTGAGGCTATGGAGGCCGAATGAGTAATCTCACTCGGTGGTGGAGCAGTTTCATTCGGTGCTTGGGCTTCGAGTTGGCTTCGTTCAGTAAAGGAGATCTGAAGATAAAGTCTTGGAGCGGTGGAAAATAATGCTAAATGAAATATTTTGTTCGGTGGCATGCCGGTCCAATTATTTCATTCGGGCACTGTGCCGAACCAAATTAGTTTTGGGTAATGCCGAACCAAATGATCTGTTGTGTTTGTCAAACCAAATGCCAATGACGAACAAGTTGACCGAACCAAAGTGATGCGTCGAACCAAATAGATGTCGAACCAAACCTCGGGGCTGCTATATAGCGGCTACCCTCCTCATTTCTTCACTCTATAAATAGTGGAGCTTCTGGACGACAATGGCAACCATCCTAGAGAGCTGAAACTATGTAGAATTTTGTCTATATTGTAAATTCTTCTGATGTATAGCCTCCAAAAGTGAATCAATCTTGCAACTCTAATCTTTCATTGATTTATAAAATCTCCTCTCCCTCAGTGGACGTACACCGCCTTGAGTAATGGAACCATTATAAATTTTGGTGTTATTTTTTTTCATTGCATAGATCTATGACTGTCTGTTCTGGTGTTTATCTTAGTTTGGTTCGTCTCACTATAATCACGATCCAATTGTTTTCTGCTGCGTTGGGTGTTTTATTCCCTTATACAGATCATCTGAAGGAATTTTACCCAACATACTCTACCTAAGTGTAACTCTTAGAAGTTGCCTTTTGTTTCTTTGTCTTCCAGAAAATTAGAGAATCCCATAAGAAAACACAAAATTTGTTGAGAGACCTTCCATAATATGCACATGTACCCCAATCAACATCATTGTATGCCTTGAGCTGTAATGTAGTATTAGTGGCATAGAAAAGACCATGATTCAATGTACCCTTAATATACTTCAATACATGTAATGTTCTAGAAAAATGTGGAATTCTAGGCTCTTGCATAAACTGACTAAGTCGTTGAATTGCATATGAAATATCCGGTCTTGTCATGTTGATAAAGAAGCTTCCCAACCAGTCTTCTATATACTTTAGGATTAAGCTGCTTTGTGCCTTCAATCGTGCTAATTTTCAAACCTTTAGGAAGAGGAAATGGAGCTGTTTTGGCATTCTCCATATTTGTAGGACTAAGCATATCTAGCATATATTTTCTCCAGTTCAAAAGAATCCCTTCTTTTGTTTTAGTAACTTAAATTCCAAGAAAGAAAGTCAATTCTCCCAATTCTTTAATGGTAAAGGCCTTGTCCAAGGCTTTCTTGACATCAAAAATAATTTGAATGCTGGAACCAGTTGCTAGTAGGTCATCCACATAGCAAACGGTAACAGTAAATTCTTCACAATCAATTCTGATGAACAAAGAGCAATCTTGTTGATTGAACAAATCTACGTTCAGTAAGAAAATAATTTAAGCTCTTTTTCCATTGCCTAGCAACCTGTCCGCGTCAATAAATGGACCTTCTAAGCTTACAAACCTGTCCAGGTTTAGCTTTGGTATAGCCAAGAAGAGGCTTTATGTATAATTCCTCACCAATATAACCATGTAAAAAAGCATAGTTGATGTCTAACTGGTGTAAATGTCAATTATGAGCTACTGCTAATGCTATGACAATCCTAACAGTAGTAAATTTTGCAAATGACCGAAAGTATGTTCAAAATCTTTACCTTTAATCTGCTTATCATCCATTGCCATAATTTGGCTTTACATCTTTCAACATCACCATTTTTCAAAAACTTGGTTTTCTAAACCCATTTACTTCCTATAGCAAATTTGTCAGGTGGCAAGTCCGCTAAATCCCAAGTATGATTCTTCTCCGTGGCCTCTATTTCCTTCGCCATAGCCTCCACCCATCTAGAATCCTCCTTGCTTGATTATAAGAAGCAGTCTCTTTGGTAGATAATATTAATTGAGATTATGAAGAGCATCGGAATCCAAATGTGTCAATGATGGTTCTGTGAAAACATTAAAAGCCATAGATGTAGAAGAAGAATCATGAGGAGTAGAGAGAGGTTTAATATGTTGAACTTCAAAGTCTTTGAACTTTGAAGATAATTTAGATGGTCTTTTAGATTTTCTTTGTATAGAAACTATGCCAATAGTAGCTTTCTGTTAGGAAGAAGAAAAAGGAGAGTTCAATTTAGGTTGAATGGAAGAAGAAGAATCTTATGGAAGAAGAAGAATCTTCTAAAGATATATCATCATTAGAAGAGGGGGTATGTGGTGTAGGAAAGAAAGGAATGTACAAATTTGAACCAAAAATCTGTTCATTAGGATTAAGTGGATCAGAGGTTTGAATTTGAGAAGGTGTGGATTTGTGTTTGAATTTTAGAGATTGTTTGAGTTTCTGTATAAAGAAGAGATTTTATAGTATGTTAAGGAAATATAAGTTCCTCAAAAATGACAACTCTACCAAGAATAACCTTGTGGTCATCAAAATCATATAACTTATACCCTTTCTGTGCATAAGAACATCCTATCATGATGCATCTCTTTGCTCTAGGAGCAAATTTATCACCCGACTTTACTGATGGGTAACAAAAGCAACCAAAGACTCTAAGATATCCGTGATCTGGTGCTTTTCCCACCAAATTCTCATATGGATTATTCCAATAAAAAATAGCGCTAGGCGTAAGATTAATCAAATGTGCAACCACTAAGATACAACCTCTAGAACTCAAATTAGCATGTATCATGATTGGTCTAGCAGTTTCTAGACCATGTTATGTATTCTCTCTACCCTCCCATTTTGTTTAGGTGCCTCGATATATTTTGTTGGTGTAAAATTCCTTTCTGAGCAAATAAGAGGCTATAAGACTCCTTGAATATCTCGGTACCATTATCACTCCTAATCACTTTCACCTTGCAAGCAAATGGAGTCTCAACATAGGCAAGAAAAGCAAAGATTATACTATATACTTGTTTGTTGTTTAAGAAATGAGTCTAAGTTGTTCCGGTATGGTCATCTAGAATAGTCAGAAAATAAGTTGCACCAGACAACGTAGGAGTTCTATAAGGTCCCCATAAATCCATGTGAATCATCTTAAAAGGCTGAGTAGTAATAGAAGAAGACAAAACAAAAGGCAATTTATGATGTTTCTCTAAATTGCGTGCTTCACAACTAAAATCATCCCTTCATTGCCAGAACAAGGAACTGTTAAGTGTTTCATATTAGAAAGACTTACATAACCTAATCTTGCATGAAGAGTTCTAAAACTAGGTAATGAAGTAGAATTATTTGCTAACACATTGTTAGACCTTTCAGAATAAAAAACATGAGACATATTATTTGTAGGTAAAGAAGAAGTATTAGATAAGGAATGAAAAATATCTCTAGTGAATTTGTATAATCTACCCACTCTTTTTCCAGGTCCTTTCACTTGTTTAGAGCATAGGTCCTGAAACAAAAGTCTTGCTGATCAAAATGAGCTACTGATTTGTTATGGTCAAGTAATCTTCCAATAGAAAGGAGATTATGCTTAAAATCAGAGATATACAATACATTTTTGAGAATTATTTGTGGTATAAGATTAATTATTCCTGTTTGTGTCATAATTTTAAGAGTTCCATCAGGCAAAACCAACATGCAAAGGATGTTTTAGTGTTTGAATTGAAGCAAAACATTTTAGATCATATGCTATGTGATCAGATGCACTAGAATCTACAATCCAAGTGTTATGATATGCAGCATTTGTACCCAAATCAGCAATAGAAGCGGTAATACCTGCAAAATTCACCGTGGTATAGTTCTGAGATAAAGGATTAGAAGGAGGTTATTGCTGCATCATCTGCATTACTGCCATGTAAATTTCAAAGACCACATTTTGTTCAACATAAGTTCCTGAATTGTTGTGAGTGCTGCTCTCACCAATTTGCATAGGAGCACTTCCATGGATACCAGATGCTAAAGATTCGTGAATGCTAGATATATTTGTTGCCATCTTACCAGCTCATTTTGTACCCTTTCGTTTAAGATACCATTCCGAATAACCTATCAGTTTGAAGAACTGATTAGCAGAGTGTCCCTTCATCTTATAATGTTCATAAATTGAGTATTCTTGAGCCTTTTGGAGTCTCTTTTCCATAAAACTGTCCTGAAGGTTTCTGTGAATTAAACCTTACAGTTTGTGCTTGAAAAGCATTAAAACTGTTGATTTCATTTATGTTCCGCCTCTTAATCTGCTGCAAAATATGATAAGCACGATTCATAATTGGTAAAGGATCATAGGTAAGCAAATTAACTCTGACTTGACGATAATCTTTGTTGAGACGAGAGAGAATTTAATGGGTTTCATCCTTTGGTCAGCTACAATAAGCTTCTTGAGAATACCACAACTATAATCCTTCATGATTCTGTATGCTAATACTTAGAAATTAACAAATTTCCTTGTTCAATTAACATCAATTGACGATGCAAGTCATACAATTATGGAATATTTGTCCTTTCGTATCTCTCAACAATCTTCCATAATTGACGAGAAGAGTCGTTGAAATCAAACTCTCAGAGATCGATTTATCAGTCAAATTTGTTACCCAATTCATCACAACATAATTATTTCTGATCCATCTCTAGTAGTCAGGACAAGTTGCTTCAGGTTTCGCCAAAGTTCCATTGATAAACCGTAACTTATTGTGACCATTCACTATTTCTTCAGCGTATTAAGAGGGGATAGAGAAATTAGGACAATTTCAGTTGGATTATCGCTCTGATACCGTGATAAACTTCATTAAAGTTTAGAGAGAGAAATGTTAGAGGAGAGAAGAAGCATATCTTTATTTCTGTAAAATTGAATCTATCACTGTACAAGGCTTTTGCAAAGTGTATGCATATATGGAATTGTTATAACAAAACTCTCTAGAAATTAGATTTCTAATCATTGTTTATTATTTTAATATCTTTATTAATAGTTGGTTTGGAAGCGCAATATTTTGGTCCGACCGCGAAGTTCCAAAATTGCCCATTATATATAATTCTTTTAAAAAAATCTCCACCATTTGATCCTAAAAAATAGCATTTGCATATTTTTTTCTGAACTCAGTGCATTCATTAATTTGTCTTAAAAATAGCATCTACATACCTGATCCTAAGCTCATGCATATAGCACTGCACTTTTATTACGTGTAATATTATTGTCAACTGCATACTATGGCGGGTAGCGTTAAGAAACTCAACCTTTTTATTATATGTTTGATTCAAAACAGGTTGAAATAGGGAGTAAGTGAACTATTATTATAATTTTTTTGTTCCTGAGTTTAAGTGAAAGCATGATATTTGTCTGGTATCAACGTCAACTTACAAAAACGTCTCTCTACAAATATTAACAAATGTTAATATCACTTAAAAATAGGATCTAGCAAATATACTTTTTTTTTCAAATTCATAACGCTCTTTTACATATATATTACCAAACCTAATATCATTTAAAAATATAATCTAATAAATAAACTTTCTATACATTTTTGTTTTTATTAATTGATAACGGAAAAAAAATCAAACTAACAAAAAATTAAACGATACAACTTAAAAATAAAAATTCAAACTAATAAAAAAATTAAACGATGCAGCATAAAAATAAAAATTCAAACCGACTACGCATGTTCCAACGTAAAATCATAGCTAAATATGTATGAAAATCATTTTTTTAATATGCTAAGCATATATAATTTATAAAAAAAAAATCAATTTATCCACGAAGAGTGTATCATTGTCACGTGCGAAGCGCGTGTCCAAACACTCGTAGTAAGAAATGAAGTATGAAGCGGTATAAAGAAGCCGCTGTTAATAACATACTTAATACTATATATTATGGTATATGGGTAATGGGTATTATGTCCCGATAGCCCAAAAGCATTATATTACTTGTATTTATATGTTTCAATTTGTACCGGAGAAGTATGTATCAGAAACAACAAAATTTAAAATAAATATAATATTTCTCTCTTTGAAAAACAATAAACTTCTTGAATCGAATCATCTATCAATTCTTTCATGGTATCAGAGCATTATAACGCTTAACAGCATTTGATTTTCATTTGCAAAAAGTTTAAAAAAACCGATAATCCATCAGAGTAACTTCATCATTTGGAGATCGGTTTGCCCATCAGACACAAAATCATCATTTGGGCAGTAGAGATTTTGCCTCGAGAAACTGCTGCCTCGCCAAGAAAATCATTGGTTGTAACAAGTCTTTGATTTAGTGCAAATTCGAACTTGTAAAATACAAAAAAACAATCAAAAATCAAGAAATTCGTCAAATCAGGAAGAGAGTAAGTACCTTGCCAGAAGTCTATCAGAGTTATATCATCATTTAGACTTGGTTACAACATACCTAGTCACTGTAGAGAGGAACCTTTTGATTTTAATAGTGAATTCTGATTTTACAAGTCTTTTCTTGATTCAAGAAGCATCGGCATGGCTGAAGGAAGTTCAGCAACTTCTAACAATGCTACAAATCCACCCCAGAAAACTTCTGCAACAACAGAAAATCTCATCAAAACCATTATCAGTCCCCAAACATAGCTTATCACAGCACATTTAGAAAAAGACAGTTATCTTCTTTGGAAAGTTCAAATTGAAAATTTGAAACTATAGTCAAAGGACATGGTCTTGAATGATTCATTCTTCGTACACTTGCCATTCCACCCAGGTTTGTTATTGATCAAGAAAAAAAAACTGTGAGTAATGAACAATTTGTAAAGAATCAAAGACAAGATAACTTGATAAGTTCTTGGTTGCTTTCTTCAAAAAGTGTAAGACTATTGCCACAAGAAACTGGATGCAAGACTACAAATTAAATTTGGAAAACATTTGAGAGGATATTCAATACACAATCCAAAACTAAGGTCATGCATTACAAAAGGCGGCTAAAAAAAGTAAGTAAAGATAATCAACCAATAAGAGAATATCTAGCAAAGATCAAGATTACATGTGATTTACTTGAAGCAACAGGCTATAAAATCTCAAATACTGAGCAAGTACTAACTACCTTGAGTGGTTTGAGTAATGAATATGAAATTATTGTCGCAGTCATATCATCACAAGAAACTTTACCATCCCTAGAATATGTTCACTCTATCCTCCTAGCACATGAAGAAAGACTTGATTTCAAGAAACTCGTTGATTCTAACATGTCAATCAATTTTGCAACAAGCAATAAAACTAAAACTCATAACTATGCTAGGACGTATCAACAATACCAGAGAGTAAATTAATCGGTCAGAGGAAGAGGTAGAGGGATATGGAGTGGTGGCAATAAAATAAAATGTCAAATATATGAGAGAGTTGATCACACTACTCCAAAGTGCTACTTCAGGTTTAATGCAAGTTATGTACCAGGACAAGGTTCAAATGATCAAAGAAGTAGTACTTTTAGTGCAAACTTAGCACAAGTGCAACAAGAATCAAATAATCAATCTAATGGCAACAAGAATTAACACCCGATTGAAATCACTAAGCCTGAACACATTCAAGATGAAGCATGGTACCCAAATTCAGGAGCAACCAATCACTTAACAAGCAATCTTGACAAATTAAACCTAGGTAACAAGGAATACAGAGGTAAACAGTCTATTTTCATGGGAAATGGTAAGTCTATTGAGATCACACACACTGGTAACGCCTGTATCAAAGGTGAAAGGCAACTATATCTTAATAAAAGAGTACCAAGGATAAAGAAAAATCTTATGAGTGTTTCTCAATTTGCACATGACAATAATTTTTAGTTTGAATTTTATCCTAGGTATTGTTTAGTTAAAGATGTACTAACTAAAGAAATACTTTTGCAGGGTGATGCAGTGAATGAGCTTTATAAGCTTACTTTGATTAATTGCATGAATCCTATAAAGAAAGTAAAGAGTTGTAACAATACCGAAATATCATCAACTAAAAGTGACAAAAATATCTTTGATCTATGACATTACAAGTTAGTTCATCCTAATGCAAGTGTTGTGAAGTCAGGTTCTTGTAGAAAATAAAATTTTCTTTGATAATTTTACATTACCATATGTTTGCACTTATTGTCAAATGGGAAAAAGCCATAAACTGGCTTTTGCAAATTCTTCAACTAAGTACAATATGCCTTTAGAATTGGTTGCAACTGATCTCTAGGGTCTTGCACCCATTAGTTCAGACTATGGCTACAAGTACTATATATTATTTGTTTATGCACACACTTGACACACATGGATATATTTCCTGAAAACAAAGGCAGAATCCTATAATGCTATTATATTTTTTATAGCACAAGCTGAAAAGAAAACAAATCACGAAGTTAAAATCATTCAAAGTGATGGTGGTGCTAAATACAAATCACTTAGTAAGTTTTTCTTTGATAGGTATATAATTCATAGAACTACATGTCCATATACCTCTGGAAAAAATGGTCTAGTTTAAAGAAAACTAGACATATAGTTGAAATTGGACTCACTTTACTTGCACAAGCATTACTACCTTTAAAATATTGGTCAGATTCTTTTAATACTGCAGTATATTTGATCAATAGAATACCAACAAAAATACTGAAAGGAATAAGTCCAATTGAAAAACTCTTTGGAACAAAACCCGACTATCAAATTTTAAGAACATTTGGATGTCTATATTTCCCTATTTAAGACCATATAATAATCACAAACTAGATTTTAGATCTGTTCCATGTACTTTTCTAGGTTATGCAACTAAGCAGAAAGGATACAAGTTTCTTGATAACACTGGGAAATAATTATAAGTAGACATGTGGTTTTTAATGAAAAAGTATTACCATTTGCATGCGCAAATGTTAAAACAACATAGAAAGTGTACAATCCAATAGTATCTATACCTACTATACATGTGTATTCAAGTGTATAGAATTAATCAGAGACTAAGAAGGAAATAGGAGCTTCTGAATCACAACATGCAGTGTTATCTAAATCGGGTCATGGTACAAGAGAGCAATCTGATATACACACTCAGTTACCTACAAGATCAAATGATCAAAATCAAGGCATTAGTGAAGATGGTCAACAAGGTCAGTCAGTGGAGAACACTGATCAGGCAAGCAATTCAGCATCATTACACATTGAATTACAAGCTATAATAGGTCAACATATGATAACTAGATCAAAGAGTGGAATATTTAAGCCAAAAATCTATACTGCAATATTAGGCATGGATGGGTCTGAAGCATTTGAGCAAGCTATTAAAGATAAATACTGAAAAGCAGCAATTGATGAAGAGTACCAGGCACTCATGAAAATAAAACATGGAATCTAGTGTATCCACCGGCAAACAAGAACATAATAGGGTGTAAATGGACATAGAAATTGAAGAAAAATCCAGATCGAACAGTGTGAGGATATAAAGCAAGGCCTGTTGCTAAGGGATATACTCAACAATATGGATTTGACTTCAGTGAAACGTTTTCATCAATGGTGAAGCCAACAACTATTAGGATTGTTCTCACAATTGCACTGAACAAAAATTGAAATATAAGACGGTTAGATGTTAATAATGCTTTTCTGAATGGTATATTGCAGGAAGAATTTATATGGAGCAGCCGCATGGATACAAGCAAGATATACATTATGTGTGCAAGCTAAATAATGCCACATATGGACTGAAATAGGCACCAAAAGTATGTTTTGATGGACTGAAAGCCACTTAGGTTAATTTAGGCTATCAATCCACCAAATCAGATAACTTATTATTTATCAAAATCAGTAGAAATTCTACCATTCATATTCTAATATATGTTGATGATCTAATTATAACAGATGGTGATGAAAATAGGAATATCAACATGATTCAGTATCTTAACAAACAATTCTCAGTCAAGGATCTTGATAACCTAAATTACTTCTTGGGTATAGAAGTAAAAAGGAAATCAGATTCAGAAATAATGTTGAGCCAAAAGAAATACATCAAAGAGTTACTGGTCAAGTCAAAGATGGATGAATCAAAACCACAACCAACTCTCATGATCGGTCATCAGCAACTTTCCAAAAACAGGGGAGAACCAATATTAAATATTAAACAACATAGAAGCATTGTAGGAGCTCTACAATACACTACTATAACTAGACCAGACATCTCATTCAATGTTAACAAGATATCACAATTAATGCAGGAACCCCATGATGAACATTGGAAAGATGTTAAAAGAAGAGGCATCTCAAAGGGACAACAAGCTATGGACTTACTCTAAAGAAACGCGACAATGTAAACGTCACAACATATGCAGATAAAGACTGGGCGATAGATATAGATGATAGAAAATCAGTAACTTGTTACTACATTTACATTGTAAACAACCCAGTATCATGGTGTTTAAAGAAACAAACAAACATCTCCAGATCTAGCACTGAAGCTGAATACAGAAGTGTGGTAAGTGCAACCGCAGAAATAATTTGGATACAGTAATTGCTAAGAGAGTTAAAGATCAAGACAGAAATCAAACCAATATTATGGTGCGACAATCAAAGTACTGTGCATATGACAATAAATCCAGTACTTCATTCCAGAACAAAACATATCGAGGTCGATCTATACTTTGTCCGAGAGAAAATTCAAAAAGGAAAATTGCAAATGAGTCACATACCTTTCACTTACCAACGAGCAGATATTCTTACCAAAACATTGTCAGCAAGAAATTTTCTGAGATATAGACAAGAACTAAAAGTGGAACAAAGCGAAGACAAGAAGATCTAACATCCAACAGAGAAATAGAAGTTCAACTCTAATCGCTTTAAAAGATCAATGAAGCAACTTCAGTTAATCTAAGCATATGAACATTCCAAAATGATTAGTGTAACAACCCTAATTTTGAATATAATTTAAATTTGACTTTATTTTTGTTTTAAATTATTTTTAATTTGTTTATTTTCTAAGATTTCATTTATAAATATTTTTAAAGTGATAGTAAAAATTTTCCAAAATTTATTGCATTTATTTGCTATTTTTAAAGGCTAGTTTCCTTTTTCTGTTATTTTCTTCATATAATTATATTTAATTAAAATTTATTTATTTATTTTTGTGAATGCGTTTTTATTGTATGTTCTTATCTTTATTTATAAATATTTTTCAAGTGCATAAAAATTTTCCAAAATTTGTTTCATTTATTTTCAAATTTTCAAGCCTAGTTTACAATTTTTGCCCTTTTCTTAATTTAATTATATTTAATTTTTTTTTATTTACTACATTTTCATTTTTTTATCTGAATTTATAAGCATTTTTCAGTTATTTAAAATTTCAAAAAGAAAATATGGAAATTTGACGAGTTTTGTGACCTTTTATTTGCTTAAGGATTTTTATATTCTTGTCTTTTCATTTTCAACCAACGCCTTTTCAATTTTTGCTGCCATAACTCACTACCTTCAGTCGACCACTTCTCCATTTCATTCTCACGTGATTTTTTCCTTCTTAACTCATAAAAAAATTTTGGCCATTCCTGTACAAAATCTTTGGTAAAATTCTATCTTCTTTTTCATTGTTTTTATACTTGAATTATGTGATTTTGCACTTGCTTCTTCACCTTTTAGGTTCAGCCTGCCACCACCAGCACTTTGGCCGCCTCCACCACCACCACAACCAGTCTCCACCACCTCCTCTCCAACCCCATAGCCAAGCCGAGCCACCCTAGGTTGAAGATCCATCACAAAATGCACCAAACTCCACTTGAATCAAGCATGGCCGAGCACATCAAGGCACCACCACCTCAAACTCCTCCTTGGCCGCCACCTACACCACCACCACCATATTTTCCAGACCTGACACCCTCTGCCACATCACATTTAGTTCACCCCTGACCCGCCTGAAGCATGGCCGTGCCCATGTTGCTTTGGCCGAGCCTATACTTGCTTTGAAATATGTTGTGTTGCCTTTGTGTTGTGTAGTTCATGCACCCAACCTTTGCACAATCATTAAATCATGCTAGGCCGACCCTATTGAACCCAGAACCAGATTGAAACTCTAACCTTAGCCATGTATTCTAACCTATGGCCGAGCCTAGGGGTGGTTGAAAGCAAGTGCAAGGAGATTTGTGACTTGTTGTGCATATATTTCTATGATATTTAATTTTTGTTAAGTGTATATTTATGTTGTTTGTATTGTTTTGTTTTGAATGTGTTCAAGGAAATTAATCTTTGGCTCTCCCAATCTCAAATCATTGTCATGCTATTGTGCCTTTGTGGATCTCAGTTTGTGCATTTGATTGTTGTCTTCAGCTTATACCAGTGAGTTATTCTCACCAGATAGTTTTATACTTATATGACCCGTACACCAATCACATTTGAATCTGTAGAATGCATCACCATGCTATATCTGCTATGCTATGATTATATGATGTTCACCCATGCTTAAACACCTGTTATATTATTTGTTACTGTTATATTATGCTGTTCTGTTATTCATATCAGTTTATCACACTGCAAGTTCCCTTTAGATTAGAATCACTATGGGTTGAAATGATACATACCCGAACAGACTTTAGAATAGACGAAAATCGTTATGGGCCGAAATGATAGGCTTGAACGATTTTCAATTATTTCATTTTTCTTGGAACCGCGGGTTTGAAATGATAAAACCTGGGTTTTCTTTGTAAATTACGAATTGAAATGATATACAGACCCGTGGTTAAAATATGTTTTTCTAAAATTTTAAAAATATTTTAGAAATTTAAATATTATAATATTTTGATTTAAATTTAAGTAAAAATGATTTTTGTAAAGTATTATTGATTTTCTAAAAATTTATAAGTGAAATAAATTAATGGTAAAATTGGAAATTTGAAATGTAAGTTATTTTGGAAATTTTGATTTAATTATAATTGGAATTTAAATTAAATATGAAAATATGATAAATTTGTGATATTTTGAATTAAAATGAATTTAAAATGATTTTATAATATATTAATGATTTTTGAATAAAGTTAAATGTGAAGTTAATGAATAATTAAGTTGAATGTTGAAATATAACTTAAATTGGAATTTATTAATTTTGTTTAAAAGTGAATTTTTGAAGGTAAGTAAATAAAATGAGAATAAGTTATATTTGGGAATGTAAACTTAAATGTTATGTTAAAATTTAATTATAAAGAATTGGAATTGAATGTGTGAATTTAATATGTGAATTATTATTAAATATTGATTTTTGAATGGAAATTTAACTTAAAAAAAATCATGAATATAAGGATATTTAAATGATTGTTTTCAAAAATGAAATTATATGATTTTATTAGTTTAAACGGTTTAAATAAAAATTTAATTGTTTGTGAAATTTTATTGAATATTTGGGAATTTAATTAATAGCATTTTTGAAATGCTATTATTTATAATGTAAATGATATTATAGCATTTTTGTAAATGCTGTAGTTGATATAAATGAACCAAATGGCTAAATTTTAATAAAGGGATATTATATCACTTTGTAAGTGCTATAATTGTTGAATTTAACTAAGGTTTTATTTAAACTAATGTAACCCTATTACAGCATTTTTAATGCCGTCTTATGTTAAATTAAATTGTTTCGAAACTAACTTTCTGTAGCATTTTCCAAATGCTGCGAAAGGTGAATTTTCATTGTTTTGATAAATTTAATTGAATAAATGAACTTTGAAAGATTAAAATTTTGAAAATTTAATAATTTAATTATTAAATGTAATAACTTCATTTTAATGATTTAAATGAAGTAATTTGATTTGAAATATAAACTATTTTGAAATATGAATTGAAATGGTATTTTAAATTTGAATAAAAATGAATGTGGTTTTGAAAAGATATGATAGTTGGATATTTTGAAATGGATTTGAAATGATACTGAATTGTTAAATGATATTTGATTTTTGAAATATAAATACCATTTTTAAATTATAATCACGGGTTATAATAACGATTGGTTGTTAAAGAGACCGGGATCGGAAATGGACATACACGCTGTCGATACAGATAACCACTTTAACAACTGTGTACGCGGTGGAGATTCCAGAATGAAGTAGGATGGTGGCGACGTTTCTGAGGTACATTACGCGGACTTGACTCCCGTGAGTTAGCTTAAGGTGGCTAAAACAGGAGCGGTCTCGGGCCAAAAGAGGTAGCACCTCTGCCCGGACACACTTCTTCGATACCATTCTATTACTGTTGTGATTGATTGGGTGCACCCCCTGATTTTGGAGTGTTGTTCGGGGTGGGCGTAGTGGCTGCTGCGTTACTACCAGCCCGTGTGCGTAATTGTTATATCTACCCTGGCATTGCCTTGTGTGCCGTGTCACCTACCATACCGAGCCTTTACTACGAGTTTGTTTTTCTCCCGTAGCCCGTGTGGCATCCTCTGATAGTTTATCGATCTGGAGATATTATGATATTGGATGGACTACTGGGACTATTACGTGTGAAGGGTGATACGGGTAAGCCCGGAATGTTATTTTAAAGTAAGTTTATTTTACTGTAGACATTATTATAATAGCTCAATATTACTATATAGTAAATAGTTTAACGGATCCTTAGAGGATGGACGGTCCAAGGCATCCTTTAAGTTACTTGTATCTTTATTACATTTCACTTGAGTTGGTTTACATTATATAAGTATATATTGTCCTGACTCGAGTGTTTTGTGTTTTGCTTTACGCTCGGGTCAGCCTGAGTATTCACAGCTTTGGATTCTCTTTATGGAGCTGGTCTTTGCTGGAGTTTCTACTTATCTACTTATATATCTGTTCCCGTTTCAGCAGTTCTAGTTTATCTCATGTATTAGTAGACTTCTATGTATTTGGGATTTCTATTATGTTGTTTTCAGACTGATATCATGCATTTGTTTTGAGACTCAGTTATCGTAGCTTCATGAACTACTATGTTATTTTTATTCCGCTGCGAGTTATTCTGATGGTTCTGTGTCTGTGATTCTGTGTATTTGATTTCATTTGCTCCAAATTTATTTACAATCTATTATTTTGCATCATTCAAGTCCGACATGTTTGGATTATTGTCGATTTGAATGGTATGAAATGGCGGATCGTGACAATTGGTATCAGAGCTTTGGTTTTTTTTTGCAAACCATTGCCTCTGTGGAGCAAAAACTCATTAGAGATAGTGTATTTCTACCCTAAAATGAGTGAAATCAATATCAGAATCGTATCTTTGTGAGAGAACGTATTTTCAAAGTATAAAATAGTTTTCAAAAGATTTTTCAAAGATTAGTTTGATATATAAAGTTTTTCTTGTTTTAAAGGATTTTCAAATGTTTTTCTAACTTCATTTCTTTCGTATCTACCTTGTTAGATTTCTCTTTCTTTAGGATATTCATCCAGAATTCTCTTATCTTATCTTAATTTATCTTTGGCTTATCTTTATCTTGTCCTAAATTCATTCTTGATCTTTTCAGGATGAATCGAGGAAATGCCAGAGGTAGGGGTCGTGGTATTGCCCCAGCTCCTCAGCCTGTTTCTCCTGTTCGATTCACTGTTCTCTGTAAGGAATTCTCTCAACTTGGTGGAACCCCATTCACCGGTTCAGAGAGCATCATTGAGGCTCAGCAGTGGCTGCGGAGTCTTGAGAGGATATTTACTGGTCTCGGTAATACTGATGCCCAGAAGCGTCAGTTAGCAGCTTGGAAGTTGCGTGATTCTGCTTTAGATTGGTGGGAATCCGTTACAGCTAACACCGTCGAGGCTGATATCACTTGGGAGCGGTTTAGGTATCCTTTGTGTTATCTTAAATGTTGTTCCTATTTTTCCTTTTCTTTTGAATCTATCTTAAGCTTGTTCTGTATCCCTTTTCCAGGGAGGCTTTTGTGGAAAAATGGATGCCAGAAGCCGGGAAATCTTAGCTTTATCATGAATTTATGGATCTTAAGCAGGGTAGCATGTCTTTTGCTGAGTATGAGAGGAAGTTCAACGAAGTTCCAAGTTCGGTCCTAGCTTGATTGACACTCCTCTCAAGAAGAATGATAAATTCATTGTTGGTGCTCGTCCAGAGTATTATAGTCGCCTCATTTCTCATGTTCATGGCTCTTTCACCCAGCTTATGGATATGGCTATTCACTATGATAACCCCACATCTAAAGGTCCTGCTGTTTTTGGTGCTCCTCCAGCTCAGTCTTCCTCTGCTAATTCCAAGAAGCGTAAGCCTAATTTTCATCAGCAGAAGAAGATTGGCAAAAGCGTCCTGGTTTGAAATCTTCATCATCTTCTCCTGCTCAGAGCCAACCAGTTGATCTCTCCTCTATCACTTGCTTTAGGTGTGATCAGAAGGTACACTATGCCAATAGCTGTCCTACATTAGCTGGTGTTGTTGTTCATCCTCCTACTCCTGCTCCTAGTGATACCAAGGTACTCTCCAGGGTTCATTTACTTTATTCCATCATCTTGTTCGTGTGTTGTTTGATACGGGAGCTTCCTACGGTTTTATTTCTATTGATTTGTGTGATAAGTTTGAGCATCTCCTATCTCCTGAGTATGCTTCTGTTCCATTATGTGTTTCAAATCCTATTGGGGGTCCTGCTAACCTTAATCGGATTTGTAAGCAAGTGAAGCTTGTCCATTCTGATCATCGCTTTTGTGGTGATTTTTATGTTCTGGGCTTCGATGCTTTCGATTTATTGCTTGGTCAGGATTGGTTAGGGCATCATGATGCTCATATCTCTTGTAAAGCCCAGTCTGTTCACCTTGTTGATGATCAAGGAAATTCCTTGATTATTCAGTGCCGCATGTCTCTAGATTTTGTTGGCAACTTTATTTATTCTCTGGATTCTTCTCCTAGTGGTCTTGATTTAACTCCTGTAGTTAGATTATATCCCGATGTATTTGGTGAAGTCACTTCTTTACCTGCGAAGTGGGAAATTGATTTTCGGATTGATCTTATTCTTGGTGCTCGACCTGTTGTTCTTCCTACTAGAAGAATGGCACTCCACGAGAAGGTTGAGATGGGAAAGCAAATTGAGGACTTGTCTTCCAAAGGTCTGATTAGGCCTAGTTTTTCTGAATGGGGAGCTGCAGTGGTTTTTGTCACCAAGTCTAATGGTTCTCTTCAGATGTGTGTTGATTATAGGGAGCCGAAGAAGCTCACTATGAAAAACAAGTATTCAATGCCTCGTATCAATGATATGTTTGATCAGCTTTATGGTGCCACTGTTTTCACTCGGCTTGATCTTGTCACAGGTTTTTATCAGCTCAGGTTTGCTGAGGATTGCATTCCCAAGACTGCTTTTCGCACTGAGAATGGTTTCTATGAATGGTTAGTCATGCCTTTTGGTTTGACTAATGCTCCTGCTTTCTTTGTTGATTTGATGAATCGTGTCTTTCGTGCTGTGCTTAATAAATTTGTGCTAGTATTTGTTGATGATATCCTTGTCTTCTCTAAGACTAAGGATAAGCATAAGTTGCATTTGAAATATGTTCTAAAGACTTTCAGAAATCATCAACTGAAGGCTAAATTTTCTAAATGCCATTTCTGGAAGGATGAAGTCCGATATCTCGGGCATATTGTTTCTAGTAATGGAGTTTCTATTGATCTAGTCATGATCGCTGCGATCAATGTAAGTCTTTCTTTCTTTCTTCTCTTATCTCTATCTTTGTTAGTCCGTGTTCAACTTGTCAGCAAGTCAAAGCCGATCACCAGAAGACCCCTGGTTTGTTGCAACCCCTTGAGATTCCCAATTGGAAGTGGGAACAAGTTTCCATGGATTTCATCGATGGTTTACCAAGGACTCGGAGGGGTAATGAGAGTATTTAGGTTATTATTGATAGACTGACCAAGTCCACTCATTTTATTCTGGTCAAGTCTACTCATTCTGCTTCTAGCTTATCTGAGATCTACATGAGAGAGATTGTTTATCTCCATGGTATTCCTCTCAGTATTGTTTATGATCGTGACCCTATCTTTACCAGTCAGTTTTGGAAAGCTTTTCAGGAATCTCTGGGTACTCGTTTGAATCTGAGCACTGCTTACCATCCACAGACCGACGGTCAAACGGAAAGAGTGAACCAGATTCTCGAGGATCTGCTTCGTGCTTGTGTGCTTGATTATGGAGGATCTTGGAAAGATCATCTCCATCTAGCCGAATTCACCTACAATAATAGCTATTAGGTATAATCTTATCTTCTGTTTTTCAGTCTAATCTTTTTATCTATCTCATTCCATATTTGCATTCAGGTCAGTCTCAAAATGTCTCTGTTTGCTGCTCTATAGGGATGACCTTGTAGGTCCCCATCTTGCTGGATTGAATCCGATAATCGTTTGGTTCTTGGTCCTGATGTGATTTTGGAAGCTTCTGAGAAAGTTGAGGAGATTAAGAAGAGGTTAAGAGCCGCTCAGGATAGGCAGAAGAAACATGTTGATAGGCGTAGGCGGAATTTGAAATTTTCTGTTTTGATCAGGTGTTCCTTAAGGTTTCTCCCTTGAGGAATGTCATTCGCTTTAGTCGTAGAGGGAAGCTTTCTCCTAGGTTCATTAGTCCTTTCCGCATTGTGGAAAGAGTTGGTTCTTTGGCTTATCGTCTGGATTTACCTGAGAAGCTTTCTGGAGTGCATAATGTATTCCATGTCTCGCATCTTCGCCGACATCTTCATGATCCATCTCTTATCGTCCTGCCTTCTGCTTTTGATAGTTTGGATATTGAGCCTAATCTGACTATCGAAAGGAAGCCACTTCGTATTGTCGACATAGGTACGAAGCAGCTTAGAAGTAAATCTGTTAATCTGGTCAAAGTATAGTGGAGTAGTGACGATCGAGATTGTACTTGGGAAACGGAGGAAAGCATTCGTGCTTCGAACCAGGAATTAGTCGTTTCAGGTACTATTTTTTTTCTATCTTGTTTCTCTTTATTTTCCTTGCCCTTTTTTTTGAGGACGAAAAGATTTGAGTGGGGGAGAGTGTAACAACCCTAGTTTTTGAATATAATTTAAATTTGACTTTATTTTTTTTTTGAAATTATTTTAATTTTTTTTATTTGTAATATTTCATTTATAAATATTTTTAAAGTGATAATAAATTTTTTCCAAAATTTATTGCATTTATTTGCTATTTTTAAAGGCTAGTTTCCATTTTTCTGCTATTTTCTTCGTATAATTATATTTAATTAAAATTTATTTATTTATTTTTGTGACTGCATTTTTATTTTTTTTTCTTATGTTTATTTATAAATATTTTTCAAGCACAATTTTTTTCCCAAAATTTGTTTCATTTATTTTCAAATTTTCAAGCCTAGTTTACAATTTTTGCCATTTTTCTTAATTTAATTATATTTATTTAATATTTATTTATTTATTTTTGTTTATTTACTGTATTTTCGTGTTTTTATCTGAATTTATAAGTATTTTTCCATTATTTAAAATTTCAAAAAGAAAATATGGAAATTTGAAGAGTTTTGTGACCTTTTATTTGCTTAAGGCTTTTTATATTCTTGTCTTTTCATTTTCAACCAACACCTTTTCAATTTTTGTTGTCATAACTCACTACCTTTAGCCGACCACTTCCCCATTTCATTCTCATGTGGATTTTTCCTTCTCAACTCATAAAAAAAATTCGGCCATTCCTGTACAAAATCTTTGGTAAAATTCTATCTTCTTTTTCATTGTTTTTATACTTGAATTATGTGATTTTGCACTTGCTTCTTCACCTTTTAGGTTCGGCCTGCCACCACCAGAACCTTGGCTGCCTCCACCACCACCACATCCAGTCCCCACCACCTCCTCTCTAACCCCATAGCCAAGCCGAGGCACCTTAGGTTGAAGATCCATCACAAAATGCACCAAAATCCACTTGAATCAAGCATGGTCGAGCACATCAAGGCACCACCACCTCAAACTCCTCCTTGGACGCCACCTACACCACCACCACCAGCTTTTCCTGACCTGGCACCCTCTGCCACATCACCTTCAGTTCACCCCTAGCCCACCTGAAGCATGGCCGTGCCCATGTTGCTTTGGCCGAGCCTATACTTGCTTTGAAATATGTTGTGTTGCCTTTGTGTTGTGTAGTTCATGCCCCCAACCTTTGCACCATCATTAAATCATGCTAGGCCGACCCTATTGAACCCAAAACCAGATCCAAACTCTCACCTTGGCCATGTATTATAACCTATGGCCAAGCCTAGGGGTGGTTAAAAGCAAGTGCAAGGAGATTTGTGACTTGTTGTGCATATATTTCTATGATATTTAATTTTTGTTAAGTGTATATTTATGTTGTTTGTATTGATTGTTTTGAATGTGTTCAAGGCAATTAGTCTTTGGCTCTCCCAATCTCAAATCATTTTCATGCTATCGTGCCTTTGTGGATCTCAGTTTGTGCATTTGATTGTTGTCTTCAGCTTATACCAGTGAGTTATTCTCACCGGACAGTTTTATACTTATATGACCCTTACACTAATCACATTTGAATCTGTAGAATGCATCCATGCTATATCTGCTATGCTATGATTATATGATGTTCACCCATGCTTAAACACTTGTTATATCATCTGTTACTGTTATATTATGCTGTTTTGTTATTTATATCAGTTTATCACACTGCAAGTTCCCTTTAGATTAGAATCACTATAGGTTGAAATGATACATACCCGAATGGACTTTAGAATAGGGGAAAATCGTTAGGGGCTGAAATGATAGGCCTGAACGATTTTCAATTATTTCATTTTACTTGGGACTGTGGGTTTGAAATGATAAAACCTGAGTTTTCTTTGTAAATTACGGATTGAAATGATATATTATCCGTATCATTTTTACCTTGTGTAGAAAATGATATACACACCCGTGGTTAAAATATGTTTTTCTAAAATTTTAAAAATATTTTAGAAATGTAAATATTATAATATTTTGATTTAAATTTAATTAAAAATGATTTTTGTAAAGTATTATTAATATTCTAAAAATTTATAAGTGAAATAAATTAATGTTGAAGTTGGAAATTTGAAATGTATGTTATTCTGGAAATTTTGATTTAACTATAATTGGAATTTAAATCAAATATGAAAATATAATAAATTTGTGATATTTTGAATTAAAATTAATTTAAAATGATTTTATAATATATTAATGATTTTTGAATAAAGTTAAATGTGAAATTAATGAATAATTAAGTTGAATGTTGAAATATAACTTAAATTGGAATTTATGAATTTTGTTTAAAAGTGAATTTTTGAAGGTTAGTAATTAAAATGAGAATAAGTTATATTTGGGAATGTAAACTTAAATGTTAAGTTAAAATTTAATTATAAAGAATTGGAATTGAATGTGTGAATTTAATATGTGAATTATTATTAAATATTAATTTTTGAATGGAAATTTAACTTTTAAAAAAATCGTGAATATAAGGGTATTTAAATGATTGTTTATAAAAGTGAAATTATATGATTTTATAAGTTTAAATGGTTCAGATAAAAATTTAATTGTTTGTGAAATTTTATTGAATATTTGAGAATTTAATTAATAGCATTTTTGAAATGCTATTATTTATAATGTAAATGATATTACAACATTTTTGTAAATGTCGTAGTTTATATAAATGAACCAAATGGCTAAATTTAATAAAGGGATATTATAGCACTTTGTAAGTGCTATAATTGTTGAATTTAACTAAGGTTTTATTTGAACTAATGTAACCCTATTACAGCATTTTTAATGTTGTCTTATGTTAAATTGAACTGTTTTGAAAGTAACTTTCTATAGCATTTTCCAAATGCTGCGAAGGGTGAATTTTCATTGTTTTGATAAATTTAATTGAATAAATGAACTTTGAAAGATTAAAATTTTGGAAATTCAATAATTTAATTATTAAATGTAATAACTTCATTTTAACGATTTAAATGAAGTAATTCGATTTGAAATATAAACTATTTTGAAATGTGAATTGAAATGGTATTTTAAATTTGAATAAAAATGAATGTGGTTTTGAAAAGATATGATAGTTGGATATTTTGAAATGGATTTGAAATGATATTGAATTGTTAAATGATATTTGATTTTTGAAATATAAATACCATTTTTAAATTATAACCACGGGCTATAATAACGATTGGTTGTTAAAGAGACCCGGATCGGATATGGACATACTCTCTGTCGATACCGAAAACTACTTTAACAACTGTGTACACGGTGGAGATTCTGGAATGAAGTCGGATGGTGGCGACATTCCTGAGGTACATTACGTGGATCTGATTCCCATGAGTTTGCTTAAGGTGGCTAAAACATGAGCGATCTCGGGCCAAAAGAGGTAGCACCTCTGCCCGGACACACTTCTTCGATACCATTCTATTACTGTTATGATTGATTGGGTGCACCCCTTGATTTTGGAGTGTTGTTCGGGGTGGGCGTAGTGGCTGCTGCGTTACCACCACCTCGTGTGCGTAATTGGTATATCTACCCTGGCATTGCCTTGTGTGTCATGTCACCTACCATACCGAGCCTTTACTACGAGTTTGTTTTTCTCCCGTAGCCCGTGTGGTATCCTCTGATAGTTTCCCTATCTGGAGATATCATGAAATTGGATGGACTACTGGGACTATTACGTGTGAAAGGTGATATGGGTATGCCCGAAACGCTATCTTAAAGTAAGTTTATTTTACTATAGACATTATTATAATAGCGCAATATTACTACATAGTAAATAGTTTAACGGATCCTTAGAGGATGGGCGGTCCTTAGCATCCTTTAAGTTACTTGTATCTTTATTACAGTTCACTTGACTTGGTTTACATTATATAAGTATATATTGTCCTGACTCGAGTGTTTTGTGTTTTGCTTTACGCTCGGGTCAGCCTGAGTATTCACAGCTTTGGATTCTCTTTCTGGGGCTGGTCTTTGCTGGAGTTTCTACTTATCTACTTATATATCTGTTCCTGTTTCAGCTGTTCTAGTTTATCTCATGTATTAGTAGACTTTTATATATTTGGGATTTCTATTATGTTGTTTTCAGACTGATATTATCTATCTGTTTTGAGATTCTATTATAGTAGCTTCATGAACTACTATATTATTTTTATTCTACTGCGAGTTATTTTGATGGTTCTGTGTCTGTGATTCTGTGTATTTGATTTCATTTGCTCCAAATTTATTTACAATCTGTTATTTTGCATCATTCAAGTCCGACATGTGTGGATTACTGTCGATTTGAATGGTACGAAATGGCGGGTCGTGACAATTAATGAAGAGATTAAAGAAGAGAAATGTAAATCGATCGCATCGCAACCGAAGCCCCAATTCAATTTGAGAAACCCAAAACCTAATATTGGTTTAAGGGGGGAGTAAGAAATGAAATATGAAGCGGTATAAAGGAGCCGTTGTTAATAATATACTCAATACTGTATATTATGGTTATATGAGTAATGGATATTATGGCTCAATAGCCCTAAAGCATTATATCCACTTGTATTTATATGTTTCGATTTGTATCAAAGACATATGTATCAAAAACAAAAAAAATTAAAATTAATACAATATTTCTCTCTTTCAAAAACAATAAACTTCTTGAATCAAATCATATAGCTTAATAACTTCGTCTCCTTAATTTGTTCATAGAAAATTTAGATGGCCTAATGCATGTATATAATTTTAAATGAATTTCTCGAATATGTAAGGCTAAGTTAATTGATAATGTAGTAGAACACTCTCTATAGCCGAACGTTATGTTATTCTTATGTTATTCCAGTGATCTTCGGGCCTCAGTCTACCTTATACTAACTTTGGCACCACTAGCTTGTTGTTGTTGATTGTTCACAGCTGACCAAAGATGCACGTTTTAATTTTTGACGGAAAAATCACATGTTGATGTGTTTCTAATTAATTCAAAACAGGTCGGATAAAATGGTATATAAGTCCGATAAAATTGTGTAACAGAACAAGAAAACGGCTGACTGGTGGAGGTTATGCAAGAATCTATCATGGTTGCAAGAAGAAATAAATAAAATCTGATGGCTTGGATTAGGTTTGAGAGTGATGAGGAAGAAGCTGTAAACGAGCGGTATGATATGCTTTGTTTGTTTCAGAAGCTGGAACATTTGAAAGAGCAATGCACCTCTATCAACCAACCTTTGTGGCTATAGGTCAGGGTATACTGAATCCTGGGTCAAATTCAACATTCCTATACAGGATCAACATATTTTTCATTTCAAGTGCATTTTATAATCTCACATTGTAGATTATTTTAATATTTATTGTGTAAAATATATATCTGGGTATTTGCAATTGAGTAATGAGGAATTTGCTTGTTCATGATTGGTATATTACACCGTCACCAGAAACTTGGTGTTGACTGTAGCGCTCTTGAGCTAAACTATATTACCTTCGTCATGATTCCAATAAAAGATAGTATTTTCCGTACAACCATAGTTTACCTAGTTTATAAAGTCACTACCAACCAAGATTCAGACATAAACTTACAAAAAGATTCCATTTTTTATCCACCTCATTCCCCATAATTTATAGTCTGTATATTCAAGTGCTATTTTCACACCTCCTTCTTATATTAAAAGATTTTGAATGGGAAATGTATTTTACAATCAATTTGATGAAGAGAGAAAGTGAAACATAATTTTATAAATGATCTCAAAAATTGATAATTACAAATGAGAATGCTGTTCGATTTATATATAATGTCTTTAAAGCAATATACAATTATAAATGGGCTTCATCCCATGACCTAGTGCCCGAATCAAGAAAATACTCTTTAGAGGAAATTGATGGTTCAGATTGAAAGTAGCATGGATCCAGTGGCAAAGCAGAACCAGTGACATCATATATATGGTGTTGAGATGAAGGCTTTGCTTTATTATTTCATTATACCCCCACAAACCCTTTATCGGATAGGGTTCGACGAAAAGATTATACCCAAATCACTTCAATTTCGAAAGTAAATCACGAATTGGCTTAAATTGATCTTGTATATCCTCAAAGTAACTCTATTTATCTTTATAAGAGCGATTTCAAACATCGATTTTTTCACAGCATAATTCGAGCTTGATTTCTTTTCTTGGTGTGTGTTGTTTGAGACTCGAGGTCCTTCGATTCTGATACTTGTTAAAATTTATTGAGGCTGGTATTGCAAACTTGAGCTTGAGTCCTTTCAGTCGCATGATGTCTGAAGCTTGATATTCTGTAACTCTGAGGCTTATTAAGTCCTGTCGAAGTTGTGTTTTCTTTGAGATTATCTCTGGTTAAGGATTCCAGCGAGTCTCCTTTTATATTCATCTGCTCATGTGGTCTCTGTGAGTTGTTTATTTTTAGCTTGTCTATGAGATGCACAAAATTGGCTCTAGACAGTGCCTTGGTTAGGATGTCAGCTATTTGGCAAGAAGAAGGTATATGATTAATATATAATTTTCTTTAGCCACTTGTTTACGAACAAAGTATAAATCGAGTTCCATATGTTTTGTTCTATTGTAGTAAGATGGACTGTGCTTAAGTTATCACACCATATTGTTGGTTTGCGGTATGTCTTGAATTGTAGTTCATCAAGTAATGATTGTATCCACATTACTTCTGTTGTTGCATTAGCTACACTTCTATACTCTACCTCTGTACTTGATCTGGACACAGTAGGTTGTTTTTTTTAAACACCAAGATGTAAGGTTATTGCTTAGAAATACACAATAGCCAGTTGTATATCTTCTATCATCGGGATCACTGGCCCAATTAGCATATGCATATCCTGTAATATCGATGTGTTTGCTTGAATTTAGAGTCAGACCAAAGTCTGCTGTCCCTTTGAGGTATCTTAATATCGTTTTCACCATTTTCTAGTGTTCAGTTGTTGGTCTTTGCATAAATTGGCTGACTTTATTAACACTATAGGCAATGTCTGGTCTTGTAATGGTTGCATATTGAAGAGCACTAATAATACTCCTATATTGTTTTTCATTGGGTATTGCATCACCTTTGAACTTTGACATATGTAGATTACTGACCATGGGTGTTGATATAGAGTTGGCTTGATTCATTTTAGCTCTATTCAGTATCTCATGAATGTATTTCTTTTGACTCAATTGTATGGATGAATTTGACATCCTCCTAACTTCAATGCCAAGGAAATAGTTTAAGTTTCCAAGATCTTTAACACAGAATTTCTGATTAAGTCGTGTATGAGATCATTGATTTCCTCTGCATTGTTACCTATAATAATAAAATCATCAACACATATTAGTACATAAACTATTATAGTTTTACTGAATTTTGTAAATAGGCAGTTGTCAGATTTTGTAGATTTGTAGCCTAGCCAATGAGAGTTGTCTTGAGCTCTTCAAACCACACTCTTAGGGCCTGTTTAAGGCCATAAATAGCCTTATTTAGGTGGCAAACCATATTCTCTTTTTCTTTTCGCACGAATCCTTGTGGCTGTTCCATGTAAACTTCTTCCGGTAAAACACCATTTAAGAAAGCATTATTTACATCAATTTGTTTGATGTTCCAATTTCTATACAAGGCAATTGTAATAACTATTCTTATTGTAGTGGGTTTTACAACATGTGAAAAACTATCATTAAAGTCAAAACCACTCTGTTGTGAGAAACCCTTAGCTACTAATCTTTCCTTGTATTTAGAAATTGTACCATCAGCATTCTTCTTTAATCTAAAGGCCCACTTGCATCCAAAAACATTTTTATTCTTTGGTAAAGGAACCAGACTCCAAGTCTTGTTTTTTTATGAGAGCATTGTATTCATCTTACATGGCTGATTTCCAGTTTTGATTTTCCATGGCTTGACAATAAGTACTTGGCTCTTTGGTATCTAAAGTGGTATTATAAATTTTGGGTTTGAAAATACGACTTTTAGACCTTGTGACCATATGATGACATGCTCTAGTGTTTTGTTGTTGAAGAACACTCTCACTTGGTTGATGTTATTCATTGTGAGGCACTATATCCTTTGATATTTGTTGTGAAACAGATTGTTCATTTACTCTTTAATGAGGTGTTTGAACAGGTTAATCTGCATCAGTTACCTCATGACCTGGTCCATGACTGGACACTATGTGTTGTGAGTGGACACTATGCTTAGCCAATTCTTTGGAAGCTTGGATCACTTCCTCGGATAAGACAGGTTTAGGAGGTAGTGTTTCCATTGCGTTGTATGCTTTCTTGGACATTTTGTTTTCTGATTCTTTAAAAGGAAACACCGTTTCATTGATAACAACATGTCTAGGGACAAATATTCTGCCAGTACTGTCTAAGCATTTGTACCCCCTTTGATTAGTGGCATAACCAAGAAAAGTACAAGGGGCTGATCTAAAGTTTAACTTGTGAGTGTTATATGGTCTAAGATAAAGAAAACACAGACAACTAAATACTCTCAAGTTTAGATAATCAGGCTTGACATTGTACAACATTTCCAAAGGACTTTTAAACTCTAAAACTTTTGTTGGTAGTCTATTAATTAAATAAACAGTTGTAGTAAAAGCATCAGGCCAAAATTTTAAACGCATAGCTGCTTAAGCTAGTAATGTGAGACCTGTCTCAACAATTTGCTTGTGTCTTCTTTCAATTATTCCATTCTTTTCAGAAGTGTAAGGACAAGTTATTATATGAACTATCCCTTTCTTCTGAAAGTAATGCCTTAGTGGCATATATTCTGTTCCACCATCAGATTGAATCATTTGACTTGGCAGTTGGTTTGTTTTTCCGCCTGAGCAATAAACTGTCACACAGCACTATGAGTTCCACTTTTGGATTTTCACTTTTGGATTTCAAAAAATATATCCAAACATATCTGGAAAATGCATCAATAAATGATATATAATATTTGTATCCATAATCACTATGAATAGGTGCATGCCCCCATAAGTCTGTAGAAACTAATTCAAGTGGTTTACTATAGGTAGTTTTAGAATTCAAAAAAGGTAAATCATATGCTTTACCCATTTGACAGAATGTACATATATATGGCATAGAGATATCTTTGAAAGAAATATTATTATTACTCAATACATGTCTTACAATTGTAGCATTTGAATGCCTCAATTTATAATGCCACGTATCGAATGTCTTACAATTTTCTTCCTGTTTGTATTCAGAATTATTACACCAATTTTTTTTAATTTCTGAATTTCTTGAATTAGCCACTTTGAACTTGTACAGCCCTTTATGTTCATTACCCTGCAAGATAATATCTTTAGTTAGGATATCCTTAACTAAACAGTATTGTGGGTAGAACTCAAAATACACACTGTTATCCTTGGCAAACTGTGACACAATTAGAAGATTTTTTCTGATTAATGATACTCTAAGCAATTTATTTAGATATAATTGCCTTTTTCCCATAATATATTATCTGCCAGTATGGGTAATAGTAATAGACTTACCATTACCCACATATATAGAGTTCATACGTTTATACTCCCTGTTTCCAAGATTCAATTTGCTCAAGTTGTTTGTGATGTGGTTGGTTGCTCCAGAATCTATATACCAATCTTCATCGTATATATGCTCTGGCTTTACTGCTTCTGTTTGCTGGTAGTCTTTGTTGTCAAATTGATTGTTTGAAATATTTTGAACTTGGGCAACATTTGCACTGAGACTTTGACTTCTTTGATTGTTTGAATTTTGTCCTGGACCATAATTCAGATTTAATCTAAAATAACACTTAGCAGCAGTGTGGCCTAACTTTTCACAAATCTGACATCTTGGTATGTTGTTATTGTTCCATCTGCCTTTGCCTCTGGCTCTGTTAGCATATCCACCCCTTTTGCATTGTTTGATCGTTCCTTTTACTGCTTTGGTTTTTGCCTTTGTAATTTGCTGCATAGTTGACTGTGAAATTAGAATCTTGAGTTTTCTTGTTATCAAGTCTTGCTTCATGAGAAAGTAACATTGAGTGAACATCATCTATAGATGACAGAATTTTTTGAGATGATATTACAGCAACCACGGCTTCATATTCAACATTTAATCCATTTAGAAGTACCATGATTTATTCTGAATCACTGATTTTATGGCCTGCTGCTTCAAGTAGGTCACAAGTGGCCTTGATTTTAAAGAGATATTCTCTCATATTTTGACTGTCTTTCTTTATATTATGCAGCTGTCTTTTGTAGAACATGACTTTAGCTGCAGATTGTGTATTGAAAACTTTGTCAAGGGTTACCTAGATTTCATTGGCAGTCTTGCATCCAATAATATGTGATAGAATATTCATGTTTATTGATGACAATAACTAAGAAAATATAAGTCTATCTTGTCTATGATATTTGACATATTCTTCATTGCTGACTATTTTTTTCCTTGTCGGTGATACAAACAGGAGGAATCTGTATTGCTCTCAGAATATAACTTTCAAGTCCATATCCTTATATTGCTGTTTCGACTTGAAGCTTCCATAGAAGATAATTATCTTCATTTAGGTGGACAATAACCAATTGACTCTGAGGACTGATTGCAGTTTTGATCAAGTTTTCTACAGTGTTAGCAAGTTGAGTATTGTTGGCATTTGATGATGTCTCTGACTTGACTTCTTCGGCCATGATGATTCCGAGACAATCTGATTAGGAGGGAAAGATAAAAGAATGATGCAATTAAAACAGGAATTGAGTTCAAAAACTCAAAGTGAAATGCAGAACAGGTAAGATGCAACCAAAGAAATTCTTAGATAATGAGTTTCTGATAAGATTTATTTCTGGATGGCACTTTCTGTTTCTTGATCTGGATTTCTATGAATTTGATTGCAATCTTTCAAGATTCAGTGATGAATCTTGCTACAGCCAGTTGGATTGAAACTGGCGAGGCACAGGATTTTGAATTGAATCAATCCTTTAAGTGATGAGATGCAGATTTTTGATAAGGGATAAATTCAGATGATGAGGTTATCCTCTGATGAGTATTTCTCTGTCTGTTAAGCAATTTCTGATGGGCTCTGATATCATAAAATATTTTGAATGCGAAAAATATTTTATAAGCAATTTGATGAAGAGAGAAAGTGAAACAGAATTTATTAATGATCTCAAAAATTGATAATTACAAATGAGAATGTTGTTCGATTTAAATACATTGTCTTTAATGCAATATACAATTGTAAATGGGCTTCAGCCCATGACCCTGAGCCCGAATCAAGAAAATACTCTTCAGTGGAAATTGATGGTTCAGATTGAAAGTAGCATGGATCCAGTGGTTGAGCAGAACCAGCGGCATCATATATATGGTGTCGACATGAAGGGTTTACTTTCTTATTTCATTATATATCCTTAATTATAATCTTCACAATCCCTTGCCATATTAGGTTTAGAAAAACTGAAAACCAAATTCATGGAAAATTATTCATCACTATGACTTGTCTTTGGATATGGAAAAAGAAAAAATCCAGAGAAAAACTAACTTAGAATACGAGATTACAGATTGATGCAAATCCATAAAATTTTAAAGTGGACAGGCATACAACTGTTCAGAAAATTTGCTTCATTTCTATCCTCAATCTTTAACAAAATGGTATTGCATTATGTTCACTGATAAATCATTATGATGGAAAAACTCAACTCAGTATGCCTTAGTTTCATCTTTCTATATGGTATGATGTTGCGTGATGGACCACATACATTAATGTTTCCGTATGCTTCCTTTTTTAGCAATGGTTACGACTCAGTGGATCTAGCCGAAACGTCTAGTTACTCATGCTTTTGTTGTTTTTGGAATCTTAAGATCGATGAGAAAGCGCACTTAAATGCATAATCCAGGTACATACAGAATATCTGTCGAAGGCCTATGCAATGGTTATGATGCAGTCAATCATTATTTTTGCTTCTAATACAATCGCATATAACAATATTTCTGACAGTACTCTCGTTCCTAGTTATTGCATTAAAGTGGGAATGAAAACAAGTAATTCAATTATTAATTAGAAGAAAAATGTTTATAAAATGCGTTTCACGATTTGCGGAGAAAATTGTTATATTAAAATGGCTACTTTTGACATTCCATTACTTGTGTAAATAAGTTTACTTTATAGTCCAATTCATAGACTATTTTAGTTAATCCTTGTATAAAAGGCTGTTCTTTTTATCACTATTCGAGCAGTGAGGAGTTACCTGTATTGGACTGGTTTCCCGCACTATCCATCTACAATTATATAGATGGTTTCCAGCATACCTGAGCTCTTTTTTACTTTTCTTTTTGGTCCACTCTTTATTATGCCTGCTGGTCAGATATAAGTAGTTTTAGAATTGTTCGGATGGCAATGCTCCTTTAAGTTCCATTTTTATTTCTCACTTTATTTTTTATTTTATTTTTCTTTTTAGAAAAAAAGATATTCATTGGAAAATATAGAGAATCAACCCATAAATAAGAGTATTGACCACCTCTAATCGGCCAGTGACATATGGGCAACATGTTTAGTGGCGCTTAAACCAAGCACATATATGACGATCATAGAAACTAGTTGATATATGTGGACATGCATAAAAATTTGAAATTGTAGGAGATATTTATTGAATAATATATTTGAAATTGTATGATAGCATATTCAAAAGATACTTATAAAGAACGATTAGGTTAAGTAAATCACCGCCATTTATTTAAGATATGAACTACAATAAACAGAGGTGGATTCACTCATCTTGGATGTAAAAAAAGTAATAAAAAAATATGAACTTTTGTTAGTTTAGCAATAAAGTTTTTCTCCTCATAAGAAAAAAACCGTTTTTTCTTCTATCTCTTGTCTATCTTCTTTTAAAACTCAATTCTATTTGCTATTGAAGAAAACTTTCAACAGTTCAGGGAAGTGGTTAATATTTAACATCCTATTCAACTCTTGCAAAATAAAAATGTACAGATCAATTAATGATATATGAGAATAGTTCATTAGTTTACAATCAGTCGTGGAAAAATTGTACAAAAGTAGAAAAAACAATAAGCAAGATATAGATTTGCCAATTGAACATTACTCATAGTAACAATTTTTCTACTACTCCAAATAAATAGTAAATAACTATAAAAAATAACACAGATGCACGATATTTGTACTAGTTCCACTATCATCAAGATAGTATACTTTTAGTCCAAAGGGGTGAGATTTATCACCCAATGAGAGAGTTACAAGAGATTACAAGATAATAGTTTACATAACCAAAGCCCTATAGGTTTAACAAAAAGAGATACTCTATTTGGAGATCGCTGGCTGAATGCCAGCATAGGTCTACAGTGAAGTCTGATCTCAATGTATAGGCAGTGCAAATTCATGAATGATGTCGATTAAGTTACCAAAACATGGTAAGAAGACAATGGAGGAAAGTTACAATGGTAATAATTGGTGCAAAGATAGCAAGTAATTCACTCATTAGTTTAATTAGCAAAGATGGAAGAAAGTAATCCCTACTAAAAAAAATGGCTTCTTATAGCGGTAGCAGTTTACGTCGGCTAGCGACGGCTAAAAATCGCGGCCCGATGCTAGCCATCGCATAGTCTGTATATACAGACAACAACCCATGAACAAAAAATTTCACTCTCTCCTCCCAAAATAAAAAAACTGCCCCCTCCTTCTCCATCTTCCCAGCTGTCGCACCCCTCTCCCCCTCCCTCCCGCTGCCTCCTATCATCGTTTGCCGCCACCAACGCCGTCGCTCCTTCTGGTATCTCCTCTTCCAATTTTAGCTTAAAATTTAGGTATGATAATAAAACCCTAATTTCAAAAATTCATGGATTATGGATTTGAAATTGATGATTATTTGGTATGAGTTGATAATAATGTGTTCTAAGTTGATTTAGAGATGTAATTAAAACCCTAATTAGAAAATTAGTTGAATATGGATTTGTAATTGATGATTATTGAGTATTGGTAATGTTAATACATAGTGTATTAGAACATTAGTTGATTTTGAAGATTTTAATTAGTGGTTTGATTATTTTTATTATAATTTAGAACCATGTTTGATAAGTATGTGTTAATTATAAGTGTTATTGGTTAGTAAAAATTAATTTAATTTAATTTATTATAAGTGTCAACTTATAATTTTAGTTTACAAAATAGTTAAGTTATAATTCTAAATTATTAACTGAATTTTAAATGTGAAAATTAGCCACAATGACCTCTTTAGCAAGTGCAATTAGTTTCAAGGACATACAAAATTTTCAAATTTATTAAATAAAATATTTAAATATTTGAATGAGCTATTAAATTTTGAAAGGAGCATAATAAAAAAAATATTTTACTGATATTAATTTTGTAAAAAAATTAAGAAATGAATATAACAACAACAAATATTCTACTGGAATCAATTTTGTAAAAAATAAGAAATGAACATAACAACATCAAATATTCATCTAAAATCGATTTTATAAGAACTTAAGAAATTAATATAAGAACATTAAATATTTTACTGAAATCAATTTTGTAACAAAATTAAGAAATGAATATAACAACAATAAATATTCTAGTAAAATCGATTTTGTAAAAAATAAAGAAATGAATATAATAACATTAAAGATCTTGCTAAAATCGATTTTCTAATAAAAAGTAGGAAATGAATATAACAACAATTAATATTGTACTAAAATTGATTTTGTAAAAAAATGAAGAAACAAATATAAAAACAACAAATATTCTAGTAAAATCGATTTTGTAAAAAAATTAAAATGAATATAATGTTGATTTGAAAGAAGCATTAACTATTATTTCAACAAATAATTGACGCTAAAAAATTAAAGTCTTTAGTTCCAGAAGGTTTTAATTTAGTTTACAAAATACAATAACAAAAATACACCCCTTATATGCTAAGCTATGTATAGAAAAGAAGTGAAGTGAACTGCTGTCTAAATTAGACGGAAGTATAGTGTGTGAAGCATTTAGCCCTAATTGGCTTTACTTTATTTTAGAAAATACAACAATAAATATTCTAGCAAAATCGATTTTGTAAAATGAAAAAAATGAATATAATAACATTAAATATTTTTCTAAAATCGATTTCTAATAAAAATTAGGAAATGAATATAATAAGAATAAATATTATACCCAAATCGATTTTCTAAAAAAATTTGAAGTGAATATAATGTTGATTTGAAATTAAGTATTAAATATTATTTCAACAAATAACTAACGATAAAAAATTAAAGCCTTTAGTCCCAAAAGGTTTTAATTTAGTTTAGAAAATACAACAACAAAAATACACCCCTTGGATGCAAAGTTATGCGCAGAAGAGAAGTGAACTGAAGTGCTGTCGAAATTACTAACATATATTTTAAAATTAGGAGCAATGTTCGATTATTTTCTCGACCTTACTTGGATGTATGAAGTCGGAACTGGCATGAAAGTTTCGGTGGAGGAACATTTCTACAACGGTGTACATAAATTTATTAGATTTGCTACATCTAATAATCGAAATAACGAAGAACTTCGATGCCCTTGAGTAAGTGCCAACATTAAAGCATTGGAAACTAGACATAGTTAAAGTACATTTGCATAAATCTGATTTTGTGCCAAATTATTATTTGTGGGATAATCATGGAGAACATTCTGCACCTACAACTAATTCTGTAGTGTCAGAGGACGAATATGTTATGACGATTCCAATAGAAGATATAGTGGAAGATGCATCACGATCAATATTTCCTACCATCCAAGTTGACGATCAAGACGTAAACATCGAAGAAGAACTGAATGTGGGAGCAATTTTTTTTTATGATTTACTATATGTTGCTAAGAGGCCGTTGTGGGATGGTTGTAAAAGTGGAACCGAATTATCAATAACCGTCGAATACATCACTATGAAATCAAAATTCAACTTTACAGAAGCTGGATTTAGAGCAGTTGTACAAGCCGCAAAACGACATATGCCACCTAATAATCTGATGAGCGATAGTCATTATAAAGTGAAAACACTTATGTCGGCTTTCGGTCTGTCGTACCAAAAGATAGATACATGTATAAAAGGTTTTATGTTATATGGAAAGATGACATTAACTTTAGAAACTGCAAAATATGCAATGAGGAAAGATACAAACCAAGAAAAAAGAAATGAATGGAAGTTCCATACAAAGAATTCCTTATTTACCCATCACTCCTAGACTTCAAAGGTTATATGTGTCTTTAGCTATGGCATGTCATATGCGATGGCACAGTGTGAGAACACAGGAAGAGTGAACTTTGCCACATCCATCTGGTGGAGAAGCATGGAAACATTTCGATAAAACATACCCTTCATTTGTTGCAGAGAGTCATAACGTGAGACTTGCTTCATGTACGGATGGATCTTCACCATTCTCTCAGTTTGGTAGTATATATTCATCTTGGCCTATTATCATTACTCTGTATAATTTACCTCCATGGATGTGTGTGAAAACTCCATATATGTTTCTGACTGTTGTCGTCCTTGGCCCTGATGATCCAACACAAGGAATCGATGTTTATTTACAACCATTGATAGAGAAGTCGAAAACACTATGACATGAAGGATGTGACATTTCGAGGAAAAAGAATTTTCATATGTTTTCTTCTTTATTATGGACTATTAGTGATTTCCCTGCATATGGGATATTTTGAGGTTGGAGTACAGCCGGTGGTCTAGCTTGTCCTTATTGCATGGAAGAAACACGAGCATTTTCTTTACGGTATGGGAAGAAAATTTCATAGTTTGATTGTCATCGGTGTTTTCTCCATCCCAATCATACTTTGAGAAGAGATTTAAAAAAGTTTAAAGCTAACAGAGAAGAGAACATGCAATCACCAAAGGTTTGGTCAAGAGATAAAATATATGAGATAGTGAAGGACTATCCGAAAATACATGAAACAAGAGTGCAAACTGAAATTCCAGGTAAATCGAACATTCATAATTGGTGCAAACAAAGTTTATTTTGGGAGTTATCATATTGGAAAGATCTTCGACATAATATTGATGTGATGCACAATGAAATAATATATTTGACAACGTGTTTAATACTGCTATGAATATAAAGGGCAAAACTAAGGACGATGTGAATTCGATACTTGATATACAAACTTTTTTAAATATCCCAAACTTCATATGAATCCCAATGATAATAAAAAAAGCCAAAGCATGTTATGAACTAGACGACAAGCAAGTAAAACTCATGCTAAAGTGGATGGAAGGAATAAGATGTCCTGATGGGATTTCTTCTAATCTTCGTAGGTGTTTGACTTTAAAAACAATAAACTTAGTGGGATGAAAGTCATGATTTTCATATCATGACTACGTGTGGTTTTTAAAGAACTGTTTCCCATAAAAGTATGGAGTGTTATAACAGAATTAAGTATGTTTTATAAATAGCTTTGTTCGACAATGTTAAAAGTCGATTGTATACGAAAACTTGAAGTAGAAATTCCTATAATGCTCTACAAACTGGAAAAAATATTTCCACTGGATTTCTTTAATGTAATGGAGCAATTAGCTATTCATCTTCCATCCGAAGCACTTCTTCGAGGTCATGTGCAATATTGATGGATGTATCCAATTGAGAGGTAATACTAACTATCCGTAATATTTATGTTATTCTAAATTGAATTGAATTAATTTTCTAATAGGTCTTCGTTTGAGAGGTAATTCAGATTTACATAAGAAAATTTGAATTGAAATAATTTTCTAATAGGTACTTATGTTTTCTGAAGAAAAAATTTAGACAAAAAGCACGAGTAGAAGGGTCGATTTGCAAATCATATCTTGAAGAAGAAGCTTCATTCTTTTTTCTCAAATGTAAGTGTTCCTCGTAATGTTGAATCCATTGAACAAGATTCCTCTCAAGCAATGCTATCTATTTTTAGACAACATGCAGACCTGTTGGAAAATGTGTGGAAATATGGTTAGACTATAGAGATTACCATACGCACACATATGTTCTTCTTAATTGTGTTGAAGTTGCACCATTTGTTAGGTAATAATAAATTCATACTTATTTTAGTTATACTTACATGTTACTTATAATGGAACATATTGCATATATGTTCGCAGTATATACGAATCATGACATCCATCTAGAGATCTTAGTAAAGACTTTGCTAAATGGTTTTTGAACTATGTTTATGATCCAAGAAACAGTGTCGTTAATGAAGGATTATAACATCTTGAACTCGAACCAAAAAGAAATGTCAAGACTTATCCAATATTCTTCCTTAATGGATTTAAATTCAACACCATAGATTATGGGGCTAGCAAATTAACATATAATAGCGGTTTATTTGCCAAAGGTAGTAATGATCTAGATGAGCATATAAAAGATTTTTAATGCATCTTAAGATAGGTTTTAGGCTGACATATTATATGCAACCCGCAGAAAAGTTTTTTTTTATTCAAATGCAATTGGTTCAGCAATGTTCCTGTTTCTGGAATCAACGTGCACAAAGATCATAAGCTTATTGAAATAAAGCATACCACACATTATTATAAGTATGATCCTTTTGTACTAGCCAAGCAGGCATTACAAATTTATTTTGCTCCGTATCCATCCTTAAAAAGAGATAAAGCAGATTGGTTGGTTGTTTTTAAAACAAAGGCAAGATATACATTTGTTGGAATTAATATTCTAGGCGAAGCAGCATATCAAGCGGATCTTGAGCCAAATGATGAAAAGGTAATAACTGATGATATTGATGTAGGGTTGTTGAATTATGAATCGAATGAATTAATAAAAGCCTTTAAGAGCATAGAAGAAAAGGATGTAGAGTACGAGACCAAGTCTGAATCTGAAAACGACGAAGACTAATAATTCTAAATGATGACTATGTTGTGAGCTATGTATCTGTTGTTGTGCATTGTGTATTCCGAGTTTCCAAGGTTATATGTTAACTATGTTGTGAGCTATGTATCAATTGTTGTATATTGCATATTTTGAGTTATCGATGTTATATGTTAATATTGATGACTATGTTATAAGCTATGAATTGTTTTTTTTTAATTCCATGAAATGGTATATTTTATCACTATATGAAATGATTTATTTGTAGCAGATATGCCTTTTAGGAGACATGGCAGCAGATCCCAGCCTTCGTAGCCTTCTCCTTCTCCTTCTTCTGGCGCCGGTGCCAGCGTCATAACGCCAGATGTACATCCAATGGCAGAGGTTGTTCCTAAGAGCGTGGGGTAAGTATCAAATTTATTGCTTGTTTTAATATTTAAAATTATACTAATTAAATTCCTACATTAAAATTAACACAGGGGTTTTGAAGTTGAGCCTTCGGATTGCATCCTACAAGATCCAGGAAGGCCTATATGAGTTGGATGTCCAGATGTTGGTCTCATTGGGATGACATCCCAAACCATGTTAAGAACGCTATATGGGTCGACTTGATGGTAAGCATAAATTTATAATTCATTTGAAAAATAATATAATATACATAATTTTAATTAATTTCAATATACAGGCCACCATCCGTGTTGATACGCAGGATAAGGATGTGTTTGCAAATCAATGGAACTAGAGGATGCGGAAAAATTATAGGGACGGGCTTTCCAAAGCAAAGAACACGAGAAAGAAACCGTCGTAGATGAGTGTCGATGTTTGGGCAGAATTTCTCCAACTGTGGGAAACCCCTGAAATGAAAATAATTTATTTAATTTCGTATATTAGTTGCAATAAATTAGTTAAATATGTCTTTGAATTTATAAGCACTATCAACACGCAATCATGCAAACAGGAATAAAAATCCTGTTTTGCACCATAGTGGATCTAAATCCTTTCAGCAACATCACGCGGAGTTGGTAAGTTTAGCAATTGCGTTTATAAATAGATGTAATATTGTTTAATCATTTTTGTAACATTGCTCATTAACATTATACATTAATCATATTTGTAACAGCGTAGGAAGTTGAATCATGAGCCTAAAATGGCTGAATTCTTCACAATAATGCATGATGTCGAGCAGAGAGATGAGGAAGGCAATGTGTCATATACCTGAACAGATGATAAATCTCAATCAATAATAGCAAACATGCTTAATTTTTTTTACTTCAAACTTCAAAACTTCTAAATTAAATATTTATTATGACAAAATTTTGTTCGTGATCGCATGCAAGATATGACATAGAGCATAATCGAGTGGCGCAATCCATTGGCCGTCAGTTAACCTTAGAGGAGTCAAACAGTATATATGATGCTTTGATTGACCCTCCTTCATGAAATAGGCATTACGGTTTCGAAAATCAGGAAGTAAAATACTTTATTAACTAATATATAAGCAATATGTAATATTGAGCATAAATTATAACCCACTATTAATAATTTACAGGCCATGACGATCCAGTCGTCCTATAGAAGACCTCAAGCTGACGAGTAGATAGCTCAATTGAAACAATAGCTAGCGGAGATCAATGATTGCAGAAAGAGTGGGGCGTTGGCGCAGTAGCTAGATGAGCGTACTACGGCATACTTAGTTGAGGATGGGACAATGTCGGGGGAGAATGATGACAATGTGGATGATGAGTAGGTATGGCTGTGTTTCTGATGGATTTTAATCATTTTGCTTTTTAATATGTGACATTTATTACATTTATGGATTTGATACTTGTTTGTTGGTTGGGTTATTTGACGGATTAGTGGATGTTTTGTTTGATGTACATGAGTTGGTTGGTATGTTTTGTTTGATGAACTTGTTTGTTGGTATGGTTTTGTAGTTTGATGAGATATTGGTGTTGAAATGGTTGTGTAAATATTGATATTTGCGTTATACATTAGATTATGTGTAATATGTATGAGATTATACGATTCTTGCATTAGTAGTAGTTGTGAAACTTAGTATATATGTATTGTAAATGAGGTGGATGGAGGTTTGTGTGTTTGGATGGCCGAAGGAGAAGGTTTGTGCAGAAATTTATTTCCATATTAGTGATGGCTAGCGACGGTCTGTTGTTCAGAGTTTAGCAATGGCTAGCGACGGCTGTTTGGTTCTAGGTAAGTGATGGCTGGTGTCGATTTGCAGCAGCCCTTCAACTATTAGGATTTTGTCACATGTCCACTTAGCCGTCACAAACCATCGCTAATATGGCAGCGGATCCATCACTAAAGCCGTCGCTTTCTTTGTTAGCGACAAGGTAAATAGCGATGGCATATAGCGACGGTTGGCAATGGCTAGCAAAGGCCACCGACGCCGTTTTGCCGTCGCTAAATGAATCCGCTCTTGTAATGCCCAAAGCAATGCGATAACTGAGAAAGAAATAATATACATATTATTTTGCAAATATATTATTCCATAACATGCGCATGCATTTATTTCATTGTAATCTTATACAAATGCGATCTAATAATTAAGCATTTCCATAACAAACACACATGGTTACTTTTTTTTTACAGATTTAGTTTCTTCTATTTGTAATTTTGTATCATCAAAATTTTACACTCCATCTTGATGCAAAATCGCATGTCTCCAACACCCACCTCGATTCAAATTCTCTTTTAAACATAAAAATGTTTAAAAAAACGAACTCCACCTTCAACCAAAATCTCCTAACGAGATAGAGCCAAAAATGAATACTTACCCAGTGGATTCTAGAAGACACCTCCCATCACACCTTACTAATGAGATCAACCAATGTCCCCGTCCATCAACAAAGTGTTGCAAATATCCAAAATCAAAAAAAGGTAGACACTAAAATAATTTTATTGCCACCAAGACCAAAAAGTTCTCTCAATCACCAATCCAAATACAGAGCCAAAAGAAAAAAAAAGCCATTGGACATAAAAAGGCTAATTCAAATCTCTATATGCAAGACAAATCTCTCTCCTCCCTCATTCCGTCATGTGGCACTACAAGTCATTGAGGAAAAAAAGAAACTAAGTTCGAG
Organism: Allium cepa; assembly: GCA_030765085.1. NCBI lineage: Eukaryota > Viridiplantae > Streptophyta > Magnoliopsida > Asparagales > Amaryllidaceae > Allium > Allium cepa. Next base: position 693,509,056 of record CM060939.1, read on the forward strand.
ACACACTCAAACGCACCAATATGCAATCAACAAATCCCAAGCTAGCTAGCTGTTTCACTATGTCCCCAAAGTCCATACATGATTTGCATAACTCCTTTAAGATGGCATCATAAAATCGATGATATACCTCAACGGAACCAAATCTGTCACTGAACTCTCCAAAACGGCATCACAAGTCGACAAGCCTAAACGGCGCCAAATCTATCACCAAAATCAGCTACATCAGTTGAACTCTTCAGTATTATGAGCACCACTCTCAATACTCTAAGAACCAAGTGGACTATAAATATGGTGTACCAAAAGAAGATGGAATCTCCTTTTGCAGTCTCCTAAATTTTCCATAGAAATCAACATAAAACTAACACATCAGCATTGAGACGTGAAGCAAATATAGGTTACCAAATCCAGATGTCCCTTCAACACACTTAACTCCTTGTCACCAAAGATCCAAGACTGGAACGCTCTTCTCTCTCAATATAATCTCCTTCATCTTTATCTTCCATATTGCACAAAATCTCTTTTTCCATCCAAATGAGTAATAACATAATTACCATCGGATCTACCGCTCTTTTTAGAAACCATTGATGCACAAATTTAAACAAAACGCCTTGCTCTAATACTAATCAATTGTGCAAAAATTACATAAACGCAGAAAAAACAATAAACAAGATCTAAATTTGCTAATTGATCATCGCTCAATCCAACAACAATTATTCTACTACTCCAAATAAATAGTAAATAACTATAAAGAAGAAAAGAAATGCATAATATTTATACTGGTTCCACTATCATCAAGATAGTGTACATCTAGTCCAAATGGGTGAGATTTTATTATCCATGAGAGAGTTATAAGAGATTATAGGATAAGAGTTTACATAACCAAAGCCCTAAACTAGGGTTAAGAAGAAGAGACACTCTATTTGGATATCGCTGGCTGAATGTTAGGATAGGTTTACAGTGAAGTCTTCCATTAATGTATAGCCAGTGCAAATTAATGAGAGCAGTCGATTAAATTACCAAAATATGATAAGAAGATAATGAAGGAAAGCTACAGTAGTAACAAATGATGCAAACATAGCAAGTAATTCACTCGTTCCTTTAATTAGCAAAGATGAAAGAAAGTAATTCCAAAGCAATGTGATTACTGAGAAAGAAATAAGACACATATTATTTTGCATATATATTATTCCACAATGTGCACATGCATTTATTTCATTGCAATTTTATGCAAATGCAATCCAATATTATCATGGTTACTGTGTTAAGCATAATATGTATAGGATGTTATTTATATTCTTTATCTTTGCCCTGTCATTGGCTTATACCTTACTTTATTACACAGGTTCAATATTCAGACATATCATTATATAAGTTAGTGCATATACAGTTTGTGTTCTTTTTAATTCTTATTTAACAATCCTACCAAATAAAAATTAGAATCCTAGATGAGTGTATACTTGTTATGTCAGCTGATGACATGACTTATATTCCCACGAATAATATCCAAGTCAAGTTTTAAACAATGAGAACCATCAACATAATTTGTATGGGGATAACGCTCTAGCTGGCATAACTCGTTTATTTATTATGGAAAAACACGATATCGGATCAATGTTTTCGTGTCCAACCCATTCATGTGTCGGTTATTTAATATCGTTTCAAGGTATCGCAAAAATATGTATTTATATGCATTTTAAATGAATCCAAATCATACAAGTAAAATACGTATCTTGCAATCAATATATTTCATTAGCTATACTATATTAGGTGACAAACAAAATAATGATAATTGTAAGTAGCAGTGGTGATAATAATGATAACATTACGCTATAAGAACAACAGTTTTTTCTGATGGATATCGACCGTCGGCGGCTGTTACAAGGCCATCAAAACTGTAGGAAAGTCTGTCGGATTGTGAATCTCGTTTCGTAACGTCTTCTGACGGAACCAACGACATATTTTCGATGGTGACCAATGACAATCAGGGATGGTTTCCGACGGCACTGTTGGACATGTGGCAAATCAAAATGACAAAATTGTTGTCCGAAGCCGACGGAATCTGTCGAAATTTGCCGTAGATAGCCATTGGAAGCCGTTGAAATGTGATGACCTATAAGTCGTCGGTAGCCCTTTGAAGCCGTCAGAAATCTGGGTGTTTTTTTCTTTTGTTTTTAAGCCTGCTGCCTTCCAGACACTACAAACCCATCAATACACATAACAACTCCATTTCGAGTATATATAAACCACTAATCGTATAAATAACCAAACATAATATTCAATCCAAAAAATCCATATCCAAATCAAACATAAGATTATATACAAATCCATCAAAATGTATCAAACACATCCTCACCCACTCGTAGCTTATATATGCAGACAAAAAACATAATAGAACATACCTAACATCACTCATTATCCCCTGCAGAAGCACCCAATGAAGGAAACCTTTCCTAGTGCTCCATATACTTCGCCAAGCACTGGTTCAGTTGCTCCATCTGCACAGCACGACGGAGACCATTCTCCTGCAGCTCGACGATGTGGGCTCGTAGCTCTACAATTTCTTCTTTATCTTGAGCCATCTTATAAGCCTTCTAAGATATCCTAGCTTGCGAATAAAAATAAATTGTTATAATGCCTCCAACATCATAAACGTAATTTACATAACTTTAATTGAAAAAAATGCAACATTTGAATTTACTTGATTTTTTGAAAATTACCGCTTGGTTCCCAAATCCATAGCGCCTGCTGCGGGATGATGGATCCATGACGAACACAAAAATAGAGTCCTTCTCATCAGTGGTCGGCTTATCCCGTCTTGTCTTAGCCAGCAGTTATGCCCTGCTTCCTGGAACTTTTGTTGTAATGCAAAATACAATTGATTATAAATAACAATACTTAAAATAACACTAATCATTTTTAAGTAGACTAATCGCTATACTAAATAACAAAAAGTTGGAATGGTCACTGGTATGAATAACACTAGTGAAAATATCTATAAATGCGTACTTAACTAACTGATAACTATTAACTTAATTATAATATACTTATAAAGGCAGCAGTTGCGTTATCATCATGCTCCCATGAGTATACGACTGAGCCCGAATCGTCAGTCTACTTCAGGGCATGAGTATGAACAAAAACATCCTAATATGACACAAGACCCTCTCACACTCTTTCCTGAAATATGAACATATGTATGTGTGTGTGTGTGTGTGTATATTTTATATTGTTTTATTAAATATCTATTAACAAATTATAACTTAAAATATAAAAATGTGAATATAAAATTTTACCAAATCCTCGCCATGATGCTGGAATGACTTGGAACCACCACGATGTGTGACGGGATTCTTGTTTCTGTTTGCGGGGTTCCTATCTAACTCCCTCTGCAAATTTAAATTGGAAATAACATTTAACAGTTCTAAATTATGTATTAAATACATGCAACAATTTAAAGTAATTAATATGTGGTAAACTTACCTGGAACTCCTCATTGCTCGACCATGCGACCCAGGCCTTCCACACTGTATTCCTATAACTTTTGGCAATTTTTCTATTCCAATGGCACTGCACCAAGAAAAATCAGTCTCTTGTAGGTCTACCGAACCCTACAGGTTGAGAAAATGAAAGTTATACATTTTTATAAATAGTCTACAATATATAAAGTGGTCTAGGATCAAATAGAAAATGCAAAATATAAATTTACACTTACGAGGAAGTCCTACCAAATACTCTCTCTAACATTATCGGTATCTTGCTCTACTTGGGCCAGTAGGCAGTCATCCTGCTCATATATGCCTAGATATAGAGAGTACTATAGCATATGGTTTGACCTCAAAGCCACTATGTTAAAAAGAAACAAACATTTAATAATGCGAGACTGATATATAATAGATCGTACATAAAATACTGTAAATACTGAAATAAATTTAGTGCTTACGACCCATCAGCTTTGGCCCGCAACCAGACTACAGGAAGAGCTGCCGCATGCGATGGGCCACTGCCATCACTAGCTGGAGGCGCACCAGTCCCTCTCTGAGAAGATGGAGATCCTGTATGGGAAGAGCTACGTCTATGGAAAAAGACATATATATTACATGTTACAAACATATTATATATGAGAAATATATCATTTAATTATATAAAACATACATTATGACAGAGCATAAAAGGAATATGTGAAATAGATTATGACTAAACATATCATTAGCAGAACATATCATTTTTAATGAGAAAATGTAACATAAATAAACAAAGAAATTACCTTCTCTCGAAATGTAGATTATTAATCAGTTCTCGTCATTTTTCGATTCAGAATCCGTTTCATACTCTATGTTTTTTTTCCTCTGTAGTCTCAATGCTTCTATTAAATTATTTGATTCATCGTTTAGAGGTCCAAAATCGGTTGATCGTCGGTTACTTTTATTCCAGTATTTTCCTCGATATCTAATTGATAAGCTTATTCGTCTTGAATATTCTATCCATCAAATGTAAATCTTGCCTTTGTTTTAAAAACAGCCAACCAATCTACTTTATCTCTTTGTAGAGATGGATGCGAAGCGTAATAAACTTGAAGAGCTTGTTTGGTAAGTATAAAAGGATCGTACTTATAATAACACGATGTATGCTTTATTTCCATAAGATTATACTTTGGGTGCACGTTGATCCCAAAACCTGGAATGTTGCTGAACCAGTTGCATTTAAACAAAAAAAACTTCTTCTACAGGTCTTGTGAAATATGTTAATTGCAAAACCTGGGTTAACATGCCATAAAGATCATTTAGATCATCGCTACCTTTAACAAATACACCGGTATTGTTAGTTAATTTTTCAACACTGTATTCTTTGGTGTTAAATTTATATCCATTAACGAAGAATATTGGATAGATCTTGACTTTTCTTTTTGGTCCCATAGCTAAATGTTTCAATCCTTCATCGACCACATAATTTGTCGTGTGTTAAACATAACTTGAAAACCAAGTAGTGAAATCTTTGCCGATATAGCCATTTGGATGTTGTGATTCGTAAATACTGCAATTATAGAAGAAATTTTGCATTATAATTAACACATATGTGTGCATATGTGTATATACGCATATGTAGATGATATAATGCATTAAGAACAATATATATATTACCTAACAAATGGTGCAACTTCTATACAATTGAGAATAATATATGTATGAGCTACATGATAATCTTTATCGTCCAACCTTAATTCCACACATTTACTAGTAGGTCGGCCATGTTTTTTAAAAATAGATAAGTCGCTTGACAATCATCTTGACCAACGCATTCATCGTTACGCGTAGCACTTTCAAACGATAAGTTCATATGATTACTAAAATAATGAGAGAAAAAATGAAGTTTATTTTTCGATATATGATTTGCGAATTGGACCTTCAACTCGTGCTATCTATCTCACTTTTTTTATTTAGATGATTTAAGTACCTATTAAGAATTATTCCAAATTAAAATTTATTTATACATGTAATTAAACTAATATTTAATATACTAAACATTAATACCTCTCAAATGGATACATCCATCCATATTGCACAGGCCTTCGAAGACTTTTACATGGAAGATGAACAGGTAAATGCTCCATTACATTAAATAAAGCTAGAGGAAATATTTTCCCTATTTTGCGAAGCAGTATAGGGATTTCTTCCTCAAGTTTACATAGATGATCAACTTTTAACGTAGTAGAACAAAGATCCTTATAAAACAAACTAGGTTTGTTACAACTGTCCAAACTTTTACGGGCAACAGTTCTTTAAAAGCAATGAGTAACAAATTTTCCATCATAATATGACAATCATGGCTTTTCATCCCACTAAGTCTGTTGATCTTATAGTCGACGCATCTAAGAATATTGGAAAAATTACCATCAGGAAATCTTAATCCTTCCACCCATTTTAAAAGTATTTTTAGTTGGTTATTGTCTAACTCATGGCATGCTTTTGGTTTTTTGTGTCATTTGGCTTAATATAAAGCTCAGGGTGATTACATATTGCTCAATATCGTGTCTTGATTTCAAATCATCCTTTGTCTTTCCCTTAACATTAAAATTGTATTAAAAACGTTGTCAAACACGTTTTTAACGTTGTGCATCACAATAATATTGTGATGAAGTAGTAGATTTTCTAATAAGATAACTCCTAAAATATACTTTGTTTGCACCAATTACAAATCGTTGATTTACCTTAAATATCAATTTGTTGTTCGGTTTCATGTATCTTTGATAAACCCTTTACAATTTCATATATCTTCACTTGACCAAACCGTTGGTGGTTGCAAGGGTTCGTGTCTATTAGCTGTTAAGTTTTTTTGTCTCTTCTAAAAGGATGATTCATATGGAGAAAACACAGATGACAATCAAACCACGAAATTATCCTTCCATGTGGTAAAGAAAATGCTCTTGTTTCCTCTCTGCAATAAGGACAAGCTAGGTGACCAGCCATACTCCACCCTAAAAGCATTGCATACTTAGGAAAATCGCCAATAGTCCACAAGAAAGAAGCAAACATACGAAATTCTTTTTTCTGAGATGTCGTATGTTTCAACTCCTTCATACCATAGTGATTTAAACTATTCAATCAACGGTTGTAAATAAACATTGATTCCTTGTGTCGGACCATCAGGGCCGGGGACGACAGTTGTGAGAAACATATATGGAGTTTTCATAGACATCCATGGAGGTAAGTTATAAGGTGTAACGATTATAGGCCAAGATGAATATTTAGAACCAGATTAAGAAAATGGTGAAAATCCATCTGTACATAAAGCAAGTCTAACATTACATCTCTCCGCTGCAAAATGGGATATTTTTTATCAAAATGCTTCCATGCTTCCCTATCAGCCGAGTGAATTAACATGCCTTCTTCCTATGTCCTAACATTGTGACATCTCATATGTTGCGAGGTTGCAAAAGATGCATATAACCTTTGAAGCCTTGGAGTAATAGGTAAATAATGCATACGCTTATACGGGACTTCCTTTCCCTTGTTCTTACTTGGTTTGTACCTTTTCTGATCACATATTTTACAATTCCTAAGTTTTATATCTTCTTTCCAAAACAACATGCAACCATTTAAACATGTATTTATTTTTTGATACGGTAAACCAAAAGCCAACATAAGTTTTTTCACTTCATAATGATTTTCACATATTAAATTATCGGGAGGCATATGCTGCTTCGTAGTTTTTACAACAGCTATAAATCCAGCTTCTGTGAGGTTGTATTTAGATTTAATAGCAATGTATTTTGCAGTTACTGATAATTGGGTACCGCTTGTACAGCCTTCCCAAAGGGGTTTCTTCGCGGAATCCAATAAATCATAATTTTTTTTATCTCCAAAATTTTGTTCTTCTTCAACGTTAACATCGTCATCAACAAATTGGGTGGTAGGGAACATTGAATGTGCTGCATCTTCAACCATATGTTCAATGAGATTCGTCGTAACAATTTCATTACTCACTACCTCCTATGACGGTACAGGATTAGGTATTACTAGTTCTCCATGACGATCCCATACCAAATAGTTCGGCACGAGACCGTATTGATGCAAATGAACTCTAACCATTTCTGATATCAAATGCTTCAATAATTTGCACCTACTACATGGACAACGGATTTCTTCGTCATTTCCATTACACTTAAAGCGAAATCAATAAATACGTGTACACCATTATTAGAATGTTGACTTATTGAGCCTCCAATTTCCCTTCGTTGTTGATACATTCAACTTCGATCAATAAAATAATTGATCATCTCTTTGATGACCCACACTCAGCACCGTCTGAATCCGACACCAAACAACATGTGTCCTACATGGAGCGCACCGATTGCAGATGATCATGAGAAAGAAAAGAGAGGGTGAGAAGAAAGAGATAAGAAAGAAGAAGAGAAGAGAAGAAGAAGAGAGAGAAGCAGAACCAAAACAATACAGAATCTTATATCGCAGCGGAATAACATATAATATAGATCAATAATCTTTGCAAAAATAAACTGTAATATACATAAATCAATATCAGAGTACACAATAAATAATCATCAGCTCAGACAATTATACTAACTTGTCCTCGCAAATGCTGATAATTTACAATAACAACAATGTAAAGCAGCGGAAATAAACAGATACGTGTATACGACATGAAGATCTCCAGCTCACCTGTTGAAGCTCCAAAAGCACCAAACCTAAACCTGTAAATATACTCGGTCTGACCCGATCATTGAAAGAGAAGAACTCTCGGATCAGTCTGGTAAACCAGCATGATAAAAACACATCTCAACTGAATTGTTTTAACTTTATAAAAGATGTTCTTTTTATCAAAAGAAAGGTATCTCGTAAGACACGCCCACACATAAACACGGACGTGTTTTTCCCTTATGATAACCAAAATCTTTCTATATCAAATCACGTTATATTATAATAGTGTCTATTATACAAATAATAATCAACATAGCTGAAATTGTTACCATTATTAAATTCCAGCAATACAAGGCTCTACAAACAAAATGAAAGGCACGCAGTGGATTTTGGGTTCCATACAAATGACTACGTGAAGGGACCACCTTTCCGATAACTTGGTACAAATCTAGAGGGATGTACTTGTTAGGAACTGGAGATAGTGATTTTGATGACAACAACCTTTATAACTTATTTTATTATAACTTATATACTAACACTATTGTCTAGATATATATGAATGTTATTATGCAGGATATATATAAAGCATGGACTGATTATTGAAGATTGTATAGTATAATGATCAAGAATGAAGAAATCAAGTTTGAAGACTCATGAGTATCGAGATCAAGATTTAAGATAAGTGTCTATTTTTGTTAAACTTCATAATACATGGAAATCTTCATTCCAAATTTCATTTGAGATGGAAGCCATTTATACCTTCTTAGTGGCTTACAATCCCATGACAAGTAGCTTATAAACCTACGACAAGTGGCTTACAAACCCAGGAACATCCTAGTTTTGTACAAGTTCTCGAGTCCTGATGTGATGAAATATTCTGCAGGAAGAAGCTTGCAAAACTACTTCGAAATGATTTTTCAAAATGATTTTCCAAACTGCTTTTCGAAATGTTTTAGCTTTGAAAATTATCTTTTCAAAATGATGTTTAGCCTTAAAATATTCTTTGTTTTTGTTTTTAAATAAACTCTTGTTTTAAACTTCGTTTGTTTTTAAAAACTATCTTCTGATTTTTAAATATTCTTTATAATATATATACTTGAGATTTAAAATCAAATTTATAAATATACATTCTAAAAATATATTTTTCTACTCTTATTTATTTTAGAACATAGGAAAATTAGTTTATTTTACTCCAGAATCATTTTATCTTGTTTTCCTTTCAATACCATTTTCAAACTAAATTTTACAATATTTTTAACTAAGGGATGTCAACATCATGAGATACCCCATGTCGACATGGTGGTCGTTAAATTCAAAAGTTTCAATTTTCAAAGAAGTGTCTATTCGTTTGAACCTCTTCACGAATGGTTATGACGTTACTGGTCTATAAATAGCCTTCACAAGCAAATTTTTTAACTAACTATTTTCTTCACTCCTTCTTCTCCACAAATCCATATTCTAAAATTTTCATATTTTTAAGATCGTGTCGAAATTCTGCCGAATTCTTAAGTGAATCAAATTAGAATCTCATTCTTATTTAATTCTCTGCCCTCTCTCGAAGATCAAAGTGTTATTCGGAGTTATAGGATCAATTTGTAATCAAAAATTTATCGAGTCTATCTATAAGGTGTGGTTGTGCCTGGAAATCAATTGGGTGATCTTGTGTCTCGTAAATCAAGAGAGTTTTCTCCAGACTCGAATACAGGAGGGTACCTCAAGGCCTTTAGAAATTGAGGATTGTAGTCTCGATATAGGTATAATAAAAATCTTTACGAGATGTTTGCCTTGGTGCAGGACTGGACGTAGGGTAACTCCGAATCAGTATAAAATCCGATGTGCTTTTTCTTTTACTGCTTTTTATTTACTTTCTGCATTTGTGTTTGATTATGTGATTATTTTGTAATTAAGTTCTGCATTTGTTTGTGTCATAATTTTAATACAGTCCATATAAGTCTAAGAATCCATTAAACACTATTCACCCCTCCTCCAATGTTAAATTAGCCTTAAGATCCTTAATCCGCACTCCCTTTCAATTGGTATCAGAGCATAGGTTTTCATCGTTTTCATAATCTAAAACTTAAAAAGTTAAAAATGGAATTTTAGGAAATTTTGTTAATACTAGTTTGAATTTATGCATTTATCAAAGTATCATAAGTCTACATATAGTTTTATGAAAAATCAAGTTATCTACCGAATTGGTTTATTATGCAGGAACAGACATGTTACATGGCTTTTGAAGAATCAACAACCAATGGACAAACTGTGCAAATTGAGAAAGATAAATGGATACTTGATAGTGGATGTTCAAGGCATATGACTGGAAATCCCGAGATATTCAATGACATTATATATCAAGATGGTGTATTGGTCAACTTTGGAGATAACTCAAAAAGATATGTGATTGGCATCGGCAATGTCGGTAACTCTAAAACTCCTCTTATTTATGATATTTTGCTAGTTAGGAATTTAAAACATAATTTGCTTAGTATAAGTCAACTATGTGATAAAGGATTTAAAATTAAATTTGGAAAACATAAATGTCAAATCGAAAATAATAAGTCAAATATTATCTTTGAAGGAATTAGGAAGAAATACATTTACATCCTTAGTATGAAAGTTTCAAATGATAACCTATGTCTTTTGGATAATACAAGTGTCCCTTGGATTTGGCATAAAAGATTTGGTCATTTAAATTTTAAACTGTTATCTATGTTATCAAAACTTGAGTTGGTTAGAGGTCTTCCCAGGTTAAACTTTAAAGTAGATTGTATATGTGATGCTTGCCAATTAGGAAAGTTTAAGAAAAGTTCATTTAAATTAAAAGATATGATTTCTACTTCTAAACCTCTAGAATTATTTCATTTAGATTTATTTGGTCCATCTCAAGTTCAATCAATTAATTACAATAAATATGTTTTTGTAATTGTAGACGATTATTCTAGATATACTTGGACAATTTTTCTTAAACTTAAAAGTGATGCTTTTGAATTATTTAATAATTTTTCTAAAAGAATTCAAAATCAACTTTCTTTAAAAATAGAAACTATTCGTAGTGATCATGGTGGAGAATTTGAAAATTAAAATTTTGAGAATTTCTGTAGCCAAAAAAAATATACTCATAATTTCTTTTTTCCAAGGACTCCACAACAAAATGGAGTGGTAGAATGTAAGAATAGAACGATTCATGAGTGTGCTAGAACAATGCTTTTTGATAATAACTTACCTAAAAACTTTTGGGCTGAAGCAGTCGCTACAGCTTGTTATATATTAAATAGGATTTTAATTAGACCATTAACTAATAGAACACTATATGAATTACTTTAAAATAAGAAACCCATAGTAGATTATTTTAAAGTTTTTGGTAGTAAGTGTTTTATTCTTAATACAAAAGATAATTTATTTAAATTTAAACCTAAATTTGACAAAGGTATCTTTATCGGATATTCTAATAGAAGTAAAACATTTAGAGTTTATAATTTAAGAGCTAACACTATTGAAGAAACAATGCATGTATCTTTTGATGAAAATTTAAAGATACTGTACAAATAGAAGATGAAGAAGATTTTGTAACTTTAAATAATGAACCTAATGAAACTAATTGTGAAATCATTCAACCTAATAAAAGTAGTAGGCTATTAAAAGATCTTCTTGTGAAAAATATACTAGGAAATATTGAATCTATAGTTAAAACAAGAAATCAACTAAATAGTTTGAGTAATGTAGCTTTTATATCAACCAATGAACCTAAAAATCCAAAGGAAGCATCATTTGATGATTCATGGATTCTTGCTATGCAAGAAGAATTGAATCCGTTCACCAGAAATGATGTTTGGAAACTTGTTCCTAGACCTGAGGATAAAAGTATAATTGGAACAAAATGGGTTTATAAAAATAAAATGAATGAACTTAGTGAGATCGTGAGAAATAAAGCTCGTTTAGTCGCGCAAGGTTATTGTCAAGAAGAACGAATTGATTATGACAAAACCTTTGCAACCGTATCAAGACTAGAAGCTATCAGGATTCTACTTGCTTTCGTAAACTACAATAATTTCAGGTTATATCAAATGGATGTTAAAAGTGCTTTTCTAAATGGTTTTGTAAAAGAAGATGTTTATGTTGAACAACCTCCACTTTTTGAAGATAATAAATTTCCAAATCATGTATATAAATTAAAGAAAGCTTTATATGGTCTGAAACAAGCTCCTAGAGCCTGATGTGAAAGACTAAGATCTTATTTACTACACTCTGGTTTTAAAATTGGTAAAATAGATACAACTCATTTTATTAAAAGAAACAAAAATTATATTCAATTAGTACAAATATATGTAGATGATATAATAGTTGGGTCAACTAATAACACAATGAATAAAGAATTTTCAAATATAACGACTAAAGAATTTGAAATGAGTCATATGGGATAACTGAATTTCTTCTTAGGACTTCAAATCAAACAATTAGATAAAGGAATTTTCATTAGTCAAGAAAAATATGCCAAGGATTTAATTAATAAATTTGGATTGACCACTTCTAATGGGAAACCAACTCCAATGACAATTAATGTAGCTCTAAGTAAAGAAGATAAATCAAAAGATGTTGATCAAAAATTATATAGAGGAATGATTTGTTCGCTACTTTATATAACAGCAAGTCGTCCTGACATCATGCATAGCGTCTGTCTCTGTGCAAGATAACAATCTCAACCTAAAGAAACTCATTTAAAAGCTGTTAAAAGAATTTTATGATATGTAAAATATACTTTAGATTATGGTTTATTTTACCTTAAAAATGATGTATTTGATTTAGTTTCATATTGTGATGTTGATTACGCTGGTTGTAAATCAGACCGAAAAAGTTCAAGTGGAACTTGTCACTTTCTAGAACATTCTCTGTTTTTCTGGTTTAGTAAGAAGCAAAACACTATTTCCTTGTCAACAACTGAAGTAGAATATATATCTGCTGCTTTGGCTTGTTCTCAAGTTATATATATGCTACAAATTTTAAAAGATTTTGGATTAATTATAACTAAATCACCTATTTATTATGATAATACTAGTGCAATAAACCTATCTAAAAATCCAACTCATCATGCTAGAGCAAAACATATTGATATTAGACATCATTTTCTTAGAGATAGTATAAGTAAAGAAGTCGTAACTCTTGAATATATTAATACTGAAAAACAAATTGCTGATATATTAACAAACCATTAAATGAACAAAATTTTACTAAATTTAGGAGAATTAGATATATGTTCATTAGCTGAAATATAGATTATAAATAATACAAGTATAGTTAATAATTAATATAAATAAACATTTCTCAAAAATTGAACTAGGCATGTCGACATGACCCATCTCCTTATATCGACATACAGGCCGAGATTTTCAAATCTAAATTTCCCTCTAAAAGAAGTTATTTGGTTATATATTTATATTTTGACTTTTACTCCTTTTCTCTTTTCTATTCTCTATAATAAATAGCAAATTAATGGCTTCGTCCTCTAATAATGAACCTTCTACACCTACTTCTCCTTATTCTGGTCCTTTTCAATGTTCCATACATGTACGAGTCATCAAATTACAAGAGAAGATGAAAGATTTGCTTCAAATGATGATGGAAATTCAAGTGAGTCAACTGCGAATGGCTAAAGAACAAGATAGGCAAGACAGAATCCTTAGGAATTTATAAAAATTCCTTGTGGATAACCATGCCAATCCCATTGTCATCGAAGAATCATCACAAGCCATGGGTTCTGAAGAAGAAGAGCCTCTAGATGAACCACAAGAGGATCAAGAAGAAGAATATCCTCTGCCGGAACCGGATGTTCATATGAACGAAGACGATGCCGTGATTTGCGTTAGAGAGGTCCTTTTTGATGCTAATGGAAACTTGGTTGAACAACATGTTTCTTTTGTCTCCACTATCCAAGTTGTTTGGTCTATAAATCATCAATAGTTAAGGGTCCTCATTAAGCGTTTTTTTTTTCTTGATTGTATATTGGTTTGTTAATTTGTATATAAGTGTTATCTTAATTAATGTTCTTCTAAAAACAATTTTTGGCGTATAAAATCTTGAATTCCATTTAACTTAGGATGTTATATTTCTCTCATACATAGTTATTATTCGTATGTCATATGTTTGTTTATCTCATTTTTTTGTTGATGACAAAGAGGGAGAAGTTATATAAAATAGTAGGCTTGGAGTAAGGGGGGTTGTTGGTGTAAGAGGGAGTTATGGTATGATCGAAGTGGTAAGTATATTTTATAAGGGTGTCATCATCAAAAGGGTGGAGATTGTTAGGAACTGGAGATAGTGGTTTTGATGAGAACAACCTTTGTAACTTATTTTATTATAACTTATATACTAACACTATTGTATAGATATATATAAATGTTATTATGCAGGATATATATAAGGCATGTACTGATTATTGAAGACTGTACAGTATAAAGATCAAGAATGAAGAAATCAAGTTTAAAGACGCATAAGTGTCAAAATCAAGATTTCAAGATAAGTGTCTAATTTTGTTAAAACTTCATAATAGCATGGAAATCTTCATTCCAAATTTCATTTTGGATGGAACCCATTTCTACCTTCTTAGTGGCTTACAAACCCACGACAAGTAGCTTACAAACCTACGACAAGTGGCTTACAAACCCACGAACACCTTGGTTTTGTACAAGTTCTCGAGTCCTGATGTGATGAAATACTCTGTAGGAAGAAGCTTGCAAAACTACTTCAAAATGGTTTTTCAAAATGATTTTCAAAACTGCTTTTCAAAATGTTTTAGCTTTAAAAATTATCTTTTCAAATGATTTTCAAAACGATGTTTTAGCCTTAAAATATTCTTTGTTTTTGTTTTTAAATAAACTCTTGTTTTAAACTTCGTTTGTTTTTAAAACTATCTTCTAATTTTTAAATATTCTTTATAATATATGTACTTGAGATTTAAAATCAAATTTATATATATACATTCTAAAAATGTATTTATCTACTCTTCTTTATTTTAAAACATAGGAAAATTAGTTTATTTTATTCTAGAATCATTTTATCTTGTTTTCCTTTCAATACCATTTTATAAACAAATTTTACATTGTTTTTAAATAAGGGATGTCGACATCATAGGATACCCCATGTCGACATGGTGGCCGTTAAATTCAAAAGTTTCAATTTTCAAAAGAAGTATCTATTCGTTTAAATCTCTTCACGAATGGTTATGACCGTTACTGGTCTATAAATAGCCTTCACAAACGAATTTTTTAACTAACTATTTTCTTATTTTCTTCACTCCTCTTCTCCACAAATCCATATTCTAAAATTTTCATATTTTTAAGATCGTACTGAAATTCTGCCGAATTTTCAAGTGAATCTAATTAGAATCTCATTCTTGTTTGATTCTCTTCCCTCTCTCAAAGATCAAAGTGTTATTCAAAGTTATAGGATCAATTTGTAATCAAAAGTTTATCGAGTCTCTCTATAAGATGTGGTTGTGTCTGGAAATCAATGGAGTGATCTTGTGTCCCATAAATCAAGAGAGTTTTCCCTGGACTCGAAGACAGAAGGGTACCTCAAGGACTTTAGAAATTGAGGATTGTAATCTCGATATTGTATAATAAATATATGTACAAGGTGTTTGCCTTGGTGCAGGACTGGACGTAGGGTAACTCCAAACCAGTATAAAATTCGGTGTGTTCTTTCCTTTTACTGCTTTTTATTTACTTTCTGCATCTGTGTTTGAATTTGTGATTGTTCTGTGATTAAGTTCTGAATTTGTTTATGTCATAATTTTAACTTAATCCATATAAGTCTTAGAATCCATTAAACACTATTCACCCCCTTTTAGTGTTAAATTAGCCTTAAGATCCTTAATCAGCACTCCCTTTCAGTAACTAGGGTTGAGATACTCGGCGTCTAAACTAACACAAGACCGGCCTACCCATTCCTGGATAGTACCAAATATGCCATCACTCCCGCCGTTCCCGACCTAAACTCTATGGCCACAAGCATACATCAACAATAATCAGATACACGACGTCATAGCGTGTAAAGATATATCTGAAAGAGTGATGACATCTCCTAATGGGAGCGACCCACTTAGCCTTGCGCTTCTATCTCTGTTTCAGTCATTTTCCGAGGAGTGAGGCCAAATAGGTACCGATTACCTTTCATATATTGTATATCACGTCATCTTTGAATGCCACATTGTCATTTCCGTTGACTACTAATTGCCTTCGTCAAAAATACAACTCTTGAGTATGTACTTCTCAAGCAGGGTGTAAGCTAAGAGAAGTTGCTTTCTCCACTAACATATGATGTACATTTGTAAAAACCAATGTACATAATGCAATGTCAGACACACTCTAGGAAAAGAACAAATCGAAGGTACTCTCCTACCACATCCTATCGGATTAGTAGCGATAACCCTTGCAATGGATATTCCATGAAGAGACTACTACTATTAGATGTATATTGGGATTTTAACCCCAAAAGATCAACAAGCAATCCTTCACTATGAAAATCCTAAGTATCAATATCATCGACCAACCTGCACAATCGTAGTATAAATGTTGGTCCGAAGTGGTTTTCAGATAAATCTGATCCCGATCTCTTTGCACCACCAACGCAAAAGCGTTTCTCGACCTCACATAGAAACTAAGTCTCGTAGACTTATCACGTCTCCAACTTTCAACTTGCTATCCTTCGGCCAAGAAGAAATCTTGATAAATTGGAGTATTCAATCTGTACTACACAAATCAACCTTTTCAACACAAACGATAACAACCCTACACAATCAGTTACGTACTAAGTGTATGACTAATTAGTTTCTACATCAAGTAGAGAAACTAAAATGGTCAAATTTGATAGTCGGTTATTTAACTGTGACGAACTGGATTTTTCGCGCTAGAAAATCGACATCCATACTTCATATCGTATTCGAATGCCGTAGATTCGACCGTTCAAATCCGATTCGCCGGAGCTTATAACAACATTAAGTAAATAACACAGCGGAATAAAAGAATAATACATTGATATACAACTTTGATACAATATCTGATACAACAGATGATCCAATAGATATCAATATACATCAGAGATATGATATAATAGAATAGCAACAGAAAAGGGAAATAGATAACATCTAGCAGCGGAAAAATATAACTCTAAGATAGTCTTCAAGGAAGGACTCCAGCAGTAGCACGAACTCCCAATAACGATGCACAAAGATAAGCAAGTCTCGTCCACATCCAAAGACTGAACTAGCTCCAGATAACCTACTAAACCTGACTATCTGAAAAACCCAACTCTAGACTGCTCGTGTAGAAAATTTTGAGCATCTAGAGTTTAGGAAAGAAACAATAAACTCCGGATCAGTCATGGGACTGGTGTGAGCAACAAAAACAGTTTATCTTTAAAAACAAACAATGAAATATTTTAAAATCAATTCGCAATGCTTTTTAGAAAATGAGACTACCATAAGGCCTCCCGCACACACACACAATGCAAACGCAGAATCGGAGGAGATTTCTCCTTATGATAGTCAAAGATGCTTGATACGCATGAAAAAGAAACATTTGATATTATTACTAGTGCATAGTGTAGTAAAAAATCATTTCGAAAGTAAAGATATAAATCTTAGCCAACATAGACATTTCGAACTATGCCTACTATAGCTACCATCCAAACAGTGGGGCGCCACCATAAGTAGATGGCAGGTAATACAACTAAAACCGTACAAGGTACGTATTTGAAGAATGGATTTCCAACAAATGGTCGGGCAAAGGAACTTCCCAAACCCCGAAATGGAACGCCTCTGGAAGGACGTCCCCGAGCATCCCAAATGGATCTCTGCCAAACAAGGCCGGCTACCCCTTTCCCAGGCAGTAAGAAACCTCAGATATACCACCCCCGGTCCTTTTGGACCTTTATACGAGGCCTCGATTCCAACAACACCACACAATAATAGATATAGTGTATCCACATGAGTAAGTATCTGGGCTCCATACCATGATACTACCCCTTTCCAGAAGGAATGGTCCCCTAGGGAAGCTATCCCTGAAAACCTTGCCGCACAATTCTTGTTTCGACCATTACCGGTTTGTGAGGCTCGACGAAGTCTCGTCCACAAAGCCATGCTTTGGTACAAAGCCATGCTTTGGGTCAACAAATGATCAAAGTAATGATCACAAAGATAAATGATCAAACAAATGATCATATCACAAATGATCAAACAATGATCATTTCACAGCAACACTCAGCATGCCACATTACCAAGATGGGAATATATCGCTGATAACCTTCAACTACATAACCTCTGAGCTCGTACGTCTCAGAGAAGGGTGTTAAGCTAAGTGAATAAATTCTCCGCCACCAACAGAAATATATTCGAAAGAAACCAGCTTTATATCTCAAATTGTAATGTCATACATAACAATCCATTCAAGTCTGTTCTGGGTTCGAACAGAACCGAAGGCACTTCCAAAGAAGTCCTTGCAATCCGGGTATTCACAATCCCGATCGGATTTCCCATCACTTAGGGAGTCTCTATACCGGCGCGACTTGGTGCAGAGACAATCGATAGGTCATCCTATCGCTCTCGCAAATACTCGGTCTTCACCACCGGTCTTCAAATGCCATCCATAACGTCAAATCACATATTCGGAATGGGTTATACGACACAAAGGTCTTTTCCCGGCTAAACCGAATAGTGAGCGAAAATATTTAAAACATATGGATATGGGATTTCAATTAAGTCACAACTTAATAATTCAAAACTTTTTTTCAAATGGTTTAAACAAATTACCATTTTCAAATCTTTAAACAAAAGATTTTTTTCCATAAAGTTTACTCAGTTTCACAAAGATTTATTTATATATTTCAAAACAATTCGCATTTCAATTGGATTAACTTGTTTTAAAATCTTTAAATTAAAGATTAAACTTATAGCTTTCAAACCGTTTCCATAACTTGGAAAATCATTTTCATTTTTAACTTGAAATCCTTTTTAACGAAATTTGGAAGTTCACTATTCATATGAAAGCTTTTATTATTTGAAAACGAATTTATTTTAGAAAGACCCAATTTTATTTACACAAGTTAAAGCCTTTGAAATTAAATTCAAATTCCCAAATCAATACCTTTAAAATAGTTTAACCTATATAACTCATTTATAAGTTGAATAGCCTTTCTAAACCCTGGTTTCCAAATTATGGAATTCAATTTCAAATATTGAATTCAAATTTAAATTAAAATATTTAAATTTCAAACTCAATCAAGTTACTCAAAATAAATTTCATCTTTCAAATTCCATTTTCAAAAGCTTTTCACTTTAAACCCAATTCATATCCAACCATTTGAATTCTAATATTCAAATTTAAAACTATTTCAAAATCTGTGACTTAATTGATTTCCTCGTGAAATCCATAATTGTGTGTGTATGGTGTGGTCTAGGGGTTTAACACAATATGCAACATCATTCAATCATTACAGATCAAATCACAGAAATATAGTTGATAAGCGATATAAACTATAACGTTTATCTTCATTCATGGATTCACAGATAATATATAGATGTATCATCAATAAATGAATAAATTATACATACCACAATTTACAGAATAAAATATCACAGGTCAGATAGGACAATCAATTCAAGGCACCTCATACAATACAATCATTCATAAGTAAGGTCAAGCATTTGATAATTATTTATAAACAGGATTAATTAAATTAATTTCCAATTATATTTATTTACTTATGAATTTATTTTCCAATTCTGATTAATTAATTCCAATCATTTGATATAAATTAATTTGTCAAACACTTTAATTAATTAAATTATTCTTATTAATTAAATCAACCCTTTAAACCAATTTCATAATTAATTACCTTTAATTAATCAAAAGATCCAAAATTTATTAATATAAGCGATTAATCCTTAATTACTTTCATTTAGTAATTACATTTAAACAATTCATAATTGATTATCTAAATTAATTAATCCAATTAATTATTAAAATTAATCACCTTAATCAATACTTAATGATCCTTAGTTAATTATCTTCATTAACCAATAACATTTCTTAGTCACTTTCTTAAGAAATTATCTTAGATTGGTTCATTTTTAATCATTTCTAATTAATTTAATTTATAAATAAAATAAATCATTCTTTAATTACCTTATTGATCAAATCATTTAATACCTTAATTATCTATAAGATAATTTATTTCTTTATTAATGACTTAATTAATATTAAGGTGTAAAACATTACGCTTTTGAATTTAAATTAAAATTTCATTTTGAATTTAAGATTCAAAATGATTTATCATTTAAAACTCTTAAATATAATTATAAAACTCTTAAACAATGTAAGGTATATTGTTTACTTATATATGAAGCTTATATAAGAAAAGTTTTAAATTAGATTACTTAATTTTTATTTAAAATTAAGCTATTAATCATTTAACTTGCAAATTCAAGTTAAAAACAAATCATATACTTTCATTCAAAACCCTTTTATATAAAAAAAAGTTTATCAAAATTTAAGTGTAAACATTTGTTTGAAAACAAATCTATTTTTTTTAAAAAAAAATATTTAATATAAACTTGCTAAAAAAACACTTTCCGAATTAAACTGATTTTAAATTCCAGATTTTAATTCAAGAAAACTTGAATCCATATTTTTAACTTTGATTTAAACTTGATTTTTATCTTTGTTTATAAACATTGATTTAAACTATTTTTTTAAAACTTTGCCTTTCATTTAAACTAGCTTTTACATTTTATTTGAATTTTTAAAACAGGGCAGCAGGTCTCAAAAAAAAATGTAACAAACAAAAAACCCGAGGCGACATTGAAAAACTTCGAGTCCAAACCACCTTTACTTTGAGAAATTCACGAAACAACTCGGGTAAACACTCGAGTACAAATTCACTGCTCCACTCATCTTCACCAGAAAACTAAACTGCCCCGTGCACGTGCACCGTGATTTTGGCCATCTCCGGCCACCACCTCCACTTGCTTCACATCACCCATCATCATCAGAGATGATCATGACCCCCAGAAGACATCACTCTAGCTCGAATCAAGATCGAGCTCTCGATTCAAAACTTGGAACTGAATATGAACATTAGGTCGAAACCTGGAACATCAAGGCACGCCACCCCCAAACCTGAAAATCGCGTCGCCTCCGCAACCTCGTCCACCAGAACCATTGAAATTCCAGCCATGCACTCGTCTACGACCAAGCTACCCTCTCTCGAAACCCCATGGCACTCGATCAACTAGGGGAAGAGAACGAATCAACATATTCTACCCAGTAAAAACTAGGGTTACAGACCCAAATCCACGTCGCTCTCCTCCAAAACGATTTGATAATTCTTCTTGACATTTTTCCCTTAATCTACGGTCATCAAACTAGCTTTAGACCAAACCCCGAGTCCTACAAATCAGTGAATTACCAGGGACTCACGAATTCCCTTTATTTGATCCAACCCAAACTACACCTTCAATGCTTAACTAAAAATAGAGATTCTTGTTTCAAAAATCAAGTTTTAGTCATAGCAGTTGATTCACATACCTGAACTCATGAATTTTAAAAATTAAATTTTAACTTATTTAAGTTTTTCACATTGGTTTTATGTTTCCAGAACCCGTACAAGTTGATTCTTTTTAAACAGATTTTTTTTAACATAAGGCTATGTTATAACAATCATTTTACAGTATATAAACACATTTTCATATTTAATTCAGGCATAAATCAATCAATAAGATATAAATATACTTAAGCATTTATTAGCACCTAGATTTATAGAACATAATTTTTGAATGAAATTTGAGGCTGGGAACACAACAGGAAATACACAGTATACACACACTTGCATATATACACAGATAATGCCTGAAATTCATATGAACATATTGTTTCAAGGAGTAGCATGCAATCCATATTTAATTTAAGATTTTGAAAATGATGTTACTCACCTTCTTCTTTCAAAAATAGTAACAGTGCCTTTAATTTGCATAAGCTTGAGAAATGCAAGCTGAAACCCCCCTTGATCTCTGGTTTTAAATGCAGTTGTATTTTGTTGAAGTTTTGTTTTAGTTTTTTTTATTTTGTTTACTTCAGTTTTACTTGGCTTGATGAATGAACTTAGAGGGAGAATTAATAAATAAGGAGAAGGTGTATAGGTATATACATATAAAAGGATAGTTGTACAGGTGATGTTATTTTGTACAGTGTGATGTTTTTGCACAACATAGGACAGAGATACATTTCTATATGGAGGCTGAAGATCTTGTATCGTGGCTGATGTATCTTGCTTTTGTGCTAGTGTACTGGTTACAGTAGATGCATGTTCCCCCCATGCCTACATCCTTATCCCATTTTCCTCCATGTACATAGATATTTTCATTTTATTGTTTTCTTTATGAAGCTTTCATGTATATATTTTTATTTGTTTGTATTGTTACATACTTATCCTATTTTGCTGTGTCTTATTTTCCCTTCTCAGCCTCAACACTTATACTTTGTTTATGTTCTTTCTTTTCTTTTCTCATTTGAGTGTATTACTTTGTCATTTATTTGTTTGATTTATTTCTTGGTTTTCTTATACAAGTTAATTCATATTTATCTACATACATTTGTTCAACTTGAACTATAACATTGTCTATGCTTTGGAATTTAAATGAAATCCAATTATTAATATGTTGTTTAAATTTATTCATGGGTTTACTTATATTATTACATAACTATATAATTTGTGTTATGTCCATCTAATTTCTATTTCTAACTTAAGTATTTATTTTATCTTATATACAAATTGTTTTATATTTTATATTTTTTTTTATAGTTTACAAAATTCTAGAATCATTTAATATGTTCATTTCATATTTTATATAATTAAAAATTTACTTAAATATTTGTTTAACATCAACACAAACTTTATTTCCTTGTAAAGTTTAACTATCGACTGTTTTATAATTTTCAAATACTCGATTATTAAAATTTTATTAACATTTTGTATAAATTACCAATTATTACACAATTTTTACTCAAAAATTAAATTAATTGTCGAATTAAAATAAATTAAAACTCGGGATCGTTACATTAACTATCAAAGCAACAAACAAAATCTAGCACATACGTAGTCACTGGGCCTGATTTCATTAATCGTTTATTAAATAAATCACTTTCCAAATCATTCACTTCAAATATCTTTAAAAATATAATATTCAAAACCATTTCACTTATTGAATATTTGGAAAACATTTTTATGTACTTATTTTAATAATAAGTAAACGTACAAATCATTTTAATTTCCAACCATTTAAATTCTCTTTTATAATATCACTTTCCAAAATATTCATTTAATTTAAAGGATTATTCACTATACTAAATCATGGATATAATTCTCTTACCAAATTCATTACTTATACACATTTAATTTAAAGAATTATTCACCGCCCAAAATCGTGAATATAATTCCTTTTATTAAACTTATATAACTTCAAAAATCACTTAAATAGCCTTTTTGAATCGAAATCATTATTTTAGTATTTTAGATTTCCAGAAATAGGCTCAATGCTACAACAGCACTAAATAAGTCGATTCACATGGATAATAACATTCATGGAATCCAATACGACAAAAATCACATGATAACAGCATATATACAATATCTATAAATAAAATCAACACTGGTTAGGAATCCAATTGGATCCTTCCAACCTATCACCTGCAACAAATATACATATGAGAAAAATATGTATAATGTCGGCTTCGAGGTAGACGAACGTACAAATAGCCATCCGCTCATACAGGGGAACATATAGGGTCTAATCTGCTAAAATATGCGCGAATATATCCAAACAACCAATATATATATATATATATATATATATATATATATATATATATAATCATATATCATCCAAATAAGCATCAATCATCATAAATAAATTTATTCTCACTTATATAAAAATATAAGCGAGACAGAGAGATTGACTTTTACTCACTTTGCTTTCCAGTAGTCGTTGCAGCGTTTTATTTCGATTAAAATTAAACAAGTGTCTAACTTAACCAAAAAATTTCATTACTCCAAATCCATCCAAACCAACTCCATAGTGTTCGTGAATACGAACCCAACGCAATTCGTTTCGTGCGAAACAGACCTCGTATGGAAAATGTATGAATTTTATAAGATCACACGAATTTATATACAAATAAATTTACAACTTTTTATATATTAAACATTAGTTAATCGTGGCCATTGGTTTCAATTCCCAAGATCCAGGCCTCCAATTCTCTCTTCCTCTTTACGTACGTCTCCAACAAATTCGTGCTCGCCTAACCCATTTGCACACAACCTTCCTTCATGCGCTGCTCCTCCATCGAACCACTAGCACATGATCAGGAAACACCGCTACGAAGCTCACCACAAACTCCACCTTTGGCCAGAGGCATACTCGACTCGGCCCCACCTCTAGTTGGGAAAACGCGATTGAACATACGCCTTTCAAAGCCAAATTTCCATTGATCCATCGTGTTCCAGCCGATCACAACCGTTGGATAACTCCAAGCTCTACAACATTGATTTAGAAGTCGAATCACAATTTTTAATGGATTATGAGATAATTGGAAAGAAAGGGACGATTTTCTAGCCGTTCGTGATGAAAGTGGCGGCTAGGGCTGTTTGCCCTAGGGTTTTTGAACAAAGGAAAAAAATGAGGGGCTTTTATAGAAAATTTTCATGCACTATTCATCGTCAATTTTTTCGAACTCCAAACGAAACGTGCCGCCAGGCGTTTATAATGTTTTACCCCTAATCCGAACACAACAGAATATATTTAGCCAATTCCATCGTATTTGGAAGATAGGTTTTCGAATCGAATTGTTTAAATTAAATTTACTTAAATATATTTTTACGCGTTTCAGTTTCGCACGACCAAACCGTAAGTCTGATTGACACGAAATTTGAAATCCTATAATAACTCACTATTACTGATCCAATGAAACTGGTTTCGTCAAAATATGCGACGGTGTCAAAAATGTCTATTTTTGCACGTTAATTAAATATTAAAATTTTCAATTTCTGTAAATTAACTTCTAATTCAATTTTAAAAGTTTACTAATTTTTATTCTAACTCAAATAGAATTTAAAACAACGTTAGAAATTATTTTCATTCATATTAAATTCAAATTTCAATTATTTACACAATTTCAAATATTAAATTAACAATTTAATTATCCAAATAAACCATTATATTTGAAATATAAGTTATTCAACTTATAAAATTTACTTTTGAATATTTAAAATCAACTAGATATTCCAAATTTGAACGACTAAAAAACTGGGTCGTTTCAATCTCTCCTACTAATTAAAAAATACAATATAAATTAAAACCGCATCGACAATTTATTTTTCAGCACAATTTTACAGTTTAATGTTATATTAATTGATCATTGAAACTTTGTTGCTGGGTCATCCTACTTTCCATTACAAACACAGTAACATAACTAAATCTCGTAAATCATTTCATTTCAAACGATTCAACCAAATTTCGACAGCACTTTCCTTTTGTTCCTTGAGTCGTACTCAATTGCGTGTACACAGGGAACGTAAAGAAAGCGTTGTCAAAATTTTGCGAACCATTTAAAATGAAATGATTTACGAGATGTAATTACATTACTGTGTTTGTTTTTTGTCTAATACAGGGAGAAATCAACAAATACTGTATATGATGAATATACATGTCCGTTCTATGACAAATAACGAATACTCACATAACGATCATATACAATACTTATCAGAGGGGCCAAAAAACACTCTAAGGGTTTTATGAATAAAGTATATTACATATTTTATATTTTTTTAAAAAAAATTGGCTTTCGACGTTTAAATTAAATTGATTAACATTTAACTTAAGTTAAGCTACCGTATGCGATAGTTTATCACATACGCACATGTTTAAAACTTTATTTAACTAACCGTACGTTATGTAAAATTAATTATCGTTTTCGACGTTTTAGAAAATGCATAAACTAAATTTTGCTCATCCACACTAAATAACCCGAGGGGCGTAAAAGCACTAGATTATTCAAGTCATGCACACTAATTTCTTATCGCACAAACTAAACAAGTTAGTATTCAACACTTATAGGATAATAACAGTAATTAACATTCAATAAACTACACTACACAATCAATGAGGCATTATAAAAAATTAAACTAACAAACTTATGAAATTATGGTTTATGAATAATACCTAAAATAGAGGAGATTAGGGGTTTGGAGGAGATGGGATTTTGAATTGACGAAGAAGGAGGTGATTTCGACATAATTTCGGACGTTGAAGGTAGAGAAGGAAATGGTGGAAGAAAGGTTTTGGTGATTGAGGGATGAGAGTGCAAATGAATCTGTTTCAGCCTAGGGAAGAAGATAATCGCGAATTTTCGACGGCTAGCAGCGGCCGCGAACGGCACTGTTCCAACGGCTTCCGACGGCTAATTATTTTATTCGTAACAAAGTCCAGAATGTACTTGCCGTTGGAAGCCGTCGGAAGTATTCTGTATGCGGCTGTCAGTACATGTGGTCGGAATATACTGTTGTTCTTGTAATGAGTTGGTACTAGCAATAATAATAATGACTATATATACCACATTATTTGGCTCCATTACCAGACAAAGCTCATAGAAGGTTTGTTTTACTATAAAACAAAAAAATCATATAATTTAAAAGAAAATAAATTAAGGGAACTTTTTTAAAACGTCCTTTTAAGTTTCAAAATACATGGTCATTCCTATTTAAAAATAAGTTTTATAAAACACATCAGCTTTTAGAATAAACATATTTGTAGAAAAATATGCGACTATTTGCACTTTAAAAAAAGTAGAAAGGGAAGTTTGGTCATATAAACATTTGATTAAATTCAAATTTAATACTCGAGAAAAATGGAAAAAATTAATTAATGAAAATACAAATATTGGAGTAATTTAAAATAAATTATTGAGAAGAGTTTTTTTTCTATAAAACTTGAAAATAATGGGCGGATGCTGATTCACACAAAAATTAATTTGTCTTCCCCCTTCACTATAATATGTTTTTCTCTGTTATCTTTTTTCCACATATATTCTACAATTTTTTCTTGTTTTGCTTACCATCTCTAATGCCAAAATATTACGCTTTCTCTCTCTCTTTGTATTGCTATTATGTTTCCTACTATATCCTTTTTTAATGTTTTTAATAATGCAAATGGTGTTTGTCCAATATCATTATTATGTGTTAAACTGAAATTGTTGAAAAACCCCAATATTTTTATTTATACAAAATGTAATAAACTGCAGGTTCCACCACAAGTCATACTAGTTATAATAGTTTTGGGCTCATTTATACGATGCCGATTTTAACACCAGCAACTAGATCGGATTCAATGGTCCTTCCCACAAGGTCATTATGGACTCCATGTAGCTTGGATAAATGAGTATAGCGTAGGGCTATCCATGAGTATTCAAAAAATCCGAAGTTCATTCATATTCGTGTTCGCGCTATGGAAAATTATCTAATATCCGAAAAATGGACACAGATATGGATATGACCATATCCGTACCCGATAATTATCCGTCCGGTGTTTGGCAAGATTATAGTTATTTTTTTTGTATTTTAGCATGTAAAATTATTGTCGTTTACTATTTTATCAAAATAAAAAAATTAATATGTATATAAAAATCAATTTTTACCGTTTAAAGTTATTTTTCTTCGTGTGTGTTATTTTTATACATTTAGTACAAAAATTGATTTATAGTAAATCAAAATTTTCTATTTATTTTTTAGATTTATTGGTTGTAAACTGGTCGAAAAATATCTAATGAATATCTGATATCCGAAAATGATTTCGAATTGGGATACAGATACAACACAATCCATATCAGAAAATATCGTTTATATAATGTAGTCTAAAGTCCCACATTGTACATTATTTCAAACATTTTTTCAGTATAAAATTGCCCCAAACTTGCGGTAAGGAGCAATGTGGAAGCTGCTTGTGTTAGATTGGTTTCCTGTAGCTTTCATCGGCAATTGGGTGAAAATGGCGCACCTGAGCTCTATTTTTACCTTTTAACCTTCATTTACCATTTTTGTGTGGACAGTAAAGATGAAGCAAGAGCAAAATTCAGTTGGAGAATAAGTATATCCACTTCCGCAAAATTTCAATTTGTCTTGCACACGAACAGTTTGGTGAATTGCTTGAATCGAATCATGCGGTATGTACTATTCTCAAAACTCTTTCAAATGAAAATCCAACTCATTGCCCTTGAATATCATCTGTCTACATAGCTATGATGCTATACAATGAAACACATATGTTATTGTCATTGTCAATTTTGCTACCATTTGGGCCATGTTGATGTTGCATTTGGACTTGCCAGATAACTTAGAACATGCAGTTACATGTCTGAATCACATACAAAACGCTTATGAAAGATTTATGTTGCTTTGGGGGAATCAATCTGCTTATTATTTCGTACACCAAATGTAAACCAGTCGTCACGTGCTTCCTGATGTACCCACTTCTAACTCTATTTTAGATGCTCTCTTTAACCATTGTCAAAAAGGTTTATAGATTAGTTGAACAAATGAATGAACCTAACGTTTAAATGAATGGTGTTATGTATAGCAAGCATTCTTATTCATGGTTATCGGATAAAAGGGTTACTGAAACAAGGATTCGATTATCATAAAAGATTTGTTACATATGAAACAATGCTGTATTTTCTAACTCACAGTTAAAAGAGATGAAACAAGGAATAGAGAGTGATATATAATATACTAGTAGATGGATCTTCATAAAATCAATTCCCTTATACTTCACTTAAAAATGCTAGTAGATTCTCTTATCAAATTGTCACTTGAATTTCACCATTTTCTTGTATTATGTTATTCTTATCTATAATAATGAAATTTATAGTGTTGAAGAAGTTGTGGTAAGTGGTTTGTCAGTGTTAAAGAGCTTGAAATTGACTGGAAATTGTGTTATTGGTGCTGGTAAGAGTAATATAATGGTTTGTTTAATATGGAGATTCAGACAATGAGATGGCTGCATTTTGATAAGTAGCATTTTGTTGTGTAGTACTAGCTGAACTGATCATTCTTAAACATATACTGTAATTTAAAATAAATAAATAAATAAAATTGTTCAAGAGACAAAAATAAAAAAATTATATCATGCGGCTGCCATGGTGGAATCTGCAGGATCAAGAGCAGGTTGACTGTACACACTATCAAATTTAGGCTCAATCACATCCTCATCAACCATCATCCCCAGCCTCACAAGGCTCCTGGTAGCAAGAATGTCCTGTGTGTTCATATCATGCATCGCTCTATCCTCCAATCCTTTCACAGCTTCCAGTGCCCTCCCCTTCAGTTCTCCTCCACTTCCATGTTGCTGTCCTAGCAAGCAGTGCCCTACAATCCTCAGTGTTGGCACCAGCAATTCCCAGGGCAGAGGGATCCTCTCCCCTTTCTCCAACCCCTCCTCCTTTGTACTACCATTGCAAGCACCAGCCCAAGCCAAGGCAACGTTGCAAAACTCAACCTTGGATTGAACAGGCATAAGTGCAATCTTAGCATAGTACAGCACTAGGGCCACCCCACGATCCTAGCCCTTTTGGTTGCCCTAACAATCCCATGCAGATCCAAAGCAGATGAAATAACTGCTGTTACGGTCCTCGTTGACTTAGCCTCTTCTACAGTGTTCTTGCTGCTGCCTTTTACTGTTTTCCCTTCTTCACGGTGGTAAGGGTTCTGAACAGTTGAAACATTGTAGGATATGCTTACAACCGAAGGGTTTCCGTCCCTTGCAACGGTTTCATGTGCGTACAGTGCTAATAAGACGGCTTCAAACCCTGCTAGAGGTTGGAAATGCCTGCGAGTAGAGCCGTCAATGAGTATCTAAAAATTGTATAATAGATAGAATTTGTATTTAGTTTGATGATTTCAGAAATCTTATTGAAGAAGAATAGATGTTTTTGATCTTTATTGATGCAACAGTATTGATATAAACTGATATGAATCATTTGTTGCTGAGAGGTTGCTTTATATATACAATACAAAGAGTGATGGGACTTATATTCTCAGCCCAATATTCTCAGCCCAATGTAATAACAAATATAGAAGATGTGTTATATCTGGTTGCAGATACTTATTGCTTCATTTACTCCCCCCCTCAACTAGATACTTGGGTTAGGGTTTCTTTATCTTCCGCGAGCGATTCTGGTGTTTGGCTAAGCTGATTCATTTCTAAACCCTTTTTCTTCTTCAAAACTATTACATCATGTTATTATGCTAAGATTGAGATCCAAACTGCTTTGCTTTGCAGATCTAAAGTAAAAATGACAATAATGAGATGTTCTGTCTGTTACTGCTTCAATTCATCTTCGAGACTTGATCTGAATACTGATGCTACTATAGATCTGAAGAGAGGTGCAGAAAGATTGAACCTTTGTTTCATTCTTCACTGATTGATTCAACCTTTAAGTCTTGTCTGAATCGATGAAAATTCTTTACATATAATGCCTTTGTAAGTATGTCTACTCGTTGGTAAGTTGACGATAAGTGATTCACTTGAAGTTTTCCTCTTTGTATCAACTCACGAACGAAATATAAGTCAATCTCTATATGCTTTGTCCTTGAGTGCATAATTGGATTAGCTGCCATGTAGACTTTACTTTGATTGTTGCACCACAATGTTGGTTTTATCTCTGTTTTGATGTTCATTTCTGAAAGTAATGATTGAATCCAAGTGATTTCTACGACAACACTAGCTATACTTTGGTATTCAGCCTCCGTGCTGGATCTGGAAATAGTTGTTTGCTTCTTTGAGCACCAAGAAATTAGGTTGTTACCTAAGTATATATAGTAGTCTGTCACTGATTTTCTGTCATCAACATCTGTTGCCCAGTCTGCATCTGCATATGCTGTGATGCTTAGTTGTTTGCACTTCTTTAGTATAATACCATAATTTGTTGTGCCATTGAGATATTTGAGTATCATTTTGACTGCCTTCTAGTGTTCTTCATGTGGTTCCTGCATAAATTGTGAAACTTTGTTAACACTGAAAGATATATATGGTCTTGTTATGGTGGAGTGTTGTAGGGCTCCTACAATACTTCTATATTGTTTAATATTTAATATTGGTTCTTCCATGTATTTGGATAGTTGTTGATGGCTGATCATTGGAGTAGGATGAGATTTAGCACTATCCATTTTTGCTTTAATCAGCAACTCCTTGATATACTTCTTTTGGCTTAAAAAGATTTTTGAATCTGACTTTTTCTTTACTTCTATTCCCAGGAAGTAATTTAGTTCACCTAAATCCTTAATTGAGAATTTCTTGTCAAGATACCGTATGATGCCTTTGATTTCATTCTCATCATTACCTGTTATAATTAAATCATCGACATATATCAGTATGTAAACAATGAGATTACTATTAATTTTGATAAATAAGGAGTTGTCTGATTTGGTAGATTGATAGCCCAAATGAACTAATGCAGCTTTCAGTCTATCAAACCATACACTAGGAGCTTGTTTTAATCCATATATGGCTTTGTTTAGCTTGCACACAAGATTGGTGCCTTGTTTGTATCCCTGTGGCTGCTCCATGTAAATTTCTTCCTACAGAACACCATTCAGAAATGCATTGTTTACATCTAACTGTCTCAAGTTCCAGTTATTATTTAAGGCAATTGTAAGAACTATTATGATGGTAGTTGGTTTCACCACTGGTGAGAAAGTCTCACTGAAATCAAACCCATATTCTTATGTATACCCTTTGGCAACAAGCCTTGCTTTATGTCTGGACACTGTCCCATTTGGATTTCTTTTCACTTTTTAAGTCCATTTGCATCCTATGATGTTTTTGTTGCTTGGTGGATGAACAAGACTCCATGTATTGTTTTTCATTAATGCCTGATACTCTTCATCCATTGCCGCTTTCCATTTTTTATCTTTAAATGCTTGTTCAAATGTTTGTGGCTCTGTGATGCATACATTTGCAGCATAAACCTTTGGTTTATAAATTCCACTCTTTGATCTGGCGATCATATGATGGCTTGTTTTGGTCTGTAGTTCAACATCAGATGACTCTGGATTGCTGTCCTGATTTGCAGTATCATCTGGTTGATCTTCATGTCTATTTTGATCTTCATTGCTTGATTCTACAGGTGACTGAGGATGTGTAGCATGTATACCAACTGCATCATGACCTGGTCCAGATGACATAGTGTGTTGTGATCCAGTGGCTCCTGTTCTTTTCTCAGTTTCATCAGCATGCCATATGTGTGGCATTACTGGTATGTTTGGTATGGAAACCTTTGGATTATAAACTTTATGTGTAGTTCTAATACTTGCACTGGCAAAAGGATATACTCTATCATTAAAAACTACATGTCTGCTTATAAATATTTTTCCTGTTCCATCTAGACACTTGTATCATTTCTGTTTGATTGAATAACCTATAAATGTACATGGTCGAGATCTAAAGTTTAATTTATGGCTGTTGTATGGTCTTAGGTAGGGAAAACACAAGCATCCAAAAGTTTTTAAATGTTGATAGTCTGGTTTGACACCTAAAAACTTTTCTAAAGGACTTATTCCATTCAGTACTTTGGTTGGATGTCTATTAATTAAATAAACAGCAGTACTGAAGGAATCTGGCCAGAATTTTAAAGGTAATGATGCTTGTGCTAGTAGGGTTAGACCAGTCTCAACAATGTGCCTGTGTTTTCTTTCAACCAGGTCATTTTGTTTAGATGTATAGGGGTATGTAGTTCTATGAACTATACCATTATCTAGAAAATATTTACTAAGAGACTTGTATTCAGTACCCCCATCACTTTGAATGATCTTAACTTTATGATCGGTCTGCCTTTCAACTTGAGTGACAAAATATATAACAATATTATAAGTTTCTGCCTTGGATTTTAAAAAATATATCCAAGTATACCTTGCACATGCATCAACAAAGGATATATAGTACTTATACCCAAAATCTGAGCAGATAGGTGCTGGGCCCCACAAATCTGTTGAAATCAATTCAAGAGGTACTTTGTATTCTGTTACAGAATCTACAAAAGCTAATTTGTGGCTTTTGCCCATTTGGCAATAAGAACATATGTAAGGCAAAGTTATATCATCAAAGGAAATTTTATTTTCTTTATGAACCCATTTTACAACACTTGTACATGGATGACCTAATTTGCGGTGCCAAAGATCAAAACTATTTTCACTGGTTTCACATGAATCCGAGTATTCTTGAGACCTAATTGTTATTACAATCTGTCATTCTTTGATTTGAACCTTTGCTACTAGTCAGGGTGAACTTGTATAGACCATTTACTGCATTACCCTGCAAGTGTATTTCCTTAGTTAGAATATCTTTAACTAAGCAATAATTTGGGTAAAATTCAAAATAAACATTATTATCGTGAGCAAATTGAGAGACACTCAAAAGGTTTTTCTTAATACTGGGTACTTAACAGATTATTGAGATATAATTGTCTTTCACCTTTAATATAGGCATTACCAGTGTGTGTGATCTTAATTGCTTTGCCATTTCTCATAATAATAGATTGTTTGCCTCTGTATTCTCTGCTGCCCATATTTAAATTCTCTAAGTTGTTTGTTAAGTGATTTGTTGCTCCTGAATCTGGATACCATGACTCATCTTGAATGTGATCTGCTTTAGCAATTTCATCCAGATTTTGATTTTTGTTTCCACTGGGTTGTTTGCCTGAATCTTGCTGCACTTGTGCCATGATTGCTCTGTAATAATTACCATTTCTCTGATTGTTTGATCCCTGACCTGGTACATAGTTTGCATTAAATCTGAAGTAGCATTTTACAGTAGTGTGTCCAACTTTTTCACATATCTGGCATTTTGGCTTGTTATTTCCATTGAATCTTCCTCTGCCTCTTCCCCTGACAGTCTGACTATGTAATTATTGATCTGTTCTTCCATAGTTCTGGTTTCTGTTTTTACTATTTGAAGCATAGTTAATAGACATGTCTGTATCTGGGGGTTTCTTGTAGTCTAGCCTACCTTCATGAGCCAGGAGTATAGAATGGACATAATCAATAGAGGGCAGAGTTTCTTGTGATACAATAACTACCACCACTGCCTCATATTCATCACTTAACCCACTCAATATTGTTAAAACATGTTCTGTATTGGACATCTTATGTCATGCTGCCTCAAGTAGATCACAAGTATTCTTGATCTTGGAGAGATATTCTTTCATAGATTGACTGTCTTTCCTTATATTGTGTAACTGCCTTTTGTAATGAATTATTTTGGCTGCTGACTGTGTATTGAAGATTCTTTCTACTGTAGTCCAAATTTCATTTGCTGTTTTGCACCCTTTAACTTGTGGTAACAGCTTTACACTGATTGAAGAAAGCAACCAAGAACTTATTAAATTATCTTGCCTTTGAAATTTAACATATTCCTCATTACTTGCTGTTTTGTTTTCTTGATTAGTGATAAACTTGGATGGAGTGGCTATCATGCCAAGAATATATCCATCAAGACCATATCCTCTGGCAGCAGTTTCGACTTGCACTTTCTAGAGAAGATAATTGTCATCTTCAAGTTGTGCAGTGATGAGATTGGAGTGTGGGATAATTACAGTTTTGATCAAATTGTCAGTAACACCATAGATTGCAGTGAAGTGATAGTTTCATTACCTGATTTTGCACCGCTTCCTTCAGCCATGAAGAAACTTATTTAAAATAGAATTGAGAAAAATCAAAAAATGGGTTGTGAAGAAATCAAGAAATTCTTCCTTCAACAGGTATGTTGCAACCGAGCAATATGATGAGGCTTCTCTGATTGCTTCTGGTATGGCACTTACTTTTTTTTTATTGATGAGTTTCTATTCTCTACCCTGTCTGGATTTCTGATTTTTTTCTTGACTCTTGAATCTGTTTCTACGAATATACTTCAGCCGATTGCAAATCTTGGCAACGCAGTAGATCTTTGAACAGATTCCTTACCCAAGTGATGATAAAAGTGATTCTGCTGGGTAAACTGATCCAAATGATGAGATTTCTCTGATGAATCAGTTCTTGTATAAAAGCTGTTAAGCCTATAGATGATTCTGTCCTGCTTTGATACCAAGATAGAATTTATATTTAGTTTGATGATTTCGGAAATTTTATTGGAGAAGAATAGATGTTTTTGATCTTTATTGATGCAACAGTATTGATATAAACTGATACGAATTATTTGTTGCTGAGAGTTGGCTTTATATATACAATACAAAGAGTGATGGGCCTTATATTCTTAGCCAAATGTAACAACAAATATAGAAGATGTGTTATATCTGGTTGCCGATACTTATTGCTTCATTTACTATAATTCGTCTGCATCCGAATCCGAAAAATGAAAAGAAAAGAAAATCTAATATTCAAAAGTGGATGCGGATATAGATATAATGATATTCGCACTAAAAAATTATCCATCCGACTTTTATCATTATAGCGGTTGAGATTATGCATATTTTACCCAATTAAATGATTGATATGTGTTGTTTTAGTTTTACCATATGATAATATATATATATATATAATGAATATTATGCATGTATAATTAAATATTTGCTATAAAATAAATTATTATTATCATTGTATTTTTTTCTTCTTTTATTTATATCACCATTATTTCTAAAAAAGGTTTATGTCGAATTAAAAAAAATTCATTTATTTTTTTACCTTAGTAATTATGAGCAAAACAGATAAATATCTAACCTTCAACCTTATCTGTGGGTGCGGGTATCCGAAATTGATTTAGGATGCAGATGTGGATATAAAAGCATACGCATTTGAAAGTATATGTTGACGGACCTACCTATGAGCGGTGCAACACGACGGGTAAAGCTCGTCTATGGTAGGAAGGAAATGGAGGACGATGACTTGAAGGGCCGGGTCAGACGACTGGAACGTGTCGTACAACCATCTGCACAGATTGTCGTCCCCTGCGCTTGAGTTTGGCTGCCGGAGATGGGCTGAGATGGTGGATGCAACTTCTGGGTCATGGAGAAGGGCTGATGCTGGGTTGATGGAGCTAGTTAAGTGGGCCGGAAGTGGGCCCACCACTTGTGATAGGGATGCCATCGTTGATTCTTCTCTTTGCTCTGTATCTGACATATTATTATTTTTCTTACTTCTTTTGAATCTGTGGGTTGGAATTTGACGCTGCTTATTATTATTATTATTATTACTACTGTTTATGGACGAGAAAATAAACGGAATGAGAGATCGGGATTAAAGAATGGAGGTAAATGTGGAGGTATTTAAGGGAAAACGTTATTTCAATTGTTTGTTAATTTAATTGATGTTATCATTCGCGCAGTTAAGTACTGGACAACATCTCCCATTACGAGCTCTTTGCAGTTTTTATAAACGTTACATTGTAGATAACCAAGATTATTGTGATGCGCTTTGATTAGTCCGAAAGTTGGAGTGTGTTGGAAATGAATCCACACGACAATTGCAGGCATTCCTTATATGGTTACGTCCCACATCATGAAATATATAAATCTCTTCCTTTATAAAAGACCGTTCAAGGTTCGAACTGCTCGGTAGTGATGAGGTAGCTTGCGCAAGGTTGGTTTCCTGCGCCTTCAACTGACGATTTCGATTCTAAACCTTCTTTTTTACTTCTCACGTCAACCAGTCAACATGGGGGTATACTTGAACACCGTCACACATACGTATCCTACCAGTATACGTTTACACTGTATCGGTATTATTAAGTTGGGAATGCCTATGTGAACCAAGTAAAAATGCATGTTTTCTGCACTGCAAAGTATGACCAAAA
This sequence comes from Allium cepa, assembly GCA_030765085.1. NCBI lineage: Eukaryota > Viridiplantae > Streptophyta > Magnoliopsida > Asparagales > Amaryllidaceae > Allium > Allium cepa. The sequence continues at coordinate 693,546,085 of CM060939.1, forward strand.
ATAAAATATATCTACGGCTAGTTTAAAAGAAAACAAGACTACTGGATATTTCAGTAGGCAGTAAAGATTCAAGATACTCAAATAAAACTCTAGTACTACACAAATTGCTAATGTTATTGTCACACGATTCACTTTTTAGAATATTACACAATGCACATCAAAATGAAAATTCATGGAAAGTACTAGTTAATTAAAAGAATACATCAAACTGCATTAAAAAAAAACTTGTTTTAGTATCCTTCCAAGTTTGCATCGATTTCATAAGCTTTCTAAGAACAAAAAATATGCATAGCTTTTGAACCTAAAAGCTTCTTCTTAAAGCTAAGGTAGTGTTTGATTTAAAAACGAATTTTGTATTTTCAATTTTCAATATGTATCTCAAATATGAGAAGAATTGAGGGACGACGGAGGGGATGAAAGAAAGATGGATGGGACGACGGAAGAATATATTATTTTACGTGCTTGTGTTATTTCTCAAAGCACGGAAAATAATAAAAATTTGTTTTCTATTTTGTATGTTAACTTCGTTTTCTAAATTGGTCGTTTTAACAATATACACGCGTCATATGTATTTTTGTATGGACGAAAACCCAAAACTAAAAGCAACAAACCAAACACTACCGAAATTAGTCAACATAGTTCATGATGCTTAGCGAGGGCTTGAAGGTAACATTTCAAATTATTCAAACCGTAGGACAATTTTCCAATTCCAACATGCATTTGACGTCTGCACAAAGTAGGAAAACTGATTCCCTACGTCTCATCGATGCTAAAGCCGATGTTGGAAAACAGTGTGTCACAAAAGCATTCTTCACATCTTCCGTATGTAATTCGTTGCATTGTTACCTACGCTTTTCCTATGTCAAAATTCACCATCCGTTATCTACGCCACAAATTCCCAACGATCTAACGACTATGCTTTTCCTATGTACTCTACATATTTGACTATGCTTTCTCTACGTCTTTTTTCCTCTGTGTTCCTTGTGTCCATGCTCACCACATCTTCCCTATTGTCAAAAATTCTTCTCGTTTCCCTACAGTCTTGGTCGGAAGCGGGTGAAATAGGCAGCTTTCAACGGAAATTTCTTATTTTGAATCGTAGTAGGTCTATAAAGTCTAATGAGTTATACTAGATCCAATCTAGATTAATTAAATAAAATCATTTTTTTTTAATTTTCTGAGTTATTTAGTTAATGAGTTTAAATTAAAATGATTTGTAAATAGATTATGAGTATATCATTATATACTCATATGTGTATGATGTGTAAGTGCAATTTAATAATGTGTACATAGTTAATGTATACGTATATAGATGTTAGGATGTGCACCTATAACGTATACATTGGTCATTTATATACGCATTTGATGTTTCAAAAAATTATTTAAAAACTTATATGCTAACTTAATTTCGAAATTTAATTTGTTAAATGGAATAGCATATTCTGTTATGTGTGTGTGTATTGAGAAGATCAATGAAATTTGAATCCAAATCTACTATCTAAAATATCTAATTTTTGACTTAGTAAATCAATTTGAATTTCAAATTCAAATCTATAAAATACAAAACAAAATCTCCATTAATTATTTAAAATTATATATAATAATAATAATATTGTCGAAATAATTTTTTAGTCACTTAAAAACATAATAAACTAAAGCATACAGTTATTACAATAAAATAAAAACAAAATTTTAATATTTTATATACTTAATTAATATTTAAACAAATTTATAATATATATCATTGACTTAAATGAATCAAAATTAATAGACAACAATATTAAATAATAAATTTGGTATTAAAATTTTAAAATATACAAAATATATATAATAAATTAAAAAAATCTATTTAATATGTATAATTCATTTAGACAATTTCAAATATATATCATTTACTTAAATGAATTAAAATTACTAGAAAACAATATTAAATAATAAAATTGGTATTGATGTTTTAAAAATATAATAGAGATAATAAAATAGCTGAAAATAAAATATTTATATTTTTAAATGTTAATGATAATTAATATAATTCAATCAGTGATATTTAATTATATATGAATTTGGAGACAACTAATGTGTATATAAAATCGTTGTATGCATATTGTCTACTTCACGATAAAGATAACATAAAATGTAGATTAGATTTTATACCTTTAGGATGATGTTGTTAAACAAAGATTGATTCATGCGATCTTCTAGATTTGTCTTGCATTGATCTCCAGGCGTTGCAACAGCTTGAAGTACCATTGTTCGTAGGTTGAAATAGGGAGGATGGTTTTAATTTATTGGTTTGTCTGGTTTTGTAATATGATGAACTTCTCTCTTTGGATGTTGAAATTGATGAAATGTTGTATAAATATTTTATTGGATGTTGAAATTTGAATGTATTGATGAACTTCTCTCTTTGGATTTTTATTCTTATTAAATCTTATGTGTTTTTAATTCGAACAACAATGTTTTGATAAGAGATGGGTTGGAATGGTGTAGAGCAATGTTTCTATTTGAAACCCTGCATTACTAAGGCGACTTTTCGAAAGTCACCCTAGTAACGCAGGGTTTCAAAACAAAAAACTTGCCCTGCACCATTCCAACATCTTTATAAACACCAACTTTATCTCTCTCTCCTCATTTCTCACTTTACCATAAACCAAAAAGAAAACCCAAAAACCTAAGCTACACCTCTTTCATAATTTCAATAATCCCCAACGAAATCAAATATCTTTTATAGTTTTGGAGACACAGCAAGAAGGTTAGTTCCATTAGTACTGCTAATTTTGTGTAATCTTGTGCAAATGAGGCTAATTCCAACACTGTTATTTTCAATAAATAGGTCGTTGAAAATGGACAATTGAGAGATGACGACGAAATGATGATGAAAATGTATTGCGAAATTGAACAATGATGAGGCTTTATACCGATTAATGAAGAAACTATTGAGGTTGATTTCGTTCCGGAGATGCAAGTGGAAAATTTGCCCCCCTTAGTGGGTAGCGGAACATCGACAATGGCCATGACTAGCGGTAAACCAATAAAGCAATTACTACATGGAAAATTAATGGATGTGCTTGCTTGTCATAATCCTAACATTGCTAGTTCCAGCCAGTCACCACCTCGTGTACTTTGTTATTGTGGAGATGAATGTGAAGTAGTTATGCGTAGGAATGAAAGGAATGCGGGCCGTCGATTTTACCGTTGTGAATCGTACAACGAGACTAAGGTACGGCCCAACGATGTTGAATGCTGTAACATTTTTAAATGGAAAGATCCTGAAATGTGTTAAAGAGGAGTTGAATATGCCCTTGAGATGCAAGCAGAAAATGCTCATTTGGAGAAGTTGTTGAACCTACAATACTGAAACGCTCTATAGAAAGAGCATAGCGTACGAAAAATTGTGGCCTTGTAGATTTTGGGAGGAGAATTAATTATGAATTTGGATGTCATTCATGTATTTTTTTAACTTCCATATCTGTATTTGGTTTACGTTCCGTTTATCATGTATAATGTTATAGATTTATGTATCGTTTACCATGTAATCGGTTTATGTATCATTTAGCATGTATCATTTCATCTGTTTGTGTATCATTAATCATTTCTCAAATTACTTTCAATGGAGTAATCCAATACCAACACATAACATTCATCGTCTCAAGCAAACACGGCACATGGAATAAAAACACAAAATGTTCTAACATAAACAACATATGGTTTAAAAAATCATACCAACAATAACACGCGTAATAAAACTAAGTAACTGAATTAAAACGACTCTTTTTATGACCATACAGTCCACAATTATTGCATCTATTAGGCCTTGGAGACTGCATCTCATCCATAGTACATTTAAATCTAGTAGACTTAGGCCTTCCTGGAGCTCGCAGAGCTGGGGGTGGAAGAACCATTGGTCCTTCGTGTGCAGCCTAATACCATTTATCGCGTACGGGATGAAATTCTGCTGAGTAAGCCACTGGGTAGTTTTGTATGGAGTACCAATTGATGCAAAATCATGATGAGCTCTGTTTGCACCATTGTCCACTGACGAACATGGAGCCATCACATGGGGACAGGGCAGATGCTGCAGTAACAGGAAGTTGCATGTACATGAACATGTGTTACCATCGATTATAACTTTGAATTCATCTCCAAGGTAGTGAATTACTTGCCATTCAATTTGACTAAAATGAACAATCCAACAACGTCTTGCTTTGCTTGCTCTCTCCGCTATTTTTGCTTTCCATTTTGGAGTAACACGAAGTGTAAAATTCTTAGCTAACTCTCTTCTTTGACAAAAGTAATTAACGGAATGAAAGGAGGTACATACAACAAGTACTCTAATAGGCAAAGATCTTGCTCCCCTATGTGCACCATTAAAACTTTCTGACGCATTAGTCCTCATAACATGAAAACGACCACCACCATTTTTACATAATGCGCAATTTTCCTCCATTCCAGCTAAACTTCTCTCTATCCAATTGTGTGCTCTAATACTAGTGGTATTAATTTCTTCACGAATATTTAAATACTCAACCTCCTCAGAGACACAGGCTGCAACGTAGAATAAACCGGTTAATCGTTTGTCTTTGAAACCCGCTCCTTGAAAATTAGCTTTCAAATGTCTGGAACAGTATCCATGTTTATGTGGGGCTCGCCATTTGCTCTCTAGAGCTTTAGATATTCTTTTCATTCTATCAAAAATGAAAGTAATATGGCGATTGGTCACACTGTGAATCAACCTTTGCATGCACGCAAAAAACCAACCCCAACCATCAGTTGATTCGGACTCAACAATAGCATATGACAAAGGATAAAGGTGATCATTTGCATCAACTATGGTTACAATGTGACAGCCCTAGTTAAGCAAGCATGTAGAAAATTTAAGTCATTCAAATTTTATTTTAGTTATGTGGAAGAAAAAAAATATAAATATAATTTTCTGGAAAATGCTTGTGTGGAAATGAGAATTTATGTCCTTGTGCATGTGCACACTGTTGCAGTGTACAGCCTGAGCAAGTAATCTAGTAAGGATCTTGCAAGCAAATAAGAAATGAATTAGTGCATGACCATTAAGTATGAATACACAATAGTTTGAATAAAATGCATAAACAACCTAAGGAAGATTTTAACTCTAACTTCCATGGCATAGGTACAAGCACAGTGGCTTGTGCGGGTAGAAAAATATATATAAATACATATGAACATATATACATGTCCCCAGCATTTAGTAGAAACACACACATAGTTGGCCATACAAGTAAACTTATATGCATGATTAAAACCAGAAAGACAAGAAATGCCCGAGCCAAAGAAATCATGCATATAGTGTGTAAAGAAATTTGCCAAAGATAGTTAAGACAGGAAAAAAGGGGAAAACGGCAGGGAGGGAAAGTGGAGAGGGTAAACTGTTGGGTGAGATCAGAAATAATGATGGGATTTCTGATGAAAATAAATTACCTAACTAATCTTAAAACCCTAACAACTCCACCATATACCTCATTATCTCCTACGGGTACACATTAGAAAACCAGAAAACAAAATATAGAAAAGAAAGTAGGCAGCAATTTGAGGAAAATAATGGCAGACCTGAATCAAGACTTGGGAAGAAGAAACTTGGTGAGTAAACCCTCACTTGGCAAGGCATTAAGACCTATGAAAGGCAGCCACTTAACCTCTAAATTATTTTACTCATGTTTGAAGTTTTCTTGCATTTCTAGTTTACCATTTTCTGATGCTTCTGAAGTATATTGTTTAGTTATCATTTAATCTAATGATTGTTTACACATGGTGTATACTTAATGATAGGATGATAATAACTGATTTATTTATATGATTATAAACCTGAGAAAATGTTTTTGGTTAAAGCATAAACTAATAAGAAAAGTAAGGTACAAGGCAGTAAGAGGAAGGGGTCCTCTGGCTTATGTCTTGCATTTGAGAGGATGATTGAGATGCAGTGGAATTTCCATATGCTAAATCTTGATCCACCATTAAGTACTCTCTAAAAATAAGGTTGAGCAATAAGTGAACACATTTCAAAGAAAAAAAATATACATATATAAATTGACTGCAAGGACCTTGTTACTGGGAACCACAGTGGTATTTTATTTCCTAAAATATTTTGATCTATGCTTTAGTCAAAGGCCTGTCTCTGAACAAAACTAACTTGAAATGATATACAGATGTGATTAATTGATTGTTGAAATGTATGAATGGATGAATGTTTCATGGATGCATGAAAACTGCTTGCATTTACTGGTTAGGTACATAAAGATTTTGGGCATGACATAGTATAGTTGATACCTGCACACATGAAAGGAAAACTTAGTAATTAAACTAAGGAATTGGGTCACCTCTATTAGGTTGGGTATGAGGGAAGTGGGTATGACATAGTGGTTGGCTTGCATCAAGGACGGGGTGTGAGTTTGCACATGGCATGTTCATGTCCAAATAGCTTGTAGTGCACTGGAAATCAAACAGTAGTTCCAGGCAGTGTGCACCAGTGCAACCATGAATGTGATATTGGACCCTTAAAAATGATATGAAATGAACTTACAAGCAGAGTGAATATGCTAGGGGTATGGTGAGTTCTAGTATGCAGACTCAGTTTTGATGCCTTAGCTTAATGATATGGGTGTTGCTTGTTCATGTTTATGAGATGCTTGTGTGATTTGTGTGATGGCTGCTATGAATTCTTGAAATAAGAATTTCTGCTAAGAAATTAGTTCAAGCACATGTAAATGTATTTAGCAATTTACTCACTTCACTGTAAGGATACAAAAAAAAGTGTATATGAGGAAGTGGTTTAATCACCTGAGTAGAACATTTAACTTCTGTAATAAAGGTGTTGTGGAACTAACTTCATAAATCTTATGTATTGTCAATTGAATTTACTCATACCAGACTTTAGTCTGACCTGTTTGTTCCTTGCATCAAATGGGTGCTCCACTCACATGGTGGAGTAGATCATATGGTGTCTACAGGAAAGAAGGAAGCTAAGGGAAAAGGGGCAGAAGCATGATGCTAAGATGAATTTGCTAGTTAACTAAATTTGTGATTTGTAGAAGAATGCTGCTTTATGTTTCTTTTTCTTTTGCTAAAAAAAACTGATTTGCGGTAATGTTTGAATTATGTTGTAACCCAAATTTGCAACGTATTGAATGGTTTAAACTACTTGTGGTAGAACTAGTCTCAGTGAAGAAAAAGATAATGAAATTTAGCATTATATTATAACCTGTCAGCAAGAAATCTTTGTTGCATCGAGTAATAAGTCTGAAAGTGGATCTGAAGCATAGGTGAACTAGTGATGTATGCTTATGTACAAGATTGTTTTAGAGACTATAAACTATTCACATAATAACTGTAAGTATTGTAAAGTAAGGAAAAAGAAACTATAGACAGATAAAATGAACCCAGATTTAAAGAAAAGGTTTAATGATCCTATGAATAAGTAAAACTTGTAGATTATAACCAGTTAATCCAGAAATCATATTAAAACAAATTAGTCCACCTGAGGACTAAGGTGAAGCAAATAGCAGTTGAATATAATTATGTGCATACAGGTGCACAGAAGTATGCACAACCCTTAGTTAGGCTATTTTGGAAAGCAACCTTGAATAAGTTGTAACAACCCGATATTTTCAACCATTCGCATCCGCACATGTCGGACTTGAATTGCTCAAAATACCGCATTGTAAATAAAATTTGGCAAATCTCAGAATATACAGTAAATAAAATCACAGATCACAGATCACAGACACAGAGTATTTAATAATGCAGCGGAAGTAAAAGAAATAGTAGTTCATGAAACCACTATATAAATATATCAGAGTTAAATAAAATACAACAGACTAAATAAAGTACAACAGAACTCTTAAGATGATAACCAAGTACAAGCTGAATAGAACAACAGAATTGGAATAGATAAAACTAGATAAGCAGATAATCTCCAGCGATTCCAATCTCCAGAAAGTGGAATCCAAATCTGTGAATAACTCAGGCTGACCCGAGCGTAAATAAAAATACAAACACTCGAGTCAGGACAATATATACTTATATAATGTAACCCAACTCAAATGAACTGTAATAAGGTACAAGTAACTTAAAGGATGCCTGAGACCGCCCATCCTTTAAGGATCCGTTAAACTATTTACTATGTAGTAATATTTCGCTATTATAATAATGTCTACAGTAAAATAAACTTACTTTTAAATAGCGTTCCGGGCTACCCATATCACCCTTCACACATAATAGTCCCAGTAGTCCATCCAATATCATGCCATCTCCACTCCGGGTGACTGTCAGAGGATACCACACGGGCTACGGGAGAAAAACAAACTTGTAGTAAAGGCTCGGTATGGTAGGTGACACGGCACAAAAGGCAATGCCAGGGTAGATATACCAATTACGCACACGGGCTGATGGTAACGCAGCAGCCACATACGCCCACCTCGGAACACACTCCCATATCAAAATCGGAGGATGGCCATCTAATCAATCACCAGTAAGAGTATAGTATCGAAGGAATGTGTCCGATAGGAGGAATGACCTCACTTGGCCCGAGATCGCTCCTGTTTTAGCCACCTTATGCCAACTCACGGGAGTTGGGTCCACGTAATATACCTCAAGAACGTCGCCACCATCCTACTTCATTCTGGAATCTCCACCGCGTACACGGTTGTCAAAGTGGTTTTCGGTATCGACAGAGAGTATGCCAGATATCCGATCCCGTTCTCTTTGCCAACCAATCGTTATTATAACCCGTAGTTATAACTTTTAAAATAATGTTTATACTTCAAAATAGAATATCATTTCAAATCCAAATCTTTATCAAAATAATGATTAAATTAATTCCAAACCATTTTAAAACATCATATCTTTCCAGAAATTCTTGTCAAATCATTTTAATATATCAAAATATCATATCTTTTCAAAACCACATTTCAAATCATTTTAATATATCAAAATATCATATCATTTCAAAACCACATTTCAAATCATTTTAATATATCAAAATATCATATCATTGCAAAACCTCATTTCAATCATTTTAATATATCAAAAATATCATATCCATTTCAAGTCATTTCAATCATTTTAATATATCAAAAATATCATATCTTTCCAAAACTTCATTTCAAATCATTTTAATAAACCAAAATATCATATCTTTTCAAAACCACATTCATTTCAAATCATTATTCATTTTATTCAATTTAAAATACCATTTCAATTTACATTTCCAAACAGTTTATATTTCAAAAATCATTTTAAATCATTAAAATGAAGTTATTATATTTAATAATTAAATTATTAAATTTCCAAACATTTCAACTTCCAAAGTTCATTTATTCACTTAAGTTTATCAAAACAGTGAAAATTCACTTTTCGCAGCATTTAGAAAACGCTACGGAAAGTTACATTCAAAACAGTTCAATTTAACAAAAGACAGCATTTTTAAAATGTTGTAATAGGGTTTACTTAATATTTCAAATAAACTTAGTTAAATTCAACAATTATAGCACTTAAAAAGATTGCTATAGTAGCCTTTAATTCAATTTAGCTTTTTAGTTCATTATCATAAACTACATCATTTACAAATGCTGTAATATCATTTAAATTGCAATTAATAGCATTTCAAAAATGCAGTTAATTAACTTCAAATATTCAATATAATTTCACAACCAATTATATTTTTATTTAAAACATTTTTAACTTATAAAATCATACATTTTCACATTTATAAACAACATTTAATTTTCCTTAAGTTCATGATTTTATAAAGTTAAATTTCCATTCAAAAATCAAGATTTAATAATAATTCACTTATTAAATTTCAACATTCAAATTTAAATTCATTAAATTAAATTTCAACTTAACACTTAAGTTTAAATTTCAAAATATAACTTAATTTCAATTTTTTTTCACTCAACTTAAAATTCACTTTTAAGCCAAATTCACAAATTCCCATTTGGTTATATTTCAAAATTTCAACTTAAATAATCACCCCTTTCATTTTTTTAACTTTACTCAAAAATCATTAATATATTATAAAATCATTTTAAATTCATTTTAAATTCAAATTATCATAAATTTATCATAATTTCATATTTAATTTAATTTCCAATTATAATTAAATCAAAATTTCCAAAATAACTTACATTTAAATTTTCTAACTTTTCCATAATTTATTTAACCTATAAATTTCCAAACAAATCAATAATACTTTACAAAAATCATTTTTAATTATGTTTTAAATCAAAATATTATAATATTTACATTTCAAACATATTTTTAAAAATTTTAGAAAAATATATTTTAACTACGGGTCTGTATATAATTTTCTAGCCTAGGTAAAGTGATACGGGTAATGTATCATTTCAACCCATAATTTACAAAGAAAATCCAGGTTTTATCATTTCAAACCCGCAGTCCCAAGTAAATGAAATAAAATGAAAATCGCTCAGGCCTATCATTTCAGCCCATAACGATTTTCCCCTATTCTAAAGTCCGTTCGGGTATGTATCATTTCAACCCATAGTGATTCTAATCTAAAGGGAACTTGCAGTGTGATAAACTGATAAAAATAACAGAACAACATAATATAACAGTAACAGATGTTATAATAGGTGTTTAAGCATGGGTGAACATCATATAATCATAATATAGCATATGTAACATGTTAATGCATTTTACAGATTCAAAAGGGGTCAATTTACTAGTTATATATGTACATATTGTCTGGTGAGGATAACTCACTTGTTTGAGCTGGAGATTGCAATACAACTGACACAAACTGAGATCTTCAAAAGCACGATGGCACGACAAAGATTTGATATTGAGAGAGCCAAAGATAATTGCCCTGTTCACATTTACACAAAACAATGCAACATATAAGTTACAAAACAATGCAACACTTGAACAACACTAGAAATCAATGTCCAAAACAAGTTAAATGGTTTGCACTTGTTCTCAACTTCACATACTTCAGTTATGAACTGAAATAGCATGGCCAAGGCATGGATTAAGGTCTGGTTTGGGTCCAGTATAGGCTCGGCTACAAGGTGATAAGGTGAGTGGGAGTTACAAGTAGAGAAGACAATGGAATACAAAGGGTTCTAAGGCAAATGGTGGCTTTTGTTGCACCATAGGGTTCGACCCTTGCTGTTGTGGGTCTAGCCATGCAATGTGAAGGTCAGGTGGGGTCTGATGTGGCAGCTAGAGGTGGTGGAAGATCAGGTGGTGGAGGCTATTGATGATGGCCATGGTGGAAATTGAAGGTGATGGACATAGGGTGCAACAATCTACACACAAGGCAACATATCATCATTTCTAGGCTATACATGGGCTCGGCCTCAAGATATAGGAGCATGGCCAGGTGTCCAGATGGTGGTGGGTGAGGTGGTAGTGGGTGGTGGTCAGGTCAGAGCAAGGGGTGGTGGAGGAAGTGGTGGAAAAGGTGGTGGAAGTGGTGATAGAGGAAGGGTATGCTCGGCCTAAACTATATGGTGATGGTTTGTGTAAATGGAGGGTGGATCTCTTGCCTAGGGCAGGTCGGCCTGATGGGGTGGTGATCTGGAGGTGGTGGTGGCTGGTTGTGGTGGTGATGGGGTCGGCCTAGCAGCTGGAGGTGGAGGAACAAAGCTATGAAGGTAGAGAACATATACAAAATTCAATAGAAAACTAGAAAAACAAGGAAGAAGGAGATGAATTTTACCCAAACCTTTGAAGCAATGGCCGTGCAATTTTTTTATGAGTTTGAGAAGGTTAGAATACGTGAAAAATGAGGGAGATGCAGCTAGAATGAGAAATGAAAGCACGGCAAAAAATCATTAAAGAGTGGAGTTGAGAAAATGAAAGGTCGGAATGTAAAAAGGCTTTGGAAGTTAAAGTGTTTAAAACCTTTAAAATTTCTATCAATTTATTTTAATTTTTAAATAACTGAAATATATATATAAATTCAGATAAAAGTACGAAAATTTATTAAATAAACAAAAATAAATAAATAAATATTAATTATATATATAATTTAATTAATAAAACAGCAAAAATTGCAAACTAGTCTTGAAAATATGAAAAATAAATGCAATGAACTTTGGAAAATCTTTATGTACTTGTAAAAATATTTATAACAAACATAATAACATAAACTAAAATTCATTCACAAATAAATATATAAATTTTAATTTAAATATAATTTAAATGAAGAAAATAGAAACTAGGCTTTAAAAATAGAAAATAAATTCAATAAGCTTTAGAAAAATTATACTATCACTTCAAAAATATTAAAAGACAAAAATATACATAAAATAACAGATTAACACATATTAAAATAAAATATGACAAAGAAAATATAATTTATATAATTTAAAATAGACAAAATTGTTAAATAAATCAAATTACACTCAAAATTGAAATGTACATAACTTTTGCAGTTTAACTCCGTTTTCAACGAAACGAAAAGCAGTGTTCAAGTTATTTCATCTATTTTCATAATAAAATATAAAATCTAAGATTTAAAATAATTTAAATTTGAAGTTTAAAGTCAAAGTTTGAACAGTTTGACCAGAAATTCACTTTACAGTAAAATATTCAAATTATACTAGTTTGAACTATAAATCACTTAATAATCAACATTTATATTTAAAAATGAAATGTTTGAAATAAAATAAGTTTAAAAATAAAATAAAGTCCAATTTAAATAATATACAAAAATCTAGGGCTGTTACACTCTCCCCCACTCAAAACTTTTCGTCCCCGAAAAGGAATGAGGTACGGGAAAGCACAGAATTAGATAGAGTGAAATAAGATTAAGGTAAGATGACAAGGAGATTTAAATTACACCTGATAACTATTGTTATAGGTATGTTTCACAAGGTGGAGATGATCTTCCCCAGATTCTCCAAAATCAGGAACACAAGCACGAAAAGATCCTCTAGAATCTGATTAACTCTTTCCGCTTGACCGACGGTGTGTGGATGAAAAGCAGTGCTCAGATTTAAAATGAGTACCGAAGATTATTAAAGATTATAGAAAGATTTCTAAACAGACTGGTATATGCAATAGCCTCCCATTCTGTAGCAAGATAAGGGAAATTAGGACAACCAAAAGATAGTTTGAAAAACAAAATAAAATAATAAATTTGAAACCATAAAATTTCAACTTAAACTGAAAATTAATTTTACATAAGTCAAATAAATCTTAAGCATCTCTAATTTCATTATCTTATCATCCAATTATCTTAAATTAACAAATCCCTAAAATCATGTATTTGAAAAATCATCATTTATTATATTCAAAAATGTACTTAATAAATTTAATTCTTCTTTATTCCTAAATAAAAATTAAATTTATTCCTCTCAATATGTTTTATCACCTATGTTAAGATACTTACATTTATTATAACTGTTTTAATTTATTTTTGATTGCTTTAACATCATTTATATTGTAAATTATTCAATTAACCCTTTTTCTATATTTACCTCTGTCAATCTTTTATAACTAAAATTTAAGTGTATAAAATTTATTATAATCACTCAAATTTTATTTATAAAGCTTTTTATATTGTATATTCTCCAATTACATTGTTAACTTTTGAAATTAAGGCAAGTTAAATTTGAATGCAATTATATTATACAAATAAAACTTTCTAATTTCCTCATCTCAAGTTTGAATCATCTATCTAAAATTTTGATTTTCTTTTATAATTGAAATGATTCTTTAAAATAAAATTTAAGAATTAAATTTCTGATTCCCTTCAAACCATTTAGGGATAAATAAATATATGAACATAATAAGTCAAATCATATTTAAATCATATATATATATATATATATATATATTATAAATCCAGTCTTATTTTAGAAATTCAAATCAACTAAATTTCCCAAAACAAAGCTGTAGCAAGACTACATAACGGTCTCTTCACTTCGAAACTCGAAAATGAAAGTCGATGATGCCGCGGTTCATCACCGAAATCATTTTCCAGCGACAAAGAGAAGAGCACAAATTTCTTTAACTTTTCAAATTCTTTGGAAACAAATTTCTATTCAAAATGCTTTAAATAAGATATCCTTTTAAAACTTGAAAACACAAGGTTTGAAACCATCAGAAATTAAATTCTCAAATTCTTTTTTTACATTCATTTTAAATTTCCAAATAAATTTATAACCATGTTTTATAGTTCAATTAGATATATGAAACAATAGAAAATGATATATAAATCAAATATTATTTCTTAACAACTAATTCAAATAAAAATCCAGATAAAGATTTATCATATAGTTACAAAATTTATTTCACAAAATTTATTTCATTACTAAATTTTAAAAACATATTGTGTCAGTTTGCTCTGTTCAAGTGTTTTGGAAATCTTATCGATAGCGTTGATCAGACGAATCGATTAGAAACCCAAATCAACATCAACAACTCAAAAAACACAATATATAAAACATAGATTTACAAGTATAGTTCAAAATGTTTGGAGATGGTTTAGAAACAAAAGACAAGATGGTTAAACCGAGTAGGGAGATGGATAAGCTTAAATAAACCGTGGGTAATCTTAACCGGGTCAACCGTGACTTATAGAATAAGATCGATGTGGATTTTCTGGGGTAAATCTACATTCAATCTCAAGATGTAGAGTTCGAAATTATAAGAGATACTAGCATCTAAACCGAGGATATAGAATCTCTGGTGAATCGATGTTGTTGTAAAGGGGTTTTCCCCTTTTACAAATAAATTTGAGGTTGGCGAGACCGCCGACTCATTATGAAGATCTTTTGAAGTGGAGTTATGGGATACTCCAGAAACAAAAGAAGATAAATAGTGAGGGACACGAATGGATTTTGGAACCACAAGGAATGTTCCAAAATTCAAAGGAATCGAGTCAAAAAGGAAGAGGTTTAAACTCTAATGAAAGTGATTCTGTAAATACATTTACCCTATATACTGAGTTTTGCCTAGAGCTACCAAAGCTCTGATACCAACTGTAACAACCCGATATTTTCAACCATTCACATCCGCACATGTCTGACTTGAATTGCTCAAAATACTGCATTGTAAATAAAATTTGGCAAATCTCAGAATATACAGTAAATAAAATCACAGATCACAGACACAGAGTATTTAATAATGCAGCGGAAGTAAAAGAAATAGTAGTTCATGAAGCCACTATATAAATATATCAGAGTTAAATAAAATACAACAGACTAAATAAAGTACAACAGAACTCTTAAGATGATAACCAAGTACAAGCTGAATAGAAAAACAGAACTGGAATAGATAAAACTAGATAAGCAGATAATCTCCAGCGATTCCAATATCCAGAAAGTGGAATCCAAATCTGTGAATAACTCAGGCTGACCCGAGCGTAAATAAAAATACAAACACTCGAGTCAGGACAATATATACTTATATAATGTAAACCAACTCAAATGAACTGTAATAAGGTACAAGTAACTTAAAGGGTGCCTGAGACCGCCCATCCTTTAAGGATCCGTTAAACTATTTACTATGTAGTAATATTTCGCTATTATAATAATGTCTACAGTAAAATAAACTTACTTTTAAATAGCGTTCCGGGCTACCCATATCACCCTTCACACATAATAGTCCCAGTAGTCCATCCAATATCATGCCATCTCCACTCCGGGTGACTGTCAGAGGATACCACACGGGCTACGGGAGAAAAACAAACTCGTAGTAAAGGCTCGGTATGGTAGGTGACACGGCACACAAGGCAATGCCAGGGTAGATATACCAATTACGCACACGGGCTGGTGGTAACGCAGCAGCCACATACGCCCACCTCGGAACACACTCCCATATCAAAATCGGAGGATGGCCATCTAATCAATCACCAGTAAGAGTATAGTATCGAAGGAATGTGTCTGATAGGAGGAATGACCTCACTTGGCCCGAGATCGCTCCTGTTTTAGCCACCTTATGCCAACTCATGGGAGTTGGGTCCACGTAATATACCTCAAGAACGTCGCCACCATCCTACTTCATTCTGGAATCTCCACCGCGTACACGGTTGTCAAAGTGGTTTTCGGTATCGACAGAGAGTATGCCAGATATCCGATCCCGGTCTCTTTGCCAACCAATCGTTATTATAACCCGTAGTTATAACTTTTAAAATAATGTTTATACTTCAAAATAGGATATCATTTCAAATCCAAATCTTTATCAAAATAATGATTAAATTAATTCCAAACCATTTTAAAACATCATATCTTTCCAGAAATTCTTGTCAAATCATTTTAATATATCAAAATATCATATCTTTTCAAAACCACATCTCAAATCATTTTAATATATCAAAATATCATATCATTTCAAAACCACATTTCAAATCATTTTAATATATCAAAATATCATATCATTGCAAAACCTCATTTCAATCATTTTAATATATCAAAAATATCATATCCATTTCAAGTCATTTCAATCATTTTAATATATCAAAAATATCATATCTTTCCAAAACTTCATTTCAAATCATTTTAATAAACCAAAATATCATATCTTTTCAAAACCACATTCATTTCAAATCATTATTCATTTTATTCAATTTAAAATACCATTTCAATTTACATTTCCAAACAGTTTATATTTCAAAAATCATTTTAAATCGTTAAAATGAAGTTATTATATTTAATAATTAAATTATTAAATTTCCAAAAATTTCAACTTTCAAAGTTCATTTATTCACTTAAGTTTATCAAAACAGTGAAAATTCACTTTTCGCAGCATTTAGAAAACGCTACGGAAAGATACATTCAAAACAGTTCAATTTAACAAAAGACAGCATTTTTAAAATGTTGTAATAGGGTTTTCTTAATATTTCAAATAAACTTAGTTAAATTCAACAATTATAGCACTTAAAAAGATTGCTATAATAGCCTTTAATTCAATTTAGCTTTTTAGTTCATTATCATAAACTACATCATTTACAAATGCTGTAATATCATTTAAATTGCAATTAATAACATTTCAAAAATGCAATTAATTAACTTCAAATATTCAATATAATTTCACAACCAATTATATTTTTATTTAAAACATTTTTAACTTATAAAATCATACATTTTCACATTTATAAACAACATTTAATTTTCCTTAAGTTCATGATTTTATAAAGTTAAATTTCCATTCAAAAATCAAGATTTAATAATAATTCACTTATTAAATTTCAACATTCAAATTTAAATTCATTAAATTAAATTTCAACTTAACACTTAAGTTTAAATTTCAAAATATAACTTAATTTCCAATTTTTTTCACTTAACTTAAAATTCACTTTTAAGCCAAATTCACAAATTCCCATTTGGTTATATTTCAAAATTTCAACTTAAATAATCACCCCTTTCATTTTTTTAACTTTACTCAAAAATCATTAATATATTATAAAATCATTTTAAATTCATTTTAAATTCAAATTATCATAAATTTATCATAATTTCATATTTAATTTAATTTCCAATTATAATTAAATCAAAATTTCCAAAATAACTTACATTTAAATTTTCTAACTTTTCCATAATTTATTTAACCTATAAATTTCAAAAAAAATCAATAATACTTTACAAAAATCATTTTTAATTATGTTTTAAATCAAAATATTATAATATTTACATTTCAAACATATTTTTAAAAATTTTAGAAAAATATATTTTAACTACGGGTCTGTATATAATTTTCTAGCCTAGGTAAAGTGATACGGGTAATGTATCATTTCAACCCGTAATTTACAAAGAAAATCCGGGTTTTATCATTTCAAACCCGCAGTCCCAAGTAAATGAAATAAAATGAAAATCGCCCAGGCCTATCATTTCAGCCCATAACGATTTTCCCCTATTCTAAAGTCCGTTCGGGTATGTATCATTTCAACCCATAGTGATTCTAATCTAAAGGGAACTTGCAGTGTGATAAACTGATAAAAATAACAGAACAACATAATATAACAGTAACAGATGTTATAATAGGTGTTTAAGCATGGTTGAACATCATATAATCATAATATAGCATATGTAACACGTTAATGCATTTTACAGATTCAAAAGGGGTCAATTTACTAGTTATATATGTACATATTGTCTGGTGAGGATAACTCACTTGTTTGAGCTGGAGATTGCAATACAACTGACACAAACTGAGATCTTCAAAAGCACGATGGCACGACAAAGATTTGATATTAAGAGAGCCAAAGATAATTGCCCTGTTCACATTTACACAAAACAATGCAACATATAAGTTACAAAACAATGCAACACTTGAACAGCACTAGAAATCAATGTCCAAAACAAGTTAAATGGTTTGCACTTATTCTCAACTTCACATACTTCAGTTATGAACTGAAATAGCATGGCCAAGGCATGGATTAAGGTCTGGTTTGGGTCCAGTATAGGCTCGGCTACAAGGTGATAAGGTGAGTGGGAGTTACAAGTAGAGAAGACAATGGAATACAAAGGGTTCTAAGGCAAATGGTGGCTTTTGTTGCACCATAGGGTTCGACCCTTGCTGTTGTGGGTCTAGCCATGCAATGTGAAGGTCAGGTGGGGTCTGATGTGGCAGCTAGAGGTGGTGGAAGATCTGGTGGTGGAGGCTATTGATGATGGCCATGGTGGAAATTGAAGGTGATGGACATAGGGTGCAACAATCTACACACAAGGCAACATATCATCATTTCTAGGCTATACATGGGCTCGGCCTCAAGCTATAGGGGCATGGCCAGGTGTCCAGATGGTGGTAGGTGAGGTGGTAGTGGGTGGTGGTCAGGTCAGAGCAAGGGGTGGTGGAGGAAGTGGTGGAAAAGGTGGTGGAAGTGGTGATAGAGGAAGGGTATGCTCGGCCTAAACTATATGGTGATGGTTTGTGTAAATGGAGGGTGGATCTCTTGCCTAGGGCAGGTCGGCCTGATGGGGTGGTGATCTGGAGGTGGTGGTGGCTGGTTGTGGTGGTGATGGGGTCGGCCTAGCAGCTGGAGGTGGAGGAACAAAGCTATGAAGGTAGAGAACATATACAAAATTCAATAGAAAACTAGAAAAACAAGGAAGAAGGAGATGAATTTTACCCAAACCTTTGAAGCAATGGCCGTGCAATTTTTTTATGAGTTTGAGAAGGTTAGAATACGTGAAAAATGAGGGAGATGCAGCTAGAATGAGAAATGAAAGCACGGCAAAAAATCATTAAAGAGTGGAGTTGAGAAAATGAAAGGTCGGAATGTAAAAAGGCTTTGGAAGTTAAAGTGTTTAAAACCTTTAAAATTTCTATCAATTTATTTTAATTTTTAAATAACTGAAATATATATATAAATTCAGATAAAAGTACGAAAATTTATTAAATAAACAAAAATAAATAAATAAATATTAATTATATATATAATTTAATTAATAAAACAGCAAAAATTGCAAACTAGTCTTGAAAATATGAAAAATAAATGCAATGAACTTTGGAAAATCTTTATGTACTTGTAAAAATATTTATAACAAACATAATAACATAAACTAAAATTCATTCACAAATAAATATATAAATTTTAATTTAAATATAATTTAAATGAAGAAAATAGCAAAGAAAATAGAAACTAGGCTTTAAAAATAGAAAATAAATTCAATAAGCTTTAGAAAAATTATACTATCACTTCAAAAATATTAAAAGACAAAAATATACATAAAATAACAGATTAACACATATTAAAATAAAATATGACAAAGAAAATATAATTTATATAATTTAAAATAGACAAAATTGTTAAATAAATCAAATTACACTCAAAATTGAAATGTACATAACTTTTGCAGTTTAACTCCGTTTTCAACGAAACGAAAAGCAGTGTTCAAGTTATTTCATCTATTTTCATAATAAAATATAAAATCTAAGATTTAAAATAATTTAAATTTGAAGTTTAAAAGTCAAAGTTTGAACAGTTTGACCAGAAATTCACTTTACAGTAAAATATTCAAATTATACTAGTTTGAACTATAAATCACTTAATAATCAACATTTATATTTAAAAATGAAATGTTTGAAATAAAATAAGTTTAAAAATAAAATAAAGTCCAATTTAAATAATATACAAAAATCTAGGGCCGTTACACTCTCCCCCACTCAAAACTTTTCGTCCCCGAAAAGGAATGAGGTACGGGAAAGCACAGAATTAGATAGAGTGAAATAAGATTAAGGTAAGATGACAAGGAGATTTAAATTACACCTGATAACTATTGTTATAGGTATGTTTCACAAGGTGGAGATGATCTTCCCCAGATTCTCCAAAATCAGGAACACAAGCACGAAAAGATCCTCTAGAATCTGATTAACTCTTTCCGCTAGACCGACGGTCTGTGGATGAAAAGCAGTGCTCAGATTTAAAATGAGTACCAAAGATTATTAAAGATTATAGAAAGATTTCTAAACAGACTGGTATATGCAATAGCCTCCCATTCTGTAGCAAGATAAGGGAAATTAGGACAACCAAAAGATAGTTTGAAAAACAAAATAAAATAACAAATTTGAAACCATAAAATTTCAACTTAAACTGAAAATTAATTTTACATAAGTCAAATAAATCTTAAGCAACTCTAATTTCATTATCTTATCATCCAATTATCTTAAATTAACAAATCCCTAAAATCATGTATTTGAAAAATCATCATTTATTATATTCAAAAATGTACTTAATAAATTTAATTCTTCTTTATTCCTAAATAAAAATTAAATTTATTCCTCTCAATATGTTTTATCACCTATGTTAAGATACTTACATTTATTATAACTGTTTTAATTTATTTTTGATTGCTTTAACATCATTTATATTGTAAATTATTCAATTAACCCCTTTTTCTATATTTACCTCTGTCAATCTTTTATAACTAAAATTTAATTGTATAAAATTTATTATAATCACTCAAATTTTATTTATAAAGCTTTTTATATTGTATATTCTCCAATTACATTGTTAACTTTTGAAATTTAGGCAAGTTAAATTTGAATGCAATTGTATTATACAAATAAAACTTTCTAATTTCCTCATCTCAAGTTTGAATCATCTATCTAAAATTTTGATTTTCTTTTTATAATTGAAATAATTCTTTAAAATAAAATTTAAGAATTAAATTTCTGATTCCCTTCAAACCATTTAGGGATAAATAAATATATAAACATAATAAGTCAAATCATATTTAAATCATATATATATATATATATATTATAAATCCAGTCTTATTTTAGAAATTCAAATCAACTAAATTTCCCAAAACAAAGCTGTAGCAAGACTACATAACGGTCTCTTCACTTCGAAACTCGAAAATGAAAGTCGATGATGCCGCGGTTCATCACCGAAATCATTTTCCAGCGACAAAGAGAAGAGCACAAATTTCTTTAACTTTTCAAATTCTTTGGAAACAAATTTCTATTCAAAATGTTTTAAATAAGATATCCTTTTAAAACTTGAAAACACAAGGTTTGAAACCATCAGAAATTAAATTCTCAAATTCTTTTTTTACATTCATTTTAAATTTCCAAATAAATTTATAACCATGTTTTATAGTTCAATTAGATATATGAAACAATAGAAAATGATATATAAATCAAATATTATTTCTTAACAACTAATTCAAATAAAAATCCAGATAAAGATTTATCATATAGTTACAAAATTTATTTCACAAAATTTATTTCATTACTAAATTTTAAAAACATATTGTGTCAGTTTGCTCTGTTCAAGTGTTTTGGAAATCTTATCGATAGCGTTGATCAGACGAATCGATTAGAAACCCAAATCAACATCAACAACTCAAAAAACACAATATATAAAACATAGATTTACAAGTATAGTTCAAAATGTTTGGAGATGGTTTAGAAACAAAAGACAAGATGGTTAAACCGAGTAGGGAGATGGATAAGCTTAAATAAACCGTGGGTAATCTTAACCGGGTCAACCGTGACTTATAGAATAAGATCGATGTGGATTTTCTGGGGTAAATCTACATTCAATCTCAAGATGTAGAGTTCGAAATTATAAGAGATACTAGCATCTAAACCGAGGATATAGAATCTCTGGTGAATCGATGTTGTTGTAAAGGGGTTTTCCCCTTTTACAAATAAATTTGAGGTTGGCGAGACCGCCGACTCATTATGAAGATCTTTTGAAGTGGAGTTATGGGATACTCCAGAAACAAAAGAAGATAAATAGTGAGGGACACGAATGGATTTTGGAACCACAAGGAATGTTCCAAAATTCAAAGGAATCGAGTCAAAAAGGAAGAGGTTTAAACTCTAATGAAAGTGATTCTGTAAATACATTTACCCTATATACTGAGTTTTGCCTAGAGCTACCAAAGCTCTGATACCAACTGTAACAACCCGATATTTTCAACCATTCACATCCGCACATGTCTGACTTGAATTGCTCAAAATACTGCATTGTAAATAAAATTTGGCAAATCTCAGAATATACAGTAAATAAAATCACAGATCACAGACACAGAGTATTTAATAATGCAGCGGAAGTAAAAGAAATAGTAGTTCATGAAGCCACTATATAAATATATCAGAGTTAAATAAAATACAACAGACTAAATAAAGTACAACAGAACTCTTAAGATGATAACCAAGTACAAGCTGAATAGAAAAACAGAACTGGAATAGATAAAACTAGATAAGCAGATAATCTCCAGCGATTCCAATATCCAGAAAGTGGAATCCAAATCTGTGAATAACTCAGGCTGACCCGAGCGTAAATAAAAATACAAACACTCGAGTCAGGACAATATATACTTATATAATGTAAACCAACTCAAATGAACTGTAATAAGGTACAAGTAACTTAAAGGGTGCCTGAGACCGCCCATCCTTTAAGGATCCGTTAAACTATTTACTATGTAGTAATATTTCGCTATTATAATAATGTCTACAGTAAAATAAACTTACTTTTAAATAGCGTTCCGGGCTACCCATATCACCCTTCACACATAATAGTCCCAGTAGTCCATCCAATATCATGCCATCTCCACTCCGGGTGACTGTCAGAGGATACCACACGGGCTACGGGAGAAAAACAAACTCGTAGTAAAGGCTCGGTATGGTAGGTGACACGGCACACAAGGCAATGCCAGGGTAGATATACCAATTACGCACACGGGCTGGTGGTAACGCAGCAGCCACATACGCCCACCTCGGAACACACTCCCATATCAAAATCGGAGGATGGCCATCTAATCAATCACCAGTAAGAGTATAGTATCGAAGGAATGTGTCTGATAGGAGGAATGACCTCACTTGGCCCGAGATCGCTCCTGTTTTAGCCACCTTATGCCAACTCATGGGAGTTGGGTCCACGTAATATACCTCAAGAACGTCGCCACCATCCTACTTCATTCTGGAATCTCCACCGCGTACACGGTTGTCAAAGTGGTTTTCGGTATCGACAGAGAGTATGCCAGATATCCGATCCCGGTCTCTTTGCCAACCAATCGTTATTATAACCCGTAGTTATAACTTTTAAAATAATGTTTATACTTCAAAATAGGATATCATTTCAAATCCAAATCTTTATCAAAATAATGATTAAATTAATTCCAAACCATTTTAAAACATCATATCTTTCCAGAAATTCTTGTCAAATCATTTTAATATATCAAAATATCATATCTTTTCAAAACCACATCTCAAATCATTTTAATATATCAAAATATCATATCATTTCAAAACCACATTTCAAATCATTTTAATATATCAAAATATCATATCATTGCAAAACCTCATTTCAATCATTTTAATATATCAAAAATATCATATCCATTTCAAGTCATTTCAATCATTTTAATATATCAAAAATATCATATCTTTCCAAAACTTCATTTCAAATCATTTTAATAAACCAAAATATCATATCTTTTCAAAACCACATTCATTTCAAATCATTATTCATTTTATTCAATTTAAAATACCATTTCAATTTACATTTCCAAACAGTTTATATTTCAAAAATCATTTTAAATCGTTAAAATGAAGTTATTATATTTAATAATTAAATTATTAAATTTCCAAAAATTTCAACTTTCAAAGTTCATTTATTCACTTAAGTTTATCAAAACAGTGAAAATTCACTTTTCGCAGCATTTAGAAAACGCTACGGAAAGATACATTCAAAACAGTTCAATTTAACAAAAGACAGCATTTTTAAAATGTTGTAATAGGGTTTTCTTAATATTTCAAATAAACTTATTTAAATTCAACAATTATAGCACTTAAAAAGATTGCTATAATAGCCTTTAATTCAATTTAGCTTTTTAGTTCATTATCATAAACTACATCATTTACAAATGCTGTAATATCATTTAAATTGCAATTAATAACATTTCAAAAATGCAGTTAATTAACTTCAAATATTCAATATAATTTCACAACCAATTATATTTTTATTTAAAACATTTTTAACTTATAAAATCATACATTTTCACATTTATAAACAACATTTAATTTTCCTTAAGTTCATGATTTTATAAAGTTAAATTTCCATTCAAAAATCAAGATTTAATAATAATTCACTTATTAAATTTCAACATTCAAATTTAAATTCATTAAATTAAATTTCAACTTAACACTTAAGTTTAAATTTCAAAATATAACTTAATTTCCAATTTTTTTCACTTAACTTAAAATTCACTTTTAAGCCAAATTCACAAATTCCCATTTGGTTATATTTCAAAATTTCAACTTAAATAATCACCCCTTTCATTTTTTTAACTTTACTCAAAAATCATTAATATATTATAAAATCATTTTAAATTCATTTTAAATTCAAATTATCATAAATTTATCATAATTTCATATTTAATTTAATTTCCAATTATAATTAAATCAAAATTTCCAAAATAACTTACATTTAAATTTTCTAACTTTTCCATAATTTATTTAACCTATAAATTTCAAAAAAAATCAATAATACTTTACAAAAATCATTTTTAATTATGTTTTAAATCAAAATATTATAATATTTACATTTCAAACATATTTTTAAAAATTTTAGAAAAATATATTTTAACTACGGGTCTGTATATAATTTTCTAGCCTAGGTAAAGTGATACGGGTAATGTATCATTTCAACCCGTAATTTACAAAGAAAATCCGGGTTTTATCATTTTAAACCCGCAGTCCCAAGTAAATGAAATAAAATGAAAATCGCCCAGGCCTATCATTTCAGCCCATAACGATTTTCCCCTATTCTAAAGTCCGTTCGGGTATGTATCATTTCAACCCATAGTGATTCTAATCTAAAGGGAACTTGCAGTGTGATAAACTGATAAAAATAACAGAACAACATAATATAACAGTAACAGATGTTATAATAGGTGTTTAAGCATGGTTGAACATCATATAATCATAATATAGCATATGTAACACGTTAATGCATTTTACAGATTCAAAAGGGGTCAATTTACTAGTTATATATGTACATATTGTCTGGTGAGGATAACTCACTTGTTTGAGCTGGAGATTGCAATACAACTGACACAAACTGAGATCTTCAAAAGCACGATGGCACGACAAAGATTTGATATTAAGAGAGCCAAAGATAATTGCCCTGTTCACATTTACACAAAACAATGCAACATATAAGTTACAAAACAATGCAACACTTGAACAGCACTAGAAATCAATGTCCAAAACAAGTTAAATGGTTTGCACTTATTCTCAACTTCACATACTTCAGTTATGAACTGAAATAGCATGGCCAAGGCATGGATTAAGGTCTGGTTTGGGTCCAGTATAGGCTCGGCTACAAGGTGATAAGGTGAGTGGGAGTTACAAGTAGAGAAGACAATGGAATACAAAGGGTTCTAAGGCAAATGATGGCTTTTGTTGCACCATAGGGTTCGACCCTTGCTGTTGTGGGTCTAGCCATGCAATGTGAAGGTCAGGTGGGGTCTGATGTGGCAGCTAGAGGTGGTGGAAGATCAGGTGGTGGAGGCTATTGATGATGGCCATGGTGGAAATTGAAGGTGATGGACATAGGGTGCAACAATCTACACACAAGGCAACATATCATCATTTCTAGGCTATACATGGGCTCGGCCTCAAGCTATAGGGGCATGGTCAGGTGTCCAGATGGTGGTGGGTGAGGTGGTAGTGGGTGGTGGTCAGGTCAGAGCAAGGGGTGGTGGAGGAAGTGGTGGAAAAGGTGGTGGAAGTGGTGATAGAGGAAGGGTATGCTCGGCCTAAACTATATGGTGATGGTTTGTGTAAATGGAGGGTGGAACTCTTGCCTAGGGTAGGTCGGCCTGATGGGGTGGTGATCTGGAGGTGGTGGTGGCTGGTTGTGGTGGTGATGGGGTCGGCCTAGCAGCTGGAGGTGGAGGAACAAAGCTATGAAGGTAGAGAACATATACAAAATTCAATAGAAAACTAGAGAAACAAGGAAGAAGGAGATGAATTTTACCCAAACCTTTGAAGCAATGGCCGTGCAATTTTTTTATGAGTTTGAGAAGGTTAGAATACGTGAAAAATGAGGGAGATGCAACTAGAATGAGAAATGAAAGCACGGCAAAAAATCATTAAAGAGTGGAGTTGAGAAAATGAAAGGTCGGAATGTAAAAAGGCTTTGGAAGTTAAAGTGTTTAAAACCTTTAAAATTTCCTTCAATTTATTTTAATTTTTAAATAACTGAAATATATATATAAATTCAGATAAAAGTACGAAAATTTATTAAATAAACAAAAATAAATAAATAAATATTAATTATATATATAATTTAATTAATAAAACAGCAAAAATTGCAAACTAGTCTTGAAAATATGAAAAATAAATGCAATGAACTTTGAAAAATCTTTATGTACTTGTAAAAATATTTATAACAAAGATAATAACATAAACTAAAATGCATTCACAAATAAATATATAAATTTTAATTTAAATATAATTTAAATGAAGAAAATAGCAAAGAAAATAGAAACTAGGCTTTAAAAATAGAAAATAAATTCAATAAGCTTTAGAAAAATTATACTATCACTTCAAAAATATTAAAAGACAAAAATATACATAAAATAACAGATTAACACATATTAAAATAAAATATGACAAAGAAAATATAATTTATATAATTTAAAATAGACAAAATTGTTAAATAAATCAAATTACACTCAAAATTGAAATGTACATAACTTTTGCAGTTTAACTCCGTTTTCAACGAAACGAAAAGCAGTGTTCAAGTTATTTCATCTATTTTCATAATAAAATATAAAATCTAAGATTTAAAATAATTTAAATTTGAAGTTTAAAAGTCAAAGTTTGAACAGTTTGACCAGAAATTCACTTTACAGTAAAATATTCAAATTACACTAGTTTGAACTATAAATCACTTAATAATCAACATTTATATTTAAAAATGAAATGTTTGAAATAAAATAAATTTAAAAATAAAAGAAAGTCCAATTTAAATAATATACAAAAATCTAGGGTTGTTACATAAGTTAAAAGCTATGAGTTAATTCACTTATTTAATTAAACTTACAAATGCTAAACACCTGCAAAACAAATAAGAATTGGTTAATTCATTGGCACAAAGATTCAATAGGAGAGGATCTTCCCAATCCTCTGTACTGTGGCTAAACTTAGTTTATTTTTAGTGTAAAATAAACTGAGTTACTCTTTAAAAAAAAATAGGAAAAAAAAACTCTGATATTAGAACTAGAAACTATTTAGGTATTTATATGAACATTCAAATAGTTTTACGAAATAATATATCAATATTTCTATATTGATCAGATTGGATCTTGGGAAAAATAAAAATAAAAATAAAAATAAAAATAAAAATAAAAAGGAAAAAAAATAGTTAGTCTGTGTAAGAGGGCAACCCTGAATTTAGCTCACACTGAATTGAGTCATTCAATCAAAATGACAACTTAGGGTAGGGTTGTCTCATACAACAAGTAAGGTACCTTTGTATTTACCATATAGATGTGTACCATCTATACAAAGCAAAGGTTGACAGTGGACAAATTCTTCGATACATGGCCCAAATGACCATAATGCATGATCAAACACTCCGTACTCATCAGTGGTCACATGTCCTACACTATCTGGATTTGTTTTGCATATTTTAGCGAAGTATTGTCGTAGGTTGGAATATGACTCTGCCCAATCACCGTGTATGCGTTCAGTTGCCTTGCCTAATGCTCTCCACGCTTTCAAATAACTAATTTTGATAAGCAATTGTTCCTCCATTAAAACCTGCATCGTTCCAACCGTAATGTTCAAATTAGATTTGACGAAAAGCATGATCTTCGATACCATAAAAGAAGATGTTGCTTGCCTATGATTTGAGTTCACTGTTGGGTTTACGCATGTATTGTCACTTGAATATTTTTTAATCACCACCATCCAGCCTGTGTCCTTTTGAATCGATAGCATGTATTCTCCAAGGACAATTTGCATCGACATTGCAAATGGCAGTGTATTTTGATCTGTTCGACCTGATTGGCTTAAAGGACACTGCATGTAAGATTTGATAGAGTTAGAGGTATGCCCTAGGGGCAATTATGTAAATTGTTACATATATCTAACTTGTTGACCAATCTTGTTCGAAATAAAAGGTATTTTCTTCTTATTATATACTTGATATAATGTGATTATATTAATTAATTAACTTAATTAAAGGTATATTTAATAATAAAAATTAGTAAATGGTATATTTTGTGATAGTAGTAACAAAATATTGTAATTGTGCGTAATTTATCACAACGAAACAAATATACCATTTTAAATGTTCCTAGTCAAGATGCATCGAGACTGGATATCGATGTATCCTTGAGACTGGAGTACGTAACGCTCTACAAATGTTGGGCGGTGTATTACTCGTAACTGTTGTGGGCACCTAGGGGTTATGTACTAATAGTTATTGGATAACTATGGAATGACTCACTTGATAATTTTCTGTTGGTTAATATAACTAAGGTCAAACAGAAAATAACGATGTGACTGATTTCCACAGTTCTCTCGACTTGAGAATACTGTGGATCTTCAATATGAAAGCTCCGCTTTGATTATAGCCAAATCATGGCATGGCGTCCATCGAGTGACTATAGTTGAGTCGAGTGGACGTATTAGAAGTGAAGCATTATTCAAGAGAGGATTCGTCTTTTTAATTATATGCGGTTAGTATCACAGTCAACCCAAGTCAACTAAAAGTCAAAGTCTCTAGCCACATAATTGTTATTATTGAACCAATGAATTTGTATTTGGACTATAAAGTTGAATGTGGATGAGGTTGGAATTTTGACCATTACCAAAATTCCATAAGTCCAAAGTGATATAGTTTTGACGAAGAGAATTGGTGTAAACAAATGCCACAACCAGGCAACGCTTATTAAACTAAAATTGGATTTTACCGAAAAGGAATAAGCGATAAATTTGGCTTTAATGTCACAACACCTGCTAAGTGACGTGTGAACGTTAACATTAGAATAGTTCGATGTTAATCGCTGACTAAATTTACACCCCAAGTTACACAGCCGAAACGATGAATTCCCTTAAGACTGAACGACTAAATTAGTTTATAATGTTATAATTTAATTAAATTAATTAATATTTATGAAATATTAATCATAAAATTTGAATATGATTTGAGAAATAAATAATGTTATGTCTATTTATAACAGTTATAAATATATATCGATCGATATACAATATTGACAAGCGATTAAATTGGATTTAATTGCATAGTATTTTGGCTTGGGCTTAGATGGGTTTAAGGTCCATCATTAGGGTTGCAAAATTTTGGTTTTGAAAATGTCTAGAGATGGGTAAAATATAGGGAATTGCCTTGAAGATAATGGGTTGAGATCAAGTGAGAATGGGTAAAAAGTTTTTCCTCGTTTCCCTCTAATACAACCATATATATATGTGTGTATCTCTAAAAATAATAACAAAACTTTTTTTGACCGCCATTACCTTCTACATTGCTAGTTAAAACATAGCTCTCGGTCTACTTCAAATTCCCAAATATATTTCAAATTAAAATAATACTAATAGTTTGAGGTCGGTGATTCTGGACTTGCAATCTAACGAATCAAGAACAGTAAAAGGAAGAGAAGTCATTGCTACAACGTGGATTCAAAGGAAATATTAAATTAATAATTTTAATTTATATTACAGTATTTAAATTATATTCTACGATTCTATAATGAGCAATTTCATATCTATTTAAATATATTGCTACTATATGTTTAGTTATGTGAGATTTTGTAAGTAGATGTAGTTGGCACAAATCAGTTTGGTTATGTGCATAATTTGTTTATTATACTATTTGATTTATGTATAGACAAATGTTCTTTACTGTACAAAATTAAGTTTTATCATTAATAATTGTTTTATATATATTTATTAATAAATTCATATATATATTTTAGTGTATATTTCTCTCTCATAATAGCATATATGCATATATAAGATGTACATATGATTAAAAAAATTTAGTACGCTTATTTATATATAATATGAATTTACAAATTCGAAAATTAATCATCATACATATATTCATATTTTTAAATTAACATTTATTGAATTTCGAATTGTTTATTATATATAAAATAATTATTACATTAAAAATTCAATTATATATTTTAGAAAAATATTATATCATTCTATAAACGTATAAAAAAATAGGATTTTTTTCAATAAAGTTTATTATTTTGTAACAACTATTTATGATTAATTAAAAATAATAATTTAATTGAAATTTTTTTAAAACAATTTCATAGCATTTCATTCATGGTCTTAGGATTTCTAAGATTTTAAATTTAATTTTTTAATAATGTATTATTTTATATTAAATAACTATTGTCGAAATCAATGTATTTGTTTTTAAAAATAATATTTCAACTTTGAAAAATCTTCAGATTTTTTCTAAGCTCTATTTTATGATCCCAGATTTTTGAAAATTATAAAAATTGAATTTTCATCAATAGATTATTTATGTTAATTATTTATGGATGAAAACATTATTTTATTCATAATATATATACAAATTAAAATACTAAAATTATTATGTTCGCAATGCTAAGTTAATTTTGAATTATAAATAATTTTTAATAATTGTTCTCTCTCTTTCCATATATGTATTATCTATATATAAATGTTTTATGTTCATATATTATATATAATATATTTATACATACATGGATATGTGTGTGTGTATTTTGTAACACATATACATGCACATATTTGGACAATATATATGACATACTAAATGAGCTAATATGTCCATTGCGATGTAAATCCCACATCTCCATATGAACATATTATACCTTTCACGGATTATTATTTTACACATGCACTCACACATATATGTATGTAACATATTTATGTATAAACTAAATCAAATAAAATTAATTTCATATCTTATTATATTTGAATTTAAATAAAATAAATGATTTTATTTAAATGATATCTAGAAATGTTATAATTTAGTTAAACTTCATAGGCCCAATAAAGATCCAATAGAGTAAATTTTTTGAAATTCACTCATAACTGCCGCTGTGGGCTTGTCCAGTTGCAACAATGGTATCAGAGCCCAATTGCCTATGTGGTCTAAATTAGTCATATTAGGGCTAACTAACTAAGCTTTCCCACTTAGTATGGTGTCTAGAAAGGTAATGTCTAGGATTGGAATTAGGTAATCAAGTATCATGTCCTACCTGGTTACCAGCCTAGTCTGAAAGATGAAGTGAGCCCAAATGTTGGTCATAATATAAAAAGCCCAATTTAATTTGGGTCTTGGGCTAATTTTCAAAATCATTTTAAAAATTAATGTTAAAGATTTTAAATTTAATAGTTAAATTTAAAATAAAACATGTTTATTATAAATATCATAATACTACATAAGTTTTCAAAATGTTTGAAAGGATATTGGTATTTTCAAAATATTTGAAAATATTTATATAATAATTTCAAAATTAAATTTATTAATAAGATTAATAAAATAAATCAATTAAATATGTTAATTAATTAATGCATATATTCATGTATTATATATGTTGATATATGTTATGTTATTTTAAAATGTTTAAGATAACATAAGTATACATGTATGTATACAAGATATATTATGAAATTAATATTTTTTAATAAAATTGTTTAATTGAATAAATTAATCAAAGGTTAATTAATTAAATAAAATACACACATATATATGATATATGTGTGTTACACTATGAAGGTTATAGTATACACTATATATGTTATAGTAGATATGTCCAATATAAAAGTTATATTGGAACACTAATTTAAAATTAATTAAAGAGTTAATTGATTAAAATTAATTATATAAGATTTAATTAATGATATATTATACGTAAGACTACCATATGCGTAATATGAAATATAGAAATTATATAACAATAAAACTTATATAATATGTGTATAAACTAAATGTGGAACATTGAAGAAACCCAAATAGACTTGAGAAATAATACATATGTAAATGTACATATACCGTGGTTTCTGATGTGTCTGACACTTGAATCGCTGGGGTATTTCATAGGAAATATATTATTCTATCAGTCGATATCACTCAATATATATATATATATATATATATATATATATATATTGAAGATTACGAATCTTCAAAATAATGTTGTTCTCTACCATGTATATATTAATAAATTACTTACATGCTCCTTAGTTGTTAATCAAACTCAAGATGGGATGTTATGCTTAGTATTATTAATATATTGAACAGATGAGGTAAGATAACTATATGTATATGCTGAGCAAACTCAAGGTACATATACTATACTTAGGCCATCACGATATGATAAGTATGAATGAATAATCTCTTTCGATTTGTTAAGCAAACTCAAGGTCGAAATGAGATTAGAACAAGGAAAAATGGGTTAGAAGTTGTATGTGATACAACTGATAAGGAGTGATCCATCGTTTGTGGGGCTATGATTTGTTGAGCAAACTCAAGGTCAGAATACCAAAACAAACGAGTCCTAACACCCACTGATAAAGTTATAAGACTTTCATGTTTCATCTTAGGGTTTGGAGAAACATAAAAGACTAGTGGGAGCCTTATTAGAAAAATGAAATGGTAACATTTAACCTTTCGAATATTGTAAGAACATATGTTGTATAATGTTATAATTATATACAATGATAAATTTGTACATTTAATATGATTGATAAAACATTTGTCAATTAACATATATATACAAACTGATTTGAAAGTTGACAAACAGAAATATAATATATACTTACTAATAATTCCAATTCCATTTTATATAATGTTTCTATACCCATGCAAGTGCCTAATTTCAACTACTTAATACATTCGTAAGTTGGTCAATTATATGTTTATTTGGTTTAGACCGTGTATTGCATTTAATGAGTTTTTGAACTCTAAATATAATTCAAGACTATGGATATTTGATACATGTACTATCACATATAAAGTTATATGGTGAACAGTCATAGTTTGTGGGGTACAATATTTAGATGAAGTTAGTTCATTCAAAGTAAGCCAATAAACAGTATTTTAAGATCATGTATTCAACTTGAATGATTTTAAAAGGATCATATTGTGTTAATATAACACAAGACCATAAACTATGAGATAGATCTAAGAACTCGATTGTTGAAATGCCATCTTGATCGGTTTACATAAAGTGCAACATATTTGATGTCTTAAATATTAAGAATAATCAAATGCGCTTTTGTAAAGGTTTGTTATGATATTGTAGTAAGGTTTTCATATAAGAATAGATGTAATTTAAGGTAAAGTTGGAATGAAGAGAATAAATAGTCACTTCTGCTTCATAGAGAAACATTGGAAACAAGAATTGTAATACAAATTGATACTTAATGTTGGAATATGAAATATGATTTTTATTCCGAAATGTATTTTCATATAGAAAATTATTTTCTATATTATTTATTTCTTTGAGTTCAATTTATTTGATCAAAGAACTCTCCATTGTAAACTAGTTGCAGCATATGAAATAAGTAAACAATATTAAGTAAATGGTGGACCTCTAAATTTAGTATGCTATTATAGTAATGACAGAAATAGTGGGAGCATGTCATATAGCACCTAATGATTGCTTCAAATTACGAAAATTGTTTTCGTAAAATGTATCGAAGATTATTTGTGAAATAAGGTTTATTTTTGGTATTGACTGAAAAATAGATATAACTATTTTTCAATATGAGTATTATGAATATTCATTATGAAATATAACTATATTATGGAATTTGTTTTCATAGTAAAAGTGATGCAACAAAAAATACATGTGTCTAATATTATTTACAGTTGTTTTAGAATTGTAGACTAAGCCGTAGTTTTGAGAAATAATTTTACCATATGTTTATGAATCATATGATACAGGTTAATTATATCTCAAACAATTAATGGCTATGCACCTATTCAGTCAGGGCATCATAAGAGTTGATGAACTCTTTGAATTAATACATATCGATGTATGCAATCACAACTCTATTAATACGAAAAGGGTTCCACATACTTTGTTATATTTATCGATGATTTATTACCAACATGTACATATTGTTTCAAATACAATCTATATTCATAAACTTACTACATTTGTACAAATCTACATGTTGGTAATAAATCATCGATAAATATAACAAAGTATGTGGAACCCTTTTCGTATTAATAGAGTTGTGATTGCATACATCGATATGTATTAATTCAAAGAGTTCATCAACTCTTATGATGCCCTGACTGAATAGGTGCATAGCCATTAATTGTTATGTACCGAAAAATGAATATAGATTCAATCTCATAAGTCGATA
Source organism: Allium cepa (assembly GCA_030765085.1). Classification (NCBI taxonomy): domain Eukaryota; kingdom Viridiplantae; phylum Streptophyta; class Magnoliopsida; order Asparagales; family Amaryllidaceae; genus Allium; species Allium cepa. The sequence continues at coordinate 693,580,897 of CM060939.1, forward strand.
TGTGAAGGAATATAGTTCATCAACAAATGTACCGAAAAATGAATATAGATTCAATCTCATAAGTCACCCCTCCACGTGATACATAATGATGCATCGATAAGGAGTAATCAGACATTGTTGGACAATTTACGATTAATTATGAGTGAAGCTGGGTTTGTTTCTTTCTATAAGGTCATGTACTTAAGAGTACTACTCAAGGTTGATAATATTTCATCTAAACAATAGTTTACAAGATCATACAAGATAAGGGTTTGCATGAAATCCCAACATATCCTAGGCCAAGAAGTTGGCAGGTTGTGCGAGTCGAAAGGTTGCACGTAATAATTGTTCATGAGGGATCTTGTATGAATCTCCAAAAGATTTTTTGGAAAGGTCTGTCATCAAATGACATATTTATGTTTTGAACATAATTTTTGTAAACTAAAATCAGTTTTATAAATAGAAAGATTCATAAAACGTTTATGAATCCCTATTCTATTTGCACTAAGAAACAATTATTGTTTCAAGATAAATCAACTTCATTGTGAAGGAATTTCTTTGAATTTTTTTTGGTGTTAAATGGAATTGGATCCGATCCATAGATATAACTGTTTTTATGAGATAAAGTGAAATTAACTAACCTAAATGAACACATAGCATTAGAATGTCTAATAAGTATTCTCATACTTCAAAGAGAAACTATGAGTTTCTTATTAATATCGAAAATATACATTACCCTCCGTTGTTCAATTAAACCATTAAGATTGTTGACTCTATATGGTATGATGCGCAAATCTAAAAGAACTCTAAGCACGCTATTAAAATATGTGGTAGTCATAACCAAAGAGATATGATCCATCGGCCGAGGTTGTGTCTTTATTGGAAAGATTAATGTGGTTGGAATTAAATGAACAATGTTGATAAGAATAATATTGAAAATCTCAATTATTGAAATTAGCATAACAGATTCAGTATTCAACATGCTTAAGTTAATTCAGATTTACTCACAAAATTATAGCTCGATAAGGCTCAGTGTTTAGTACTTAATTGAAACAGAAAATTCTAAATAATGATTTAGAGTAAGCCATTTACACATATTAACCAAAAACGCTTCAAAGTCAGCAGGAGCAATATTGGGTTTGTTGGTCTTTGGATACGACCAAGAAATGATAGGAATGTATCATTTATAAGGATCAAGATTGAATAAGTATTTTGATAGAAATATCAAATAGTATGAATTTCAATCAAAATGCAGAGGAAGCGTGTGTTCATAAGAAAGAACATTAAAAAGTACATTGATATTTCTATACTATAAATAAACAACACATTGTTGATTTTAACAATATGCTTGTATTAAAATCAAATTTAGTTGTTTTAATACTCAATTTTGGATTTTAAATGATGTCTTTTATGGTGAGTATAAAAGATATTGGGATTGTCCCAAAACGATATACAAGAGCACCCTATTAAAGAGAGAACATGTATGTTAGATTCCTTATGCATTAGCAATAGGAATTATCATACAGGTTATGTTGTGTATGATATTTTGTTTTGTTTATGTATTTGATACATGGAGCAAATATAAAATCCAAATTGATATCACTAAATAGTTGTTTGAGGTGTTCTCGCGTATTTATGAAATACTAAAGAATTGTTTATAGAAACAACGAACTTGTTATGATGAAACGTTTGGACATATATAAGTGATATTGAGTATAACCTGTCAATGATAAAATTCAAGTTAAAATCTTTAATTTGAAAGTGTTTCAAAATAAAAGTGATAGTGGTCGATTCAACAAAATGTTGAGAACATTAACTTGAATAGCGCTACAATAAACCTATGTATATAGATATAAATGCACAAATTTATAATTGAGCCAAAGGTGATTCCAAATGTTGAGAATCATATAATATTGTTATAAGATAACAATGTCATGAAATTGGTCATGATGGAACTTAAAGCCCACTAGAAGTCGAAAGACATACTTCGAATCGTTTCATATGATAAAGACAGTTTATTAGTGTCAGAGAAAGTTAATCTACAAAGTAGTTAATTAAAACACAATAGCATACCCATTCACGGGATTGACCTAATTGGTTTTGAGAAAAATGATTGGAGAAGTTGGAATTAGATTTCATAATTGACCCCAAGGGCAAGTGGGAGATTGAGAGAGTTAGGGGTGCCCTATGGGCAATTATATAATTTGTTACATATATCTAACTCGTTGACCATTCTTGTTCAAAATATTCCTACTATATACTTGATATAATGTGATAATATTAATTAATTAACTTAATTAAATGTATATTTAATAGAAAAATCTAAAAAAGGTGTATTTTGTGATAGTAGTTACAAAGTTTTTTAACTGTGAGTAATTTATCACAACGAAACAAATATACCATTTTAAATGTTCCTAGTCAAGATGCACCGAGACTGGATATTGATGTATCCATTGAGATTGGAGTACATGACGCTCTCCAAATGTTGGGCAGTGTACTACTCATGACTGCTGGGGGTACCTAGGGGTTATGTACTAATAGTTATTGGATAACTATGGAATGACTCACTCGATAGTTTCTGTTGATTAATATAACTAAGGTCAAACGGAAAATATCGATGTGATTGATTTACACAGTTCTCTTGACTTGAGAATACTATGGATCTTCAGTATGAAAGCTCTGCTTTTGTTGTAGCCAAATCATGGCATGACGTCCATCAAGTGACTATAGTTGGGTCGAGTGGAAGTGAAGCACTATTCAAAAGACGATTCGTCTCCTCAGTTATATGCAGTTAGTATCACTATCAACTCAAGTCAACTCAATGTCCCTGCGCATAGCATTTCAGTTAATAATAATTATTATTATTGAACCAAGGACTTTGTATTTGAAATATAAAGTTGAATATGGATGAGGTTGGATTTTTGACCATTACCAAATTCCATAACTCCAAAGTGATATAGTTTTGACGAAGAGAATTGGTGTAAACAAATGCCACAACCGGGCAACGCTTATTAAACTATAATTGGATTTTATCGAAAATGAGTAAGCGATAAATTTGGCCATAATGTCACACCACCTGCTAAGTGACGTTTGAACGTTAACATTAGAATAGTTCGATGTTAATCGCAGACCAAATTTACACTCAAGAGTTAAACAACTGAAATGATGAATTACCTTAAGAGCGAACGATTTAATTAGTTATATTGTTATAAATTAATTAATATTTATGAAATATTAATTATAAAATTTGAATATTATTTGATAAATAAATATGTTATATATATTTATAACAGCTATAAATATATCGATCGATATACAAGATCGACAACCGATTAAATTAGATTTAACTTCATAGTATTTTGGCTTGGGCTTAGAAGGGTTTAAGGCCCATCATTAGGGCTGCAAAATTTTGGTTTCGGGAAGGGTGACTAAAATATAGGGAATTGGTTTGGAGATAATGGGTTGAAATCAAGTGAGAATGGGTAAAAAAAGTTTTTCTCGTTTCTCTCTAATACAACCCTATGTATATGTGTATATCTCTAAAAATAATAACTAAAATTTTCTTGGCCGTCATTACCTTCTACATTGATGGTTAAAACACAGCTCTCAATCCACTCCAGATTATCAAATATACTTCAAATTAAAATAAAACTATTTGATAGTTAGAGGTCGTTGATCATGGACTTGCAATTTGACGAATCAAGAACAGTAAAAGGAAGGGAAGTCATTGCTTCAACGTGGATTCAAAGGCAACATTAAATTAATAATTTTAATTCATATTACATTAATTAAATTGTATTCTATGATCCTATAATGATAATTACATATCTGTTTAAATATATTGGTACTTTATGTTTAGTTAGGTGAGATTTTATAAGTTGATGTAGTTGTCACAAATCAGTTTGGTTATGTGCATAATTTATTTATTATACTATTGATTTATTTATAGAAAAATGTTGTTTACTGTAAAAAATCAATTTTTGTCATTAATAATTGTTATATATATATTTATTAATAAATTCATATATATATATATATATATATATTAGTGTATATTTCTCTCTCATAATAGCATATATGCATATATAAGATATATATATATATATATGATTTAAAAAATTTAGTATATTCATTTATATATAATATGAATGTACAAAATGAAAAAATTAATTATCATACATATATTCATATTTTTAAATTAACATTTATTGCATGTTGAATTGTTAATTATATATAAAATATTTATTACATTAAAAATTCAATTATATATATTTTTAAAATATTATATCATTCTAGAAATGTATAGAAAAAAATTAGGGTTTTTTTAATAAAGTTTATTATTTTTAATAATTAATATTATTTTGAAAAAATTGTTTATGATTTATTAAAAATAATAATTTAATTGAAAATTTCTTAAAATTTTTCTTAACCTTTCATTCATGATCCTAAAATTTATAAAATTTGAATTTTTAATAATATATTATTTTATATTAAATAATTATTGTCGAAATCAATGTATCTGTTTTTAAAAATAATATTTCAACTTTGAAAAATCTTCAAAATTTTTCCAAGCTCTATTTTATGATCCTAGATTTTATAAAATTATAAAATTTGAATTTTCATCAATATATTATTTTATGTTAATTATTTATGAATGAAAACATTATTTTATTCATAATATATATGCAAATTAAAATACTAAAATTATTGTGTTTGCAAATAAAATTTAATTTTGAATTATAAGTAATTTTTAATAATTGTTCTCTCTCTTTCTATATATATATATATTTATCTATATATAAATGTTTTATATTCATATATTATATATAGTATATTTATACATACATATGTGTGTGTGTATTTTGTAACATATATACATGCACATATTTGGACAACATATGTAACATAAAAAATGAGCTAATATATAACGACCCAGAATTTCTGTCATTTGAAATTCAGATATTTAATTGATTTTAAATATCAACAAGTAAAATTTGTAAGTCGAAAAATTCATTTTTTTTGAATATTTGGATTTAATTGGATAATTAAATCGATAATTTAATATTGGAAATTACAGAAATAATTGGAAATTGGGTTTAATGTAATTAAAAATGATTTATAAAGTTATATTAAATCATATTGGAGTTAGAACAATGTTTGTGAACTTTTAAAATTGAATTAGAAGTTAAATTGTGAAAAATTGAATATTTTAATATTTAATCGACTAGTGAAATTAGTCATTTTTAAAACGGTCTCAGATTTCGACGAAACCAGTTTCATCGGATCTGTAATATTATATTATTGTAAGATTTCAAATTTCGTGTCAATCGGATTTACGGTTTGTCCGGGACAAGCCAAAACGCGTAGAAATTGGTTTAAATCGATTTAATTTAAATTTGATCGTTTATTGCATTAACTCACACAGATGATCGAATTGGCTCTCGAAACATATTACATTGTGTCCGGAATGCGGGATAAACCCTAAAAACGCCGGTCACTGTGCGAGATTTGGAGTTCGGAAAATTTTGGATAAATAGTGTTTTGGAAATTTTTCTATAAAAGGACCTCCTTATCTTCATTTGCAACATAAGAAAACCCTAACCCTAATTCTTAGTTCAGCCGCCATATTATTTTTGAAGGCCAGAAAGCGTCCACCTTCTTCCCCTCCTATATCCTCATCCATTGACTATCGTCAAAAACTTTCAACTACAAAATTATAGAGGGCAGTGAGTTCTATAACTTCAACGGTCGAGATCGAATATGGAGCAACATGGAGGAAGAATCGTGGCCGCGTTCTTGCTCGTTTGTGCACGCATCTCGAGCAACAAGGAGGGGCCGAGCTTCAACATTTTTTGGCCGAGCATGGAGTAGAGCGTGGGCTTCGAAGTGGTGCTTGTTGATCGTTGTAGAAACGTCGTATGGTGGCCAGAAAATTTCGAGGTGGAGGCGGTTGCAAATGGGTGTTATCGCGTTTTTCTCCTAGAGGGAGAACGTGAGGGAAGATGAAAGAAGGGCGGCCGTGATTTAGTCAAGCAGAAAGCAACGGCCCTGATGTTTTGGGGTATAAAATATTAAAATAAAATTGTAAAATTTTTATATTAAAATTCGTATAATGTTTAAAATGCGACATCTTGTTCATACGAGGTCAGAAAATTACGAAACGAGTTGTGTTGGCTTCGTTTTGTCGAGCATTACGCAATGGAGATGGTTTGGAGTCGTTTGAAGCTAGTGAAAATTTCGGGTATAATTAAACGCACGTTTAATTTTATTCGAAATAAAACGCTACAACTATTATCGGAACTCAAGGTGAGAACTTCTCACTCAATCGAATTGTTTCGATTTAAATTTTAAATAGTTAGATTTAAAATTGCTTGATTGTGTGATTGGATGATAGTTATTATCTGTTGTATTGAAATAGACACTATACGCCGTATATTAAGCGGATGTTATTTATTAAACACATATACCGCGATAATTCTAACTTGATATGGAATTGGTATTATATATGTATTTGGAGTTGATTTCCCGCATTATATAGTGGATGAGACCTTATTGCGCCGTATAATAGCGGATAGTATTTTATAAATCCCATATACCGCGATATTCCATCTTGAAGCGGAATTGGTATTGTGCTAACATCTTTGGATGCAGGGAAACAGGTTGGAGAGATCCAACTGGATTCCTCAAATGATTGAATTTGTTTCAATGTTGTGTGTTGATCTATTTATAATCTGCGTGATTATCTTTGTGATTGAAATCGTTAAAGGCTAAATTTTAGCCGAATATATTTTTGGTATCGTTAGATGCCAAAAATAAATAAAATTTGATTTTTGAAAATTTAAGTTGAGAATTCATAATAAAATTTAATTTTGGAATTGATTTATTTTAAATAAATAAGCGTTGTAATTTTTATGTTATAAAAATTATGATTTTTGTGAAATATAACCAAAATATGATTTTTAAAATAAGTAGTTGATTAATTTATAAAATGGTTCAAATTGGGATTTTGGAATTATTATAAATGATTTATACAAAAGATTTTATAAAATTTATGTTTATAAATTAAAATGTTGGAATTATAAAACGAGTTTTTATAAGTGTAAAAAAATGAAATATAAATGGATTTCATAAGTGGATGAAATCTATAGATTTATAAATTGTGAAGTTATAAAATGAATAGATTTTGTAAAATAAAAGATTTATAAGTAATTAACTTATAAATTGGATTTTGGCGTGTAAATGGGATATGGATAGAATTTGTTAATAAAGTGATTTTATAAGTTGAAGTTGTTATAAAGTATAAATGGAATTTATAAACGTTGTTTTATAAATCCAAAATCGACTTATTTTGATAAGTTTAATTATTATAGCTGATTAAAGGAAATATATCCACGATTTTGGACAGTGAATAATCCTTTAAATAAAATATGTAGAAATTGAATTTGGTAAATGAAGTATATTCATGATTTTGGACGGTGAATAATATATTAAAGAAATATTTTGGAAAAGTGATATTTTAAATAGAATTAAAACGATTCATAGATGTTTTAAAATTTGTTAAGTATCGAAACCATAGATTTCAACATTCATTGTTGAAATAGACGTTTTCGAGAAATAAAAGGGAATGGTGGACTATAACACTGTTGTTATAGTAAATGATTTCCGAAAGGAAAAGTTTTGTATAGTATTGGGGTTTATATATCTATCTAAATTTTGAATCCCTATACTAGTGATTTTGGATTGTCATAACGATGTTTTACGCAACATTCGTTTTGACTCAAATAAATGTGTTTAAGAGAAGTTTTCCTTAAAGAATAAAATATATACTTAATTTGGACTTAAGTATATTGAATATTTTCCAAATATTGAAAATAAATAGATTTATTATTGAATAAGTATGGAAATGTTTTCCAATATTAAGTGAATGTTTTGAGATTATATCTTTTAAAGATAAATTGAAAGTGAATAATTGAAATCGATTTGAAAAATCGTATAAAAGGTGAATATTTGGAAATGTAAATTGACAATGGAAATTTATAAGGGAAATTTGTTTTAAAAATAAACGTTGATTTATTTTTAAAAGTGTGGAAATAAATTTACGGATTTGGAATGTAAATTTAATAAATCGGTAAGGATTTATTTGATTGGTTTAAATGAACCATTTTGAAATGAAAGTTGTAAAGGTGAAAATTGATTTGAAATTTGTTTTCAAATGGTTGAAGTGTGGAACTTATATCTTATAAAGATATTTTGGAAATAAATAATTTGGGAAGATTATTTGGAATCGGGTGATGTTGTGAATATTGATTGATAGTTAAATAACCGACTATCAATATTGACCCTTAAATGGCTATTTGTTGTGAATTGGTTGAAATTGAATGCTACACTTATTTTTAAATTATTGCGCTCGTTATTCGGACTACCTATTCCAAATAGTGATACGACGTAATGGATAGCAATGAAGACCGGTGGTGAAGACCGGGTATTTGTGAAAACGATAGGATGACCTATCGATTGTCTCTGCACCGTTAGCTACGGTATGGAGATTTCCTTCGTGATGGGAAATTCAATTAGGATTGTGAATACCCGGATTGCAAGGGCTTCTTTTGAAGTGCCTTCGGTCCTGTTCGAACCCGGAACAGACTTGTATGGTTACGTGTCTGACATTACATTTTGAGATATAAAGCAGATTTCTTTCAAATACATCTCTATTGGTGGCGGAGAATTTATTCTCTTAGCTTAACACCCTTCTCTGAGACGTACGATCTCAGAGGTTTTGTAGTTGAAGGTTATCAGCAATATACTCCCAATTTGGTAATGTGGCATGCTGAGTGTTGCTGTGTGATGATTATTTATTGATCATTTGTTGATCAAAGCGTGTCTTTGTGAAAAAGTGTAGCTTTGTGGACGAGACTTCGTCAGACCTCACACCCCGGAAATGGTCGAAACAGGAATATGCGGCAAGGTTATGAGGGTCGCGCCCTTTAGGGTATGTCATTTCCTTCTGGAAAAGGGTGGTGTCAGGTATGGAGCCTTGGTGCTTAACCTATGTGGTTGCTCCAATCTCATTTTTCTATGTGGTTGTTGCTTGGTGATCGAGGGCCCTCGGATAAAGGTCCCAAAGGACCGGGGGGTGACATACTCGAGTAGTAGTTACCTAGTTACAGAGATAACCCGGCATTGTGTTGGCAGAGATCCGATTAGGTTCTCGGGACGTCCCGCCAAAGGCGATCCTATGTGGCAGTAGGAAGTTCCTTAGCCTGACCATTTGTTGGAAATCCAAAGAAACAATACGATCCTTGTACGGTTTTAGTTATATAACCTGCCATTTAATATGATAGTTATAGTAGGCATACTATAATGGTACCTATGCTGACTAAGATTTATATTATACTTTCGAAATGTTTTCATCACAATGCACTAATAATAATATCAAAAATGATTTGTTTTGCGTAGTAAGCATCTTTGACTATCATAAAGAGAAATCTCCTCCAATTCTGCGTTTGCATTGCGTTTGTGCGGGGAGGCCTTATGGTAGTTTCATTTTCCAAAAGCATTGCAGATAGTTTTCACTTCCCTTTTTGTTGTTGTTTTAAAAGATAAATAACTGTTTTGAGTTCTCACACCAGTCGCATGACTGGCCTAGAGTTTATTGTTCTCTTCCTAAACTCTGGGTGCCCATAATTTTCCACACGGGCAGTCTAGAGTCAGGTTATCAGGTCATTCTGGATTCAGAAGTGCTTTTGAGCTCAAGAGGCGAGCTGGATGGCGAGACGTACCACTTGCATATGATATTATCTTTCCGTTTTAAATTCACTTGTAAGGACATGTTTGTATAACTGTCCTTTGTTTTGTTGTATTGTATCTTGTTGTTGTATACTCTGATGTAATGTGATGTAATAACTGATATAGTTCTTTGATTTAAAGATTATTCGTTTATCTATTATATGTTGTTCCGCTGCGATATGTGAGATTATGATATTGTTTCTGTTCTGTTTTCTTACTTCTTCTATCTTTTTCTTCTACCCCTTTTTTTTAACCCTAACAATTCGGTTTTCCGGCATTCGATTATGCGGCATTTGATACAGTGGACGTAAAAATGCCGACCTTCGGATCCCGATAAAATCGCTCTGTTACATAATATGTCTGTTGCGATGTAAATCTCATCATCTACGTATGGGCATATTATAGCTTTCATGGATTATTATGTTACACATGCACTGACACATATATGTATGTGATACATTTATGTTTAAACTAAATCAAATAAAATTAATTTCGTATCTTAATATATTTGAATTTAAATAAAATAAATGATTTTATTTAAATGAAATTTAGAAATGTTCTAATTCAGTTAGACTTCATAGGCCCCAATAAAGATTCAATATAGTAAAAAAATTAAAATTCACCCATAACTTTTGTCGTGGGCTGGTGCAGTTCCAACAAGATTGATTATTCATATAGTTTTTGCAGAAATTTAGCTTTGTTCTTAAATACCATGTCAACTTTGAAACCAGTTTGTACGCTAGAAGATGAAAATATTTCGTCGTTGGAGTGTACATTTGCTACTATCGACCTAGCCATAATTTGTGCATTGCACAAATCATCGTCTATCGGTATCTCCATTTTCGGTTCGTCGCTATCCACACAATCTGGTTCTTCACCTTCGAAATCATAATTCAGTGAATCATTGTTTACTTGCATATTTTCTACCCAAGTGGTATCAACCTCTGGTATTGACACAACAGTCATACTATCAAGCGTGTGAACATCTTCAGTTTGTAGATCTTCTTCATCATCTATAAGCATATCGTTGTTACATACACTTTGACCTATTGGTTCATTCGATGGTTGGACGTATGGCTGTGTAGCAGTATTGTTTGCTGCGAAGATGCAATAACAAAATACATCAATTTTAGTTTATTTCTACATACCAACGATTTTGAATCACATTGCAATATCTAATTTACTTCTGGCTTAATTGGTAAAGTTCAGACAGAGTTGACTGCATTCGTTCGGATGTACAGCTGCTCGATGGTCTAGCGCTTCTTTGAGTGGAATTTTGAAGTGGAATAAAACTGCATAGGAATACAATTTTTGTATAATAATTAAATCAATTCAATATATTAGATTTGTATGTAATCACAGCTAAATGTTATCTCTGACTCATTTTTGCAACGCCATCTTGCGTCAAATGTGGTAGCTAAATTGGACATTTGACTGCAAATTCATGAATGGATGATAACCATAAAACATTTATTGTTCCCCATATTGCGATATGTTCTGCGTCGGATTACTAAAACTAGAAGACGGGATTCCTTGACTAGTCCTCATATTCCTCACCATTCAAGAATATTTGTCAACACCAAAATTTGATATATGTGCTGCTATTGATTGTTCCGCAACTAATCTTCTATTTTTTCCAACGAACAGATTTAGTCACAGCAGCAAACATTAATTCAACATCGTTGTCGTCGATAATTTTTATTGCTTTAGATCCAGAATTGGTTGGCCAATTGCGAACTATATCTATATCATACTCTTCCGATTTTATCTTTGTTGCTTTGTAAACCGACTTTTTCAACCATTCAAAATTAGATCCTCTTCGAACTTTAGCCAGTTTGTAGGATCCACCGACATATTTTCCACACATTAAATCATCAGTAACCAATTCACCGTCATAATAGCATATGATTGGAATATAACTATAAGCCATTCTACATCAACCACGCAAAAATCACATAATCAATTTAATTTACAAACTAATCGGGAAACTTAGATTTACTACTACATAGTACATGCTTTTATTGGATCCGACTTGATGAGAAATTGCTATGGTTGAGCTAGATCTTCGAAATCTAATGTTTTTATTGAGAATAAATAGAATTTAAGATGATTTAAAAAAAATTGGAAGCAGAGGGTTTGGGTTTTTTGTAAAATTGAAGAAAGGGAAAAGTGAAGGGAAGGGAAGAGTGAGTTATGTTTTGTAGCATAATCCCGCATTAACAACTTATGAAAACTCGCTGACCGACAACTTTTGAAAAGTTTAAAAAACTCTTTGGCAACTTTTCAAAAGTAGTACCGGGCTATCTTGTTCTCAAAACGAGGCCAATTTGGGGGTAAAAAAAATCCTTTTTAAATTTGAAAACCGAAGTAGTACTTTCTGTTGTGCAGGTACAGTTTACCCTGAAGTTAAAATTAGCAAGTTTAATTTCACTGAATAGGAAAATCCAAGCATAAATTAATACAACATTTTGATTTTCAACCAGCTCGTTAATGTTTCTGTTGGTAAAAATGGGTAGACTTTATTTCCTTAATTTGTTCATGGGAAGTTGAGATGACCCGGTACATGTATATGATTTTTAAATGAATTTCTCTAACGTGTAAGGGCTCAGTTAATGGATAATGTAGTAGAACACTCTTCGTAACCTAAGTTTATGATGTTATAATATTCTAGTGATCTTTGGGCTGCAGTCACCTTATACTAACTTTGGCACGACCAGCTTGTTGTAGTTGATTGTTTACAGTTGACCAAAGATCCACATTTTAACTTTTGATATAAAAACATGTTAATGTGTTTCTAATTCGAAGCATAATTCTGATTAAAGAAAATGGTTGATTACTGGAGGTGCTGAAAGAATCTTAACCTCATTCGCCAACATAGCCATGAATATATCTAAAAGAGGCATGTTTATCGATAAAATTATAATGGTTGCAAGATGTAATTAAAGTCTGATGGGTTGGATTCAGATTGGGAGTGATGGGGAAGAAGCTGTAAATGGTTGATGCGCTGTGCTTCGGTTATTTCGGAAGCTGGAACATACGAAAGAGCAATGCATCTGCATCACTCTACTCTTCCAACAGACTTTGTTGCTACATGTCATATGGAATATTGAATCCTGGATCAAATGAAACATCCCTATACAAGATCGTTATATTTTTTGTTTTAAGTATATTTTATAGTCACACATTACATATTATTTTAAAAATGTATTGTATAAAATATTGGCCTGGGTACTTGCAACCGTTTGTCAGGAAGTTGCTTGTGCATGATTGGTTTTATGCACCGTTACCAGATCTTGGTAATGGCTGTATCCACATCCAGATTACACATTCATTACCATTCAAGCGCAAATTTACACAATTCACGCTTCCTTCCAGTATCCTTATTTATAATCTTCCCAATCCACTGTCATATTAGGTTTTGTAAAAATGAAGGCCAAATTCATGAAATTTATTCATCATTATTAACCTTGCCTTTGGGTATGGAAAAAGAAAAAACAGGAGAAAACCTAACTTAGAATATGAGGTTACAGATTGATGCAAGTCCACAGAATTTAAAATTGGACAGGCATACAAACTGTTCAGAAAATTTGCTTCCTTTCTATCCTCAATCTTCAATAAAATCGTATTGCATCTGTTCACTGAGAAATCATTACGATGGAAAAATTCAACTCAGTATGCTTTAATTTCATCTTTCTATAAAGATATTTATGTGCACTTCATAACTACAGTGATATGGGAAAAACATCGGGATTACTGGACAGAATGCAAAAACTTATTATTCAAGTGTATTTTGTTGCTTACAGCACTCTTGTTCCTAGCCATTGCATAGAAGTGCAATAAAGACAACTGGTGCAATTACTGATTAGAAAAAAAGCGAAAGGGAAAGCTTATAAATGTATTTCACCATGCGTAGAAAAAATTGTTATATTAAAAAAGGCTCTGCATGACATTCCATTGCTTGGTTAAATAAGTATACTTTATAGTCCCAAATCATAGACTTTTCTATTTAATCCTTGTATAAAATACTGCTCTTGTTATCGCTGGCAGAGCAGTGAGGAGTTGCCTGTATTGGATTGGTTTCCTGCATTATTCATCTTCAATAAGATAGATGACTGGTGCATGCCTGAGCTCTCATTTTATTTTATTTTTTGCTCTGCTCTTTATTGCACCAGCTCATGGCAATGCTCATTTACGTTCCCTTTCTATTTCTCCCATTATTTTTAATTTCAATTTTTGACTTCCTCTTCATGCTTAGAGTTTAGGTGTTGTGCTCCTGATGTTATTTTCTTTTTGTAAAAACCTAACCTCCATTTTATTTTGTTTCTCCTTTCTATTTTTGTATTGCTGATTTCTATTTTCGCCTTGGTTTCATATTGCTACTCTCTATGTTTTTTGTTACTGGCTTCTATCTTGTAAATTTTCCAGTTTGATTAACATTTGCTCTTTTTTTTTTTGGTCTGATCATGTAATTGAAAGAGTGGACAAATATACGCGTGTGCATTAAGTTCTACTTTTCAATCAAGTAATTATCTTTACCTTAATATTCTCTTTTGGGTTTTTGTTCATACATAATTTACTTTACATCGAATCATATAAATATGATCATAAATTTGTCTACATTTTGCTCTTTTTCATTTTAAATTTTGGATTATTATTTTTTAAAACTAATGTAAATGAAAATTAAACATTTACCTGTCTTGTTTATATGTTAGATACCAAATCATATATATTTTTACTAAGTATACACTAAAAAAATGTTGGTAAAATCTTAAATGTTAAATTCAAGGTTCTAGAGTCCGTCTGGCATGTCGGAACTCCATCCATCTCAGTCCGGTTCTAATGGTGACAAGAACCAAATCCGTATAATAACCCGTTATGTTACCTTGGCTAAAAAAAACTACAGATGGGTAAAAAAAGCCAAAATTAAAAACAAATAATTTCAACTTGATTCAAAAAGAGAGAATCTCAACACGTCTACTCTAACTACAAACTAGCATTTTGCAAAAAAAATCAAACAACAAAATCATGCTTGCTTTGAACTTTCCGTCAATTCAATTATATGCAAAAGAATCAATTTTCGGCTATAAAACCCATAACAATCTTATAACAATACACAAAAAAAGCTTACAAATTCAAAGCATTTCAGGAATCCTAAATCTAAACAGTGGTTTAATGCAGCAATCGTTGCTTACTCCATGCAATCAAATCAACGCGTGCGACCTACCTTAAAGCAGGCATCTGGTTTGTTTCCCCCTCTTTTTAATATACAAATTTGAAACTGAAGTGAATTTGTTGAACGATAATGAAATCGATGAGTGGTAATAAACTAGGGCACGATTGGTAGAGAATGGATTAAGCATATCTGGAATAGGGTACTAAACTAGGCTGAACTAATTAGTAATATGTTACTTGGTTTAATATGTCATTTGATTTTTAACTTTTATAAGTAATTGGATTAGGCGTATCTTTTATCAGTAATTTGATTAGGCATAATTGTTTTATCAGTAATTGGATTAGGCTAAATTTGAAGTGAATTGTTTAGCATGTCCGTTGATTTACAACTTTTATCAATAATTGTTTGCAGTAATTGGATTAGGCATAATTGTTTATCAATAATTAGATTAGGCGTAATTGTTTAATAGTTAAATGTTATATTTAGTTAACAGTTAAATGTTAAATGTTTAATAGCAATGTGTATTCTTAGCCAGACTATTTCTTCAAACTGCGAAAGAAACTGGATAACATTTATGATGATTCATACGAAGTTGAACAACAGAATAAAAATGGAAAACTTGGAAAAACTGGTATTTGTACATTACAATAAGCGGTTGAGAGTACGACATGTTAAACGACAACAAACAACCGATCAACTTATTGGCCTAGATTATGTTTTTCGTGAGGAGGATCCACTAGCAGAATGGACTAGAGAAGTTGGGAATCCACTATTTGACAATAGAAGTGACAATCCTTAGTCAGACAATGACAATGTATCTGCTTAAAGAAAAAAAGATCCAAATAGTGAAAATAGTAGTTCATCAAATGATGGCACATGTCATGCTGTTGGTCATGGTATTGGTTCTAGTGTTTATGGTGTTTACTCCGCTTGTGGTGATTCCCAAAGTCCTATCCAAAATTTTATCAGGAGAGATGCATATGAGTATAATGGATGAAGAGAAAGAAATTGGACGTTGAAAATAAACATCAACGTAATTATGATGACATATACACACATAATAATGTTTATAGTTATAGGTATTCTGCGTCTGACTACACTGGAGGTTATTCGTATTACGGAGAAATCAAACAAATACTGCTGAAGCGTCAAGTAGCCAAGATGAACCCTAACCATTTGATAATATGATGATGACATTCTTAAATTCAGATCAAATGCAGCAGCATGTCTTTCTACCTTATTATAATGGCACATAAAATGAAGAAAACGATGAGCACAGTTCGTTTGATGCTTAAAGAAACAGTTTTTTGGTATTAAATTTTTAATGTTGCAAGTTTTGTGTCTTCTACATAATTTGAATGAATTACTATACTAGCATTATATTTTTATTGGCATATTTACAAGAAAGCACCGAAATTTGCAAATCGAAATTAAAGCGGAATTTCTGAAGCAGAACCGAAATACTAAAAATTTTCATTGACCGGAACAGAAACGGAAAGCGGAATTTTGAACCTTGGTTAGATCAACCAAATAATTATAATTAACTAAAAATCAGTTTTCAACATTATCAATTTTTGAAAAATAATAAAGTATAAAACCCATTCGTATGAATAAAATGGAACAATTTCTTTTTTTAAATTCAAAAAAAAATATAAATCACAAACCGAAATGTCAAGTTCAATTTTTTTAGTAATCTATCATATCAAATTCACTTTCGTTGTATTAAGAATTATATATTTGCACAATATATTTAAAAATTAAATTTTTTTTGTACAATAGTACTGTATGCAACATATTGGTTGGTGGCAATAACATACGCATAAGGGAAAAAGTATGTGCATAAAAAATGACTTTACATGAAATTTGATTACTTGGAAAATAAGTGTACTTTATAGTCTCACACTATAGACTAGTTTAATTATTTATTATACAAAACATTGTTCTTGTTACCTTCAATCGGTCTGTGAGGAGTTGCTCTTGTGGGATTGGTTTCCAGCATCATTCATATATTATAAGATGATCCGGGCAACATTTGTACTCCTTTTTTCTCTTTGCTCGTGTTGGGATGAATTTTTTATGTGGTCATATAATAGAAGTTTCAAAACTATTTAGATGCCAATACTCCTTTAAGTTGAATTTTTATTCTTCTCTCAATTTTTTCCTTCATTGAAATGGTATGTAGTAGAAAATTATATAGATAATAAACTGATAAATAACAGAAAGAGGTATGAAGTATGGGTAGCAAGCACAATGTTGCTTAAATCAAGCATACAAGAAGACCATAAATAACCATTGACATGCACACAAATTTACACCGTATGTCGGTTCCATTTTTGGTTTTCACTATCGTTTACCTCTTTGTGTTGGTGAATACAAACAATAAAAAAAAATTAGCGAAGAAGATTTAAGGTACCTATTTCTTCATAAAAAGAACTAGTGATAAAATCTACAAACATTCCTACTATCATTTCAACCACACGCAATTGCGATGTCAAAACAATGCTAACTTCTGGCAGTGGTGGGTACTTTTTCACGAAACGATGAACGATCATCACTATTGATGCTATTGGAAAGGAAGTAATGTGCCTAAAATACTTTACTCTTCCACTCAGACTGTTGTTTTCTACAAGTCATGGTGCATGGAATCCTAGCAGAACAAATTCAACCTTCTTCCACACAAGGTCGGTATGGGTGATTCCATTATTTGGTAAATGAATACATTATAGACTCCTTTTATTATTTCGTGTGAACGAAACCATCCTGCGTTATTCACATGTACTACAATGAGGACCCTTGGCACTATTGAGCTCAATTTTCTTCCCAATAATCTTCTCTATCCCTTGTCATAGTCAAGGTTCAATTTTAGATGGCGACCATAGCTCCAGACAGTTTAATGCTATTTGGAAAGCTTCAACTGATAAAACTCTTTTTCAATATATGTAGGGTAGATTATCCTCCCTCCCTCATTCTTCTACACTACCTACCCCATACTTCTAAGTTACTAGTAGAAGAGATGTTATTTTCAAGGGATATAGTCATTCAACTACTTAAAGATAGCTTACAACTTTCCAAAGAGAGGATGAAAAAATATGCAGATATGCATAGAAGTGAAAAAAGTTTTGAAATAGGGGATTTGATTTACCTTAAGCTTTAGCCAGCCACATACAAAGATTTATGTTGGTCAATAGTAAATCCATAAATCATCATCAAAGTACTATGGTCCTAATCACATAGTATAAAAAATTAGGATGGTAGCATACAAATTAAAATTACCTGTCTCTCAACTCAGAAGGAAACTGGGTAATAAAGTGCTTTTACAACCTGACTTTCCAAGTTTTATTGAAGAGATTACTGAAGAGCTAGAAATTGTGTTTGATAAAAGTACGAATGGTAAAAATGGAAAAAATGACACACAAGCATTATTCAGATGGAAGAACAAGGGAGAAGATAAAGCTAAAGGGAAAGATATACTTTAAAATTTAAAAGCCAAAGTGGTACTATTGATCCAAGTACAGTTTAACCTAGTAGTTAAAATTAGCAATAACAGGTAAGTTTAATTTGACTCGATAAGAAACTCTAAGCATATATTAATATAGCATTTTGATTTTCAACCAACTCATTCATCTTTCTATTAGTAAAAATGACTAGAATTTTGATAAATTTCATTAAAGTTTAGAAAGAGAGAAATATTAGAGGAGAGAAGAAGCATATCTTTATTTCTGTAAAAATGAACCTGTCTTTGTACAAGGCTTTTACAAAGAATATTTATACGCGGAATTGTTATAACAAAACTCTGGAAAATTAGGACCTCTAATCATTGTTTATTATATTAATATGGCTTAATATCCCCCCTCAAGATGAACTTGGAGGAGGCTGACAAACAAGGTCAATCTTGAAATTCAAAAAGTGATGTTGTTCTGCACCAAGTGGCATAGTCATCACATCAACAAACTGCATAGTTGCACTGACACGAGGCAATACAATGAAAATATCCTAAGTATGATCTCTAATATAGTGATAATCCATCTTCAAGTGCTTTGTTCTTTCTTGAAAAATTTCATTTTTAGCAATATATTGTCCAGATTTGTTGTCATAGAATACAAGAATAGGTTTAGGAACATTCACCAACAAATCTTGAAGTAGTCCTTCTATCCAGACAACTTCACTAGTTGTTTGACTCATTGCCCAGTACTCTGTTGAATTTGGTACCTAAAATTCCAACTCGAAGGAAGAGGCGGAGGAGGAAGTCACGGGTTGGAAACCCTAGCTGGAGCGGCATTGAGGAGGACCGAACCAAATTGTGGCTTGGTATTGAGGCAATGGAGGCCGAACGAGTAATCTTGTTCGGTGGAGGAGCAGTTTCATTCAGTGCTTGGGCTTTGAGATGGCTTCATTCGGTAAAGGAGATCTGAAGACAAAGTCTTGGAGTGGTGGAAAATAACGCCGAATGAAATATTTCGTTCGGTGGCACGCCTGTCAAGTTTTTTCATTCGGACATTATGTCGAACCAAATTAGTTTTAGGTAATGTCGAACCAAATGATCTGCTGTGTTTGCCGAACCAGATGCAAATGCCGAATCAAAGTGATGAACCAAACCAAATGGATGCTGAACTAAACCTTAGGGCTACTATGTTGCAGCTACCCCTCATTTATTCACTCTATAAGTGGTGAAGTTTCTGGACAATAATGGAAGCATCCTAGAGAGCTGAAACTCTTTAGAATTTTGTCCGTATTATAAATTATTCTTATGTATAGCCTCTAAAAGCGAATCAATCTTGTAACTCTAATCTTTCAGTGATTAATAAAATCTTCTCCCTCCAAGTGGACGTACACTGCCTCGCGGTAGTGGAACCACTACAAATTCTGGTGTTATTTATTTTTCTACATTTCATATATCTGTGACTGTCTCTTCTGGTGTTTATCTCTATTTGTTTCATCTCACTACAATCACAATCCAGTTGTTTTCCGCTGTGTTGGGGTTTTTTATTTTCTTAGACTGATCATTTGAAGGGATTTTCCCCAACAGTTAGGTATTAGAGCTGTTAGGTCGATTGAGGAGTGTTAGACGCTACGGTAGGAGACGAAGCGACTCTAGTTGTTACAAGACCCTATACTAGAAGGATGTATATCGCGTTAGGATCGTAGTTGGCAATTGAGAAATGGAATGGGGATAAAGACTTCGAGAAGTGGCAATGGAGGATAAAGGTTGTTCTAATGAGGATTGAAGTCAATCCGATAGTGTTTTCCCTTAAGGAGTTGAGGCTGACATCTCAGTCGCGGAAAGGAAGGAGATAGAGAAATAAGCATTTATTACTTTACTGCTAGCTATGGAAGAGAATGTCATCTTAGATATTAGTAGTGAGATCACTGCTAGGGGCATTTTGACCAAGCTAGAAAATCTCCACTTGAAGAAATCTCTGACTATCCATCTGATATTGCTGAAGACATTTTTGACCATGAGGATGAGAGAGGGACTTCAGTAAAGGATTACCTTAATTTCTTTGATGATCTCATAATGAAGGTGAAGGCTATTGGCTTGAAGATGGATGAGGAGCAAATGACAATGATTTTTTTGTGTTATCTTCTGGAGCGATAAACGGGTTTCCGCTAACAGCTTTATCTTCGCTAGAGAAACATTGACAGTGGAAGATGTGAAGTCAGGCCTTCTATCCGAGGGCTTGAGAGATCATATAAAGGAGATAAGTGAAGGAACTAGAGGTGGAAATAGTAGTCACAACCCATTTGTTGAAAGAGGTAGCGATGATAGGAAAAATTGGCACTCTAGAGGGCGTTCCAGGTCCAAGAAGCCTGGTAATGGCAGGAGAGGAAAGTCTATGGACAGAAAGTGTTTTATCTGCAAGAAATCTAGTCATTGGAAAAAGGATCATCCAGATTTGAAGAAGAAGGAAGAAGACGGATCTTCATCATTTGCAGTGGATAAGTCTGTATCTGACGATGTATTGTCTGCAGTAGTATTGGAAATTTCAAACCATTAAGTGCTGGACTCGGGGGTATCCTTTCATATGAGGCCTAATAAGGATTACTTCAGTTCTTTCGTAGGACGAGAGGGAAGCACTATTCTTATGGGTAATGATGCTAGCTTTAGAGCAATGGATGAAGGTACAGTAAGGATCAGGATGTTTGATGGAGTGATACGCATTTTGATAGGTGTCCGGTATGTTCCAGGTCTTTGGAAGTCCTTAATTTCTTTAGGACAATTGGCATCTTTAGGATGCAAGGTAAATATCGAAAAGGATAGTCTGAAGGTTTCGAGAGGTGCACTAATTCTTATGAAAGGAGATGTGTTCTAAAATCTGTATTTGCTGAAAGGAACCATAGTTCTTGAAGAGTCGTGTGTTGAAGTAGATAGTTCTCTTGCATTAGATGCCACAAAGCTTTGGCATCTCAGGTTGGGTCATATTTTAGAGAAGGGCTTAGAATTTCTTTGGAATGGAAGATGATCAAAGGAGGAAATTTCAACAAGATGGACTTTTGCTAGGAGTGTACGTTAGGCAAGCAAACTAAAGAATCTTTTGGAGTTGGACTCCATAGATCGAGGCGAGAACTTGAGTACATGCATACAAATATTTGGGGATCGGTTGCTACTACTTTTCTTGGAGGAGCAAAGTATTTTATCTATTTCATTGATGACTTTTTTGAAAAGCATGGGTGTATGTGATGAAGGCCAAATCAGAAAGTTTTGAGAATTTTAAAGATTGGAAAGCGCTTATTGAGAACCAATCTGGTTCTAGGTTAAAGGTGCTGAGATTTGATAATGCAGTGAATTTGTCTCTAGGGAGTTCCTCGATTTCTGTAGATAGCATGGCATTCAGAGACATTTCACTACACCTGGAGATCCGTAATCCAATGGGATTGTAGAAAAGATGAACATGACTCTACTGGAGAAGGCTCGTTGCTTGAGATTGACGGTAGGCTTGTCTAGAGGCTTTTGGGCTGAGGCATATCAACTACAGCGCATATCATAAATCTAATTTCGTGCTCAGCCATAGATGGAAAGATTCCAGAGGAAAAGTGGAGAGGTAAAGCTGTGTATCTTGGTTACTTCCAAATTTTTGGTTGTCCTGTGTACGTTCACCATACAGGCGATGACAAGTTTGATGATAGAGCATACAAGGGTATACTAATGGGATACACCGATGGTATCAAAGGGTATCGAATTTGGAACCCTGTGGATCGGAAGATTGTTCATTCTAGACATGTTATTTATGTTGAGTCTGCTATGTTCAATCTAAAGGAGAAACTACCTACCACATCAGAAGATTCTAATAGGCCTAAGGAGATGGAAGAAGTTCTCATGTTCCAGCCAAATAGTAGAGTTGTTGTTGTTGAGGAAAACGCAGTTATGAAATATCACAGGATAGTCCACAGGTACCTTCTAGTAGTGTTGGTGATGTGTATGAACCTAGAGAAAGTTCAATTCATGGTGAAGTTGAAAGGAGTTTATGCAAAGAAGTACATATCCGGGTCATTCGTGGGACTATTAGGCTGTTTGAAAGGTATGGTGATTGGCAATTCGCGAACATTAGCCTTGGTGTTCAGTTTGACTATGCCCTACATGTGGTTCTTGAGGAGCCGCTTGATCTTGATAAAACTTTGAAGTCGTGCGACAGTTCAAAGTGGATGTGCACTATAGATGACGAGTTAGAGTTGTTGAAGAAGAACAAGACTTGGGATTTGGTACAAACTCCTCAAGGAAGCTGAGCCATATGTTGCAAGTGGGTGTTCGAGGTGAAGGATGGTGGGATATACAAGGCTAGACTAGTTACTAAAGGGTTTTCACAAAGAAAGGGATTGGAGTATGATGAGATATTCTCTCCTGTAGTGAGGCAAACGTTCATCAACATTTTCCTCGATATCGTCGCAGCTCATGATTTAGAGCTGGAGCAATTGGACGTGAAAACCGCTTTCTTGCATGGAGACTTGGATGAGACCATCTACATGAAGCAGCCAGAAGGATTTGTTATAGAATGGAAAAGAAAATTGGGTTTGAAAATTATAGAAGTCACTGTATGGACTTGAGCAGTCGCCTAAACAATGGTGCAAGAGATTTGACTCTTTTATACTTTCACTTGGTTTTGATCCTAGCATCAAAGATGCTTATTTGTACTTCAAGCATTTAAAGAATGGTATATGGGTGTACCTACTCTTGTATGTGGATGATATGTTGATTGCATCCAAGGATAAGGCTGAAATCGATAGTTTGAAGCTAAAGCGAAATTCGAAATTCGAAATGAAGGACCTTGGAGAAGAAAAGTAAAATTTGGATATGGAAATTCAAAGGATAGAAAGCTAGGACTTTTCAACCTCACTCAAAAGGAGTACATTCGAAAGGTGCTTGCTCGGTTTAGCATGGAAGGGGCAAAGGCAATCAGCACACCCATGCCTTTAGACTTACATCTTTCTAGTAAAGGCTCTCCGATCTCGGAAAAGGACAAGGCTTATATGATGAAGGTCCCTTACGTATGTGCAGTTGGCAGCTTGACGTATGTCATGGTCTGCACTATGCCTGACATTACATAGGCAGTTGGATTGGTGAGAAGGTTCGTGGAAAATCAAGGAAAGACGCATTTGAAAGCAGTAAAGTGTATGTTCAGATACCTTAGAGGAACTCCAAACCATGGACTTGTCTTTAGCGGCAGAGGAAGAAATCTCAGCTTGACTGGATTTTATGATTCCAACTATGTCGATGATAGAGATCGAATGAAGTCAACCTCCGGATATGTGTTCACCATTGGTGGGACATCGATCAGTTGAAGAGAGAGGTTGTAGAAAATTATGTCTTTATCCACCACATAGGCAGAGCTCGTAGCTGCGGTTGAAGTAGCTAAGGAGGTGCTTTATTTGAGACGACTGTTGTATGATTTGGGCTTCATATATGAAGGCGTGGATGTGTACTGTGACAGTCAGATAGCAATTCACTCAGTTGAAAATTTGGCATTCATCTCGAGGACTTAGCATATTGAGGTGAGAGTCGTTCCTTATCTCGATGAGTGAAGTGAAGCTAGTTTGTCTTTAGAAAGCTCACACAAAGGAGAATATAGCAGACATGTTTACTTAGTCATTGCCAGTTGCTAAGTTCAAGCATTGCTCGAACTTGATTCGCTTAATGAAGTGCTAGGTGCCACAGGGTGGCACGAGGGGGAGAGTAGAGATGGTTTATCGAGACGTTTGTTTTCATGGTGGAGATTGATAGGTTCTACACGGACTGGGTATTTCAAGCACTTTTTTGATGGATGATGGAGTTCATTGACTGTGTGATGGGTGATGAAATTGCCGAAGCTCATTCGATAAGTGTCCGTTGTTTGGATCATGAAGGTGTAGATGGAGTTGGTTGCCTTGATGAAATTTGATATCATGGTGGAGATTGTTGAATTTGATACCTGAAAATCCAACTCGAAGGAAGAGGCGGAGGAGGAAGTCACGGGGTTGGAAACCCTAGCTGGAGCGGCATTGAGGAGGACCGAACCAAACTGTGGCTGGGTGTTCAGGCTATGGAGGCCGAACGAGTAATCTCATTCGATGGAGGAGCAGTTTCATTCGGTGCTTGGGCTTCGTGACGGCTTCGTCCGATAAAGGATATATGAAGACAAAGTCTTGGAGCGGTGGAAAATAATGCTGAATGAAATACTTTGATCGGTGGCACGCCGGTCCAATTATTTCGTTCGGGCATTATTCCGAACCAAACTAGTTTTGGGTAATGCCGAACCAAATGATCTGTTGTGTAACCAAATGCAAATTCCGAACCAGTTGACCGAACCGAAGTGATGCGCTGATTCAAATGGATGTCGAACCAAACCTCAGGGCTTCTATATAGCAGCTACCCCTCCTCATTTCTTCTCTATAAATAATGGAGCTTCTGGACGACAATGACAACCATCCTAGAGAGCTGAAACAACCAAATGGTCTGTTGTGTAACCAAATGCAAATTCCGAACCAGTTGACCGAACCAAAGTGATGCGCCAAACCAAATCGATGTCGAACCAAACCTCATAGCAGCTACCCCTCCTCATTTCTTCTCTATAAATAGTGGAGCTTCTAGACGACAATGACAACCATCCTAGAGAGCTGAAACTCTGCAGAATTTTGTCTATATTGTAAATTCTTCTTATGTATAGCCTCCAAAAGTGAATCAATCTTGTAACTCTAATCTTTTGTTGATTAATAAAATCTACTCTCTCTAAGTGGACGTACACTGTCTCGCAGTAGTGGAACCACTATAAATTATGGTATTATTTATTCTTTTGTATTGCATAGATCAGTGACTGTCTGTTTTGGTATTTATCTCTCTTTTTTGGCCTTACTACAATCACGATCCAGTTGTTTTCCACTACGTTAGGTTTTTTATTCCCTTAGACTGATCGTCTGAAGGGATTTTCCCCAACATACTCTACCTCAATGGAACTCTTAGAAGTTACCTTTTGTTTCTTTGTCTTCTGAAAAATTAGAGAATCCCATAAGAACACACAAACTGTTGAGAGGCTTTCTTGAGTATGCACATGTACCCTAATCAACATCCCTGTATGCCTTGAGCTATAATTTAGTATTAGCAGCATAGAAAAGACCATGATTCAATGTACCCTTAAGATACTTCAATACATGTAATATTGTAGGAAAATGTGGAATTCTAGGCTCTTGCATAAACTGACTAAGTCATTGAATTGCATATGAAATATCTAGTGTGATGACCCGAAATTTTAGATATTTGAAATTGGATATTTAATTGATTTTAGATATTTAATTGATAGTTTCTAACTGGAATTTCAAATATCGCTATTTATTGGATAATTAAAATATTGAATCAAAAACTGGAAATTGGGAAAATTGTTGTATCTGGAATTTCAGGCTTGTTAAAAATGAATTAAAGGCTTATAAAATTTATAATAGTGATACTAAAGATAACAGATATGTTAAAACTGAATTTGAAAGAAATTTGTTCGGTTTTAAAAATATATTGTTTAAATTGATATTTAAAAATAGCCTTCCGAGGCACAGTCTCGGAATTCGGCGAAACCAGTTCCATTAGATCCATAATAGTGTATTATTATTGAAAATTAATTTTCGCAGTGTTTGGAGTTGTTGTGTGATCGTACGATAAGCAAACACGTTGAAATCTATATCGAAAATTTAATATAATAACTGGATTCAAAAAGCTATCTTCTCCATACGATCGAATTAGGACTTGGAACCTTTTTCATTGCGTTCGGAATAGGGGTTTAACATTATTAACGCCCAGCGGCACGCCTCGATTGAAGATCGAGATTATGAGTTGTGGAAATCGAGACGATCTAAATTTGAATATAAATAACATAATTAAAATACTGTAGCAAACTGACACGTAGTGAAATTTCAAACATGCGTCCTTCGTAGTGAAACACGTGTCTTTGCTAAAATAAAATAAATCATCTTAATTTAATTAAAAAATCACGTCTTCTCTAAAATTTGCGGAACAGAATATAAAAAGGGAGGTTGCCACCTTTTATAAATTAATTTATCCCTTTCTTCTTCAAAATCAAACAATGGTCGATGAATGCATTCCTTCTATTTTTTTCCATTCTTTTTTTCGTTCAAAAGAAATCATCTCTCATCGAAAATGGATGGCCGCTTCTCTGCAGTTGGGTTCGCATCCACATCACTCGAGAGTAAAGCCTGGATCGTTATGGACGATCGAAACCGCGATTCGAGAATCGCGTTCTAGGTGGCTGAGGCCTTCATCGTCGTCAGAGGGGGTGTCAGCATTTGATCGATGAAGACAGCGGGGATTGTCGCGTCGTCTGGTGAGTTGGTTTCTGCTTCCTTTTTTTCTTTTTTCTATGCGAATTGTTTTAAAAAAAATGATGATTCTGTAAATTCAATAATTTATACACTGTTTTTATATATTGGTTAAATGAAAACTTTATATAAAAAGGAAAAAAAGAATTTAATTATATAGGAATTTTAGAAGTTGAAGAGTTTATATAAAAAAACTGGATCTTTAATTTTAAATATAGATTATAAACCTACTGGTTAATTTTTGAAGTGATGTATTAGGGTGATTTATTTGTTATTCAACTTATTTAATTATTTTAGTTACTATAAATTATTAAGATAGGGAAATTAGTTTAAATAAAATTATTGGTTAATTCAATTTATCTAACGGGAAAATAAATTGTTCGACTAGTTCAAATGTTAACAATACATATAATGTTTATACTAGGTCAAAATCTTTAAAGAAGCAAGACAGTTTGGTTTTTTTTCAATAATCTATGATAAATTTTATTCGTAATTGAAGTATTGGATGTTATGGTTTGATTGAATATATTTGGGTATACCGAATTATCAAAAATATATAGATTGGATTTTTAAATGGAAATTGAAAGGAGAATTTTTAAGTAAATAATTATAGAGGTTTGGATAAATGAAATAGGAAAAGAATAAAAGTTGATTTTTAAATTTCAATAAATAAATTCCAAGATTGGGAAGAAAGGAGGTTTTTGAATAAATCGGAATAAGTGGATTTTAAACTTAAATGATATTAATTAAAGGAATAAAAGGGTTGTGTCAAATTCTGAATTTAAATGGTTTGGGAAGAAATAAAAGAACAAATTTGAAATAAATGTGAAATTGGTTTTCAATTTAAATAAGATTTTAAATTATAATAAAGAGGTTAAATCTAAAATTAATGGGTTTTACAATAAAATTGAGTGAGTAAAGGAATTTATTTTTAAATGGAGTAAATTTTGGAAATTGATTTAGTGTTGGAATTGTGTTTTAAAAGGAGAATGAGACTATGGAATTTATAAACTGGGTTTATAAAGTAAAATAAGATATCAGTGGATATTTGGAAGTATAAATTCACGATGGGAATTTATAAAGGAATGGGAAATTTATTTTAAAAATAAATAGTGGTTTATTTTTAAAGGTGTGAAAGGAAAGTGTATTTCCCTAAAATAGCCAAGTACGTTTTTCAAGCAGATTTTTAAGTATAAATTAAAAGTTTTAAAGATGTTTTAAAAGAATGTTTTTTGAGAATCTATTATTTAAGTTGTATAAAATTTTAAAAGTAAATATTTGTTTAAAGTTATTATAGTAGTAATTATTTGGAAGGTTTGACTAGTATTATGATTCTAAAGATGATTATTAATATTTATATTTTATAAGGCAGTTTTATTTAAAGATAGTTCGGTTAAAGTTTCTATTTGAAAACTTGTATAGAATTTCATAATTCTTATTTTAAAATTTAGTTTGGCTTAACTTTTATTTTAAAAAAAAATTAGTTCTATATTTTATAAAGTAGTTTTATTTAAATATTTTCAAAGTATATATTTTTGAATAAGTGTTTAAATAGTTTAATTTAAATATTTTAAAGTATATTTTAGAATAAAGTGATTTAAATTATTTTAAAATCTAAAGTATTTGGACTTGGTGATTTCACTGGAAATAAACAATATTTGGGAAATTTATTCTGTGAGATAAAGGTGGTTTGAAACTGTTTTAGAGGGATTGAAGTATGGAAAATAGCTCGCATAGTTATTTTGAAATAAATAATTTGGAAATTATTTAAATCTGATGGGTTGTTTGTGAATGATATTTGATAGTTAAATAACCGATTATCAATATTGGCCAATGCGCTGATCTTTTCGAAGAGACCGGGATCGGGATTAATTTCCTTAAAACCACTTCGATCCGATTTGAACGTTTCATAAGGAAGACAAGAGCTTGGAGTTGAAGATGGAGCAGTGAAGTGCAAGGGCTAATCGCTAATCGTAAAGGTGATTCCAAAACGGATGTAGTAGGAGTAGTGCCTTCGGTTCTGTTCAGACCCGGAACAAACTTGTATGGATGAATGCTTTATGAACATCATCAAGAGAACGATGAGCATTCTAAACGAGTGTATGCTAAAAAGGTAACGCTTAACCTCGAGCCTCATCAACCGGGAATGGATAAAACATGGAAGGTGCACACAAGGCTAAGTGGCTAGCAACCAATTAGGGTAAGGCCACCCCTGTCTAGATGTCCCTTTATTTCGGCTGTGTGGGCCGCTGCTGATCCCAACCGCGGGGTGAACTTATTCGGACTATCTAGTAAGGGGTAGCTCCGGTCTTGTGATGCAGGGGATCAGGGTAGATCCTCGATATGGTGATATAGACCATGTATTGTGACGAGCGGTACCGCAGTAGCCCTGCCATTGATGGAAATCCATTCTCTCTACGTGCCTTTACGGTTTTGTTTTTATACCTATTAGCTGGAATTTAATAATGTAACAATTTCAGCTATTTGAATAAGTATTTGTATATAGACACTACTATAATATCAGAGGATTTTATAAGAAATGTTTTGGTTATCGTAAGGTAAAAACCCGGCATATTTATTTGTGGTGTGGTCCTATGAGATACCTTTGATTTCAAAGGATTTTGAAACTTTAATAATCCAATTGAGTGTGATTTCTCATGCTGGTTTTCCAGACTGACTCGGGTATTATTTAACTATAATGCTCGGGTCAGACCGAGTATTATAGAGTACAGATTTTGAATGGACTGCTGTGGAGCTCAGGAGACGAGCTGGATGTCGAGACGTACTTCCGTACTTGATTATTATTCCACTGAGTAAGGACATGTTACTGAACTGTTCAGAATTGATGTAATGATTGTTTTATTCTGAAAAATGTATGTATATATGATGATATAGATTCTATGCATTTAAAGTGGATGTTATATATCATATTTTATTCTGCTGCGTTTGTGAGATTCTGCTATTGTTTTCTATTTCTTCTTCTACCTCCTTCTTCTTTAGCCCTAATGGTTCGATTTTTCCAACATTCGATTGTTCGACATTTGGCACAGTGGCCGTATAAATGTCGATTTTCGGGCGTCGAAAAATCGGGTCATTACACTTGGTATCAGAGCCGAAGGTTAAGCGAGAACCTTGGCTCTGGTGGGTATCACTCATTAGAATAGAGTTCGTAGTACTCTAGAGTGAGTTTGAGAATATTAATAAACACGAGCGCGTATTTCTTAGTGAATATAAAAATTATTTTTATATTGTATTGACTTATCGGTTGAGTGTTTATGGATTATGGTCGATGTGTGGGACGCCATGTCATGATTGGGGTTTCTAAACTCTTAGACAAAACAAATCAACACAATATTGTTTAAAAATGAGGTAAATGAAATAATTTATCCAAATTATTTTTTTATATAAAAGAAATAATTTTTGTAAATTATTATAGTATGTTATTGCTTGGTTGTTGGGAAATGATAATATTAAATATTATCATTGTTGCGTGAAAATTGAAAATAAGAAAATATCGTTATAACCAAAAAGTTAAGAAAGTTAAGTCATATTATATAATTAAATTGTAGATATGGATTATAAATGTGATTTATAATTTAAAATAAAATTCTAAAGTAATATTTGAATATGAATTGAAAGAATTTGGAATTTGGAATTTTGGGAAAACTTTAAATTCCTTTGAGTTTAAAAATGGTTTTAAAAGGTTTAGAAGGGGTAATAGTGATATTATTTGAGAAATATTTCTGAATTGGATTTGAAATCTGGTGAGATTTGGGATTTAAAAATATTTGAAGGGTTTTGAAGAGATAAAAGCATTGATCTCCTTTCGGTCGTTGGAAAATAACTTCGGTGATGTCTGTAGCATCATCGATGTTCGTTTTCGAGTTTTCAAGAGAGGAATTGCTGCCAAAATATTTAGGTTGAAGTGGTTGTAAAAGTTGGGTTTGATTTGGAAATGCATAGGATTTTGGATATAATTGATTTCAAAAATGATTTTGAAATGTTGAGTAATTGTTTAAAAGACTCCAAAATCTTATTTGAAACATTCACAGACTAAAAATAAATTTGAAAATGTATAAAACTTGAAATTTGTTGGAAATAAAAGTGTGGATAGAGAAATGAATTGCATTTATAAGTAAATAGGATTGAAACTGAATTTATCTTGGATTAATTTGAATAAAAGTGAATTTGAGAAGTAAGTCTAGTAGACTAAATGGATTAGAATAAAATTTAACTTGAAGAAGAGTTATTTAAATAGGTATGGAAACAAAATTTACTAGTAAAGTAAATTAAAGAGATTTGGGAATAAAACGTAAATAAGTTAGAATGTAAGCCAATTTAATGAAGTAGATTTATAAGAAGTAACAATGGATAGTAAATAAGTTGGGAAACTTAAAGAAGTTAAAAAATTGAATTAATTGAAGTGTAACTGAATCAAGTAAAATAAAAGTGAATTTAAAGAAGAATCTAAGTGGGCTAAGTAAGGTGGCCATTAAAACAAGTATGGAATGAAACAAACTAATTTAAATTATAAGTAAACGGAATTTAAACTAAATATTCAAAATTCAGTTTGTGTTATGTTAAGTAAATTAAAATTGAAAAATATAGTTTAGTTGGATTAAGTAAAACAATAGATTGAAAATAAAAATTAGCAAGGAAACTAATGGATTAAGTGGGTAAGCAAACGAACAGGAATTGAACATTGGAATGATATTGTGCAAATAAATTAAAGTTGTAAAATTAGTTCAAAATGGACTAAAAATAATTAAAGATTGGAAATAAATCCATTGGGATTTAAAATAAATTAGTAAATGAATCTAATTAAAGAAGTGATTAATTATGGTTTGAAATAAGGTGAATAGAATTCAATATTTAAATTTGGAGGGTAAATTGAATTCAAATGGAATTGGAAAAGCAAAGTTGAATGGAAATGGATATATAACTTCAGTAATGAAGTGGAAATAAATATTGAAGTGTAAAATATTTATATTGAACTTAAGAAATGAATAATGAAATTCTTAAGTAAAATAGGAATTGAGAAATATACCAAGTAAAAAATTGATATTGGAAAATATTCTAAGCTAACATTAATAAGAGTTAAAGTAAAGTTGTGAAATGGGATAATTGCGAATAAGTGCATGGAAATCAAAATAATGTGAATGAATGAGAATTGATATAGTTAATAACCAATGGATATAAATACGTAAGACATACGTATATTATTTTACTCGCATAATGATTTGATCCAGATTCGAGTATAGAATTTCGAGGTAGTTATACCAATTCGAGTTGGGATTTTTCACTTGATTTTAGACGGCGAACCCTAGATATGGATTTTGATTGATTTTGAAAATTCTCTATCATAGTTTGTGGCTATGCAAGGAGAATGACGGAATCTGATCAAGAAACCAGATCTGAGTCCGCACTAGGAAGTCGGGTGGACGATACTAGTTCGAAAGTGAAATTGTGTGACCGAGTGAGCGATCAGAGTTTGTATTGCGTACATATAATATATGTGCATCGTACATCTTAGGTAAATCAAATATTGAAACTTTTGTAAAGAAAAGTGTAAAATGATTTTGAATATTGTAATTGGACATTATTGCTTGGTAGGATATTCAGGTGTTAAAAAGAAAAAAGGAATTGGGATTTTTGGAAGATAAATTGAAATTTGCTCGGCAAAGGTATGTATTTAAATTTCTGTATGAAATTTGATGATTTTCTGGTCTAGCCACTTGGCTTTTTTTTCTTTTGAGATTTGGGGCCCGTAGAGGCATTTTGTAGTTGTACCGAGCTAGCCGTGCAAAAGAGACGCTGGCGAAATTTTTCGAAAATTTAGGGAGTTAAAAAATTTTGAAGAAATTTTGATAATTTAAAATTTGGTTTTAAATTTAAATTTGGATTGTGGAGTAAATAATGTTGTTTGAAAACTATGGAAGATTTTAGAAAGTTAGTTGAAGTGATAGTGGGTCTTTAATAAAAAGATATGTTTTGGCAAGTTGATAAAACTATTTGGTTTTAGGAAAATAGTAAATGGGTATTGGATCATTCTTCTTAACTAGTAATTTCGGGAATGAAATTCTTTTAAGGAGGGAGGAATGTGATGATTCGAAATTTTAGATATTTGAAATTGGATATTTAATTGATTTTAAATATTTAAAAGTTAGTTTTTGACTTGAATTTCAAATATAGTTATTTATTGGATAATTTAAATATTGAATCAATAACTGGAAATTGGGAAAATTGTTGAATTTGGAATTTCAGGCTTGTTAAAAATAAATAGAAGGCTTATAAAATTTACAATAGTGATACTAGAGATAACTGATGTGTTAAAACTGAATTTGAAAGTAATTTGTTCAATTTTAAAAATATATTGTTTAAATTGGTATTTGAAAATAGCATTCCGAGGCACAATCTCGGAATTCGATGAAAACCAGTTCCATTGGATCCATAATAGTGTATTATTATCAGATTTCAATTTTCGTAGTGTTTGGAGTTGTTGTGTGATCGTACGATAAGCAAACGCATTGAATCTGTATCGAAAATTTAATATAATAACTAGATTCAAAAGGCTATCTTCTCCATATGATCGAATTAGGACTTGGAACCTTTTTCATTGCGTTCGGAATAGGGGTTTAACATTTAAAACGCCTAGCAGCACTCATCGATTGGAGATCGAGATTGTGAGTTGCGGAAATCGAGACGATTTAAATTTGAATATAAATAGCATAATTAAAATCCCGTAGCAAACTTACACGTAGTGAAATTTCAAACACTTATCCTTCGTAGTGAAACGCACGTCTTTGCTAAAATAAAATAAATCATCTTAATTTAAATAAAAAATCGCATCTCCTCTAAAATTTTACAGAACAGAAAATAAAAAGGGAGGCTGCCTCGTTTTATAAATTAATTTATCCCTTTTTTCTTCATAATCAAACAATGGCCGATGAATGCATTCCTTCTATTTTTTCCCTTTCTTTTTTTCGTTCAAAAGAAATCATCTCTCAACGAAAATGGATGGCCGCTTCTCTGCAGTTGGATTCGCATCCACATAAGTCGAGAAGTAAAGCCCAGATCGCTATGGCCGATCGAAACCGCGATTCGAGAATCGCGTTCTAGGTGGCTGAGACCTTTGTCGTCTTCAGAGGGGGCATCGGCATTTGATCGATGAAAGCAGTGGAGATTGTCATGTCGTCTGGTGAGTTGGTTTCTGCTTTCTTTTTTTCTTTTTTCTATGCGAATTATTTTAAAAAAAACAATGATGATTCTGTAATTTCAATAAGTTATGCACTGTTTTTATATATTTATGGTTAAATGAAAACTTTATATAAAAGAGAAAAAGAAGAATTTAATTATATAGGAATTTTAGATGTTGAAGAGTTTATATAAAAATAAAATAAAAAAATTGGATCTTTAATTTGAAATATAGATTATAAACCTACTGGTTAATTTTTGAAGTGATGTATTAGGGTGATTTATTTGTTATCCAACTTATTTAATTATTTTAGTTACTATAAATTATTAAGATAGGGAAATTAGTTTAAATAAAATTATTGGTTAATTCAATTTGTCGAACGGGAATATAAATTGTTCGACTAGTTCAAATGTTAACAAAACATATAATGTTTATACTAGGTTAAAATCTATAAAGAAGAAAGACAGTTTGGAAATGGGTTGCTTGCATAGCCAAAGGTGAGTTAATCTCACTCATCTAGTTTACTATTAATTTAAATAGTTTGAGTTTAAATTATTGGATGTGCTTGGATGAATTTGATAATTTATCTGTTGGGTGATATTATATATAGTAGTATATACATATAATATATTGGAGTGATTGATTTCCCACATTATATAGCGGACGAGACCCTTTGCGCCCCGCATAACAGCGGATGACCCCATATACCGTGATATTCCACATGGAAGTGGAATTGGTATTTTTATATTGTGCTAACATCTGTGGATGCGAGGAAACAGGTTGGAGGGATCCAACTTTGATTCCTCAAAATTATTTAGGTTATTTAATATTCTATGACATGGTTTATTTGATAATCTAAGATAAATTTTATTGGTAATTGAAGTATTGGATGTTGTGGTTTGATTGAATATATTTGGGTATACTGAGTTATCAAAAATATATGGATTGGATTTTTAAAGGGATATTGAAAGGAGAATTTTTAAGTAAATAATTATAGAGGTTTGGATAAATGAAATGGGAAAAGAATAAAAGTTGATTTTTAAATTTTAATAAATAAATGCCAAGTTTGGGAAAGGAGTTTTTTAATAAATGGGAATAAGTGGATTTTTAAACTTAAATGATATTAATTAAAGGAATAAAAGGGTTATTTTAAATTCAATTTAAATGGTTTGGGAAGAAATAAAAGAAGAAATTTGAAATAAATATGAAATTGGAATTCTCAATTTAAATAAGATTTTAAATCATAATAAAGAAGTTAAATCTGAAATTAATGGGTTTTACAATAAAAGTGAGCAAGTAAAGCAATTTATTTTTAAATGGAGTAAATTTTGGAAATTGATTTGGAAATTGATTTAGTGTTGGAATTATGTTTTAAAAGGAGAATGAGACTATGAAATTTATAAACTGGGTTTATAAAGTAAAATAAGATATCAGTGGCGTTAGGGATGCAGATTAAGGATCTTAAGGCAGAAATAACACTAGAGGGAGGGTGAATAGTGTTTTAAAGAATATATGAACTATATGACTAAATTAAAACTTTCAACACAAATCTAAACAGAATTCTAACACAGAATGATCACAGAACATATAACAAATGCAAATAGTAAAGTAAAGCAAGTAAAAGGAAAGAACACATCGGATTTTATACTGGTTCGGAATCCTCCTACATTCAGTCCTGTACCAAGGCAATATCCTTGTGCAGATTTTTATAAGCCAATATCCAAATTACAACCCTCAATTTCTAAGGCATTGAGGAACCCTCCTATCTCCGAGTCTAGGGTAAACTCTCTTGATTTTCGGGACACAAGATCACCCTAATACTTTCTAATAACAATCCTTTTGAATTGATAGACTCTATGGACTTTTTGAATACAAATTGATCCTATAACTCTGAATAGCACTTTGATCTTTAGTAGAATGATGGAGAATCAAATAGAGAGAGTATCTAAATGATTTCATATTGAGAATTTGGCAGAATGATGGCACGATCTTGAAAATATGAAGTTTTATGGATATGGAATGGTGGAGAAGAAAGAGTGAAGAAAATAAGAAAGTAGTTGGTAAAAAAAATCATTTTGGAAGCCTTTATATAGATGTACAACAGTCATAACCATTGGCGAAAGGTTTTCGAACGAATGGACACTTCTTTTGAAAATTGAATTTTGAATCCAACTGTCACCATGTCGACATGGGGTATCCCCTTATGTCGACATCCCTTAGTTCAAAATTATAGAGATGTTGTTTTGTAAAGACAATTGAATTAAAAACAAGTTGAAACTTCTCTGAAGCAAAGTAAAGTGTTTAAACAATATTTTGAGATAGAGAATGAATATAAAACATTATTTTAAATATATATATATATATAATTGATATAGACCGTCAATTATATAAGTAATATTTAAAATCAGAATAAGTTTTGATGTTTTAAAAATAGAAGTTTTTAAAATCAAAATAGAGGAATATTTCAAGGCTAAAACAAAGTTTGAAAATATTTTTGAAAACATGATTTTGAAAGCTAAAACATTTTGAAAACAGATTTAAAAACATTTTGAAAAATCTATTCAAACTGAAATTGCAAGAACCTTCCTACAGAGCTCCTCCATAGGACTCGAGAACTTGTACAAAGTAGTTTAAATGATTTTGATTTTCGTGGGTTTGTAAGCCACTTGTCGTAGGTTTGTAAGCTACTTGTCATGGGTTTGTAAGCCACTGGTTTCGATAGAAATTGGGTTCCATCCCAAAAGAAAATTAGAAGAAAGATGAGAGTGTTATTATGAAGTTTTAACAAAATACTAGACACTTATCTTGAGATCTTGATTCTCTAGAGTCTTGAATCTTGAATCTCTAATCTTCATCTTGATGCTTGAGTCTTTATACTGATCAATCTTCGATGATACCTGCATATACTTCCTACACACACACACACACACACACACACACACACATATATGGAAATGTTAGTATATATTTTATAAAGTAAAGTATAATAACTATATAAGGTTGTTGTCATCAAAACATCATCAGCTCAGTTCCTAACAATCTCCCCTTTTTTGATGATGACAACCTTTATTTATAAAATATTCTTACCATACCATAACTCCCCCTTACTCCATGATTTCTTCTTAAAACTACAACTCCCCCTTACTCCATGACTCCCTCTTACACCAAGCACATATATTTTTATAACTTTCTCCCCCTTTGTCATCAATAAAAACTATTAACTACTTAAGAATTCAAGAATGATTAGTATGAACAAATAATATGTATAGAACAAGCATGAAACAATGAGTATAAGTGAACACATTTTAGTTATTACAACATATATAAGAACATACATAAACACGAACAAACAAAACAATTTAAAACAAAGAATATAATGAAAGTACGCTTTAATGGCGATCCTTAACTATAGGAGACTTATGAATCGAACAATTGGGGTAGTGGAGACAAAAGTTTCCACGTTGTTCAATTATGTTTCCATTAGTATCAACAAGGATCTCACCAACGCAAATAACGCTCTCGTCCGTATTCATAGGGACTTCGGGTTGAGGTAAAGGTTAATCTTCCTCTTGGTCTTCTTGTGGTTCTTCCATAGGTTCTTCTTCTTCGGATTCCATGTCTTGTGAAGAGTCTTCAATATTAATAGGATTTGTACGGTTATCCATAAGGAATTTTTGTACATTCCTAATAATATTCCCTTGCCTTCGTTGTTCTCTAGCCATCCTAAGTTGACTTACTTGAATTTCAGTCATCAACTGAAGGATATCTTTCATCTTCTCTTGCAATTTGATCACTCGAGCGTGCGTAGTTCATTGAAATGGACCAGAATGAGGAGATGTGGGTGAAGTGGGTTCATTAGTAGAAGAGGAGGCCATTATTTTATTGTTTCAGAAGTTATTTATAGAGAATATAGTGAAGAAAGAGGAGAGAAAACGAAATAAATAGATAAATAACCAAATAACTAACTTTGGAGGGAAATTCAATTTTTAAATTTTTGTTGGGTATGTCGACATCATGAGATGGGGCATGTCGACATGTTCTCTTCTAAATTTAGTAAAATTCTGTTCGGTTAGTGGTTTAGTTAATATATCAGCAATTTGTTTTTCAGTAGTTATATAATCTAGAGTTATTATTTCTTTAGTTATATCATCTCTAAGAAAATGATGTCTTATATCAATATGTTTAGTTCTAGCATGATGAGTTGGATTTTTAGATAGATTTATTGCTCTAGTATTATCACAATATATTGGTGATTTACTTATGTTAATTCCAAAATCTTTTAAGGTTTGTTGCATATATATGACTTGTGAACAGGCCAGAGCAGCAGATATATACTCTGCTTCAGTTGTTGACAAGGAAACAGTATTTTGTTTCTTGTTGTACCAGGAAACCAGTGAATGTCCTAGAAAGTGACAAGTTCCACTTGTACTCTTTCGGTCTGATTTACAACCAGCATAATCAACATCACAATATGATAGTAAATCAAAAGTATTATTTTTAGAATAAAATAAACCATAATCTAAAGTGTATTTTACATATCTTAAAATTCTTTTAACAGCTTTTAAGTGAGTTTCTTTAGGTTGTGATTGGTATCTTGCACAAAGACAAACACTATGCATAATATCAGGACGACTCGCTGTTATATAGAGTAGCGAACCAATCATTCCCCTGTATAAAGTTTGATCAATATCTTTTGATTTATCTTCTTTACTTAAACCTACATTCGTTGACATTGGAGTTGGTTTCCCACTAGAGGTGCTTAAACCAAATTTATTGATTAAGTCTTTAGCATATTTTTCTTGACTTATGAAGATTCCATTTTCTAGTTGTTTAATTTGAAGCCCTAAGAAGAAAGT
Source organism: Allium cepa (assembly GCA_030765085.1). Classification (NCBI taxonomy): domain Eukaryota; kingdom Viridiplantae; phylum Streptophyta; class Magnoliopsida; order Asparagales; family Amaryllidaceae; genus Allium; species Allium cepa. The sequence continues at coordinate 693,619,676 of CM060939.1, forward strand.
TAATTCTCCCATGTGGCTCATTTCAAATTCTTTAGTCATTATATCTGAAAATTCTTTATTCATTATGTTATTAGTTGATCCAAAGATTATATCGTCTACATATATTTGAACCAGTTGAATATCTTGATTATTTCTTTTAATAAAAAGTGTTGTATCTACTTTACCAATTTCAAAACCAAATTGAAGTAAATAAGATCTTAGTCTTTCATACCAGGCTCTAGGAGCTTGCTTTAGACCATATAGAGCTTTCTTTAACTTGTATACATGGTTTGGAAATTTATTATCTTCAAAAAGTGGAGGTTGTTCAACATAAACATCTTCTTTTACAAAACCATTTAGAAAAGCACTTTTAACATCCATTTGATATAATTTGAAATTATTATAATTAGCCAAAGAAAGTAGAATTCTTATAGCTTCTAATCTTGCTACGGGGGCAAAGGTTTCATCATAGTCAATTCCTTCTTCTTGACAATAACCTTGCGCGACTAAACGAGCTTTATTTCTTACGACCTCACCGAGTTCATTCATTTTATTTTAATAAACCCATTTAGTTCCAATTATACCTTTATCCTCAGGTTTAGGAACAAGTTCCCATACATCATTTCTGGTAAATTGATTCAATTCTTCTTGCATAGCAAGAATCCATGAATCATCAGACGATGCTTCCTTTGGATTTTTAGGTTCAATTGTTCATATAAAGGCTGCATTACTCATACTACTTAATTGATTTCTAGTTCTTACTACAGATTCAATATTTCCTAAAACATTTTCTATAGGATGATCTTTTGATATTTTAAATCTCTTATTAGTTTGATTTATTTCACTAATAGTTTCATTAGATTGATTTAAATTTATATAATCTTCTTCATCATCTATTTGTACAATATCTTTAAGATTTTCATCAAAAGATACATGCATAGTTTCTTCAATAGTATTAGTTTTTAAATTAAAAACTCTAAATGCTTTGCTTATATTAGAATAACCAATAAAGAATCCTTTATCAGCTTTTGGTTCAAATTTATCTAAATTATCTTTTGTATTAAGTATAAAACATTTACTCCCAAAGACTTTAAAATAAGCAACTATAGGTTTCTTATTATAAAGTAATTCATATGGAGTTTTATTTTTTAATGGTCTAACTAAAATTCTATTTAATATATAACAAGCTGTAGCAACTGCTTCAGCCCAAAAATGTTTAGGTAAATTACTATCAGAAAGCATTGTACGAGCACACTCTTAAATCGTTCTATTCTTACGTTCTACTACTCCGTTTTGTTGTGGAGTTCTTGGAAATGAAAAGTTGTGATTAATTCCCTTTTGAGTACAGAAATTCTCAAAATTTTCTTTTTCAAATTCACCACCGTGATCACTTCGAATAGTTTTAATTTTGAAAAAATGTTGTTTTTGAATTCTTTTAGAAAAGTTTTTAAATATTTCAAAAGCATCACTTTTATGTTTTAAAAAGATTGTCCAAGTATATCTTGAATAATCATCTACTATAACAAAAACATATTTACTATGGTTAATTGATTGAACTTGAGATGGACCAAATAAATCTAAATGAAGTAATTCTAGAGGACTAGAGGTAGAAATAGCATCTTTTAATTTAAATGAACTTTTCTTAAGTTTTCCTAATTGACAAGCATCACAAATACTATCTACTTTAAAGTTTAACTTGGGTAGACCTCTAATTAAGTCAAATTTTGATATCCTAGATTATAATTTGAAATTCAAATGGCCAAATCTTTTATGCCAAATCCAAGGGTCACTTGTATTAGCCAAAAGACATAGATTATCTGAATTTTTCATACTAAGGATATAAATATTTTTCTTCCTAATACCTTCAAAAATTATATTAGACTTATCATCTTCAATGTGACATTTATCTTTTCCAAATTTAATTTTAAAACCTTTATCGCAAAGTTGACTTATACTAAGCAGATTATGTTTTAAGTTCTTAACTAATAAAACATCAGAAATAAGTAAAGTTTTAGAGTTACCGACATTGCCGACGCCAACCACATATCCTTTAGAGTTGTCACCAAAATTGACTAATCCACCATCTTGATAAGTATTGTCCCTGAGTATCTCGGGATTTCCAGCCATGTGCCTCGAACAGCCACTATCAAGTATCCATTTATCTTTCTCAATTTGTACAGTTTGCCCATTGGGTGTTGATTCGTCAAAAGCCATATAACATGTCTGTCCCTGCATAACACACCAATTCGGTAGATAACTTGATTTTTCAAAATAACTATATGCAGACTTATGATACTTTGATGAAATGCATAGATTCAAAACAGTTTTAACACAATTTACCAAGAATGCCATTTTTATATTTTTCAAGTTTCAGATTATGAAAACAATGAAAACCAATGCTCTGATACCAATTGTTAGGGATGCGGATTAAAGATCTTAAGGCAGAAATAACACTAGAGGGGAGGTGAATATTGTTTTAAAGAATATATGAACTATATGACTAAATTAAAACTTTCAACACAAATCTAAACATAATTCTAACACATAATGATCACAGAACATATAACAAATGCAAATAGTAAAGTAAAGCAAGTAAAAGGAAAGAACACACCGGATTTTATACTGGTTCGGAATCCTCGTACATCTAGTCCTGTACCAAGGCAATATCCTTGTACAGATTTTTATAAGCCAATATCCAAATTACAACCCTCAATTTCTAAGGCCTTGAGGAACCCTCCTATCTTCGAGTCTAGGGTAAACTCTCTTGATTTTCGGGACACAAGATCACCCTAATACTTTCTAATAACAATCCTTTTGAATTGATAGACTCTATGGACTTTTTGAATACAAATTGATCCTATAACTCTGAATAGCACTTTGGTCTTTAGTAGAATGATGGAGAATCAAATAGAGAGAGTATCTAAATGATTTCATATTGAGAATTTGGCAGAATGGTGGCACGATCTTGAAAATATGAAGTTTTATGGATATGGAATGGTGGAGAAGAAAGAGTGAAGAAAATAAGAAAGTAGTTGGTAAAAAAATTCGTTTTGGAATCCTTTATATAGATGTACAACAGTCATAACCATTGCCGAAAGGTTTTCGAACGAATGGACACTTCTTTTGAAAATTGAATTTTGAATCCAACTGTCACCATGTCGACATGTGGTATCCCCTTATGTCGACATCCCTTAGTTCAAAATTATAGAGATGTTGTTTTGTAAAGACAATTGAATTAAAAACAAGTTGAAACTTCTCTGAAGCAAAGTAAAGTGTTTAAACAATATTTTGAGATAGAGAATGAATATAAAACATTATTTTAAATATATATATATATATATAATTGATATAGACCGTCAATTATATAAGTAATATTTAAAATCAGAATAAGTTTTGATGTTTTAAAAATAGAAGTTTTTAAAATCAGAATAGAGGAATATTTCAAGGCTAAAACAAAGTTTGAAAATATTTTTGGAAACATGATTTTGAAAGCTAAAACATTTTGAAAACAGATTTAAAAACATTTTGAAAAATCTATTCAAACTGAAATTGCAAGAACCTTCCTATAGAGCTCCTCCATAGGACTCGAGAACTTGTACAAAGTAGTTTAAATGATTTTGATTTTCGTGGGTTTGTAAGCCACTTGTTGTAGGTTTGTAAGCTACTTGTCGTGGGTTTGTAAGCCACTGGTTTCGATAGAAATTGGGTTCCATCCCAAAAGAAAATTAGAAGAAAGATGAGAGTGCTATTATGAAGTTTTAACAAAATACTAGACGCTTATCTTGAGATCTTGAAATCTTGATTCTCTAGAGTCTTGAATCTTGAATCTCTAATCTTCATCTTGATGCTTGAGTCTTTATACTGATCAGTCTTCGATGATACCTGCATATACTTCCTATATACATACATATACATAGATATATATATATATATGGAAATGTTAGTATATATTTTATAAAGTAAAGTATAATAACTATATAAGGTTGTTGTCATCAAAACATCATCAACTCAGTTCCTAACAAGTGGATATTTGGAAGTATAAATTCATGATGGAAGTATAAATTCACGATGGGAATTTATAAAGGAATGGGTAATCTATTTTAAAAATAAATAGTGGTTTATTTTTAAAGGTGTGAAAGGAAAGCGTATTTCCCTGAAAAAGCCAAATACGTTTTTCAAGAAGATTTTTAAGTATAAGTTAAAACTTTTAAAGATGTTTTAAAAGAATGTTTTTTTGAGAAACTATTATTTAAGTTGTTTAAAATTTTAAAAGTAAATATTTATTTAAATTAATTACAGTAATTATTTGGAAGGTTTGACTAGTATTATGATTCTAAAGATCATTATTAATATTTATATTTTATAAGGCGGTTTTATTTAAAGATAGTTTGGTTAAAGTTTTTATTTGAAAACTTGTATAGAATTTCGTAACTCTTATTTTAAAATTTAGTTTGGCTTAACTATTATTTTAAAAAAAATTAGTTTTATATTTTATAAAGTAGTTTTATTTAAATATTTTCAAAGTATATATTTTTGAATAAGTGTTTAAGTAGTTTAATTTAAATGTTTTAAAGTATATTTTAGAATAAAGTGATTTAAATTATTTTAAACCTAAAGTGTTTGGACTTGGTGATTTCAGTGGAAATAAACAATATTTAGGAAATATATTGTATAAGAGAAAGGTGGTTTGAAACTGTTTTCAGAGGGACTAAAGTATGGAAAATAGCTCACGAAGTTATTTTGAAATAAATAATTTGGAAATTATTTAAATATGATGGTTGTTTGTGAATGTTATTTGATAGTTAAATAACCGACTATCAATATTGGCCAATGAGCTGATCGTTTCGAAGAGACCGGGATTGAGATTAAATTCCCGAAAACCATTGATCCGGTTTAAACGTTTCGTGAGGAAGACAAGAGCTTGGAGTCGAAGATGGGGCAGCGAAGTGCAAGGGCTAATCGCTACTAATCCTAAGGGTGATTCCAAAATAGATGTAGTACGAGTAGTGCCTTCGGTATCGTTCGGACCCGAAACAGACTTGTATGGATGAATGCTTTCAGAACATCGTCGGGAGGACGATGAGCATTCTAAGTGAATGTGTGCTAAAAAAGTAACGCTTAACCTAGAACCTCATCTATCGAGAATGGCTAAAATAGGGGAGGTGCACACAAGGCAAAGTGGCTAGCAACCAATTAGCGTAAGGTCACCCCTCTCTAGATGTCCCTTTATTTCGGCTGTGTGGGCCGTTTCTGATCCCAACCGCGGGGTGAACTTATTCAGACTATCCAGTAAGGGGTAGCTCCGGTCTTGTGATGCATGGGATCAGGGTGGATCCTCGGTACGGTGATCTAGACCATGTACTGTGACGGGCTGTACCCCAGTAGCCCTTCCATTGACGGAAATCCATTCTCCCTACATGCCTTTACGGTTTTGTTTGTATACCTATTAGCTGAAATTTAATAATGTAACAATTTCAGCTATTTGAATAAGTATTTGTATATAGACGTTACTATAATATCAAAGGATTTTATAAGAAATGTTTTGGTTATCGTAATGTAAAAACCCGACATGTTTATTTGTGGCGTGGTCTTATGAGATACCTTTGATTTCAAAGGACTTTGAAACTTTAATAATCCAATTGAGTGTGTTTTCTTACGCTGGTTTTCCAAACTGACTTGGATGTTATTTAACTATAATGCTCGGGTCAGACCGAGTATTATAGAGTACAGATTTTGGATGGACTGTTGTGGAGCTCAAGAGACGAGCTGGATGTCGAGACGTACTTTCGTACTTGATTATTATTCCGCTGAGTAAGGATATATTACCGAACTGTCCAAATTTGATGTAATGATTGTTGTACTCTAAAAAATGTATGTCTATATGATGATATAGATTCTTTGTATTTAAAGTCAATGTTATATATCATATTTTATTCTACTGCGTTTGTGAGATTCTAATATTGTTTTCTATTTCTTCTTCTACCTCCTTCTTTAGCCCTAATGGTTCGATTTTTCTGGCATTCGATTTTTCGGCATTTGACACAGTAGCCGTATAAATGTCGATTTTCGGACGTCGAAAAATCAGGTCATTACATCTGGCCTTGTCATGTTGTGTAAAGAAGCTTCCCAACCAGTCTTCTATATACTTCAGGATTAAGTAGCATTTGCCTTCAATAGTGCTAAGTTTCAAACCTTTAGGAAGAGGAAATGGAGCTGTTTGGCATTCTCCATATTTGTAGAACTAAGCATATCTAGCATATATTTTCTTCGGTTCAAAATAATCCCTTCTTTTGTTCTAGTAACTTAAATTCCAAGAAAGAAAGTCAATTCTCCCAAGTATTTAATGGTAAAGGCCTTGTCCAAGGCTTTCTTGACATCAGAAATAATTTTAATGCTGGAACCAGTTGCTAGCAGGTCATCCACATAGCAAACAATAACACTAAATTCTTCACAATCAGTTCTAATGAACAAAGAGCAATTTTGTTTGGATTTAACAAATCCACGATCAGTAAGAAAAAATTTAAGCTCTTTATTCCATTGCCTAGTAGCCTAACTTTTAGAAATAGGTGCATGGATTTGAAATGGAGCAGCACCATGAGGTACCACCCTCCAACGATGGTAAATCATAGACCAGCCATGGGGATCCCGTCTAACAGAAAAAATCCACGTGATGAAAAAAAGAAGGGTAAAAAACTTCCAAGACCCGACTGAGGTTTGGATAAGCTTTTTTGGGTATGAAACTAACCAGTGAATGCTTAAAACTGTCAAAGCCGTATAACTCGCAGAGAGCTTCGTTTTGACTGGTTATGGCTCCCGTAACTCTAAACGAGCCAACAGTTATGACCCTCCGAAGAATCGATATCCACAGGGTGCAACAGCTACGATGCAAGGTGCAACATCCGTCCAAAATGCCGAAAAAGTGCCGTACGATTTTTAAAAATAGGTGCATGGATTTGAAATGGAGCAGTACCATAGGGCACCACTCTCCAGCGATGGAAAATCATAGATCAGCCACGGGGATCCTATTTTACAGAAAAAATCCACGTGACGAAAAAACGAATGGTGAAAAACGTCCAAGACCCGATTGAGGTTCAGATAAGATTTTTTAGGTATGAAACTAACCAGATGTAACGACCCGCAAATCCGTACCCCTTGAGTCAATAATATTCTCCATCAATCAACTCAAGGTGAACGGAAATACGAGCCATTAGGGTTAATGAAGAAGAGGTAGAAGAAGAAAATAGAAAACAACATCAGAATCTAACCATCGCAGCGGAATAAAATATAATAGATATTCAATGATCTTTACACAAAAGAAAACTATATCTGTTTATACATACATCATCAGAGTACATCATCAGAGTTCAACAACATCAATAACATACAACTGGACACACAACGGAATATTTAAACAAATACGGAAGTACGTATCGCCATCCAACTAGTCTCCTGAGCTTCACAGCATCCTTTCCTGTATCCAATAATACTCGGTCTGACCCGAGCATTATAGTTAAATAACACCCGAGTCAGTCTGGAATACTAGCATGAGAAATCACACTGGAATTGATTATTAAAGTTTCGAAAATCCTTTGAAAATCAAAAGCATCTCGTAAGACCACGCCACAAATAAACATGTCGGGTTTTTACCTTACGATAGCTAAAAAACTTTTTATTAAAATCCTCTGATATTACAATAGGGCCTATTTACAAATACTTATTAAAATAGCCGAAATTATTACATTATTAAATTCTAGCTACTAGCCATAGAATGGGTAATACAAGCAAAACTCGTAAAAGGCGCGTAGGGAGGATGGATTTTCAACTAATGACTAGGCACTGGGGTACCACCTCTCACGGTACATGGCCTAGATCACTGTACCGAGGATCACTCCCGACCCCCTACAACAGAATACCAGGACTATCCCTTACTGGATAATCTCGAGTAAGATCACCCCACGGTTGTGATCAGCAACCGCACCACTCAGCCCAAAAAAAAGGACATCTAGATAGGGATGACCGCACCCTGAAGTAGGAGCTACCCACCTAGCCTTGTTTCATAACCCCTTATTTTCAATCATTCCCGGTTGATGAGGCTTGAGGCTAAGCGTTACCTTTTAGAACGTTTCACTTAGAATGCTCATCGTCCCCCTGACGATGTTCTGAAAGCATTCATCCATACAAGTCCGTCCCGGGTTCGAACGGAACCGAAGGCACTACTCCTACCACATCCATTTTGGAAATATTCTCAGGATTAGTAGCGACTAGCCCTTGCACTTCACTGCTCCATCTTCAACTCCAAACTTGTTTTTCACACAAAAACGTACAAACCGGATCGAAGTGGTTTTCGAGAAATAAATCCCGATCCCGGTCTCTTCGAAACGATCAACGCATTGGCCAATATTGATAGTCGGTGATTTAACTATCAATTAACATTCACAACAACCATCAACATAAATATTTACCCAAATTATTTATTATTCCCAAAATATCTTCGTAAGATATATTTCCATTTTCAACCCTTTTTGAAAACAGTTTTCAAATCACAATTTCTTATGGAATAAATTCCTAAATATTTATCTCCACTGAAAACACCAAGCACAAAAACTTTAGATTTTGAAAATAATTCAAAAACACTTTAAAATAAAATGTACTTTAATATTTATATTGAAAATTACTTCAATACTTTATTTATTTATATATATATATATATATATATATATATATATATACTTTAGGAATATTTAAAATAAGGTTACTTTATAAAATATAAAACCAGATTTTCTCTTTAAAACAAAATACTAAGTCACCTTTAAATACGATAATAGATTTGAAAAATACTTACTTTAGAATTTAAACATTTAGCAATAATAAATTTTTCTAAAATATGCATTTTAAAACAACATTAAAACTTTTATCTTATATTTAAAAAAATTCTTTGAAAACGTACTTGGCTATCCAGGGAAATATACTTCTCTTCACATTCTTTCTAAATAAATCACTATTTATTTTCAAGCAAATGTTCCCATTCCTTTAATAAATTCCCATCGTGAATTTATATTTTCCAAATATCCACTGATATATTACTTTGCTTTTATAAACCCAGTTTATAAATTTCATAGCCACATTCTCCTTTAAAAATCCCGGTTTTGCACATTTAAATCAATTCCCAAATTGATTTCCAATTTACTCCATTTATTCCAAAATCCATTAACTTCAGACTTTATTCCTTAATTATGATTTAAAGTGCTTTTAACTGAAAATACCAATTTTAGATTTCCCAAATTACTTCTTTATCCTTTTAAATAAATTTAAACTTTGAATTTTAAAATACTTCTTTATTCCTTTAAATGATATCACTTAAGTTTACAATTCATTAATTTCTGTTTATTCAAAATCCCTTTTTTCCATACTCAAAATTATTTATTAGTATTTTAATATCACTTCCATTTCTTTTCAATTCATTCTTAATTTATTCAAATTCGCTATAATTATTTTACTTAAAACTCCGCTATTTTATTGTCTTTCCAAAAATCCAATTTATATATTTTGATAACTCAGTGTACCGAAATGTATTCAAGCAAACCACAACATCCAATATTCAAATATAATTCATCATAGAATATCAAAATAATCACAGCAGAGAATATTAAGTAATTTAAATAAATGTTGAGGAATTCAGTTGGATCCCTCCAACCTGTTTCCCTGCATCCACAGGACGTTAGCATAATATAATATACCAATTCCACTTCGAGGTGGAATATCGCGGTATATGAGATTAATATAATATCATCCGCTATTATGCGGCGCATAGGGTCTCATCCGCTATATATTGCGAAAAATCAATCATTCCAAGATATATTATATATTATAATATAGCAAATCAAATAAATATAACCATTCAACCAATTATTTAAATTTAACTATTTTAAATTTAAACAACCCAGAAGAGTGAGTTTAACTCACCTATGACCTTTGTTTGCAATCCAATCCAATTCCGACTTGGTTTCCAAATTTTAACCTTATATAAACAATTCATGATTTATTGCTATTTGAAATAATCCACAAATAATTTACCATTTAATAAATTTAATTAACTGGTAACTATTTTAAACTATTTTATTTTATATTTTTTTTATAGTGAATAAGCTAATTAAACAAGCTAATCACCTCATTCCATTATTTAAAATAAAATGGTAACTGAAAGTAAGTGTATTTATATATTTAATTTCTTTTTGAAACTACATTTATATTTATAAATAGTCTATCAAGATTCCAAAATTTGAATTTAATAAATTAAATGAGTTGATTAATTAGTGATCAATTAAGCAGGATAAAATGGTTCATTCTTAAATAATTAATTAAGTTAAGTTAATTAAACTGATTTTGATATGAATTGATGATTCTTGATTGTGATAACTATTTGGGGATATTCTGTGATACCCTGTGATATGCCTCGATATATCTGTGATATTTGAATATGATTTATCTGTGATAAATGCTATGGGAATTCAAAGTATTGAAATAAATTGTTTAAACTATTAAACAACTTGGCCTTTAAAATGACGTTCGGATTTCGATGAGACCGGGATCGGGTGTCAATTTGATTATCCGAAAACCACATCGATCCAAATTAAACGTTAGGTCGTGACATATCAAGTGAAGATCGAGATGGTGTTTCAGAGTGTAAGGGTTATCGTCGCTAACTCTGAGGGTGATTCCAAAATGAATGTAACGAGATAATGCCTTCGGTTTCGTTCGAACCTGGAACGAACTTGTATGGATTGAATGCTTTCAGTACATCGTCAGGCGGACGATGAGCATTCTAAGAGATATGTTCTATAAAGGTAATCCCAGCCTCAAGCCTCATCAATCGGGAATGGCTAAAACAGGGGAGATGCAGCAAGGTTTTGTGGGTAGCACCCAAGCAGGATGAGATATACCCCTGTCTAGATGTCCCTTTATTTTCGGTTGTGCGGACAGTTGTTGGCCACAACTGCATGGTTATCTTGTTCGGGACTGTTCAGTAAGTAATGGTTCCGGCCTTATGTTGTAGGGGGTCGGGAGTGATCCTCGGTACGGTGATCTAGGCCCCGTACTATGACGGGCGATACCCTAGTAGCCCTGCCATTGATGGAAACCCATTTTCCCTACGGTTTTCATTTGTATTACCCACTTTTGTGGCTAATAGCAGGAATCGAATCATATAACAATTTCGGCTATTTTCTATTTACTTGAAAACCCTAGACACTATGATAATATTACTAGATTTCCTATAAAATGTTTTGGTTAGCGTAAGTTAAAAACTTACCCGTGTTTATGTGTGGGAAGTCTTATGTGATACCTTTATTTTCAAATGGTTTTCAAAGTTAAGCAACTTTAACCCGCTTACTCACACCAGACCCATGTCTAACCTGGAGTTTATTTCTGTTTTTCATAAACTCTTAGGTACTCAAATTTTTATGAGTAGCCAAGTGATAGGTTTTGGAGTGTTAAATTCTGGTGGAGCTTGGAGCAGAAGTCCAGACGTATATATCTATCTATCTAGTTCCGTTGTGTTAGTTGATGTACATTGTATTTTGGGATGTATGTATTGGCAGATATATATATAGATATATGACTGTCTTGTTGTATAATGTTGTGCAACTCTGATATATGTAAAACTATGTAATGGTTATGTGATGTAATATATTTTGTTCCGTTCCGCTGTGAGATTCTGATGTTGTTATTATTTCTTTCTACCTTTTCTATTTCTATCCCTTTCTTTTCTTATTGATGATACGTCTAAAACTCACAGAGGGCTTCGTTTTGACTGGTTATGGCTCCCGTAACTCTAAGCGAGCCAACAGTTATATCCCTTCGAAGAATCGATATCCACAGGGTGCAACATCTACGATGCAAGGTGCAACATCCGTCCAAAATTTCGAAAATGTGTCGTACGACTTTTAGAAATGGGTGCATGGACACCATTTTTCAAAAACTTGGTTTTCTAAACCCATTTACTACTTATAGCAATTTTTTCAGGTGGCAAGTCTGCTAAATCCCAAGTATGATTCTTCTCTATGGCCTCTATTTCCTCCTCCACGGCCTCTACCTATCTAGAATCCTCCTTGCTTGATTATAAGAAGTAGTCTTTTTGGTAGATAATATTTTATTGAGATTATGAAGAGCATCGGAATCCAAATGTGTCAATGATGGTTCTATGAAAACATTAAAAGTCATAGATGTAGAAAAAGAATCATGAGGAGTAGAGAGAGGTTTAATATGTTGAACTTCAAAGTCCTTGAACTTTGAAGATAATTTAGTTGGTCTTTTAGATTTTCTTTGTATAGAAACTGTGCAAATAGCAGGTTCCTATTGAGAAGAAGAAATATGAGAGTTCAATTTAGGTTAAATGGATGAAAAAGAATCTTCTAAAGATATATCATTATTAAAAGAGGGAGTATGTGGTCTAGGAAAGGAAGGAATGTTCAAATTTGAACCACAAATTTGTTCATTAGGATTAAGTGGATCAGAGGTTTGAATTCGAGAAGGTGTGGGTTTGTGTTTGAATTTTAGAGATTGTTTAAGTTTCTGTATAAGGAAGAGATTTTATAGTATGATAAGGAAACATAGATTCCTTAAAAATGATTACTAAGAATAACCTTGTGGTCATCCAAATCATATAACTTATACCATTTCTGAGCATAAGAACATCCTATCATGATGCATCTCTTTGCCCTACGAGCAAGTTTATCACCTGACTTTACTGACGGGTAACACAAGCAACCAAAGACTCTAAGATGTCCATGATTAGGTGCTTTTCCCACCAACTTCTCATATGGATTCTTCTAATAAATAATAGCGCTAGGCATAAGATTAATCAAATGTGCATCCACTAAGATACAATCTCTAGAACTTAATATACAAATTAGCCAGTATCCTGATTGATCTAGCAGTTTCTAGAAGGTGTTATTTTTTCTCTTTACCCTCCCATTTTGCATGCTGTAACGCCCCACAACGAGACCCACCTTAGTAAAGAGAATTAACGAGTAATTCCGTCTACTAAAGCAGAGAATAGGGCTGGTTAAGGGCGACCATCTATAACTTTGTCTTAAACATCTACTGAATACGTTGATAAATGCAATATGATTTTTTTTCTATCTCAATGGATCGACATACACAGTAAATGCTTAATCCAAAACTATAGGTGGCTAATGGATCTATCATAATAAAATACAATAACTAAATGTAAAGCACATCACAGAACGGTAATCAACATCATATATATACATATACATTGATACATGTTTAGTACAATACAATATGAATACAATAAAGGTGGTACTCGACTACACCATATACATTGAATCAAATACATCAGAGTATGCGAAAGAACAGAAATTGTTCAAGAGAAAGGAGAGCTGATATCCAACATCAACTTTTAGCTAAGTCCAATAGATGATACCCGATATATTTTGTTGGTGTGAAATTACTTTTTGAGCAAATAAGAGGCTACAAGACTCCCTGAATATCTCGGTACCATTATCGCTTCTAATCACTTTCACCTTGCTAGCAAATGGAGTCTCAACATAAGAAAGAAAAGCGAAGATTGTACTATATATTTGTTTGTTATGCAAGAAATGAGTCTAAGTTGTTCCCGTATGGTCATCTAGAATAGTCAGAAAATAAGTTGCACCAGACAATGTAGGAGTTCTATAAGGTCCCCATAAATCCATGTGAATGATCATAAAAGGCTAAGCGTCCCTTCGTGTGTCCCTTCATTAAGAACCATTTCATATAACCTATCATTTTGAAGCACTGATTAGCAAGTGTCCCTTCATGTTATAATTTTCACAAATTGAGTATTCTTAAGCGTTTTGAAGTCTCATTTTCCACAAAATTGTTCTGAAGGTTTCTGTGAATTAGACCTTGCAGTTTGTGCTTGAAGAGCATTTGTATCACCAATAAAACTGTTGATTTCATTTATGTTCCGCCTTTCAATCTACTGCAAAATATGATAAGCACGATTCATAATTGATAAAGGATCAGAGGTAAGCAAATTAACTCTGACTTGACAATAATCTTTGTTGAGATGAGAGAAAATTGAATGGGTTTCATCCTTTGTTCAGCTACAATAAGCTTCTTGAGAATACCACAACTACAATCCTTCATGATTCCACATGTGAAAGAAATCCGTCAAGAATCTATAACTTGTCCCAAACTCCTTTTATTTTGTAGTAATACTTAGAAATTAACAAATTTCCTTGTTCAGTTAACATCAATTGACGATGCAAATCATACAATTATGGAATATTTGTCCTTTCGTATCTCTCAACAATCTCATTCCATAATTGATGAGAAGTGTCGTTGAAAATCAAACTCTCAGAGATCGATTTATCAATCGAATTTGTTAAACAATTCATCACAACATAATCATTTCTGATCCATCTCTAGTAATCAGGAGAAGTTGCATCAGGTTTTTCCAAAGTTCCATCGATAAACCATAACTTATTGCAGCTAATCAACGTCATTTTTATCGCTCTGCTCCAGTTGACAAAATTGTTTCCATTGAAGGTATCATTGACGATTGTAACGGTTGAATTATCTCCAGAAGTAAGAAAATATGTATCGTTGTAATTGAGAACAATACTGTTCTATTAAGGAATCAAATTCAAGGTTAGATTCTCTGTATCATTCACTATTTCTTCAGCGTATTAAGAGGGGAGTGAAAAATTAGTACAATTTCAGTTGAATTATCACTCCAATACCGTGATAAATTCATTAAAATTTTGAGAGAGAAATGTTAAAGGAGAGAAGAAGCAGATCTTTATTTCTGTAAAATTGAATCTGTCTCTGTACAAGGATTTTACAAAGTGTATTTAAATAAGGAATTGTTATAACAAAACTCTCTAGAAATTAGGACTTAAAATCATTGTTTATTATTTTAATATCTTTATTAATAGTTGGCTTGGAAGCGCAATCTTTTGGTCTGACCGTGAAGTTCCAAAATTGCCCATTATATACAATTCTTTAATAAAAATCTCCACCATTTGATCCTAAAAAATAGCATCTGCATATCTGTTTCAAATCTCAGTGCATTCATTAATTTGTCTTAAAAAATAGTATTTACATACCTGATCCTAAACTCATGCATATAGCACTACACTTTTATTACGTGTAATATTATTGTCAACTGCATACTATGGTGGGTAGCGTTAAGAAACTTAACTTTTTACTATACCTTAGATTCCAAACAGGTTGAAATAGGGAGTAAATAAACTATTACTATAATTTTTTTTATTCTTGAGTTTAAGTGAATGCATGATATTTGTCTGGCATCAACGTCAACTTATAAAAAAGTCTCTCCATAGATATTAACAATTGTTAATATCACTTAAAAATAGGTCTAGCAAATATACTTTTTTGCAAATTCATAACGCTCTTTACATATATATTACCAAACCTAGTATCATTTAGAAATATGATCTAATAAATAAACTTTCTATATATTTATGCTTTTTATTAATTGGTAACGGAAAAAAAATCAAACTAAAAAATTAAACGATATAACTTAAAAAAAAATTCAAACTATTAAAAAAATTAAACGATGCAACTTAAAAATAAATATTCAAACTGACTACACATGATTCCAATGTGAAATCATAGCTAAATATGTATGAAAATCATTTTTTTGAATTTGTTAAGCATATATAATTTATCAAAAAATAATAATTTATCCACGAAGGGTGTAGCATTGTCACGTGAAGCGCGTGCCCTAACACTCGTAGTAAGAAATGAAGTATGAAGCGATATAAAGAAGCCGATGTTAATAATATACTCAATACTATATATTATCGTAATATGGATAATGGGTATTATGGCCCAATAGCCCAAAAGCATTATATCCACTTGTATTTATATGTTTCGATTTGTATCAGAGAAGTATGTATCAGAAACAGCAAAAATCAATACAATATTTCTCTCTTTGAAAAACAATTAACTTCTTGAATCAAATCATCTATCAATTCTTTCATGCTATCAGGGCATTACAACGCTTAACAGCAATTCGATTCTCATTTGCAAAAAGTTCAAAGAAAAAACTGATAATCCATTATAGTAACTTCATCATTTGGAGATCAGTTTACCCATCAGACACAAAATCATCATTTGGGCAGTAGAGATTTTGCCTCAAGAAACTGCTGCCTCATCAAGAAAATCATTGGCTACAACAAGTCTTTGATTCAGAGCAGATTCGAACTTGTAAAAATCAGAAAACAATCAAAAATCAAGAAATTCGTCAAAACAGGAAGAGAGTAAGTGCCTTGCCAGAAGTCTGTCTGAGTTATATCATCATTTAGACTTGGTTGCAAAATACCTGGTCACTCCAGAGAGGAACTTTTTTATTTTAATAGTGAATTCTGATTTTACAAGTCTTTTCTTGATTCAAGTAGTGTCATCATGGCTGAAGAAAGTTCAGCAACTTCTAACAATGTTACAAATACACCCCAGCAAACTTCTGCAACAACAGAAAATCTCATCAAAACCATTGTCGATCCCCAAACACAGCTTATCACAACACATTTAGAAAAAGGCAGTTATCTTCTTTGGAAAGTTCAAATTGAAACTGCAGTCAAAGGACATGGTCATGAATGATTCATTCTTGGTACACTTGCCATTCCACCCAGATTTGTTACTGATCAAGAAAACAAAACTGTGAGTAATGAACAATTTGTAAAGTATCAAAGACAAGATAGCTTTATAAGTTCTTGGTTGCTTTCATCAATAAGTGTAAAACTATTGCCACAAGTAATTTGGTGCAAGACTGCAAATGAAATTTGGACAACAGTTAAGAGGATATTCATTACACAATCTACAGCTAAGGTCATGCATTATAAAAGGCAGCTACAAAAAGTAAGAAAAGACAATCAACCAATAAGAGAATATCTAGAAAAGATCAAGACCGCATGTGATTTACTTGAAGCAGCAGGCTATAAAATCTCAAATACTAAGCAAGTACTAACTATCTCGAGTGGTTTAAGTGATGAATATGAAACCGTTGTAGCATTCATATCATCACAAGAAACTTTACCATCCCTAGAATATGTTCACTCTACCCTCCTAGCACATGAAGGAAGACTTGATTTCAAGAAAATTATTGATTCTGACATGTCAATCAATTTTGCACCAAGCAATAAAACTAAAAATCAAAACTATGTTAGGACATATCAACAATACCAGAGAGGAAAATAATCGGTCAGAGGAAGAGCTAGAGGGAGATGGAGTGGTGGCAATAAAATAAAATGTCAAATATGTGAGAGAGTGGGTCACACTACTCCAAAAGTGCTACTTCAGGTTTAATGCAAGTTATGTACCAGGACAAGGTTCAAATAATCAAAGAAGTAATACTTTTAGTGCAAACTTAGAACAAGAGCAACAAGAATCAAACAATCAATCTAATGGCAACAAGAATTAACACCTGACTGAAATCACTAAGCCTGAACACATTCAAGATGAAGCATGGTAACCAAATTCAGGAGCAACAAATCACTTGACAAGCAATCTTGATAACTTAAACCTAGACAACAAGGAATATAGAGGTAAACGGTCTATTTTCATGGGAAATGGCAAATCTATTGCACACACACTGGTAATGCCTACATCACAGGTGAAAGGCAACTATATCTTAATAAAAGAGTACCAAGGATAAAGAAAAATCTTATGAGCGTTTCTCAATTTGCACATGACAATAATTTTTACTTATGAATTTTATCCTAAATATTGTTTAGTTAAAGACGTACTAACTAAAGAAATACTTTTGCAGGGTGATGCACTGCATGGACTTTATAAGTTTACTTTAATTGCAGAAATCCTATAAAGAAAGTAAAGAGTTGTAACAATACTGAAATATCATCAACTAAAACTGACAAAAATATCTTTGATCTATGACATTACAAGTTAGTTCATCCTAATGCAAGTGTTGTGAAGCAGGTTCTTGTAGAAAATTAAATATTCTTTGATAATTTTACATTACCATATGTTTGCACTTATTGTCAAATGGGCAAAAGCCATAAACTGGCTTTTACAGATTCTTCAACTGAGCACAAGATGCCTTTAGAATTGGTTACAACTGATCTCTGGGGTCCTGCACCTATTAGTTCAGACTATGTCTGCAAGTACTATATATCATTTGTTGATACACACACTTGACACATGGATATATTTCCTAAAAAAAGGCAAAATCCTATAATGCTGTTATATATTTTATAGCACAAGATGAAAAGCAATAAAATCACGGGTTATTTCATTCAAAAGTGATGGTGGTGCTAAATACAAATCACTCGGTAAGTTTTGCTTTGACAGGTGTATAATTCATAGAACTACATGTCCATACACTTCTGAAAAGAACGGTCTAGTTGAAAGAAAACATAGGCATGTTGTTGAAACTGGACTCACTTTTGTAACGACCAGCAGTTCCGTACACCTTAGAGCCGACACTGTTCTCCATCAATCAACTCAAGATGTATGGAAATTCGAACCATTTGGGGTAAAGAAAAATAGAAAACAACATTAGAATCTAACCATCGCAGCGGAATAAGATATAATAGGTAATCAATGATCTTTACACAAAGGAAAACTATATCTGTTTATACATACATCATCAGAGTACATCATCAGAGTTCAACAACATCAATAACATACAACTGGATACACAGCGGAACAATAATCAAGTACGGAAGAACGTACTGCCATCCAGCTCGTCTCTTGAGCTCCACGGCATCCTTTCCTGTATTCTATAATACTCGGTCCGACCCGAGCATTATAGTTAAATAAAACCCAAGTTAGTCTGGAAAACCAGTGTGAGAAAACCACACTCAAATTGATTATTAAAGTTTCAAAATCCTTTGAAAACAAAAGCATCTCGTAAGACCACGCCACAAATAAACATGTCGGGTTTTTACCTTACGATAGCCAAAACACTTTTTATTAAAATCCTCAGATATTATAATAGGGTCTATTTACAAATACTTATTAAAATAGCCGAAATTGTTACATGATTATATTCCAGCTACTAGCCACAAAGTGGGTAATACAAATAAAATCGTAAAAGGGACGTAGGGAGAATGGATTTCCAATAATGACTAGGCACTGGGGTACCACCTATCACAGTACGTAGCCTAGATCACCGTACCGAGGATTACTCCCAATCCCCTGCAACACAAGACCGGGACTACCCCTTACTGGATAACCCGAGTAAGATCACTCCATGGTTGGGATCAGCAACCGCACCACTAAGCCGAATAAAAAGGGACATCTAGACAGGGATGACCTCACCCTAATGGGCGCTACCCACCTAGCCTTGCAGCATAACCCGTGATTTTCAGTCATTCCCGATTGATAAGGCTTAAGGCTAAGCGTTACCTTTAGAGAAATCATCTCTTAGAATGCTCGTCGCCCAACTGACGATGTTCTGAAAGCATTCATCCATACAAGTCCGTCCCAGGTTCGAACGGAACCGAAGGCACTACTCCTACTACATCCATTTTGGAATCACCTCATGATTAGTAGCGACAAGCCCTTGCACTTCACTGTTCCATCTTTGACTCCGAACTCGTTTTTCCACGAAAACGTATAAACCGGCTCAAAGTGGTTTTCGAGAAATTAATCGCGATCCCGGTCTCTTTGAAACGATCAGCGCATTGGCCAATATTGATAGTCAGTTATTTAACTATCAATTAACATTCACAAACAGCCATAAACATAAATAATTTCACCAAATTATTTATTAATCTCAAAATATCTTCATAAGATATATTTTCACATTTCAACCCTTTGAAAACAGTTTTCAAACCACACACATCTCATGGAATGAGTTCCCAACTATTTATTTCCACTGAAAACACCAAGTACAAAGCTTTAGATTTTAAAATAATTTAAAAACACTTTATTATAAAA
Organism: Allium cepa; assembly: GCA_030765085.1. NCBI lineage: Eukaryota > Viridiplantae > Streptophyta > Magnoliopsida > Asparagales > Amaryllidaceae > Allium > Allium cepa. Next base: position 693,639,587 of record CM060939.1, read on the forward strand.
TATACTTTAAAACATTTAAAATGAAAACTACTTCAATACTATATTAAAAATATATACTATAAGAATATTTGAAAATGAGGTTACTTAATAAAATATTAAACTAGATTTTCTCTTTTTAAAAACAAAATACCAAGTCACCTTTAAATAATTACTACGATAATAGTTTTGAAAAATATTTAGTTTAGAATTTAAACATTTAGAAATAATAATTTTTTTAAAACATGCTATTTAAAACAACATTAAAACCTTTAACTTATATTTAAAAATTTACTTTGAAAACGTACTTGGCTATCTAGGGAAATATACTTCTCTTCACATCCTTTAAAAATAAATCACTATTTATTTTTAAACAAATTTTCCATTTCTTTAATAAATTCCCATCGTGAAGTTATTCTTCAAATATCCACTGATATATTACTTCACTTTTATAAACCCAGTTTATAAATTTCTTAGTCTCAACTCTCTTTTTAAAATTCCGATTCCAAACACTTAGATAAATTTCCAAATTGATTCCCAATTTACTCCGTTTGAAATAATTTTTTTTACTTACTCAATTCATCCCAAAATCCATTAATTTCAGGCTTTATTCCTTAATTATGATTTAAAATCTTTTGACTGAAAACACCAATTTCAGATTTTTTTTCTTCCCAAATTCCTTCTTTATTTTTTTCCAATAATTTAGATCTTAAATTTAAAATAAACGCTTCATTCTTTTAAATAATAACACTTAAGTTTAAAATTCATTATCTTCCTATTTATTCAAAATTCCCCTTTCATACACGGAATTTATTTATTAAAATTTTTAAATCACTTTTACTTTTTCAAATTCATTCTTAAATTTGTTCAAATTCTCTATAATTATTTCACTTACAAATTCTCTTCTTTTATTTTCTTTTCAAAAATCCAATTCTATATATTTTGATAACTTGGTGTACTGAAATATATTCAAGAAAACCATAGCATTAAATATTCCAATTATCAATAATATTCATCACAGAATATCAAATATTCATAACACAGAATATTAAACAACCTAAATAATTTTGAGGAATCCAGTTTCCCTCCAACCTGTTTCCTTGCATCCACAGATGTTAGCACAATACCAATTCCACTTCGAGGTGGAATATCGCGGTATATGGGTTTATAAAGTATCATCCGCTATTATGCGGCGCATAGGGTCTCATCCGCTATATAATGCGGGAATATCAACCACTCTTATTTATATAATACTATATATAAATAACATTTAACAGATAATTATTTAATTCACCCAAACACATCCAATAATTTAAATTTAACATTTAAATTAAACAAGGCATCCATATGAGTGAGAAAATCTCACCTTTGCTTTTAAGTTGCAATCCTTTCCAATCTCGACCCGATTTCCCGACTTTTGACTTTATATAAACAATTATATGATTTATTAATATTTAAACTAATCGAATGATTAATTTCCTTTTAATATTTTAATTAACTCACAATTTATTTTAACTATTTATTTCCCTTTTTAAAAATCTTCAGTAGCTAAGATTAATTAAATAAATTTATGGAACAAATTCATCACTTAAATACCTTGTTTTTAAAAAAACAAACTAGTAAACTAAAATGGATATAGGTATATATAATTTAATTTTCATTTAGGAACTACATATATATATTTATAAAAGTAATCCATGTAGATTTAAAAATCAAATTCTTTTATATAAATTTTACAGCATTTAAAATTTCTATTTCCAAAATCTCATGTATACATATACATTTTCTGCTTAACTATTTAAAACAGGAAAGTGTATATATATTATATATTTGCATTATACTTTTCTTTACTGTTTCCTGTATATATATAAAAAAAATCTTCATATATATAAAACTTACCTTTACTGTAAATTTATTTCTCCTACATATATACACAAAATTAACAAATATCGAAAAATAGCATATACCTCTCCATGTCGTTCGACCAACCCCTCATCGCCACCGCAACCCAAACCCATGCGCGCGCGCCTCCAAGCTGCTGTCACCACCCTCCAATCGAGCAAGCCGAGCTCAGCGAACCAACAACCCACGATACTGCTCCATCGTCTCCATCGTGAGTCGTCGGCCAAAACCAAATCAACTCGAGACCAAAACCCTAACCTCCCCCACGCGACTTGAAATTCGATCGCCCATGACTTCCGTTCACCTTGACTCAACTACGCCTGGCCTTCGACACCGCCGCCGCCCCTGCGAGTATCACCATCTTCGACAGGTCGCGACCCTCATTTGCACGCGCGAGATAGAACTCGCCTTGATTTCGTTCGATTTCGCTTCGAACGAGGCTTGATTTTTGTTTTCGAATTGCTTTCGTTTGAAACAGAATTGAAAAGAGGAAAACGCAATTACATTTTTTTCCAGGCTTGAATGAAGAAGGAGGCAAGGTCGGGGGTATTTGAATAACTGCTGAACTGATTGAGTGGAAGAAAGGGTGTTGTCGGCTTTGACACGATGGTTGCATGTTTGAATAAGAGAAGGGGGACAGTAGGCTAGGGCTGCATAGGCTTGTTGCAGAGGAGGCAAAAAGGTGTGATGTTGAAGGAAAGTAGGCTAGAGAAAGAATCCTTGCTGTTGACTTAGGTTATATAATTAAATATGTATTTAATTAAATTCAAATTCAAATTGTCCTGATATCGTAACTTAAAGTCGCGAACCCCTATCGAGGCATACCGCCAGGCGTTTGTAATGTTATTACCCTATTTAGAACGCAATGGAAATGGTTTCGATTCCTAACTCGATCGTATGGAGAAGATAGCTTTTGGGCCCACCTATTATATTAAATTTCGATATAGATTTCAACGCGTTTATCTACTATGCGATCACACGACAACTCCAAACGCTACGAAAATTGAAATCCGATTATAATACAATATTACGGATTCAATGGAATTGGTTTCGTCGACTTCCGAGACTGAGCCTCAAAATGCTATTTTTAAACATCGATTTAAACGATATAATTTCAAAATCGAATACAACACCTTTAAATTCAGTTTAAAATTTTTTATTACCTTTATTACTACCAATATAAATTTTACAAACCTTTAAAATATTTTTAACAAGCTTGAAACTCAAGATTGAATATTTTACCCAATTTTCAATTATTGAATTGAATAATTATATTATTCAACCAATTGTTGTATCTACATTCTGAATAGATAAATCTAAGTTTTCCATATTCAAAACCAATTTATAATTCAATTTCTATATTTAAAACCATTTAAATATTCCAAATTAAACATTGAAAAATCCGGGTCGTCACAACTTTACTTGCACAAGCATCACTACCTTTAAAATATCGGTCAGATTCTTTTAGTACTGCAGTATATTTGGTTAACAGACTACCAACAAAAGTACTAAAAGGAATAAGTCCAATTGAATAACTCTTTGGAACAAAAGTTGACTATCAAAGTTTAAGAACATTGGATGTCTATGTTTTCCCTATTTAAGACCATATAATAATCACAAACTAGATTTTAGATCTGTTCCATGTACCTTTGTAGGTCACGCAACTAAACAGAAAGGGTACAAGTTTCTTGATAACACTGGGAAATACTTATAAGTAGACATGTGGTTTTTAATGAAAAAGTATTACCATTTGCTTGCACAAATGTTAAACAACACAGAAAGTTTACAATCCAAGAGTATCTATACCTACAATACATGTGTACTCAAGTGTATGGAATCAATTAGAGACTGCGAAGGAAACAGGAGCTTCTGAATCACAACATGCAGTGTTATCTAAATCAGGTCACGGTACAAGAGAGCAACTTGATATACACACTCAGTTACCTACAAGATCAAATAATCAAAATCAAGGCATTAGTGAAGACGGTCAACAAGGTCAATCAGTGGAGAATACTAATCAAGAAAGCAATTCAGCATCATCATGTATTGAATTACAAGCTAGAACAAGTCACCATATGATACTAAATCAAAGAGTGAAATATTTAAGCCAAAAATCTATACTACAATATTAAGCATGGATGAGCATGAAACATTTGAGCAAGATATTTGTGACAACCCGGAATTTTTGGATATTTGAAATTGGAATATTTTAATTAATTTTAAATATTTGAAAGTTAAATTCTAACTTGAATTTCAAATATCACGGGTTATTGGATAATTTAAACATTGAATTTAATAATTGGGAATTGGGAAATATTGAATCTTCAGTTTTGAGCTCGTTAAAAATAATTTAAAGGCCTATAAAATCTATATTGATAATACTGAAGATAATAGAACTTTTAAAATTGAATTTAAAAGTGTTTTGTTCAGTTTTGAAAATATGTCGTTTAATTCGATATTTAAAACTAGCCTTCCAAGGCACAGTCTCGGAATTTGACGAAACCAGTTCCATTGGATCCGTAATAGTGTATTATTATCGGATTTTAAATTTTGTAGTATTTGGAATGGTCGTGACACTATTAAAGATAAATACTGGAAAGCGGCAATGGATGAAGAGTACTGGGCACTCACATGGAACCTAGTATATCCACCGCAAACAAGAACATAATATGACATACAAATTGAAGAAAAATCCAGATCGAATAGTTGTCAAGATATAAAACAAAGCTTATTGCTAAGGGATATACTCAACAATGTGGATTTGACTTCAGTGAAACATTTTCACCAGTGGTAAAGCCAACAACTATTAGGATTGTTCTCACAATTGCACTTAACAAAAACTGGAATATAAGACAGTTAGATGTTAATAATGATTTTTTGAATGGTATATTGCAGGAATAATTTACATGGAGCGGCCACAGGGATACAAGTAAGATATACATTATGTATGCAAGCTAAATAAAGCCATATATGGACTGAAGCAGACATCAAAAGTACGGTTTGATAGACTGAAAGCCACTTTGGTTAATTTAGGCTATTAGTCCACGATATCAGATAACTCATTATTTATCAAAATCGATAGCAATTCTACCATTCATATTCTAATATATGTTGATATGTTGATGATCTAATTATAACAGGTGATAATGAAAATGAGATCAGTAACATGATTCAGTATCTTAACAAATAATTCTCAAACAACGATTTTGGCAACCTGAATTACTTCTTGGGTATAGAAGTAAAAAGGAAATCAGATTCAAAAATAATGTTGAGCCAAAAGAAATACATCAAAGAGTTACTAGTCAAGTCAAAGATGGATGAATCAAAACCACAACCAACTTTCATGATCAGTCATTAGCAAATTTCCAAAAACAGGGGAGAACCAATATTAAATATCAAACAATATAGACGTATTGAAGGAGCTCTACAATACACTACTATAATTATACCAGATATCTCATTCAGTGTTTACAAGGTATCACAATTCATGCAGGAACCCCATGATGAAGATTGGAAAGATGTTAAAAGAATTCTGAGGTATCTCAAAGGGACAACAAGTTATGGACTTACTCTATAGAAATGCGACAATGTAAACATCATAGCATATGCAGATAAAGATTGGGAAACAAATGTAAATGATAGAAAATCAATAACTTGTTACTACATTTACGTTGTAAACAACCTAGTATCATGGTGTTTAAAGAAATAAACAAGCATCTCGAGATCTAATACTGAAGCTGAGTACAAAAGTATGGCAAGTGCAACTACAGAAATAATTTGGATACAGTAATTACTAAGAGAGTTAAAGATCAAGATAGAAACCAACGGATATTATGGTGCGACAAATCAAAGTACAGTGCATATGACAACAAATCCAGTATTTCATTCCAGAACAAAACATATCGAGATCGATCTATACTTTGTTGAGAGAAAATTCAAAAAGAAAAATTGCAAATGAGTCACATACCTTTCACTTACCAACGAGCAGATATTCTTACCAATGCATTGTCAACAAGAAATTTTCTGAGATATAGAGCAGAACTAGAAGTAAAACAAAGCGAAGACAAGCAGATCTAACATCAAACAGAGAAATAGAAGTTCAGCTATAATCGCTTCAAAAGATAATGAAGCAAATTCAGTCGATCTAAGCATATGAAAATTCCAAAGTGATTAATGAAGAGAAATGTAAATTAATCGCATCGCAACCGAAGCCCCAATTCAACTTGAGAAACCCTAACCCTAATATTGGTTTGAGGGGGAGTAAGAAATGAAGTATGAAGCGGTATAAAGGATCCGCTGTTAATAATATACTCAACACTGTATATTATGGTAGTACGGGTAATGGGTATTATGGCCCAATAGCCCAAAAGCATTATATCCACTAGTATTTATATGTTTCGATTTGTATCAAAGGCGTATGTATCAGAAACAGCAAAATTCAAAATTAATACAATATTTCTCTCTTTGAAAACAATAAACTTCTTGAATCAAATCATATAGCTTAATAACTTTATCTCCGTAATTTGTTCATGGAAAATTGAGATGGCCTAACGCATGTATATAATTTTTAAATAAATTTAAGTTAATTGATAATGTAGCAGAACACTCCCCATAACCTAGCGTTATGTTGTTCTTAAGTTATTCCAGTGATCTTTGGGCTTCAGTCTACCTTATACTAACTTTGGCACCACTAGCTTGTTGTAGTTGATTGTTCATAGTTGACCAAAGATGCACGTTTTAATTTTTGACGGAAAAAGCACATGTCGGCGTGTTTCTAATTAATTCAAAACAGGTCTGATAAAATGGTATATAGGTCTGATAAAATTGTGTAACAAAACAAGAAAACGGCTGACTGGTGGAGGTAATGCAAGAATCTATCATGGTTACAAGAAGAAATGAATAAAATCTGATGGCTTGGATTAGGTTTGGGAGTGTTAAGGAAGAAGCTGTAAACGAGCGGTGTGACATGCTTTGTTTGTTTCAGAAGCTGGAATATATGAATCTCCATCAACCAACCTTTGTTGCTACAGGTCAAGGTATACTGAATCCTGGATCAAATTCAACATTCCTATGCAGGATCAACATACATTTCCGTTTTAAGTACATTTTATCAAACCGACCGTTAGGGAGGTTTGCTTACTGTCATTGGCCAAAATCAATTTTTCTGAAGCAAAAAAACGTGGATCTTGTCTCATCGCGGTTTTCCTAAACTTCCTTCTTTTATTTCGCACATCAAAGATTCCAAATTCAAATCTATTATGATTTTCAAATTCTAAAATTTCAATTTCAAATCGACAATTTTGAATGTTTTGATTAATATTTAAATTTGAAATTCATATTTTCAGATTCAAATCTCAATTTATTCTTTTCCAACATATTATCACTTAATGTTTAAGTAACATTAACAAAAATTTTAAATATATATTTCTCATCAAAGTTATACAATCGAACGGTCGGTTTCTCCACCGTTGTGCCGTTATACTAGTATTCCCCCATTGTAGATTATTTTAATATTTATTGTGTAAAATATATGCCTGGGTATTTGCAGTTGAGCAGTCAGGAAGTTGCTTGTGCATGATTGGTATATTGCACCGTCACCAGAAACTTGGTGTTGACTGTAGCACTCTTGAGCTTAACTTCACTACCAACTAGGATTCAGACATAAACTCACAAAAAAAATTCCGTTTTTTATCCCCCTCATTCCCCATAATTTATAGTCTGTATATTCAAGTGCTATTTTCACACCTCCTTCCTATATCCTTAATTATAATCTTCACAATCCCTTGTCGTATTTGGTTTAGCAAAACTGAAAACCAAATTCCTGAAAAATTATTCATCATTATTGACTTGTCTTTGGGTATGGAAAAAGAAAAAATCCAGAGAAAAAGTAACTTAGAATACGAGATTACAGATTGATGCAAATCCATAAAATTTTAAAGTGGACAGGCATTAAACTGTTCAGAATATTTGCTTCATTTCCATCCTCAATCTTTAGTAAAATGGTATTGCATTATGTTCACTGATAAATCATTATGATGGAAAAACTCAACTCGGTGTGCCTTAATTTCATCTTTCTAAATGGTATGATGCTGCATGATGGACCACATACATTAATGTGTTACCGTATGCTTCTTTTTTTAGCAATGGTTATGGCTCAATGGATCTAGCCGAAACGTTTAGTTATTCGTGCTTTTGTTATTTTTGGAATCTTAAGATCGATGAGGAAGCGCACTTAAATGTCTGATCCAGTTACATACAGAGTATCTGTCGAGGGCCTATGCAATGGTTATTATGCAGTCAATCATTAGTTTTGCTTCTAATACAATCGCATATAACAATATTGCTTACAGTACTCTCGTTCCTAGTCATTGCATTCTTGCATAAAAGTGGAATGAAAACAAGTAATTCAATTATTAATTAGAAGAAAAATAGTTTATAAAATGTATTTCACGATTTGCGGAGAAAATTGTTATATTAAAAAGGCTACTTATGACATTCCATTACTTGTGTAAATAAGTTTACTTTATAGTACAATTCATAGACTATTTTAGTTGATCCTTGTATAAAAGGCTGTTCTTGTTATCACCATTCGAGCAGTGAGGAGTTACCTATGTTGGACTGGTTTCCTGCATTATCCATCTACAATTATATAGATGGTTTCGAGCATACCTGAGCTCTTTTTTTTCTTTTTTCTTTTTGGTCTACTCTTTATTATGCCTGCTGGTCAGATATAAGTAGTTTTAGAATTGTTCGGATGGCAATGCTCCTATAAGTTCCATCTTTATTTCTCACTTTATTTTTTATTTTATTTTTCCTTTTTAGAAAAAAGGATATCAATTGGAAAATATAGAGAATCAACCCATAAATAACAGTATTGAGCACCTCTAATCGGCCATTGACATGTGGGCAACAAGTTTAGTGGCGCTTAAACCAAGCATATACATGACAATCACAGAAACTAGTTGATATACGTGGACATGCACAAAAATTTGAAATTGTAGGAGATATTTATTGAATAATATATTTGAAATTTTACGAGAGTACATTCAGGAGATATTTATAAAGAATGATTAGGTTAAGTAAATCTCCGCCGTTTATTTGAGATATGAACTACAATAAACAGAGGTGGATTCACTTATCTTGGATGCAAGAAAAAAGCAAGAAAAAAATATGAACTTTTGTTAGTTTAGCAATAAAGTTTTTCTCCTCATAAGAAAAAAACCGTTTTTTCTTCTATCTCTTGTCTATCTTCTTTTAAAATCAATTATATTTGCTATTGAAAAAAACTTTCAACAATTTAGGAAAGTGGTTGACATTTAACATCCTATTCAACTCTTACAAAATAAAAATGCACAGATCAGTCAATGATATATGAGAATAGTTCATTAGTTTTACAATCAGTTATGGAAAAATTGTACAAAAGTGGAAAAAACAATAAACAAGATATAGATTTGTCAATTGAACATTACTCATAGTAACAATTATTCTATTACTCCAAATAAATAGTAAATACCTATAAAAAAAACAGATACACGATGTTTGTACTGGTTCCACTATCATCAAGATAGTATACTTTCAGTCTAACGAGGTGAGATTTATGCCCCATGAGAGAGTTACAAGAGATTACCAGATAATATTTTACATAACCAAAGCCCTAAACTGGGTTTAACAAGAAGGATACTCTACTTGAAGATCCCTGACTGAATGCCAGCATAGGTTTACAATGAAGTCTTCCCTCAATGTATAACCAGTGCAAATTCATGAAAGATGTCGATTAAATTACCAAAATATGGTAAGAAGACAATGAAGGAATATTACAGTGGTAATAAATGGTGCAAACATAGCAAATAAGTCACTCATTAGTTTAATTAGCAAAGATGGAAGAAAGGAATTCCCACTACAAAAATAGCCGCTTATAGCGGCAACAGTTTACGTCTGCTAGCGACGGCTAAAAAACGCGGCCGACGCTAGCCGTCGCATAGTCTGTATATACAGACAACAACCAACGAACAAAACATTTCACTCTTTCCCCCTAAAACTAAAAAACTGCTGCCTCCTTCTCCATCTTCCCAGCTGTCGCGCCCCCGCCACCTCCTGTCGTCGTTTGCCGCCACTAACGTCGCCGCTCCTTTCGGTATCTCCTCTTTCAATTTTAGCGTATAATTTAGGTATGATTATAAAACCCTAATTTCGAAAATTTGTGGATTATAGATTTGAAATTGATGATTATTTGGTATGAGTTGATAATAGTGTGTTCTAAGTTGATTTAGGGATGTAATTCAAACCCTAATTAGAAAATTAGTTGAATATGGATTTGTAATTGATGTTTATTGAGTATTAGTTATGTTAATATGTAGTGTATTAGACTATTAGTCGATTTAGGAGATTTTAGTTAGTGGTTTGATTGTTTAATTTGGAACTAAAAATTAGGATTGATTTTAAACCAATAATTAATTAGTGTGTAATCGTTGATTAATATCCTTATTGATAAATGTACATGGAATGTTTCTATTATAGTTTAGAACCATGTTTGATAAGTACGTGTTAACTATAAATGTTATTGGTTAGTAAAAATTAATTTAATTTAATTTAATTTATTATGAGTGTCAATTTATAATTTTAGGTTACAAAATAGTTAAGTTACAATTCTAAATTGTTAACTGAATTTTAAAATAAGTTTTAAAATTTCAAATTTATTAAATAAAATATTTAAATAGTTGAATGAACTATTAAATTTTGAAAGGAGCATAACAACAAAAAAATTCTACTAAAATCGATTTTGTAAAAAAATTAAGAAATGAATATAACAACAACAAATATTCTACTGAAATCGATTTTGTGAAAAATAAGAAATGAACATAACAACATCAAATATTCTTCAAAAATCGATTTTATAAGAACTTAAGAAATTAATATAAGAACATTAAATGTTCTACTGAAATCGGTTTTGTAACAACATTAAGAAATGAATATTACAACAATAAATATTTTAGTAAAATCGATTTTGTAAAAAATGAAGAAATGAATATAATAACATTAATTATCTTGCTAAAATCGATTTTCTAATAAAATTAGGAATTGAATATAACAACAACTAATATTGTACTAAAATCAACTTTGTAAAAAACTTAAGAAACAAATATAACAATAACAAATATTCTACTAAAATCGATTTTGTAAAAAAATTTGAAATGAATATAATGTTGATTTGAAAGAAGCATTAAATATTATTTCAACAAATAATTGATGCTAAAAAATTAAAGCCTTTAGTCCCAGAAGGTTTTAATTTAGTTTAGAAAATACAACAACAAAAATACACCCCTTGGATGCTAAGTTATGCATAGAAAAGAAGTGAAGTGAAGTGCTGTCGAAATTAGACAGAAGTGTGGTGTGTGAAGCCTTTAGTCCTAATTGGCTTTACTTTATTATAGAAAATACAACAATAAATATTCTAGAAAAATCGATTTTGTAAAAAATGAAGAAATGAATATAATAATATTAAATATTTTGCTAAAATCGATTTTCTAATAAAAATTAGGAAATGAATATAAGAAGAATAAATATTATACCCAAATCGATTTTGTAAAAAAATTTGAAATGGATATAATGTTGATTTGAAATTAAGCATTAAATATTATTTCAACAAATAATTGACGCTAAAAAATTAAAGTCTTTAGTTCCAAGAGGTTTTAATTTAGTTTAGAAAATACAACAACAAAAATACACCCATTGTATGCAAAGTTATGCGTAGAAGAGAAGTGAAGTGAAGTGTTGTCGAAATTAGATAAAAGTGTAGTGTGTGAAACCTTTAGTCCTAAATGGCTTTATTTTATTTTAGAAAATACAACAACAATATACCATTTGAGTGCAAGTTATGCGTAGAAGAGAAGTTAACTGAAGTGCTGTCGAAATTACTAATATATATTTTAAAATTAGGAACAATGTCCGATTATTTTCTTGACCGTACTTAGATGTATAAAGTAGGAACTGGTATGGAAGGTTCGGTGAAGTAACATTTCTACAACGGTGTACACGAATTTATTAGATTCGCTATATCTAATAATTGAGATAACGAAGAACTTCGATGCCCTTGTACTAAATGCCAACATTTGAAGCATTGGAAACCAAACATAGTTAAAGTACATTTGCGTAAATCTGGTTTTGTGCCAAATTATTATTTGTGAGATCTTCATGGAGAACATTCTGCACCTATATCTAATTCTGTAGCGTTAGAGGATGAACATGTTATGACGAACCTAATAGAAGATATAATGGAAGATGCAGCACGTTCAATGTTCCCTACCATCCAAATTGACGATCAAGACGTAAACATCGAAGAAAAATCGAATGTGGAAGCAAAAAAATTTATGATTTACTAGACGCTGCTAAGAGGCCGTTGTGGGATGGTTGTAAAAGTGGAACCAAATTATCAGTAACCGTCGAATACATCACTATGAAATCAAAATTCAACTTTATAAAAGCTGCATTTACAGCAGTTGTACAAACTACAAAATGACATATGTCACCTAATAATATGATGTGCGATAGTCATTATAAAGTGAAAACACTTATATCGGCTTTCGGTCCGTACCAAAAGATAGATACATGTATAAAAGTTTTATGTTATATGGAAAGATGACATTAACCTTAGAAACTGCAAATATGCATGAGAAATATATAAACCAATAAAAAAGAAATGAAAGGAAGTTCCGTACAAAGAATGCATTATTTATCTATCACTTCTAGACTTCAAAGGTTATATGCGTCTTTAGCTACGTCATGTCATATGCGATGGAACAGTGAGAACATAGGAAGAGGGAACTTTGCCACATCCATCTGATGGAGAAGCATGAAAATATTTCGATAAAACATACCCTACGTTTGCTGCAGAGAGTCGTAACGTGAGACTTGCTTTATGTACGGATGGATTTTCACCATTCTCTCAGTTTGGTAGTAAATATTCATCTTGGCCTATTATCGTTGCTTCGTATAATTTACCTCCATGGATGTGTATGAAAACTCCATATATGTTTTTGACTGTTGTTGTCCTTGTCCCTGATGATCCAACATAAGGAATCGATGTTTATTTACAACCATTGATAGGGGAGTCAAAAACACTATGTCATGAAGGAGCTGAAATATATGACATTTCGAGCAAAAAGAATTTTCGTATGTTCGCTTCTTTGTTATGGACTATTAATGATTTTCCTGCATATGGGATGTTTTAAGGTTGGAGTACAGCCGGTCATCTACCTTGTACTTATTGCAAGGAAGAAACACAGACATTTTCTTTACGGTATGGAAAGAAAATTTCATGGTTTGATTGTTATCGGTGTTTTCTCCATCCCAATCATATTTTGAGAAGAGATAAAAAAAAATTAAAGCAAACATAAAAGAGAATATGCAACCACCAAATGTTTGGTCAAGTGAAGAAATATATAAGATTGTGAAGGACTATCCGAAAATACATGAAACAAGAGTGCAGACTGAAATTCCAAGTAAATCGAACATTCATAATTGGCGCAAACAAAATATATTTTGGGAGTTATCATAGTGGAAAGATCTTTTACTCTGACATAATACTAATGTGATGCACAACGAAAAAAATGCATTTGACAATGTGTTTAATACTGTTATGAATATAAAGGGCAAAACTAAGGACGATTTGAATTCAAGACTTAATATAGACACTTTTGTAAACATCCTGAACTTCATATGAATCCCAATGACAATAAAAAACCCAAAGCATGCTATGAACTAGACAACAAGCAAGTAAAACTCATGCTAAAGTTGGTGGAAGGACTAAGATGTCCTGATGAGATTTCTTCTGATCTCCGTAGATGTGTTGACTTTAAAAACAATAAACTTAGTGGGATGAAAAGTCATGATTGTCATATCATGACTGTCGGTGGTTTTTAAAGAACTGTTGCCCATAAAAGTATGGTGTGTTATAACAAAATTAAGTACGTTTATAAACAGCTTTGTTCGACGAGTTAAAAGTCGACCGTATAAGAAAACTTGAAGCAGGAAATTTCTATACTGCTCTAAAAACTGGAGAAAATATTTCCACCGGATATCTTTAATGTAATGGAGCATTCAGCTATTCATCTTCCATCCAGAGCACTTCTTCGAAGTCCTATGCAATGCAGATAGATGTATCCATTTGAGAGGTAATACTGACTATCCGTAATATTTATGTTATTCAAAATTGAATTGCATTAATTTTCTAATAGGTCTTCGTTTGAGAGATAATTCAGATTTATATAAGAAAATTTGAATTGAAATAATTTTCTAATAGGTACTTGAATCATCTGGAAAAAAAAGTTAGACAAAAAGCACGAGTTGAAGGGTCGATTTGCAAATCATATCTTGAAGAAGAAGCTTCATTCTTTTTCTCTCATTACTTCAAGGACCGTGTGAATTTATCGTTTGTAAGTGTTCCTCATAATGATGAAGCCGTTGAACAAGATTCTTCTCAAGCAATGTTATCTATTTTTAGATAACATGGCAGACCTGTTGAAAAATGTGTGGAAATATGGTTACGATAGAGATTACCATATAGCACGCACATATGTTCTTGTTAATTGTGTTGAAGTTGCACCATTTGTTAGGTAATAATAAATTCATACTTATTTCAGTTATACTTACATGTTACTTATAATGAAACATATTGCATATATGTTCGCGGTATATACGAATCATGACATCCATCTGGATATCTCAGTATAGACTTTGTTAAATGGTTTTCGAACTACGTTTATGATCCAAGAAATAGTGTCGTTGATGAAGGATTACAACATCTTGCACTCGGACCAAAAAGAAATATCAAGACTTATCCAATATTCTTCGTTAATGGATTTAAATTCAATACCATAGATTATGGTGCTGACAAATTAACATATAATAGCGGTTTATTTGTCAAAGGTAGTAATGATCTAGACGAGCATATAAAAGATTTTATGGCGTCTTAACATAGGTTTTAGAATTGACATATTATATGCAACCCGTAGAAAAGGGTTTTTTATTCAAATGCAATTGGTTCAGCAATGTTCCTGATTCTAGAATCAACGTGCACAAAAACCATAAGCTTATTGAAATAAAGCACATCTCACATTATTATAAGTATGATCCTTTCATATTAGCTAAGCAAGCATTATAAGTTTATTTTCCTCCGTATCCATCCTTAAAAAGAGATAAAGCAGTTGGTTAGTTGTTTTTAAAACAAAGGCAAGATGTATATTTAAGGAAATTAATATTCCATACGAAGCAGCGTATCAAGCGGATCTAATGATATTGATGTATGGTTGTCCAATGATGAATCGATTAAATTAATAGAAGCCTTTGAGAGCACAGAAGAAAACGACGTATAGTACAAGACCAAGTCTGAATCAGAAAACGTCGAAGACTGATAATTCTAAGCGATGACTATGTTGTGAGCTATGTATCGGTTGTTGTGTATTGTGTATCATGATTTTCCGATGTTATATGTTAACAATGATGACTATGTTGTGAGCTATGTATCTATTGTTGTATATTGTATATTATGATTTGTCAATGTTATATGTTAATATTGATGACCGTGTCGTGAGCTATGCATTGTTCTATTTTTTTAATTCTATGAAATGATATATTTTATCACTATATGAAATGATTTGTTTGTAGCAGATATGTCTTTTAGGAGACACGGTAGCAGATCTCAGCCTTTGCAGCCTTCTCCTTCTCCCGGCATCGGTGCTAGCGTCATAGCGTCAGATGTATGTCCATTAGCAGAGGTTGTTCCTAAGAGCGTGGGATAAGTATTAAATTTATTGTTTGTTTTAATATTTAAAATTATACTAATTAAATTCCTACATTAAAATTAATACAGGGGTTTTGAAGTTGAGCCTTTGGACTACATCCTACAAGTATCCGGAAGGCCATATTAAGAATGCTATATGAGCCGACTTAATGGCAAGTATAGATTTATTATTCATTTGAAAAATAATATAATGTGCATAATTCTAATTAATTTCAATTTGCAGGCCGCCATCCGTGTCGATACGTAGGATATGGATGTATTTGCAAATCAATGGAACCAGAGGATGTAGATAAATTATAGGGACGTGCTCTCCAAAGCAAAGAACGTGAGAAAGAATCCGTCATGGATGAGCGTCGATGTTTGGGCAGAATTTCTCCAACTATGGGAAACTCATAAAATGAAAATAAGTTATTTAATTTCATATTGCTATTAAAATTTGTTTAAATTTCGTATATTAGTTGCGTTAAATTAGTTAATCATGTCTTTAAATTTATAGGAACTGTCAGCACGAAATCGTGCAAACATGAATAAAAATCCTGCTTTGCACCATGGTGGATCTAAATCCTCTCAGCAACATCGCGCGGAGTTGCTAAGTTTAGCAATTGCGTTGAAAAATAGATGTAACATTATTTAATCATATTTGTAACATTGTTTGTTAACATTGTTCGTTAATCATATTTTTAACAGCGTAGGAAGTTAAATCGTGAGCCTAAAATGGCTGAGTTCTTCAAAATGATGCACGATGTTGAGCAGAGAGATGAGGAAGGCAATGTGTCATATACCTGGACAGATGATAAATCTAAATCAATAATGGTAAACATGCTTAATTTTTTTACCTCAAACTTCTAAATTAAATATTTATTATGGGAAAATTTTGTTCGTGATCGTAGGCAAGATATGACACAGAGCATACTCGAGTGGCGCAATCCACTGGTCGTCAGTTGACCTTAGAGGAGTTAAACAGTATATGTGATGCTTTGGTTGACCCTCTTTCGCGAAATAAGCATTACGGTTTCGGAAATCAGGAGATAAAATGCTTTATTAACTAATATATAAGCAATATTTAGTATTGATCATAAATTATAACCCATTATCAATAATTTAAAGGCCATGACGATCTAGTCATCCTACAGGAGATCTCAAGCTGAAGAGGAGATAGCTCAATTGAAATAATAGCTAGCAGAGATCAATGATTGGAGAAAGAGTGGGGTGTTGGCGCAGCAGCTAGATAAGCATACTACGGCATACTTAGTTGAGGATGGGCAATGTCAGGGGAGGATGACGACGATGTGGATAATGAGTAGGTATGGTTGCGTTTCTGATGGATTTTGATCATTTTGTTTTGTACATATGTGACATTTGTGGATTTGATACTTCTTTTTTAGTTGGGTTGTTTGATGGATTAGTGGATGTTTTGTTTGATGTACATGAGTTGGTTGAGATGTTTTGTTTGATGAACTTGTTTGTTGGTATGGTTTTGTAGTTTGATGAGATATTGGTGTTGAAATGGTTGTGTAAATATTGATATTTGCGTTATATATTTGATTATGTGTATTATGTATGAGATTGTACGATAGTTGTGAAACTTAGTATATATGTGTTGTAAATGAGGTGGATGGAGGTTTGTGCGTTTGGACGGTCGAAGGAAAAATTTTGTGAAGAAATTTATTTCCAGATTAGCGACGGCTAGCAATGATCTGCTGCTCACAGTTTAGCGATGGCCAGCGACAGCTGGTTGGTTCCAAGTAAGTGACGGCTGTCGATTTGCGGCAGCCCTTCAACTACTAGGATGTTGCCACATGTCCACTTAGCCGTCACTAACCGTCGCTAATATGGCGATTAAGCCGTCACTAAAGCCGTCGCTTTCTTTGTTAGCGACGAGGTAAATAGCGATGGCATATAGCGACGGCTGGCCAAGGCCACCAACGCCATTTTGCCATCGCTAAATGAAGCCGCTCTTGTAATGCTCAAAGCAATGTGATTACTGAGACAGAAATAATATACATATTATTTTTGCATATATATTATTCCACAATGTGCACATGCATTTATTTCATTGCAATCTTATACAAATGCGATCCAATAATTTATGTATTTCCATAATAAACACACGTGGTTACTTTTTTCTATTTTTTTGCATATCTGTTTCCTTCTATTTGTAATTTTGTATCATCAAAATTTAACACTTCACCTCGATGCAAAATCGCATATCTCCAGCACCCACCCCGATTCAAATTCTCTTTCCAACATAAAACTCTTTAAAAAACGAACTCCACTTTCAACCAAAATCTTCTAATGAGATATAACCAAAAATGAATACTTACCCAGTGGATTCTGGCAAGACCACCTCCCATCACACCTTGGTAACAAGCAAAGCCAATGTCCCCTTCCATCAACAAGATGTTGAAAATATCCATAATCAAAAGAAGGTAGATACTAAAATAATTTTAATGCCACCAAGTCCAAAATAATTCTCTCAATCACTAGTCCAAATATAGAGCCAAAAGAAAAACAAAAGCCAATGGACATAAAAAGGCTAATCCAAATCTCTGTATGCAAGACAAATCTCTCTCCTCCATCATACCATCACGTGGCACCACAAGTCGCTGAGGAAAAAAAGAAACTAAGTTCGAGGCATACTCAAACGCACCAATATGCAATCAACAAATCCAAAGCTAGCTAGCAGTTTCATTATGTCTCCAAAGTCCACACATGATTTGCATAACTCCTTTAAGATAGCACCATAAAATCGACGATATACCTCAACGGAACCAACTCTGGTCTAAAATCAACTCTATAAACTGAACCCTCCAAAATGGCATCACAAGTCAACAATCCTCAACAGCGCCAAATCTGTCACCAAAATCAGCAGCATCAGTTGAACTGTTCAGTATTATGAGCACCACTCTCAATACTCGAAGAACCAAGTGGACTACAAATATGGGGTCTTTTGCGGTCTTCCAAATTTTCCATGGAAATCAACATAAAAATAACACAACAGCGTTGATCCGTGAAGCAAATATAGGTTACCAAATCCAAATGTCCCTTCAACACACTAAACTCCTTATCACCAAAGATCCAAGACTGGAACGCTCTTCTCTCTCGATATAATCTCCTCCATCTTTATCTTTCATATTGCACAAAATCTCTTTTTCCATCCAAATGAGTAATAACATAATTACCCTCGGATCTACCCTCTTTCTTGAAACCATTGATGCACAAATTTAAACAAATCGCCTTGCTCTGATGCCAATCTATTGTGCAAAAATTACACAAATGCAGAAAAAACAATAAACAAGATCTAAATTTTCCAATTGAGCATCGCTCAATCCAGCAACAATTATTCTACTACTCCAAATAAATAGTAAAGAGCCATAAAGAAGAAAAGAGATGCACAATAGTTATATTGGTTCCACTATCATCAAGATAGTGTACATCCAGTCCAAAGGAGTGAGATTTTATTATCCATGACAGAGTTACAAGAGATTACAAGATAATGGTTTACATAACCAAAGACCTAAATTAAGGTTAACAAGAAGAGACACTCTAGAGATCGCTGGCTGAATGTCAGGATAAGTTTACTGTGAAGTCTGCCATTAATATATAGCTGGTGCAAATTCATGAGAGCAGTCGATCAAATTACCATAATATGGTAAGAAGATAATGAAGGAAATCTATAGTAGTAACAAATGGTGCAAACATAAAAAGTAATTCACTCGTTCCTTTAATTAGCAAAGATGGAAGAAAGCAATTCCAAAGCAATGCGATTATTGAGAAAGAAATTATATATATATATATATATATATATTATTTTGCATATATATTATTCCACAACGTGCACATGCATTTATTTCATTGCAATCTTATGCAAATGCATCTAATATCATCTTGGTCACTGTATTAAACATAATATGTATAGGATGTTATTTATATTTTTTATCTTTTCCCCATCATTGGCTTATACCTTACTTTATTACATAGGTTCAATGTTCAAACATGTCATTATATCAGTTAGTGCATATACAGTTTGTGTTTTTTAATTTTTATTTAGCAATCCTACCAAATAAAAATTAGAATCCTAGATGAGTATATACTTGTTATGCCGGCTGATGGCATGACTTATAATCCCATGAATAATATCCAAGTCATGTTTTAAACAATGAGAACCATCAACATAATTTGTATGGGGATAACGCTCTAGTTGGCAAAACTTATTTATTTATTATGGAAAAACACGATATCAGATCAATGTTTTTGTATCCAACCCATTCATGTGTTGGTTATTTAATATCATTTCAAGGCATCGCAAAAATATGCATTTATATGCATTTTAAATGAATCTAAATCATACGAGTAAGATATGTATCTTGCAATCAATATATTTCATTAGCTATACTATATTAGGTGACAAATGAAGTAATGATAATAATAAGTAACGGTGGTGATAATAATGATAACATTACACTACAACAACAACAGTGTTTTCCGATGGATATCGGCTGTTGGAAGGCTGTCGAAAACCGTAGGAAAGTCCGTCGGAATGTGTATCTCGTTTCCGTAACGTCTTCTGACGGAACCAACAACATATTTTCGACAGCAACAACCTGGAACAGTTTCCGACGGCGCTGTTGGACACGTGGCAAATCAGAATGTCCAAATTGCCATTCAAAGCCGGTGTAAACTGTCGAAATTTGTCGTAGATAACCATTGGAAGCCGTTGAAATGTGATGAGTTATATGTCGTCGGTAGCCATTTGAAGTCGTCGAAAATCCGGGTGTTTTTTCTTTTGTTTTTAAGTCTGCTGCCTTCCAACCACTTCACATCCATCAATACACATAACAGCTCCATTTCGAGTATATATAAACCATTAATCATATAAATAACCAAACATAATATTCGATCCAAAAAAACCATATCCAAATCCAACATAAGATAATATATAAATCCATCAAAATGTATCATGCACATCCTCATCCACTCGAAGCGTATATATACAAACAAAAAAAACATAATAGAACAAACCTAACATCACTCATTATCCCCTATAGAACCACCCAACAAAGGAAACCTTCCATGATGCTCCATATACTCCGCCAAGCGCTGGTTCAGCTGCTTCATCTGCACAGCACGACAGCGACCATTCTCCTGCAGCTCGGAGATGTGGACACGTAGCTCTATAATTTCTTCTTTGTCTTAAGCCATCTCATATGCCTTTTGAGATGTCCTAGCTTGCGAGTAAAAATAAATTGTTATAATGCCTCCAACATCATAAACGTAATTTCATAACTTTAATTGAAAAACATGCGGTATTTGAATTTAGTTTAATTTTTGAAAATTACCGCTTGGTTCCCAAATCCACAGCGCCTGCTGCGAGATGGTGGATCCATGACGAACTCAAAAATAGCATCCTCCTCATCAGCGGTCAACTCATCCCATCCTGTCTCAGCCAGCAGTTGTGCTCGTGCTTCCTGGAACTTTTGTTGTAATTCAAAATACAATTGAGTATAAATAACAGTACTTAAAATAACACTAATCATTTTTAAGTAGACTAATCGCTATATTAAATAACAAAAAGTTGGAATGGTCACTATTATAAATAACACAAATTAAAATATCTATAAATGTATACTTAATTAACTGATAACTATTAACTTAATTATAATATACTTACAAAGACAACAATCACTTTATCATCATGCTCCCATGAGTATACGACTGAGCCCAAATCGTCGGTCTACTTCAGGGCATGAGTATGAGCAAAAACATTCCAATACGACATAGGACCCTCGCGTGCTCTTTTCTAAAATATAAATATATGTATGTGTATATATACATTATATTGTTTTATTAACTATCTATTAACAACTTATAACTTAAAATATAAAAATATGAATATAAAAATTTACCAAATCCTCGCGATGATGCTGGAATGACTTGGATTCACCACGATGTGTGATGGGATTCTTGTTTCTGTTTGTGGGGTTCCTATCTGACTCTCTCTACAAATTTAAATTGGAATTAACATTTTACAGCTCTAAATTATGTATTAAATACATGCAACAATTTAAAGTAATTAATATGTGGTAAACTTACTTGGAACTCCTCATTGCTCCACCATGCGACTCAGGACTCCCACACGCTAGCACTCATCCAGTTTGGTTTTTTCCTGCTCTTCTCATAGCAACACTTATCCCTATAACTTCTGGCAATTTTGCTATTCCAATGGCGCTGCACCAGGAAAAATCAGCCACTTATAGGTCCACCGAACCCTACACATTGAGATACGTTGAGATAATGAAAGTTATACATTTTTATAAATAGTCTACAATATACAAAGTGGTTTAGGATCAAATAGAAAATGAAAAATATAAATTTACACTTACCAAAAAGTCCTACCAAATGCTCTCTCTAACATTATCCGGCATCTTGCTCTACTTGGGCCAGCAGGCAGTCATCCTGCTCATATATGCTTACCTAGATATAGAGAGTACTGTAGCGGATGGATTGACCTCAAAGCCACTGTGTTTAAAAGAAACAAAAATTTAATAATGCAAGACTGATATATAATAGATCATACATAAAATATTGTTAATACAGAAATAAATTCAATACTTACGATCCATTAGCTTTGGCCTACAACCAGACTACATGAAGAGCTGGCTCATGTGATGGGCCACTTCCATCGCCAGTTGGAGGCGCACCAGTTCCACTCTGAGAAGAAGACGGGGATCCTGTTTGGGAAGAGCTACGTATATGGAAAAAAGACATATACAGTACCCATTACAGACATATCATATATGAGAAATATATCATTTAATTATGTGAAACATACATTATGGCAGAACATAAAAGGAATATGTGAAACAGATTACGGCTAAATATATCATTAGTAGAACATATCATTTTTAATGAGAGAATGTAACATAAATAAACACAGAAATTACCTTCTCCCGAAACGTAGATTTTTAATTATTCCTCGTCGTTTTCTGTTTTAGAATCTGTTTCGTACTCTATGTTTTGTTCCTCTGTAGTCTCAAGTGCTTCTATTAATGCATTTGATTCATCGTTTAGAGGTCCAAAATTGGTTGATCGTCGGTTATTATTATTCCAGTATTTTCCTCCATATCTGCTTGATAAGCTTGTTTGTCTTGAATATTATATCCATCAAATGTAAATCTTGCCTTTGTTTTGAAAACAGCCAATCAATCTGCTTTATCTCTTCATAGAGATGGGTATGGAGCGTAATAAACTAGAAGAGCTTATTTGGCAAGTATAAAAGGATCGTTCTTATAATAATGCGAGGTATGCTTTATTTCTATAAGATTATACATTGGATGCACATTGATTCCAGAACCTAGAACATTGCTAAACCAGTTGCATTTAAACAAAAGAACTTATGTGGGTCTTGTGAAATATGTCAATTGCAAAACTAGGTTAATATGTCATAAAAATAGTTTACATGATCATTTGGATCATCACTACCTTTAACAAATACATCGACATTGTTAGTTAATTTTTCAGCACCGTATTCTTTGATGTTAAATTTACATCCATTAACGAAGAATATTGGATATGTCTTGACTTTCCTTTTTGGTCCCATAGCTAAATGTTTCAATCCTTCGTTGACCATACAATTTGTCGTGTCGTAAACGTAATTTGAAAAGCAAGTAGCGAAATCTTTGTTGATATAGTCCTTTGGATGTTGTGATTCGTAAATACTACAATTATAGAAGATATATTACATTATAATTAACACACACGTGCGCATATGTGTATATACGCATATGTAGATGATATAATGCATTAAGAACAATATATGTATATTACCTAACAAATGGTGCAACTTCAACACAATTGAGAAGAATATATGTATGTGCTACATGATAATCTTTATCGTCCAACCATAATTCCACACATTTACCAGCACGTCGGCCATGTTTTTAAAAATAGATAAGTCGCTTGACAATCATCTTGATCAATGCCTTCATCATTACGCATAGCACTTTCAAATGATAAGTTCACATGATTACTAAAATAATGAGAGAGAAACTGAAGCTTCTTCTTTGATATATGATTTGGAAATCGAACCTTCAACTCATGCTCACTTTTTTCTTTAGATGATTTAAGTACCTATTAAGAATTATTCCAAATTAAAATTTATTTGTACATGCAATTAAACTAATATTTAATGTACCAAACATTAATACCTCTCAAATGGATACATCCATCCATATTGCACAGGCCCTCGAAGACGTGTTTTAGATGGAAGATGAACAGGCAAATGCTCCATTTCATTAAATAAATCCGGAGGAAATATTTTCTCCATTTTGCAGAGCAGTATAGGGATTTCTTCCTCAAGTATACACAGACGATCAACTTTTAACGTAGTAGAACAAAGCTCCTTACAAAATAAACTAAGTTCTGTTACAACCGTCTAAACTTTTATGGGCAACAATTCTTTAGAAGCAATGGGTAACAAATTTTCTATCATAATATGACAATCACGGCTTTTCATCCTACTAAGTATGTTGTTCTTACAGTCGACATATCTATGAATATTGAAAGAAATACTATCAGGAAATCTTAACCCTTCCACTCATTTTAAAAGTATTTTAAGTTGGTTATTATCTAGCTCATGGCATGCTTTTGGTTTTTGCGTGTCATTTGGCTTAATATGAAGCTCAGGACGATTACATATTGCTTCGATATTGTGTCTTGATTTCAAATAATCCTTTGTCTTTCCCTTAACATTCAAAATTGTATTGAAAACATTGTCAAACACGTTTTTCTCGTTGTGCATCGCATCAATATTGTGACGAAGTAGTAGATTTTTCTAATGAGGAAACTCCCAAAATGTATTTTGTTTGCACCAATTATGAATCGTTGATTTATCTAAAATTTCAGTTTGTTGTCTGGTTTCATATATCTTTGGAAAATCCTTTATAATTTTATATATATCTTCCCTTGACCAAGCCATTGGTGGTTGCAAGGGCTCGTGTTTATTAGCTGTAAAGTTTTTTTCGTCTCTTTTAAAAGGATGATTAATATGGAGAAAACATTGATGACAATCAAACCAGGAAATTTTCCTTCCATGCGGTAAAGAAAATGCTCGTGTTTCCTCTATGCAATAAGGACAAGCTAGGCGACCAGCCATACTCCACCCTAAAAGCATTGCATATGTAGAAAAGTCGCTAATAGTCCACAAAAAAGAAGCAAACGTACGAAAATTCTTCTTTTTTGAGATGTCATATGTTTCAACTCCTTCGTACCACAGTGATTTCAACTCTTTAATCAACAACTGTAAATAAATATTGATTCCTTGTGTCGGACCATCAGGGACAGGGACGACAATTGTGAGAAACATATATGGAGTTTTCATACACATCCATGTAGGTAAGTTATAAGGTGTAACGATTGTGGACCAAGATGAATATTTAGAACCAAATTAAGAAAATGGTGAAAATCCATCTGTACATAAAACAAGTCTAACCTTACAGCTCTCCGCTGCAAAATCGGGATATTTCTGATCAAAATGCTTACATGCTTCCTATCAGCCGGGTGTATTAACGTGCCTTCTTCCTATGTTCACACTGTGTCATCTCATATGATGCGAGGTTACAAAAGATGCATATAACCTTTGAAGCCTTGGCGTAATAGGTAAATAACGCATACGCTTATACAGGACTTCCTTTCCCTTCTTCTTTCCTGGTTTGTACCTTTCCTGATTATATTTTTACAATTTCTATGATTGATATCTTCTTTCTAAAACAACATGCAACTATTAAAACATGTATCTATTTTTTGATATGGTAAACCAAAAGCCGACATAAGTTTTTTCACTTCATAATGATTTTCGCACATTAAATTATTGGAAGGCATATGCTGCTTCGCAACTTGTACAACAGCTATAAATCCAGCTTCTGTGAGGTTGTATTTAGATTTCATGACAATATATTCTGCAGTTACTGATAATTGGGTGCCGCTTGTACAGCCTTCTTAAAGGAGTTTCTTCGCGGAATCCAATAAATCATATTTTTTATCTCCAATATTTGGTTCTTCTTCAATATTAACATCGTTATTAACAAATTGAGCAGTAAGGAACATTGAACGTGCTGCATTTTCAACCATATGTTCTACGACATTCGTCGTAACAATTTCATTACTCACTACTTCCTCTGACTGTACATGATTAGGTACTACTACTTCTCCATGACGATCCCATATCAAATAGTTCGGCACGAAACCATACTGACGCAAATGAACTCTAACCATTTCTGATATCAAATGCTTCAACAATTTGTAACTACTATATAGACAACAGATTACTTCGTCATTTCCATTATTACTTCAACTGAAATCAATAAATACGTGTACACCATTACTAAAATATTCACTTATTGAACCTCCAATTTTCCTTTATTGTTGATACATTCAGCTTCGATCAATAAAATAATTGATCATCTCTTTGATGACCCACACTCGGCATCCTCTAAATCCGACACCAAACCACATGTGTCCGACCTAGAGCGCACTGATTGCAGATGATCATGAGAAAGAAAAGAGAGGGTTAGAAGAAAGACAGAAGAAAGAGAGAAGAAAGAAGAAGAGAAAAGAAGAAAAAGAGAGAGAAGCAGAACCAAAATAATACAGAATCTCACATCGCAACGGAATAACGTATAATATAGATCAATAATCTTTACAAAGAGAAACTGTAATATACATAAATCAATATCAGAGTGCGTAATAAGTAATCATCAGCTCGGACAATTATAATAACTTGTCCTCACAAATGCTGATAATTTACAACAACAACAAGCAAAGCAGTGGAAAAATAAACAGATACGTGTATACGACATGAAGATCTCCAGCTCGCCTGCTGAAGCTCCAAAAGTACCAAATCTAAACCTATAAATATACTCGGTCTGACCCGAGCATTGAAAGAGAAGAACTCCCGGATCAGTCTGGTAAACCAGTGTGAGAAAAACACATCTCAACTGAATTTTTATTAACTTTATAAAAGATGTTCTTTTTATCAAAAGTAAGGTATCTCGTAAGACGCGCCCACACATAAACACGGATGGGTTTTTCCCTTACGATAACCAAAACTTTTCCATATGCAATCATGTTATATTATAATAGCGTCTATTATACAAATAATAATCAACATAGCTAAAATTGTTACCATTATTAAATTCCAACAATACAACGCTCTACAAACTAAGTGGAAGGCACGTAGTGGATT
Source organism: Allium cepa (assembly GCA_030765085.1). Taxonomy (NCBI): domain Eukaryota; kingdom Viridiplantae; phylum Streptophyta; class Magnoliopsida; order Asparagales; family Amaryllidaceae; genus Allium; species Allium cepa. The sequence continues at coordinate 693,666,505 of CM060939.1, forward strand.
TTGGGTTCCATACAAATGAATGGATGAAGGGACTACCTTCTCGATAACTAATCTAGAAGGATGTACCTATGTTCGAGATACTCGGTGCCTAAACCAACACAAGACCGACCTACCCATTCCTGGATAGTACCGAATATGTCATCACTTCCGTCATTCCTGACCTAAAATCTATGGCCACAAGCATACATCAACCATAATCAGGTACACGACGTCATAACGTGTAAAGATATATTTGGAAAAGTGATGACATCTCCTAATGGGAGCGACCCACTTAGCCTTGCTGCTTCTATCCCCGTTTTAGTCATTTTCTGAGGAGTGAGGCCAAAGAGGTATAGATTAACTTTCACATATCACATATCACATCATCTTTAAATGCCACATTGCGTTGACTACTAATTGCCTTCGTAAAAAATATCACCCTTGAGCTTGTACGTCTCAAGGAGGGTGTTAAGCTAAGATAATTTGCTTTCTCCACCACCATATGATGTACGTTTCTAAAAACCAATGTACATAGCTGTGACGACCCGCCTTTCTAACCCCAAAAAGACGTATCATCATTAAGAAAGAAAGGGATAGAAATAGAAAAGAATAGAAAGAAAGAATAACAACATCAGAATCTCACAGCGGAATGGAACAAAATATAATGCATCACATAACTATTACATAGTTATACATACATCAGAGTTATACAATATCATATAACAGGACTGCCATATACATATATATGTCCATACATACATCCAAAATACAGCATATACTAACTACACATCGGAACTACATATATAGATACCTATCACTTGGCTACTCATAAAATTTTGAGTACCCAAGAGTTTATGAAAAACAAAATATAAACTCCGGGCCAGACATGGGTCTGGTGTGAGCAAACAGGTTAAAATTGCTTAACTTTGAAAATCATTTGAAATAAAGGTATCACGTAAGACTCCCCACAAATAAATACGGGTAAGTTTTTACCTTACGCTAACCAAAACATTTTATAGGAAATTCAGTGATATTATAATAGTGTCTAGGGTTTCCAAGTAAATAGAAAATAGCCGAAATTGTTACATTCATTAAATTCCAGCTACTAGCCACGAAAGTGGGTGATACAAATCAAAACCGTAGGGTCTCGTAGGGAAAAATGGGTTTCCAATAATGGCAGGGCTACCGGGGTACCGCCCATCACAGTACGGGGCTTAGATCACCGTACCGAGGATCACTCCCAATCCCCTACAACACAAGGCCGGAACCATTCCTTACTGAACAGTCCCGAACAAGATAACCCCGCAGTTGTGGCCAACAACTGCTCACATAGCCGAAATAAAAAGGGACATCTAGACAGGGGAATATCTTGTCCTGCTTGGGCATGACCCACCTAACCTTGCTGCATCTCCCCTGTTTTAGCCATTCCCGGTTGATGAGGCTTGAGGCTATGATTACCTTTATTGAACATTATTCTTAGAATGCTCATCGTCCGCCTGACGATGTGCTGAAAGCATTCAATCCATACAAGTTCGTTCCGGGTTCGAACGAAACCGAAGGCATTACTCGTTACACTCATTTTGGAATCACCCTCAGAGTTAACGACGATAACCCTTGCATTCTGAAATACCATCTCGATCACCAATTGATAAGTCACGACCTATCGTTTAATTTGGATCGATGTGGTTTTCGGAGAATCAAAATTGATTCTTCCGATCCCGGTCTCATCGGAATCCAAACGTCATTTTGTCTATTTAACTTAACAGTTCAATTTAATATTAAGAATTCACATAACAGATATCACAGAAATATCATCAACAGATATTAAAGTCAATCAAACAGAATTACCAATTCATACCAACACAGTTTGGTTTACTTAACTTAATTTATTGCTTAAGAATAAACTACTTCATTCTGTTTAATTAATCACTGATTACTTAACTTATTAATGATCAATTAATTACTTAGTTAATCATTAATTATCAATTTATTAGTCATCTAATCTTTAAATAATTATTTAATTACTAAACTTTTATTCATTAATTATTACTTAATTACTTAGTTAATTAGTTGATTCCTAATTATTAATTATTAATTAATAACTTACTTATTAAAATTAATTGGTTATTTAATTATCACAATTTATTTAATTAATCTATTATTATCAATTTTATTAACTATAAAATCTTTAATTAATCACTTAAGTTAATCATCATTTATTAATTAACTTTTAAGTAATTAGCTAACATTCTGAAGACTTAAATTGATTTAACACATGATTAATTTTTGTTTACAAAATTAATTTAAAGTTATCAATTTAAAATTTCAAATATAAATTAATTTACATTCTAATTACTTTGTATTAATCAACTATCTTTGCATCACTTACCTTATTAAACCTTTAAAACAAATATTAACCTAAACTAACTAATTGCTTAGTTAACTTAGTTATAAAAATACTAAAACAAAATTATTATGCACGTTCATTCAGAAAGATACCCGAGACCGCACTACCTTTACTCGAGAAAATCTCGAGTTTCCCTCGTGCCCTCCCCGCGTCACATCTTCCCATTCCACCTTCTTCTCCTTTTTCCAGTTTCTTTCTTCTTCTCATTATATTTTTTTATTTTTTAGTATCAGTTATAAATCGAACTGCAGTTAGCCCACTCGCGCAAACGACCCGAAGACAACCCCGAAGCAAAACCTCAAATTTCACGAGAACGAGCACGCGACTGCCAAGGCAACTCAACCGGTCATCTCATCGCCACCGTTCACATGCACGGTGGTTCGCCTCGCCTCCGGCGACTCGCGTCATCACCCACAAATCCCAAATCGACCGTACATACGAATACATCACACAAATCAACACGATTTGGTCAAAAGCAAAAAGTAACCTGTAGCTCGAACACGCGTCACAAAATACCCACTGAAAACCCCACGTACTGCCACCATCCATCACCGGAGGCCAAGCCCCTTTTCCCACGCCATGGCCAGACCCTCCTCGGCCTTCACCCCGAACCACTAGCAACTCGATCGAGGCACGGTGACGCGAGACCAGAATTTACAGAGCACCAAAAACATGTAAATGAAACCCTACAATTGCTCCATTCCCCAAATTCATACATTAAAAAAAAATTTAACATTTTTCCAAACTTGCTTCATATGAAATTTCAACGATTGAAATTAACTGAATCTCCCCTAATCAACAAAAGAGCAGCCTTTGTTCATATTCAAACTGTACCTTAATCATACACTTAAAAATCATAATTTTCATGTTAAAAATCCAAACTATGTGTATGAAATCAAAGTATGTTATCAAATTTACAAATTGAAACCTTCAAATTTTAGCTTTCAATTCCCTTTTTACTTGCTACTTGAATTAAACAGTTCCTATTCATACTGTTATACTTCAAATACATTCCCAAGCTTTTGTTTTTAAGTTAAACAATCTGAATTACTTACATCTCTAGGTTTAAAATTAATTTAAATGGACAAGTATTAATATCCTTTAATCCTTTTGCTCAGAAGCTTGAAACAAATCAGGGACAGAAAGCTTCCAGTGCATAAAATAAATACAGGTCCATTTATTATCAATATATATAGCAACACAAACATCAGAAGCTAATTATCATACTTAAAATTTAATAAAAGTATGTTTACTCACCCTAAAAATTTTTTGAACAGAAAGCAAGTTAATAAATGCTGCAGATGAATTCCTGAACACTTCACTGCTTTGATAACTTGTTTGAAAATATAAGGTGATGTTTATTTTCCTCTTTTTTTTTCAGTTTTTCTTTCTAAGTTTACTATTAAGTTTTTTTGAACGATCACTATAACATCATGTATATAAATAGAGGGACTTGAACAGCTGTAGGTAATACTGGACAGTTTTTACCTGTATTGATATTTTGTGTTGTCATTTTTTTTTAATTGGCTAAGTATTCTACACAGCAGAAGGAAATCATCACATAAAATTCAGCTGCAGTACTTGTTAAACAAGAAGTTGTGCTAATCTTAAATGCATGTTTTCATATTTGTTTACATCTAATTAATGCTTATGCTTCATATATGCTAACATGTAAATATTGTTTCAGATTTTTTTTATTTTTGTACAAGACAAAGAGCTGTTTTATTTTAGTGAAGTGAACAACTATGTTTCTTATGCACATAAAATTTTCAGCAGCATCATATAAACTTTGTTAAATTTTTGTTTTGTACAGAAATATGTTATAAGTTATCCCTTTAACTTATGCATTGAACATGTTCACATGATATTCAAAAATGTAAATGGCTTTTGTTAAAAGTTTTATGTTGTACAAATGGATTTTATAGGTTATTATTTTGACTATATTAATTGTATTCTATTTGTACTTCAGATTTTTCAAGCACTTGATTCGTAATATTGCATTTGTAAATTTTTATATTCCTAGTTATAGCTTATATTTGTATATTTATATTCTTAGTTACATTTTATATTTTATAATTATGGTTTATACTTATGTTTATAATTATGATTTATACTTGTTTTGTATGTTTATGTTTATAGCCATTTATATTGTTTTATACTTAAGTTTTAGATTTCCATGTTTATGTTTAATATTACTATGTTTGTTTATTTTTAAGCTTTATCATTTTAAAACTACAATTGTATTTATATGTATGTTATCAAATAATAAAAATATAGAGTCTTAGATTTTTTATTGAATAAGAGAGATTCTGTTATAAATAATTTTAAAAGATTACATTTTAAATTTTCAAATCCAAAATTTCTTTACAGTCACATATATAATTAAGATCTCATCAGTTTATAATTTGAGAAGCTTGTATTTAATTTAAATTAGATTAAATATTTATTAAATATGCTGTCAAAAATTCCGGGTTGTTACATTCCTCCCCCCTTAAGAGAATTTCGCCCCCGAAATTTAAAACAACGGTTAATTCAAAAGCTTTTTATATTAACAATCCAAACATACATATCATCCATACAATAACAACAAAAAATCAAACAGTCAACTCTAACAAACATCACTAGTTATCCGAACATAAATCCGGATAAGCATTCCTAAAACTATCGAGAGTTTCCCAGGTACAATCTCTGGGATCCTCACTCCATTGCACCTTGACGAGTTTCACCACTTTATTCCTGAGTTGCTTCTCGTCTTGACCCATAATTCGAACTAGATTTCTGACCACAGTTAAATTGGTTCTACTTCCAAATCTTCTTGAATTACTGGTTCTACAACCAGTGATGGATCATGAACAAATTTCCTCAAATGCGATACATGAAACACATTGTGAATTCCAGACATCCACTCTGGCAATTCAATCCTGTAGGCTACAGCTCCAATTCTTTCCAACACTCGAAATGGTCCAATGTATCTCGGAGCAAGTTTTCTCGTTTTTCCGAATCTTATAGCACCTTTAATTGGGGAAACTTTAACAAAAACCAAGTCTCCGATCTCAAATTCCAATGGCCTTCTTCTTTTATCCACATATTTCTTCTGACGATCTTGAGCAGCTTTCATCCTTTTCTTGATAAGCTCAACCTTCGCAGAAGCTTCACGAATAAGATCGGGTCCGAGCACAAGACGATCCTTCGATTCAATCCAACAAGCTGGGGATCTACACGGTCTTCCGTATAAAGCTTCATAAGGAGCCATCTTAATACTCGCTTGATAACTGTTATTATAAGAGAATTCCACTAGATAAAGATGGTCTTCCCACGATCCTCCAAAATCGAAAACACAAGCCCGCAGCATATCCTCAAGAATACGATTAAGCCTCTCCGTCTATCCGTCTGTTTGAGGATGATAGGCTGTACTCAATCTCAAATTTGTTCCCATTGCTGATTGCAGAGCTTCCCAGAATTTGCTAGTGAAAATAGGATCACGGTCACTTACTATGCTGACTGGAACACCATGTAATCTAACTGTCTCCTTCAAGAAAATTTCCGCCAGAGAAACTGCAGTACGTGTTGCCTTAACTGGTATAAAGTGGGCACTCTTAGTTAAACGATCCACAATAACCCATATACCATCATTCCCTTTCCTGTTCAAGGTAAACCATCGATAAAATCCATCGAGATCATCTCCCATTTCCAATTCGGAGTTTCCAAAGGTTGCAATAACCCGACTGATTTCTGTTGATCACCTTTAACTTGTTGGCAGATGGCACAACTGTTCACAAAAGCAGCTACATCTTCCTTCATGCCCTTCCACCAAAAGACTCTCCTCATATCTTTGTACATCTTCAAAATTCCAGGATGAATATTCAATTTGGAGCGATGACTCTCAGATAAGACTTCCTGCTTCAACTCCTTATCATTCGGAACACAGATTCTCCCGTTAATCCTTGGTGTTCCTTGGTCATCGATTTCAAAACTGGGACACTGACCTTTCCTGACTCTTTTGATAATCCTCCTCAACATCTTATCAGATTCTTGCTTACTTGAGATTCTTTCAATATGAGATGGAACCACTTCCATAAGAGATAGAACCGCGTTCCTACTGAGAGCATCAGCTACGACATTTGCTTTTCCCGGAGTGTACAGAATATCCAAATCACAGGATGCAAGAAATTCAACCCACCGCTGCTGTCTCAGATTAAAATCTTTTTGAGAGAAGAGACACTTCAATGGTTTGTGATTCGTGAACAATTCGAATTTTTCTCCCAAAAGATAATGTCTCAAATTTTCAAAGAAAAAACAATGGCTAGCAATTCAAGATCGCGCGTAGCGTAGTTCTTCTCATGAGGCTTCAGTTGCCGACTAGCATACGCAATAACCCTTCCGTTCTGCATCAGAACTGCTCCCAAACCAACTATACAAGCATCAGTATAAACCTCGAATTTTCTCTTCCCATCCGGAATAGCAAGTACTGGTGCACTAGTAAGCCTTATCTTCAATTCCTAAAAAGCTTCTTCACACTGAGGTGTCCATTTGAATTTAGCTTCTTTTCTAATCAGCTTAGTCAAATGTGAAGAAATCTTGGAGTAATCCCTGATAATTTTCCTGTAGTAGCCAGCCAATCCTAGAAAACTGCGAACTTCCGTCGGTGTCTCCGGCTGTTTCCATTCCAGAATAGTTTCAACTTTCGCTGGGTCTACAGAAATGCCTTCACCAGAAACAATGTGCCCTAAAAATTTAACTTCCGATTTCCAGAAATGGCACTTCGAAAACTTCGCCTTCAACACATGCTTCCTCAGAGTCTCCAATACAATCCTCAAATGTTCCCTGTGCTCTTCTTCGGATTTGGAATAGACCAAGATATCATTAATGAATACCAGCACAAACTTATTCAACACATCCCTAAAGACTCGGTTCATGAGGTCAACAAAGTAGGCAGGAGCGTTGGTTAATCCGAACGGCATAACCAACCACTCATAGAAACAATTCGGTCCCCTAAATGCAGTCAAGGGAATATTGTCTTCAGCTACCCTCAACTGGTGGAAACCTGAAGCTAGATCTAGTTGAGAAAAGATTGAAGCACCATGCAACTGGTCAAAAAGATCATCGATGCGAGGAAGAGGATATTTATTACGGATAGTCACTTTTTTCAATTCTCTATAATCCACACAGAACCTCAGTGATCCATCTGATTTGGTCACAAACACTACCGCTGAACCCCAACAAGAAAAACTGGGTCTAATCAACCCCTTCTCTAAAAGATCCTGAGTCTGCTTAATCAACTCTTCTCTTTCTCTAGGAGCCACTCCTACTGGGCTGAATCATCGGCACAACTCCTGGAATCAAATCAATACGGAACTCTATTTCTCGATGTGGTGGCAGACACTTAACTTCTTCAAAAACATCAGCAAAATCTTGAACCACATCGATATCTTCTATCTTCTCTTCAGAAGTCTCAATTCCATGCAGAAGACTGGTCAAATGAATCCCAGAATTATCACACGACACTCTGGCAATTCTACCTAGATCAGTTTCCAACGAAATTGTTCTTTCATCACAATTCAAAACGGCCTTATACTTATCCAGCCAATCCATTCCCAAAATAAGATCAAATCCCTTAAAATTCAATACATACGAGTCACAAGAAAAACTGTGAGATAGATAAGAGATCTTCAAGTCCTTACAGATAGTGTCTAATTTGGTCACCCCTCCTATAGGATTAGATACCAAGATAGGACTGTCTACATAACTAGGGGTAAGAGAGAACTTTTCAACAGAGTCCAAAGAAATAAAAATCAAGGAAGCACCCGAATCAAACAAAACTTTAACATATTTGCCATCTAAAAGTAAAGTACCTTCTAAAACTCCTTTTCCCATCGAAGAAGAAGATGGTCCTGCTTCCAAAGCAAAAACTTTATTCTGAGGTGCCCTTTACAGAAGTGGACAATTCTTGATCATGTGTCCTGGCTGATGACAATTAAAGCACAATGATTTCTGAACCATAGCTGATCCTGGGCCACTCTGATGCGGTTGCTGTTGCTGCTGCTGGAACCCTTTTCTAGGACACTTATTTTCCAAATGTCCTTCCTGTTGACAAATGTAGCATTTTCGAGGTCCGTTGTTATTTCCAGGTTTCTTCTTATTTGGCTTTCTCCATTTAGGATCGAACTTTCGCTTATTCGAATTAGTGAAATTCCCACCTGAAGCTGCAACTGGAGCCCCCGGTTTCTTACTCATCAAACTTTCATATCTCAACGCCATATCAATCAAATCAACAAAAGATCCTTTCAAAAGCACCGCCAATTTTCCATGGAATTCAGGCCTCAATCCTTGCACAAATTTCTCATTCTTTTTAAGAGGAGTATCGATGAGTCCTGTACCATAACAAGAGAGTTCGTTGAATCTACTTTCATACTCCGAGATAGACATACTACCATGCTTCAAATACAGAAAATCCTGATACAATTGAGTTCTCCCTGCCGTTGGCATAAATTTCTCTTCAAACAACTCCTTAAATCTATCCCATGAAATGTCGTCCTCAGAAATATTTGCAATAGTTGAATCCCACCATGCTGCTGCACCACCTTGCAGTTGCCACGATGCCATATGCCTCTTACGCTCATCAGACAATTTCATGCTCTTGAAAATGCGCTCGCAAGAGCGTAGCCAGTCTTGAACTTCAATTATTGACTCTAAACCTTTGAATGGTTGGCCTCCGAGATTTTTAAAATCCTTGCATAAAGCTGCAAAACTAACTTGAGGCGGTACTGGATTGACAGCCTCACTAGCATTTTGACTCTGTCCATCATCAGTTGAAGTACTGGCCCTAACTCTACCTCTTCTTCTGGAACTCATGTCGGTCACCTGAACAGGTAACTTAAAAATTTTAGATAGATATATAATTATATGAAAATACAAATATGCACTCTCAAGATAAATATAATACAAGAGCCTAGGTACTCGCTCGACCTAGCGCTCTGATACCAACTGTGACGACCCGCCTTTCTAACCCCAAAAAGACGTATCATCATTAAGAAAGAAAGGGATAGAAATAGAAAAGAATAGAAAGAAAGAATAACAACATCAGAATCTCACAGCGGAATGGAACAAAATATAATGCATCACATAACTATTACATAGTTATACATACATCAGAGTTATACAATATCATATAACAGGACTGTCATATACATATATATGTCCATACATACATCCAAAATACAGCATATACTAACTACACATCGAAACTACATATATAGATACATATGTCTGGTCTTCGTCCCAAAAGCTTCTCTAGAAAATCAACAATTTCAAATACCTATCACTTGGCTACTCATAAAATTTTGAGTACCCAAGAGTTTATGAAAAACAAAATATAAACTACGGGTCAGACATGGGTCTGGTATGAGCAAACAGGTTAAAATTGCTTAACTTTGAAAATCATTTGAAATAAAGGTATCACGTAAGACTCCCCACAAATAAATACGGGTAAGTTTTTACCTTACGCTAACCAAAACATTTTATAGGAAATTCAGTGATATTATAATAGTGTCTAGGGTTTCCAAGTAAATAGAAAATAGCCGAAATTGTTACATTCATTAAATTCCAGCTACTAGCCACGAAAGTGGGTGATACAAATCAAAACCGTAGGGTCTCGTAGGGAAAAATGGGTTTCCAATAATGGCAGGGCTACCGGGGTACCGCCCATCACAGTACGGGGCTTAGATCACCGTACCGAGGATCACTCCCAACCCCCTACAACACAAGGCCGGAACCATTCCTTACTGAACAGTCCCGAACAAGATAACCCCGCAGTTGTGGCCAACAACTGCTCACATAGCCGAAATAAAAAGGGACATCTAGACAGGGGAATATCTTGTCCTGCTTGGGCATGACCCACCTAACCTTGCTGCATCTCCCCTGTTTTAGCCATTCCCGGTTGATGAGGCTTGAGGCTATGATTACCTTTATTGAACATTATTCTTAGAATGCTCATCGTCCGCCTGATGATGTGCTGAAAGCATTCAATCCATACAAGTTCGTTCCGGGTTCGAACGAAACCGAAGGCATTACTCGTTACACTCATTTTGGAATCACCCTCAGAGTTAACGACGATAACCCTTGCATTCTGAAATACCATCTCGATCACCAATTGATAAGTCACGACCTATCGTTCAATTTGGATCGATGTGGTTTTCGGAGAATCAAAATTGATTCTTCCGATCCCGGTCTCATCGGAATCCAAACGTCATTTTGTCTATTTAACTTAACAGTTCAATTTAATATTAAGAATTCACATAACAGATATCACAGAAATATCATCAACAGATATCAAAGTCAATCAAACAGAATTACCAATTCATACCAACACAGTTCGGTTTACTTAACTTAATTTATTGCTTAAGAATAAACTACTTCATTCTGTTTAATTAATCACTGATTACTTAACTTATTAATGATCAATTAATTACTTAGTTAATCATTAATTATCAATTTATTAGTCATCTAATCTTTAATTAATTATTTAATTACTAAACTTTTATTCATTAATTATTACTTAGTTACTTAGTTAATTAGTTTTTTTTTGGAGCAAGACGGGTGTGTAGCGTGATACTACACAACCGATTAATAGCATATATATATATATATATAAAGAGAGATACAAGTCGATCAACACGCTTGATCGCTAGCGCCAAAATGAAGTTTAAGTATCAACACTGATATCATAAAACAAACTAATAAAAAGAACAGACCCAACACATCAGCAAAATATAATCAGAGAGAAGTCCGAGACCACCAACAACTAACTGCGCCCAGGAGGGAAATCAGAACTGCTACCTTGGGAATCCACTGGCGATGAACTACGATGAGGGATGCGAAGTCTAAATGGAGCTGATAAACTGCAACCTGTAAAAATGCTGAATAGGTAAGAGATACGCCTGCCAATACCCACGAGATGAGATTTAGGTTTGCCAAACACACGTGCATTTCGCTCTTTCCATATACTCCAACAGAAAACAGCAATGAAGACGTCCAAATAATGGTTTTGAGAGTTATATTTCCAGTGATCATAGATGACCGGCGGTTCCGGAACGAATCCAAGGACATGGGCACTTGAAGCAGCCCAAACCGAGTAAGTAAAATCGCAATCTCTGAACAAATGTGGAATGCTTTCCATCTGGTCAGAGCAGAAGACACAAGCTGGATCCACCTGAATATGAAGACGGCTGAGACGATCTTTAGTATTGATGCGGTTATGAACTAGACACCATTGGAAGAAGGCGATACGAGGCGGAATGGGACATTTCCAAAGCCTATGAAAGCAGTAGGAGCGACCTGGGTTGATCAGAAAGGCATAGCAGGAGGCAACAGTGAAGCCTTTTGTAGGAGCTGGCGCCCAAACAACACGGTCAGGAAAGGAGGAGAGATGAAGGGATTGAAGAATGTTGGCAGCAGATATAAGGTCAGAAAAAGTGTCAGAGCTGAAAAGAGAAGAAGGGCAGAGGGCATCTGGACCAAGCTCTACACATTCACTAACTGTGCTCGACAGAGTGGACGAGTGAAGGAAGAGGTGTTGCAAAACTTTGGCATGTGGAAGTTGGTCAAACCATGTATCGAACCAAAAGGCACAACTGTTTCCATCACCAATGGCCATATGGAACAAAGATTTAACTCGGGGGATGACTTGAATCACTCCAGACCAAAAAGGCGAAGTTTTCCTGTATGGTAGACAGTGAAGGATTAGGTGGCTTTTAGAATGATAGTGCAAAGAGAGAATCCAGTCCTTCCAAATGAAGTGTTCAGGGGAGAAACATTTCCAAAGCCATTTGGTTAAAAGAGCGGTATTGAAGACTCGAAGATTGGGGATACCCAGGCCTCCATGCATTTGATGCAGGCAGACTCTATTCCAGTTGACCAACCTTTTGGCACCGCCGCCATTCCATAGGAAGGATCTTCTGGTTCTATCCAAATGATTGATGACCCAGGAATGGAGTTTGTGGAATGACATCCAATATGATGGGATGGTTGAGAGAAAAGATTTGACAAGGACAAGTCGGCCAGCGGAGGACAAAGAGTGTGCCTTCCAACCCGTGAGTCTAGATTCAATCTTGGAGATGAGAGGGAACCAATCAGATCTAAGGAGTTTGGTAGGTCTGATTGTGATACCGAGATAGGAGAGTGGGAAGTCCGAGAGATTGCAGTTGAGAATCGATGAAATGTGGGGTCCAAGGTGCGTCGCATTACCCAACATAATGATCGAACTTTTGTTGAAGTTAATGGAAAGGCCAGATATACTTTCGAAGGTGTATAGGGCTACTTTTAGACGGTGTATGTACTTAACATGGGGAGAGACGAATAATATAGTGTCATCAGCGAATTGCAAGTTGGAGACTGACAACGGCGAGTCGGGTAGAGAAATACCTGAGAATAAACCATTGGACGAGGCCAGTTTAAGCATTCTGTTAAAGACGTCCGCAACTGGGACGAAGATGAGAGGTGAAAGAGGATCACCTTGTCTTAGACCCCGAGCGGATTTAATATGTCCCCCAAAAGCTCCATTAATAGAAATTGAAGATATGCTCGAGTTAAGAATATGTTTGATCCAATTGCACCAATTAGGGGGGAAACCTCTATGAGTCATGAGTTCTAGGATAAAGTTCCAATTTACAGTGTCAAAAGCTTTAGAAAAATCGAGCTTGAGGAGAGCACCCGGTGTGGAAGAGTGGTGACAGAAGGAGATGATATCTTGAGTCGTGGCAATGCAATCCATGATGTTCCTTCCGAGTATAAAGGCCGACTGCTCAGCCCCAACCAGAGGGGCAATAACTTGTTGGAGACGATTGGCTAGAACTTTGGTAATGATTTTGAAAGTTGTGTTGAGGAGGCTGATGGGACGGAAAGAGGGAAGGGTATTGGCACCAGGGAACTTATGAATGAGGATGATTTTTGCATAATTCAATGTCGAGATAACTGAAGGGTTAGATTGGAATTCTCTGCACATATCTAGTATATCATGCTTAACTATATTCCAGAAGTGTTTGAAGAAGATTGGACCAAAACCATCAGGACCAGGTGCTTTATCATCTGACATATCATTCAAAGCAGTCCAGATTTCCTCATCTGAAAACGGGTGATCGATGGGAATGTTGGCTTGGGATGGGTATAGGAGGGCCCAATTGATGTCCGGAAGGGAAGGGGAACGCTTGCCGAGGATGTCCCTGAAGTAATCAGTGAACAGGCGCAGGTGGTCAGACGGGTTTGAATAAGAGGAGTTGTTGTGATGCAATTCTGAAATAAGCAGCGATCTACAGCGCCCACTGGCCGTTCGGTGAAAGTATGAGGTGTTTCTGTCTCCGTCTTTTAATCATTTGTCTTTAGATCTCTATTTCCAACCAATTTCTTCTTGCTTAACTAGTCTATCCAGATCCAGTTCGAGAGTTAGTAGACTTGTCCGCTCCGACTCAGAGAGCGGTCGAGATTCCTCAATGATATTTAATTCTAAAATTTCGTCTTGGGTGGATGAGATTCGCGAACGGAGGGATCGCCAAATAGATCTGGCCCACGGTTTGATGATCTTTCTGAGGGAGCGAAGTTTGGATACTATTCTGGCGGAGGCTGATTGGATTTGTGATGGCTGAGCCCATATCTGCTCGACGAAGCTATCAAAGGAGGGTTCCAAAAGCCAAAGGCGCTCGAATCTGAAGGTACGGCTAATGGGTGGCTGAGATCCAGTATCCAAGATGAGAGGGCAGTGATCTGATACAGTTGAGGCAAGTCCAGAGACCGTGGAAAGAGGGAATAAATCATCCCAAGTAGAGTTGTAGAGGAATCTATCCAGTTTGGCTAAGGCGGGAACAGATCTACGGTTAGACCAGGTGAATTGACGGTTGCTAATAGGAGGGTCGATGAGGGAACAGGCATTGATGAAGGAGTTGAACGAGTCTGAATCCACCGACTAACAATCAGAGTTACGCTCAGCAGGTGATCTAGTGGTGTTAAAGTCACCCCCAACAATCCATGGGACGTTGAGATAAGAGGCGAAAGAGAAACACTCTGCCCAAAGTTCATTTCTCTCATGGATTCTTTGTGGGACGTAGATGTTTGAGAAGAAATAGACAGTGTCGGTTTGTATGTGGCGTTAGGTTACGTGTAAAGCAGATGTGTGTGCAGAAGTATGACAGTGTGACCATAATGCTTCGTTCCAAGCAGTAATAAGGCCACCCTTGGACCCAATTGCGTTTACATGGGCCCAACACGTTAATGTTGGCCCACCTATGTGTGTGATGAAAGATTGTGATGGATCAGATAGTTTGGATTCTTGTAAGAAGAGAATATCAACTCTATGTGGGGCTAAAATGAGGCTAACTGCATGCCTTTTAGATGGGTCCCCCAAACCCCTAATATTCCACGAAATTATTTTCATTGGAAAGGGATAGCCTCTCTGATTCTAAAGTTTGCATGGCCAAGTAATGATCATCACTAAGACTCACACCCATGCAACGTGCCATTTTTTTATTAAGACTTTTGTTAGAAGATGAAAAAACAATAGTTTTATAGAAACTACCAGGTAGAGATGCAGCTCGGCTGATTCTGGAACTCCGGCGAACAAGGGCAGGTGTGATTTGGTTAATTCGATTCGGCCCTGGTTGAGTCCGGAGGGTCCCTTGATTGAGAGGAGAGACCTAAGAAACTTCTGGGATGGATGAATCGTTTTGTTTTGGACGGACACAGCAGGTGGGAGATACAGGAGGGTTGCGGTTCACAACAGTTTCTTCATGTGGTTCTACTAGCCAGGGGTCCCAATTACGAGGACCATCAACCTCCTGGGATGTATCGGGACCCTGGACAGGCGTCGGATAGGACTGGGGTATGTCGGGGTCAAGAAACATGGCGTCGAAACGGTTCTCATCCGAGTCTTGGGGGTAAAGGATTCGTCTATTCCTCGGAAATCGAGGTCATAATCTGCCCCCAAGAACATTCTGTCCGGTCTGAGCGCTGGATGTGCATGTTCCCATTTCTCCACCGTAAGCAAGTGGTCAGCATTGTTTAGGTGCACTACAAAAGAGCATGGACTACCCACTCCTTTAAAGAATTGCATACTGACAAAGAGGAATCTATGGTCGAAATTCGCCCAGTCACAGTCGTCAAAGGCGACAAATCGACCAATAGGGCTGAGCGCGTCTCTAACAGCGTTCATGTTATTACGGAGGAACTCCAGGAATCCACTGACTCTGGCCCATGATGGTGGTTCAAGGTCAGGAGCTTGCTGTTCGGAGTCCGACCATCTTTGCAGCAGGATGGAGCCACCCGGTTTCCTTAAGGTTTTCAGTTGGAGGGCTTGGTTACGGATGTCAAAGGTGGGGCAACAGAAGATAAAGCTGTTGTCAGTGAGAATCCAAAGTGGTCATTCATCGTGGTGAAAGGTTTTGGAGAGCACGAGGTGGAGAGATTCGATGAACCAGAAGCCATCAATAACCGTGGCCGTGAGGTAGAGGGAGGAGTCTTCCATTGAGAATTTTCGTGTGGTAGAGGATATGGGATGGGTGGGACAAAGAATTGGCTGATGAGGGGATGTGGATCTAGAAGACTCCGGGTGTGATGGTTGCTGAGTGGCGTTACGATTTTCAAGAGGGAATGATGAATGTGGGGTCCCAGCTGCGGGTTTTGAAGAGTTTTTGGTTTGTCTTTTGTGGATTGGGCAGAGTTGGAATATTGGAAAGAAAAGCAACTTTTTGTTTTCTTGGGACAGTGCGAGAATGCATTCCCGAAAAAACAACAGAAATAGCAAATCTTTGAGTCCCTACAACTTTTGCCACGTGTCCCAAATCTGTACATCTGAGACAGCGACCTTTCAGTTTCAAGAATTCGATTGTAGAACGAACCGATTTGAATTCTGGTAACCTTCGGCGACGGCGGTGAGCCGGGGGGAGTAGGTAAGGTCGGAGGCATAGAGCACAAGGCTTGGGCATAAGATTTGGTTGTGGTGTGTCTCTGATGCAGGGGAGGAGGATGACTATTGACCGAAGCACCGGGAATGGAGACCTTGGGGAGCGAGATGGATGGTGGACGAGGAGGGGCCAAAGGCAAGTGTGGCAGAGGGTTCGGATGGGTTTTGTATTTGCTGGGAACAAATGAGATTGGAGGAGGGTCAGAAGGAGATGGACAGGGAGAGGGAGTGGATGTGGACGCCATTTTTGAAAGGAAGTTTTGACTAAAAGCTAGTAATTATATTGTTTGCTTACTTAGTTAATTAGTTGATTCCTAATTATTAATTATTAATTAATAACTTACTTATTAAAATTAATTAGTTATTTAATTATCACAATTTATTTAATTAATCTATTATTATCAATTTTATTAACTATATAATCTTTAATTAATCACTTAAGTTAATTATCATTTATTAATTAACTTTTAAGTAATTAGCTAACATTCTTAAGACTTAAATTGATTTAACACATGATTAATTTTTATTCACAAAATTAATTTAAAGTTATCAATTTAAAATTTCAAATATAAATTAATTTACATTCTAATTACTTTATATTAATCAACTATCTTTACATCACTTACCTTATTAAACCTTTAAAACAAATATTAACCTAAACTAACTAATTGCTTAGTTAAGTTAGTTATAAAAATACTAAAACAAAATTATTATGCACGTTCATTCAGAAAGATACTCGAGACCGCACTACCTTTACTCGAGAAAATCTCGAGTTTCCCTCGTGCCCTCCCCGCGTCACATCTTCCCATTCCACCTTCTTCTCCTTTTTCCAGTTTCTTTCTTCTTCTCATTATATTTTTTTATTTTTTAGTATCAGTTGTAAATCGAACTGCAGTTAGCCCACTCACGCAAACGACCCCAAGACAACCCCGAAGCAAAACCTCAAATTTCACGAGAACGAGCACGCGACCGCCAAGGCAACTCAACCGGTCATCTCATCGCCACCGTGCACGTGCACGGTGGTTTGCCTCGCCTCCGGCGACTCGCGTCACCACCCACAAATCCCAAATCGACCGTACATACGAATACATCACACAAATCAACACGATTTGGTCGAAAGCAAAAAGTTACCTGTAGCTCGAACACGCGTCACAAAATACCCACTGAAAACCCCACGTACTGCCACCATCCATCACCAGAGGCCAAGCCCCTTTTCCCACGCCATGGCCAGACCCTCCTCGGCCTTCACCCCGAACCACTAGCAACTCGATCGAGGCACGGTGATGCGAGACCAGAATTTACTGAGCACCAAAAACATGTAAATGAAACCCTACAATTGCTCCATTCCCCAAATTCTTAAATTAAAAAAAATATTTAACATTTTTCCTGTGTTACTACGTCTTCAAACTTGCTTCATATGAAATTTCAACGATTGAAATTAACTGAATCTCCCATAATCAACAAAAGAGCAACCTTTGTTCATATTCAAACTGTACCTTAATCATACACTTAAAAATCATAATTTTCATGTTAAAAATCCTAACTATGTGTATGAAATCAAAGTATGTTATCAAATTTACAAATTGAAACCTTCAAATTTTAGCTTTCGATTCCCTTTTTACTTGCTACTTGAATTAAACAGTTCCTATTCATACTGTTATACTTCAAATACATTCCCAAGCTTTTGTTTTTAAGTTAAACAATCTGAATTACTTACATCTCTAGGTTTAAAATTAATTTAAATGGACAAGTATCAATATCCTTTACTCCTTTTGCTCAGAAGCTTGAAATAAATCAGGGAGAGAAAGCTTCCAGTGCATAAAATAAATACAGGTCCATTTATTATCAATATATATAGCAACACAAACATCAGAAGCTAATTATCATACTTAAAATTTAATAAAAGTATGTTTACTCACCCTAAAATTTTTTTGAACAGAAAGCAAGTTAATAAATGCTGCAGATGAATTCCTGAACACTTCACTGCTTTGATAACTTGTTTGAAAATATAAGGTGATGTTTATTTTCCTCTTTTTTTTTCAGTTTTTCTTTCTAAGTTTACTATTAAGTTTTTTGAACGATCACTATGACATCATGTATATAAATAGAGGGACTTGAACAGCTGTAGGTAATACTGGATAGTTTTTACCTGTATTGATATTTTGTATTGTCATTTTCTTTTATTGGCTAAGTATTCTACACAGCAGAAGGAAATCATCACATAAAATTCGGCTGCAGTACTTGTTAAACAAGAAGTTGTGCTAATCTTAAATGCATGTTTTCATATTTGTTTACATCTAATTAATGCTTATACTTCATTTATGCTAACATGTAATTAATGTTTCAGATTTTTTTTATTTTTGTACATGACAAAGAGCTGTTTTATTTTACTGAAGTGAACAACTTTGTTTCTTATGCACATAAAATTTTCAGTAGCATCATATAAACTTTGTTAGATTTTTGTTTTGTACATAAATATGTTACAAGTTATCCCTTTAACTTATGCATTGAACATGTTCACATGATATTCAAAAATGTAAATGGCTTTTGTTAAAAGTATTATGTTGTACAAATGGATTTTACAGGTTATTATTTTGACTATATTAATTGTATTCTATTTGTACTTTAGATTTTTCAAGCATTTGATTCCTAATATTGCATTTGTAAATTTTTATATTCCTAGTTATAACTTATATTTGTATATTTATATTCTTAGTTACATTTTATATTTTATAATTATGGTTTATACTTATGTTTATAATTATGATTTATACTTGTTTTGTATGTTTATGTTTATAACCATTTGTATTGTTTTATACTTAAGTTTTAGATTTCCATGTTTATGTTTAATATTACTATGTTTGTTTGTTTTTAAGCTTTATCGTTTTAAAACTACAATTGTATTCATATGTATATTATCAAATAATAAAAATATAGAGTCTTAGATATTTTTTTATTGAATAAGAGAGATTCTGTTATAAATAATTTTAAAAGATTACATTTTAAATTTTCAAATCCAAAATTTCTTTACAGTCACTTATATAATTAAGATCTCATCAGTTTATAATTTGAGAAGCTTGTATTTAATTTAAATTAGATTAAATATTTATTAAAATATGCTGTCAAAATTCCGGGTTGTTACAACCTTAGAAATGCAATGTCAAACACACGTCCAGGGAAAGGACAAACCGAAGGTACTCTCCTACCACATCCTATTAGATTGGTAGCGACAACCCTTGCAATGGATATTCCATAACGAAGAGACTACTGCTACTAGATGTATATTGGGATTTTTACCCCAAACGATCAACAAGCAATCCTTCACTATGAAAATCCTAAATATCAATACATCGACCAACTTGCACAATCGTCGTATAAATATTAGTCCAAAGTGGTTTTAAGATAAATGTGATCCTGGTCTCTTCATACCAGCAACGCAAACGTATTTATCAACCTCACATAGAAACTAAGTCTCATAGACTTGTCGCGTCTCCAACTTTCAACTTGCTATCCTTCGGCCAAGAAGGAAGCTCGTTAGATTGGAGTAATCACTCTGCACTACACGAATCAACCTTTTCAACACAAACGATAACAGCCTTACGCAGTCAGTTACGTATTAAGTGTACGACTAATTAGTTTCTACATCAAGTTGGAAACCAAAATGGCCAAATTTGATAGTCGGTTACTTAACTATCAAAGCAACAAAAAAAATCTTGCACATAAGTAGTCATTGGACTTGATTTCATTAATCGTTTATTAATTAAATCACTTTCCAAATCATTCACTTCAAAATTTCTTTCGAAAGATAATATTCAAAACCATTTCACTTATTGAAAATTTAAAAAACATTTTCACATACTTATTTTAATAATAAGTAAAGGTACAAATAATTTTATTTTCTAACCATTTAAATTCCCTTTTATAATATCACTTTCAAAAAAATTCATTTAATTTAAAAGATTGTTCACTATCCAAAATTGTGAATATAATTCTCTTACCAAATTCATTACCTTTACACATTTAATTTAAAGAATTATTCACTGTCCAAAATCGTGAATATAATTCCTTTTATAAAAATCCATATTTAGCTTATCAAACTATTTCACGTTTACAGAACAGTGTTTATAATTCACATTTCTATTGTATAAAAACTTCCATTTATAAAATTCCAATATTAATCAATTTCCCGTTTATCTCATTTATATGCCAAAATCCCATTATGAGTTTATCTACTTATAAATCTCTTTATTTTCAAATTCATTCTATTAATCCCATTATTTATAAAGTCCGTTATAAATTCATTTCTAAATTTTAATTACAAATCCATATATAAATCTGATTACAGTCCCATTTCCAATATTTATAAAGCACCGGTTATAAAATTTATTTCATTAAATTTATTTATTAATAGCATTCCCTTTATAAACTTTCATTTTTAACACTTATAGAACTCATTTTATAATTCCATTACTTTATTTATAAAATATCAATTTTATAAATCTTACCTATAAACCATTTACAAAATTCAAAATTCTCAATTTAACTTATTTTATAAAATAGTTCACTTCATATATTTCAAAAATCATATTTTAATTCCATTTAAATAAACTTATTCTTTTAATAATTTACAACTCATTATTAAACTTATATAACTTCAAAAATCACTTGAACAGCCTTTTTGAATCAAAATCATTATTTTAGCATTTTAGATTTCTAGAAATAGGCTCAATGCTATAACAACACTAAATATGTAGATTCACATGGATAATAACATTCGTGGAATCCAACACGACAAAAATCAGATGATAACAGCATATATAACAATATCTGTAAATAAAATCAACACTCGTGAGGAATCCAATTGGATCCCTCTAACCTATCACCTGCAACAAATGTACATATGCGAAAACTATGTACAATGTCAGCTTCGAAGCAGATGAATGCACAAATGGTCATCCCCTCATACGCGGAAACGTATAGGGTCTCGTCTGTTAAAATATGCGGGAATATATCCAACCAATATACATACATACATACATACATACATATATATATATATATATATATCATCCAAACAAGCATCAATCATAATAAATAAATTTATTCTCACTTACATAAAAATATAAGCGAGACAGAGAGAGTGAGTTTTATTCACTTTGCTTTCCAGTCATCGTTGCAACGTTTTATTTCGATTAACATTAAACAAGCATCTAATTTTAACCAAAAATTTTCAATGCTCCAAATCATCCAAACCAGCTCCATAGCGTAATATTCACGAATAACAATCCAACGCAATTCGTTTCGTGCGAAACGGACCTCGTATAGAAAAGATATGAATTTTATAAGATTACACGAATTTATATACAAATGAATTTACAATTTTTTTATATTAAACCTTAGTTAGTCGTTGCCATTGATTTCAATTCCCAAGATTGAGGCCGCCAGTTCTCTCTTCCTCTTCACGTACGTCTCCTGCAAATTCGTGCTGGCCTAACCCATTCGCATGCAACCTTCCTTTATGCGCTGCTCCTCCATCGACCCACTAGCACACGATCAGGAACCACCGCTACGAAGCTCACCACGAGCTCCATCTTCGTCCAAAGGCATGCTCGACTCGGCCTACCTCTGCTTGGGAAAACATGATTGAACATAAGCCATTCAAAGCCAAATTTCCATTGATCCATCGTGTTCCAGCCGATCACAACTGTTGGATATACTCGTCTCTCCAAGCTCTACAACATTGCTTTAGAAGTCGAATCGTAATTGTTAATGGATTGTGAGATAATTGGGAAGAAAGGGACGATTTTCTGGCCGTTCGTGATGAAAGTGGCGGCTAGGGTTGTTTGCCCTAGGGTTTGTGAAGAAAGGAAAAAATGAGGGGCTATTATAGGAAATTTTCGTGCACTATTTATCGTTAAATTTTTCAAACTCCAAATGAAGCGTGCCGCCAGGCGTTTATAGTGTTTTTCCCTTATTCCGAACACAATGTAATATATATAGCCAATTCCATCGTATTTGGAAGATAGGTTTTGAATCGAATTATTTAAATTAAATTTACTTAAATAAACTTATATGTGTTTTAGTTTTGCACGACAAACCGTAAGTCCGATTGACACGAAATTTGAAATCCTATAATAGCTCACTATTACGGATCCAATGAAACTGGTTTTGTCGAAATCTGTGACGGTGTCAAAATTGACTATTTTTGCACGTTAATTAAATATTAAAATTTCCAACTTCTGTAAATTAACTTTTAATTCAATTTTTAAAGTTTACTAATTTTATTCTAACTCAAATAAATTTAAAACAACTTTAGAAATTATTTTCATTCGTATTAAATTCAAATTTCAATTATTTGCATAATTTCAAATATTAAATTAATAATTTAATTATCCAAATAAACCGCTATATTTGAAATATAAGTTATTCAACTTATAAAATTTACTTTTGAATATTTAAAATCAACTAAGTATTCCAAATTTGAACGACTGAAAAACTAGGTCGTTACAATCTCTCCTACTAATTAAAAAATACGATATAAATTAAAACTACATTGACAATTTATTTTTTAGTACAATTTTATAGTTTAATGTTTTATTAATTGATCACTGACACTTTGTTGCTAGGTCATGCTACTTCCCATTACATACACAGTAACATAATTAAATCTTATAAATCATTTCATTTTAAACGACTCAACAAAATTTTGGTAGCACGTCCATTTTGTTCCTTTAGTCGTACACAATTGCATGTACACGGGAAATATAAAGGAAGCGCTGTCGAAATTTTGTGAACCATTTAAAATGGAATGATTTACGAGATGTAATTACGTTAATGTGTTTGTAACTTGTCCAATACAGGGACAAATCCAACAAATATTGTATATGATGAATATAGATGTTCGTTCTATGACAAAAAACGAATACTCATATAACGATCATACACAATACTTATCAGATGGGTCCAAAAACACTCTAAGGGTTTTATGAATAAAGTATATTACATATTTTATTTTATTTTTTTTAAAATTGGCTTTCGACGTTTAAATTAAATTGACTAACATTTAACTTAAGTTAAACTATCGTATATGATAGTTTATCACATATGCATATGTTTGAAACTTTAAATAACTAGTCATACGTTATATAAAATTAATTATCATTTTCGACGTTTTAGAAAACACATAAACTAAATTATGCTCATCCACACTAAATAACCCAAGGAAGGCGTAAAAGTACTAAATTATTCAACTCATGCACACTAATTGCTTATCGTACAAACTAAACAAGTTAGTATTCAACACTTATAGGATAATAACAGTAATTAAAATTCAATAAACTATACTGCACAATCAATGAGACAATATAAACAATTAAACTTACAAATTAACCCTAAATTAAAAAATTCATGAAATTAGAGTTTATGAATAATACCTAAAATAGAAAAGATTAGGGGTTTGAAAGAGGTGAGATTCCGAATTGACGAAGAACGAGGAGATTTCAACAGAATTTCGGGCGTTGAAGGTGGAGAAGGAAATGGTGGAAGAAGGGTTTGGGTGATTGAGGGATGAGAGTACAAATGAATCTGTTTCGGCCTGGAGAAAAAGATAATTGCGAATTTTCGACGGCTACCAACAGCCGCAAACGGCGTTGTTCTAACGGCTTCCGACGGCTAATCATTTTATTCGTAATAAAGTCCAGAATATACTTGCCATCGAAAGTATTCTGTCTGCGGCTGTCAGTACATGTGGTCGGAATACACTGTTGTTCTTGTAGTGTTAGTGCTAACAATAAAAATAATGACCATACATACCACATTATTTGACTCCATTACCAAGATAAAGCTCGCAGAAGGTTTGTTTTAATATAAAACAAAAAAAATCAAATAATGTAAAAGAAAAAAAATTAAGGGAACTTTGTAAAACGCCATTTTAAGTTTCAAAATACATGGTCATTTCTATTTAAAAATAAGTTTTATAAAACACATCATCTTTTAGAATCAACATATTTGTAGAAAAATATGCAACTATTTGCATTTTAAAAAAATAAAAAGGAAAGTTTGGTCATATAAACATTTGATTAAATTCAAATTTAATATTCAAGAAAAATGGAAACAATTAATTAAGGAAAATACAAATACTGGAGTAATTTAAAATAAATTATTGAGAAGAGTTTTTTTTCCATAAATGAAAATAATGGGCGGATGCTAATTCACACAAAAATTAATATGTCTTCCCCCTTCACTGTAATATCTTTTTTTCTGTTATCTTTTTTTTCACATATATTCTACAATTTTTTGTTGTTTTGCATATCATCTCTAAAGCCAAAATATTATGCTTTTTTCTCTCTCTTTGTATTGCTAATATGTTTCCTATTATATCCTTTTTTAATGTTTTTAATAATGCAAATGGTGTTTGTCCAATATTATTATTATGTGTTAAACTGAAATTGTTGAAAAACCACAATACTTTTATCTATACAAAATGCAATAAAACTGCAGGTTCCACCACAAGTCACACTAGTTATAATAGTTTTGGGCTCATTTATACGGTGCCGATTTTAGCACTAGCAACTGGATCAGATTCAATGGTCATTCCCACAAGGTTATTATGGGTTCTATGTTGCTTGGATAAATAAGTATAGTGTAGGGCTATCCATGAGTATTCAAAAAATCCGAAATTCATCCACATTTGTATTCGCGGTATGGAAAATTATCTGATATTCGAAAAACGGATACGGATATGGATATGACCATAACCGTATCCGATAATTACCGTCCGGTGTTTGGCAAGATTATAGTTTTTTTTTGTATTTAAGCATATAAAATTATTGTCGTTTACTATTTTATCCAGATAAAAAAATTAATATGTATATAAAAATCAATTTTTACCGTTTTAAGTTATTTTTCTTTGTGTGTTTGTTATTTTTATATATTTAGTACAAAAATTGATTTATAGTAAATCAAAATTTTCTATTTATTTTTTTAGATTTATTGGTTGTAAACTGGTTGAAAAATATCCAATGAATATTTGATCCGAAAATGATTTCAAATAGGAATACGGATACGACACTATCCATGTCAGATAATATCTGTTTACAAGTCTATAATGTAGTCTAAAGTCCACATTGTAGATTATTTCAAACATTCTTTCAATATAAAATTGCCGCAAACTTGTGGTAAGGAGCAATGCTGAAGCTGCTTGTGTTGGATTGGTTTCCTGCACCTTTCTTTGGCAATTGCGTGAAAATGGCGCATCTGAGCTCCATTTTTACCTTTCAACCTTCATTTACCATTTTTGTGTGGACTGTAAAAGATGAAGCAAGAGCAAAATTCAGTTGGAGAATAAGTATATCCAGTTCCGCAAAATTTCAATTTGTCTTCCACACGAACAGTTTGGTGAATTGCTTGAATCAAATCATGCGGTATGTACTATTTTCAAAACTCTTTCGAATGAAAATACAACTCATTGCCCTTGAATATCATCTTTCTACATAGCTATGATGCTATATAATGAAACACATGTATTATTGTCATTGTCAATTTTGCTACCATTTGGGCCATGTTGATGTTGCATTTGGACTTGCCAGATAACTTAAAAACATGCAGTTACATGTCTGAATCACATACAAAACGCTTATGAAAGATTTATGTTGCTTTGGGGGAATCAATCTGCTCATTATTTTGTACACCAAATGTAAACCAGTCGTCATGTGCTTCCTGATGTACTCACTTCTAACTCTATTTTAGATGCTCTCTTTAACCATTTTCAAAAAGGTTTATAGATTAGTTGAACAAATGAATGGACCTAACGTTTAAATGAATGGTGTTATGTATAGCAAGCATTCTTATTCATGGTTATCGATAAAAGGGTTACTGAAACAAGGATTCGATTATCATAAAAGATTTGTTACATATGAAACAATGCTGTATTTTCTAAGTCACGGTTAAAAGAGATGAAACAAGGAATAGAGAGTGATATATAATATACTAGTAGATGGATCTTCATAAAATCAAATCCCTTATACTTCACTTAAAAATGCCAGTAGATTCTCTTATCAAATTGTCACTTGAATTTCACCATTTTCATGTATTCTGTTATCCTTATCTATAATACTGAAATTTATAGTGTTGAAGAAGTTGTGGTAAGTGGTTTGTCGGTGTTAAAGACCTTGAAATTGACTGGAAATTGTGTTATTGGTGCTGGTAAGAGTAATACAATGGTTTGTTTAATATGGAGATTCAGACAATGAGATGGCTGCATTTTGAGAAGCAGCATTTTGTTGTGTAGTACTAGCTGAACTGATCATTCTTAAACATATACTGTAATTTAAAATAAATAAAATTGTTCAAGAGACAAAAATAAAAAAATTATATCATGCGGCTGCCATGGTGGAATCTGCAGGATCAAGAGCAGGTTGACTGTACACACTATCAAACTTAGGCTCAATCACATCCTCATCAACCATCATCCCCAGCCTCACAAGGCTCCTGGTAGCAAGAATGGCCTGTGTATTCATATCATGCATCGCTCTATCCTCCAATCCTTTCACAGCTTCCAGTGCCCTCCCCTTCAATTCTCCTCCACTTCCAGGCTGCTGTCCTAGCAAGCAGTGCCCTACAATCCTCAGTGTTGGCACCAGCAATTCCCAGGGCAGAGGGATCCTCTCCCCTTTCTCCAACCCCTCCTCCTTTGTACCACCATTGCAAGCACCAGCCCAAGCCAAGGCAACGTTGCAAAACTCAACCTTGGATTGAACAGGCATAAGTGCAATCTTAGCATAGTACAGCTCTAGGGCCACCCCCACGATCCTAGCCCTTTTGGTTGCCCTAACAGTCCCATGCGGCTCTAAAGCAGATGATATAACTGCTGTTATGGTCGTCGTTGACTTAGCCTCTTCTACAGTGTTCTTGCTGCTGCCTTTTACTGTTTTCCCTTCTTCACGGTAGTAAGGGTTCTGAACAGTTGAAACATTGTAGGGTATGCTTACAACTGAAGGGTTGCCGTCCCTAGCAACGGTTTCATGTGCATACAGTGCTAATAAGACGGCTTCAAACCCTGCTAGAGGTTGGAAATGCCTGTGAGTAGAGCCGTCAATCAGTATCTAAAAAATATATAATTCGTCTGCATCCGCATCCCAAAAATGAAAAGAAAATAAAATCTAATACTCAAAAACGGATGCGGATATAGATATAATAATATTCACACTAAAAAATTATCCATCCGACTTTTATCATTATAGCAGTTGAGATTATGAATATTATGCATGTATAATTAAATATTTGCTATAAAAAAATAATTATTATCATTGTGTTTTTATTTCTTTTATTTATATCACCATTATTTCTGAAAAGGGTGTATGTCGAATTAACAAAATTCATTTATTTTTTCACCTTAGTAATTATAAGCAAGACAGATAAATATTTAACCTTCAACCGTATCCGTGGATGCGGGTATCCGAAATTGATTCAAAATGCAGACGTGGATATGAAAGTATACGCATTTGGAAGTATATGTTGACAGACCTACCTATGAGCGGTGCAACGCGACAGGTAAAGCTCGGCTACCGTAGGAAGGAAACGGAGGACGATGAGCTGAAGGGCCGGGTCAGACGACTGGAACGTGTCGTACAGCCATCTGCACAGGTTGTCGTCCCCTGCGCCTGAGTTGGGCTGCCGGAGATGGGCTGAGATGGTGGATGCAACTTCTGAGTCGTGGAGAAGGGTTGATGCTGGGTTGTCGGAGCTAGTTAAGTGGGCAGGAAGCGGGCCCACCACTTGTGATAGGGATGCCATCGTTGATTCCGCTCTTTGCTCTGTATCTGACATATTATTATTATTATTTTGCTTACTTATTTTGAATCTGTGGGTTGTAATTTGAAGCTGCTTATTAATTGTTTTTGTTTTTTTATGGAGGAGAAAATGAACGGAGAGAGAGATCGGGATTAAAGAATGGAGGTAAATGTGGAGGTATTTAAGGGAAAACGTTATTTCAATTGTTTTTGATGTTATCATTCGCGCAGTTAAGTAATGGACACCATCTCCAGTTACGAGCTCTTTGCAGTTTTTATAAACGTTACATTGTAGATTACCAAGATGCAGCTAAATATCTCACGCCAAATTTATGTTGCAACCGTAACAGCTATATATACTCTCACTTAAGGGCATGTCAATTTTTCCATTTGTATAGTTATCCAAGTCATTTATACATTTGTCGACTTATAATTAACTTAGTATATCTTCCTTAAATATGTTAATACAAAGACGATGGTCTAAGATATAGCTCGTAGAAAGCTTTTTTTTGTTCTAGGCTGTGAAACTGGTGGAAATCTCAAAGAACTAGCTGACAAGAATTCTTGTTGCCGGAGCTTCGTAGATTTACATTATTACAGGTTTTGCATTTATTTATTTATTTATTTATTTAACGAGTGAAGTGATATTTACATTATATTTTTGCTACAGCCTGAATTTGCAGACATCATCAACTCTGCATTCTGCAATAGTGAGAACTGCTCAAGTCAAAAGGATTCAAATCCGGTTTCATGGAACTTGCAGAGAACAAATATTACTCTAGATTATTTTTCGTTAAATATAAATGACCAAGGAATATGTAATCGATTAAAACAAGGCATACCCAACTGAAGTGATGGGGAAGCATGGGCATGATTAATGTGATGCGCTTTGATAAGTACGGAAGTTGGAGTGTGTTGGAAATGAATTCAGCTGCAGCGACTGTTGAAACGAAGACCATTATTCCTCCACAGGACAATTACAGGCATTCCTTATATGGTTACGTCCCACATCATAGAATATATAAAACTCTTCCTTTATAAAATACCGTACGAGTTCCGCTCCTTTTGGTGGTGATGAGGTAGGTCGCGCAAGGTTGGTTTCGTGTGCGTTCATCTGTTTCTGATGACGATTTCGGTTCTGAACCCGCTTTTTGACTTCTCCAATCAACTACACGGACGTATACTAGACCACCGCCACACGTATGTATACGTTTACACTGTATCGGTATTACTACGTTGGGAATGCCCGTATGAACTAAGTAAAAATATATGTTTTCTGTACTGCAAAGTATGACCAAAAATAAAATATATCTGCGACAAGTTTAAAAGAAAACAAGACTACTGGATATTTCAGTAGGCAGTAAACATTCAAGATACTCAATTAAAACTCTAGTACTAAACAAATTGCTAATGTTATTTTCACACGATTCACGTTTTAGAATATTCACAATGCACATCAAAATGAAAATTCATGGAAAATACTAGTTAATTAAAAGAATACATCAAAATGCATAAAAAAAGAAAAGAAAAAACTTGTTTTAACATCCTTCCAAGTATGCATCAATTTCGTAAGCTTTCTAAGAACAAAAAATATGCATAGCTTTTGAACCTAAAAGCTTCACCTTAAAACTAAGATAGTGCTTGATTTAAAAACGAATTTTGGGTTTTCAATTTTCAATATATATCTCAAATATGAAAAGAATGAAGGGACGACGGAGGGGATGAAAGAAAGATGGATGTGACGATGGAAGAATAGATTATTTCACGTGCTTGTGTTATTTCTCAAAACACGGAAAATGAAATTAAAAAAATTATTTTTTATTTTGTATGTTAATTTCATTTTATAAATTGGTAGTTTTTAACAATATACACGTGTCATATGCATTTTTGTATGGACGAAAAACCAAAACTAAAGACAACAAACCAACCACTACCTAAATTTGTCTACATGTTTCATGATGCTTAGCGAGGGCTTGAAGGTAACATTTCAAATTATTCAAACCGTCGGACAATTTTCCAATTCCAACATGCATTTGACGTCTGCGCGAAGTACGAAAACCGATTCCCTACGTCTCATCGATCCTAAAGCCGATGTTGGAAAACAGTGTGTCATAGAAGCATTCTTCACATCTTCCATATGTAGTTCGTTGCATTGTTACCTACACTTTTCCTATGCCAAAACTCACCAGCTGTTATCTACGCCACAAATTTCCAACGATCTAACGACCATACTTTTCCTATGTACTCTACATATTTAACTACGCTTTCTCTACGTCTTTTTTCCAACGTGTTCCTTACGCCCACGCTCACTACATCTTCCCTATTGTCAAAAATTCTCCTCGTTTCCCAACCGTCTTGGTCGAAAGCGGGTGAAATAGATAGCTTTCAACGAAAATTTCTTATTTTGAATCATAGTAGGTCTATAAAGTCTAATGAGTTAAACTAGATCCAATCTAGATTATTCAAATAAAATCATATTTAATTTAATTTTACGAGTTATTTAATTAATGAGTTTAAATTAAAATGATTTGTAAATAGATTATAAGTATATCATCATATACTCATATGTGTATGATGTGTACGTGCAACATAATAATGTGTACAAAGTTAATGTATACATATATAGATGTTAGGATTTGCACCTATAACGTATACATTGGTCATTTATATATGCATTTGATGTTTCAAAATATTATTTAAAAACTTATATGCTAACTTAATTTCGAAATTTAATTTGTTAAATGGAATAACATATTTTGTTATATATATGTGTGTGTATTGAAAAGATCAATGAAATTTGAATCCAAATTTACTATCTAAAATATCTAATTTTGACTTAGTAAATCAATTTGAATTTCAAATTCAAATCTATAAAATACAAAATAAAATCTCCATTAATTATTTAAAATTATATATAATAATAATATTGTCGAAATAATTTTTTAGTCATTTAAAAACATAATAAACTAAAGCATACAGTTATTACAATAAAATAAAAATAAAATTTTAATATTTTATATACTAATTAATATTTAAACAAATTTAACATCATTGACATAAATGAATCAAAATTAATAGACAACAATATTAAATAATAAAATTAATATTAAAATTTTAAAATATATAAAATATATATAATAATTAAAAAAAGCTATTTAATATGTAAAATTAATTTAAACAATTTCAAATATATATCATTTACTTAAATGAATTAAAATTGCCAGAAAACAATATTAAATAATAAAATTGGTATTGATGTTTTAAAAATATAAAATAGATATAATAAAATAGCCAACAATAAACTATTTGTATTTTTAAATGTTAATGATAATTAATATAATTCAATCAGTGATATTTAATTATATATGAATTAGGAGACAACTAATGTGTATATAAAATCATTGTATGCATATTATCTACTTCACGGTAAATATAACATAAAATGTAGATTAGATTTTATACCTTTAGGACGATGTTGTTAAACAAACATTGATTCATGCGATCTTCTAGATTTGTCTTGCATTGATCTCCAGCGTTGCAACGGCTTGAAGTACCACTGTTATTATATTTGATGTAATAGAATTCATGCATTTTCAATTATGGATGACAGAGGGAATATGCACACGGCCTATGGAACTGAAAGAGGAATTAAGAAGAGAAAAAGCGGAGGCTAGCTTGTTTTAATAAGTGGAGTAGAGGAGACAAATTCTACTCATTCTACTATGTCTCATTGTACCAAGTATTCAGATCTAAATCTAAAAAAAATCCACCTCCCCACTTATGGTTGGCCATAATATAGGCCATATGGGCCATCATATACTCCAAACGTATACTAAATATCATATGAATTGTATTTAAATACGTATCGATATCGTATATCGACGTATACATATACAACTTTTATATGCACACTCGGTCAATTACCAATGGCATCCAGAAAATACTAAAACACCAAATACATCAAATAAATAAGTAATTAATATTTTAGAAATGTTAATTAATTTATAACAGTTATAAATCAACCAAATAGTGTGGTTTTCGAAGAATTCACCAATATGTTTAGCAACTCGTTAGTGCAAATTCAATCAGCAATTAATATCGAACTATTCGAATGCATGCATTCACTCGTCACCTTAACTAGTGGAGTGATAGTTTGGTCGAATTTATCGCTTGTGCATCTTAATCAGTAAAATCCAATTTTACAACTTAAGCGGTACCTTTTAGCAGCGATTGCGTTACACCGGGTCTCGTCGACATTGTCACGTTTGGACTTATAAAATTTGATTTTGGTCAGAAGTCCAATACCACCCATATTTAATTCGGTTAGTACTTAAACAAAGATTTTGGTTTAATAATAACATTTATTATTAACCATACTACTGTGGCCAGAGATATTTTAAGATTGTCATATTTGATTTGAAATTTGAATTTAAAATATCTTTGACTTAGACAAAATTGGATTTGAATTTAGAAATTTTAAAATTTTGATTTTAATTCAAATTTACTTAGTCAAACAAATTTTAAATATATTTAATTTTAATTATATTATACATATATAGGTGGCAATATATAAATATACATATATATGTCTAAACTATATATACGTGTTACTATTAGTATGTGTATACAAACTACATGCATATGTTATAATATATTTAAACATATGAATATACTTAGGCATTTATATTCCTTTGATATGTATATAATTTATCATATATGTGTGTGTAAGCATGAAATATATGTGTATACAATGGATATAAATTCCAACACCTGTATGTATATATAAATAGTTATACATATGCTTTATTTATTATTATGTCATGTTAGTTTAAAAATATATAAGATATGTCCAAAATATACCTTTTTAAATATGTAATTAATATGATTAATTAAAAAATATATAAACATTTTAATTAATCCATGTCACTTGCTTCCAAAAGGGCCACTTTCAACAGCCAAATCATGCTGAGTACGTAATATTGGACGAAAGTACCTTTTCTCATTTTCGTATGAAACAATTTTCATTAGATATTGTTGTATAAGACTACTCACCGTACAACTTTGAGCTATGGAGTTAAAACCCAAATCCTCGCTAATGCCCCCAATAAAGCGCATAGCGCAATTACACTGCTAAGCCTTTCCACTTGAGCACTATTAAATAGTAGTCCGCTTAAAGTTCCGCTATTTTCCGCTATGCTCACTAAATAAAGGGGTTTTAACACTCAACTTAATAGCTTCAACATGCAAAGGTTAATTTGAATTATTCTTTTATAAACCAAATCAACATACGGTATATATCTCAGTTTAAGTCATGAGTGCTCTGGAACATTATTCTATTCACTAAGTCTAAACTAAATGGAACATGATATTCTTTGTTTTTGTTATATACCGGTGAAAAATGTTTCTTTTTTCTACACAAATGACGAGAGAATGAGAATAAATTATCTATGAAGATTTAATTTTATCTTTAATAAAAAAAATTACACCTCTATTATTTTCCAATATATCCCCACAATAGGTTTTTGCACCCCCGTTTAATGAAGATTTTTTTATAATTTAAAACCTTTTTAAGAATGATACATACACACACACACACTCTAGTTTATTTATAAGATAAAATATTTAATAACAAAAGAATTGAAAAAGATATTATATAACATAAGCTTTTAATATTAATAAAATCACTAATTAATTTTCTAAACACTAAATATACTTTAAATACTTATAACATGGTTAAAACATTCATCTAAAATATTACTCAAAAAATTATTTTATAATTTATTCAAAACTTGAAACGGCATGTTTTCCTTTATATAAGAGTAAACCTCTTACTTTAATAATTCATAATAAATTATCAAAAATATATAAAAATTCAGAACCACTTTCAAAATACTCCAACATGTTGGAAAAGACTTTTAAAAATATTAAAGCAAAATACTTAAGTTTAAAGTCATTTCAAAGCAATTTAAACTCTCAAACAGGAAAGATAGCATTTTCAAAATGCTGTAAAAAATTGTATATAGACAAAGCCAACATTTTTTAAGTGCTATGGTCGAGCGCAACTAAAGAATGCAACCTGCGCCAGTTTTGTATGGTTAAAAATTTGAACAATTTTGATATGCAAACGGTCCTTTTATCATCCATTCTTTTTCAATAGCTAGTATTCACATAAGAAATTATAACAACAGTGAGAAACCCTTAAGCATCTCTTTATAGATTTCTATAGAAATTGCCGAACACAAAGAAATTCATAAATGTATTTATGACAACTATCGCTATAAAACCACTTCCAAATCAAGTCCGATTCAAGTCCAAGTCCTTCCAAACCCTACATTCTTTATTACTAGGTTATGTATAAGTCGTAGAAAGTCACACAAGTCCAAACACACAAATTACATATGTCGTTTTTCTTTTCAAAACAAGAATCGCCAAGAGAATAAGCAATAATATAGTTCAAACTAATACTATAATATAACACAAGAATTATACACTTCATATACTTTTTAAATGGTGAGTTTGCTTACCCAAAATGAAGTTAACAACCAAGCACAAGCCTCTCCAAGTTTCCTTCTTCCTACCTCAACCAAATAACTACCAAAACACTTCCTACCTCACTATTAGCCCACGGCCTAGGCTAAAAGCATGCAATTTATTCACGGCCCAAGGTTGAATGGAGTGTTGTGCTCCAAATCTTCCATCTTTGATTTGCTAAAAGTTGTTGTCATATTGTTCTAAGGTCCTTGGTGTAACACCTTGTAATTTTAACGATAATTAATTAAAAATAAATTAATAAGTAATAACATCGAAAATGGAATTTTCAAAAATGTCAAAATTTGGCTATGAAACTTGCACCATTTGGTTCATGGCGATTTTCTAATCAATTTTCATATATAAAGTTTTACGATCGGAGTTCAAATGAAAAAGTTATCGACGTTTGAAGTTTTTGAATCGAGTATAATTATATATATTTAATTATGAAAATGAAATGCAATTAGTGAAATAAATTAGCATTAATTACTGTTAACGGTTACTTGGGTTTTATGTAAGCTCAAATGCAGAAATAAATTATCGCAATCGGTTGAAAAAGTAAACTAATCAACATGACTAATTAATTAACGTAATTCACAAAACCTAGTCGACCCCTGATATTGACCATTCAACCGAGGGGGGGCAGCGTCGACTAGTTGAGTTATCGAAAAATTCTAACGTGGTCGAATGTTTTGATTTAAAATAATTTAATCATACGGCTGACATTGATTTGAACAACTATAAATACGGGAACAACCCTTCACTTTTCTTCTCATATTTTCTAAAGTAATGGTGAAGGTTTGCCATTTTCTCATCTTCACAAATCCTTAATTCTATATATAGTTATAGTTTATATATGTACATATACATATGGAGAATAACAAAGGATAATTGAGAAGAAGAATATGGTCGAATCAAATCATCAAGGCTAAGGTAAATTATAGGGACAGTTTGGCTAAAGTCCCTATTAAGTTTCAAAAGACACCAAACATCCTTGCCAAAAAAAGTATATAAATTAGGTCGCTATAATTAAGTTACTGATTAATTGCATACTTATGCAATTATATTCAAAAATTGCAGACATTTCTGCAATCATTCACTAAAAAATTGTAGAAATTTCCACAATTATTGACCAAAAAATTATGGACGTTTCCGTAAATTTTTCAAAAAATTACGGAAATTTCCGCAATTATTGAACAAAAAAATTGCGAAAATTTCCACAATTATTCACTAAATAATTGCAGATATTTATACGATTTTTGAATATAATTGCATAAATGTCTGTAATTATTCATTGAATATTTGCATAAATGTATGCGGATATTCACTGAATAATTCTAGGAACCTAATTTACAGTCTTTTTTTGGAGAGGAGTTTTTGTGTATTAAGTTTGATTTTAAAGACTTGAGCCTAATATTTACTAATTATAAATCCGAATCTAAAATCTAAATTAAATCCAAATCATTTCTCTAGTTTATATTTTTGATAGATATATGTATGCTTGCGGTATATGTATTCAAATTGGGAAAGAATATGAGTCAAATAGAATAACATGGATTACATTTTGACATTTGGAAAGCTAAAAAGGTGTGTGGGAAAAATTATATACTTTTATTTATATAATATTTGATTTATTTTATTGTAAATCAATTCCTTGTATGCCTAAATTTAATTGTTTGAAGTTATAAGCTTAATTATACGCATATAATGAAATCTAAAACTCTGCTTACATATTATGTGATTGATAACTTAAATTTAATATTGCATGCACATAAATCTAAAAAGTATCGGATAGTAGTAGTCCTTGAATTTGATAAATTATATGGTGGTTCCATATCTATAGATTAAATGATTTATGCTAGTAATGAGAACTTAAAGTTAATAAAATAAATTATTAGGGTTTAAATATTATTTTAAATTATTGGAATGTAGGAAGTTGCAATGTAAGTTTCTATAGATTATCAAGTTAAAAAGTGCGTTATTTGAAATAATAAGGAATACGCCTAAAATAAAGAGATGTATAAGACAGAACATAAATTTTGTATTGTCTATTTCAATAACCACAAAAAGATATTTTCTTGTAATTCCAAGTGTAACAGAATTTCCCTTCTGGATAAGATATAGAAATTTACAGTGTAAACCTTTCCTTTTGAGAGTGATGCAATTCCAATACCTTAAAATTCAAATCAAACCCATTCAAATCTTAAGTTTCTTTAGCTCTAAAGCAAGGGTGAATAATGTTTACATCTCTAAATTTCTATGGTTTCGGTTTTAAGGTTAAATCTGAGTAATTTTGCAAAAGTTTGCCATGTTTTTTAATGATAAAATGATTAATATAAATGTTGACGTTTTATTAATGTTCATATAGATTTTATGACATCTTTTAAGATGAAAACTCTATTAAAAGACATCTGTTAGCCTTGAAAATTTATATGATTATCTAAATAGATAATTTAGAAAAGGGTTTCAATTTTCAGTTTTTTTTTGAATTTTTGTGGAATTATTATGAATTTTCTAAGGAAGAAAATGATAATTTAGTTTATAAAATTAGTTACCAAAATAATAATTATTATTTGGGTCCGAAAATTTTATATGTTGTAAAACATATACTAAATGATTTTATGAAATTTTTCTACATGTTTCTAAGGTGATTTAATAGTTATATGAAATTATTTAAGGTATGAGACTTAAATATTTTATATAATTACAAAAGAGAGGGGGATTTTTATAAATGTGTTTAAAATGCTAAATATAGAAAGTCGGCAACACTTTTGAATATAAAAATCTGCCAACCAATCAGATTAGACAAATAAGGCAGGTTAGGTACAAATGAACTATTTTAAAAGTACATATAAATAGGCTTTTTACTATTTCAACTCTTTCGGTAAGAAGTTCCGCCTTTATTCCAAATCTTCCAACAAAGTTGAAAGGTATCAAACCTTTTGACTAAGCCAACAACCAATGCACATGGTATCAGGCAACTGGTACGTAGTGAATTGGAAGAGGTCGAAAGGTTCACTACACCACGAAATACCTTTAGTAGCGTTGAAAAAACGCTACCAAAACTTTTAGTAGCGTTTTAAAGAACACTACTATAGGTCGCGCAACTAAAAGTATGATTTTCTTGGTTGCATTTTAATAAACTCTACAAAATGTTTCTGTATAACCGCGTTTTTAAACGCTACTAAAGGTTTTCTGCAGCGTTTACAAAACCTACCAAAACTAACATTTTCAGTTGCGTTGTGCTTGGATCATTCTTTATTTCTGCAGCGTTTATTTTGTGCAACTATAAATTTTCATTGCATTTATTTTATGCCACTATAAATTCAGGTGGTATTTTTACATTTGTTTATGTAGCATTTTAAAAGCGCTACTAAAAGGTATTAATTATTTTTTAGCATATTTTGAATGCTACAACCAGTTATATAATAGTCATATTAAAATCAACAACAATCGTATAATTACCATATTCAAACCAACAATCAATCAATCATATAACCATCATATTCAAATAATTAAGAACATGTTAATCACATAAGTAAAATATCCATAACCATTTAGATAATAGTTATTTGACAAAATGAGCAAATTCATATACCACAAGCATTCACAAACAAGTTTACACAACCAGTATTAACAAATATCATCAGACATATAACAATTGAAGTCATGTCCTGTAACGACCCGATATTTTCAACCATTCGCATCCATTATAAGTGTATAGGTAGACACTCATGCCAGAATTGAATTGCTCAAAATACCGCGTTGTAACTAAAAATTTGGCAAATATCAGAATATACAGTTAATAAAAATCACAGATCACAGGCACAGAGTAATAATAATGCAGCGAAAACAAAAGAGATAGTACTTCATGAAGCTAATATATAAATATATCAGAGTTACATAAGATACAACAGAAGAAATATAGTACAAGAGAAGTCTCAATACATAGAAATCTACTAATACAATAGTTGGAAAGGACCAATAGGCTGAAAAGATAAACTTGACAAGTAGATAATCTCCAGCGATTCCAATCTCCAGAAAGTGGAAATCCAAATCTGTGAATAACTCAGGCTGACCGGAGCGTAAATAAAAATACAAGTAACTTAGAAGATGCTTGGGACCGCCCATCCTCTAAGGATCCGTTAAACTATTTACTATGTAGTAATATACGCTATATACAGTAGTGTCTAATCAGTAAAGTATAATCATATAGAAAATAGCGTTAAGGGGATGGTGAACCTTAACGCGGTCGGATCTTTAAAACCAAAATCGTAGTGGGCTCGATATAAGGAGATGACATGGCATGCGAGGCAATGACAGGGTGGATACACCGTTTGCACTCCCGGACCGGTGGTGACGGCAAGCCAGCAGCTTCCGCCCACCTCGAACAATACCTCTAAATCAAAGTGGCGCCACATATCGAATCACAAAAGTAATAGAATGGTTTTCGATGAAGCATGCTCGATGAAAGGGTGCGACCCTTTGTGTAGCCCAGTATAGCTCCTGTTTTAGTCATTTATGCCAACTCACGGGAGTTGGGTCCACGTAATATACCTCGAGAACGTCGCCACCATCCTACTTCATTCTGGAATCTCCACCGCGTACACAGT
Source organism: Allium cepa (assembly GCA_030765085.1). Lineage (NCBI taxonomy): Eukaryota > Viridiplantae > Streptophyta > Magnoliopsida > Asparagales > Amaryllidaceae > Allium > Allium cepa. The sequence goes on from CM060939.1 coordinate 693,705,766, forward strand.
TGTTAAAGTGGTTTTCGGTATTGGTCGGCTATAAGACAATATCCGATCCCGGTCTCTTTAACAAACAATCGTTATTATAACCCGTAGTCAACTTTTAAAACAATATCTTATACTTCAAAATAAAATATCATTTCAACCCAAATCTTTATCAAAATATAGATTAAATTATTTCCAAACCATTTCAATATATCATCATACCATATCTTTCGATTCAAATATTTATCAAAATAAATATCAAGTCATTTCAAACCATTTCAATATATTAAATTATCATATCCTTTCAAAACTTCCTTTCAAATCATTTTAATATATCAAAATATCACAACATTTCAAAACTTCGTTCAAAATATCTTATCTTTCAGCACTTCCTTTCAAATTATTTTAATATCAAAATGTCATATCTTTCAAACTCCATTTTCAAATCATTTTAATATATCAAAATATCATATCTTTTCAAACCACATTTCAATCATTTAATATATCAAAATATCAAAACCACATTCATTTCAAATCATTATTCATTTTATTCAATTTAAAATACCATTTCAATTCACATTTCAAAACAGTTTAAAAAAAATCATTTTTAATCATTAAAATGAAGTTATCATGTTCAATAATTAAATTATTAAATTTTCAAAAATTTCAACTTCCAAAGTTCATTTATTCACCTAAGTTTATCAAAATAGTGAAAATTCACTTTTCGTGGGCATTTAGAAAACGCTACGGAAAGATACATTCAAAACAGTTCAATTTAACAAAAAACAACATTTTAAAATGTTGTAATAGGGTTTACTTAAATTTCAAATAAACTTAGTTAAATTCAAAAATTATAGCACTTACAAAAATTGCTATAATAGCTTTTAATTCAATTTAGCTTTTTAGTTCATTATCATCAACTACAGCATTTACAAATGCTGTAATATCATTTACATTGTAATTAATAGTATTTCAAAAATGCAGTCAATTAACTTCAAATATTCAATATAATTTCTCAACCAATTATATTTTTTTATTTAAAACATTTTTAACTCATAAAATCATACATTTTCACATTTATAAACATCATTTAATTTTCCTCAAGTTCATGATTTTATAAAGTTAAATTCCCATTCAAAAATCAAGATTTAATAATAATTCACTTATTAAATTGCAATGTTCAATTTTAAATTTATTGAATTAAATTTCAACTTAACACTTAAGTTCAAATTCTCAAATATAACTTAGTTTTATTTTTGTTTACTTAACTAAAAGTTCACTTTTAAATCAATTTCATAAATTTCCAATTTTAGTTATATTTCAAAATTTCAACTTAAATATTTATTCAATTCAAATTCAACTTTATCAAAAATCATTAATATGATATAAAATCACTTTAAATTAATTTAAATTCAAAATATCATAAATTTATCATATTTTCAAAGTTAATTTAAATTCCATTAAAAATTAAATAAAAATTTCCAAAATAACTTACATTCATATTTTCTAACTTTTCCATAATCTATTTAACTTATAGATTTCCAGAAAATAAATAATACTTTAAAAAGTTATATTTTTATTAAATTTCAAATCAAATATTATAATAATTAAATTTCTAAAATATTTTAAAATTTTTAGAAAAACATATTTTAACTACGGGCATGTATATAATTTTCTACGCTAGGTAAAGTGATACGGGTAGTATATCATTTCAACCCGTAATTACAAAGAAAATCCGGGTTTTATCATTTCAAACCTGCAATCCTAAGTTAAAATAAATTAAATAAAAACCGTTCAAGCCTATCATTTCAGCCCTTAACGATTTTTCCCTATTCTAAAGTCCGTTCGGGTATGTATCATTTCAACTCATAGTGATTTCTAATCTACAGGGAACTTGCAGTGTGATAACAGATATAAATGAACAGTTAACAAAATATATAAATAACAGATGATATGACATGAAATTTAACAGGTTTAACATCATAAAAAAAATCACATGGTAGTTATAACCTCATATTTAATTCTACACATTCAGTTGTTGTTGTTTCACAACTGCATAAGTATAAATGTCGTGTGATCTTTACTCACCTCTAATTGCTGAAGATGTCAAAACCAAAGGCACAACAGAAAACAAAGCACGATGACACAATTACGGACTTGAGTGGAGAGCGAATCCAAGCTATAACTCTTGTGTACAACCCCAAAAAAACAATCATAACAACACAATTCAATACGACTTTAAAATGCAATAACTTTGATATAAAAGAGAAACGAATTGCCAAACTTTTTGCCTTGCTTCCTCAAACCTTTGTCACGGCTTAGGGTATAGTTTGGTTCAGATTTGGTTAAGTTTTGGCTCAGGTCTAGGCTAGCATGGGTCGGATTCATGTCACGAGCAAGGTGGAGTTTCATACATGAAGAGGTGAAGGGTCTTAGGCAAACAAATGGAGTTTTGGTTGGCTAGAGGGCTCGGCCATGGAAGTGTGCTCGGCCTGTGGGTGCACCATGACTGGACAGAGGTTGGAGGGGTGTGTGGTGATCAGGTCAGAGGTGGTGGTTGCTGCTATGGTGGTGGTTAGGGTGGTGGTTGAAGGGGATGAGGCCAAAATGGTCAACAAACATTGTTTTTGGCATGTAGGTTGCAATTTTGAAGGGTTTGACCACCATGGATGGCTCGGCCTTGGTCATGGCTGGAAGCATAAGTGGTGGTGATGGCAGGGAAGAGGTGTAGGAGTTTTTGGCTGCGGCTATGGAGGAGAAGCCTAGCAGAAAGCATGAGAAAACAAGGCATAATTCATAGAAAATAAGAAGAAAAATAAGAAAAAGAAAGGGAAGCCATTACCAAAACTTGCAAGATGGAGGCCATGAGTTTTTTAGGGTTTGAGAAAGAGAAAATTTTGTGAAAAATAAGAAAGGGAAGTCGGCTGGTGATAGAGTAAGGAGTGGCTAAAATAACGGATGTATTGATGACAAAAGAAACTGTAAAAGAAACGTGAAACGACATTACGTTTCTTAGCCTTTAAACCTTTCAAATTTCATATATATAATTTGTAATTTTATAAATACATATAAAATGAGAAATAAAGATAACAAATCAGAAATAATAATAAATATCTAAAATAAATAATTAAATTTTAATTCAATAGAATTTAAATTAAGAAAATGACTTAAAATTGCAAACTAGGCTTTAAAATTGAAAAACAACTCAAATAATCTTTGGAAAAATCTATTCAAATTTAAATACATGAAAAATGAATATTAATGAAGTAAAACACAGAAAATAAAAGTGAATGTATTAAATAAATTACTAAATTTTAATTATATATAATTAAATTAAGGAAATAGCAAAGAAAACAGAAACTAGGTTAGAAAATTTGAAAATAAATGCAATGGACTTTGGAAAAAATTTATATACTTGAAAATATTTATAAATAAAGATAATAAAAAAAAAACACATTCACAAAATAAATAATTTTTTTATTTAAATATAGTTTAGATGAAGAAAATAGCAGAAAAATAGAAACAGCCTTTAAAAATAGGAAATAAATACAGTAAATTCCGAATAAATTCTATTATCATTTTAAAAATAATTAAAAGTCAAAATATACATAATATAACATAAATATACAAGTTAGAATAAGATATATCAAATAAAAATGTCATTTATATAATTTAAAATAAAGACTATTGCTGAATAACCCAATATACACACAATATTGAAAACAGTATAACTTTTGCAATTAAATCCGTTTTCAACGAAATGAAAAGCAGTGCTCCTAAAATTTTATGTATTTTCATAATAAAAGATAAAATTTAAATTTTCAAACTTTTGAAATTTTAAAACAAAAGTCAAAGTTTGACTATTTTGACCAAAAATTCACTTTTTGGAAAATATTCTTTTTAGTCATGCTTTAGAATGATAATTCATATCAAAACTAAAGTTTATCATTCAAAATAAATAAAATAAGTTTATTTTAAAATCAAAAGTTCAGTTAAAATAATCAAAATATACACAAAAAAATAAATCACAAAATACAGGGTTGTTACACTCTCCCCTACTCAAAACTGTATTTATTTCCTATTTTTAAAGGCTGTTTCTATTTTTCTGCTATTTTCTTCATCTAAACTATATTTAAATAAAAAAAATTATTCATTTTTTTGTTATTATCTTTATTTATAAATATTTTTCAAGTATATAAAATTTTTCCAAAGTCCATTGCATTTATTTTCAAAATTTCTAACCTAGTTTCTGTTTTCTTTGCTATTTCCTTAATTTAATTATATATAATTAAAATTTAGTAATTTATTTTATACATTCATTTTTATTTTCTGTGTTTTACTTCATTAATATTCATTTTTCATGTATTTAAATTTGAATAGATTTTTCCAAAGATTATTTGAGTTGTTTTTCAACTTTAAAGCCTAGTTTGCAATTTTAAGCCATTTTCTTAATTTAAATTATATTTAATTAAAATTTAATTATTTATTTTAGATATTTATTCTTATTTCTGATTTGTTATCTTTATTTCTCAGTTTATATGTATTTATAAAATTACAAATTATATATATATGAAATTTGAAAGGGTTAAAGGCTAAGAAACGTAATGTCGTTTCACGTTTCTTTTACAGTTTCTTTTGACATCAATACATCCGTTATTTTAGCCACTCCTTACTCTATCTCCAGCCGACTTCCCTTTCTTATTTTTCACGAAATTTTCTCTTTCTCAAACCCTAAAAAACTCATGGCCTCCATCTTGCAAGTTTTGGTAATGGCTTCCTTTTCTTTTTCTTATTTTTCTTCTTATTTTGTATGAATTATGCCTTGTTTTCTCATGCTTTCTGCTAGGCTTCTCCTCCATAGCCGCAGCCACAAAATCCTACACCTCTTCCCTGCCATCACCACCACCTATGCTTCCAGCCATGACCAAGGTCGAGCCATCCATGGTGGTCAAACCCTTCAAAATTGCAACCTACATGCCAAAAACAATGTTTGTTGACCATTTTGGCCTCATCCCCTTCAACCACCACCCTAACCACCACCATAGCAGCAACCACCACCTCTGACCTGATCACCACATACCCCTCCAACCTCTGTCCAGTCATGGTGCACCCACAGGCCGAGCACACTTCCATGGCCGAGCCCTCTAGCCAACCAAAATTCCATTTGTTTGCCTAAGACCCTTCACCTCTTCATGTATGAAACTCCACCTTGCTCATGACATGAACCCGACCCATGCTAGCCTAGACCTGAGCCAAAACTTAACCAAATCTAAACCAAACTATACCCTAGGCCGTGACAAAGGTTTGAGGAAGCAAGGCAAAAAGTTTGGCAATTCGTTTGTCTTTTATATCAAAGTTATTGCATTTTAAAGTCGTATTGAATTGTGTTGTTTTGATTGTTTGTTTTGGGTTGTACACAAGAGTTGTAGCTTGGATTCGCTCTCCACTCAAGTCCGTAATTGTGTCATCGTGCTTTGTTTTCTTTTGTGCCTTTGGTTTTGACATCTTCAGCAATTAGAGGTGAGTAAAGCTCACACGACATTTATACTTATGCAGTTGTGAAACAACAACAACTGAATGTGTAGAATTAAATATGATGTTATAACTACCATGTGATTTTTTTTATGATGTTAAACCTGTTAAATTTCATGTCATATCATCTGTTATTTATATATTTTGTTAACTATTCATTTATATCTGTTTATCACACTGCAAGTTCCCTGTAGATTAGAAATCACTATGGGTTGAAATGATACATACCCGAACGGACTTTAGAATAGGGAAAAATCGTTATGGGCTGAAATGATAAGCTTGAACGGTTTTTATTTAATTTATTTTAACTTGGGATTGCGGGTTTGAAATGATAAAACCCGGATTTTCTTTATAATTACGGGTTGAAATGATATATTACCCGTATCACTTTACCTAGCGTAGAAAATTATATACAGGCCCGTAGTTAAAATATGTTTTTCTAAAAATTTTAAAATATTTTAGAAATTTAATTATTATAATATTTGATTTGAAATTTAATAAAAATATAACTTTTTAAAGTATTATTTATTTTCTGGAAATCTATAAGTTAAATAGATTATGGAAAAGTTAGAAAATATGAATATAAGTTATTTTGGAAATTTTGATTTAGTTTTTAATGGAATTTAAATTAACTTTGAAAATATGATAAATTTATGATATTTTGATTTAAAGTGATTTTATATCATATTAATGATTTTTGATAAAGTTGAATGCGAATTGAATAAATATTTAAGTTGAAATTTTGAAATATAACTAAAATTGGAAATTTATGAAATTGACTTAAAAGTGAACTTTTAGTTAAGTAAACAAAAATAAAACTAAGTTATATTTGAGAATTTGAACTTAAGTGTTAAGTTGAAATTTAATGTAATGAATTTAAAATTGAACATTGCAATTTAATAAGTGAATTATTATTAAATCTTGAATTTTGAATGGGAATTTAACTTTATAAAATCATGAACTTGAGGAAAATTAAATGATGTTTATAAATGTGAAAATGTATGATTTTATGAGTTAAAAATGTTTTAAATAAAAAAAATATAATTGGTTGAGAAATTATATTGAATATTTGAAGTTAATTGACTGCATTTTTGAAATACTATTAATTACAATGTAAATGATATTACAACATTTGTAAATGCTGTAGTTGATGATAATGAACTAAAAAGCTAAATTGAATTAAAAGCTATTATAGCAGTTTTTTGTAAGTGCTATAATTTTTAAATTTAACTAAGTTTATTTGGAATTTAAGTAAACCATATTACAACATTTTAAAATGTTTTTTTTTGTTAAATTGAACTGTTTTTAATGTATCTTTCCGTAGCGTTTTCTAAATGCCACGAAAAGTGAATTTTCACTGTTTTGATAAACTTAGGTGAATAAATGAACTTTGGAAGTTGAAATTTTTGGAAATTTAATAATTTAATTATTGAACATGATAACTTCATTTTAATGATTAAAAATGATTTTTTTAAACTGTTTTGAAATATGAATTGAAATGGTATTTAAATTGAATAAAATGAATAATGATTTGAAATGAATGTGGTTTTGATATTTTGATATATTAAATGATTGAAATGTGGTTTGAAAAGATATGATATTTTGATATATTAAAATGATTTGAAAATGGAGTTTGAAAGATATGACATTTTGATATTAAAATAATTTGAAAGGAAGTGCTGAAAGATAAGATATTTTGAACGAAGTTTTGAAAGGTTATGATATTTTGATATATTAAATGATTTTAAAGGAAGTTTTGAAAGGATATGATAACTTAATATAGTGAAATGGTTAGAAATGACTTGATATTTATTTTGATAAATATTTGAATCGAAAGATATGGTATGATGATATATTGAAATGGTTTGAAAATAATTTAATCTATATTTTGATAAAGATTTGGGTTGAAATGATATTTTATTTTGAAGTATAAGATATTGTTTTAAAAGTTATAACTACGGGTTATAATAACGATTGGTTGTTAAAGAGACCGGGATCGGATATTGTCTTATAGCCGGCCAATACCGAAAACCACTTTAACAACTGTGTACGCGGTGAAGATTCTAGAATGAAGTAGGATGGTGGCGATGTTCTCGAGGTATATTACGTGGACCCAACTCCCGTGAGTTGGCATAAATGACTAAAACAGGAGCTATATCGGGCTACACAAAGGGTCGCACCCTTTCATCAAGCATGCTCCATCGGAAACCATTCTATTACTTTTGTGATTCGATATATGGCGCCACTTTGATTCGGGGGTATTGTTCGAGGTAGGCCGAAGCTGCTGGCTTGCCGTCACCACCGGTCCGGGAGTGCAAACGGTGTATCCACCCTGGCATTGCCTCGCGTGCCGTGTCATCTCCTTATATCGAGCCCACTACGATTTTGGTTTTAAATATCCGACCGCGTTAAGGCTCACCATCCCCTTAACGCTATTTTCTATATGATTATACTTTACTGATTAGACACTACTGTATATAGCATATATTACTACATAGTAAATAGTTTAACGGATCCTTAGATGATGGGCGGTCCCAAGCATCTTCTAAGTTACTTGTACCTTTACTACAGTTCACTTGAGTTGGTTTACATTTGTATGACTATGTATGTCCTGACTCGAGTGTTTGTATTTTTTTTACGCTCGGGTCAGCCTGAGTTATTCACAGATTTGGATTTCCACTTTCTGGAGATTGGAATCGCTGGAGATTATCTACTTGTCAAGTTTATCTTTTCAGCCTGTTGGTCCTTTCCAACTATTGTATTAGTAGATTCCTATGTATTGAGATTTCTCTTGTACTATGTTTCTTCTGTTGTATCTTATGTAACTCTGATATATTTATATAGTAGCTTCATGAACTACTATCTCTTTTGCTTCCGCTGCATTATTATTACTCTGTGTCTGTGATTTTTATTTACTGTATATTCTGAGATTTGCCAAATTTTTATTTACAACGCGGTATTTTGAGCAATTCAATTCCGACATGAGTGTCTACCTATACACTTATAATAGATGCGAATGGTTGAAAATATCGGGTCGTTACAGTTGGTATCAGAGCTTTGGTAGCTCTAGGCAAAACTCAGCATATGGAGTGAATGTAATTACAGAATCACTTTCATTCGAGTTTGAATCTCTTCCTTTTTGACTCGATTACTTTGAATTTTGGAACGTTCCCTGCGGTTCCAAAATCCATTCATGTTCCTCACTATTCATCTTCTTTTGACTCTGGAGTATTCCATAACTCCGCTTCGAATGATCTTTCTAGTAAGTCGGCGGTCACACCAATTTCAAATTGAATTGAAAAGGGGGAAACTCCTTTACAATTAGCATCGATTCACCAGAGATTTATATTTATCCTTGGTTTAGATGCTAATATCTTTTGTTATTCCAAACTTTATCTATTGAGATCGAATGTAGATTTACCCTCGAAAAATCCACATTGATCTTATTCTTTATGTCACGGTTGACCCGGTAAAAGTTGCCCGTGATTTATTTAAGCTTATCCACCTCTCTACTCTGTTATTTAATCATCTTATCTTTTTTTTCCAATCTATTCTTCCAAACATTTTGAATTGTACTTGTTTATCTATGTTTAGTTTTATATATTGTGTTGTTTGAGTTGTTGATGTTGATTTGGGTTTCCGATCGATTCGTCTGATCAACGCTATCGATAGGATTTCTAAAATACTTTGACAGAACAAACTGACACAATATTATTTTAAAATTTGGTTAATGAAATAAATTTTGATATATAAGTAAATTTATGAAACTTAATAAACCGATTTAAATTGATTATTTGAAGTGATAATACTTGATTTAGGAACTAAAATGCATTTAGAACAAGAAATCTGAGAATTTAATTTCCGATGGTTCCAAACCTTTTGTTTAAAAAGTTTTATAAGGGATATATTATTTAAAGTATTTTCAAATAGAATTTGTTTCCAAAGAATTTTAAAGTGCTCTTCTCTTTGTCGCTGGAAAATAACTTCGGTGATGATCGCGACATCATCGACGTTCATTTTCGAGTTTCGAAGTGAAGAGACTGTTCTGTAGTCTTGCTACAGCTTTGTTTTGGGAAATTTAATTGATTTGAATTTCTAAAATATGACTTGATTTATAATATATATATATATATATATATATATAAATATATGATTGAAATTTGATTTGACATATTATGTATATATTATTACTTATCTCTAAATGGTTTGAATGTAATCGGAAATTTAGTTCTTAAATTTTATTTTAAAGAATAATTTCAATTATAAAAAAAAAATCAATTAAAATTTTAGATGAATATCAAGCATGAAATGATTTAATTGGAATGTTTATTTGTATAATACAATTGCATTCAAATATAACTTACCTTAATTTCAGAAGTTAACAATGTAATTGGATAATATACAATATAAAAAGATTTTATAAATAAAATTTGAGTGGTTATAATATATGTTATACACTTAAATTTTAAAACGATTAACAGAGGTAAATATAATAAAGGGTAATTGAATAACTTACAATAAAATAATGTTAAAAGAACTAAGAATAAAAAAAAGCAGTTACAATAAGTATAAGTATATTTAACACGAGTGATAAATATATTAAGAGGAATAAATTTAATTTTAATTAGGAATAAAGAAGAATTAAATGTATTAAGTACATTATGAGTATAATAAATTATTATTTTTCAAACCCATGGTTTTAAAAATTGTTAATTTTAGATGATTGGATAATAAAATAATGAAATTTGAGATAGTTAAGATTTATTCAACTTGTGTAAAGATTTATTCTCTATTTAAGATGAAATTTCCATGCTTTCAAATTTATGTCCTTATTTTGTTTTTCAAACTATTTTTTTGTTGTCATCATCATCCTTACCTTGCTATAGACTGGTGTAGGCATCTTTCTATATTCTTTTTATTAGAAATCTTTCTATAATCTTTCTGTTTAGAAATCTTCTATAATCTTTGATAATCTTTGGTACTCATTTGAATCCAACTTTTCGTGCTTGTGTTCTTGATTCCGGAGGATCTTGGAAAGATCATCTCCACCTTGTTAAACTTACCTATCACAATAGTTATCATGTATAATTTCCTTCTCCGTGTCATCTTGTCCTAATCTTGTTTCACTCTATCTTTTTTTGTGCTTTCCCGTACCTCATTCCTTTTCGGGGACGAAAAGTTTTGAGTAGGGGAGAGTGTAACAACCCTGTATTTTGTGATTTATTTTTTTTGTATATTTTAATTATTTTAATTGAATTTTTGATTTTAAAAAAAAACTTATTTTATTTATTTTGAATGATAAACTTTAGTTTTGATATGAATTATCATTCCAAAGCATGACTAAAAAGAATATTTTCCAAAAAGTGAATTTTTGGTCAAAATAGTCAAACTTTGACTTTTGTTTTAAAATTTTAAATGTTTGAAAATTTAAAATTTATCTTTTATTATGAAAATACATAAAATTTTAAGAACACTGCTTTTCGTTTCGTTGAAAACGGATTTAAATTGCAAAAGTTATACTGTTTTCAATATTGTGTGTATATTGGGTTATTCAGCAATAGTCTTTATTTTAAATTATATAAATAGTTTCCTATCATTCAGGGAGTCCAAAATCAAACAAGATAGAGGTTCAAAATTTTAAGGGGAAATTGGTCCCAAGGAAGTTTCAAAACCAGTGGAAAAGCTCGAACGAAGATGATGAAATACAATTCAAAATAGACGATGGATATACTTCTATAAATCGCGGGCGACCTTAACCGGGTCATCCGTGACTTCAAGAACATAATCGATGCGGAGTTCCAAACAAATCGACATTCGATCCCCCGATATAAAATTTCGGCATAACAAGATATAGCAGCATCGTAAACCGAGGATACAGAAATCTTCGGTGAATCAATGCTAATTGTAAAGGAGTTTCCACCCCCTTTAAAGATCATTCAGTGGAGTTATTGGATATTCCAGAATCAAAGAATATAAATAGGGAGAGACAGAGTGAATTTCGGAACCAAGGGACATTCTAAAATTCAAAGTAAATCGAGTCAAAAGGAAGAGATTCAACTCGAGCGAAAGTGATTCTGTAAATAAATTTACCATATATGCTAAGTTTTGCCTAGAGCCAAAGCTCTGATGCCAATTGTAACGACCCGTTATTTTGGACCATTCAAATCGATGATAAAACCATACATGTCCGATTTGAATAATTCAAAATACCGCGTTGTTAATTTAAATTTGGCAAACTCAACATATACAATAAATATAACATCATGGATTACAGACACAGAGTAAAATAATGCAGCGGAATAAATAAAGAATAGTAGTTCATGAAGCTACTATATACATCAGAGTTAGAAATAAGGTACATCCGAATATCTCAAATACAGTGAAATCGTCAGTACGAGCAGATGACTTTTCTGAACCAATCAACTGGGTGACGGAAAGGATAGATAGCTGGATCTTCAAGCAAAGCTCCAACTTTGAAGATGAGTCTCAAATGCTGTATCACTCAGTTTGAGCCGAGCGTAAAGCAAAAGCACAAAACACTCGAGTCAGGATTAACATTCTTATATAAATAAATCCAACTCAAGTGAAATATCAACTGAAATACAAATAACTTAAAGGATGTTTGGAATAACCATCCTCTAAGGGTCCATAGAACTATCTACAAGGTAGAAATAGACACTATAACACCGTGGTCATTTATACTTCAAAACTAATCATTTTCATTTCAAATATCTCTATATTTCCCAAGATAGTATTTATATAGATTAAATAATTTATACAGTAAAGTATTTCAATCCCCTCAACTTAACAAAGTCATCAACCTGACCTTCCCATTTTAATTAAATTCAACCTCAATTTATCAATTTAAATTCAACTCAATTTCTAAAATAACCACTTAAATTTTATTGATCTCAAATATTTCAATATTTCAAAACTTTAAATATTAAACATTTCAAAGTTCAATTTAACAGTTACATAAGATCTTGATTTAACCAAATTATTATTTAGCCTTGGAATATTTCCTCCTTAGATTCAATATCATTTAAGTACCCTGAAATTTCATTCTACTCAAAATTTTCTTTATTTTATTTAAACGCGAAATATTCATTAAATCACTTAAATCAAAGATCCAGTTACAAAATCATACCTTCAAAATTTTCCTATTCAATAAATTTCAAATTGATTTAATTTAATAAATTTTTCTTAAATACCATTCCAATTAAACCCAAATTCACCTCCCAATCTTAATTATTCAGTTTATCACCAGAAAATTTATTTGAAATATAGATCTACGTAAATACTTAACCATATTATATATATTAAATCAATCTTAATTTAATTAGATATTTTTATTAAATCTATATATAAAATTTCCATCAAAACCCATATATTGCTTTTCAAAATATTTATATAGACCAACGGCGTCTGTTTATATTTCCTATCATATAGTCAAGTGCTACGGATATTTATCATTTCAATCCGCACACTAAATGTATACGGGTGGATATCATTTCAACCCGTAATCCCAAATTCAATTAAATGAAAATCGCTTGAGTTTATCATTTCAACCCATAACGATTTTCTCCTATTCTAAAGTCTGTTCGGGTTTGTATCATTTCAGCCCATAATGATTTCTATACTAACAGCGAACTTTCAGAGTGATAACAGATATGAAAATAATAATAACAATGTGCATACATCATCAAAATAAATATGAACAATAGGATATGGTATCATATCCCATAAGTGAACGGTTATATATAATAGTATATATAACAATTTAAATAACTACAGCCTCGTATTTCAATTGTCGTTTCAATTGAAATTGAATTTAATAAATAAAAGAACGTTAATCGTGAGTTGTTGCTGATGGTCTTCACTTCGGAAAAGCTAATTACCTGTAAACAAGGTTGATAATCAACAATAAGAATTTGTTATGAATTATCAAGTAACATTTAAATAATATTAATTGATTATTATTCAAACAAGCACATAAACAATCAAACCATCAAGTTCAGAATATTTCATAGCTCATGTCATGATATTGGTTATGTAACTTCTGTTGTTTACTTGGTCATGAATTAAAGGATTGGGACGATCGTTTTATATAAAAAATTGAACGGGCAACATCCATTTCAGTCCAACTAATAGGAATATAAGTATGCCTTTTTTTTGAAAACCCAGGAGAACCCGGCAGGCTGGTAAACTCCTGAGGAGGGTACAGTAAAGCTGTCTACTGATCCAAGCCCCCATACCACCAGGTAAATTTATATAGGATATGGAAGCGCATGGTAGGGGCCGAACTTGAGTCTTTTTACAAGAATCCAAGCCTCCTTTCCACCGTGCTGCACCCGTAGACAAGTATACCTATTTTACCACCAAAGGTTTTAACATGAATTATTGTTAGATATATGTTTTGAATCCTGACTTTTAATTTGTTGCTAGATGTATAATTTAAGCGTAAATAATTATAGGCTATAATTGACAAGTTCTTTAATTTTACCAACATGTAATTAATTGATTTTGAATCGACTAATTAATCCTAGCTCATTTGGCATTTTTCAAGTTACCCGGTTTTAATATGATCAACGAATTTTCATGCTGGCTACCAATTCTTAATACCCTTAGCTACTGTTACGAGTTGAAGAAATATCGACCTTTGTCGCAAATTAAAAGGGTAATTTAACAAATAATGCAAATGCAAATTTTACTGTTCTATAGAAAGGGCGACTTTGCAACTTCAGTTAATTGCAAATTAAAAGGCTAAATTTATATATTAGTTTAGAGAATTTACTGGTTAATATAACAAGCAAGACAAAAGAAAAGGTATTATAATATACCTTATTAGTTAATTGCCGAAAAGCCTCACTTTCATTTGCTATGTTCAGTTCCTGGAAAGAGACTAATTTTGATTAGGGAATAAAAAAAATTGGAGACAAAAAATGTCATTATCAGTTACCACATTACCAGCAAACCACTGTTACCTTATGAGTCAGCTGTTTGTGATACAATATTATTAGTGAAATCATCATCATAAGTAAATAAAGCATTATATATTATTAAAGAGATATGACAAGTGGATGTTACCAAAGTGCCCTTTTAGGACTATCTGGAATTTTCACTTGATGATATAAAGATGAACAAAATAGTTGCCAACATCATTGACACGGTGACAGACATGCGTAAATGTACCTACTGACTGTAGTTATCCATTTTTGAGCATGCAACTTTAATCTTCTACTTCAAGTGGTCATTCAGAAGATTCCAAGCACTTACCGATCTAGCCATTCTTTATAAGGAAAAGGTAGTTCTTTACCGTTTTGGACACTGACTAAACGAGTAAATTCCGAAACTTTTTATAGATAGGTAAGCATATCGAGAATGCATCAGTAGGTTTATATCCACCCCGCAAATCAGTAGCTATCAATCATTTTACTTAGTACAGTGGACTGGCATTTGGTTCTCTTCTTTAATTACCATGTTGCCTTCGGTCTTTGATCCTAAAATGAAGCCAAATTTCTTAAACATGCTGCTAACACTTTTCACAGTTTTCTTCAGGCAAATCCTATGTTGATCCATAAGACTATTCACAAACTGCAAATAATGACTCTAGGTATTAGCCGAAAAAACCCATCACCGGTTGACTTCTTTTTTAGCATGGTTCCAATTCAGTTTGAACATTTTGCAGTTCCACTTTTGATTCACCTTTATCAAACACCGTTTATTAGAATCTTCTTTTAAGATAATTGGAATAATCGATTGATTCATTTCCATAAAAGATTCATTTAATTTATTTTCATGCATATACTTTTACTACAAAAATGAATTAATGATGTTCTCAATTTTCTTTTCATAACTTTTGTAACTGTGCAAAGCCTTAGATATAAGGAAATTTTGGCTCATAAAATTCAGGTAATCATATCTGAAAAAACCTTTCCTTTTTACATTCTAGTTTCCACTTCTTATGTTTGGTTTTTCCCCGTTACCAACCCAAATAAAATAAGCTTTGATTTTTCTTAAGTTATAAATCTCATTTCCCTTTGGTTCAATCATTGTTTTTCAAACTTGAAAAAAGCAAATATTTTTCCATCTGACATTGCATCATCCACGGTTACACATAAAATTGTAAGTTGAGCCCTTTTCTTGATTTCATTTTAAATATAGTTTTAATATGTTCCCTTGATATTTCAACACTTTTTGAGAACCAAGTGGTAGTGTAGGAAACTAAATATTTTCTCCATAAAGAAAAAAAATCATCAGTGGCATTGCACATCCTAGGTAGCAGCTAAAAGTGGAAATAACACAGTCTTTCTATAGCAATTTTTTTTCTAATCGGCTTATTTTCCATGTATAAAGATTTTAATTCTGCACTAAATTTATTTTTCTGATTGATAAATTAGATTACAATCTTCGTTCATAGAAATGGCATAAATGAAATATATTACCATTTCTTTTCATTTAGTTCCAAAATATAGTCTCTTTTTATAGTCATTTGTTTCCAAAATATATTACAGTTTCTTTCCATATGATTCCAAAATATAGTCATTTACAGTATTATGATAATTTGCAATTTTTGTTGTAAACTATTGACTGGCATTTAAGCTATCCTAATGGAAACAATTATAGCCATTTCAAATATAATTATCCATAGATTTGAAAATAATATATACATATACCAATATATATGTACTTCTAATTTTATATGCAAATTCAAATAAAAGTAGTATAATTCATAGTTTACATAGAAAACAATTTCTATTTGACTAAAATGTTTTTTTTCGATGATTGAAAGAAAATGAAAGTATTAGAAATTAAATACTAGACAATTTTATGATTTATTATGTCAGTTTCTAACTGTAATAACTTTTGTATTAATATTAGGAAGAATATTTTTTTTCTATTTAAACTTACTAGTACATATGACATGTCCGTTGGACATGTACAAAGAAAAATGCATATTAATTTTTGTTTAGTGCAAAATAACACGTACGAATGCGAATAAACCTCGATACATTCAACATATACACAAATTTGGTTATTGTAAATACCAAAAGGAGACTCTATATTGGACAAAATATTTTTTAATTGTATTGTCTACCAAGAAAGGCATGAAAATGCAACGTACAAGGAACTAATCTGAAAGTATAAATAGCAAGCGATATACCATTTTTTGTTAGTTGCTTTCTCTCCTCTTTTATTCGAACTTGAGAGTGGCATCGATAACTAAAGGATATAAATGGTAAAGTTAAAAACCATGTTTCAGGGATATTTCGTCATAACCAAGACATTTTAATATATGATCATTAAACTGCTCAATATATTCGGCAAAAACTATTGTTTCAAATTTGATCATAAGTTAATATATGTTAAAAAATATATAAGAAATTTTAATGTTTATGTAATGAGGGTTACATCATAAATTCTATCTATTACTTATATAGGAAAACAGAAACCAGTCGTTTTTTTGGATGACATTTGTCCAGTAAGACGTGGCAATTGGATATGGCATCTCAAATCGATTCATTTCTCACATTTCAAATTCCCTAACCGCAGTTATTTCCATTTCCCAGATCACATATTTCGTACCCCTTTCATCTTCCTCAAAACAAATCCTCTTCGATCTCCTTCCAACAAACCTCTCACAATCCACAACAGAGTCGGATCCTTTATCCTTTATTTACTGCATGAGTACAGTTGGTTTGTGTTACTAACAACGAATGTAAAACTAGGGAAAGCGAGGGATTGGCAGCACAGAAACAAGAAGACCTAATGGTATGACTCATTTATCTTTAATCAGTCACTAATCATTCATAATTTATGAGTTTTATTTCCATTCGTATTTTTGATTCGGTTTTGTATACTTATTTATGCACTTTAAAACGCATGCTCAAAACTGGATCTCAGTTATAATTTACTTGACAGTAATGATAAATTCATTATGTCAATGCTCCTTTTTTTGTAAATTGTTGGTTTGTGTACTACAATTACAATGCCCCATAGTTACTTCACTGTTGACAGAGTAATGACTGTAATGGTTACTATTCTGAAAACTTAATCAATCTCAGAAAATGATGCTCAGTTTTTTTCACCTGATTGGTCTCAATTAAGTTTTCAGTAAGTCCTTATTCTCTGTGAAGTCAAACTGCATGTTCGTAACTGATTTCTTTTACGCACCAATTGTCAAAACTATTGGCTTTTACCGTACAGACATAGCAACTATTTATCCACCTCCGTGTTGATAGAGTGGTTGTGTTCTAGAAATAGAGAATATACACTTGATAAACCCATGTCTCAGATTTAAGTGGTTAGCTTTCGGCAGTAAACAATTATCATATTAGGCCAAAGTACAAATGTTTAGGTGTTCGTACAATTTGGAAGAAATACAACTGTTTAGCTGGTCTTATTCAAAATTTATGTCACGAAGAAGTACACATTATTTTACTTATATCTTTTATGTGTGCTATGTAAATGACTGAATTTAGTACCCTTATGAGTTATATGAAGTCCTATGACTATGCATGGGATTAGGCGTAGGCAGATCAAATCAATGGTTCATGTTTACTCACTGTGGTCTTTCCTAATAGTTGTGCATGACAAACTCGACTAAAACCGAAACAACATTTAAGTACTGTCAGTACGACGCTATCCATGGACAGTACCCATGTACTATGCAATGGTTAATGGTCTGCTGGCAGTTGAATAATTTCTTTGTAGATCATATGCAACAAATTTCAAGTCTCATTTTTATTTACAATTTTTCCTCCATATCATTTAACTATCCATGGTTCACAAACAAATCGTTACTTTCACCGCGCATTAGTTACTGTACTATATTTCTGCGTACAACATACTACATTAATACAACGTTCATTATGTTCTACCGTTTTCTTGCACTACCAATTCCTTTCAACAACAAATTGTTCTCTTTCTGTATATACATCTGACAACGAAAACTGACATGTGCATAAAAAACTTTCCCCTGTTTGCATTTCATCGCCTTTTCCCATTTAGTACTGCCTACTAATTTTTTCTGTATGACTCAGTTAGCACCGTAAATTGATGGTTTTGGTAGACGAAGTATTGTACCGGTTTCAACATTGGTTTAGGCAAATAGGTCAGTCATATACTTGCTACATCTCATAACTGAGAGGGGAGGTAGTGGTATTATTCACCCACACGATATCGCAACCACATTCATATCTCAGTCTGAATTCATATCTCAAGCATTTAGTCTGTCTGCCAATATATATGCTGTCATATTACTTCTGCTGTGGTTTGTTTTGGAAATAACCACGTTCAATATCTCAGTCTGAATTCCGTGCGAGCGAAGGACAAACTGCAGCTGCTGCACTTAAATTAGCCAGTCCAGTAGGCAGTCATATTGTATGTATAAAGATTATCGTACAGTAGGATATCTTCTTTTTATATAGAGTTTGACCTACAAATCAGTATTCATTTGCATACAGTTTGATTGCTGTCATATCGAAAAATAGTATGCTTAACTTTCTTCAATATCATGTTCGCCGTTTTTACAACCATTTATGGAGGATTGTTGTATTACAAATTAATTAATTATCCCTCTCCACGCTTCAAAATATAATGTTAAGATGACAATCTTTTATTTACTGCCACCATGCCTTCCACAATGGTCACTTAACTGATGCCAGAGTTCTATGTTCTCAACTGGCGCTCTTATTTCTATCTTAATCTTTTTAATATGTTACATCCTTTACCTGGATTAATATAATTTGGTTTGAATAACTGAATTTCTTCATTCTGTGCTTAGTAACTACAATTTGTTCATCTGTTTACGGTTTGTCAAACGGTATACCCATAGAAAGTATACCAAACTGCACCATGTTATCATAGTTCTATGCTTCTTTTATTACCCTATTGCATTAATGGTATAAAGGTAAACAAAAATAAGGTTGGTCCATTTCTGGTAGTTTAAGTCATACACTGAATATACTGCACCCGATGACTCTGCTGTTTATCTACCACGATATTACACACATCTTTTAATTTATGACCTATCTTCTACCCTCCATTTACTGCCGACGTTTTCGTTAAATATAATGTACTTGCTTATTTTATCTACCGCTTTTTCCCTGCCTGCTTACAAAATTATTACCAGATGCTTGACTAGAAATTAAATACAGGCACCGTAATATTACAGGCTGGAGCGTTAATCATATTACATAAGCGGTTTGTCCATTTTGATATTTTAACTGTTGTCACCAACTGCGTTAAACAATTTGCTTTTACAAGGTTATTTATCTGTCCACTGAGTTACATCTGTTTTAACAGTTAAACCTGTTGTCATACTGCTGACGATGGAACTAATCACTCCATGTCAGTTGTCGCTTGCAATCCATGGAAATAAAGAGCTCGATACTCTGATTAGTGGAATCATTGCAAGAGGCGAAGTATCATGACATCAATGTACCATTTATTACTAATTCTGCCAACTAATGTACTCTTTATTCCAGTTTACACTTTTTGTTACGATAATATTTACTGTCAACTGTCCTCTTTGTTCGACTGAATTTTTACGGGTTTGCACTGATATGTTTGGTTTTGTTTTCCTAAAAGAAATTGGTAAAGTAGCTCAAGCATGTTAATGCTGCTGTGTGTTGTACAACTGATTCACTGTTTGGTGTTATACTGTGAATTTGAGTTTTTACATTTCTTCTGTAGTTAACAAAAATGTTGGACTGCGCATTCAGAACTACCAACTGTTGTGGATTCCTCATCCTACTCTCTCTCTCTCAGGCCATATAATGTTACCATGGTGTGTGGCTCTTATTTGCAAGTATTTACTCCAGAAAAATGGCGTAAGGCCAAGGCTCCACCTCATATTTCAACTCTATATATAAAAATAAACACACAAAAACACACACACACGGAAGCTTCCTCTATGAAAAGTTAATGGCAGATCCATATACAGAATTGTCATAATTTGTAGTGTATGAAAATATTAACAAAATAAATTATTTAATCAATGTAAAATAAGCAAGGGTTAAATTAAAGTGTTTTCTTTCTCCGTATGTCTTTACTTTCTATCAACAAGATAACACTTAGTTTTCTATTTCCTTCTTCATTGCAGGAAAATTTAGAACCATAATGTGGATACTCCATATGAAAGCCTACTGGCTATTTTATTCAATTTCATAGTTATCAAATTTCCTCCTTCCAGAACAACATGGATTTTGAAAATAAAGCCCGCGAAGCTAAGTTCAAGCTGATTTACTACTAGTTACTAATTGGTTTTGTACTAAAGTATCCATTTCTGTAAGCAACATTGTCTTTTGCTTCCACGTTTAATATAGCACCTATGTATCCACCTATTTTGTTTTGTTAATGCTACAATTTGTTTTTGCTGCAAATGTAAATTCTATATTAACTACTGTGTTTTTCTCATCTTGTTCAGCATAGCAACTCCTTATCAATCACGCTTACTGTTGATGTTAAAACGAATCTCTACTGCAAGTTTTGATTTTACCATTTTGGAATTTAAACCGTTTTCATTATGACCACTTATTGATAAAAATTCTATTACTTTAAGCTAGCTTTCCCATGAAACCATGAGTTTCCAGTAACAAAACGTGTTTATCTGTTGGTCATGATTTCCAGTGCATCAACTGAAATATCGGTTCCCTCTTTGCATTTCACAGTATTTACCTTCAAAAAAATTTGTCTCTTATTTAAATGTTTGTATTACCAAGCACGCCTTAACATACTATGTTTTGTAATACAATGAATAAAAAAAGTTGTACAAGCACATTAATATACATTTTTTACCAAAACCATGAGTAATTTAGGCTGATATATAAGATAACAAAGCAGGTTAAAAATACGAGATAAAGATATCCTAGAATAACAAATTGAATTAAGTAATCCTGTCCATTGCCCATAAAACAAAATTTCATTACTAATCCAAAATCATCTAACAAAAGTTTTAGTGGCCCGTAGTCCATGACCAATACCCCAGTTGGTCCTATACATATGCCCCGCGATCAAGAAAAGAATTGCAATAGCTAAATGATGATGAGCAATATCGCTCAACCACAGACCTCTTGTTATTGGATCTAAACCTCCACGAAAACTCAAAAAAATCCGCGTATTTTGACCAATTCAAGGTGAAAAAGGTAATGAGTGAAGGAAGTTTTTTTGTGTGATGTTGTAAGACTTATAAGTGTTATGAATGATTTCAATTGTTTAGATATTACTACATCGAAATAGACAATTCCTAACACTTGTAAGTGTTAAGAATAATTTCAGCAACGTTGTTCAAGTGTTACCGACGCCATGTGAGTGATTGAGCAATCAAATTTGTCACAGTTATAAGTATTATTAACATACTTATTTGTAACGATTATAAGCGTTGCCATTGGAATATTTCGTAACGCTTATTAACGTTAAAAAATGCTTATTTAGGAACAATTACCATCATCATTACAATAACACTAATAACCATCGATAGTTATAAATTTCATCCTACATCATTTAGTTATGTAACGTTTATAAGCGTTCTTAATACAAATATTGGTAACATTTGTATATGTTACTAAAAGAAAATTATGATTTTATAAAGTTTCATGCACAAATAACATTGAAATTATTAAAACTAATGGATATAAAAATAAAGTAAACAATAATTTTCATATGATTCATCATATTGATTCAACATAAAATATAAAATGCCATCATATCTCAAATACAACCATGTCACACTTAGATAATACTATATCAACCAAAAACTATATAATTTCAAAATACAACAATGTATCATGTCCAAATTAAAAAAGTGAAAATAGAAAAGAGAGGAGTGCATTAAAAATCTGATCAAGGCCATAAGAGAAACGACAAAGCAAAGAGATAAAGCAAGGCATCAAATTAAGCTCCTACGCAGCAACTTCGCTCTCCAGTCTAATAATATTTAAACCATTCATAATAACAGTTATAACTGAAACTATCATTGGAGACTTGAACAAAGGGTTGGGTATCTATTAGTGTTTTTTCTTTGGATCAATTTCTATTCTGGCTTCATTCCGTTGATTGACTGATATGTTTTCAGAATGTTTGGAACGGAATTTTTTTGGGCTGCCACTATCGTTCTCTAAGATAACTTTTGTATAATTTTTTTATTATCAAATGCATTTTAATCTAACTTGTGTAACAAGATCGGTGTTTTAGGGACTCCACTGCCAAAACATATTGTGTAGACAACATTCATGTAAGTACCTAGCTTCATCTTAGCTTAAGCTAAAAAGTCCTAAATAATTTCTATATCTTTCATTTATGTCTGAAGGGGTATAAAACTTATGGCTCCACTGAATAATTCACATGCAATGACTGGTAACGACCTATATTAGCATTTCCCATTTTAGAGAGTTGAAACACGATAAATCATCTTGGTCCATACTTCCTATGAAAGTTGGAAACTTTGTATGTTTTTTGAGTAGGGTGGTAAGCTTTGTTACCTGTATGTATGGTGCTTTAGCATTAGATTGTACGATATTGTAATGTTCTGTAAATTGGTTGGAAAAGTTGGTATTTGTCTTTTTGAGAGACGAGGTTAAATAATTTATGCTCTTTCTTCTCAACAAGGAAGTAACAAGTGGTTTACTTCTATAGCCATTTATTTAACGGCCAACTGTACCTTTGGCAGCAGTGACACGCATATGAAGAAACAAAAGTTATATGAAGTTTCAACCTTTCTGTTACATCATCCAACCGCTTGTTTACCGCTAGTTTGATAACCAATCATGTCAAAAAATTCACAAAAATATACGACTGAGTTTGTAAAAAAACAAGAATATTGATTATGTTTGGTGCGTATAAATAGATCATCCCATGCATTCAGAAACATAAATACATAACACATTAACAAACCTTTGTGCTTTTGAAAAAATTATGTGCATTCATGATTAACCATTTGAATTAAATATTATGCGGTAGTAATCATCGCATTTTTTCAAAATAATCATTTTTCTACGATACTTTGAGCAAATATAACTCAACAAAAATAACAATAATAATATTTACATATAAATATCATTCATGTAAAAATGAGATACATTAAACTCAACAAAAACTTCAAACATCCGCATCTACCCGTGTGCGTAGCGCGGGCCATGCACTGCTAGCATTATGAATGTTGTCTACAATAAGAGATTTAAACTGTAAACTGTACGGTTTGAACTTTAAATCAAAATGACACATCAATACGAGTTCGGTCCGTGGATAACTCTAAACTTTGGAGATCTGTCTTCTTTTGATATATGTATTTGATAACTGAAGGTTTAAATATACTTATTGGGTGGGTCTGCGTGCAATGGCTTATGATGCGTTCAATTTCTTGATCTACCTTGCTAAAGAGATTGATAAAGTAAACCTTTCGCTATCCTCTTCTTCCTAATATTACTGTTTATTGCAACGTCTTGAGATGAAGATCAACTCAACCTTTGGTCAACCCAATTTGTCAAAGTAAAACCGTGCATCTGTTATAAGATTTAAGAGACTTTAGGCAACATAGGAACATATCTAGGACAGACTCTCATTTCCCTGACGAAGGTGGTAATATTTGTTTTTCCTCTTTTTTTTCACATGCATTACAGCTTACCCTTGCAGCTCATCGATATAACTTGGTGCTCCCTGCTGCAACTCATTAATTTATTACTATAGTTTTGTAAAATAATCTGTTTTCAATTTTCCTTTTTTAATACTGTTCAGTGACCATGGATTAGATAAATATGGTAGGGATATTTTTTGTGCATTAGGTGGTGTTAACGAGGTTATTTTCAAATAACAGTTCGATGCTTAAATTGGTTGTCAACTATGATTGTAATCACAACAGTTTTTCATTAATCATTTTCTTGACTCCACTATACTAACTACATTATGGTATATCATTTTTTTAAAGGTAGAGATTTCTCATACTTTTACTATTTGCAAACTTCTAAGCAGGCACCGAAACACATCAAGATAGTCAGCTGTAGGCCTTCACTACAATTTACATATGTACTCCTGACCTTGGCAGTAGCTTCTGTAACCCATCTACGGTATGCAGAAAGTTGTAGAGCAGCCCTTCTATTTATTCAAATTGACGATTGTACCATTCTTATTCACGCTGGCAGTTTGAGTAACAATAATGCACCGAACTCTTATCCAACGATTACTTTTTCAAGTGTGCAATACAAAAACACGGTATGCACTCCACACAGGTTTTTCGTCTTCAATTTTTTTTTTCCTTTCCAACCTTAAAGCTTAAGAAGTTACTTTACATTTGAATTTGTAACTGATTTCAGTTCATACACACATATACTTCACCACATACACACATAATTCAGTATGCCGACTGACTATAGTTCCTCACAACCATCATCATCATCTTCCAGAAATATACTTTCCACTGCTGCATATAGTCATATTACAATGACACATTATACCCTAAAACAACCTTAATTACCTACTTAACTTCCAACACTGTCCGTGTGCGTAGCACGGGCCACGCACTAGTTAACTAAATGTGGGAAGATCCATCTTCACCTGAGGTATTACATATAAATAAAATTATATAAGCTGATTCATAACACTTTATATGTATATGTAAATTCCATTAAGTAAATGTGGGCAGCATCATAAATTTATGTTAATATTTTGACCGTTGAATAAAAAGAGGGGTGAACATAGCAACCAACTCACATACACAAAAGCTCTCTTAGATCAAATCTGAAAATTTTTGGGCTTCACCCCCGTGTTAAACACATCTACGAATCTAAATCGCTCATCTCTCCTGCCATGGCCACCTAATCATTCTTTGAATTTTTTATTTAAGAACTGGGTCATTTCCAATCAACTGGAATTAGAATATATGATTCAAATTTTCAAATGTAATCCTTAATTATTTCAGAGATGCTTGATAAATTCTGTTCATTTAAAACGATTAGGATGCTCTGCCAAATCATCGGTGAGCAGTTATGATTTCTAATAGGACTTCAACCTTTTTTAAGAAGCCTTATATTTTCATAAAAATAGAAAATAAATGTGATAGAAAAGCAGGGGAGGAAACACGTATATTGCGTAAGAACCGGATAAATAAAATGACCAAAAAAATCCATATCACAAACTATACGTTCACTTGGATATTTTGGTAATTTTAAAAGCTTCAAAATTTTACAAGGAATTGCCATAATAGTAAGTGGTCATCTTAGTCTCACAACCAATTTTGCACTCATGTAGTCTTTTCGGTGCCAGTTTCACCAACCAAAAGATTGATTGCCTACCATGAAATATTAACAAATAATATATCTATTTTTTAGAAAAGAAACCTTACAGGCTACCTTATTATTTCCTACCATGAAATATTACGTGCATGACGATCAACCAAAGATTATAATCATTTTTCATAAGAAAATCAAATTAACAGGATGGACCTTTAAACCTAGCACTACTTAAGAATGCAAAAACTTGAAAATAATGTTTGAATATAATATAGTTACATGCATTTATATTGTAGAATTATAATAAATGGGAATGCATGCTACAATGCTAAAAGCACCTAAGTATAGAAAAGAGCAAGGCTAGTGCAACAACAGTCTTTTCATCACCCGACAACTGTTCCATGTCCCTAAATCGCTTAGTGGGTGGCATTGCCGTATATTTAATACCATGCAGAAAAGGTTCATACTGATCAAGTGCTCTAGGAAATAACAAGAGTGACTATTATAAATGGACATTTTGATTAATTACCTTGATCTGATGTTGCATTCCTCTTGTGTGCTTCACAAATTTCACCTCACCGTCCCATTGCAATATGTTCATATCGTCTATTATCAACTATATGCCATACTGCTGCAAGCTTGCAAACTTCTCGCATATACTGCCATAAGCCTGACTATCGTGACTCATGCTCTTAATCTATACCATCAAAATGCTATTATCATCTCAACTTTGCCCCAAGTTCAAAATGTGTTTCAAGTCATTTTCTACTTCGCTTGTGAGTTATTATACTCTGAATTGAACTCTTTTAGCCTGCATTTTGATGCCACCTGCATTTAATGCCTGCATTTCATTATTTTTACACCAAAGTCTTTATTTATTTATACTAAAGAAATTTAAAAATTAATGATCAAATACAATTTAGAATAACATGACATCTAAGCAATAAGTATAATAACATAACAACATAAAAGTTTTAATCCATTATGATGCGTCTAACTGAAAGAGAAACTACATTCAAATTACTTCAAAATCAGATTGATCTATTTCGTATTATCGTAGAAGGAAATGTATATAATCTTTAGGATGTGTATGTGACATCATAGTTCAACTATATGTTTTAAGATAAAAAAGCTGTCCTTAGACATGTTTTGAGACAGGGATTCAAATTTCTTTGATTTTCACCCTTATTCAAGTAAAAATAAAATTAGGAGAAGTATTGCTGTTGTTAGTTTATTTTGTTTCTCTATCATGTGCAAAACACATATAGGTTTTCTTAAACTAATATGGTAGAACCAACACATTTTACCTTGTCTTTAGCCAATTATAAATGATGTGTTGCATGTGAACTTTTCCATGTTAATCCTGCCTATGCTTATAGTTTGGTTTCCTTGATTTTGACATGCTAATGGTAAGGTAAACCCCCAATGTCGTTTTGCTACAAGATGTGATGTAATCCCTTATCTAAGATCCTCCTATTTTTTCTCATTACCACCGTGTCTAACATTCTAACAACATAAGCTTTACAGCTCTCGCTAAGCGGATATTGGTAGATTTTTCCAAAACAATCTATCTAGTTTCTCTACTACCCACTTGCAAGAGTAACCCTTTCAAGTTAACCTATGGCCCTATCCATAAAATTGATAAGGAAATGCATATTATAATTTGAATAAGTTATTCCACTAATTTATGCAAGTAAATCAATAGTGAATTAACAAGTAATTTCATGAAAAAATACATGCTTTAACCTACATATCTTTTCTTCTACCCCTTATTTCAATTAGTTGTTCATGGAAACTCCACTACCACCTTTTTTTGAACTAACAATCATTGATTGTAGCTAAAAAAGTCTAAGGTCCTCCATCTCTAATGAGCTCACCACTAACCTTGAAAATTTGAAGGCCTTGACATCAGTTGTACCAAAAAATAAATAAATAAATGATAATAAAGGTGTAACCCAGTGCATGAGGCTTCCCACGATAGCGGGTTTTAGTGAGGTCGATAATGTACACAGTCTTTCCCTCGCAGAAGAGACTATTTCTGAACTCGACCTGAATGCCTAAATCACCATGCGAGTAACCTAACCGTTTTCCATAAGTTTACAAACTAAAATTTAATAGTAGAAAAAATAGATCATTTACTTCTTTTTCGCCTTGAATGTGAGAGGAAATAAGAAGTAAAATTGAAACAACCCGCCTTAGTCTCCACAATAAGATGCATCATTTTTAAGAATGAAAGGGATAGAAAAGAGAAAGAAAGAAAGAAACAACAACAGAATCCCAACAACGGAACGAGTAAATTATATTAGTCACATAAATATTACATAGTATCATATACATAATAGTTACACAACTTATACAACAAATACTAGACAGTTATAAACACCTGTCTAGTTATACAACTCAATATACAATACAAATACCAACACAGAGATCAACACAGCGGAACTACTATCTATCTACAACGCTGAAGCCTCTTGCATCATATCTCCTTCAAAAATTTTCAAAGCTAACCTAAATCCCTTGGCTACTTGTACAAATTTGAGTACCCATGAGTTTAGTAAAAACATAAATAAAATCCAGGTCAGACATAGGTCTGGTGTGAGTAAACGGGTAAAGTTGCTTAACTTTAAAAACTTTTGAAAACAAAGGTATCACATAAGACTCCCCACACATAAACATGGGTAAGTTTTTACCTTACGCTAACCAAAACTTTGATAGGAAATTCTATGATATTATAATAGGGTCTAGGATTTTTAAGTAAATAGAAAATAGCTGAAATTATTACATTCATTAAATTCCAGCTACTAGCCACAAAAGTGGGTAATACAATCAAAACCGTAAGGGCACGTAGGAAGAATGGGTTTCCATCAATGGCAGGGCTACTGGGGTACCACCGCGTACAGTATGTGGCCTAGATCAACGTACCGAGGGTTACTCCCAAACACCTGCAATACAAGGCCGGAACCATCCCTTACTGGATAGTCCCTAACAAGACAACCTGACAGTTGGAGCTTAACAACTGCCCACACAGCCGAATAAAAGAGACCTCTAGACAGAGGAAAATCTCGTCCTACTTGGGTGCTACCCACTTAGCTTTGCTGCACCTTCCCTATTTTAGCCATTCCCGGTTGATGAGGCTTGAGGCTACAATTACCTTTATAGACACATCTATCTTAGAATGCTCATCGTCCACCTGACAATGTTCTGAAAGCATTCAATCCATACCAGTTCGTTCCGGGTTCGAACGAAACTGAAGGCATTATCTCATTACACTCATTTTGGAATCACCCTCAGAGTTAACGACAATAACCCTTGCACTTCAAAACTCCATCTCGATCTTCACTTTTAGATGTCACGACCTAATGTTAATTTGGATCGATGTGGTTTTCAGATATCCAAATCTGAAAACCCGATCCCAGTCTCATCGAAATCCAAAACACCATCTTTTAGGTCCAAGTTGTTTTAAAGTTAAAGCAATTCAATTCAATTCAATGCTTGAATTCACATAGCATCAACATAGATAAATATCACACATTTATCAATGATATATCAAATATCATATCACAGAATATCACAGCATATCATCAAATAGATATCAACCAATTTAAATATTTTACTCAAACAATCTTCCATGAGCAACAATTATTAATCCCTATTGTAATTAATTTAATTAACTTAAATTAAATCAATTACTTAAGAATTAATCACCAACTTTGCTTAATCAATTCATTAATTAATTACAAACCATTTAATTAATTAATCATTAAATATTCAATCTTAATTAATCACCCTCATTAATTATTCCTCAATTACATAAAGTAATTATCCTTCAATTAGTTTCATAAATTAGTTATCCTTAACAATTTATAGTAATTAACCTTTAATTACTCTCATTAATTACATAAATTAATGATCCTTAATTAATTATTCCATTAATTAATTAATTATAATTAATTACATTGATCCTTAACTAATTACATTAATTAGTTACATCCATTAATCAATCTCAATTAATCATAAACAGTAATTACCCCTCTACAATTACTTACCTTAATTAATTAACTCTTTAATTAATTACATTAATCCTTTGATTAATTACACCAAGTACTTAATCCTTAATTACTTTTACTAAGTAATTATCCTTTAATTACTTCTCATTAAGTAACTCCCTTTAATTAATTACATCCTGCTATTACACATTAATTACTTTACATAGTAATTATACTTATAAATCTCATTAAGTATTTACACTTAATCAATCACCAAGAGATTATCTTTAATTAATTAACAAACTAATTACAATTAGTTAATTCATCCCTTAATTACCCTTAAACAAATTAATTTAATCTTTAATTATTTATTCTTTAACCATTAATTAATAAACCTTAATTATTAATTAATACAACTTAATTACAAATTAAATACTCCTTAATTACCTGTTAATCAACCCTTAATTAACAGTTAATTAAACCTTAATTAATCTTTAATTATAGATTAATTATTCCTTAATTATTAATTAATAAAACTTAATTATTAATTAATAAAACTTAATTAAGTATTACTTAATTATCAATTAATCAACCTTTAATTACTTTATTAAATAATTCCTAATTACAAATTAATTAATCTTTAATTACTTAATTAATAATCCTTAATTACAATTAATTAAACTTTAATTAATTAATTATAACCTTCAATTATTAATTAAATCCTTAATCATTAGTTAATTAAATTAATTAATTATTCTAAATTAATTACTTAATTAACCCTTTATACTTAATTAATTAAGTTAATTAATTATATTTAAATTTCTACATTAACTTAATTAATCTCAAATCATTAAAACCATAACTATCTTAAGATAAAACCTTATTTTACTTATGCCTTAGTTATCATTTAAAACATTTTATTTCAAAATAACTTTACTTGATTAAATCATTAATTAAGTTTTAATATACTTATTCAACTTAATAATTTAAGTTTCAAATCTCCACTTACCTTTAAATGCTTTGAAATATTATCAAGTATTAGTTTTAAATCTATTTTCAATTTAAATTAATAAACTTGCTTTATAAAATCTTTTAAAATTTCATTTCTACTTATGTTTTAAAATAACTTTAAACTTTATTTAAAAATTTAAATTAAACAAAGTTTTCAAAACTACTTAAACTATGCTAAAGAAAACAACTAATATATAAGTAATTATAAAAGAAAGTTTAAACTAATTTTATTTTAAAAATTCAAAAAAAATAAGTTTTATAACCCTTTTTAAAACTTTCTTAACATTTGCTTCGGGACAAACCCGAAGATGACTTGGGTTCAACCCGAGTCCCTTTTACATTTCACAATCTTAGTTTAGTTTTAGTTTTAAGTTTTAAATTATAAAACCTGTAACCAAACTGTTAACAAGTTTTAAAAACACTTTGACATTACTCGAGTTTAAACTCAAGCGAACATCTCCCGGTCTCGAGTTACAACCCCAGGCAAACCGTCTTCCCAAACTACCACAAAACCACTGACACACACCTGCCTGTGCATATGCACTGGCGATCAACGCCGCCGCGACCAACTCCAGCACCTCTCACACGTCAGCGATCAACCCTGTAGTCGATTCCGACCATCCATACACCACCACATAACCCAAACAAAAAAAAGCTTCACCGATGAACCTCGAACAAAAACCACTGCCTGAAAACAACCCTGCGTCCACGTCGTCGACAACCAGAGCCTTCCAGACTCCGGCCACATCTCCGCGAATCATCCACGCAGCCACCTTCCAAATCCCAAGCTGCTCGATGCCTTAGAAACGACGCAGTGCCCATAATTGCAAGCTCGACAAAAACTAGTGTTAAATCTTAAATTCCCTTCTCATTGTCGCCTCGATGATCGTGAACAACTTCAGGCATTTTTCCCGAACAGCCCACAACTTCTTCCATCTCCAAAAGAAAATCCGAGACCCCTCTCCTTCTTGATCGCCAAAGGTGGCCCCAACGTCCATTTCCAGTCAAACCCAAATTTCATACTTAATGCAACATTAAAAATTTTGATTTTAGTTTTAAAAATCATAATTTTCTAAATAGATTCAAGTTATAACCCTGAAACAATGAATTACAACATTTGATTTAATATGATTTTAACATCACTACTGTATTTTACATATCCAAGCATAGTTCAAATCTTTAAAATTCTTGAACATATTTTTGGTACTTAGGTTATGATTTAACAAAACTATTTTATTTTAAATTCGGGTCCTAACAGTGATTAAATAAAAAGATTTTGAATTTTAATTGTCACTTAAACTATGTAATAAGGAACAGAGAAACACTGATATACACAAATGAATCACATATGTACTCAGGTTTAAAATCATTCATATATTCACATATTAAACTTAAAACAACATGCATACATATTTTCTAACATACTTCATGAGTTTACTTCAAATATTTTGCATATGCATCAAATTTAAAAATGTTTCATGCTCACAGTATACAGTATAGAGGCATAAACTAAGCACAGAGATGATAAAATCAACTGAAAAACACATAGGCTCACATATGTACAGATATGCAAAGCAATCATCAAACAGTAGTTCACATGCAACATATATTTGTTACTTAAGTTTTTAAATTTGAAAGTTTACCCACCTTTTCCAAAGAGCAGGGAGTTTGAAAAACTGGGTTGAAGCTTTGAAAACAGGGAGGGTGTTGAAACTGAAAACCTTGAATGCTTTGATTTGCTTTAAACTGGAATGCTAATGCTTGAAAAAAAACATGCTTGATGCATGATGAAACTCAATTGCTGCTGATTGTTTTGAAAATCCAGGTTGCATTTGAAACTTGCAAGCTTTGGTAAATTTGCTTCTGATTTTGGAAAAATAATTTACAGGTTTGCTTTTGAACTAGGTTACATGCTTGCTTTGAGAACTTGTTTGCAGGTTTATTTTTGAGATGAGTTACAGATTATGGTCTCAGATTTGAAAAGGTTGGCATGGTTTGATCTGCATTTTGATTTGAGGATTGAAGTACAGGGATTTTGTGTTGAGCTTGAAGAGTGTTTACTGATTTTCTTTGTGATTTGAGAACAGAACAGGTGAAGTTTTCATTGTTAAGAATAGAGATTAGAAAAAGAATTAAGAATGAAAGATGTTTTCTTATATAAACTAATTTATGGTTTTATAAAAATTAAGAAAAAATAAAATCTAAGTGGTGACACTTGTACAACAACCTATTTAATATCTTAACACATGTTATCAAGAAGGTTTATATGCTAACACTTGTATTTATTTATTTTTATATATTTTTAAATTGATTTAAAAAAAAGCTTTATAATAAATTTCCTAATGAATTAATACATTTCTAATTTAATAAATGCCTTTGCAAATTTATAAAAAAATAAAACCTTTAAAAGAAAATAAAAATAAAACCAATCATATTTTAAATAAAATCATATAGAGTGTATTCAATCCATTTAGAAATGTAAAAATAAAACTTTTGTATTTATTTGCTATTTAAATAAATACTTTCATAATTTATATAAACAAAATTCTTTAAGGAAAAAAATATAAAACAAATTATATTCTAATGAAAACTTTTATTCATATATTTTATATCCAAAATATCTTAAAATAATTATTCCCTAAATTCAAATTTAGATCCAAATATTAAATTCAAATTCAAATTTAAAAATCCAATTTAAAATCAACTTAAACAAATATATATATTAAATTAAACTAACACATTATTAAATTTGAAAATAATAATTCTATTTTTAAAATAACCGAATTAAATTTGTAAAAATAATTATTACATTAAAAATCTATTTATAACTATCATTAAAATCATCACATTATTATTATTTAAAATAACAAGTTACAAATTTTAATTAATTAAATCCAGGAGATTATCATATTTAAATTGCTTAAAATTCTGGGATATCACATTCCTCACCCCTTAAAAGAATTTCGTCCTCGAAATTTAAACAAAAGATAATCCCAAAGTTTTATTATATTTCAAACAATTCAAGCATACTTAACAACCATACATTATCAATCAAACAACTATTCATCCAAACAAACAATTTCATACAATCAAACATTACTAGCTATCCGGACACAGATCCGGATCAGCTTTCTAAAACTATCTCGAGTTTTCCATATACATATACTGGAATACTCGCTCTACTAAATCAAAACTAGCTACACAACTAAGCAACTGAGCTCCTCCTCATATAGATCTACAATCTACACAAGATCAGACCACAGTCCAGACCGACTCAACATCCAAATCCTTCTGAACAACTGGTTCCAAAACCAGTGATGGACCATAACGTACTCCTCAAAGATACGTGAAATACCTTGAATCCAAGTCTTCCAAACTGGAAATTCAATCCTCATAAGCCAAACACTTATTCCTTACAAAAACACAGAAAAATCCAAATTATTTCTGAGTTAGCTTTCCAGTCTTATCCAATCTTATTGCTCCCCCACCAGAGAAAACCTCAACCAAAATCCAAATCTCCAATTTTAAATTCCACTGTCT
Organism: Allium cepa; assembly: GCA_030765085.1. Taxonomy (NCBI): domain Eukaryota; kingdom Viridiplantae; phylum Streptophyta; class Magnoliopsida; order Asparagales; family Amaryllidaceae; genus Allium; species Allium cepa. Next base: position 693,740,039 of record CM060939.1, read on the forward strand.
CTTATCTACAAAATCTTTTGACGATCCTAGGCTTCCTACATCCTTTCCGATCAGCTCAACCTACGCTGATGCTTCTAGAAACAAACTAGACCAAAAACAACCCAACAAAATGATCCTCTCACGTTCTACCAAAATCAAGAACACAGCTTCTCTTCACAATCATCAGTAGACTTTACTTACTTCTCCTATCCGGAAAAGACAAAACATGCGCACTCGCCAATCTGGCCTCAAATCTTGAAAAATTTCCTGAAGAAACCCTTTAATCCAAATACCGCAACTTCTGGTTGCTTCCACTCTAAAATAGCTGCCATCTAGCTTCCACTGCATAACTCTGATCTGGAGCAGATAAGAATGACGTCGATGAACACGGGCACAGACTAGACAACACATCCGAGAAATAAGGTTCTACAGATCCACAGAGAGAAAACACAGAAGCACCGAGAAATCCTAGCCGCTTCACCAAAGCCTCTTCCTAGAATCCTTCTACCTAGCTGAACCACCGGTATCTCCATGAACCAAGTCGATAAAGCACTCAATATCCAATGCGGACAAACCTCAGACTTCCCAGAAGACACCTGGAAAATCTCTGACAACTTCTATAACTCCTACATCCTCTAAAGATGTCTCAATCCCATACAAAAGATTATCCAAGAGAACCACTTAAACTATCGAAAGTCACTTTTGTGATCCTATCCAGTCTAACATCCAAAGATACTGTTCTCTCTTCACAAATCAAAACAGCTTATCCTTGACCAATCCATCGAAGAAATGGGTCTACTCTGCTGCTTCTGATCTCCACCTCTAGGAAACTGCAAAGCCAAAAGATCTTCCTGATGGAACATAGAAAACTTCGAGCTGCACCCTGCCACGGATGCCCAAAGACTTCTTTATCCAAAGCTTCTTGATCCTCAAAATCATATCAACCAATTTCAAAAAGAGCCTTGAGATGGGCAGACATCTCCTCAAGAAACTCGGCCTCAAACCAAAAAAAACACCCAGCTAGACTCAGTCTCATCATCGATGCAGACATACTTCCTCAAAATTTGTTCAAAAGAAAACATCTTGTGAAACATCCACAGTCACTGCATCTCACCACGCAGCTACTTCTTCCTGAAGTTGCCAAATACCATCACTCGCTTATGCTTAATCAACAGATCCAAACTCTTGAAAATCCGCTCACACGAGCGCGATCAAACTTATTCTTCAAATGATGGACTTCGAACCTTAACAGGTTTCCTTCAGAGATTGGAGAAACCCTTACACCACAACAAAGCTTACTCGAGACGGTGTTGGGTCTTCAGTCTCGACAAATACACTTCCAACCTCAAACACTCAAACTCCAACCATTGGTAGTAGTCGTGCTGCGCACGCCACTACCCTATCTACGTATATAACTTATATTGGAAAATTCGAACATGTAACCCAACAGATAGGTAGAAATAGATATATATAAATATATATACTAAAAATTACAAATACGCTCTCTCAAGAAAGACACCACTCCAGAGCCTAGGTATTCGCTCAACCTCGCTCTGATACCAAATGAAACGACCCTTCTTATTCTCCACAATAAGATGCATCATTTCTAAGAATGAAAGGGATAGAAAAGAGAAAGATAGAGAAGAAAGAAAGAAACAACAATAGAATCACAACATCGGAACGAGTAAAATATATTAATCACATAAATATTACATAGTATCATATACATCAGAGTTACACAGCTTATATAACACATACTAGATAGTTATAAACACCTGCCTAGTTATACAACTCAATATACAATACAGATACCAACACAGAGATCAACACAGCGGAACTACTATCTATCTACAACGCTGAAGCCTCCTGCTCCATATCTCCTCCAGAATTCATCAAAGCTAATCTGAATCCCTTGGCTACTCGTAAAAATTTGAGTACCTAAGAGTTTATTAAAAACAGAAATAAACTCGGGTCAGACATAGGTCTTGTGTGAGTAAACGGGTAAAGCTGCTTAACTTTAAAAACTTTTGAAAAACAAAGGTACCACGTAAGACTCTCCACACATAAACATGGGTAAGTTTTTACCTTACGCTAACCAAAACTTTGATAGGAAATTCTACGATATTATAATAGGGTCTAGGGTTCTCAAGTAAATAGAAAATAGCCAAAATTGTTACATTCATTAAATTCCAGCTACTAGCCACAAAAGTGGGTAATACAATCAAAACCGTAAGGGCACGTAGGAAGAATGAGTTTCCATCAATGGCAGGGCTATTGGGGTATTGTCCGTCACAGTACGTAGCCTAGATCAACGTACCGAGGATTACTCCCAATCCCCTGCAACACAAGGCTGAAACCATCCCTTACTGGATAGTCCCGAACAAGACAACCCCGACAGTTGGAGCTCAACAACTGCCCACACAGCCAAATAAAAGGAACCTCTAGACAGGGGAAAATCTCGTCCTACTTAGGTGCTACCCACTTAGCCTTGCTGCACCTCCTCTGTTTTAGCCATTCTCGGTTGATGAAGTTTGAGGCTACGATTACCTTTATAGAACACATCTATCTTAGAATGCTCATCGTCCACCTGACGATGTTCGGAATGCATTCAATCCATACAAGTTCATTCCGAGTTCGAACGAAACCGAAGGCATTATCTCGTTACACTCATTTTGGAATCACCCTCAGAGTTAGCGACAATAACCCTTGCACTTCAAAACTCCATCTCGATTTTCACTTTGAGATGTCACGACCTAACGTTAATTTGGATCGGTGTGGTTTTCAGATATCCAAATCTGAAACCCGATCCCGGTCTCCTCGAAATCCAAAACGCCATCTTTTAGGTCCAAGTTGTTTTAAAGTTAAAACAATTCAATTCAATTCAATACTTGAATTCACATAGCATCAACACAGATTAATATCACACATTTATCAATGATATATCAAATATCATATCATAGAATATCACAGCATAACATCCAATAGATATCAACCAATTCAGATATTCTACTCAAACAATCATCCATAAGCAACAATTATTAATCCCTATTATAATTAATTTAGTTAACTTAAATTAAATCAATTACTTAAGAATTGATCGCCAACTTTGCTTAATCAATTCATTAATTAATTAAAAACCTTTTAATTAATTAATTATTAAATATCCTATCTTAATCAATCACCCTGATTAATTATTCCTCAATTACATAAAGTAATTATCCTTCAATTAATTTCACAAATTAATTATCGTTAACCATTTATAGTAATTAACCTTTAATTACTCTCATAATTACATAAATTAATGATCCTTAATTAATTATTCCATTAGTTAATTAATTATAATTAATTACATTGACCCTTAATTAATTACATCCATTAATCAATCATAATTAATCATAAACAGTAATTACCCCTCTGTAATTACTTACCTTAATTAATTAACTCTTTAATTAATTACATTAATCCTTTGATTAATTACACCAAGTAATTAATCCTTAATTACTTTTACTAGGAATTATCCTTTAATTACTTCTCATTAAGCAACTCACTTTAATTAATTACATCATGTAATTATACATTATTTACTTCACTAAGTAATTATACTTATTAATCTCATTAAGTATTTACACATAATCAATCACGAAAAGATTATCTTTAATTAATTAACAAATTAATTACAATTGGGTAATTCATCCCTTAATTACCCTTTAACAAATTAATTAAATCTTTAATTAATTATTCTTTAACCATTAATTAATAAACCTTAATTATTAATTAATACAACTTAATTACAAATTAAGTACTTCTTGATTACCTGTTAATCAACCCTTAATTAACATTTAATTAACCCTTAATTAATCTTTAATTATAGATTAATTATCCCTTAATTATTAATTAATAAAACATAATTATTAATTAATAAAACTTAATTATTAATTAATAAAACTTAATTAAGTATTACTTAATTATCAATTAATCAACCTTTTATTACTTGATTAAATAATTTCTAATTACAACTTAATTAATCGTTAATTACTTAATTAATAATCCTTAATTACAATTAATTAACCTTTAATTAATTAATTGTAACCCTCAATTATTACTTAAATCCTTAATCATTAGTTAATTAAATTAATTAATTATTCTTAATTAATTACCTAATTAACCCTTTATACTTAATTAATTAAGTTAATTAATTATATTTAAATTTCTACATTAACTTAATTAATCACAAATCATTAAAACCATAATTATCTTAAGATAAAACCTTATTTTACTTATGCCTTAATTATCATTTAAAATATTTTATTTCAAAATAGCTTTACTTAGTTAAATCATTAATAAGTTTTAATATACTTTACTTAGTTACAAATCTCCACTTACCTTTAATTGCTTTAAAATATTATCAAGTATTAGTTTTAAATCCATTTTCAATTTAAATTAATAAACTTGCTTTATAAAATCTTTTAAAATTTCATTTCTACTTAAGTTTTAAAATAACTTTAAACTTTATTTAAAAATTTAAATTAAACAAAGTTTTTAAAACTATTTAAACTATGCTAGAGAAAACAACTATTATATAAGTAATTATAAAAGAAAGTTTGAACTAGTTTTATTTTAAAAATTCAAAAAAAACAAGTTTTATAACCCTTTTTAAAACATTCTTAACATTTTCTTCGGGACAAACCCAAAGATCAATCGGGTTCAACTCGAGTCCCTTTTACATTTCACAATCTTAGTTTAGTTTTAGTTTTAAGTTTTAAATTATAAAACCTGTAACCAAAATGTTAACAAGTTTTAATAACACTCTGACATTACTCGAGTTTAAACTCGAGCGAACATCTCCCAGTCTCGAGTTACAACCCGAGGCAAACCATCTTCCCAAACTACTACAAAACCACTGACATACACCTGCCTATGCAAATGCACCGGCGATCAATGCCGCCGCGACCAACTCCAGCACTTCCCACACGTCAGCGATCCACCCTACAGCCGATTCCGACCATCCATATGTCACCACATAACCCAAACCAGAAACGAGCTTCACCGATGAACCTCGAACAAAAACCACTGCCAGAAAACAACCCCGCGTCCATGTCACCGACCACCAGAGCCTCCCAGACTCCGGCCACATCTCCGTGAATCGTCCATGCAGCCACCTTCCAAATCCCAAGCAGCTCGATGCCTTAGAAACGACGCAGCACCCATAATTGCAAGCTCGACAAAAACTAGGGTTAAATCTTAAATCCCCTTCTCATCGTCGCCTCGATGATCTTGAACAACTTCGGGCATTTTTCTCAAACACCCCACAACTTCTTCCATCTCCAGAAGAAAATCCGAGATCCCTCTCCTTCTCGATCGCCAAAGGTGGCCCCAACATCCATTTCCAGTCAAACCCAAATTGCGTACTCAATGCAACATTAAAATTTTGATTTTAGTTTTAAAAATCATAATTTGCTAAATAGATTCAAGTTATAACCCTGAAACAATGAATTACAACATTTGATTTAATATGATTTTAACATTACCACTGTATTTTACATATCCAAGCATAGTTCAAATCTTTAAAATTCTTGAATATATTTTTGGTACTTAGGTTATGATTTAACAAAACTATTTTGTTTTAAATTCAGGTCCTAACAGTGATTAAATAAAAAGATTTTGAATTTTAATTGTCACTTAAACTCTGTAATAAGGAACAGAGAAACACTGATATACACAAATGAATCACATATGTACTCAGGTTTAAAGTCATTCATATATTTATATATTAAACTTAAAACAACATGCATACATATTTTCTAACATACTTCATGAGTTTACTTCAAATATTTTGCATATGCATCAAATTTAAAAATGTTTCATGCTCACAGTATACAGTATAGAGGCATAAACTAAGCACAGAGATGATAAAATCAACTGAAAAACACATAGGCTCACATATGTACAGATATGCAAAGCAATCATCAAACAGTAGTTCACATGCAACATATATTTGTTACTTAAGTTTTTAAATTTGAAAGTTTACTCACCTTTTCCAAAGAGCAGGGAGTTTGAAAAACTGGGTTGAAGCTTTGAAAATAGGGAGGGTGTTGAAACTGAAAACCTTGAATGCTTTGATTTGCTTTAAACTGGAATGCTAATGCTTGAAAAAAAAACATGCTTGATGCATGATGAAACTCAATTGCTACTGATTGTTTTGAAAATCCAGGTTGCATTTGAAACTTGCAAGCTTTTGATAAATTTGCTTTTGATTTGGAAAATAAATTTACAGGTTTGCTTTTGAACTGGGTTACAGGCTTGCTTTGAGAACTTGTTTACAGGTTTATTTTTGAGATGAGTTACAGATTATTGTCTTAGATTTGAAAAGGTGGGCATGGTTTGATCTGCTTTTGATTTGAGGATTGAAGTACAGGGATTTTGCGTTGAGCTTGAAGAGTGTTTATTGATTTTCTTTGTGGTTTGAGAACAGAACAGGTGAAGTTTTCATTGTTAAGAATTGAGATTAGAAAAAGAATTAAGAATGCAAGATGTTTTCTTATATAAACTAATTTATGGTTTTATAAAAATTAAGAAAAACAATAAAATCTAAAGGGTGACACTTGTACAACACCATATTTAATATCTTAACATAATTTATCAAGAAGGTTTATATGCTAACACTCACATTTATTTATTTTTATATATTTTCAAATTGATTTAAAAAAAGCTTTATAATAAATTTCCTAATGAATTAATACATTTCTAATTTAATAAATGCCTTTGTAAATTTATAAAAAAATAAAACCTTTAAAAGAAAATAAAAATAAAACCAATCATATTTTAAATAAAATCATATATTGCATATTCAATCATTTAGAAATGTAAAAATAAAACTTTTGTATTTATTTAATTTTTTTAAGGAAAAACAATATAAAACAAATCATATTCTAATGAAAACTTTTATTCATATATTTTATATCCAAAATATTTTAAAATAATTATTCCCTAAATTCAAATTTAGAACCAAATATTAAATTCAAATTTAAAAATCCAATTTAAAATCAACTTAAAAAAATATATATTAAATTAAACTAACACATTATTAAATTTGAAAATAATAATTTTATTTTTAAAATAACCAAATTAAATTTGCAAAAAAAATTATTCCAATATAAAATCTATTTATAACTATAATTAAAATCATCACATTATTTTTATTTAAAATAACAATTTACAAATTTTAATTAATTAAATCCAGGAGATTATCATATTTAAATTGCTTAAAATTCTGGGATATCACAAAAATTGAGCAAACTCATGCATTTATATTTATTGTTATGTGATATGAAAGTATGAGACTAATAATTTGCAGTTTGAACTTTAACAGTAGCTTAGTATCATAGATTAGTAATTAACCTTCCAATTACCAATCATGAAAAGAAAATTAACAAAACTAAATAAAAGAGACAAAAATATGTCTTTCAAATGTAAAACAATATAATCGATTTTAAATATAGTGGATGTACTCAACTGGAGTTATATAAAATTTTCTTGTAAACATGTTTAGTACTGTTTCCTTTTGACTTGGAAATGCAAAGAAGTATAAGCATTAGTATGACATGCAACTTGCATATTTATAAGTATGAAAAAAACAAAATATTGAAAGAAGACGGACCACAATTCATGTGCTGAACATACTGTAGTTCTTTAACTTTAGTCATAAACTTATAGATGCCCATATCTCAAACAGCTCTTATACAATCATGAGAAAATAATCAACATTCTTACAAATAGTGTGATTAACAAACAAAATAAACTCCTGTACAAATACACAACTTCAACTGACTATATACGCATATCAAAGTAAACATACTAACCATGGGTTAAACACACACACATCTTCAATTGACTATATACATACAAATGTACACAATCACAACATCAAATAGAAGAATACAAATGATGAAAAACATCACACAATTATTTTTACTTGCTCACTTTCTTTATGGAACTTTTGATGAAAGTGACAAAAAATTCCAACATTATACTTTATGTTGAATTTACATGATACTAAAGTGTAGGAAAGGGACTCCTTTGATAACTCCAACTGATCATGGAACTACCATAATCAACCTTAGGAACAACATAATTCATTGGTGTAGTCCATCTTTAAATGATTAACATAGTGTACACTCGTCAATAATAAAATTATATTATATATATTATAATGATGGGGTCACATATAGAATTTCTAACAGCTTATTAAAAGCGCTAAATCCAAAGTAGGCAAGCATGCCCAATTCTCAATTCTCAAAACCTAAAAACATACCCAAACAATCAAGAATGCAAAAAAAGATAAAATGTAATACCTAAAAATGCATTCAATATATTGAGCCACATCAGGACCGCATTGTTTAAATTTTAAAAAGTAACTCTTTCTTTCTAGAAAAAAATCAATGAAAAAAACAAAACTTTAAAGTGATTATTGTACTTTATTTGAAGATAACTAATCTAATCAATGTTTTGACAAATTGATAGTTCGACTTACTGAATTCTCAAAATATGAAAATTTTTATTATAAAATGAAAAATTATTTTTGTTGCTAATTGCCAAATATACTCCTAGATACACATACACATCCATTCTAATTCAAATATTATAGCCAAGCTACCACTAAAAAGTGGAAGCAATCATGTCACTTTGTAAGTAGTTCACCTCTCCAGGGTGAATTAACGTTTTGACAAATTGATAGTTCACATTAAGCATATAATGTAATGCATTCTACATTTGATTTCAACTTGTGCCATAACAAGATAATTTCAAAAATGTGGATTATAAATGTATTCTTCACATAACCAGGTAATATGGTATCTTAAGTTAATATTTTCAAAACCATTATATGTTTGCGCATACTTGTAAGTTGCAAAATTGATATAAATTAAAAGGTTGTGAAAGATACGAACTTGTCAACAAATTGGACAAACTACATCGCTTTCTGTGTGTATTTTTGCATAAACCAATTGTCGATAGGTGTTAAAAAGCCGATGCAATTCTTCTTTATGAATGCTTCTGTCTAAACCACCAACAAATATCAGTCTTAATAATTTTGCAAGTGAAATGGCAGGCTATAACTCAAAATCTTAATTAAATGCAAATGCACTAGAAAATACACATGGTAGTATAAGTTAGATCACAGTTGGCCTGATTTCCTTCAGTTCTTTGGTAAGAATCTGCAAATGACAATTAGGTGAGTACTCTATTATCAATCTGATATTTTCTGCCTAACTAGTACATTAAAAATAAATATTATTTATATTTGTTATTTTACCCATGCATAATTATGAACATATCATTTTCTTATCCAGTAGTTAAGATAAAGTAACAATACAATAATTTTAATATAAGTTGAAGCAACTAAATGAGCCATTCATCATAGTAGAGAATAATTTTAATATGTTATTAACTTCATATTGATGTTTCAAACGAAGTTCTGTTAGTAAAAAAATAGTACATTCCTGAACCCAGATATCAGCATAAGCCATATATACTCATTTACGGATAAATAAAAAATAAAAAACTTCTTGTATGCTTTCGAATGTAAACTATTTAATGAGGAAGAACCCTTCTCCGATACTATATAATTGATAAAACATAGAGTTGGATGGCCCAGAGTAGATTATCCAGTTTAAGCATTGGTAAAACAACAATCATACTATTATCAAATTTTGTATCTAGAACAAGAATTATTCGTACCTTCAAACCAGCGCAGCCTACTATTCCAGAAACTGAAGAAACAACTTCTATATGGCGAGCGACCTAATATATCAAATAAAATGGAACACATGAATTCACATAAATAACATAAACACATTTTACAATAACTACAAAACAGAATACTAACCTCAACAACACCTTCTTCCCTAGGTTGCACTTAACAGATGAGAATCTTCTCAATTTTTCAATTTAGGGTTTTGAAAAAAATCTTGATTTAAGGTTTTTGAAAAATCTCAAGGAATCAAATGGGAGCTAATTGAAGGAAGAGTGGATAATCAAAGTAAAGGAGAGTATATTGATAGAGATAAGGGGCGCGATACAGAGATAAGTGGCACGAGATAGAGAAGCAAGAGGAACTCTATTGATTTTGTTGAATGAGGATAAAAACGTAACAACAAGGGGGGAGATGAAAAAACGAAATGAGTTTTAGTATTGGCGGGTATGGGCGGTAAAATGCGACGTTGGAATAAAACAAAATTAAGTAAAAGGAAATGGTAAAAATAATATTCGTTGCATTCACACTACAAATGCTACCAATAATTACAACTAATGGTTGGTGTTTTGGTAGTGGTTTGGGGTCGAAAGGTAAGAGCTTTCATTTGGAGTCGAAAGGTAAGAGCTTCCGAAAGAGATGAAGGTTTGTTTTGATTTTAAGAAAACACGCCTGCTAGCTTTCGACAAATAGCTTTCGACAATGTCAAATGTTTTAAAAGAAAAGGTTTAGATGGGGTTGTTTTCTTGTTTTAAATTGAAACCTTTTGACAAAGACGAAAGGTAAACCTTCTGACAAGGTCGGAAGTATTGTTGCCGCTTCCTACCTTTCGAATCGGCTGCTTTCGAAGGAATCTTTTATTTTCTAAAATATGCCGCCTCTCTATTGCTTTTGAAGGGTTGGTTCCAACGCTAACACTTCATTGTTTTCGAATGCTTTCGAAAGGTTTTGTTAAAGGTTTCGAAATAGATGCTTTCAACTCTAATGTTTTTTTGATCCTTTTGCTTTACTTGAAGGCATAATCAAAATGTTTTAAATCGAAATGTTTTAAAGGTTTCGAAGTAGTCAACTTCAAATAGTTTCAAAAGATTTCCATAAGTTTTTAAATTGAATCCAATATTTTTGGAAGGTTTTAAGTTTCGATGCTGTCGAAAGGTTTTATCAATGATTTCACAAGGGTGGTTCCCCAGGCTTTCGACGAAGTCGAAAAAAGACCTTTCGACAAGGTCGAAAGTTAGACGTCGACAAGGTCGAAAGATTAGAACTTTCGACAAGGTCGAAGGTATGGTTTTGCAATGTTTTTGGAATGCTATGGTCTAAAAAATTTAATGTCGTATGTTCTAAAGCTTATAAAAGGAAGGCTTTTATTGGTTTTGATGGAGTTACTTTCAATGATTTCAAAAGGTTTTATTAAAGGTTTCAAAGGGATTACCTTCAATGCATTCGAAGGGTTTTATTAATGGTTTCGAAGGGGTTACCTTTGACATTTTCAAAAGGTTGTTTAAAGGTTTTAAACAAAGGTTTCGAATATAATGACTAGGTAGATAGCCTAATAATTTTAAGCTATAAAGGACTTTAACTTATTTTAAAAGGACAGATAATCCTTAGTGAACATCATCAACATTATTTTGAGTAAATTATATATAACCTGGCAAAAATAGCTGAGAGTAAAGCTAAAAATATATTTACCTTGTATATATATGATTTGACGGACTAAATAATTTTGAAAATTGTTTAGGGAGATTTGAAGGGTAGTTAACCATAAGAAAATTCGGGTAGTTAGCCCATTTAAATTCAAACGGTTAGTCTATTTTGAGGGCAGTTAGCCCAGATGATAGTTAGTCCGGATAAGGGCAGTTAGTTCATATATGAACAGTTGGTTCATTTGTTAGCATAATGGACCTTGCTACTTCTTAAGGAACAGTTAGTCCACCCTTTTTTACCTATTTTATGGACAGATTTTCCATTATTTAGCATAAAGGATATTTCTATTTTGGCATAATCAGTTTTTGGATAGTTAGTCCAGTAAAGAGCAACTAGCTCAGATTCCGGATAGATAGTCCATTTATTTTCTGTTTTAGCATAATGGATATTGCTATATTATTGTTATAACCGGTTGATTAGCCAGTTTGGTTGTAGTAAATGATTTGAAAAATATATGTTTTGAAAAGAGATATTAGTGAGGGGAAACCCATTCGGCTAAGCGGCATGGTCTTACTAAATATCAGTAAACAGAGATGTAACTGAAACTATTCATACCAGGCTTTATGTTTGAGTTGAAGTTTTTGTTTCCCTTAAACTTTCGGGTGCTCAAAATTGATTTGAATAAGCTGAGGGTTTAGGTTTATACGTTTTAGCAAATTTTGGCAAATAAGCTTCCAAAGACGAGCAGGTGACTGACGGATAGCTAAATTAGGAATTATGTTCTTTTTGTTTGTTTCCGCTGTGTATTAAGACATCTATGTCTATATTGCTTTGATCATCCAAGCGAGCGTCATCATATGCCACTCTTGGCGTATTGTTATAAATTTATATTTGATCATTGCTTAGGATTATGTTTGGGGATTTTTGTAACTTGGATATGATTTATTTAAAACAAATCACTATAAATTGATGTTTTTGGAAACCTATGGATTTGTTCATATTCAAGTACTTCTGATATTATGAATACCATTAGTATTACCGTATTTCATCACTAGAAGTTAATACTGTGGATGACTGCAGCATCCATAGCGCTTAGCTTTTGGCCTCCAGATAAGGGATGCTACAATGTAGTATCAGAGCATAGGTTTGTGAAAAATTTAACTAAAATTTGTTTTGAAAACAAAAATCCAGAGGAATTAGAGAAAGTTTGGGGTTGGTTAATGCTATAATAACTTACTTGTATTTGCTATATATTAGTATGCGCTTTGTCTCCTTTCATCTACCTTTGAGTAGGTTACCTTTCTGTATCTCATGAGATTTGAATACAGATATGGATGGTAAAAGAAGCAAAGTTAACCAAGGAGGGGGAGGCACTGAAAGGAATGCCAGACCTAAAGCTGGGAGAAACCAAGGTCAGGCGGAGAATATTGGTGCAGAAGTCCCACAAGTCATAATGGAATCCATGTATCAGTTCTTCAGGAATATGATGCAGATAGGAGTTTTAGTCGAAGTGTTAGGAGGAAATGCTACAGGAGCAGGGGTTTGGAAAGTTTCGGTAGTAAATCATTTTACTAAGTTTAGCGGAGATTATGTGAAGCTAGGAGGGAAGCCTTTTGTAGGAATGGAGGATGCCATTGAAGTTGAGAACTGGTTGTTGCATTATAAAAGGATTTTTGTTGATCTAGGGCTCAATGATGAGCAGAAGAGGAGGCCGGCATCCAGGCAACTTCAGAGAGCCACATTGTTCTAGTGGAACAGTGTAACAGCGAAAGTTGATGAGGAGATAGTAGCCTGGGAGGATTTCAAGAAGAGATTCCAGGAGTGGTTTATGTTTGTAATGGCACAGTCAGCTTTGATAAGGCAGTTTGCTGAGCTGGTGCAAGGTGAGATGTCTGTTGCTGGGTATGCTAGGAAGTTTGAAAAGTTGGCCTGGTATGGGTATGCTTCAGCAGATACAGTATTGAAGCGAAATGAGAAGTTTATCAGAGGACTGAAGCCGAATTTGGTGTTACTTTGTCCCACCTTAGATATCCTTCTGATATTGCTATGGAGATAGATTTTAGGTAGGAAGAATTCCTTGAGTCTTTGGAGAAGAGAAAGGCAAAAGGGGTCAAGGTTGGGCAGGGCCAGAAGAGAAAGTTCTTTCCTAAGAAAGGTGCTCAGAAGGGTAGATCAGCCAAGAAAGCAAACTCCGATGTTGTCTGCTTTAAATGCGACAAGAAAGGCATTTTGCCAATGAGTGTCACTCAGGGAAGGTAAAGGATGTGGCTAAGGGGAAGAATGTCAAGTGCTTTAACTATGACCAGATAGGCCATTATAAGAACCCGCACAAGGAGCCATCTAGAGATGCTAATGGCAAGGTGTATGCATTGGAGCCTGTTGCTTCTAAGCCTATAGCCCAGAAGAAGGGAAAAGCGGTTCCTGGAGGAACGCTTTAGATTTATGGTATGTTTGTTAGCGTTTTATTTGATATTGGTGCATCACATTCTTTTATATCTAGGTGTTTGATAGATAATCTTAACCTTGAACCCACATATTTAATTACTTCCTTATGGGTTGCGAATCTAATAGGAGGGTATGCGACTCTAGAGATGAGGTGTGACCAGTTTGAGTTTGACCTGTTACGTCATACTCTTGTGTGTAGTTTGCATGTGTTTATTTTGTGGGGTTCGGGATTATCCTTGGGATGGATTGGTTAAGTGAGTACGATGCTAGGATATTTTGCAAGTATAGGAAGATATCTCTTAGACACCATAATTGTAGTAACCGGATGATCTTTACCATAGGAGGTTCTTGCGGTGCAATGTTTGCTTTGTTGGGTGCTTTAGATTCAGATAATGAGTTGAATTTTCATGGTTAGTGAACTCGTAGATGTGTTTTAGCCTGTAATAGGAATGCCCCTGAAGCGAGCCATCGAGTTTCGAGTAGATTTGGTTTCGGGAGCCGAAACAGTGAGTAGGCTGCCAAGCAGGATGACCCCTTCGGAGATGAGGGAGTTAAAGGAGTAGTTGGTGGATTTAGGGAAAGAGTTTTGTCAGGCCAAGTAGTTTTCTATAGGGTGTAGCAGCAGTATTTGCTAAGAAGCTGAATGGATCGTTGAGACTATGTATCAAGTATCTTTAGTTGAATGAGAAGACGATAAAGAATCGATATCCATTGTCCAGGATTGACGATTTTTTCGACCAGTTGAGTGGATCAAAGGTATTTTCCTAGTTGGATTTGGCAACAGGTTTCCATCAGCTTAGGTAGTAGAGGACAGTATACTTTTGACGATGTTTATGTCCAGATATGAGTCGTACAAATGGTTAGTTATGTCGTTCAGACTAACGAATGTGCTAGCTTTCTTTATGAATTTGGTGAACCGGATTTTCCAAGAGCACTTGGATATGTTCATGCTGGTTATAGAGATAATATCTTGATTTACTCAAAGGATGAAAGAGAGCATGAAGTTCATCTTAGAGTGATGCTTGAGACACTGAGGCAACATCAGTGTAACAGCCCGCAAACCTGTACCCCTTGAGTCAACGCTATTTTCCAATATATCAACTCAAGGTGAACGGAAATACGAACCGTTAGGGTTAAAGAAGAAGAGGTAGAAGAAAAAAATAGAAAAACAACATCAGAATCTAACCATCGCAGCGGAAATAAATATAATAGATAATAAACGATCTTTACATAAAAGAAAACTATATCACTTTTATACATACATCTCCAGAATACATCATCAGAGTTCAACAACATCAATAACATACAACTGGACAGTCATATAAACTTGTCCTCAAAACTGAACAAATAGCGGAATAATAATCAAGTATGGAAGTACGTATTGTCATCCTGCTCGTCTCTTGAGCTCCACAGTATCATATCTTGTATTCTATAATACTCGATCTGACCCGAGCATCATAGTTAAATAACACCCGAGTCATTCTGGAATACCACGCTCAAATTGATTATTAAAGTTCCAAAAATCCTTTGAAAATCAAAAGCATCTCATAAGACCACGCCATAAATAAACACGTCGGGTTTTTACCTTACGATAGCTAAAACAGTTATTATAAAATTCACTGATATTATAATAGTGTCTATATACAAATACTTATTCAAATAGCCGAAATTGTTACATTTATTAAATTCCAGCTAATAGGTGTACAAAAAAAACCGTAAAGGCACGTAGGAAGAATGCACTTCCAACTAATGACTAGGCACTGGGGTACCACATGTCACAGTACGTGGCCTATATCACCGTACCGAGGATTACTCCCAAAATCCTGCAACACAAGACCGTGACTACCCTTTACTGGATAATCCCGAGTAAGATCACCATACGGTTGGGATCAGCAACCGCGCCACTAAGCCGAATAAAATGGGACATCTAGACAGGGATGACCTCACCCTAATGGGCGCTACCCACTTAGCCTTGCTGCATAACCCCTGATTTTCAGTCATTCCCGGTTGATGAGGCTCGAAGCTAAGCATTACCTTTTTAGAACATATCACTTAGAATGCTCACCGTCCACCTTACGATCTTCTGAAAGCATTCATCCATACAAGTCCGTTCCAAGTTCGAACGGAACCGAAGGCATTACTCCTACTACATCCATTTTGGAATCACCTCAGGATTAGTAGCGACTAGCCCTTGCACTTCACTGCTCCATCTTTGAATTCAAACTCATGTTTTCCATACGAAAACGTTCAAACCGGACCGAAGTGGTTTTCACGAAATAAATCATCCCGGCCTCTTCGAAACGATCAGCGCATTGGCTAATATTGATAGTCGGTTATTTAACTATCAATTAACATTCACAAACAACCATCCAATATAAATAATTTCACCAAATTATTTATTAATCTCAAAATATCTTCACAAGATATATTTCCACTTTTCAAACCTTTTTTAAAACAGTTTTCCAACCACACTCTTCTCATAGAATAAATTCCCAAATATTTATTTCCACTAAAAACACCAAGTACAAAAACTTTAGATTTTTAAAATAATTTAAAACTCTTTATTATAAAATATCCTTTAAGTCATTTAAGTTAAAACTATTTTAATACTTATTCAGAAATATATACTTTAAGAAGATTTAAAATAAAGACGCTTTATAAATATAAAACTAACTTTTCTCTTTGTTTAAAACAAAATACAAAGTCACCCTTAAATAATTACTACTATAATAAATTTGAAAAAAATACTTACTTCGAAATTTTGAACATTTAAAATAATAAATTTTCTAAAACATATCTTTAGAACAACTTTAAAACTTTTACTTATACTTAAAAAATTTCTTTGAAAACGTACTTGGCTATCCAAGGAAAAATACAACTCTTTCACATCCTTTGAAAATAAATCATTATTTATTTTTAAACAAATTTACTCATTCTTTAATAAATTCCTACCCTGAAATTTATACTTCCAAATATCCACTGATATCCGTTTCACTTTATAAACCCAGTTTATAAATTTCATAGTCACATTCTCCTTTAAATTTCCAATTTCAAACACTTAAATTGATTTTCAAATTACTCCATTTTGAAATAATTTCCTTTACTTACTCATTTATTTCAATACCCATTAACTTCATATTTTTAATTCTTACATATGATTTAAAATCTTTTAACTGAAAATACCAATTTCATATTTCCCAAATTCCTACTTTATCCTTTCAAATGAATTTAAACCTTGAATTTTAGAGTAAATTCTTTATTCCTTTAAATAATATCACTTAAGTTTTAAAATTCATTATTTCTCTGTTTATTCAAAATCCCCTTTCCATACTCGGAATTATTTATTAGAATTTTATAATCACTTTTATTCTTATCCAATTCATTCTTAAATTTTTTCAAATTCTCTATAATTGTTTTACTTAAAAATTCACTCTTTTATTTTCTTTTCAAAAATCCATTTCTATATATTTTGATAACTCAGTGTACCGAAATATATTCAAGCAAACCATAGCATTCAATATTCCAATTATCAATATAATTCATTACAGAATATCAAATATTCATAATATAGAATATTGAACAATCCAAATAATTTTGAGGAACCCAGTTGGATCCCTCCAACCTGTTTCCCTGCATCCACAGATGTTAGCACAACATAAAATACCAATTCCACTTCGAGGTGGAATACCGAGGTATATAGGTTTTAAATATAATATCATCCCCTATTATGCGGCGCATAGGGTCTCATCCGCTATATAATGCGGGAAATGAATCACTCCAATATATACTATATACTACTATATAACACATCAAATCAATTCAATCATTCAACCAATTATTTAAATTTAACTATTTAAATTTAAATTAAAACCAGATGAGTGAGATTAACTCACCTTTGCTTTTATGTTGCAACGCACTTCCAATCCGGCTTGTTTCTACGATTTTGACCTTGTATAAACATTATATAATTTATTAATATTTGAGATAATCTACAATGATTTACCATTTAATAAATCAAATTGACCAACAATTTAATTTAAACTAAACATTTGGTTTTAAACTAATAAATTGATTTTAACTAAATTCCATTAATAAATTATCTTAGTAATTAAAATAACCAAATAATTTAATTTAACACTTATTCACCAACTCCATAAATTTTAAAGCAACATGCAAATTGAAAATTTATTTTGAAATCTTATATATATAAGGAAAAAATCTATATAAGCTTTAAATATTTAAAATTCTATTTCTCCTAAATCTTATTTGTAAAGAATAACCCCTGACTAATAAAAGCTTCTGTGTTTAAGTTCACTTTTTTTATTAATCAAAAACTAAAATTCAAAAATCAAATAACCTGTCTTACCCAGAAAGCATGCCATACTGACTTCGACCATGTGCAACTCACCCTTGAAGCCGTCACCATCACAAACAAAAACCCACACTGGTTTCTCTCATCGATCGCCGCACCAATCCTTGCCTTGTCCCCCACGTCTAGGTCAGTAACTTTGCACAAACGGCCCTTAAAGAAACCAATCGCGGTCGCCCAAATCTCGAAATCGACCCCTTCCGTGGCGTTTTCAAAGCCCTCGAACGCGGAACCCTGCCCAACAATTTTGAATACATGTTGCGATCACTCCCAGACGAGCGCATCGACGACTATGATTCTCTCTAATAGACCGCGTGCCCTAGCGACGCGTTGCTTCTATTTTATTTTTTCGAATCGAACCTTCGGTCATTAATTTTGCTGAGGGAGACGGTGGAATTAGGTATTGATTTTGGGATTCCTTTTGTTATATTTTATTTTGTTTTTTTTTCGATACTAGGATTTAGAAACTAAGGAGGTCGGGGATATTAAATAAACTTTTCAACCGATTGGATGAATGAAAAGAAACGTTGCATGTCGGCTGAGGCTGGTGCATAGTGATTTGAAATATTGAAAAAGTTTCGATGTGATAAGTTTTGACCAGTCAAAAATTATATGTATATATAAATATAAATCTTTAAACGTCTCAAAATCGTAACTCAAAATCTCGATCTTCTATAGAGACGTGCCGCTTGGCGTTCATAATGTTATACCCCTATTTCGAACGTACTGGAAAAGGTTTCGAGTCCTAATTCGATCGTATGGAGAAGGTAGCTTTTTGGACCCGGTTTTAATATTAAATTTTCGATATAAATTTCAGCGCGTTTACTTACCGTATGCTCACACAACAACTCCAAATGCTATGAAAATTGAAATCCAATAATAATACAATATTACGGATCTACTGGAACGAGTTTCATCGAAATCCGAGACTGTGCCTTGGAAGGCTATTTAAATATCAAATTTAAACGATATATTTTTAAAACTGAACGAATCACTTCAAATTTCGATTTAAAAGCTTTTATTATCATCAGAACTATCAATATAAATTTTACAAGCCTTTAAATTATTTTTAGGCTTAAAACTCCAGATTCAACATTTAACCCAAATTCAAATTATTTAATTCAATAATTTAACTATCAAATAAATAGTGATATTTGAATTCAAGTTAAAAATTAACTTTTAAATATTTAAAATCAATTAAATATTCCGATTTCAAACATCCAAAAATTCTGGGTCGTCACATTCCTCCCCCTTAAAAGAATTTCGTCCCCGAAATTACTAGTTAGGAAGAATGGTCCAATACCCTTTTACTCTTTCCCTAAAACCAACAAGTCAACATCCTACCAACTATCTTTTCATAAAAGACCCATTATCATTCTTACTCCCATAGTTTTCAAACAATACTATTTGCTCAATCATTCAAATTTCAATTTAAAGCCAAATTTTGAATTATCAAAATTTTCTCAAAAACTTTGTAACTCCCTAAATTCCCGAAAAATATCGCCAGCATCTCCTTTGAGAGGCTAGCTCGGTACAACCACAAAATGCCTCTACGGCCTCCAAATTCCAAAAGAAAACAAAACGCCAAGTGGCTAGATAAAAAACCCAATCAAATTTCATACAAAAATTTAAACACATTCCTTTTTTTCGAGCAATTCAAATTTATCTTTTGAAATCAAAAATCCCAATTTTCTCCTGCTTTTAAATACCTGTATATCCTACTTAGTAATAATATCCAATCACAACATTCAAAAACATTTTATTGACTTCCTTACAAAATTTCAATATCTATTCATTCAAGCCCGTACGATGTACATATATCATCCGTACACAATATCAAATTCGATCACTCGCTTGATCACAAAGTTTCACTTCCGAACTAGTATGGTCCACCCCACTTCCTAGTGCGGACTCAGATCTGGTTTCTTGATCAGAAACCGTCATTCTCCTTGCATAGTCATAACTATGATAGAGAATTTCCAGAAACAATCAAAATCCATATCCAGGGTTCGCCGTCAAAAATTGAGTGAAATATACTAACTCGGATCGATATAACTATCTCGAAATTCAATGCTCGAATATGGATCAAATTGCTATGCGAATAGATTATCAACTATATCAATTCTCTTTTTATTCACGTTTATTTTGATTTCTATTCACTTATCAATGCTTATCATTTCACATATTTTTATTAAATCCTCACTCAAATGCTTATTCAATATATTTTCCCGACACCCATATTACTTAAGAATTCTACCATTTCTTCTCAAGTTCAGTATAAGCATTTTATACGCTTCTTATATTTATTTGCACTTCACCACTTTACTTTATATCTACTTTTATTGAAATTGGTTTTCCCATTTCCATATGAATTCAATTTACCTTCAACTCTGAATATTTAATTTTATGTTCCATTTATAACTGATTCATATCATTATTTTAAATTAGTTTCATCCACTAATTTATTTCAATTTCCAATTTGAAATTATTTTGTCACTAACAAAAATTTTCTTAAAATTTTTTTCTAACTCCCAAAATTTTCGAATTTTTTTGGCAGTGTCTCCTTTGTACGGAGGAGCTTTTGCAATTTGACAAGAGATATAAATATATATGCATCGACCCACCTCGTCGGAAAAACAAAAAAAACAAACAATAGTTCATATTTTCTAACTTTTATTGCGTAGACGTACCTCTATTTAGTATTTTTAAGCAAGCGGCTTATTATTTAACAATTAGCGTGACCAAAATCCTACCAAACGACCTTCAAGTACCTGTACTTACTCAATTTAATTATGTAAGTGCCATATATAGGAAATTTATTTACATTTCACTCATTTTCAATAGCTAACACATGGATTTCATAAGCCATACCTACCAAACAGCACTTAAAAGTAATTAATAAGGTTTCAATCACCAATTCAATTGCTTTCACTTACTTTTCTTAACCTTGCATTCACTTTAAGTGATGGGCAACTCACTTACTTACCTTCAATTCATTTATAATTCCAAACAAACTCTTATTCTTGTCAATTGATTCAAAAATTCAATTATATTTGCTTCCATTAATTCATAGAATTTTATTATCGTTTACGTCAAACGACAATCATCTCTACGCAATTTCGTTGATATTCACTTAATGGAATATCCATTTTAGTTCTTTAACTACTTCTAATCGATTCCAACTCAATTTTCATTTAATTCATTTCCATTTTAACTTACATTGTATTTTATTTCTTATTTGCATAGGTTCCATTCGAACCCGTTTTATCTAGCTCGACACATTCCATGCTTGTATATTACTAACCATTTCCAAATTAATTCAACCTAAACTTTATTTAATGGACTTTCACGTTTACTCAAAGCCAAACTTCTATTAACTTTAAACTTAAGTTAATTTACTTTCTTCAAATTATCTCAACTTCACAACTTAAGCTCACTTCTATTTAATTTGATTCTCATCAAATTCAATTACCCTACTCTTTATCCATTTTAATTTTAATCCCATTCTTAGTTTGTTAAGATAATATTCAAGTTTATATTTAACTCATTTACACTTGAATTGGATTTATTTGCAACCCAAATCATTTCGATTTTAATCCAATTCCATTCCAGGAAATTTTCAAACTTTATAAATTTCTAAACCTGCTTATAATCCATAACATTTTTAGTTAAACCTCCAGAGTTTAAACCATTACTTAGACACTCGAAACATTTTAAACCAATTCCAGAGCCTTCAATAATCACCTAAGTATTTCAAAAATCATTTGAAATCAATTATATCCAAAATCCTTTGCATTTATAAAATCAACCCAATTTTTTGCGAACAATTTCAATTCAAAACAATTTGGTAGCAATTCCTCTCTTGGAAACTCGAAAATGAACATCGATGATGCTGCAGTCATCACTGAAGTTATATTCTAGCGACCGTAAGAGTTCAATGCTTTTATCTCTTTTAAAAACATTTTCAAATATTCTTAATTTCAAGCCTCACCAGATTCCAAATCCAATTCAAAATATTTCCAAATAATACTCCTATTATTCCTCCCCAAAATCTTTGAAAATCATTTTCAACCCAAAGGAATTAAACTTCCCCAAAATTTCAAGTTCTAAATTCTTTCAATTCATATTCAAATATTGTTCTGAAATATTATTTCAATTTATTCCTTAGCTTTAGTTATGATTTCAATTTCTTATTCAATTTCTACACAATAATGATAATAATTTAATATTATCATTCTCTAACAACCAAGCAACCATATATACCTATAATAATTTACGAAAAATTATTTCCTTTATATACAAAAATAGTTTGGGTAAAATTATTTCATTTATCCTATTTTAAAACAATACTGTGTCGATTTATCTTGTTTAAGAGTTTAGAAACCCCTATCGATGACATGGCATCCCACACATCGACCAGAATCACAATATAAAAACAATTTTATACTCACTAACAAATACGCGCTCATATCTATTAATACACTCAAGCTCATTCTAGAGTACTATGAACTCTATTAAATGAGTAATCCCCACCAGAGCAAAGGTTCTCGCTTAACCTTCAGCTCTGATACCACTATAACAGCCCGCAAACCCGTATGAATGGAAATATGAACCGTTAGGGTTAAAGAAGAAGAGGTAGAAGAAAAAAATAGAAAAACAACATCATAATCTAACAATCGCAGCGGAAATAAATATAATAGATAACAAATGATCTTTACATAAAAGAAAACTATATCCATTTTACACATACATCACCAGAATACATCATCAGAGTTCAACAACATCAACAACATACAACTGGACAGTCATATAAACTTGTCCTCAAAACTAAATACACAGCGGAATAATAATCAAGTATGGAAGTACGTATCGCCATCCTACTCATCTCCTGAGCCTCACAGCATCATATCCTGTATTCTATAATACTCGGTCTGACCTGTGTATTATAGTTAAATAACACCCAAGTCAGTCTGGAATACCAACGTGAGAAAACCACACTCAAATTGATTATTAAAGTTCCAAAAATCCTTTGAAAATCAAAAGCATCGCGTAAGACCAAGCCACAAATAAACAAGTCGGGTTTTTACCTTACGATAGCTAAAACAGTTATTATAAAATCCTCTGATATTATAATAGTGTCTATATACAATGAGACGACCCGACTTTCTCACCACAGAAAATCGCATCATCTTGAAGAAAGAAAGGGATAGAAAAGAGAAAAGAAAGAGAAGAAAGAAGAAACAACATCAGAATCTCAACAGTGGAACGAATAAATTATATTAATAACATAAATATTACGTAGTTTACAACCATTACCAGAGTTACACGGATTACACATCACATACTAGACAGTCATAAACACCTGTCTAGTTATACAACTCAACAAAATACAAGGAACTACTCAAAGAAACCAACACAGTGGAACACTATCTATCACTATAACGCATAAGCCTCCTGCTCCATTGCTCCTCCAGAATTCGTCAAAGCTAACCTGAATCCCTTGGCTACTCGTAAAAATTTGAGTACCCAAGAGTTTAAGAATACAGAAGATAAACTCCGGGTCAGACATGGGTCTGGTGTGTGTAACAGGTTAAGTTTGCTTAATTTTCAAAAACCTTTTGAAAAGAAAGGTATCACGTAAGACTTCCCACACATAAACATGGAAAAGTTTTTACCTTACGCTAACCAAAACATTTGATAGAAAATCCAATGATATTATAATAGGTCTAGGGTTTTCAAGTAAATATGAAATAGCCGAAATTGTTACATCTATTAAATTCCAGCTACTAGCCACAAAAGTGGGTAATACAATCAAAACCGAGGGCACTTATTGGATTTTGGATTCCATACAATGGCAGGGCTACCGGGGTACCGTCCGTCACAGTACGTGGCCTAGATCAACGTATCGAGGATCGCTCCCAATCCCCTGCAATACAAGACCGGAACCATCCCTTTCTGGACAGTCCCAAACAAGACAACCCCGACAGTTGAAGCTCACAACTGTCCACACAGCCGAAATAAAAGGGACCTCTAGACAGGAGAAAATCTCATCCTACTTGGGCATGACCCACTTAGCCTTGCTGCACCCCCCCTGTTTTAGCCATTCCCAGTTGATGAGGTTTGAGGCTACGATTACCTTTATAGAACACATCACTTAGAATGCTCATCGTCTACCTGACGATGTTCTGGAGGCATTCTATCCATACAAGTTCGTTCTGGGTTCGAACGAAACCGAAGGCATTATCTTATTACACTCATTTTGGAATCACCCTCAGAGTTAACGACGATAACCGTTGCACTCTGAATCTTCATCTTCACTTGAGATTCACGACCTATCGTTAATTTGGATCGATGTGGTTTTTGGATATCCAAATATGGAAACCCGATCCCGGTCTCATCGAAATCCAAAACGTGTCTTTTAAGGCCAAGTTTTTTTTAAAGTTTAAAACAATTCAATCCAGTATCTATATACACATAGATAGATAACTCACAAATCACCATAGATAATAAACATTATCATAATAAACAAATGATCCACATTATCATTATAAACAGATAATCCATACTATCATCAAAATAGATAATCCTTATTATCATCACAATGCAACCAAAGCATTCATATCACACAACATCACTTATCTCATTTCTGAGATCACAACCATTCAAGGCAACGAATATCATCCATTCATACATAAGCAAAGATTTACTTAATCACATCATCTATAATTAATTTAAAATGAACTAAATTAATTACCTCCATCTCGAATTAATTTAAAGTGAATTAAATTAATTACTTCATCATTTTAAATCTTGCTTATCTAATCATTAGTTAATTACAAGTCAATTATTTAAGCATTCAAATTAATCACCTTAATTAATCACCCTTGATTACATGCAAGTAATTATCCTTTAATTAATTTCACAAATTAATTATCCTTAACCAAAAATAGTAATTAACCTTTAATTACTTCAATTAAATAATTAACTATAATTAATTACATTAATCCTTAATTAATTACATTAATTAATTACTCTAAATCACTTATCATTGATTAATTATTCTTAATTAATCAACCTTAATTACATCATTAATTATATTAATTAATGATCCTTAATTACATTTTAATTAACTACTTTGTTTAAATTAATTACATTAAGTAATTAATCTAAATTAAACCATAATTATTAATCCCTCATTGATTAATCACTTACAGTAATTAACTAACCTTAATTAATAAATTAGTTATCCTTAATTAATCCCTTGATTAATTACAGAGTAATTATACTCAAATTACTTTCATTCTTAAAACATCTTCCATTAATTACATCCAGTAATTACCCTTAATTACTTCACCAAGTAATTACAATTCATTAATTACATTAAGTAATTATCATCAATCATCCAGTATTTAAAATTAATTAAACTTAATTAATCAATTTAAACAATTACATTAAACTAAATAAATTATATTAAGTAATTAATTTCTTAATTACTTCCATTAAGTAATTATACTCAAACAATTCACAAATGATTATTATTAAATTAATTAATCTAATTAATTATTAAAAATTAACCACATTAATTAATTATTAAATAATTCTAGCTAATGACCTTCATTAACCATTCTTTAATTACTTTCATTAAGTAATTAACTTAGGTCAACCATTATTAAGTACAATTAATTTATCTTTAATTATCCATTAATTAATCCCTAATTATTTAATTAATTAAGTGTTAACTGTAACTTAATTAATCCTTAATTATTTGATTAATTGACCTTGATTATAACTTAATTGCTTAATTAACAAATATTTAATCATTAATTAATAATCTAATTAATGATCTTTAATTACAAATAGATTAATCCTTAATCAATTATTTATTAATCCCTAATCAATCAATTAATTAAATTAACTAATTATTCCATAATTACCTTATTAATTTAATTAATTTCAAAAAATTAAATCTTAATTAAATTTTAAGACAAAAACATTTCTTAATATGATTAAATTGTTATTAACAAATTTATTTGAAAACAAATTTACTTTTGAACTTACTTTAAAATTTCATTTCAAATATAAGATTTAAAATGAATATAATTTAACTTAAACAATGTTTAAACAATTTAAACCTTTTTAAATTACATGGCAAACAAATGCTTGTCTTATAAAAGAAATTCATAAGAGTTTAAACTAAATTCATTTTTAAATTCAATAATTTAAATTTACACTTTACATACAAAGTTGTTTAAATCTTTCAAATTTAAAAACTTCTTTTATTTCAAACTGAAGTACAAATTTAAATCTTTGATTTCCAGTTTTAACTTAACTTTGAACTTGCTCATATTTTAAAAACTTCAGTTTTTATAAATTTAAAACTACTTAACCATTTTTAAAGTAGTTAACAATTCAAGTTTAAACTTAATTTTTTATTTAAAACTGATTTTAAATTTAAACTTGAATTTAAAACTAGGTTTAAACTTTTCTTTACATTTATAAACTTCGGTTTTTTAAAAATTTTAAACAACAGTACATGTTTTGTTAAAACCTGTAACATTCTTTAAACCCGAGACAACCCCAATTTGCTTCGAGTTCAATGCTCAATCTCCCCGACCAAACCACCCTACTGCTTCGAGCAACTCACAAATCTACTCGAGCACAAAACTAACACCTCAACAAACTTCATCAGAAAACAGGCTCTGTGCACATGCACGTTGCCCCCAGTCACCTCCGATCATCAGTGATGATCGTTCCACATCCAGAATCACTCCATCACCCTAACTCGATCATCAGATATCCTCCAACCCAACTCAATTTGAATTTGAATTTCAATCTAAACCTGGAACCCAACATCAGAGTCAATGCTTCAACCTGGAAGTTTGCCTCGCCAGCACAATCCCGACCATCAGAGATGTTGACACTCCGACCAAACCTTCTTCTACTTCCAAACATCCATCACCTAAAAGCTAGTTGAACTCGATCAACTCGATGAACCGCGGTGATCGCTTCATCATTCCTAGTTAAAAACTAGGGTACCAGAAAATTTCTCACTACTGCAACCTGTTCACCGAAATTCAACATCATCCTATATTTTTCCTAGCATCTCTGATCACCCCTCCTTCATCAGAAAGAAATCCATCCTCTCCAGATACATAGATTACCAGAAAATCCCAAAAGATCAATTTCAGTTCAAACAAGAACTGTACATTCATTCTATTTCTAAAAATCCAGATTTTAATGTTAAAAATCATGATCTAGTTACTATTTTCGATTTATAATACTGAATTAAGAAATTTCACAGTTTGAATTTTTGATTTATATCAACATACACTGGTGTTTCAAATATTTCCAGAGGCAACATGCCTTATTTTGTCTAATTTAAAATTTTAAACATTAGACTGGATTAAATCAAACTACATTTGTTTGATAATCACATCCTCTCAAGGACTAGATCATGTGGTAATGATTTAAATAAAAAATTTAAGCCTGAGAAAAAAAAAACAAAGCAGAACAGAACAATTACAATCGGCATGCACACAATATAAATATTCTCATCAGATACTTATCTATATACACATGCAATATACTTATTTATATTCAACCATACTAACATGCAACCAACTATATTTTAATTTTTTAAAAAGTTACTCACTGATTTTTTGTTTTGTTTGAAGATGCAGACCAGAGCTTCCTAGATTTTTGAAAAAGCTTTGAATTTGCTGAAGACTAAATGTCTTTGCTTCTGATTTTTGAAGACAGTCTTTGATACTTTAAATTTTAAATTGCTTTTTGTTTGATTTAAAAACTGCTTGCATGCTTCCAGATTGTAGAAAAAAATGAATGATGCAGGCTTGGTTTGAACATGTGCAAATTTGCATGCAACGTCAATTTCCAGATTTTATAAAAATGCAGATTTGCTTTTTGTTTGAATATGGCAGGCTACATATTTGATATGAGGAGTTTGTAACAGATTTTTGTTTTGAAGATGTTTACTGGAAATTTGGATTTGATCTGAATAGTTTGTAAACTGATTTTGTTTTGAACTGGATTTCTGGATTTTTGATTGAAGAGTTGTTTGCAGGGTTTTGATCATTGATATAAGGAGTTTAAATTTGGGTTTGTATGAGAACAAGTTTTATATTTACAGGAATTTTGAGAAATGAACAAGTTGAAGTTTCTTTGATTAGGAATTGAGAAAAAGAAACAAGAGTGAAGGATGTTTACTTATATAGGCTAATTTATGAATTTATTAAATTTTAGAAAATGAAAACACAATGTGACATTTGTCTTCCATCCTATTAAATTTCTTAACACTTGTTAGAAAATATGTTTATAAATTAACACATGTATATTATATATATTTTTTAAAAATTAATTTACAAAGCTTTTATAATAAATTTCCTAATTAATTTATACATTTCTAATTTAATAAATGTTTTAGTAAATTTATAAAAATAAATACTTTTTAAAAGAAAATTAAAATAAATCCAATCATGTTTTTTTAAATAAAATCATACCTAGTGTATTAAATTCATTTATAGATATAAATATAAAACTTTATTCATATATTTCGTATTTAAACTACTTCAAAAATAATTATTCTTTAAACTCAAATTTAATCCAAATATTAAATTCAAATTCAAATTTTAAAATCTAAATTTAAAATCAAGTTATATATATAAATTAAATTTGAAATAACAAATGCTATTTTTACTCAAAATCTATTTGTAAAAACAATACACTATTAATATTATTTTTAGATTTGACTCATTATTAAACTAAAATAATTATAAAAGAAATTATTTCTTTATTAATAAATTACTTATTTTATTAAGCTATATTATAAAAAGAAAACAAAACAAACCTTTTTGTTAATTAATTTAAATTTAAAACTTAAGCCAAAATCATTTTAAACATTTAAACATCTATCTTAATCAATTTAAAATCATATACTTATTTATTAAATAGCTTTGAAAAACTTAATATTAAATTAAATCAAATTTCCAAATTAATATATATATTAGAATTTGAAATCAAGATTCATTTATTAAATTTAAACCAAAATTATTTATTTAATAACTTTGAAAAACTTTATATTAAATAAAAACAAATTTTCAAATTAAAAATATTAGAATTAGAAAATATGCTTTATTTATTAAATTTAAAACAAAGCTAATCCATTTACACTGTAAACCATATATTTATATTATAAATAGAAACCAATTTATTAGCTTTAAAAAACAAAATCTACCAATTAAATATTTATTAAAAAAAATTATTAAATCAATTTGAATTATTATTAACAAAATTATCGATATCAATTTAACTTTTAATACAGATTATTAAATTGATATTGTCAAAAATTCCGGGATATTACATACAAATACTTATTCAAATAGCCAAAATTGTTACATTTATTAAATTACAGCTAATAGGTATACGAACAAAACCGTGAAGGCACGTAGGGAGAATGGATTTCCAACTAATGACTAGGCACTAGGGTACCACCTGTCGTAGTACGTGGCCTAGATCACTGTACCATGGATTACTCGCAATCCCCTGCAACACAAGACCGGGACTACCCATTACTGGATAATCCCGAGTAAGATCACCCCACGGTTGGGATCAACAACCGCGCCACTAAGCCGAATAACAAGGGACATCTAGACAGGGATGACCTCACCCTAATGGGCACTACCCACTTAGCCTTGCTGCATAACCCCTGATTTTCAGTCATTCCCGGCTGATGAGGCTCGAGGCTAAGCGTTACCTTTTTAGAATATATCACTTACAATGCTCATTGTCCACCTAACGATGTTCTGAAAGCATTCATCCATACAAGCCCGTTTCGTGTTCGAACAGAACCAAAGGCACTACTCCTACTACATCCATTTTGGAATCACCTCAGGATTAGTAGCGACTAGCCTTTGCACTTCACTACTCCATCTTCTTATCCAAACTCTTGTTTTCCACACGAAAACGTTCAAACTGGATCAAGGTGGTTTTCAGAAAATAAATCTCGATCCCGGTCTCTTCGAAACGATCAACGCATTGGCTAATATTGATAGTCGGTTATTTAACTATCAATTAACATTCACAAACAACCATCCAATATAAATAAATTCACCAAATTATTTATTAATCTCAAAATATCTTCACAAGATATATTTCCACTTAAAACATTTTTCCAACCATACTCTTCTCATGGAATAAATTCTCAAATATTTATTTCCACTGAAAACACCAAGTACCAAAACTTTAGATTTTTAAAATAATTTAAAACTCTTTATTATAAAATATCCTTTAAGTCATTTAAGTTAAAATCATTTTAATACTTATTCAAAAATATATACTTTAAGAATATTTAAAATAAAGCCGCTTTATAAAATATAAAACTAACTTTTCTCTTTGTTTAAAACAAAATACAAAGTCACCTTTAAATAATTACTACTATAATAAATTTGAAAAAAAAAATTTACTTCGAAATTTTGAACATTTAAAATAATAAATTTTCTAAAACATACCTTTAAAACAACTTTAAAACTTTTACTTATACTTAAAAAATTTCTTTGAAAACGTACTTGGCTATCCAGGAAAATACACATCTCTTTCACATCCTTTAAAAATAAATCACTATTTATTTTTAAACAAATTTGCCCATTCCTTTAATAAATTCTCATCGTGAAATTTATACTTCCAAATGTCCGCTGATATCCGTTTCACTTTATAAACCCAATTTATAAATTTCATAGTCACATTCTTCTTTAAATTTCCAATTTCAAACACTTAAATCAATTTTCAAATTGATTTCCAAATTACTCTATTTTCAAAAAAATTCCTTTGCTTACTCATTTATTTCAAAATCCATTAACTTCAGATTTTTATTTCTTAATTATGATTTAAAATCTTTTAACTGAAAATACCAATTTCATATTTCCCAAATTCCTACTTTATCCTTTCAAATAAATTTAAACCTTGAATTTTAGAGTAAATTCTTTATTCCTTTGAATAATATCACTTAAGTTTTAAAATTCATTATTTCTCTGTCTATTCAAAATCCCCTTTCCATACTCAGAATTATTTATTAGAATTTTAAAATCACTTTTATTCTTATCCAGTTTATTCTTAAATTTATTAAAATTATCTATAATTATTTTACTTAAAAATTCACTCTTTTATTTTCTTTTCAAAAATCCAATTCTATATATTTTGATAACTCAGTGTACCGAATATATATATTCATGCAAACCATAGCATTCAATATTCCAATTATCAATATAATTCATCATAGAATATCAAATATTCATAACACGGAATATTGAACAATCCAAATAATTTTGAGGAATCCAGTTGGATCCCTCCAACTTGTTTCCCTGCATCCACAGATGTTAGCACAACATAAAATATCAATTCCACTTCGAGGTGGAATATCGTGGTATATGGGTTTTAAATATAATATCATCCGCTATTATGCGGCGCATAGGGTCTCATCCGCTATATAATGCGGTAAATCAATCACTCCAATATATACTATATACTACTACATAACACATCAAATCGATTCAATCATTCAACCAATTATTTAAATTTAACTATTTAAATTTAAGTTAAAACCACATAAGTGAGATTAACCACCTTTGCTTTTATGTTGCAACCGACTTCCAATCCGGCTTGTTTCTACGATTTTGACCTTGTACAAACATTATATAATTTATTAATATTTGAGATAATCTACAACGATTTACCATTTAATAAATCAAATTGACAAACAATTTAATTTAAACTAAACATTTGGTTTTAAACTAATAAATTGATTTTAACTAAATTCCATTAATAAATTATCTTAGTAATTAAAATAACCAAATAATTTAGTTTAACACTTATTCAGCAACTCCATAAATTTTAAAACAACATGCAAATTAAAAATTTATTTTGAAATCTTATATATATATATAAGGAAAAAATATATAAGCTTTAAATATTTAAATTCCTATTTCTCCTAAATCTTATTTGTAAATAATAACCCCTGACTAATAAAAGCTTCTGTGTTTAACTTTACTTTTTTTATTAATCAAAAACTAAAATTCAGAAATCAAATCATCTGTCTTACCCAGAAATCAGGCCATACTGACTTCGACCATGCTCAGCTCACCCTCGAAGCCGCCATCATCACAAATAAAAACCCACATCGGCCTTCTTCCATCGATCGCCGCACCAATCCTTGCCTTATCCCCCACGAAGAGGTCAGTACCTTTACCACAAACAGCCCTTAAAGAAACCAATCCCAGTCGCCCAAATCTCGAAATCGACCCATGTCGTGGCCTTCTCACAGCCCTCGAACGCGGAACCCTACCCAACAATTTCGAATACATGTTGCGACCACTCCCAGACGAGCGCATCGACGACTATGATTCTCTCTAATAGACCGTGTGCCCTAGCGACGCGTTGCTTCTATTTTATTTTTATTTTTTTCGAATCGATCCTTCGGCCATTAATTTTGCTAAGGGAGACAGTGGAATTAAGTGTTGATTTTGGGTTTCCTTTTGTTATATTTTATTTTGTTTTTTTCTGATACTAGGCTTTAGAAACTAAGGAGGTCGGGGATATTAAATAAACTTTTAAACCGATTGAATGAAAGAAAAGAAACGTTGCGTGTCGGTTGACGCTAGTACATAGTGATTTGAAATACTGAAAAAGTTCCGATGTGATAAGTTTTGACCAGTCAAAAATTATATATATATATATACATACAAATTTAAATCTTTAAAAGTCTCGAAATCATAACTCAAAATCTCGATCTCCTATCAAGGCGTGCTGCTCAGCGTTCATAATGTTATACCCCTATTCCAAACGTACTGAAAAAGGTTTCGAGTCATGATTCGATCGTATGGACAAGATAGCTTTTTGGACCCAGTTTTAATATTAAATTTCTGATATAAATTTCAGTGCGTTTACTTACCGTGTGCTCACACAACAACTCTAAATGCTATGAAAATTGAAATCCGATAACAATACAATATTACGGATCCAATGGAAATGGTTTCGTCGAAATCCAAGACTATGCCTCAGAAGGCTATTTAAATATCAAATTTAAACGATATATTTTTAAAACCGAACGAATCACTTTCAATTTCAATTTAAAAGCTTTTATTATCATCAGAACTATCAATATAAATTTTACAAGCCTTCAAATTATTTTAAGAGGCTTAAAACTCCAGATTCAACATTTTACCCAACTTCAAATTATTTAATTCAATAATTTAATTATCAAATAAATAGTGATATTTGAATTCAAGTTAAAAATTAACTTTTAAATATTTAAAATAAATTAAATATTCCGATGTCAAACATCCAAAAATTCCAGGTCGTCACAATTAGCCGAAAGCGAAGTTTTCGAAGTATCACTTCTGGAAGAAAGTGGTGAATTTTCTTGGTCATGTAGTCTCAGAGGAAGGGTTGTCAGTGGATCTGACTAAGATAGAGGCAGTGAATGGTCGGAAGAGGTCTGAGATAGTAACTGAGATAAAGAGTTTCCTTCGGTTGGTTGGTTGTTATCGGAGATTCATTAAGGATATTTTGCGGATAGCGACACTGATGACCAAGCTAACGAGGAAGGATGAAAAGTTTGTATGGACTGGTAAGTGTGAGGAAGTATTCTAGAGATTGGAGCACTTATTGACCTATGCATCTATGTTGGTCGTTCCAGAGGGGAATCAGGACTTTGTAGTTTATACCGATGCTTGTGGAACAGGATTAGGAGCTGTGCTGATGCAGAAAGGTAAAGTGATTGTCTATGCTTCTAAACAGCTTAGACCGCATGAGATCAGGTATCCAACACATGATTTGGAATTTTCTACAATGATTTTTCCTTTGAAGGTGTGGAGACATTACCTTTTGGGAGAAAGATTTGAGCTATATATAGATCATAAGTTGTTGAAGTATTTGTTCTCTCAGAAGGAGCTGAACATGAGACAGCAAAGATGGTTAGAGTTCATAGCCCTTTATGATTTTGGGATTAATTACACACCAGGGAAAGGAAAAAAAGTTGCAGATGCACTTAGAAGGAAGCATCAGAATGCAATGTTGGCAATGATGGCTGAGTGAAAAGATTCGGAAGCCTTAGCTGATTACAGAGTGCAGTGGAGATACGAGGCTGGGTCTAGTGGAAATACAGTTGTATGGACTTGTTTAGAAGTCCGACCAGTGTTGATCGAGTGAATTATTTCTAAGCAGATGGAAGATCCAGTGTTAGCTGAATGGATCAGGAAGACAAAGAAAGAAACCAAGAGCGACGACGTGAAAATTTCAGCCTTGACCAGAATGTGTGATTGAGAAAGAAAGGAAGATTATGTGTTCCGATTGTAGGAAATATAAAGAAAGAAGTCTTGGACGAATGCCATCATTCAAAGTTCACTATACATCCTGGAGTTACCAAGATGTATCAGGATATTAAGAGGAGTTTCTTCTGGAAAGGAATGAAGTAGGATATTGGTTAGTGTGTAAGGCAGTGCTTGAGTTTCCAGCAGGCAAAGACTGAACACCAGAAACCAAGTGGTTTTCTTCAACCGTTAGATATTTCTGTATGAAAGTGAGATTCTATTTCTATGGACTTCATTGATGGGTTTCCAAGGTTGAACAGGGGAAATGAAAGTATATAGGTCATAGTTGACAGATTGACCAAGAGTTCTCATTTCATTCCAGTTATGTCAACTAGGATGGCACCTATTTTAGTAAAGTTGTTCATGAAGAATGTGGTTAGACTGCATGGAGTTCCTAGCAGTACAATACAATTACTGATAGAGATTCCTTGTTCACTAGCAAGTTTTGGAAGAGTGTGCAGGAAGTTTTGGGAACCAAGTTTAAGATGAGTACCGTTTACCATTCGTAGACAAATGGGAAAACAGAAAGGGTTAACAAGATCTTGGAAGTATTGTTAAGAGCTTGTGTTTTGGATTTCGGGGGATCATGGGAAGACCATCTGCATCTAGCCAAGTTTTTGTATAATAGTAGTTATCAGACTAGTATGGGGATGGCATCGTTTGAAGCTTTGTATGGGAGGCCATTCAAATTTCCCGTATGTTGATTGGAGACCGGGGATAGATTGATTCTTGGTCCAGATCTGGTTAGAGAGGCTGTAGAAAAGATTGAGATCATTTGGGCTAGAATGAAGGAGGCTCGGTCTAAGCGAAAAGGTTATGCAGATAAGAGATAGAAGATTTAGAGTTCTCAGTTGGTGATAAGGTTTTCATCAAAGTATCACCAATGAAGGGTGTGCTTAGATTTGGGAAATCGGGGAAGTTATCTCCAAGGTGTGTTGGACCTTTTCCTATTCTTGAGAGGATTGAAAAACTCGCATATAGACTTGATGATCCGTTTGGCAGGTATTCACGATGTTTTTCATATTTCTCATCTCAGAAAGTGTTTTAGAAACCAAGAGACCGCAATTGCACCGACAGTGCAAGATGATTTAGTGGTAGAACCGGACTTGACCATGGTGAGGAAGCCAGTTCTCATTGTTGTGAGAGATGAGAGGAGGCTTAGAACTAAGACTGTCGGATTAGTCAAAGTCCAATGGAGTGACGATGACAGAGGCTGTGCCAGGGTGGTTGAGAGCAGGATTAGTGATACTTACCCTGACTCGTTTGATGGTAAGTTTTACCCTCTTGTTTGATTTTTGTGAGCCTTATCGTAATTTCAAGGATGAAATTCTTTAAGGAAGGGAGTTTGTAACACCTTAGAATTTGGTAACATTATTTAGGAGATTTAGTTAGATAAAATAAATAAAATAATGCGTTGATTTTGGGATTGAGATTTGATTTCGTTTAAGGTAGCCGTGCCTTTTAAGAGAAAAGAAATTAAAGAAGGGTTTAAAATGAATTAGAGGAGAGGTAATATGGGAAAGATGCCATTCTTATATTTACTTCCCATAGCCATATGTATTATGTACATATTCATTTCATTTCTAAATTTTCAAAATCAAGGCCGGCCACCATTAACAAGGAAAGGAGAAGAGGAAATTAAAGAAAAGCTAAAGGAAAAGAAAATTCAAATCAAACTCATTCTAATCTCAAGCTCCTTAATCTCTAAAGCAAAGGTGAATAATGTTTACATCTCTAAATTTTTATAGATTCGGTTTTAAGGTTAAATCAGAATAATTTTGCAAAAAATTGCCATGTTTTTGAATGATAAAATGATTATATATACATGTTGATGATTCATTAATATTCATATAGATTTTATGACATGTCTTAAGATGAAAACCCCATTAATGACATCCGTTAGCCTTGCGAATTTTTATGATGATCTAAAAAGATATTTTAGAGACGGGTTTCAATTTTCAGATTTTTCTGAATTTTTGTGGAACTATTATGAATTTTCCAAGGAAGAAAATGATAATTTGGATTACAAAATTATTTACAGGAAATATAATTATTATTTGGGGCTAAAAATTTTGTATGTTGTAAAACATATACTAAATGATTTTATGGAATTTTTATAGATTTTCTAAGGTGATTTAGTAGTTATATAAAATTATTTATGGTATGCGCCTTAAATGTTTTTTATAATTACAGAGGAGAAGGGGATTTTTATAAATGTGTTTAATGCTAGATATAGAAAGTCAGTAGCACTTTTGAATATAAAAATCTGGCAGCCAATCAGATTTAGACAAATAAGGCAGGTTATGTACAAAAGAACTATTTTAAAAGCACACATAAATAGGCATTTTACTATTTCAACTCTTTTGGCAAGAAATTTCGCTTCTAATCCAGACCTTCCCACAAAGTCGAGAGGTATCAAACCTTTTGACTAGGTTAATAACCAATGCACATGGTATCAGGTAACTGGTATGTAGTGAATTGGAAAAGGTTGAAAGGTTTGGGGTCGAAAGGTAAGATCTTCCGAAAGAGATGAAGTTTTGTTTTGATTTTAAGGAAAACACGCCTGCTAGCTTTCGACAAAGAGCTTTCGACAATGTCAAATGGTGTAAAAGAAAATGTTTAGATGGGGTTGCTTTCTTGTTTTAAATTGAAACCTTTCGATAAACACAAAAGGTAAACCTTCTGACAAGGTCGGAAGTATAGTTGCCGCTTCGACCTTTCGAATCAATTGCTTTCGAAGGGAATCTTTTATTTTCTAAAATATATCACCTCTCCATTGCTTTCGAAGGGTTGGTTCCAACACCAATACTTCATTGTTTTCAAATGATTTCGAAAGGTTTTGTTAAATGTTTCAAAGCAGTTGCTTTCAACTCCAATGTTTTTCCAATCCTTTTGCTTTACTTGAAGGCATAATCCAAATGTTTTAAAGGATTCAAAGTGGTCAACTTTAAATGGTTTCGAAAGGTTTCCACTTGTTTTAAATTGATCCTAATATTTTCAAAAGGTTTTAAGTTTCAATGCTTTCGAAAGGTTTTATCAATGATGGCTCCTCAGTCTTTCGACAAAGTCGAAAGCAGACCTTTCGGTAAGGTTGAAAAGAAACCTTCCGAAAAGGTCGAAAGATTAGACCTTTCAACAAGGTCGAAGTGTATGGTTTAGGAATGTTTTCGAAAGGCTAAGGTTTGAGGGATTTTAAATCCGAATGTCATATGTTTTAAAGCTTATAGAAGGAAGGCTTTTTATTGGTTTTGAAGGAGTTACCTTCAATGATTTCGAAAGGTTTTATTAAAAGTTTCAAAGGGATTACATTCAATGCTTTCGAAGGATTTTTTTAATGGTTTTGAAGGGGTTATATTTGATATTTTTGAAAGGTTGTTTAAAGGTTTTAAACAAAGGTTTCGAATATAATGACTAGGCAGAAAGCCTACGAATTTTAATTTATAAAGGACTTTAACTTATTTTAAAAGAATAGATAATCCTTATTGAAAATCATCAACATTTTTTTGAGTAAGGTATATATAACATGGAAAAAATAGCTTGAAGTAAAGCTAAAGATATATTTTCCCTATATATATGATTTGACGGACTAAATCAATTTAGAAAGGTTTTCCAGGAAATTTGAAGGGTAGTTAACCTAAAGAAAATTTGGGTAGTTACCCCATTTGAATTCGGACAGTTAGTCCATTTTGAAGGCAGTCAGCTCAGAGGACAGTTAGTCCAAATAAAGGAGTTAGCCCAGATATGAACAGTTAGTTCATTTATTAGCATAACAGTCCTTGCTACTTCTTAAGGACGGTTAGTCCACCCTTTTTATCTGTTTTATGGATAGATAGTCCATTATTTAGCATAAAGGATATTGCTATTTTGGCGTATTCAGTTTAACGACAGTTAGTCTAGTAAAGAGCGGTTAGCTTAGATTTCGGATCGACGTTTCACTTATTTTCTATTTTAGCATAATGGATATTGTTATATTATTATTATAATTAGTTGATTAACCAGCTTGGTTACAAGAAAGGATTTTCAAAATATATGTTTTGAAAAGAGATATTAATGAGGGAAAACTTGTTTCGCTAAGCGGCCTGGTTTCACTAAATATCAGTAAATATATATGTAACAGAAATTATTTATACAAGGCTTTATGTCTGACTCGAAGTTTTTGTTTCCACTTAAACTCTCGGGTGCTCAAAATTGATTTGAGTAGCTGGAGGTTTAGGTTTTCAGGTTTTAGTAGATTTTGGCGAATAAGCTTCCAAAGATGAGCAGGTGGCTGACGGATAGCTAAATTAGGAATTCTATTCTTTTTTTTGTTTCCGTTATGTATTAAGACAGTTATTTCTATATTGCTTTGACCATCCAAGGGGCATCTTCATATGTCACCCTTGGCATATTGTTGTAAATTTATATGTGATCATTGCTTGGAATTACGTTTGGGGATTTTTGTAACTTGGGTATGATTTATTTGAAATATAATCACTGTAAATTGATGTTTTTGGAAATCTGTGTTTTTGTTCGTATTCAAGTGCTTCTAATATTATGGATATTATTAGTATTACCGTAATTCGTCACCGAAAATTAATACTGTGAATGACTGCAGCATCCATAGCGTTTAGCTTTTAGCCTCCAGATATGGGATGCTACAGGTGTCAACCTTGATCGGTGATTATATGATTTACTATACTTTATTGTTCCACTATGAGTTATATTGATATTGCTCTGATATGCATTTATTTATTTACAGGATGCCAAACTAATGATCCATACTTTGGTTGACTTAGGTTTTCAATTTAGTGAAAATTCAGGCCTACTGGGTATAGGTTGTCACACTTGGCCAAGTTGTGTTTGATTTGGAGTTGGTTTGAAAATATTTATTCTTAAGAATATTGTGAAGAGAAAGGAGAGCTCAGCTTTGGATTTCTTTGTAAATTTGCAAAAGTGAATTCAAGAGGTATGTGTGTTTATATAGGCAATGAAGTGATGTCGCATACCCTTCCATTCACCCTCACTTCTGGCCAAGGAAGGCTCATCCCTCCATGTGCTCCCATGTGCAACTTAACATTTCTAAAGTTAAGAGAAAATATCTATTCCTATCCTAGCCAATTACTATATTACCTCCTTTCTAGAATCTTCTCAAAAGAGGCTTTATGCAAAATATTTTTATTTCATATTGATGATCACCTAAGTATTTTAGTGTACGTAGAAAAAGTTTGTACAACTTTTTACTAGAAATAAAGACGTTTACCGATAAAATGATTTTTCGGTCACACTAGCGATATTTCTTCAGAGTATTTGTTTTTATATACATTTTTCAAAAACAAGTTTACCATCATTAGTTATAAATAAAAAAGGGGTTAATAAAGTTATCAATTCAATTTAATCCCATTTAATCCAAGATTCAAATATTTATAGAATTCAGATACTTAAATACGTAGTGTTCGAAATTCCGGTTACATTCTCCCCATTTAAAACATTTTATCCTCGAAATTACAATGCAACCGACACACATAAAAACCAAGCATAGTCCAATACATATAGTATTCAAAACATTAGCAAATGAGGCTCACGGTTTGTTCAAGTTCAAAACCTTCTTATCGCCCAAGGACGATAAATAATCTACTAAGTGTATCTTACGCTTAATAGCATTAGGTTATTACTTAAATGATTATTCATGTTACCTTAGAACAAATCAAATAGTCATTCCCACAACACTCCATAAGCTAACAATACATAGTGTACATGTACTTAAGCCCATACGATGTGCATGGATCATTTGTATGCTATATCAAACCTAATCACTTTCTGGATCACATAAATTCTATTTCCAAACTAGTATTTGATCACTTGACTCCCTTAATGTAGACTCTGATCATGTTCCTTAATGAGAAACTATTGTTCTCCTCACATAGCCATATGCTATAACAGAAAACTTTAGGATCTTATCACGTATCCATATCAAGTATTCGTCATCGAGAGTCAAGTGAAAAATCCTTGTTCATAACAGTGCAAATCACCTCGAAACCATGTACTTGAAAACTGGATCAAGAACAGTCATGCGAATAAGGTGTTCTACATATGACTTACATATTTATCTTATTAGTTTCTTATTTATACCAATTTCTTTTAAATCATATTTATTTACACTAATAGTATTTCATTCGATACTAAATTATCTATGAACCATTTCATAAAAACATAACTTCAAGTTTTTAAACGTTTCATAAGTTAAGTTCATGTATGATACTTAACTACATCCTAAGAGTATATACAAAACATCAAATTTGTTTTACTTTACAAGGATGTTCAACAAATTTAATTTTTTTTAACTTACTACCTTCTCAATTCAAGAGTTATAAAAACTCAACTTCTATATTTTTACAAAACCAATTAGCCTCAAGTTTTAAAATTATTCGAAAGTTTCCGACGGCCCAAACTCACCGAAAAATTCATTTCATTCTAACAAATGAAAACTTAGAACTAAATAAGGAGGTTTATTTTAAAATCATTCAAAATAATTTTTATTCGCATATCTCTTGTATATTAAATCATTCTTTTAGGATTTAACAAAAATCATTTTCAAAATGGTATCAAATACTTCGTATAATAGCACTATGTATCATGATCTCAATTCCTAAACCAATTTCCAAAATATATACTTCAAAATATATTTAAAATATATGTATATATCGAGTAACACAAAAATGATACAGTGGAAACAGGTCCTACCAAGTCATAGGATATATCCCTTTACTAATAAAGGTAATGCATAAAATAAGTGCTTACCAACCAAACACATCTCTTATCCATTTGTAGTCACTTTCGAGCCGCTCCAACTAGATGACATAAAAAATACCTAGTTCTAGAATCGATTCATTTATTCGAAGATAAATGTCAAACTTAAATAAATCTAAAACTATTTTCACAATATCAGTGTTCACGGATACTTTCAAATAATACCGCTATCATTTTCCAAAATTTGGAAAACCAAATTCAAAAACACCAGGATTTAATTTCTCAAATTCTCAGTTTAAATCCTCTTTGTTTATAAACCATATTTTAAAAACATACTTATATAAATTCACCTTCTTATATAAAATATTTTCACAAATGTTTATCCACAAAATATGTTATCTCTCCTTTAGATTATACTAAATTTTTTTTGCTATACTTAACCTCTAATCAAACATTGTCACAAACGTCTTATAGTCAAATCATAAAACTCAATTCACAAAGTGTTTGTTTCAATGCATTTAGAAATACTGTCTACCCAGCTTATGCAATGGAAAGGTAAAAATGCTCATAAACTGCTCGAGCACAAATCAGCAATCAACAAACAATAGTCAATGCTCATAAACTGACTAAGCATTTCTAAGCTAATCAATGAGGATACTAGATGAACATCATTAATCCATAAATGAATTAGGCTACACTATCAACTTATCTACATATATAACTAATATATAATAAATACATATACACTCTCATATGTATAATACACTTTACTTATTCTAGGTGTAGCTTACCTTATCTCCAATGACCAATATCTAACCAAAGCCAAGGTTTTCGCTTAACCTTCAGCTGTGATACCACATGCAATGACTTGGCTTTTTGATCGACAAATGTCAACACTGATACATCTATTGTATACATGTACCGAGCACTCAAGTGGTAGAAGGACACATTGTTAAGGTGAAATAAAATAAAATACAAATAGAATAAGAAAGAAGACAACACAATATTAGAATCTCACAATTGAACGATAATATATAATATAAAAAGATAGTACAAACTGTCACTTTAAGATACATAGCATTTTGAGTTATACAATGCTAAGTACTATCATCAGTCTAAGTAGTTATAACAGACCATCCTTACAAATGCTGATATATATAATATAGTAGTAATATAGCGAAAATAAGAATGCTATGGCATGTGAAACATCCAGCACACCTCCTCGAGCTCCAAAGACTATCAACAAAAACCTTCTTTTCCCATACTACTCGAAAGAGCACCCATGTAAATAAGGGAAATATAAAATTACGAGTCAAACATCAGTCTGGTGTGAGAAACTTAAGACATATGTAGCTAGCATATACAGTACTTTTGAGACCGTCTAAAAAGGGTTAACCCCTCAAAAGAACTACCCATCTAATAAGTATGTAAGGTGATATAATAATAATGTCTAGGGTAAAGAATATAAATTATAAAATAGCCATGCCATTTGCATCTCACGACACAATAATATCGAAGTACAATCAAAACCACTAAGGTATATTCGCATAATGGATTTTCCGTAGAGATCTCTTTGGTCAAGTCGAATCCAATTTTCTACACATGGGTCGAAAACTACCTTCGAGCGTCATATATCTCTCAATAGAATATACCATAAGGTAAACATAACTGGTCCACGGTCGAAAACATGATCCTAAATATCATCAACTTCAGTGTGCAACATCTGTAAGCATACTTTATATATGAAGTTGATGTACCCTATGTGTTAGCTAAATCCCGATGACTATGCGCCTACTCTGTTTCTATCATTTTCAATGTCGAGGCTGTTGGAACTGGGCTAGCCCACAGTAGAAGTTATGGGTGAATTTCAAAAAAAAATATCTTATTGGATTTTTATTGGACCTATGAAGTCTAA
This sequence comes from Allium cepa, assembly GCA_030765085.1. Taxonomy (NCBI): domain Eukaryota; kingdom Viridiplantae; phylum Streptophyta; class Magnoliopsida; order Asparagales; family Amaryllidaceae; genus Allium; species Allium cepa. The sequence goes on from CM060939.1 coordinate 693,783,244, forward strand.
TTAATTTAGAACATTTCTAAATTTAATTTAAATAAAATCTTTATTTCACTTAAACTTATAATTGATGGATTGGATTTTATTTAGTTTGTTTTAAACTAAACATAATGGTACACACATGTATCATATACATACATACATACATACATACATATATATGTATGTGTGTGTGCGCGCGTGCGCAAGTGTAACATAATAATCCCTATAAAGTATAACATGCCCGTATATAAATGTTGGGATTTACATTGCAATGGACACATTAGCTCATCCTATATGTATCGTATGTTTGTCCAAATATGTGTAGATATTTATAATTATATATATATATATCCAAGTGAAATATATATATATATACATATATATTTTAGGAAAATATTATACATATAAATATATGTACATAAAATATTTTAGTATTAAATATTAAATAAACATATAAATAAAATATGTATGTGTGTATATGATATGAGTTTAATTTTTTTAATTATTTACATTTATATATATTAAAGTAATATGATTATATATGTATATATATAAATATGTACATAAAAATATAATTATAATAATTAAAATGTAAATATGAGTTAGAATAGTTTATATAAATTATAAAATCAAAATAAATATTATTATTATCATATTTTTTATTTTTTATAAAACATTCCAAATCATATACACAACAAATCCGAATTTAAATATAATTTTGTTATATTAATATATATATATATATATTATGAATTAAATAGTTAAATAATTGTAAGGAAATAATATATATATATATATGTGTGTTGTTATAAAATAAGAAGAAGCATTAGAGAGAAGACATTTTTATTCATTCAGATAGATACTACAATACAAATAAGCTTTCTGTTTATAGACTTTATACGCAATGGAGATTATAATAATATCCTTTAAAGTTCAGTGTATTCACCCTTATTCTTATGTAATATACTACAACACTCGCCCTTGAATATGCATCTGATAGGAATAATTGCCCTATTAAAAACATATGTTTTGAAAAACCTATTGGGAAAAATCATAGATTAGGAAAAGGGTGCAATTTTATTTCATCTTTAGGTAACATGTTTTACAATGTTATTTTGAGGGTTGATATTTCTAGGTCAAGATAATGCCCCATTAAAACCTTACTAACAAAAAGCCAGCGGAAAAAATATTGGTAAAGGAAAAAGAGTGCATTATAGCATACTTTTGGATTCTCCTCCTAATTTATAACACATTATTCAATTAGTCTATTGATGCAACCGACGTATACTAATTTTGTATACTATCTTATGAAATATTGATTTTGGAAGTGCCTTTGTGAATAGATCTACCTAATTTTCTTGGGACTAAATTTGTTTTACCTCTACCTTATTATCCTTTTGTAGTTCATATGTGAAGAAAAATTTAGGAGGAATGTATTTCATCCTATCACTCTTGATGTAACCTACTAAACCTGAGCTACGCAAGCTGCATTGTTTTCATAAATAACAGTTGATCCTTCTGTAGCTGAGGGGAGTTGATATATATTTCAAACATGCTCAAGTAATGATCTTAACCGAATATATTCTCAACTTGCTACGTGTAGTGCTAGTATTTCATAATGATTGGATGATGTTGCTACCTACGTTTGCTTTGTAGATTGCCATGAAATAGCTGCATTACTGTTACTAAACACATACCCAGTTTATGATATTTCTTTATGTGGATCGAAAAGATAACCTGCATCAGCATAGCCAACTCGATTTGTATTTTTACCTATAACGGAATAAAACAAGGGTAAATTTGTCGTTTCAAAAAGATATCTCATGATATGTTTTATACAATTCCAGTGTCTTTTCGTTAGTGTTGAATTGTATCTTGCTAGAAGATTTATTGAGAATGCAATATCCGGTCTCATGTATTAGGCTAAATATAATAATACACCAATGGCACCGAGATAGGATACATCAGGACCGAGCACACTTTCATAATCTTCTTTTAGACGGTAAGGATCCTTTTTGATATCCAAAGATCTGACAACCATAAGCATACTAAGTGGATATGCTTTATCCATTTGAAATGCCTTTAGGATCTTCTTAATGTAGTTGCATAGGAATAATATTCTTAGACACAATAAGATCTGACAACTTGTGTTGCATAGGAATAATATTGGATAAAGCATAGGAATAATCTTCTTATACTTGGTGATAAATTCTGAGGGAACCCATACGATCCATGTGAATTTAAAAGGTGATATCACCGTTATTCAACGGATAGTAAAGGTTGAATATATAAATTGATGTTAAGTAGAATTAGTATAATTCCTATCGACCCTTTTTAAGTCAATGATGTTTTCCAATATGACTTATGAAAAAGATTTGGAATTAATTTAATTCCTATACTTAAAATTAATTAGTTTGGGTTTATAGTAAACAATAACATTATTTTTGAGCCATTTTAAAGGTTATGATTTGGAAATCTTTGTTAAGATTTAAATAAATGATTTGAAAATATTTTCCTAAGTACAGAATAAAATGATTTGGAATTTAAAAAGGTTTTTAAGTAATCAAGGATTTGATAAGAGAGGTTTATTGATTCCTTATATACCGAAAAGAATGTTTTTAAGATATATAGAAGATATTTCTAATAAAAAGGAAGTATTTAATCAAACAATAAGCACCTTTTTACCTAACATATTTTTTTCGATGATTAGTTTGAAGGAACTGGGGTTGGATTTGGGTAATTTCTATCCGAAGACCACTTCAAACTAATTTACATGTTCAAAAGAAATGACATGGAATGAAATGATTTGGAAGATGGAATGTAGAGCTGCTTGCCACCGACCCTCGAGGGAAATTTCCCATATCATACTTATGTGGTATTAGTTCTTCATTTGAGATCTTCGATGCAAGGACTACTCGTTACTAATCCTATGGGTAATCCCTGACAGGATGTCGTAGGAGAGTGTGTTCTGTTTGTCCTGTTCCTGGATAGCTTGTGTGGAAGAATGTCTAACATTTCATTTCTAATTACATTGATTGATCACGATGAATGTATCATCTGTTTGGTAGCAAAGAAGGCAACTTCTCTAAGCTTAACACCCTTTCCTAAGACGTACGAGCTCATGAGTTATACGTTTGTAGAAATTAGTTGTGTGATCATGGAATGACATTGTGGCATTCAAAGTGGAATGTGCTATGTAAAAGGTAAAACGTCGCCTCAGGCATCAAACTCAGAAATGGTAAAAACATGGTAGATCTGGTAGGGCTATGTGGGTCGCTTCCATGAGGATATGGTCATTACCTTTCTTGATAACGACCTATAAATTAGGCATGTTTGTATGCTATGTGGCATCTCGAATAGATCAGGAGCAACAGGGGTGATGTCATATTCTATACTATCCAACGAAGGGTTAGGCCGGTTCCGTGTTGGTATAGGCATTTAGTAAGTATCTGGACCTTAGGTACATACCTCTAAAGGTGTACTATATGGAAAGTAGTCCCTCACCTTGTCATTATGTAGAATCTATTCTGTGAACGAGCCTTATAAGATTTTGATTACATAACCTAACATATTCTGAATTTAGTAATGGTAAAATTTTTAGCTAAGATTCATATAAGTTTACTTGAAAAGATTTCAAAGAAAGTCAATAAAAATAATATCCCTCAATTTTGCGTAGCAAATATTTTGGTTATCATAAGTAAAAACTCATTCCATATTTATGTGCGACATGGTCTTATGAGGTACCTTTGTTTTCAAAATGCATATTTTGAGTTTCACATACCAGTCCCATGACTTACAAGGAGTTTATTTTCCTTTTCCCTTAAACTTTGGGTGCCCAAATTTTCTTGGGCGGCGTAGTACTTAGGTTTAGTTAGAAGAAATCTGGATAGAGCTTGAAGCATGGAGTTAGAAGATTCTTCTGAAGATTTTTATCCATTTCTACCACACTCGTGTATTATTGTATTCCGCATTTATAGGGATAGATATTTATAACTGTCCTTTTTTAACTCTGATAAATGTATTTAAAATTTCCGTTGTAAAGATTGTATGTTGAAATAATATATGTTATTAACTCCGTGTAAGATTTTTTTCTGTCTTTATTTTCTTCTTACCCTTAACGATCGGGCTTCCAGCGCTTGAATTTTTGGCTCGCAATATGGAGGATGTATTAGTGTCAATTTTTTAGGGTCGAAAATCCCCGACCATCACATTAAATTACTAATTAAAATCAATATCCATTAGTACGTGTTATTTCAACTAGTTTTGAAAAGGAAAAAAAACATACGAACAAACAAACACCAACTTCACACTAATTTATTAATACATGAAAATAAACTAAAACAAAATAAAATGAAAACCACACAACAAACTTCAAGCTCTTCTAGTTAATCAACCCGGTCATACCATCGATCATTGCACTTCGATTTTCATTATCAATGAAATTTCTATCATCATCTTCGAAGAAATCATCTAACTTAGGTTAGTGTTATAATACAATCCTTCAACATTATTTGCCTTAATATTCTTTGAGTGTTGGTATTCTTCAACTATTTTCTTTGATGATCTACATGTACGTGACCAGTGACCAGAGCTTCCAAATCTATAGCAAACTTTCTCATAATTCTTTTTATTTTATGAAGTTGAATCATTATTCTTTTTTTGTTGCTTTTTAAAGTATGCAGTTTTATTACCTCTAAAACCACCATAACCACCTCCGTTGGAGTTACATTCACATCCATGTCCACTACCGTGTCCTCTACCTCGACCTCTATCACTTTCGAAGTGGACAAAATTAGCATTAACTTTTGGTAATGCAGCCGAACCAGTTGGTCATAAGAAGTGATTTTCGATAATTAATTCATTATTTTGCTTAGCAATTAACACACATCTACGAGTTCAGAATGTTTTGTAAAATGACATTCTCGATGTTGTTGCTGTAAGAGTATGTTCGAGGCGTGAAATGTTGGAAATGTCTTTTTAAGCATTTGTGCATCATCTATCTTTTCTTCACATAATTTTTGTTTAGAAGTAATTCTAAACATAGCGGAATTGTATTCCTTTACAGGTGTAAAGTCTTGAAACCTCAGGTTCAACCATTCTTGCCTAGTGTTTGGAAGTGTGACTGTCTTCTGGTGGTCATGAGCTCCTTTAAGGAGTTCTATAGCAGGAGAGGATCTTTTTCCATTGAATATGCTGTTTTGAGATTATAAGTGGATCTCGGCATCCAATATCCATAATAATTAGTTGTCTCCAGATATATCCAACGCTTTGAATTCACGTTTAGCAATGTTTGCCATGAATTCTGTTTGCTGTGAAGAAGAGGAGAAGAAAAAAATTATTGTTAATAACACTTTAAAAACATGAATATACTTATAGAAAATTGTTACTGTACTAATCAATAAGTAAGAACAATTGTTAGTGGTAAGTTCAACAATAAGAACAATAAATAAACTAAATGTGTTGGAAAATAGGATAACGTTAAAGGAAAAAATATATTTGTATTCCTAGAAATGCAAACCAAGAGGGAGTAAGAAAATGTGAACATAAACAGTAATGTAAACTAAGTACTAAACTAAGTGCAAGACAAAAAAAATGTTCTTTTAAGAAAATGTTTTCATGTTATAACAAAGAAATCATCGTACCGTAAATATGGTATTAAATGTATACCCAAAATTATTTAATATCATATCACTTAAAAAATTTATGCTTAAATAACTTACTAAATATATACCTGAGCATCACAAAAGAAAATCACTGAATGTGTACTTGTTGACCTATGTACAACATCACAAAATAAATTACAGTATAAATAACTTAAAATATAAATAAAACATTTGAATGGTATTAAGGGTATGCATGATATAACATAAAGTTGGCAGAACATATAAAGGGGTATTGACGACATGGTGATTAAAAAAACTAATATATTAATGATGCATATGTTAATATATTAATACAGTAGAATCTAAAACCAAGTTTTAACAACAGAGAGATTGCAAATGGCCTAAAGTACATTATGTAGAGCAGGTATGTGAAAAAATTCATTTCTTTGATGTTAAAGAATGGATTGAATAATATGTATATCGAGAGTAGGAAACTGCAACCTAAGGTTTAGATGATAGTTGTGACAAAACAAAACAAAAAATATAAGAATGAGTTATAACTACTATTGAAGAAATTAAATAGGTAGAGTTTGATTTAGAGAAATAATGTCAAAGAATTTATAGCATAATATAGTAATATTACTGAGTTAGAAGCTAAAAGGTAAAATAATATCATAAGTAGAGAGATGTTCTTTATTTTTTTCTTTGTTTTAACGAAAACAAAGAGATAAAAAGAAGTGAGTAGTATCAAATTGTATGAGTAAGAGCTATAATATATAGTTGGCGCAGAGGATTAAATATCTAGTTAGAGAATAAGTAGTATGGTAGAATATGTAGCAGTAGATTTTTATTTTCATAAAGTGAGAGCATGGGTACGTTGGACTCCGGGTTCAAATAAATATAAGAAGAATTGACAAAAGATAAAGTAAAAAAATGTCCAAAGCATCCCGATGATAATATGTTATAAAATAAGAGTGGAAGCATAAGAGAGAAGACATTTTTATTCATTCAGATAAATACTACAATACAAATAAGCTTTCTATTTATAGACTCTACATGCAATTGAGATTACAATAATGTCCTTTGACATTTAACATATTCACCCTTACTATTATGTAATATATTAAAACATAAGTTAGTTATTTTAAATTTTAAACTTTCGAAAAATAAGGAATAGTATTATATAGGTTGTGAAATATTTTCAAAATTTTCCAAGTCAAAATAATTTTTTTATTAATTAAATGCTTTCAGTTGAATTTTAAATGGTTTTTTAAAAATATAAAAATTGGTTTAAAATTTCTGATTTTTTGAGCGAGAGCATATATTATGACAATATAATTTTAGAAAATTTAAAATTGAATTTTTAAAATAAAATTTATTTAATATGAATTTATTAATTCATGCAGTGATTCAATAATATTAAAATATATTAAATAATTTCCAAAAATTTACTTTCGGTTACTAAAAATCATAATTAATATAAATATACATTTGAAAATTATTAGATGAATTAGTTATGCAATATAGTAAAATAGTTTAATTCAATTCATATAAATAAAATAGTTAATATATTAATCTATGTATATATTAATTAACAAACTATACATAATGAAAGTATAATGATCTCGATTGTGTACATCGGATCTTTGATAAAAAATTGTTTTTATTTGATAAACGTATACACATAACTAATCAATATGTGACAATATCAATACTTACAAGAATCTCACCTAACAAACTATATAATAATAACTATATACATATATATATATATATATATATATATATATATATACGTATATGTATACATGAACAATAAATAATTATAAAGGAATAAGGCATAATATATAAGCTAAACTCTTATATAAGACTACTGCCCTGAAGTACACTTTGCAATGATGAGTTATCTGTTTGTACCAAAATAGGGCACAACACTCTTCGAATGTGTCTGAAGAGATAAAATGAAGAAAATAAATGTAAAATGAGTTAGATCTAACATCACACCAATTAACAGATAAGAAAAAAATGCAGAAACACGCAAATTTAGAGTGATTCGGCGTATTGCCTACATCCACTATGAAATGATTGATGTTTATTGAATTTCACTCGTTGATTACAAGAGATTACAACAGTACAACTGAAGTATAATGATGATTTCGGTAGAGTATCAGCATAAATAAGCTAAAAGTCCATTTTCTATAGGTCCAAGGTCACTATTTATATGTGTGTGCAGCAAATATCTCGTACAGATCTCGAAAGACTTCTTCTCTCACGTGGGTAGCTCCACGGGATCGAGTTCAGGAGATTTCAACTCGATCTAGGAGCAATACGGATTGAGTTCTTATCAATCCGTAAATGGTCCTTTTGGGTTGAAATTTATTAGGTACATTCTTGAGGTTGTAGCCAAGCTCCTATGAAAATTTGGTGGCATTTGGACTTATAGATCTCGAGTTATGATCGATGCAAGTTTGGACTTTTCATGTACAAACGAGTTCGTCTCGATATGTTCGTATCAATCTAGGTCATATCGATACTAGGCACATGCTTGCTAGGTGACGGGCGCTATCTTCTCGAACCGATCCTCTTTTTATGTCGACTGACCGAGTCTTTTTCCTTAGCGTGCTTCGTTCGTATCAAGGTGTCTCCTTTCTCTTCGTATCAATCCAAGGCAAACTCGTCCGTATCGTTTAAACTCATCTCACTCGTATCGCTCCCTTCATCTCCATTTTTGCATCTTTAGGAAGTGCCATTTTGTACTGCTCACTGAATGACATATACGTATCGATGAATGGTTGATCGATATGAATAATTCATAAACAAGATCGATATGTAACGGCTTCGATCGATGGATACGGAGCTAAGCTCGGGTGACGTATACGAAATGTAGGAGCGGGACGGATATGAATGAGGCAATTTTCCATCGATACGAACACAGTGTTTCTTCCTTGATGCATACGAAGTGTAGCTGTTTGTTCAGATGGATACGAAGTCGAAAATTGACAATTTGATGGACACGGAACTTGGTGGATACCAAGCAGAGGGATACGAATTGATATCTTCTAAGTGAACCTTGATCGATCCATATCTTGAGCATACGAGCTCCGATTGACTTGAAATTTTGAATGTTGGCTACGATAGCTTTTATAGCTCGATCCGGACTTAGAAAAAATTTCCAGTATCCATAGCGAACATGTGTATAACTGATCTTCGGTGTAGATTATCCTTAGTTTCCAGTTAAGTCCTTGGTCTCACGGCCTTGCCAAAAGGTGGGATAACATTTTTCAAGTACGTCTTGTTAGAACATGATGTCCTTTGAAAAGCTGCAACCTTCTGTCTGAGAAGTTCTATCTGATTCGTTGTATAGTCGTCATCTCTTGATCAAAAGATGTAACCTTTGATCGTCTCTGAGTAATATAAATACTGCATTGTTGACTACCCATGGTTGTAATGTGCATTGTTGTAACTGAATGTTTACTGATGCAATTTGTTGTTTAAGGCCGTGATCGTCATCAGGTGAGCATTTTAATTCTTATGAATCTTGAAAGTTAAATGTTGATTCCTCGCATACATAAATGCATGTTAACATGACTCCCATTAACGTTTGCACATTCATGAGTCATTATCAATTTTCTTGTATCGAATTCCATGTCAATCCTCTCCTAAATCGATGTGAAATTCGAGCTGTAATAACACTTGGCGGTTGATTTCAAAATATCTCTTCGTATCGATCATCTCCAAGATCGACGTGAAAAGTTAATAAAATTACTTCTGTATTGATGGCGACCGATATGAATTTGGTTGGTGTTTCAATGTCATTCGTATCAATGGATATAAGCCTTAGTAGGCTTCACCTTGGTGGATACGAATATGGTGGCTCGTATCGATGTGCTTCGAATCGATCTGAATAGTCCAGATAAACCTCTGCCTTCCATTGCGTATTGATATGCTATTGGGTACGAAATAAACTTGATTCACACTTGCCTTGCCTCGGTCGCTCGTGGGTTATGAGCATTCGCTTCGAATCAACGGTGTTGGAATTGCCTTGGTCAAATGTTGGATACGAAATGGCCCCCATATCGATCGCGCCATCGACTGCTTCACCCAACTAGGACCACGTGGGAGATGAATGGTTGTTTCCATAGTATATAAGGCTTGGTACTTGGTAGATTTTTCCACTTTCTTGCTTTCTCATCCATTCCCGCATTCGTATCGCTTAACGACTCGAGAGAGAGAATTGCCTTCGTCCTCTTAACTTAATTCAATCCATCAATCCCTTGCATTATTCGCTCAAACTAGGTATTATTCCATAAAAATTAACTTAGGATGATGGGACTCGAAATATAGTGCCAAGCCTTCCATAGCCGATGCCGATTCTGGTGATGGCGATGCCTAAGTAGGTCGGATAAAGGACGATGGAGGAAGGAAATAGACTTTAGGCTATATGGGGAAGAAGCCAGAGGGATACGAAGTGACTTATGGAAGGGTTGGCTTAGTCTCTGCTCCAAATTCGTATCGGTGGTGGAGGGAAGTGATTCGTATCTCTTTGGACCGGTAGTAATTCGTATCGAATGGGAGACATGCTTCATATCGGTTGGTGATGAAATTTTTGTATCGGTTAGCTAGCGATGTTTCTTGTAACGATTTACAATAAATAGCATTTTACCGATACACCTCAATCGATACGAATTCTGAGACTAGAAGTAGATAATCTGATCGATAAATAAGGGATTGTCGACGATACGAGGAAGTTTCCTCCGGATGGGTATGAAGAACGTCACTTAGCATCGATACGAACTACAGCCTCTTCGTTGATATGAATCATGGCCTTAAGGACCGAAACGAATTAATGCTTCTTGGGCCGAGACGAATAGTGCTTTGGTGGTTAATCCAAGTCTTAAATTTTCATAAATACGAATTGAATTCTCGAATACTTGATTCTGACGAGCTTCTGCATTACATAATTTGACATAGCTATTTAACTGCATATTTCACTGCCCTTCATAGTTCATTAATGGAACTGTAACTCGACAACACTTAATGAACTTCAATTTGAATCGATCTCCAAAGTCTAGATGGCACGATTGTGATGGTCAACGATGACGGTCATTCCAATTGAATTTTGAAGTATCATTATTTAAATACTTTGCTAATCTTCATAGAATTTTCTTAAGCAACTCACAACGTTGCACTAAACAACACATTCATGCATTTCACACTGGGAATACGTAGGATTATTGTCACCTAACAATGGTTTTTGATGAGTTGATTAGCTATGAGCCCGGGAGTTCACAGCAACAGGAGGCTCAAAGTCCACCCCCTTTTGTAATAGAGATGCCGGCCATCGCGGCCGAAGTTATAAACTCAGCTTCGGACGAGCTACTAGGAGAAACCATCATTGGGAATTCATAAGATTACGCACCATCCATTGTTTCTGAAGATATGTTGGGAAGAATTTGTTTGTAGCGCGGGCTATCGTTGTCTTACTACCAGGGCCGGACGACAGACTACATAATCCTACGGAAGGGTACATCGCTTTAATCGATTTTCCTGCACATCTGGGACGCTCCCAGCACTTAATCAATATATTCTGGAGGTGTTATCATATTTAGGGACTTCCCCATCACAGTCACATCCAAACGTGTATGCTTTTCTGAACAACATATTCATTATCTTCATGGAGCACCACTTTTGGCCCCCAACTCCAGAGGAAGTCATATTCTTATTCGACGTAAAGAGTTAGGGTGATAATCCCTCTTTCACATTTCTAAAGGGATTCAGAAACTGCCAAATTATGATTGGGATTTGGAGCAAACTTAGCTACTTCAAAACCGAGTGTTCTATGTTTGGTGCCCACCAGGATTCGCTAGATGTTGGCTAGTTAGACGTAAATGTCACAATTCTTTGGCGACTAATGGGATAGTTATAATCGACGTCGGGTCTAACATTTTCTTCATTTTACAGCTTTAATTCCACGACCTGAATGTGCTCAATTTAAGGAAATAGTTTGAATTCTTCAAGAGGTGCCGGGCGAGATTAAAGAGATCGAAGCGGTGCTTACGAATGAAAATTTAAGGGCCATTGGGCTAATTGACAGAGACTAAAACATAGGGCTTGAAGGATCTTTTAGAGCAGCTCCAGCAAGATGAGCTAGGCGTAGAATGCCTGGAATTGTAGTCGCTGAGCAGGGTGGTGAAGAGGATATGCCCACTGAAGATGAACTCGTAGTCGGGCCCTCAGATAGTCCTCGACATTCAAAGGAAAAAAGAAAAGGAAAGGCAGTTACTCATAAGCTTTGCAAGCCTACGAGATGGAAATCTATAGTCATGTCTTTGCCAGCCACCGGTGTCATAATTTTGGAGGCTCCTCCCTCACATATGGAGAGTCCTTTTGAAGGACTTGTAGACATTCAAATTCCGAACAATGTACGACTCCAACAAGATACCAGATCGGAAGGGCTTCAGAGTGCTTTAGATCTAGGCAAGTCTATTCCTTCGACTATGGCCAATACAACCGATTGGTCGGGGGGTTTTCACATTCATACATACACTTCACAACACTACATAATTTCTGCTCAAAAGATATTCATCTTTGGAGATTACCAACTCTGCTTCTCATTTTATTTTACAAACAAGATGTCAAAGCGAGAATCTATGCTTGGCAGCCTCCATTCTACATGCCATTCTTCTAGTTTATATTATGAGTCCCGTAGACGTGAGGTCGACAGAGACCATGATTTTGGCTACTCCAGTAAAGGGAGGAATTATTTTGAGAGGGATAGGGATAGGGAGAGGGTGAGGGAGTATAGGCACCATTCCCGGTCGCGCTTTTCTCCGCCTAGAGGTCCAACTCAATCTTCTAGTTTTGGCAAACACCCTTTGAATCCTCGCATCAAGTACCACCTCCTCAAGTAGCTTGACCTGACCAATAGCGTCGAAGGACCGAAACCGAAAATCCTATCGTCACTAAGCAATCCATCACAGAGCCTACTGGGGAAGGAGCGATTATAATCGATAAGTTTAAAAAAGATTTTCCAAATATCTGCTTTGACGGCTTCATCTTTCCCGTGCACTTAAAGCAAATCTCCAACGAGGTAGAACAGACGATTCACGACTATATACATGATGTTTATGGCCAGTATCGGGAATGGATGAAGACCGTAGATAAAGTCTCGGCGGTGGCCTTTGAGCAGGCAAAAATGATCGAGAAACTAGGAACTAATCTCGCTCAGAAGGACCGCATAATTCAGGTGCTTAACGATGAAAATGAGTCTGTGAGAAATTCAAAGAAAGAGGCTAATAAAACGGCCGACGAGGCAACCCGAAGGATGGAATAGATGAGGCAGACATGCTTATCTCTGGTTAAGGAAATGGGACATTGGACCACCACACTTATGGCTGAAAGCGATGGGGCACTTAAAGAGCATGAGGAGCTTAAAAGCAAACTTGCTAAAGTCATCAAAGAGAAAGATGATGCAAATAAAGCTGCTCAGGAAGCATGTGAGTAGGCTGTGGCGCTTAGGGATGAGAGGGATGCGGCAACGCTAAAGGTTCAGTAAGTTGAAGTGAGGGTTGAGGGTGAAGTGAGAGTGGTAGAGGCAAGGTTGGACAGTGACATCGAAGATCTCCTCATCATGTATAAAGCAAATGTTTTGAAGCATCAAAATCTAATCTGGCCCAAAAATTATCCATCACATCTATATAATCCTTGGTGCCGCTTGGTTAAAGTTGAAAAGGTAAAGCACCACACTGAATCCATCGATGAGCTTGAATTAGAGAATCGAGTGCTAAATGAAGATGAGAAAAGTATTCTCCACAACGTCACTATCACACTTGAGAAAGAAAGACTCAATACTCAGCATCCGAAGGCTGGAGAGGGTTCGGGCATTGAGCATCATGATATGGGCTCTGAAATTTCTATGTCAACCCAGCCCGAATATACTCCTGCGGTTGATCCTCAATTTGTGCCTGCATACAATCTCGATCAACCACAGTTGTCTCCAGCTCGCGAGCATGTCCCTGATCCTGCTCTGACTCCACCCATGAGCCATTTTAAGGAAGATATTCTGAAAATTTCTCGCATTTACTTAAAGTCGGGAGTGTTGTTTGAAGTAAACACTAACACTTATTCTCTTATCTTTATTCAGCGATATGAGCCGCATCGGTCGTGCCCCGCCACTCAAGAGCCACATCATGAGCAGAAGGCCCTTATAACAAAGGCAACCACAACAACGGCCGTAGCATCAATTGATGGAGTGTAGCAGAGTGATTTTACCTTTGATAAGCAGATGATGGAGGAACTTCTTGGTCATCAAAGTGATCCACTTACTGACCTGCCATTCGTTACGGGAGAACGCGCATTCATGGCCAACTCCTTGGACCCAATTGGCAGCATTCCTATAGACGCTCAAATAATTCATGAAGAAGAGACAATAGTTGAGATCAACGTCGAGTGCAAGCGGCCGCGTGGGCTAGTGGTATTGGAAGTGGGATGGCGGGTCCTGGTCCAGCTCCTCTGTGAATGATTTCTCCCGGTGGCACAGTTGTCGACACTGGCATGCCTTCCTTGTCTTCCAACATTGAGAGTGTTCCCATCCCTCCGACACTGCATTTAGAAAGTGTTCCAATTCTAGTGAGTTCGGAGGAAGAGGTCACCATAATTCCCCCTATTGGAGATCAACCATCAAAAGGAAAAGGCTCGAAGAGGCACCCGAGCGGTAGCTCCGACGGATCAACGCCGAAGAAGAAGAAGAAGAAATCAAGAGAATAGACATGTCTTCTTGCTTCATTTTTTTGATAGACAGATAGGAATTTCCTTTTGTTTCCTGTAGGCTATATATAGATGCGGGTTCGACCCCTACTAGTAGGATTTTGTGGAATATTTTTTGTACTTACCCTTCTTTTTCAAAGAATAATTGAAATAAAATTCCATTTTTCTTCAGCACATTTTTTTGTTTATTTGATTAAGTGCTTTAGCGCTCGAGCTTCCATCCAATGTACTTGTGAGGTCTTAGTCTCTGAATTAGACCTGAGTTTATTTGTTAATCCTAAAGTTACGGCTTTGGGTTATAACTAAAAGTTAAGTTGAGTCTTAATATTGTACCATTTCAATCAGTAGCTGGCACTTAAATTTTGGCTAGTCGCTTTCTGCCTTCGATAAATCAAGCTTAACTTAGTCGAAACGAATTTGAAAAGAGATATGTTCGAGTGATCGGATCGCACTTGCTCATCTATTGGTAATCGCATCCACACTTTAGGGATTGGACTTGTACGTCGGCGGTCAGTCAAGCCGGTTGGATGTTTAAAGACACGTCCACGCTCCGGGGAGTTAAGTTATTCTATAGGTGGTTTGTCACACCCGTTTGATATTTAGAATTTAGTCTGCACTCTGGGGACTTAGATTGATTCACAGGTGATCGACCATGCGCGATTTGTGTTTATACTCCAATCACGCTCTGGGGACTTAGAGTTAGCCGATGGATGGTTGGTTATACCCATTTTAATGTTTATACTCCAATTTGTGCTCTGGGAATCTGGAGTTGGTTAACAGACGGTCGATCACTTCTGTTTTGAGTTTTAGGGTTTCGTTTGCACTTCGGGAACGATAGATTTATAAGGATCATGGACGGTTGGTTCACATCCACCCTGAGCTAACAAGTGAGGTCGTTAGATGTACGTATCCATCCTCCTCGAACTTGGTTTAAACACGGGCGAAGTCGTTAGGTGGACGGATCCACCCTCTTCGAGCCTGCATTTGTAAGTTTATACTTCGTCTCGCATTCTGGGAGCCGGAGTTAGCTAGAGGATTGTCGTGAATCAATTCTTTTCTTGCTTTTGTGTGATGACTTGCCCCCAAGCTTGGGTTTCACTTAACGAGTGACCTATCGTATCACAGTCACTCCCTATTTGAATAAGTCCTACTATAGGGTAGAACTCAGCTCTCCGTGCATGGTGATGATCGTATGACGCATTGTATGAATCACCGCTCTGGCTCGAAGAGATTGCATTTTATTGCTGAAATAAGAAAATACAGCAAAGTCAGTTGCCTTATTACAAATTCAAGGTTTGAAATGCATAAATAAATTGCAAATGAAAAGAAGACTAAATGAATAAATAAAGCCTATTATGTGTAGTAGCGGCAAAGACTCTCGTTGTTCTAGGCTCCCGGCAAAGTGAGACCATCAATGGTTGATAATTTAAAGGAGCAATCTCCGAATCTTTGTCCGATAACATAAGGCCCTTCCAACGTTCGTTTCATATGTGAAGGGAGCGGGTAAATTCTATTAAGGACGAGATCGCCGAGTTCAAAGGTTCAGGGTCAGACCTTGGCATTGTGCAATCATGCGACTTGACTTCGGTACGCGGTTGCCCTCAAATCAGCCTCTTCTCGCTTCTCATCCAATAAGTCCAAAGATTCGAAAAGTAATATATCGTTTGTCTTCGGGTCATAATATGTCACACGATGAGAAGGCACTTCCAACTCGACCAAAATAACGGCTTCTGAACCGTAGGAAAGTGAAAATGGAGTGTGGCCGATCGTGGACTTGTGGGTTGTGCGATAAGCCCATAGGGCCATAGGAAGTTCATCAACCCATTTTCCCTCGGCCTTTTCCAGTCATTTCTTTAGAATGGACTTTATAACTTTATTAACAGCTTTGACCAGTCTATTCACTTGACAGTGTGCAACTGCATAGAAATTCTTCTGGGTATGGAGCTGTTGACAGAAATTCTTAAATTCAATACTATCGAATTGGGCTCCGCTGTCAGTGATGATGGCATGTGGGAGACTAAATCGAAAGATAATGTTGCGTATAACAATGTTGATCAATTTCTTCATTGTGATAGTAGCAAGGGGCTCAACTTCCACCCGTTTGGTAAAGTAATCAACTGCAAAGATGGCGCACTTCACTCTAGCTTTTGCTAGAGATAGAGATCTAATAATGTCGATACCCATACTACGAACGGTCATGGACTGACCATCTGGGTTATTTAGGTAGGCGGGGCTCTTGGAATCCGAGCATGTTTCTGACGTTTGTCACATTTTTGGCATAATCTGATGCGTTATGATTTATAATCAGCTAATAATAGCCATATCAGAGCACTTTCTTAGCAAGAGCTTTCCCCCTGGTGCGATCGCCCCATTCTCCTTCGTGTACGTCATGCAATACTCGATTGATTTCATTATGGGCGATGCACCAGAGTAGAGGAACAGAGTACGCTCTTCTATACATGACTACATCCTAAATAGTGAACCACAAAACTTTTCGAATTATTTATCTTTTTTCATTCTTACGCTCAGGCAAGGTCTCATGCTCGAGGTAATTCCTGAACGGAGTCATCCATGACACCTTATCGGGTATGACTTCATAACAGCTGGTTTTCATTTGATCATACTCGGGGAAGATAATGTCTCAACAGGAACGAGTCCCATTTGCAGTGCCTCACAGGTACTGTGCAATTTTGCTAAGGAATCGGCCTTCTGATTACATTCTCGGCGTATGCAATATATGGCATAATAATCAAATTGATTTAATATTTCCTGTACCCGAGCGAGATAAGCGGCCAGTCTCCGATCTTTAGCTTGGTACGCCCCCCGAACATGGCACACGACCAATTGTGAATCACAGTAAATCTCCACAGCAACAATTCTAAATCTCTGGCATGCCTTAGTCCGACGAGTAGGGCTTTGTATTCGACCTTGTTGTTGGTCGCACAAAAATCAAAATTTAAAGCATAGCAGGTAGATCGGCCTTCATGAGTTTCAAGTACAATGTAACAACCCGCATATTTACGATTGAGTATTTAAATATTTTATTTAAATATTTCATCGTTAGTCGGATTATAATCCGGAAAGCTACTTTTTGCAAACAGTCAAATTAGGACTTGAGACCACCCCCATTGAGTTCAAAATGACGTTTGCGATCTTTTTGAGTATAAACTTCGATACGTTTGGAGATAGTAGAATTTTGCTACTTTTTCACTTAGGGCTTTGGTTTTGTTTCAGCCCATTAGACCCAAGCTTCACCTCTCTCCTCTTCATTACTTCATTTCTAATTCCTAATACTCAAGCTTTAGCAACAATGGAGAGAGAAATGGGAAATTAAAACTCCAAGCCCTAGTTTCCATCTACAAATTAAGTTCTAGCTCCAAATCAATAAAAGAAGCTTTGGTAAGCCTTCTCTTCTTCTTCTCCAACTCATTCTCTTATCAATTTCAGAAATTTCTAAACCTAACTTAGGAAATGTTGCTTTTTTAGCTTAATTCAAGCTCTTTGGGTTGGAATTGAAGAGTGATTGTTCTTGGCATTTCTCTATAGCTTCTTCTTCATTTGTTTTTGGGTTTAAAGGTGAGATTTTTATCTCACATCTATGCCTATATCTATCTTTAATCGTTGGGTATGAATCCCTAACACTTATTCATGTGCATTTGCTTGTGGTTTGGATTGAATTGGTGAATTATCCAATTTTTAGTGTTTTTAGGTTCAAATCATTAAAAATCCTAACTTTGATGTTTTGATTCATGTTTAGTGATGCATCGAGGAGCCAATAGGGCCGGGTTGCCGATTGGCGTAAAGCCCTAGCGTCCGTGCTTGTCCGGTTGCAAATTGAGTGAGTTTGCACTTCATTTGAAATAGGGTAGGAAATGCAGGAATTCTGGTTCAGTCGACTGAATTCTCTAAGTCAGTCGATTGAGCTGAAGCCCGAAAATTTCTCAGGTAGGTGTTCATTCGACTGACTCAGGGAGTTTAGTCGACTGACATGCTCCCATTTTGCATGTTTTGCCTATTTATGCTAAATTTGCTTTGTTTTCCAATCTTTAATCGATTCTTCTTCTCCAATTAGTTGTTATCACCTTTGTTGACTTTGATAACTTCTATTTTAGGAATTTTTAGGTATATCCACTTTGATGGATTCGGTATTGGTTTCTTTGGATTTGATTCACGTCCTCGTATGTGAATTTTGATGATTGATTGTTCCTACAATCATTTTTGTGAATGTAAAGGTTTTAATACTACTAGATATTCTTCAAAATGATTTCCACACTATTTTATTACAAAGCTGGTTTTCTCAAACCTTTTTCCAATCTACTAGTATATACAAACTTTTACCTCACTCGTATGAGAAATCTAATTAAACGACTTAGTAAAACAAGTGGTATGAAACGCTTGCGTTTACTTCGTCGGTTGATTCTTGGACTTGTTCGATTGAATCTCTTGTGGAAATTTTCTAGTGGAGATTTACAGTTTGTTCGTAAATATTTAAGTTAAGCTAGTGGTTATGGGACATGAAGCTAAGCTCATATATTTACTAGCTTATTGTAATTGACACTTCTTGATGATCGATGATGATCATTTTTGTGATTATGACTAGCGATCTGCTATGTTTCTTTGTCCACGTAGGGGATAGTATCTCGTTTTATTGAGTTTCGTCTCATTTTTATTATAGGTTAACGACCTATTTATTTCTTGGGGTTTCGACTCAATTCTTGTGGGCTAGCGACCCACGTTTTTATGATGTTCGGATCTTCGGGCGTACCGTTGTGCTACGTTGTTGTTCCGAACTATTTGAGTTTCTGGTTCCTTGGGCGTACCATATACTACGTCGTTGCACCGGCTCTATGGTTAGCGACCATGGGATAGCATCTCGTTTGTGATACACGTGTTGGTGAGTTTTCATGCTTCCGTTTTGTGATAGGCCTCCCCCTTTTTGTGATTTCTGGATTTCCATTGATGATTTCTAGAATTTGTGGTTCACCAATTTTCATGATTTTCATTGATATGTGTTATCAATATTTGTGCATTGGTGAATTTGTGTGTCATTAACTTTTCGTGAATGAAGATATTGAGTGTGACATTCCTTTTGATCTTTGAGAAGATTCTGGTGATATTGATTAATCTCTTGTTGATTTTCAATTTCATACTTATCACAATATGGCTTTATGGTTATGATATGTTATGTCGTATCTCTTATTCTATATCATTTTGTCTGATATTTATAGCTAGACTGATCCGTTTATTATTTTCTTATAAATAATACTCGGGTCAGACCGTGATGTTACAGGTGCTTCTGCTTGACTTCACTTCTGATATTATCATCCTGACTTTTGGCTAACTGCTTAGATTAGTATTTTTTTGTATACCTTTGAGATATGGACTCCTAGATGTATTCCTATTCTTTTGTCTCGCACTTGTAACCATTCTTTTGTGATACTGTGGATCTTGTTTGACCACTACTCTGATGTACACTTTCATGTGTTATATTCATATCTTTTTCCGCCTTTGTGATATGGATGTCTGTGACTGATTTGTGTTAAGTTTATTTCTATGTTTGTTTTTGAAGAATATATATATAGCCACTGTGTAGTAGCCTTGAGTTTGTATCGGCATGTCGGACTTCCTCGTACTATCTAACATATTGGTGCTCGCACAAAGCAATTACACGGATGGTCGCTCCTCAACTGCCTTATTCTCCGTGTTAGTTGACAGCATTACACCGTAATGTTCTTGGCTAGCGTGGGTATAGAGGTGGGGCGTCACAGCTTGGTATCAGAGCCAAATTTCGGAACAATGTAGAATAATCTAGCAAGGATCATTGTCCTAAGTCTTTCTTAGGAGTCGTGCCTTAGGATTTTATTTGAGTCAATTGGACCCATCCTATCCTATTTTCTTTATGATTCCTTGTTTTATCTATCAAGATTGGTTGATATTTATTTTGAGAATAACTTTTCTTCTTCTTCTTTTTTCTCAAAGAAGAGAAATGGTTAGATCAAATCGTCCCAGTGTTGGACAATCTAGTGCTACTCCCCAGGATGGAGTATTTATGTCTGCCCAGCAGCTTCTTGATCTAGTAAAGAACGCTCAAGCAGCCGGAACCATTCCAGAGCCTACTCATCCTAGATCCGGTTTTGCACGCTTGTGCAGAAACTATACCGATTTGGGTGGAAGGCCATTCAAGGGATCCGAGAGTGTTATTGAAATTCAAGCTTGGCTCAAATCATGCGATCGCATCTTTTCTCGCATGAACCTTATTGATCTACATCGAGTCCAAGTGGCTTCTAGCATGCTCCAAGAAAGAGCATTAGATTGGTATAAGCTTTTGGTTTCCGAAATCGTTGAATCAGATCTTACTTGGAAGCAATTCCGGGAAAGATTCGAATTGAAATTTGTGCCGGAGGCTGAAAAAGTAACTTTAACACGGCGTTTTATTGACCTTGTTCAAGGTGAATCTTCTGTGACAGACTATGTCGCATCTTTCGAACCTCTTTCCAAATACGGGGTTGAATACATTAATACCCCATTGAAGAAAAATCATAGATTTGTCTATGGCTTGAATAAGAATCTTAAGAAGCCATTACTCCTAAAACTTGAGGTTTCATTTGATCAGCTTATTAATATCGCTCTTCGTCTTGAAGAGGCCGATAAAGAGAGTGATGCTGATGTTGTGGGTGCCAAACCAAAATTCAACAACAACAAGAAAAGGCCTATTAAGTTCAAAGGGTCTTATCCCAACAAGAAAGGGAGACAAGCAATTCCGGTAGCAAAGGCTTCTGCCTTTAGTAGTAGGCGATGCTACAATTGTGGTTCTAAAGACCATTATACTAATAGATGTCTGAAACCTCTCTTTTGTCGCTATTGCAAAAGTTCGGACCATTATTTGTCTTCTTGTCCCAAACTTCAAGGTAGGAAGGATGGAAAGCTTAATGTTGCTCAAGCCCCTGGCAACACATCTAGTGGTAAAGGTATTTCTCATTCTATCCTTGATGGCATTATTTTATTTCATGATCATCCTATTCAAGTTCTTTTTTATACAGGTGCATCCCATTATTTTATATCAAAAGAACTTGTTGATACCTTTTCTTTCGATGTTATGTGTTTAATGACTTCTTTGAGAATTGCGAATCCAGTTGGTGGATCCACAACAATCAGTTTATTGTGTAAAGATGTCGAAATTATTTTGTGTGATTACTCTTTCCGTGCCGATTTGCATGTTATGCGTTACTTGGCTTCAGAATGATTTTGGGAATGGATTGGCTTAACCCTTATGAAGCTCAAATCCTATGTCCTGAGCGGACTATTTATCTTCGACATCCTCAATCTGTTAAGCAGATTTCTATTGATCTTAAAAATTCGGATTCCAGCTTAGTTGCATCTTTATATTCTTTAAATCCTCTTGATGACGATAATAATGATGAGGAAGATATTATTTCTCTTATTCACGTTGTTCGTGAATTTTCCGACATATTTGAGCCCATTTTAGGATTACCACCTAAGTGAGCAATTGAGTTCAGAATTAATCTTATCCCTGGAGCTCAACCTATTACTCGTCCTCCTTATCGTATGTCCAATAAAGAAAATGAGGAGATGCGCAAACAATTATCCGAATTGGAGACGAAGCAATTATTCGCTCTAGTTCCTCTCCTTGGGGAGCTTCGGCTATTTTTGTGAAGAAATTTGATGGTACACTTAGGCTTTGCGTTGACTACCACAAGCTTAATGATCTTATTATCAAGAATAAATATCCTTTACCTCGGATTGATGATTTATTTGACCAACTTAGTGGTGCTAGAATCTTTTAACAATTGGACTTGGCTACCGGTTTCCATCAGCTTCGTATTGCAGAGGATAGCATTCCTTTGACATCTTTCCGTACTTGTTATGGATCATATGAATGGCTTGTTATGCCATTTGGTTTAACGAATGCTTCGACTTATTTCGTTGACCTTATGAACAGAGTTTTCAAAGACTTCCTCGATCGGTTTGTTCTCATCTTTATCGATGATATTCTTGTGTATTCTAAAACCGACGAGGAGCATGAAAAACATCTTCGGATTGTGTTGGAAACTCTTAGGAGTAATCAATTAAAAGCAAAATTTTCTAAACGCCATTTTTGGCAATCTCGTGTGAAGTTTCTCGGCCATATTATTTCCGAATCCGGAATAACAGTAGATCCTTCAAAAATTAAAGCGATTCAAAATTGGAAGAGACCGGAGAGTGTGACAGAAATTCGTAGTTTTCTCGGATTGGCGAGTTATTACCGTCGTTTTATCAAAGAATTTTCTAAAATTGCCGTGTCTCTTACTAGCTTGACAAAGAAGGGAGTTAAATATATTTGGTCGGACAAATGTGAAGCTTCTTTTCAGAAATTAAAAGAACTCCTTTTCAATGCTCCTATTCTTGTTATTCCCAAGGGAAATCAAAATTTTGTTGTTTATACCAATGCTAGTCGCGTTGGTTTGGGTGCCGTTCTTATGCAAAGAGAACGTGTTATTGCTTATGCTTCTAGGCAATTGAATCCAGCCGAGACTAGATATGCCACTCATGATTTAGAGCTCGCGGCTATTGTTTTCGCCCTTCATGTTTGGCGTCATTATCTTTTGGGAGAAAAATTTATTCTTTACACTGATCATAAATCCTTGAAGTATCTATTTTCTCAAAAGGAACTTAATTTGCGTCAACAACGTTGGCTCGAGTTCCTTGCAGCTTATGATCTTGATATTCTTTATACCCTCGGAAAGGGAAATCGCGTGGCCGATGCACTTAGTCGTAAGCAACAAGCGGTTGTTTCTTTGATGATATCCGAATGGAATGGTCTCGGGGTTTTATCCACTTGTGAGATTTGAGATCGTATTTCCGATTTATGTTCATCTCTTGTTTTATGTAGCCTTGAGGCTCATCTTTCTCTTTTAGACCGCATTCTTGAATCTCAAAGGCTAGATCCCGAATTGGCACTTCTTAGCCAAAGATTGAGGGATAAACTTGATATTGAAGTTTTGAAAGACTTTGATATCGATTCTCGTGGCGGCATTCGATAATTTAGTAGACTTATCGTGCCAAATGTTAGTGATCTTCGCAAAGACATTTTGGAAGATTCCCATCGTTCTAAATTTACCATTCATCCCGGCAGTAGTAAAATGTACGCGGATATGAAGCGACTTTATTATTGGGAGGGAATGAAATTTGATATCGCTAACTTCGTTAAGCATTGCATGACTTGCAAACTTATTAAGGCCGAGCATCAAAGGCCTGGTGGGTTATTGCAACCTTTAGACATTCCAATTTGGAAGTGGGATAAAATTTCCATGGATTTTATTGACAGCCTTCCCCGTTCTCGTTCGGGTCATGATAGCTTATGGGTGATAGTTGATAGGCTTACTAAATCCGCCATTTTATTCCCGTTCAGTCTAATCGAACCGTCCCTCTTTTGGCCAAACTCTTTGTCAAAGAAATTGTTAAATTACATGGAGTTCCTACTTCTATTGTTAGTGATCGTGATCCATTGTTTACTAGTGGATTTTGGAAGAGTCTTCAAAAAGCTCTGGGAACGAAGCTTAATTTTAGCATCGCTTATCATCCTCAGTCCGATGGACAAACCGAGCGTGTGAATCAAACTCTTGAAGATCTTCTTTGTGCATGTGTTCTTGATTTTGGTGGAAGTTGGAAAGATCATATTGCTCTCGTTGAGTTTTCCTATAATAATAGCTTCCAATCTAGTGTTGGAATGGCACCTTTTGAGGCACTCTATGGAAGGCCATGCCGTTCTCCTTCTTGTTGGCTTGAGGCCGGTGAGAAGCTGGTTTTAGGTCTAGACTTTATTCGTGATTCCATAGAAAAGGTTGACCTTATTCGTCAAAGGATGAAGGAAGCCCAGAGTAGACAAAAATCCTATGCCCATAACCGAAGAAGGAGGTTAGAATTTTCTATGGGAGATTTGGTGTTTGTTCGTGTTTCACCTATGAAGGGTGTTGTACGTTTTAGTCGATCGGGAAAGTTAGCACCTCGATATATTGGTCCATTTCCCATCACCGGACGCATTGGTTCCGTGGCTTATCGCCCCTCATTACTGGCTCAATTTTCTGCTATTCATGACGTGTTTCACATTTCTGAATTACGGAAATGCCTTCGAGATTCCGATTCTATTCTTGAGCCCGGTGTTGTGGGAGAAATTGAAGTTTCGCCTAATTTAACTTATGAGCAACATCCTATTTGTATTATTGCTTCGGAGGTCAAACGCCTTCGAAATAAAGATGTTTCGCTTGTGAAAGTTCAATGGTCATCAAATCCTAAGGATTGCTCTTGGGAATCTAGAGAATTCATCGAGCGAACACATCCGGACTTACTTTCTCGTGCTCTTTGAGGTGAACTTTTTATTTCAAATTTCTTTTGAGTTGAATATGCTTTCATGGTTGTTACTATATATTTTCTTCTTAAATATTGCGAGGACGCAATTTCTTCAAGGAGGGGAGTCTGTAACAACCCGCATATTTTACGATTGAGTATTTAAATATTTTATTTAAATATTTCATCGTTAGTCGGATTATAGTCCGAAAAGCTACTTTTTGCAAACAGTCAAATTAGGACTCGAGACCACCCCCATTGAGTTCAAAATGATGTTTGCGATCTTTTTGAGTATAAACTTCGATATGTTTGGAGATAGTAAAATTTTGCTAGCTATTCACTATACAACTTTGATACAATTTCAATTACATCACTATTTTACATCAGCACCTCACTACATATCACTCACACTCGTATTTATCTTCAACTGCATTCAAGTTTGAATCCAGCATCTGAGCAATCTGCAAAAATATAAACTAACGCAGTAAAATTGAAAATAAAATATTTTTGCGATATAAAATAAAACGTGAATTTTGAAAATGATATTTGCCTCAGTTATTTGGGTTGTTCGTCATCATTTAAATTTGAATTCATCATACACGAACAACTTGTGACATACACAGTATATTACTGTATATGCCACAAGGCCGTGCACGCCGATATATACACTTGATTGATTTACAGGGACAGGCAAGCACAGGTCAAACCCAAATGAAAAACCGAGTTCAACTCACGTGCAATATATTCAAAATCACGACACGAGCACAAGGTCAAACCCAAGTTTTGAAACTGGGTTCAACACAAGGCAACGTCAAGTCCAGACAATACAGTATGAACAAGCCAAAATGAAGTTGTACAAGTACAGTCAAGAAAGCAGCTCAAGTAACAAAAGTCAAGTGCAGCAATGAAACAAAATAGTATGATATGAAGCAAATGAATATAGTGAATGAAATGCACAAAGACATAGCATCTGTCTCAGGTTAATAAACCAGAGAAATGCACAGTGGAATGAAGTCAGGTGATGCACATATACTTGAAAGCTACAGCATCAAGTAGACCAAGTTCATATGCAATGAGAGGAACATCAAAGACAAGACTAAGTGCAGCATCAGTGAAGACAGTTATTTCACAATGAACAATGTGCACAAGTGAATCAAGTGAATCATAATGAAGCAGTGCAACATCTTCCATCAACACACTCAAGTGACTCAACAATGCAACAAGTTGATATGCAAACTACAACAAGTTGATCATGCAAACTGACTTGAAGATGGCCACCAACATAAGCAACAACATGAACCAACTATATGAAGTACACAATGGCCGAGTTTCAAGATACTAAGCAACAGCAACATGAATGTCACAAATATACAACAACAAGCTACAATGAATGCATCAATAAACCAGCTACAACAATGCATCAGTGAGCAACACAGCAACATGAATACAGATTCACGCCAATCCTAACAGCATGAATCAAGCTCGTTAAAGGCCGCAACAGAATACATCAAAAGCAAGAACAAACAACAATCAAACAATGTCACAGCTACACGATACCAAAATATCAAGTTCAGGTGACATCAACCAAACAGTGACAATGCAGACACAACTGAAATGAGACAGGTCAAGAAATGGAGTATCAAAATGATGCAAATAACAAGTACAGGCCGCAACAGTATGCACCAGTACAAAACAAGTCAATGCAACATGAACCAACTCCAAATGTATCAGTAGCATATATTACAGGGATGAACACATGAGAATGGACAAGGCACAGATCAAGTTCAAGTTATACAAGACAGCTACAACACAAAAGTTTTCAAACCAACTACAAATGCACATCATACATACGAATCAGAGTACCTAAAGACAATGGCGTGAAAATCAATACTACAGAGATGAATAAATTGTAACAGTGAAAAGATGACAATGCCACCAGAATTTCATATCAAGCAAGTGCAGTCAGTTCATGTTAAACCGATCAGAAGATGGCCAGAGACTATAGTTCTCAGTGAAGTCGAAATCAGTGTCAAGGCCGAAGTCATAGTAAAATCGCCATGTCAATGTTGAACAAGTCAACAAAGTATAAATTCCAGAAATCAAAATACCGTGGTCATCACGAAATTGAATCAAACCGTGTTAACCAAGTAAACACGAAATATTCGAAATTGAAGAAGTCAGAAGCCATCACATTCGTTGAAGAAAAATCAAGTGGCAGAGATGAATAATTGACAAATTCAGATAAAATATATACGACGAAAATACAGGGGGGTCGAACCCTATAAAAGTGATTAACATCATCGGCAATTGATGTATTCGAGTTCAAGCAAAACTGAGAATAATAATCATTCATCTCGAATCAGATCGAGTTCAAGTACGAAAGATTAGAAGAAGCAAAAAGCACAAAATACATACCGAAGCAATCGAACTCGACGAAAGAGAAGCAGCCACATGCGAAATCGAAGAGACGATTATTCGACAAAGCAAGCATCCAAGATCAGAAACTCGAATCATCGAAGCGGCGCTTCAATTTCTCAAAATCCCTAATTTAAGAGCGAAAAGGAAAGAGATCAAACGAAGCCCTAATTTGCAAAGACACGGCCACCATTATCTCGAACATAGAAGGACCGGGCCAAAAATTATAAAAGAAGAAAAAGGGGGCCGGCCGTTAATTCTAACATTGGACTTTATAATTATAAAGGGCTTTTAGATTACAATTAGGGTTTATTTTATTTTTAAATTGTTTTTAAATTTGTAATTTCTTTTTTAAACCGTTTAATTTTCTAGTCGTGTGACTAGGGTACAAACTACGGTGTGTAGTTTGAGAATTCGCAACTCGGTAGTTGAGTTGTGGCAGGGTTTTGAGCGTAGAATTAGATTAGTCAATAGCGGGTATAGCGAGTTTACGTGTGTAAGCGAGGGACTATCTAATTTCTAGTAGAAATCTTGGGGGCAGCACGTAGGCAAGGTTTTGCCGAAGCTGGGTAAATTCTGTGTTGTTCTGTTTTATTCTGTTATTCATATTCTGCGATATCTGTGCTGCTATTCTGTGATCTGAATTGAAATTAATTTATAAGCTTCCACGATTAATTTTAATAATTAACACCATCACCCTATTCACCCCCCCTCTAGGGTGAAATCGATCCTACAAGTGGTATCGGAGCTAGGAACAAAAGCCATTTTTGTTTTAAAATTTTGATTTTACAAAAAACCAATTTTTAATTTAAAAATTCGTGTTTCAAAAATCAATTTTTGTTTTAAAAATTCGTGTTTTAAAAATCAATTTTTGTTTTAAAAATTCGTGTTTCAAAAATCGGTTTTTGTTTTAAAAATTTGAATTTTTTAAAATGGCTTCTTTTAATAATGCTTTTGCAGAAGGGCAATCCATAGTTAGACCACCAATGTTCAATGGTGAATATGCTTACTGGAAAAATAGAATGCAAATTTTTCTGAAAACCATTGACGCTTGGAATATTGTTGACACAGGTTATAGTATACCAACTATAAATGTAGATAATCAGGAAGTAGATAAACCAAAGGAACAATGGACAGAACTAGAAAATAAATTACAAAATACCAATGCTAAAGCTATGAATTCTATTATCTGTTCATTGGATCAATTTGAATTTAATCGTGTCTCACATTGTCTAACTGCGCAGGAAATATGGCACACACTAGAAGTGACTCACGAAGGAACATCTCAAGTCAAAGAATCTCGCCTTGCCATGCTAAGCAGCGAATACGAGAACTTCACAATGGCGAAAGAAGAAAATGTCAAAGAGATGCATGGACGACTTTCCAATATCATATACAAATCAAAAGCTCTTGGAAAATCATATACAGAGTTGGAGATAGTCCGAAAAATCCTCAGAGTCCTTCCACGAAAATTTGAAGCGAAAGTGACTGCCATTCAAGAATCAAAAGATTTGAAACAACTTAAAGTTGAAGAACTCATCGGAAATCTCACCATTTATGAGCTAGAAATGAAATTCAAGGAAGAGCGTGAAGGAGGTGACACTCAAAAGAAATCAATAGCTCTCAAAGGAACAATCGAAAGCGATGATGATAACGATGAAGATGATGGAGCAGCAGAATTGGAGCTGTTAATAAGGAAATTCAAAAAATGGAATAAAAAACATGGAAATTCAGCTCGAATTCAAAAAGCAAAAAAGCAGAATAGCCAAAGCACTAGACTACTCAGAAGAACAAAAGTTTATTTGTTATAATTGCAACAAACCCGGCCATATCAATCCCGATTGTCCACAAATTAAATCCAGCCACGGAAAGAAACAGAAAAAGAAAAGTTTTGCAGCCACTTGGGATGAAATAGACGAGAATGATCAAAGCACTGGCAGTGAAAGCGAAAAGGCAGAATTGTGTCTTCGAGGTGATACAACTGACAGTGACGATGACGAGCCAAGTGAGGTATCAAAACTTACCCATTCTGAGTTGCTTATATATTTTCATGAAGTAAACGGTTGTTTTGAACGACTTAGGGAAAAATACGCCAAACTTGAATCTCAAAAAGATACTTTGATAGAATGTAATAAATAACTTGATCAATTAGTTAAAACCTATCAAAGTAGGATCCCTAAGTGTGATAAGTGTCCAACATTTGATGAAGAAATTAAAAAATCAGAAATTAAAATAAAATCGCTTGAAAATGAAATTCTGATTTTAAAGGAGAATGAAAATACTAGGAGAGAGAATTCTATTAAAAAGTGCACACAGTTGTTAAACGAAAATGAATCTCTCAAATCACAAGTCCAACAATTGTCAACGACTTTAGATAAATTTTCAAAAAGTGAAAAATCGTTGAATATGCTATTAGGAAAGCAAACTGTTAATACGGTTAGACAAGGACTTGGATATAATAATTCGAAAATTGTTGAAAACAAGATTAATCAAGTTAATTCTATGTGCACAATTTGTAGAAAATTTGGACACGGTCACAATAATTGCTGGTATAGACCCAAACATGTGAAAACTATACCGATTTGGGTTCCAAAAGGCACAAATATAAAATCTCTCAAAGTTAAACAAATTTGGGTGCCAAAGGGAACAATTATAAATAGTTTTGGGTCTACACAAAATTATTTTTCAAAATTTTCTGCCACTAACAACCATGGACCTATAAAAACAAATAGGTCACATAAATCCTTTTCCGTGTAGGTGTGGTGGCAGGCTAAGGAACAACAATAGTGTTCTCTGGATTTTGGCTGTTCCAGAAACACAACGGGCGACAAAGCTAAGTTCCTTAGCCTTGTATAAAGGTGACAGAATCACAACGGACAACAACGAAAAATATCGTAAAAGTAAAACAGGTATGGTATGTTTTAAACGATATATTAATTGTGATAATCTGCACCGTATTTTGAATTAATTCAGCCAATATTGAGATGAATAAAAGATGATGATTTTGATTCTGATTTTTTCAAAATTGTTGGCCAATTATGCTTTTATGCCAAAAACACTACAATCCTTGAAATACTTTATATCGATTAATTTGGATTGCTGATGGTGCTTTTATTGATTGACGATAATATTTTTGGCTAAATCTATATTCACGGTTTCTTCTATTTACATGGCTTCAACTTAAAATCCTAATGAATTCTATTTAAAAAATTGTAAAAAGGATTTTAAGAAATTTTTGACTTGTTTTATGACATTGATTTGTGCTTAAATGATGACCAATCAGATTTTCAACATTGAACTAATCCATATAAATTTGTTCGGTCAAATGATGGTATTTGATTACTCATGCTACACGTAGATATATTGGTTTTGACATTTTTGTCACTGCTTATAAATTTGCACGATTTCAAATTTCATGTGAAAGATGTTAAAAAGTTTTTTTTGAGAAATTGTTGAAACTTCAAGAATTTGTTTAAAGAATAATGATGTTGATTGACTGTTGATTACTCATGAATATAACTGTTTATCCTAAGGTTTCTGAAATTAACACTATGATATTTGTTTGAGTGATAACATGGCTTCATTTCAAATTTCATTTAAAAATTGTTGAAAACAATTATGAGATAATTTGTTGAAATTTCACAATCTGGTCTTTGACATTCAACGAGTGAATATTGAGTGAAATTTAAATTCAGATGCAGATTACACTGGTAATATAGTTGATAGAAAAATTATTAGTGTAACGTGATTAATTTTTGAAACATTCATTTGCTGCATCGTTTTTCAAAGAAAATATCTGCATATTTTTCACTTGAAATAATTTTCAAATAGCAGAAAATTTTCTTATAAAACCTCCTCGAGAAAATCATGTTTGACCATATTTACAGATTAGTCATTTTTAAAAAATTAATTTTATAATTTTTGGATTTGATTTTAAATGACTATTTTGACTAATCTAACTCCCTAATGATTATCGAAAAGATCAATAGTGATTGAAAAAGTGATGAGTGTCGATATTTGTCATACATTACTCAAGACAATATATTTAGAAAAATTTCTTTAGAATTTCATAACAAAAGTTATAAAAACTTTTTGTTGGATAAAAATTCCATGATCATTTCTATTTCTATCATCTTTCTATCGACCATCACTCATCAAAATCATATATAGTATGTAAATTTGTGGTAGTTTACAAAGGAAATTATTCGTTCTTCAATTTGTTTTATCTTCAGATTCATAAAGGAAATTATCTGTGCTTCAATTTATTATATTCTTCAATAAAAATAAATATCCAAAGTATTCACTCTCATTTAAAAGTCCTCACGGTTATGCATGGGTGAATTACTTGGATTTTTGATTATGTGCTTCCATGCTCATTTAAAAGTCCTCACGGTTATGCATGTATGGAACGCATATCAAAATTAATTGGTTAAATAGACAAGTTGATTCTAATCCCATTTAAAAGTCCTCACGGTCATGCGTGGTTAGAACATACTTGATTTCATTTTTAAAATTAAATTGGAATACTACTAATCTCATTTAAAAGTCCTAACGGTTATGCATGGTTAGTAGATGTTCAAATTTCCCGAAATAAATATACCACAAATAGACAGAACTGTATGATTTTTATGAATTTATCCCCATCATTTCTGAAAGTGGAATATGCGTCTGACATGGGTAATTATGATTTTTGTTTGAAGTTTATTGAAATTTGATATTTATATTCAATTGAGTTAAATGTTTGATTCATGTCTGTCACTTCATCCCTATGATTTTGTTTCAGCCCATTAGACCCAAGCTTCACCCCTCTCCTCTTCATTACTTCATTTCTAATTCCTAATACTCAAGCTTTAGCAACAATGGAGAGAGGAATGGGAAATTAAAACTCCAAGCCCTAGTTTCCATCTACAAATCAAGTTCTAGATCCAAATCAATAGAAGAAGCTTTGGTAAGCCTCCTCTTCTTCTTCTCCAACTCATTCTATTATCAATTTCAGAAATTCCTAAACCTAACCTAGGAAATGTTGCTTTTTTTAGCTTATATTCAAGCTCTTAGGATTGGAATTGAAGAGTGACTGTTCTTTCCATTGCTCTATAGCTTCTTCTTTATTTATTTTGGGTTTAAAGGTGAGATTTTTATCTCACATCCATGCCTATATCTATCTTTGATCGTTGGGTATGAATCTCTAACACTTATTCATGTGCATTTTCCTGTGGTTTGGATTGAATTGGTGAATATTCCAATTTTTAGTGTTTTTGGGTTCAAATCTTTAAAAATCCTAACTTTGATGCTTTGATTCATGCTTGGTGATGCATCGAGGAGCCAATAGGGTCGGGTTGCCGATTGGCGTACACCCCTAGCGTCCGTGCTTGTCTGATTGCAAATTGAGTGAGTTTGCACTCCTTTTGAAATAGGGTAGGAAATGCAGGAATTCAGGTTCAGTCGACTGAATTCTCTGAGTCAGTCGACTGAGCTGAAGCCCGAAAATTTCTCAGGTAGGTGTTCAGTCGACTGACTCAGAGAGTTTAGTCGACTGACCTGCTCCTATTTTGCCTGTTTTGCCTATTTATGCTAAATTTGCTTTGTTTTCCAACCTTTAATCGATTCTTCTTCTCCGATTAGTTGTTATCACCTTTGTTGACTTTGATAACTTCTATTTTAGGAATTTTTGGGTATATCCACTTTGATGGATTCGGTATTGGTTTCTTTGGATTTGATTCACGTCCTCGTATGTGAATTTTGATGATTGATTGTTCCTACAATCATTTTTGTGAATGTAAAGGTTTTAATACTAGTAGTAAATATCAAAACTCTTTCTTCAAAATGATTTCAACACTATTTTATTACAAAGCTCATTTTCTCAAACCGTTTTCCAATCTACTAGTATATACAAACCTTTACCTCACTCGTATGATAAATCTAATTAAATGACTTAGTAAAATAAGTGGTATGAAACGCTTGCGTTTACTTCGTCGGTTAATTCTTGGACTTGTTCGATTGAATCTCTTGTGGCAATTTTCTAGTGGAGGTTTACAGTTTGTCCGTAAATGTTTAAGTTAAGCTAGTGGTTATGGGACATGAAGCTAAGCTCATATATTTACTAGCTTATTGTAATTGACACTTCTTGATGATCGATGATGATCATTTTTGTGATTATGACTAGCGATCTGCTATGTTTCTTTGTCCACGTAGGGGACAGTACCTCGTTTTATTGAGTTTCGTCTCATTTTTATTATAGGTTAATGACCTATTATTTATTGGGGTTTCGACCCAATTCTCATGGGATAGCAGCCCACGTTTTTATGGTGTTCGGATCTTCGGGCGTACCGTTGTACTACGTTGTTGTTTCGAACTATTTGAGTTTTTGGTTCCTCGGGCGTACCGTTGCACTACGTCGTTGCACCGGCTCTATGGTTAGCGACCATAGGATAGCGTCCCGTTTGTGATACACGTGTTGGTGAGTTTTCATGCCCCCGTTTTATGATAAGCCTCCCCCTTTTTGTGATTTTTGGATTTCCATTGAAGATTTCTAGATTTTGTGTTTCACCAATTTTCGTGATTTTCATTGATATGTGTTATCAATATTTGTGCATTGGTGAATTTGTGTGTCATTAAATTTTCATGAATGAAGATATTGAGTATGACATTCCTTTTGATCTTTGAGAAGATTCTGGTGATATTGATTAATCTCTTGTTGATTTTCAATTTCATACTTATCACAGTATGGCTTTATGGTTATCATATGTTATGTCATATCTCTTATTCTATATCATTTTATCTGATATTTATAGCTAGACTGATCCGTTTATTATTTTCTTCTAAATAATACTCGGGTCAGACCGAGATGTTACAGGTGCTTTTGCTTGACTTCACTTCTGGGATTATCATCCTGACTTTTGGCTAACTGCTTAGATTAGTAGTTTTTTTGTTGTATACCTTTGAGATATAGACTCCTAGATGTATACCTATTCTTTTATCTCGCAATTGTAACCATTCTTTTGTGATATTGTGGATCTTGTTTGACCACTACTCTGATGTACACTTTCATGTGTTATATTCATATCTTTTTCTGCCTTTGTGATATGGATGTCTGTGACTGATTTGTATTATGTTTATTTCTATGTTTGTTTTCGAAGAATATATATATAGCCACTGTGTAGTAGCCTTGAGTTTGTATTAACATGTCAGACTTCCTTGTACTATCTGACATATTGGTGCTCGCTTAATGCAATTACACGGATGGTCGCTCCTCAACAGCCTTATTCTCCGTGCTAGTTGACAGCATTACACCGTAATATTCTTGGCTAGCGTGGGTATAGAGGTGGGGCGTCACATATAACCTCGACGCTTGAGCTGCAGTCGTTTGATGCACCATCAGTATGTAGATTGCAGACATGTTTGGGAGATTCAATGGTTTCGTGCAAGTCCTCGGTGGTAGTGAATTCAACGATGAAGTCTTCTAGCACTTGCCCTTGAATAGCTTGCTTTGGTGCGTAAGCGATGTCGAATCGACTCAGCTTGATATTCCATTTGAGTAACCTACCAGACATTTCAGGTCACGAAAGGACCCATCGCAACGGCTGGTTAGTATAGACAGTGATAGGATGAGCTTAAAAATACGGACGGAGTTTCCTTGAGGCAATAACAAGACATTAAGCTAACTTTTCCAGCTTCGGATAATTTCTCTCTACTCTGGTCAGTCGTTAGCTGATGTAATAAACTGGTCATTGTATCCGGTCCCCTTCCCAAATTAAACGGCACTAATTGCATTTTCTGACACCGCCAAGTAGATGCATAGGCTCTCATGATCGTTGGGCTTTGACAAAATGGGTGGTGTGGACAGGTGTTGAACCAGTGATCGGAATGCGCCCTTGCACTCTGTAGTCGATTCAAAGTTCTGCTTCCCTTTTCTGATTAGATCGAAGAAGGGAACACATTTGTCGTTGGATTTTGAAATGAACCTGCTTAGTGTTGCTACCTTTCCGTTGAGTCTCTGAACTTGCTTTATAGTCCACGTGGTCTCAAGATTTCTAATTGCCCAGATTTTATCAGGATTGGCTTCGATTCCCCATGCATTAACGATGATTCTAAGGAATTTTGCAAACGCGACCCCAAAGTGACACTTTAACGGGTTGAGTTTCATTCTGTATTCTCGGAGGATGTTGAACATCCTCTCTAGGTCTTTGATATGATTAGTGGAGAATCATTACTTTACCGGCATGTCATCTATATATACCTCCATTGTCTTTCGGATCTAGTTAGCAAACATTTGGTTGACGACTTTCTAATAGGTTGTCCCGACATTCTTAAGTCTGAAAGGCATCACTTTATAGCAATAGAGTCCTAAATCGATGATAAAGCTGGTATGCACTGATCAGATAAGTGCATTGGCATCTGATTGTAACCAGAATATGCGTCCATGAAGGACAAAAGTTCATGTCCGGCCTTTGAGTTTATGAGCTGATCAATCTGGGAAAGTGGAAAACTGTCTTTAGGGAAAGCTTTATTTAAGTCCGAATAGTCAACACACATTCTCCATTTCCTGTTAGGTTTTCTGACAAGTATAGGATTGGACACCCATTTTGGATATAACGCATCGGATAAACCCGTTTGACCTGAGTTTAGCCACCTCTTCCTTAAGGCGGCAGATTTCTCTGGATCCATACCATGTCTTTTTTCTTCATCGGGACGTGTCATAGGTCAATATTCAATATGTGGCTCGCTATATCCGGCGAGATCCCACACATGTCGGAACTCAACCAATTGCTCCTTCGTCGGTTGGCTCAGCTAGGATCCAATCTTTACCATTTTAGAATTGTCATCATTATCGATCGAAATATTAGTCATCAGCTCTGCCGAAGAAGCCTGACCGTCTTTGACTTTGTCTTCACTTTCGGAATCACTCGGGTCGAGACCTCTTGGGAATTGGTTGTGGTGCCCAGGCCTTGGCCCAGGCGTTAACTATCAATTATCTGCAAAGCGGACACAGAGAGATTCCTCTACACCCTTTTCCTTTCTCTTTTCGCTATGCCTTTGCAGCTCAACAACATAACAAGTTCGTTTAGTAGCCTGGTCTCCCTGAATGACTCCGACTCACTGTCGATGGGGAACTTCAATGTTAGGCACCAAGGTGCGATAGCGTCCCTGGACTCATCTAGGGCCAATCGGCCCAAGAAATCGTTGTATGGTGAGTCAATATCCAACACAATAAACTAAAATATTCAAACTTTCCAGCGCTCTCCAACTCCCAACTCCATTGGTAGCTCCACCATCCCGATGGGTATAGTCGCACTTCCAATGAAGCCATGAATACGAGACTGGCAAGGCTTCAAATCTTTCGCTTCCATCTTCATTTGATCATAGGCTTGCTTAAATAGTTTGTTCACTAAACTTCCACTGTCCAATAAAATCCTCTTCATTCAAGCAGGACCTATTTGAGCTGAAATGACTAGTGGATCAATGGTTGGGGTTTCGACTCTATCGGCATCCCTGTCTCGAAATACAATGTCGTCGGCCATCGTTTCATGTTGTTTGGCCGAAGCCCCGTCTTCTAAATTACTACAACATTAGAAGCTCGCATGCCCAATAGAGCTGGCATACGACTCCATTTCCCTCCAGCTCCGATTCGCTGGATGAGGACCACCGCTAACAGTGTTAATCACTAACCTCACGCTGGTACGAGCGGGTTCCTCCGGCCTGACCTGATTTAGAATTTGGTTTTGATTCGATGGGCCTACACTTCCTGACTACGATGCTTGCACAAACTACTCCAACTTTCTTTCTCGTTTCAACTTCTTAATGATATCCTGTCAATGACGGCAATCATTCTTGTTATGGCCATGACTATCGTGAAATCTATAGAACTTCCTCATTTGAATCTGTTTCTCTAACGATTGCTTCGGTGTAGGTTTCTTATATTGGATAGTATTACAAGTCTGCAGATACACATTTTCCAGAGATGTACTTAAAGGAGTATATGTGTCAAACATGGAAGCCCTAGGTCGTGGTCCGCGATTCTGATCTCACTTCCTACCTTGATTTCCACCGCTTTTCTAACTAATTCTGCTTGTTCTGTATGTTTAACTGCACCTTCCCAAAACACTCCCCGGTTTGTTTTACAGCAACATTGCTTTGGATTCCTTCCACACTGGGCCCCACGTCATCCTTTTTCCTAAACCGTTTCGCATCCTCTCTCCTCAAGAACTGAGCTGCCTTGGAATAGAAACGGTCTAATGACGTAGGGGGTTTTCCGGCCAACTAGTTGCTAAATTCAGAATCAGGATCGATCTCCTTAGTCAGTGCCATCAGAATGGAGTTATCATTAGGATTACTGATCTCAGCGCATACAACATGAAACCTCTCCAGATAACATCTGAGTGTCTCTCCGGGAGCTTAAGTGATGTTGTATAAGGTATTAACATCTTTTGGCCTTGTGACATGCATGCGAAACTGTTCAACAAACTTCGTTGCCAACTGGTCGAAACATGAGATAGATCAGGGTGGTAGACGAGTAAACCACATAATTGCTATGCCCCCTAGGGAAATTAGGAAACTTCGACACTTGACCAATCATCAGCACACGCAGCATTCATTTACCACTCATACTTTAAAATATGTTGGTTAGGGTCAAAGCTCCCTTCACAAACATGTAGAGTTGGCATTCTGAATCACCGAGGTGGTTCAGCATAGAGGATGTCATCGGTGAAAGGGGTATGCTGGGAGATTCCCCAGTCGTCATTGGTGAGGCCTTGACTTTCAAGGATCATCTGACGGATCACTATTGGGATATCTTGCATCTAGACATTCTAGGCATGCTGAGCCATGGTGTGGTCGGGCTCCACAATGTGAGGAGGGGCCGGGCATGGTCGACGGTCCATTTCTCACCTCCTTGGCTCTAAGTCTTTAGGAACATAATGCTCAGGGGTATAATCAAGCTGGTGATGGTTCGAATCTTGAGCCTCAGCTCCCAACTCAATAGCAGCGACAACAATGTGATTGTCAGTAGGATGATAAGGAACCATCCCTCCGTGGTAAGTGGGTCCGATCCGATGGCTGGTTAACGAATCAACTCTCTGTTTCTCAAGATTCAGAGTGCGCTGATGTCTGGTAGCCTGTGTATAGCTTCCATCCAGCAGTGGACGCGTGGATATGTGATTGTAATCAGAAGAAGCTGAAATTTCAATGGATGAGTTGGAAGCCCGATCCCTTCTAGATCTCCTTCATCGTTCATGATTTAGCCGGTTGATTAATTCCGCAGTGGCACGAAGCTGCTGGGTATGCTGCTGAGCGCTTTGAGTTATCTCTTACATTAGAAGTAGGAACTCTTCCCTGTTGATAGGGCATTGTGGATCCGAAGGGTCGGTAGTGTTCTGGTATGTAGAGGTAAATTAGGCAGGATTCTGCCTATCCCGTCCTTTTGGATCAGCAGCGGCTGAGATAGTCCAAGTATTAACCATGGTGGATGACGAAGTTCACTCCTAAACTTGGTACAAATTTGAATGGGATGGAAGAACTTCTAGGCTTGAGATCGGGATCTTCTCCTTAGATTCTTGAAATCCTATATCGGTAGTAGATCCAACGAGCAGGAGAAAAGCTGAGTTCTTCTTAGTGAAAACACCAAAGTGTTTGTACCAAAATTGGGCACAACACTCTTTGGATGTGTATAAGGAGATAACATGAAGAAAATAAATGTAAAATGAGGTAGATCTAATAAACACACAAATTAACAGATAAGAAAAAATGCAGAGACAAGCAAATTTAGAGTGGTTTGAAGTATTGCTTACGTCCACTATGAAATGATTAATATTTACTGAATTTCACTCGCTGATTACAAGACATTACAATAGTACAACTGAAGTATAGTGATAATTTAGGCAGAGTATCAGCGTAAAGAAGCCAAAAGTCCATTTTCTATGGGTCTAGGGTCACTATTTATAGGTATAGGCAGTAAATATCTCATCCAGATCTCGGAAGACTTCTTTTCTCACGTGGGTGGGCCTATGGGATCGAGTTCAGATGATTTCAACTCAATCTGAGAGCGATACGAATTGAGTTCGTATCGATCCATAAATGGTCCTTTTCGGCTGAAATTTATCTGGTGCATTTTTGAGGTTGAAGGCAAGTTTCTGTGACAATTTGGTGGCATTTGGACTTATAGATCTCGAGTTATGATCGATGCAAGTTTGGACTTTTCATGTGCAAACAAGTTTGTCTCGATATGCTCATATCGATCTAGGTCGTATCGATACTAGACACGTGCTTGCTAGGCAATGTGGTGTTATCTTCTCGGATCGATCCTCTTTTTATGTCGACTGACGGAGTCTTTTTCCTTAGCAAGCTTCGTTCATATCGAAGTGTCTCTTTTCTCTTCGTATTGATGCAAGGAAAACTCATTCTTATCGTTTAAGCTAGTCTCACTCGTATCGCTCCCTTCAACTCCCTTTTTGCATCAGTAGGAAGTGCCATTTCGTATCACTCATTGGATGACATATACATATTGATTGATGGTTGATCGATATGAATAATGCATAAACAAGATCGATACGCAACGGCTTCAATCGATGGATATGAAGCTGGGCTTAGGTGATGGATACAAAATGTATCAGTGGGATGGATACAAAATGTATCAGTGGGGCGGATACGAATGAGGCAATTTTCGATGGATACGAACACGGTGTTTCTTCCTCGATGGATATGAAGTGCAGCTGTTTGTTTAGATGGACATGAAGTAGATAACTAACAGCTTGATGGACACAAAACTCGATGGATATGAAGCGGAGGGATATGAATTGATGTCTTCCAAGTGAACTTTGATCGATCCATATCTTGACCATACGAGCTCCGATTGACTTGAAGTTTGGAATGTTGGCTACCATAGCTTTGCTTGTTGTACTATATTGATTGTAGCTCGATCCGGACTCGGAAAAAAATTCACCAGTATCCATAGTGAACATGCGTATAACTGATCTTCGGGGCTGATTATCCTTGGTTTCCAGTTAAGTTGTTAGTGTCACGGCCTTGCTAAAAGGCGGAATAATATTATCCTCCCTTTGAAACATTCTCGATTCGGACTGCTATTCCTTGAAACAAAGGCCATTTGTTATCGAATAACTATTGATTTGAATTGATTTGATTTGAGATTTGATGGGGTGTGGAGCTGTATGGTTCAGCCATAATATGGATAGAGGAGGCAACCAAAAAATTATCTAAAGGTTGAGGATAGAGATGTTTATATAGAGGAGTTGGAGCTATTTTAGGATCAGTATCCTAGATCATCTCTTGCCAATTCCCTTCCATCTTAGCCCTCCATCTCCAAGCCTTTTTTTCACTATCTTATGGTTCATATTGCCCACATTTTGATCAAAATTTCCAGCCCCTTTCGTGGGCTTTAAACCTGTTTTAACCCCAAATAAATATTATTAATTAAATCTAATTTAATTGCTTATCAATGTCGCATATCAATCGATATATTTATAACTATTACAAATACATACGATAATATTTATTTTTCAAATCATAGTAAAAAATTTATAATCAATATTTCATAAATATTAATTAATTCATAATAATTATAAACTAATTAAATTGTTTGGTCTATAGAGAATTTTTTCATCCTGGTTGTATGACTCGTCAGGTGTAAATTCGGTCAACGATTAACATTGCACTATTTGAATGTTACCGTTCACACATCACTTAGCAGGTAATGTGATATCTTGGCCAAATTCATCGCTTACTTAATTTCAGTAAAATCCAATTTCACTTTATTAGGCGTTACCCTATTGTGACATTTTTTGCACCAATTCTCTTTGTCAAAACTATATCACTTTGTACTTATAGAATTTGGTAATGACCAAAATTCTAATATCGTTAATGTTCAACTTTATAGTCCAAACACAAAGTTTTTTGATTGATAATTATTATTATTTTTAACTGAAATGCTCTAGCCAGAGACTTTACTTTGAGTTAACTTAAGTGAACTATGATACTAACCCTACAACCAAGGAGGTGAATACTCACTTAAACAGTGCTTCACTTTCAATACTTCCACTCGACCCAATTATAGTCACTTGATGGAAAATCATGTCATGATTTGACTATAATCAAAGTGGAGCTTTCATATTAAAGATACACAGAATTCTCAAGTTGAGAAAACTGTGTAAATCAATCACATAGATATTTTTTTGTATGACCTTAATTATATTAACTAGTAGAAAACCATCGAGTAAGTCGTTTCATAGTTATCCAATAACTATCATTACATAACCCCTTGTTGGCCCCAATAGCCATGAGTAATACACTGTTCAATATTTAGAGAGCATTACATACTCTGTTCTTAACAAATACGTTGATATCCAATCTTGATGCATCTTGACTAAAAACATTTAAAATTGTATATTTGTTATCATTGTGATATATTACCTACGGTCACAACACTTTGTAATCAGTATCACAAAACATACCCTTTATGGATTTTCCATTAAATATACTTTTAACTAAATTAATTAATTAATATAACCATATTGTATTAAGTATAAAATAGAAAGAAAATACCTTAACAAATTACGTAATTGTCCTTAGGACATACCCCTAACTTTATCCATCCCCCACTTACACTTGGGTCAGTTATGGAATTTTATTCCAACTTCTCTAGTTGGTTTCCTTAAAACTAATTGGGTCAGTCCATTAGTGAAGGGGTATGCTATTCTTTTGTAATTATCTACTTTGTCAATCAATTCTCTCCGATGTTGATAAACTACCTTTATCATGTGAAATAATTTAGAGTATGTTTCTCGACTTCCAGTGAGCTTTAAATTCTGTTATGAACTATACGGCGACAATATTATCATATAACAATGTTGTGGGATTCTCAACATTTGCAATCATCTTCGGCTCGGTTACAAATTTATACATTTATATTTGTATACATTACTTTACTGCTGTGCTATTCAAGGTGATGTACCTAACCTTTTCATTGAACCACGGTCTTTCATTTGGAACAATTCTATAACGACCCACTTTTGAATACAGTTTAAGCGGACAATCAACCACTCATGACCCACTCAAATTGAACGGAAAGGCGGATGGATAGGGAAAAGAAAGAAAGAAGGAAGAAGAAAACTGAACAATATAGAATCTCACAGCTGAACGAATAATCTATAATATACAACAAATCTTTACAGAAGAAAAGATGTAAGATACATACACTAATCAGAGTATACTAAGCTATTTCAGCCCAAAAAGTTATAACAGCCCGTCCTTACAATTACGGACAAATACAACCAATAAATAACACAGCGGAACACGATGAAATACGTAAATACTTGTTGGGCCTCTAGCTTGTCTCTTGAAGCTTCAATGCATCCAAACTAAATCTATAATATGCTTAGTCTAACTCAAGCATTATCATAAATTAATACTCAAGTCAGTCTGGAAAACCTGTGTGAGAAAACACACCCAACTTGATTTTTTGTGTTTCAAAAATATTTTGAAAATAAAAGTATCTCTTAAGAGCAGAACACACATAAACACAGACAATTTACCTAACTATAAGCAAAACATTTTCTACGAAAAATCCACTTATATTATATCGATGTCTAGGGGTCAAAGTAAAATATGAATATAGCTGAAATGCTTGCATTTCATGTTTCAACGTAGTTAGGCACAACTTAGTCTATACGGTGCTTATTGGAGAATGGATTCCATACAACGATTGGGCTATTGGGGTACCGCCTGTCACAGTTAATATCTAGATAAAATATCACCGATGAACTCGTTGGTATTTCCTGCCAACACAGAACTGGCCTATATTTTTTAGTAGATAGTACCGAATATGATAACCCCTCTGTTAACAGGCCTCGAAGCATAAAAATAAGAGATAATATCGACTCTCGATAGGGGTGATCATAACCTACTTGGAGCGATCCACATAGCCCTGCTGCATCTTCCTTGTTCTAGGCATTCCCGATTGATAAGGCTTGGAGTTATTTTTACCTTTCATGTTGCACTTCCCACTTGGAATGCTAACACTGGCCTCCCGACAATAATGCAATGCCGGCGTTCATCTATACAAGTTCATTCTGGGATTGAATGAAACCAAAGGCACTATTTCTACTACATCCATTTTGGAATCATCCTTAGGGTTAGTAACA
Organism: Allium cepa; assembly: GCA_030765085.1. NCBI lineage: Eukaryota > Viridiplantae > Streptophyta > Magnoliopsida > Asparagales > Amaryllidaceae > Allium > Allium cepa. The sequence continues at coordinate 693,826,496 of CM060939.1, forward strand.
AGCAAACCTTGCACTTCAAAGAGCTCCGTCTTTAATTCTATTATCTTCAAGATATCTTCATTTCGAAAATGCATTTGTTGGATCAAAGTGGTTTTCGGATAACATATCCGATCCCAGTCTCTTCGAAACTATATTCGATTGTTTCCAGTAAACTCAACCCTAGTTCTCTAGGAAATAAACAGTCAATGATAAGAGCGTAGATCGCCTCATAACCTTTGGTGGGTGGATTTCCTTAATATTTGCCCTAGGAGAATGAAAATAGATTTATACGCACAAACAACATCATCGGAGATGATTGTGCCATTTAACTCACGTGTTTCTCCTAGATATTTCCAAAGTTAAGTTTTGGGTCCATATTTGATAGTCGGTTATTTAACTATCAACAAACACACATCCAAACTGGGGATCATTTTCAAATAGGGAAACGAATATTGGTTAAGTGCTTAAGCAACTACTACTTTATTTTAATTTATCTTTTCATTAATAAAAATCACTTTATAATACTTGCCAAAGAAAAAATAGTTTTACGAAGATATATTCACAAATCCCTAAATTTTAATACTTAGAAAATATCCATATACTTAACTTAGGTATATTCACAGAATGGAGGAAGATTTCATTTTTAAACAATTCTAAAACCATTTATAATCTCCTTTATAAATCTAAAAAAGCCATTTATAAAAATATGTAATAAATCATTGAAACCGTTTTTAAAGCTCTTTATAGAAACCCCTTTAAAAACCCAACCTCCATTTCCAATTATAACTCTTTTATAAATTTTCAAAACATTTATAAACTCTTTATAAATCGATAAAACTATTTATAAAACTCTTCTTATAAATTTATAAGTCCATTCTAAAATTATTTATTAAACACTTTTTACCTTGTCAATAATCTTTCTTTTAAGTCTCCAAATCATCCTATAAAGCTCCACTTTTAAAGCCAATATCTGTTTGTAAAACTCTATTTATAAATCTTGAACATTTATAAATAAATAATAAGGGGAATTAATTTGAAGGACAAAAATTCGTATATTTTTAGCCTCAAGGACACAACCTCAATATTTTAACCACAAGGACAAACATTCCTCTAAAAATTATTCAAACAGACAAACATTCTTCCAAAATTATTCATAAGGACGAACAATTTTCAAAAACTGCTACCAAACTAAAAAATGATATCTAAAAACTTCTACCGATACCTACAAACCGATACCAAAAAATGCTATCAATAACTAAAAACTGATACCTAAAGAAAGTTGTCCTTCAGCCTAAAATACTGAAAGTCTTTCCTTGAGGCTAAAATGCTGAAATTTTTTGTCCTTCACAATAATTTCCTGATAGATAATAATCATTTACTTCAAACATTATTATATAATAATAGTTATTAATGATAAACATTATAAATTATTATTATTATTATTAACCTTAAAGCACCTTAAAATAATAATTAATAATTTCAAATATATTATTAAAAGAACATCAACAGTAAATTTTCAATCTTCTTATAAATAATAAAAATTAATTTCTAAAATAGTATAAATAAATCATTATTATGAATTTTAACCCATATTAATTATTCAAAATATTAACATATTAATAAATAATCTCAAAAACAATATTAATTATAAATGAATAACTATAAAAAATATATTAAATATAAATAAATAACTTTATATAACCAATATTAAATATAAACAAATAATTAATAAAAAGATAGATAAAATGTGGGAATAAAATAGAAATTAAATCCTTTAGAACAAAATACTTTGGAAACCTAGTTTCGGATTTAAAAGATCCTATCTCAAAAACCAATTTCAATTTAAATGGCAATTTACATATTTTTAAAATACTAGTTTGAGACCAATAACTACCCAACATTTAACCAATATCGATATTTATTTCCAACCACCATAGGGTCTAAGTTTGAACATATAATAATGTCATAAACCATAATGTCCACAATCAGGTTTCATATTCAGTAATCGTATAACAAAAATATTTTTGATATTAAAATCAATAACGATGAGGAATCTTGTTGGATCCCTTTAATCTGCCTCCTTGCATCACAAATAATATATAAGGTCATCTACTCTAGGGTCAGGAATAAATCCAAACCAACCTATAAAAATAGTAAATCATTCAAATATCCAATCAATGATTTTTATCAACTGTATAACATATTGGTTAACCAAAAAAGTGTTTTCACTCACAATTATTTTAGTCGTCGCAGAGGCATTTTGGTTTTCGTCTTCGATTTAGCATGAAATTTATACTAGCTCTAATTATCGCCGATCCAAGTTATAATTTAGATATTGCTGTAACGAACATGACGCGACTGACCACATTCGATTTGTACCCAAAATGAAGTATTTATATATTTTATAGATTCACGATTTTATATAATATTATTATTCAGTTGATTGCAGTAATTAGCTTAACTTAATCAAATTCTCTAATCCCGTCTTCAGTCTCGTTCATTGCAACACTAACCCTGACCCGAACTTCAGTCGGTCACCAACGCCAGTAGAATCCATCGAAGCCCACCACCACCATGCCCTAGGACTGCCTCGCCAAGGAGAACCCTCTCACACTGGCCCTAAGCCACCATGATGCTTCCATCGCCGATAAATGCCCAAAGAACTTGACCATGTCAACCTCGAAATTTTGGTGCCACGCTCCACTATGTGTCAATCGCTCCGACCAAAATGCTCTACTTCTTCTCGCCGTCATTTCCCTAATTGACGTTGAGACACGATTCTGCTTAGATTGGCTCCAACGATCACAACATGGTGGAATAGTGGAGAGGTATGGGCTTAGTATATACATATATATAATTTAAAATATTAAGCCCGATGCACTCAAAAATCTATAACTCCAATCAAGGCGTGCCGCTTAGCGTTCTATGTGTAATACCCCTATTCTGAACATAGTGGAACTGGTCTCGAGATCTAATTCGATCATGTACAGAAGATAGCTTTTCAAACCCAGTTATATTATATTAATATCTAAAATTAATTTATATGTGTTTCAAACTCATATGATCATACGATACGTCCAATTGCCATGAAAATTGATGGCATACAATAACTCCCCATTACAGATCCAATGAAACTGGTTTCGTCAAAATCCAAGGCAGTGTCCCGGAAGGCTATTTTCACTCGTTATTTAAATTGATTATTATTAATACCAATTCAATCACTTTTAAATCTATATTAAAAGTTTATTACTACCATTCTTATTTAAACTGAATTTAAATAAGATTTTGAAATATTTGTAATTCATATTAAATCCAAAATTCAATTACTAAACAACTCCAAATATTTAAATAACCCTTATATTTGAAATTTAAGCCAACGGGCTTATAAAATTAACCTTTCAATATTTAAATTAAAATTTTCAAATTCAAATAACTAAAATTCTAGGTCGTTACATTCTTCCCCCTTAAAAGAATTTCATCCCCGAAATTTCCAAAGTAAGAAAAATGCCACAATCCCATTAACTTTTCAAAACTAATTAGTTAAAACTCATTATCAAAAGATATATTATTCAAAATTCAATTATTTAAAATAGATTTTAAAATTTTCTAAGTCTTTAATTTCATTCACGTGTACCAACTAATACCGTTCCAACTTATAATACTAAAATCAAACTTTAGTTACCAAAATAATTTTTCCTAAATTTTCAAAAAAAATTCTAACGGTTTGAGTTTACGAAAAATTTCGCCAGCGTCTCCTTTGCACAGCTCGATTGGAAAATTTTATAATATATATAATCACATATATACATCTCATCTTCAAGGATGAGCATCCTGTATGGAATATATAAAAATACGATATAACAATCCAAGATGTGTGCATTTTATTAGCATTAGCAAGCATACAAAATCAATATAATGCTAAAGCGAGCTCCAAATGCGAAGCATATGCCATCCGCACCTACTAATCACTCAACAACCAATGAGAACAAGTATAAGGAAAATAATATCAATATATATCATGGACTAAATAATAACCATATGCAAATGTAGCAAATATAACAAGAGAAACCATCTAACAAACAATTAATTCATAACCATATCAATTTACATTTTCCAATGTCAACATCTAATCAATTTACGCCTATACGATGTACATATACCATCCGTATGCAATATCAAATCTAATCGCTCGCTCGATCTCACAATCTCATTTTCGAACTAGTATCGTTCACACAACTGCTTTAGTGTGGACTCAGATCCGGTTCCTTGATTAGAAATCATCATTCTCCTTGCATAACCATATACTATGATAGAGAACTCTAGAATTAATAAAAATCCATATCCACTATTTGCCGTCGAAAATCGAGTGAAAAATTCGATCTCGGACCTATGTAAATCACTTTGAAATCATATATTCGAATCGGGATCAAATAGTTATGCGAATAAAATGACATATGTACAACTTACGTATTTATTTCAATTGGTTTCTCATTATACCCCATTCTTTTATTTACATTCATTTATTACTCAACATAAATTTTTCAATACTATTATCACTTAAGAACTATTCCTTTAAATTTACTTAAGTTTATTATAAACATTTATACAATACTTCTCATGTTTATTTCCACTTTACAACTTAAGTTCATATTTATTTTGAATCAAATTCAAATCCATTTAACTCATTTCCTTATTCAATTTCATTATCCAATTCTATCAAACAACATTGTAAATCATATTCAATTCACTAACTTATTTAATTATGTCATTTTATTAATTTATTACAAATCACAATCAATTTCATTTCAAAAATCATTTCATTTAACTTGACTTAAGTTAAATTTCATTTCATAGTTCAATTTAAAATTTACTTTGATTAACATTTATATTAAACAAATTTCAAATTTTGTTTTAACTTACTAATTCTAAAAATTTATCATAAAACTCATTTTCTTGTATTCTTACAGGACGCTTAAATGAAAATTTTCAGAGTTTAAACACCCTGTTCTAATTTCAAATTAATTTGAGGCAATAATACAAATAATTCCTTTGCATTCCAAATCATACTTTTGAATTTTAAATTTGAAACTATTTTTACCAAAACAAAACTCCAAAGGTAGCAATCCCTCTCTTGGAAACACAAAAATAAATGTCGATGATGCCACAGTCTTCATCGAAATTATTTTCCAGCAACTGAAGTGAGTTCAGTGCTTTCTTAACACTTTTAAATTCCATTTTAAAACTTTTCCATTCAAAATAATACTATTAGTATTATTCCAAAACCTTTGAAAAAAAAATTCAAAATCGATAGGATTTTAAATTCTTAAATTCTCAGCTGTTAAATCCTTTTTATTTAAAAATCATATTTATCAGTTTTCCTCATATACATTATTTCACTATTGTTATATAAAACCATTTCTTAATTGTTTATCCTATTTACATTATAATAATGACAACTTTTATTAGAACATAAACAATAAACAACAAATGACAATAATCGAATATTATTGTTCTCTAACAACCAAGCACACCACATATCTATAATAATTTATGAAAAATCTTTCCTTTATATATAAAATATAATCAAGGTAAAATTATTTCATTTACCTAGTTCAAAAAAAAAACCCATGTCGAATTGCTCTATTCAAGTGCTTAGAGATCCCTATCAATAACATTAATTACTCGTATTGACTTGAATTCATAAGCCACTGAACAAATCAACCAACACGATATAAAACATTTTTATAGCACTAACAAGTATGCGCTCACACACACACAAACACACACACACACACTGAAACTCATTCTAAGGCGCTACTGACCCTATCTATAATGAGTAATTTCCACCAAAGCCAAGGTTCTCGCTTAACCTTCAGCTCTGATACCGTAATGTAACGACCCACTTTTCCACAAAGTTTAAGCAGATAATTAACCACTCATGACCTATTCAAATTGAACATAAAGGTGATAGTTAGGGAAAAGAAAGAAGGAAGGTAGAAGAAAACTCAACAATACAGAATCTCACAGCTGAATGAACAATCTATAATGTACAACAAATCTTTATACAAGAAAAGATGTAATATACATACACTAATCAAAGTATACTAACCTATTTGAACCAGAACAGTTAAAATAACACTTCCTTACAATTGCTGATAAATACAATCAACAGGCAACACAGCGGAACATGATGAAATACATAGATAAGTCTTGGGCCACTAGCTCATCTCCTGAAGCTCCAATGCATCCAAACTAAATCTGTAATATGTTTGGTCTGACTCGAGCATTATCATAAAATAACACCCGAGTCAGTCTGGAAAACTAGCGTAACAAAACACTCCAACTGGATTTTTAATGTTTAAAAAATTTGTTGAAAATAAAAGTATCTCGTAAGACCACGCCACATATAAACACGGACAGATTTTTCCTTATGCAAACCAAAACATTTGCTATAGAAAATCCATTCATATTATTATAATGTCTTGGGGTCAAAGTAGAATAAGAAGATATCTGAAATGCTTGCATCTCACGTTTCAGTGTAGTTGGGCACAACTAAGTCCATACAACGCTTATTGAAGAATGGATTCCATATAATGACTAGGCCACTGGAGTACCGTCCATCACGATGCATCTCTAGATAAAATAACATCGAGGACCTCGCCGGGATCCCTGTCAAAACAGAACTGGCCTACCCTTTACTAGATAGTACCGAATATGATCACACCTTCGTTAATAGGCCATGAATTATACAAATGAGAGATAATATTGACTCTAGATAGGGGTGATTATACCTACTTGGGAGCAACCCACTTAGCCCTGCTACATCTCCCATATTTTAGTCATTCCCGATTGATGATGCTTGCGGCTACTTTTATCTTTTATATAGCACTTTCCACATCGAAGGCTAACACTGCCTGCCAGGCAACAATACAATGCCAGCGTACGTTCATACAAGTTCATTTTAGGACTGAACAAAACAGAAGGCACCAATTCCACTACATCTATTTTGGAATCATCCTTAGGGTTAGTAGCAAGCAACCCTTGCACTTCAAAGAGCTCCATCTTCAATTCCATTATCTTCGAGATATCTTCACTTCGAAACGCATTTGTTGGATTGAAGTGGTTTTCAAATAATATATCCTTTCTTGGTCTCTTCGAAACAACATTTGATAGTTTATGATAAACTCAACCCTGGTTCTTTAGGAAATAAATAGTCAAACATAAGACGGAGATCACCTTCTAATTTTTAATGGATGAATTTCCTAATCATTTGTCCTAGGAGAATGAAACGAAATTTATACACACAATACAACATCATTGGAGATTACTGTGCCATATAACTCACATGTTTCTCCTAAATATTTCCAAAGTTACTTTTTGGGTCCAAATTTGATAATCGGTTATTTAACTATCAAAAAACACGCATCCAAATCAGGGATTAAAAAAAAAGAGAAACCAACATTGGTAAGCACATAAGCAACCACTAGCCTTCTTCTAATTTATCTTTTCATTAATAAAAATCACTTTATAATACTTGCCAAAGAAAAAATAGTTTTACAAAGATATATTCACAAATACCTAAACTTTTAATACTTAGAAAATATCCATATATTTATCTTAGGTATACTCACAGAATGGAGGAAGATTTCATTTTTAAACAATTCTAAAACCATTTATAATCTCCTTTATAAATCTAAAAAAATCATTTGTAAAAATATTTTATAAATCTTTGAAACCATTTATCAAACTCTTTATAGAAATCCCTAGAAAAACCTAACCTCCATTTCCAATTACAACTCTTTTATAAATTTTCAAAACATTTAAAACTCTTTATAAAATCCATAAAACTATTCATAAAACTCTTCTTATAAATTTATAAGCCCATTTCTAAAATTATTTTATAAATATCTAAAATTATTCATAAAACCCTTTTTACCTAGTAAATATCTTCCTTTAAGTCTCCAAATCATCCTATAAAACTCCTCTTCTAAAATCCAAATCTGTTTGTAAAACTCTATTTATAAATCTTGAAAATTTGTAAATAAATAATAATCATTTACTTAAAACACTATTATATTATAATAAACAATATAAATAATAACTAATAATTATTAACCTTAAAACATCTTAAAATAATAATTAATAATTTCAAAGACATTATTTAAAACACTGATAATAAATTTTCAACCTTATTATAAATAATAAAAAATAATTTCTATAATAGTATAAATAAATCATTATTATTAATTTCAACCCACATTAATTATTCAAAATATTAACATATTGATAAATATTCTAAAAAACAATATTAGTTATAAATAAATAACTTTAAAACAATATTAAATATAAATAAATAACTTTTTAAAACAATAGTAAATATAAACAAATAACTTAGAAAAAGATAGATAAAAAGGTTGGAATAAAATAGAAACTAAATCCTTTAGAACAAAATATTTCTGAACCCCGGTTTCGAATTTAAAATCATTTCTTGTCTCAAAAACCAATTTATATTCAAATGGCAACTTATAGTATTTTAAAAATACTAATTTAAAGCCAATAACTACCTAACGTTTAACCAATATCGATATTTATTTCCTACCACTACAGGGTCTAAGTTATAACATATAATATGTCATAAACCATATTGTCCACAATCAGGTTTCATATTCAATAATCATATAACAGGAATATTTTTGAAATTAAAACCAACAACGGTGAGGAATCTTGTTGGATCCCTCCAACTTGTCCCCTTGCATCACAAATAATATACAATGATATAATATAGGTCATTTTCTACTAGGAGGATATATATAAAGGATCATCCTCTCCAAGAGCGGGAATAAATCCAAACCAATTGATAAAAACAGTAAGTCGTCCAAACATCCAATCAAAAATTTTAATCAACTATATAACATATTGGTTTACCAAAAAGGTGAGTTTAACTCACAATAATCCAATCATCAATGAGTCATTTTGGTTTTCATCGTTCGATTTAGTGCGAAATTTATGCTAGCTTCAATTATCGCTAATCTAACTCTAATATAGATATCACTGTAATGAACGCAACACGACTGACCGCGTTCGATTTGTACCAAAAATGAATTATTTATACATTTTATAAGATTCACGATTTTAAATTATATTATTATTCACTTAATTACAGTAATTAGCTTAACTTAATCACATTCTCTAATCCCGCTTTCAATCTCGTTCATTGTGACAATAACCCAGGCTCGAACTTCACTCGATCGCCATTGCCACCAGAATCCACCGGAGCCCACCACCACCACTCCCTAGAACTGCCTCACCAAGACAAACCCTCTGACACCGGCCATGAGCCGCCACGATGCTACCATCGCCGACAAATGCCCATAGAACTCGACCATGTCAACCACAAAATTCTGGTCCCACACTCTAAAGCAAGTCAATCACTCCAACCAAAACGCTCCATTCCTTCCGGCTATCATTTCTCTAGTTGATGTCGAGGTACAATTCGGCATAGATTGGATCCATTGATCACGAGCTGTTGGATTAGGCAATGTTGATTTAGGTTACATACATTTCTTTTTTGAAAACCAGAACGTTTCTCTGGTGCAATGCGATAAAAATAGAGGAAGATGGTATGGGCAGACATGGGGGAGTATGGGTTGAAGCATGGTGGAATAGTGGAGAGGTATGGGTTAGGTATGGGCTTAATATATATGTATGTATGCATGTATGTATGTATGTATATAATTTAAAATATCAAGCTCGATGCACTCAAAAATCTCGAACTCCAAAGGAGGTGTGCCACCTGACGTTCTATATGTAATATCCCTATTTTGAACATAAGAGACCTAGTCTCGAGACCTAATTCGATCATATGCAGAATGTAGCTTTTCAAATCCGGTTATGTTATAATAATATCTGAAATTAATTTATACGCATTTCAAACTCGTACGACCACATGATACGTCCAATTGCCATGAAAATCGACGGCATATAATAACTTGCCATTACGGATCCAATGAAACTAGTTTCGTCGAAATCCAAGACAGTGTCCCAAAAGGCTGTATTCACTTGTTATTTAAAACGATCATTATTAAAACCAATTTAATCACTTTTAAAGATTTATTATTACCATTCTTACTTAAACTGAATTTAAATAAGATTTTGAAATCTTTTAATTTATATTAAATCCATGATTCAATTACTAAACAATTCTAAATATTTAAATAAACTTATATTTGAAATTTAAGCTAATTGACTTATAAAATTAACCTTTCAATATTTAAAATAAATCAAAGATTTCAAATTCAAATGACCAAAACTCTAGGTCATTACGATCTCCAACTTATAGATTTGAAACTTGAATTTTGTTAGTGACATATCATACTCAATATCACTTATGAAACTTTGAGTCCGAACACTTCTTTATAAGGAGTTCATTATTTTTGTAAATAATTCTCTAGTGCTTCATAAATACACAAGAACATTTAAACAACCATTTATAGTATCAATTTGGATTTGATATTTTCTTCATGTATCAAATACATAAATAAATCACGATATTATAGACATCATAACATGTATGGTAACTCCTATTGACATGCCTATGGAATTCATCTCACTTGTTCTGTATTAATAATTTAATAAGGTGTCTTTGCATAACGATTTGGGACACTCCTAATATCCTTTATAATCACTATAAAAGACATCATTTACAACCCAACGTTGACTATTAAAACAACTAAGGCTGATTTTAAAGTTCTAAATGTACATTTTAAAGTTCTTTCTTATGAACACATGCTTCCTCTACATTTTAATGGATAATCGAACTACTTGATCTATCAAAATATTTGTTCAATTTTGATGCTTATAAAATGATAATTTCTATCATTTCTTGGATCATATCCAAAGACTCACAAACTCAATATCGCTTTCTCTAACTTCGAGACATTTTGGTTATCATGTGTAAACAGCATACTCTAAATTATTATTTAGAATTTTCTGTTTCAATACATGCATATCAAACATAAAATCATACTAATTCATAATTTTATGAATAAATTCGAATTAACTTAAGCACGTTGAATATTGAATCTATTACGCTAATTTTAACAATTGAAATTTGTGATGTTATTCTTATTAATGTTGCTCATTATATTCCAACTGCATTAGTCTTTCTCTCAGAGACACATTCGTGGTCGATGGATCATATTCCCTTCGGATGCAACTATCAAAATAATATTTTGATAATGTACTTGGAATCTATTTCAGATCTGCGCATCATACCATATTATAGAGTCAACACACTTAATGATTTAATTAAATAACCGATGATTGTATATTTTTGACATTGATCAGAAACTCATATTTCTCTTTGATATACAAGAATACTGATTAGACATCCTAATGTGATGTGTTCATTTAAATTAATTAATATCATTTCATTTCATATGATCAGTTTTATTTTTGGATTGTATCCAATTCCATTTTGCAATCAATAGTTTCTCAAAGAAATTCCTTCACTATGAAGTTGGTATTTCTTAAAACAACAATTGTTTCTCGGTGCAATAAAATAGGTATTCATAATTTTTTTATGAATTTCCTTATATATAAACTGATTTGGTTTTAGTTTATCAACTTATGTTCAAAACATAAATATGTCAACCAAAGATAGTTCTTTCCAAACACCTTTTGGGGGGATTCATACAAGATCCCTCATGAACAATTATTACGTGCAGACTTTCGACTTGCACAACCTGCCAACTCCTTGACCTAGGATATATTGGGGTTTCATACAAACCCTTATCTTGTATAATTTTGTAAACTATTATTTAGATTAAATAATATTAACCTTATGTACTACTCTTAAGTACATGACCTTATAGAAAGAAATTAACTCAACTTCACTCACAATTAATTGTACTTTTTCCAAAATGTTCGATTACTCCTTATCGATACATCATTATTTTTCACATGGAGGAGTGACTTCTAAGATTGAGTCTTTATTCATTCTTAGGTACATTCAGAAATCTATCGAATATAATCACCTACTCGATCTAATCGAATCATTTCTATCGTATGTTACAATATTTACTTCCATTGTATATTCTATAGGCATACTACAGACTTGTACATCCATATCCAATACACATGTCCATATTTTTTATAACTCATCAGCGAATATGATGAAGTACGTGGAACCACTTTGGTATTGTTAGACTTACGATTTCATACATCTGTATGTATTAATTCGAAGAGTATATCAACTCGTATAATGCTTCCACTAAATGGGTGCATAGCCCTTAACTATTTGAGATATAGTTACCCATGTCATATGATAAATAATTATATAATAAAATTATTTCTCAAAACAACGGCTTAATCTAAATTCCATACGAATCAGTACAGAGAAGCATCGATGCGATTCTTGGACGGGGAACTCCGCGGAAATTTCAAAATAATTGTAAATAATTTTAGATACTTTCATATTTTCTAATGCATCACTTTATCATGAAAAAATATATCGCATTATAGTTTTATTTCATAACGAATATTCATAATACTCATATTGAAATATAACTCTATTTTCAAAACATTATTTCGTAAATAATATTCGGTATGTTTTACAAACTTTTTTTCTTTATAATTTGATGCAGTCAATAAGTGTTATATGGCTTCCTTCCACTATTTCTTCCATTACTATAATAGCGTACTATCTTTGGAGATCCATCATTCACTAAATACGGTTTATTTATTTCATATACTACAACTAGTTTACAATGGAGAGTTTTTTGATTAAATATTTGAACTCAAAGAAAGAAATCTTACAGAAAAAAATTTTCTGTATGAAAGTGTTATTTAGCAGAAGATGGATCTTAAGGAGAATTTAATACTAGAAAGGGATGAATAGTGTTTTCAAATTTTTATGAAGCATTTTGAATTTTTTTTAAAATTATATTTGAACAATGAAACTAACAATTGCAAATTCAAACATAGATAAATATAAATGCTATAAAGGTAAAAAAAAGAAAAGAAAACACTAGGATTTTATATTGGTTTCGAGTTACCATACATCTAATCCTATATAATTCCTTGTACGGATTTCTATTCAAATAGCAAAGCCAATAAAATCTCAATTTCAAGGCAATGAGACACACCCTCCATACTTTCCGAGCTCTAGGTAGACTCACTTGATTTACATAGGCCACAAGCACTCCCACTTGAATTTCTCGGTCACTAAGCACATCCAGTTGATTTACGCAGGCTATAATCACACCCACCAATATACGAGTATGATTTGATAGTGTTTTACAGACATAGGTCATTGATCTTGAATTCAAATGATCCTATAACCTCTTGAATAGCAGTTTGACCTCGTTTGAGTGAGAGAAATGAAAGAGATCAAAGAGTAGTCAATAGAGAGTCAAATTAATGTAGTTGGTTTTGATTCTCATTGAATTTGAGTAGAATTTTTTTAGAAAACAAGAAAGTGAAAGAAGAGAGAAAATATGAGAAAGTGGTTAATCAAATTTCATTGGTATACCCCATATTTATAAAGAAACAATGGTCATGCTCATTAGCGAAGAGATATGATGAAAAGACACTTCCATTCAAAATTTGAATTTTGAAAATTTCGATCATTATGTCGACATACCCTTTGTAGTTTTAAGAAACACTTTATAAAAATTATTTAAAAAACATTAAGTTTTATGAAATATTTTGATACTTTGTAAAATCATTTAAACACAGTTTATACATATTTTAATTATATCAACACTTAGGAAAACTTGATAAAATTATTTTTAGAATATTTTAAGTATATAAAGGATTTTAAATAGAAATAGTCACACTCACCAAATGTTATCAAGTATATAAAGGGTTTAAAACTTTATCAAATGTTATTTAGCGGAAGATGAGTCTTAAGGCTAATTTAATACTAGATGAGGTGTTATGAACCTTATTGAATTATTTTAAGATTATAGTTTAAACAATGTAATTAAAAATCACAGATTCAAACAAAGATAAATATAAATGCAATGAAATTAAAAAGGAAAGAACACATCAAGATTTTACACTGACTCGGAGTTACCCTATATCCAGTCCTGCACAATTTCTTGTACAAATTTCAAATAGCAAAGCGGATACACTCTCGATTTCAAGGCAATGAGACACCCGCCAGACTTCCTGAGCTTCGGGTAGACTCGCTTGATTTACACGGGCCACAAGCACACCCATTTGAATTTTTGGGTCACCGTGCACTCCTAATTGATTTACACGAGCTACAATCACACCCACTAATATACGAGTATGATTTGATAGAGTTTTATGAACGTGGATCGTTGATCATGAATACAAATGATCCTATAACCTCTTGAATAGCACTTTGATCTTGTTTCAGCGAGAGAGATAAGAGAACTCAGAGATTAGTCGGTGGAGAATCAAATCAGTGGAGTTGAACTTGATTCTGATTGAATTTGAGATGAATTTGAGTAGAATTTCTTTCAACAAATTAAGAGAGTGAGAGAGGAGAGAAAATATAAGAAAGTAGTTAATCAAATTTCGTTGGTTTACCTCCTATTTATAGAGAAACAACAGTCATGTTCATTCATGAAGAGATATAATGAAAAGATAATCCATTCAAAATTTAAATTTTGAAAATTTCGGTCCATACGTTGACATACTCTATGGGATATGCCACATACCCTTTGTAATTTTGAAAAACATTTAATAAAAAATATTTTAAAAATATTAAGATTTGTAAAATCATTTATACACAGTTTATACATATTTTAATTATGTCAAAACTTAAGAAAAAGTTATAAAATTATTTTTAGGATATTTTAAGTATATAAAGGATTTTAAATATAAATAATAAAGTATAAGTGAACATATTTAAAATCAAAGTTATAAAAAATATTATAACATACTTATAAATATTTACAAAGCTTTAAAATTGAAATTATAACAAAGTATAATATTCAAAGTATATTTCAATGTACTTTAAAATTTTAATTTCTTAAAACATAATAATATCAAAAGGTAGAAATAGTTTAAAGGCTATTTTCAACGATTATTTTGAAAACAAAAATTCTCTTTAAAAACTATTATTGAATTTTAAGATATTTGAAATTTGAAAATGATTTGAAAAGGAAAAATAGAGAGAGAGAGAGAGAGAGAGAGAGAGAGAGAGAGAGAGAGAGATCAAAGAAGCGCTATCAGGGTTTTAGCAAAAATTCTATGACTTTATAATTTATCTGAGAAACCTTGAGTTTTTCAATACTCATGAATCTTCAATCTCAAACTCTTGAATCTCTATATCAGTCTTGAACAGTCTTCTTAATTAATATCTATCTAAGATCCTACACTATATACCATATATAACTTGATAAAAAAATTAGTATCTATATTTTATACAATGTCATCTATATTTCATATAATGTCATATGGTTGTTATCATCAAAACCAACGCATAAGGTACTAACAATCTCCCCCTTTTGATGATGAGTATATAAAATATGTTATAACCCCCTACCCCCCCCCCCCCCCGAGTTACATGACTACCCCTCAATCCATGCCTAGATTTTATATATTTAATTTCTTTTGTCATCAACAAAAATCTAATCAAAAAAACTCCCCGTAACTAAGGTACTACATAATATATATAATACTGAGATATAAAGTAATTTAGAAAAACAACAACACTAATATATAAGAGTGATAAAAATGATAAGTGATAATGTAAATTATTTGTATTAATCACATCAAGCCAATATGTATATATTTAAACTAAAGCAACACAAAAACAAATTCAAGCAATCAATTTAATTCACACAAGTCAATTCAATCCAATCAAGAAGTCTATACACACCAATCAAAAGTAAATCCAAATCACACAAAGCAAATCAAATTCGAATCCTAACAAATCACACTAAAATGTGATAATACCAAGTACTAAGGTTTTTTTCTTGATTATGGGAGACTTGTGGATGGGGCAAAAGAGATAATGAAGGCTGAAATTTTCTTTTTGTTAGAGAAGATTTCCATCTCGATCAAAACAGACCTCTCCAACACAATGGACTTCATCTTCATCCATTTATTCTTCCTCTTCTTCATTTGTAGGATTAGGATTATCCTCTTAATCATTATTGGATTTCTTGAATTATCCAATAGATATTTCTACAGATTTTGCAAGATTATACCTTGTTTTTCTTGTTCCTTGGAGATTCTAAGTTGAATCATTTGTATTTTAGTAAGCATTTGTAGAACAGTCTTTATTTCATCCTTCAATATAGCCAATTTGGCCATGGATATGTTCTGGAGAGGCACTTGTGTAGGAGATGGGAAGAAAAAGGATGAATTTTCCTTTCTTGGTGCTTAGAATTAAAGGAGACCATGGGATTATTTTATTTCAGAAGATGGAACATTGAAAAGATAGAAAAATATAGAAGAAGTCAAAATTTAGTGGTTGCATAACCATAGTTCGAATTTTGAATTTAGAAGAGAAATTTGAATTTTGAATTTAACTGCATATGTTGACATATCTAATCCATGTATGTCGATATATCTATTGTAAATTTGATAATTTGCTTTTCTTTTTAATTTATGATTTGTATGTTGTTATTTTTTTATTTCTAGTAGAAAACAAATTCCTAACTCTCTTCTTCGCGTAGTAAATGATGTTTGGCTCAATGGTTTTTTTAATATATCATCTATTTGATTTTTGGTATTTATAAATTCTAGTGAGATTATTTCCTTGTTTAGGTTATCTCTTAGAAAGTGATGTCGTATGTCTATATGTTTAGTTCTAGCATGATGAGTTAGATTTTTAGCTAAGTTAATGGCACTGGTATTATCGTAGTATATTAGTGATTTTGTAAAGTTTAAACCAATATCTTTAAATGTTTGTTGCATATAAATAACTTGCGAACAGGCTAATGCTGCTGAAATATATTCTGCTTCTATTGTGGACAGAGATACAGAATTTTGTGTTTTGCCAAACTAGGAAACTAGAGAGTGTCCTGAAAAGTGACAAGTTGTACTTGTACTTTTCGATCTGATTTGCAATCAGTATAATCAGCATCACTATATGAAATTAATTCAAAGGAGTCCTCTTTTGGATAAAAGAGTCCATAATCTAATGTGTTATTTACGTATCTTAATATTCATTTTATAGATTTTAGATGAGCTTCCTTAGGTTTAGATTGATATCTTGCATAGAGACATACACTTGCATTATATCAGGTCTACTAATGGTCATATAGAGTATTAATCAAATCATTCCTCTATATAAATTTTTGTCTACATCTTTTGAATTTTCTTCCTTATTTAATTTTTCATTTGTTACCATGGGAGTTGGCTCACCATTGTTATTTGCATGCCAAATTTCTTAACTAAATCTTTAGCATATTTTTCTTGACCTATAAAACTTCCATTGCTTAATTGTTTTATTTGTAGTCCTAAAAAGTAATTTAGTTCTCCCATATGACTAATTTCAAATTCCTTAGTCATGAAAATTTTTCGTTAATTTGTCGTTAGTTGATCCAAAAATAATATCATATGCATATATTTGTATTAGTTGAATATTATTGATTTTTTTAAAGTGTACTATCTACTTTGCCTATTTCAAAATTAGATTGTAATAAATATGATTTAAGTCTATCATACCAAGCTCTAGGAGCCAGCTTAGACTATACAAAGATTTCTTAATTTATAAATTCTATTAGGAATTTCTAATCCTCACAAAGTGGGAGTTGTTCTACATTAACATCTTATTTAGTAAAAACATTTAGAAAAATTTAACATCCATTTAAATAATATTATGATTTGCAAAAGAGAGTAAGATTCTTCTTGCTTCTAATCTAGCTATGGGTGCAAAGGTTTCATCAAAATCAATACCTTCTTGCCAATAACCTTGAATGACTAAACGAGTTTTATTTCTTACAACTTCCCCTTGTTCACTCATTTTATTACTATATACCCATTTATTTCCTATTATAGATCTATCCTCGGGTCTTGGGACTAATTCCCAAACATCATTTCTTGTGAATTGATTCAACGCTTCTTACATTGTAAGTATCGAAATAATTCAAAAGGCTACTTTAAAAGATTATTTTGAAAAAAAGACTTCTCTTTAAAAACTATTATTGAATTTTAAGATATTTGAAATTGAAAATCATTTGAAAGGGAAAAATAGAGAGAGAGATCGAAGAAGCGCTACTAGGGTTTTAACAAAAATTAGACGACTCTATAACTTTTCTGGGACATCTTGAGTTCTTTAGTACTCATAAGTCTTCAGTCTCTAACTCTTGAATCTCTGTATCTGCCTCTTGAATCTCCAGTTGATATTGTACGGTCTTCTTAATTAATACCTATCAAATATCATACACCATACATTATATATAGCTTGATAAAACATTAGTATCTATATCTTATATAATGTTATCTATATTTTATATAATGTCATATCGTTATTATCATGTTAAGTAGTTGTAAAATTAGGCAGTTGCATGGGTATAGAAATATCAATATGCAATTATTAGTAAGTGCATGTTATATTTCTATTTGTCAATATTCAATTTAGTTCATTGTATATCTTATTTGATAAACATTTTATCAATCGTATCGAATGTAGAAATTTATTAATGTAGATTATTGTATCATTATATTGCATATTTTATTAGAAAGTTTAAATGTTATCATTTCACTTTTCTAATAAGGCTTCCGCTAGTCTTTTATGTTTCACAAACTCTATGTCGAAATATGGAAGTGTTTTGACTTCACTAGTGAGTGTTAGGACTCGTCTGTCTTGGAATTATGACCTTGAGTTTGCTTAATAAATCGTAACCCCACAAACGATGGATAACTCCTTACAAGTTGTTGTTGGATCATAGGTTTTAATTGCTAACATGAAACAATATTTCATGAATCTACGACTACGACAACATCCAGACTCAACGACTCAAAGTATGGTTTGTATAGTTATATATTTTAACAAGAGTCATCAAATATGTATATAGAACCTAGTTTAGTGCTTTGTTAAAATCTTTCCTTAAGAATCATCATTCACATTCAATAAACTTGCATGCATATTTTAATCAAAATCAAGTTTTCAAAAAATGCAAGGAGCACCCGAGTCACTAGTTTAAAAGGCAAGTGACCTAACCAAACGAGCTAGAGTAGTTTTTGTTCAACAACAAAATGCAATTGACTGAATACATTCTGTCAGTCGACCGAATCTATGCACTTTTGAATCAACATGCACATTTTCGAATTCAGTCGACTGAAGCTTCTATATCGGTCGACTGAACTGTATGTAACAGTCATCTTTTTGAAAAGACACTTCCTTTTTGAATAGCCTTCTTCCTCGTGAAGAGTTGCACTCATTGCTATTCATTGAGAACTCTTCACCAGCAGTTGCAACTCCTTAACTAATATATATGCATGAATTTCGAGATCAAATTACTTTATTTACTTGATTATAATTGAATCATATTTTCTGAATTAACTACTCTCTTAAATTCATACATTCATTGCTTGCAATCACAATTCTATATTTCTAAAAGAAATTTGAAACTTCCTAATCTTCATATACACACAACTACACACATCATACTTGAGGAAAAGATTATAGGAATGGTGTACTACGATTGAAAAATCTGTGTTATTCAGAACTCACAAAGTCAAGTTAAAATCCAGTTTGTAATCAAAGTCCGGTTCTGTTGCTCAGGCGGTCAAGTCCTGTTCGGTTGCTCAGGCGGTCAAGTCCTGTTCGGTTGCTTAGGCGGTAGAAGTCCTGTTCGGTTGCTTGGGTGGTGTAAACCTATTCCTCCGGATTAAGCGAGAGTTACTAGTTTTAATTCCAGAAGGAGTTTGGGACTGGACGTAGAACGGGAGTGCGAACCAATATAAAAACTCGTAGTGTTATTTTACTTTACTGCTATTATTATTTTACGCATAGTTATTTTTATACTCATATTCGGCAGTAGTAGATAATTTAGTTTATATCCCATTGCCACTACATTTACATTGTTTACAACTGTTGGCCATTTCGATCCTATAGCATAGAAATCACTTTCACTTGGTATCGGAGCATAGCGACTTTCAGTTGTATCACATATAACTCCTAACCCATGGTTCCTTGTCCTAATCTCATTTTGACCTTGAGTTTGCTCAACAAATTGAAAGAGATTATTCACTCATACCTACCATGACGCGACGGCCTAAATATAGTATATTGAGTTTGCTCAACAAATACATATAGTTATCTTACCTCGTCTATTCAATATATTGATAATACTGTACATAACATTCCTAGCTTGAGTTTGATCAACAACTAAGGAGTATACAAGTAATTTATTAATATATATGCATGGTAGAGGACAACATTATATTGAAGATTCATAATCTTCAATATATTATATCGAGTGATATCGACTTATGAAATAATGTACTTCTTATGAAATACCCTCGTGATTCAAGTGTCGAACACATTAAAAATTACGGTATACGTGCATTTACATATATATTTATTCCTTAAGTCTATTTAGGTTTCTTTACTGTTCCGCCTTAAGTTCATACACTCATATTATATAAGTTCTACTATTATATAAATTTTATATTTCATATTACTTATATAATAGCCTTATATATAATATTATATTAATTAAATATTATTTAATTAATTAACATTTTAATTAATTTTATATTATTTTAATATAATATTTATATTAAATATTTATTACATACTATAACTTTTATAGTATTATGCATATATTTGTGTATACTTATTTAATTAATTAATCTTTAATCAAGTTACTTAATTAATTTATATAATTAATTAACTTTTAACTAATTTACTTAAGCAAACTATTTTAATTAAATTATATTAATTTCAAAATTCAATTTATATACATACGGGTATACTTATGTTTTTTTAAACATCTTAAAATATTATAACATATATCATAATATATAATACATGCATATATATTTTTATTAGTTAACTTATGTGATTAATTAATTTTATTAATTCAATTTAAAATTTAATATTTTGAAGTAAGTATATATTTTTTCAAACATTTAAAAAAAATTATTCTATTATAACTATTATAGTATATATTTATGTCTTATTTTAAATTTAACTTTTAAATTTAAAATCTTATATTTTAGTTTTTAAAATTTGAAATCAACACAAACCCCAATTCAAATTTGAGCCTTTTCTATTAGGGACAACTTTTAGGCCATGAGCTTAATTGTTAACCCTGGCATGACTAATTTAGACCGCATTGGTTATTGGCTCTAGTACCATTGTTGGAACTAGGCCAGCCCGCAGCGAAAATCATGAGTGAATTTAAAAAAATTATCCATTGGATCTTTATTGGACCTAAGAAGTCTAATTAATTTAGAACATTTCTAAATTTAATTTGAATAAAATATTTATTTGATTTAAATTTATAATTAATGGATTGTATTTTATTTAATTTGTTTTAAATTAAATATAATGGTATACATATGTATCATATGTATGTGTATGTACAAGTATAACATAATAATCCGTGTAAGGTATAACATACCATTATATAAATTGTAACAACCCGCATATTTCACGATTTCATATTTAAATATTTTATTTAAATATAGCGTCGTTGATGTAATTTAAAGTCCGAAAAGCGAATTTTTGTAAACAGTTGAATCCGAACTCGAAATCACTTTCATTGAGTTTAAAACGAAGTTTACAACTTGTTTGGGTATGAACATTGATATGTGTGGAGTTGATTAGTATTTTGGTATTTTGTTTGGCCTTTGGGTGGTGTTCTAGCCCACTAACCCAATAAGAAAACCTAAACTCCTCTACCAAATACCCTAACTCCTCTTCTCTTCATTCATTCCTCTCATACTTTTCTATTACACACAAGCCCTACGAAAAATGGCGGGAGGAGGAAATCAAAATTCCTAAGCCCTAGTTCTCTTAAGAAATTCAAATTCAAGTTTCAAAATAAAGAAGAAGCTTAGGTAAGCATGCTCCTCATCTTCTCTATCTCGATTCCTCTTCAATTCTTGATTTTTCCTATAACCTCACTTAGAAAAACATTGCATTTGATCATAGATTGGAGGTTCTTGAAGTGAAGCTGAAGAGAGATTGATCTTGCTTTGTTTTAGAGCTTCTCATTCCTTGTTTTTGAGTTTAGAGGCGAGCTCTTAAACTCACATCTCACATCTATGTCTATAGCTTTCATTTATTGTTAGGTATGAACTCCTAACATCTATTTCATGTTCAATTGCTTTTGAATTGAATTGGTTTGGTGAATTTTCCAATTTTGGTATTTTGAAGCCAAAATCTACGAAAATTCTACTATGGATGTTTGTACATGTTATTTGGAGTGTATTGAAGAGCCTATAGGGCTGGGTTGTCGCTTGGTATAAATCTCTAGCCATCATCGCTCATTTGATCGCTTTCGAGTTGATTTGGCCATCAATGGCCTAGGCAAATTTTTCCCTGAGCTTCAGCTTAGACTTTTGGGAAAACACTCAGACATTTGATGCAAAGGAATAAAAATTCCAGACCTACTACTTAGACGTCTGAGGTTGTTCCTAGACGTCTGAGTGATCTGAAAGAATATTTCCAGACCTTCAGCTCTGACGTCTGGCGCTGTTAAATTCAGCCAATTTGCCTATTTTTATATGGCTTTCCATTTTATTGATTTTTGTTGATCCACTTAGTTGTTGTCATTTATTATCGACTTTGATGAGTTATTTTCTGTATTTTTGGGAATATCCATTTGATGGATTCGATATCGATTTTCATGGTTTTAATTCACGTCCTCGAATGTGAATTTCTAGTGATAGATAGTTTTTACAATCGTTTCTATGATTTGTCACTTTAAAATACAAAGGTTTCTATACTAGTAGTAAATAGTCAGACTCTTTCACAAAAATGATTTCAACATTACTTTTAATACAAAGCTCATTTTTAAAGTCATTTTCCAATCTATTAGTCTATACAAACCTTTACCTCATTCGTATGAGAAATCCAATTAAATGACTTAGCAAAACAAGTGGTATGAAACGTATGTATTTACTTTTTCGATTAATTCTAGACTTGTTCTATTGAAATCTTTTGACAATTTTCGAGTGGAAATCTACAATTTGTTCGTAAATATTTAAGTTTAGCTAGTGATTATGGGACATGAAGCTAAACTCATTTATTTACTAGTTTGGTGTAATTTACACTTTTATTGATCAAAGATGATCATTCTGTAATTTAGACTTGCGATGTGCAATGTCTCCTAGTCCGCATGGTGGACTGTACCCCATTTTATGGAGCTTCGGCTCAATTCGGTGAGGTAGCGACCCATGGCCTTTTGACCGTTCATGGAGCAATCGGCTCAATAAGTCTATACATGGGGCGTATCTTTTTAGGTGCTCGTCGATGTTCGGCTCATTCATCCTCAAAGGGGGGCTATACCCCGTATTTTATGGGTTAGCAACCCATGGGTTAGCGTCTCGTTTATGATACACGTGTTGGTGAGTTTTCATGCTCCCATTTGTGATAGGCTTCTTCCTCCTTCTTTGTGTTTTCTGGATTTCTAATTATTGATTTCTAGAATTTATGTTTCACCAATTTTTGTGATTTGCAGTGACAAGATCTATAAATATTTGTGGTTTGGTGAATGAAAATAAAGAACATGACATTCTTTTTTGTGTTTGATAAAATTTGAGATATTGTACAATTTTCATTGTTATCATATATATTTGTCATATCTCTTATCCTATCTCGTTTTACATGATAATTATAGCTAGACTGATCCGTTAATTATTTTTCTTCTTAAATAATACTCGAGTCAGACCGAGATGTTTCAGGTGCTTCCACTTAACTTCTTATCAGTGACCATCATATGACTTTTGGCTATCTACTTTAGCTTAGTAGTTTTTGTTTTTATACGTTCAAGACAGAGACTCCTTGATGTATACATATTCTTTTGTCTAGTACTTGTATTTGTTCTTTTGTGATGTAGTGGATCTTGTATGACCATTACTTTGATGTTCACTTCTATGCGTTCACCTTAGTGATATAGTTATCCGTGATTGATTTATGTTATGCATATTTTATATTTGTTTCCAAAGGCCACATAGCCACTGTGAAGCAGCTTTGAGTTTGTATTTGATGTGTCAGATTTCCTCTTGAAATGAAATGCATGACATATGACACATCAGTACTCGCACAAAGCAATTACACAAATGGTCGCTCCTCAATAGCCTTATTATTCATACTAATTAACGACATTACCTAGTAGTGTCCTTGGTTAGTGTGAGTATAGAGATGAGGCGTCACAGCTTGGTATCAGAGCCAAACTTCAGAACAATGTAGAATAATCTAGCAAGGATCATTGTCCTAAGTCTCACTTAGTAATCGTGCCTTAGGATTTAATTTGAGTCTTAGGACCTGTTTTATCCTATATTCTTTTATGATGCCTTATTTTATCAATCAAGTTGTTTGATATTCATTCTGAGAATAACCTTTTTCCTCTGCTTTTTTTCTTTCTTAAAGAAGAGAAATGGTTAGACCTGGCTATCCTAGTGCTGGTTAATCTAGTGCTACTCCTCAGGATGGCGTATTCATGTCTGCCCAACAGCTTTTGGATCTTGTAAAGAATGCCCAAGCTGCCAGACCCATTCCTGAGCCTACGCATCCTAAATCCGAGTTTGCACGCTTGTGCAATGATTTTACCAATTTGGGTGGAAGGCCATTCAATGGTTCTGAAAGAATTATAGAAGTCCAAGTTTGGCTTAGAACATGTGATCGCATCTTTTCTTGCATGAATCTTGTCGATCTACATTGAGTCCAAGTAGCTTCTAGCATGCTCCTGGAGAGAACATTAGATTGATATGAGCTTTTGGTTTCTGAAATTATTGAAGAGGATCTTACTTGGGAGCAATTTCGGAAAAGGTTCGAATTAAAGTTTGTGTCGAAAGCTGAACAGTAACTTTAGCTCGATATTTTATTAACCTTATTCAAGGTGAACCTTCTGTGACAGATAATGTCGCATCTTTTGAGTCCCTCTCTAAATATGGGGTCGAGTATATTAATATCCCGTTAAATAAAAATCAAAGGTTTATCTATGGGTTGAATAAGAATCTCGAAAAGGCTTTACTTATGAAATTAGAAGTTCCTTTTGATCAGATTGTAGATATCGCTCTTTGGCTTGAAGAGGCAAATAAAGAAAGTGTTGTTAAAGTTGTGGGTTCTAAGTAGAACTTCAATAACAACAAGAAGAAGCATTCCGATAATAACTTCAAACCTAATCCTAATAAGAAAGGGAAGCAAGCAACTTCGGTAGCAAAGACTTCTACCCATAATCGTGGAGAATGCTACAATTTTGATTCTAAGGACCATTATGCAAATAGGTGTCTAAACCCCCTTTATTGTCCTATTGCAAAAGTCCAGGTCATCATATATCTTCATGTCTCAAACTTTAAACTAAGAAAGAGAAAAAGCTGAATGTTGTGCAAGCCCTTAGTAGCATTTCTCTTGGTCAAGATGTTCCTCATTTTGTCCTTGGTGGCATAATTATGTTTCGTGATCATCCTATTTGAGTTCTTTTTTATACGAGTGCATCCCACTCTTTTATATCAAAGGAACTTTTTGATACTTTGTCTTTAAATGTTATGGGCTTGAAGACTTCATTGAGAATTGCGAATCCAGTTGGTGGGTCTGCAACACTCGGTTTACTTTGTAAATATGTCGAGATTATTTTATGTGACTATGCTTTCCGAGCCGATTTGCGTGTTATGTGCCACTTATGTTTCTGAATGATTTAGGATATGGATTGGCTTAACCGTTATGAAGCCCACATCCTATGTGCTGAGAGGACTATCCATCTTCGACATCCCCAATCTGTAAAGCAGATTTCTTTTGTTCTTAAAGATTTAGATTCCAATTCGGTAGCATCCTTATATTCTCTGAATCACCATGATAACAATAATGATGATGAGGAAGATGTCATTCCGCTCATTCACGTTGTTCGTGAATTTCGTGATATATTTAAGTCATTTTAGGATTACCACCTAAGCGAGAAATTGAGTTCAGAATTAATCTAATCCTAGAGCACTACCTATCACTCGTCCTCCTTATCGTATGTCCAATAAGCAAAATGAGGAGATTCATAAAAAATTATCCGAATTGGAAGTAAAATAGTTTATTCGTTCTAGTTCCTCTCCTTAGGGATCTTTGGCTATCTTTGTATAGAAGTCTGATGGTACACTTTGGCTTTGCGTTGAGTACCGCAAATTTAATGATATTACCATTAAAAATATATATCCCTTGCCTTGGATTAATGATCTATTCGATCAACTTGGCAGTGCTAGAGTCTTTTCACAGTTTGACTTAGCCACCGGTTTTCATCAGCTTCGTATTGCAGAGGATAGCATTCCTTTGACATCATTCTATATTCGTTATGGATCTTATGAATGGCTTGTTATGCCATTTGGTCTGAAGAATGCTCCAATTTATTTCGTCGACCTTATAAACCGAATTTTCAAACAGTTCCTCAATCGATTTGTTCTCATTTTTATAGATGATATTTTTGTTTATTTTAAAACCGAGGAAGAGCATCAAAGCATCTTCGAATTGTGTTGGAAACCTTAAGAGCAATCAATTGAAAGCAAAATTTTCTAAGTACCACTTTTGGAAATCCCGCGTGAAATTATTAGGATATATTATTTTTGAATCTATAATTTCGGTGGATCCTTCAAAGATTGAGGCGATTCAAAATTGGAAGAGAGCGGAGAGTGTGACGAAAATCCATAGTTTTCTTGGATTGGCAGGCTATTACTGTCGTTTAATAAAAGACTTTTCTATAATTTTCATGCCTTTTACTAGTTTGGCAATGAAGGGAGTTAAATATATTTGGTTCGACAAATGTGAAGCTGCGTTTCAAAAATTAAAAGAACTCCTTTTCGATACTCCTATTCTTGTGATTCTCGAAGGGTACCAAGACTGATTGTTTATACCGATGTTAGCCGTGTTAGTTTGGGAACCATTCTCATGCAAGGGAACGTGTTATCGCTTATGCTTCTAGGCCATTAAAGCCCGCCGAGACTAGGTATGCCACTCATGATTTGGAGCTTGCGGCCGTTATTTTCGCTCTTAAAATTTGGCATCATTATCTTTTGGAAGAGAAATTTGTTCTATACACCGCTCATAAATCTTTGAAGTATTTATTTTCTCAAAAGGAACTTAATTTGCGTCAACAATGTTGGCTCGAATTTCTCGCATCTTATAATCTTGACATTCTTTATACTTCTGGAAAGGAAAACCGTGTTGTCGATGCCCTTAGTCATAAGCACCAAGCAGTTGTTTCCATGATGATATCCAAATGGAATGATCTTGAGACTTTGTCCACTTGTGAGATTCGAGATCGTGAATCCGATTCATGTTCATCTCTTGTTTTATGTAGCCTTGAGGCTCATCCATCTCTTTTAGACCGCGTTCTTGAAGCTCAAAAGCATGATCCCGAGTTGGCTCATCTTAGCCAAAGTTGTAGGGACAGAAATGTTGATGGTTTGAAAGATTTTGAAATCGATGCTCATGGAGGCATTCGAAAATTTGGTAGACTAATTATGCCAACATAGTGATCTCCGTAAATACATTTTAGAAGATTCTCATCATTCTATATTTACCATTCATCCTGTTAGTAGTAAAATGTATGCGGACAAGAAGCGACATTATTATTGGGATGGAATGAAATATGATTTTGCTAACTTTATTAAGAGTTGCATGACTTGCCAACTCGCAAAGGCCGAGCATCAAAGGCTCGGTGGATTGTTGCAACCTTTAGACATTCCCGTGTAGGATTAAATTTCCATGGACTTTATTGATGGTCTTCCCCATTCTCGTCCGGGACATGATAGTTTATGGATGATTGTAGATAAACTTACCAAATCCGCTCATTTTATTCCCGATTGGTCCAATCAGACCGTATCTCTTTTGGCCAAACTTTATGTCAAAGAAATTGTTAAATTGCACGGAGTTACTACTTCTATTGTTAGCGATCATGATCCATTGTTTACTAGTGGATTTTGGAAAGGTCTTCAAAAGCTTTAGGAACGAAGCATAATTTTAGCACCGCTTATCATCCTCAATCCGATGGACAAACATAGCATGTGAATCAAACTCTTGGAGATCCACTTCGTGCATGTATTCTTGATTTTGGTGGAAGTTGGGAAGATCATATTTCCCTTGTCGAGTTTTCTTACAATAATAGCTTCCAATCTAGTATTGGTATAGCACCTTTCGAGGCACTCTATGAAAGGCCATGCCGATCTCCTTCATGTTATCTTAAAGCCGGTGAGAAGCTGGTTTTAGATTCATATTTTATTCTTGATTCAACAGAAACGATTGACCTTATTCGTCATAGGATGACAGAAGCTCAAAGTAGAAAAAAACCCTATGTCGATAACCGAAGAAGGAAATTAAATTTTTTTTATGGGAGATTTGGTATTTATACGTGTTTCACCTATGAAGGGTGTTGTGCTTCTCAGTCGTTCAGGAAAATTAACACTTCGATACATTGGCCCATTTCCCATCACCGAGTGCATTGGTTCCGTGGCTTATCGCATTTTATTACCGGCTTAATTTTCTGCTATTCGTGACGTATTCTACGTTTCTCAACTACGGAAATGCCTTAGAGGTTTTGATTCTATTCTTGAGCCTGATGTTATTGAAGAAATTGAAGTTTCACGTAATTTGACTTATGAGCAACATCTTATTCATATATTACTATGTAGGTTTAACGCCTTCATAATAAAGATGTTTCGCTTGTGAAAAATCAATGGTCCACAAATCCTAAAGATTGTTCTTAAGAATCCAAAGAATTCATAGAGCGAACACATTCGAACTTATTCTCTCATGCTCCTTAAGGTGAACTTCTCATTTAAAAAATTTCTTTTGTGTTGTAATGTCACAAAATGGTTGTTGCTCTTTATTTCCTTCTTAAAATATTACGAGGACGCAATCTCTTTAAGGAGGGGAGTCTGTAACAACCAGCATATTTCATGATTTCATATTTAAATATAGCATCAGTGATTTAATTTAAAGTCTGAAACGTGACTTTTCATAAACCGTCGAATCCGGACTCATGACCACTTTCATTGAGTTCAAAATGACGTTTACAACTTGTTTGAGTATAAACATTCATATGTTTGGAGTTGATTAGGATTTTGGTATTTAATTTGGGCTTTGGGTTGTGTTCTAGCCCAGTAACCCAATAAGAGAACCCAAACTCCTCTACCAAATAGCCTAAATCCTCTCCTCTTCATTCATTCCTCTCATAATTTCCTAATACACTCAAGTCCTAGGAAAATTGGTGGGATGAGGAAATCATAATTCCTAAGCCTTAGTTCTCTCAGGAAATTCAAATTCAAATTCCTAAATCAAGGAGAAGCTTAGGTAAGCATGCTCTTCATCTTCTCCATCTCAATTATTTTTCAATTCTTGATTTTCCCTATAATCTAACTTAGGAAAAGCTTTGCATTTGATCATAGATTGAAGGTTCCTGAAGTGAAGTAGAAGAGAGATTGATCTTGCTTTGTTTTTGCTTATTCCTTGTTTTTGAGTTTAAAGGTGAGTTCTTGAACTCATATCTATGTCTATAGCTTTCATTTGTTGTTAGGTATGAATTCCTAACATCTATTTCATGTTTAATTGCTTTTGAATTGAATTGGTTTGGTGAATTTTTCAATTTTGGTATTTTGAAGTCAAAATCTATGGAGATACTACTATGAATGTTTGGACATGTTTTCTGGAGTGTTTTGAAGAGCCTATAGTCTCTAGCCACCATCGCTCATTCGATCGCTTCCGAGTGATTTGGCCATCAATGGCCTTGGCAAATTTACCTCAAGCTTCAGCTCTGACGTCTAGGAAAACACTCAGTCGTCTGATGCAAAGGAATAAAAATTCTAGACCTACTGCTCGGACGTCTGAGGTTATTCCCATACATCTAAGCGATCTAGAAAAAAAATTCAGACCTTCAGCTGACACATCTGGGAAAACCACTAGACGTTTGGCGCTGTTAAATTCAACCAATTTGCCTATTTTTATGTGGGTTTCCGTTTTATCGATTTTTGTCGATCCGGTTAGTTGTTGCCATTTATTATCGACTTTGATGACTTCTTTTTTGGATTTTTGGGAATATCCATTTGGTGGGATCGATATCGGTTTTCACGGTTTTAATTCACGTTGTCGAATGTGAATTTTTGGTGATAGATAGTTTTTACAATTGTTTCTATGATTTGCCATTTTAAAATACAAAGGTTTCTATACTAGTAGTAAATACTCAAACTCTTTCACAAAAATGATTTCAACATTACTTTTAATACAAAGCTCATTTTTAAAACCGTTTTTCAATCTATATATATATACAAACCTTTACCTCATTCATATGAGTAATCCAATTAAACGACTTAGCAAAACAAGTAGTATGAAATGTTTTCGTTTACTTTATCGATTAATTCCTAGACTTGTTCCATTGAAATCTTGTGACAATTTTCAAGTGGAAATCTACAATTTGTTCATAAATATTTAAGTTTAACTTGAGATTATGGGACATGAAGCTAAACTCATTTATTTACTAGTTTGGTGTGATTTACAATTTTTTTAAACAATGATGATCATTCTGTAACTTAGACTTGCGATGTGCAATGTCTTTTAGTCCGCATGGTGGACTGTACCCCATTTTGTGGAGCTTCGACTCAATTTGGTGAGGTAGCGACCCATGGCCTTTTGACAGTTCGTGGAGCAATCGGCTCAATACGTCTGTACATGGGGCGTATCTTTTTAATTGCATCGATGTTCGGCTCGTTCATCCTAAGAGGGGCCTATACCCCATATTTTATGGGTTAGCGACCCATGGGATAGCGTCTAGTTTATGATACATGTGTTGGTGAGTATTCGTTCTCCCGTTTGTGATAGGCTTCTTCCCCTTCTTTTTGTTTTTTGGATTTCTAATTATTGAATTCTAGAATTTGTGTTTCACCAAATTTTGTGATATTCATTGATAAGCTCTTTAAACATTTATGGTTTGGTGAATAAAAATAAAGAATATGATATTTAATTTGGTGTTTGACAAAATTTGAGATATTGTATGATTTTCATTGTCATCATATATATTTGTCATAACTCTTATCCTACCTTATCCTGCATAATAATTATAGCTAGACTGATTCGTTTATTATTTTTCTTCTTAAATAATACTTGAGTCAGACCGAGGTGTTTCAGGTGCTTCCACTTGACTTCTTATCAGGGACCGTCATATGACTTTTGGCTAATTATTTAGCTTAGTAGGTTTTGTTTTTATACATTCGAGATAGAGTCTCCTTGATGTATACATATTCTTTTGCCTAGCTCTTGTACTAATTCTTTTGTGATGTAGTGGATCTTGTATGATCATTACTTTGATGTTCACTTCAATGTGTTATATTCATATCTATTTCCGCCTTAGTGATATGAATATCTGTTACCGATTTATGTTATGCTTATTTTATATTGTTTCCAAAGGCCACATAGCCACTGTGTAGTAGCTTTGAGTTTGTATTTGATATGTCAGATTTCCTCTTGAAATGAAATGCATGACATACTATCTGACATATTGGTACTCGCATAAAGCAATTACACAAATGGTCGCTCATCAACAACCTCATTCGTCGTACCAATTGACGGCATTACCCGGTAGTGTCCTTGGTTAGTGTGAGTGTAGAGGCGAGGCGTCACATAAATGTTGGGATTTGCATCGCAATAGACACATTAGCTCATCCTATATGAATTGTATGTTGTCAAAAATATATGTATACATTTATAGTTATTATATATATTATCGGGAAATATTATATATATATATATATATATATATATATATGTACAAAAAAATCTAATATCAAATATTAAATAAACATAGATGTAAAATATGTATGTATAGATATATGATATGAGTTTAATTTGTTTTATTATTTACGTATATAAATGTGTTAAATTAATATGATTATATATGGATATATATATATTTATAAATATGTATTCATATGTAATTATAATAATTAAAATGTAAATACAAGCTAGAAAAGTTTATATAAATTATGAAATAAAGATAATAATAATTATTGCAATGACCCACATTTTTTGATGGTTTAAATCGACGAGCAGACACACACGTCAAACTCAAACCATTCAAAACGGAAGATTGTTATGGGAAAAATAAGAAAAAGCAGAGAAAGAAAGAAAAATAAATGCATAATCTCTCCACAAATGACAAAATATAATAATCAAATAAACAGTTCATAAAGCTCTTTACAAATAACATTGATTATACTTTTGTAATACAGATTAGAGTTACATACAACCAGAATAAATTAAAAAATAATAAATGCAATGGAACAACATGACGCAGTGGAATAAATATAATAAATAATAGTACAAAATCTTCTTCTTCATTCCCCAAAAAGCAGTCTTTGATAAACTGAAAAGCTCAGGCTGACCCGAGCGGATTGAAAAGACAAAACACTCAAGCAGAGCTAAAAGATTTTACGTAAGTTAAATCAATAGTAAATAAATATGAGTGTAATGACGTCGGAGATGTTTACAGAGTTTGACATCTCCTATCCAATGTCAATGTGAGTGCAATAACTTAAGAGATGTTCGAGATTCACGTCTCCTGAGAATCCATTAAACTATCTACGTACATAGTACAACACGCTATTATAATAGTGTCTACAGCAAAGTAAAGTATTAAAATAGCGTTAAGGCATTACTCATACCCCCCTTGACACATTTTATATATTCCCATAGTCTATACAGCACCGTACACTCCTCCATGAGGTTTACCCAAAGGCACTTCATAAGTATGGTACAAAACAAACTCGTAGAAGGCACAATAGGGCATATGAATACGACACTCGAGGCAATGCTAGGGCAGATATACCAATTGTGGATCCGGACTAGTGGTAACGCATATCAGCTACTACCGTCCACCTTAGAACACACTCCTAAATCAAATCAAGTGCTGGCCACCAAATCATCACAAAGTCATAATTGGTAGAGAAGAAATGTGTCCGATTAGAGGAATGACATCCCTTAGCCCGGCGTCGCTCCTGTTTTAGTCACATTTAAGATGAATCATGGGAGTTAGGGTCATGTAAATATCTCATACAAAATCGTTTACCAAACCATCCTACTTCATTTCTGAAATCTCCATCACATAAAGAGTTGTTAAAGTGGTTTTCGATATTGGCAGAGAGTATAACAATATCCAATCCTGGTCTCTTTAACAACCACACACTTATTTCACACTGGATGGTTATTTTACATTTCAAAAATTCAATTCACAATTGATATCAAAAAATCATATTCTCAAATCCACATTAGTTTCAAAATCATATTTCCAAAAATAGATTAAATCCTCATTTAAATCATCATATTTCTTAAATATGTCATTTAAATCCCTACTTTATGTTATAACATCATTAAACCTTATTCACTTTAAAATCAAGGCTTTAATTGTAAACATTTCCACTTTACACCATCTAAAATTTAGAAAATAATTTAGATAGTTATAAATATAACATGGTTTAAGTAGATGTAAATTAGGTTTTATAGGCTTAAAATAGATTAAAATAGGTTAAAATGCTAAATAGATTTAAATAGTTTAAATGGTTTAAAATAGATCAAATAGGTTTATTATGGATTTAGATTTAAAATAGATTAAATGAATTTAAAATAGATTAAATAGAATTAAAATAGATTAAATAGTTTAAAATAGATTAAAATGTTTTAAAATAGTTCAATAAAGTTTAAATGAATTAAAATAGATTAAAATAGGTCAAACCAGATTAAAATAATTTAAATAGTTTAGATTGATTAAGTTGGTTTAAAATAGATTAACTTATTTTAATAGTTGAAAATCTTAAAATCAGAATTTAAAAGAACATTGACATTTTATATTGAGATAATAAATTTTGAAAGTAACATCATATTTATCCATTTCTTCCATTCTAACAAATCTGGACCATATCTAGATTTCAAATCGAAACCAATTTCAAATCTTGACATATCAAATTAAGCTACTCTAATTTCAATAAATTTCAAAGTTACAATTTCAACCGTCTTCAATAACTCAATCTTGGAAATTTACTTAATACAATTCCAAGATTTCAAATTTAATATTATAAACAATTCAGTTTATATAAATCAAATTCTATTTCAAAATATCCTTTAGCTAGATTCAAAATTTAAAGATTTGAAAATCATTTAATTTAACCAATTCGGTGTCCATATATAATTCTCTACCCTATGTTCAAGTGATACAGATATTTATCATTTCCATCCGCAATTTAAAATTTTACAGGCATATATCATTTCAACCTACAATCTCAAATTTAATTTCAAATACATGAAATCGCTCGAGTCTATCATTTCAACCCATAACGATTTCTCCCTAATCTATCTGATCTTTCGTGTATGTACCATTTCAACCCGTAGGAAACTTGCAGTGCTATAACAATATAAATATAATATCCAGTCGTCCAATATCAAGATTCAAACATCCATCACAATTGTCATCGAAATCAAGCAATAAACATCAGTAGATAACTGATTATCATTAACAAGTATTAGATTGACAATTTCATTCAATATTGAATTAAATGATGATTAAATGCAATAAAAGTCAAATTTAACTAGAATGACAATTTAAATATACCAAATATCAACCACTTAATTTCAAATCACATCATATATTCAATTTAACTAAAATAAGATAATTTATTATCTGTGAGTGGGTTAAAACACCCATCTTTTTTTATATCTGTTTAAAATCCAAATATAACCCAAATTTTGAACAGTCTTAGAATTTAGCCTAACTAGTTCTATAATGTCCAGAATTTCGATATGACCGCAATGGAGAAAACCGAACGTGAATCCGAGTTCATATGTAAAAGTTATAAGCATTAGAAGTTATATGACTTACATATTATAAAATAAATAAAATAAAATACACGTTACCCCCAATACCAAAACCCTGGCTCAACAGATCGTGCTCGTCATCAACACAGCCGCCATCCTAAATGCTCGAACGCCTCGGCCAGCATCCACCATCGACCCAATCGGAAAGCTGCTGCAGTCGTCCTCAGGTCCAATCGCTCCCACCTATCGCTTGCGACCCCCGATGAAGCCAACGTCATTGACCGTCGCCATTTCCCATTGGTCATCGATTCTAGCAAAATCAAGGTGCTATAGTCACAAGCGAATCCATGGGTCAAAAGCCCTCAGTCTCCTACACGCCCATACTTCCC
The DNA here is from genome assembly GCA_030765085.1 of Allium cepa. NCBI lineage: Eukaryota > Viridiplantae > Streptophyta > Magnoliopsida > Asparagales > Amaryllidaceae > Allium > Allium cepa. The sequence continues at coordinate 693,861,800 of CM060939.1, forward strand.
GATCGAACCCTCGTCGATGATCCACCGTCCAATCTGAAAACCTAATATGAATGGCCGGGAATAAATCTTCAATTTCTAGCCAAATTGAGATTCGATTGCAAAATAGAATTGAAGATTTGAGTTGCGCTTGTCGAGAGCTTCGAATTGGTATATAATTTGATATGGTTTGGAGGATTTTGATTTTTAAAATTGGTTTGGAGATTGGATTGTAGCGTTTGAATGAAATTTGGGTTTCTGCCATTGGGTAGAGGGAAGCAGGTAGAATTGTAGGCACAGAATTGAGGAATAAAAGGCTATTAGGGCTTGGAGAGATCTATTTATATTAACAAAGCTTGATAAGAAAATAAACACGGTCGAACTGGTACGAACGACAATTTCGACCCAAAAAGCCCGTTCTGCCTTCGAAACCAAAGTGGGTCGTCCCATATATCAAAATAGATGTTTTTTATATTTTTAAATTCAATGGAACAGGTTTCAAGTCCTAATTCCATCGTATAAAGAAGTTAGCTTAAAATCAGCTTATTTTAAATTGATTTCAATTAAATTGATTTCTAGGCGTTCCGAATCGAACGACAAGTCCGATCTCTACAAAACTTGAAATCCTACAATAATTCACGTTATGGATCTGATGAAATTGGCTTCATCAGAATTGGAGACGGTGGACAAGATGGCTATTTTCGTATTAATTAAATGAATTATTATTAAATTGATTAAATCACTTTTTTATTTCAAATTTAATAACCAACCATTTTCATCAATTTTTATTATTTGGACATTTACAATAATTTAAAACAAATTTAAAAATCAATTCAGTTTTAAATATTACATTAATTACAGTGTTCACTTTCAATTGTAATTAAATGCAATTAATTAAAAATTTATTCTAATAAATTGATTTAATTTGATTTCAATCTTTTTATTCAATCAATAATTAATCTATAGACATAGTTAACATTTGTTTATATCTTATTGTACTAATATTTTACAATTATCATCGTTTTCCATATTAGTTGCAATATTTCAATTTTACTGAATTTTTACCGATTTTCACATTAATTAAAATTTAAAGTCCGAATAATTTCATTTATCTTGGTTTCACTTTTATTATTAGATCAATTATTACCTTTTGAATATAATTAACATTGTTGTATACTTCATTACATTCCCATTTTACAGTTGTCGTATTAACTCATATTAAAATAACATTCAATTATGTTTAATTGCAAATAATTTAAATTTAATTCAACAGATTAAATAAGTTGGTAACAAATGACAATCATTATCTTTTCTTAATTTAATAACATTTGTAAGTTGTTATCTATACACAAATGTCACTACTACTGCTACAACACTACTTTTATCAATTACAATTAATTACATACTATTTCATTAATTTATGCACATTTAAATTATCAATTACTCCTTTAAACCAATTTATCAATTAATACAAATTATGACTTTTTAATCATTTTAATTAATTGGGATTACATTTAAAGTAGTTATCAATTGCCTACGTTTCATTCCAGTTATATTCTTATTATTAAATCACAAATTTTTATTTCTTTCAATATTAAATCACAAAACCATATTAAATTAACTATTTTTAAATTTCGAAAATTACGGGTCATTACACTCTCCCTCACTCAAAACTTTTTGTCCTTGAAAAGGGAACAGAAAGGATAAGGAATTAAGAAATCAATATATCTTATTCAAAATATTAAATTTATAAATAATTAATTCACATAATTAAATAATTTAAATAAAATATATCGATTTATAAACAATTAAATCATTTTATATTCAAGTTAATAAAAGTTTGAAAACATTTTTTCTTTCACAAAATTTTCTAAGTTCAAAATTCATAAAAAATTGCGGCAGAGTCTCCATTGTACGGAGAGGTCTAGAAAAAATAATAATATCAACAATAAACACATATATATCATATTTCAAAATAATATATCCCAAACCATGGGAAAATAATAGAATATGGCTAGAAAACCATAATCCGAGAACGTACCAATTTGTCGGGCAAACAATGCTTAATTTATGAAATCAAAAGTAGTAATATTGCTTCCATAACCTGTATTTTACTTATATAATCTAAAGAAGTTAATAATTATATAAAAGAGAAATACTTAATTTGCTTCAATAAATAACAAACAAAACATCACAACATAACAATAATCATTTGCAAACAAACAGTACAAACATCATTTCAACTAAGAAATCATTCATCCATCCATAGCAACCAAAACAAATAGTTTGTTCGGGTTCAGAACTTATAATCGTATAAAAGGATAAATAACCTATGAAGTAAACCATACACTCAATAGTCGTAGATAAAACTTTATAGATTATTTATATATCTCTATACAAAATAAAAGTATGCTTTCCTCAACAATCCATCGGCCAAACACCAATAATTTCAATGTTGTTTAAGTTTGTTTTCCCTCTTTTTTTCATTTCACATCATTTATTAATCTTTTCTCATTCATATAATGTTTTTTTCCATTAATTTACATTCATTATTACTTACAAAAGTCCATTTCTCATTTATTCATATCATGCCATTTTCTTTCATTTTATTACTTTACATTCATTGCTTAAATAAGTTATTCCTATTTCAATTATTGGATTATTCATTATTGGTAAGTTTCTTTACAATTTAATTCACCATTAATAGATTATATTTTTTCCTTCACATTCATTTCTTTCATATATAGTATTATTGAATATTAAATCTATTTCTAAATCATTTGACATTTAATTAGTTGCATTTCAAATTATAAACTTAAGTTTATAACATTCTATTATATCAGAATTAATAATTCTATTGAACCCCTTCATTACTAAAGTTTTACTTATATAATATTCTATTACATATTCTTATTAACATTTCAACTTTTAACATTTTGGTAAGTTATATATTGTTCTAAGAATGCAATTTAATGTTACACAAGTTTATCTTATTCACTTTAGTAAACAAAATGTTTAATAATTACATCTTCTAAAATTTCATTATTCTTTAACCTGTAAGTTACAAATTTCAAATTTCTTATCTATTTCATTTATCATTTTAACATTAATTTCTTATTTTCAATTTAGAATTTTCCAATTTTAGTATAGTCATGGTTCCATTCATTGTAATAATTTCAATTTCTAATTTATAGAAACTTAAGAACTAAATAACCGGGTTCCACTTCAATCCTTTTAAAATAATATATAATATCAAATCAAAATTTAGAAATTAAAATTAAGACTAGTTTATCAAACGAATGTGCAATAAAACTATTTCAGCAGTCTTTCCACTTTGAAACTTGAAAATACACGTCAATGATGCATGCACTCATCACCGAAATTATTTTCCAACGACAAGAGGGGAGTATATAACTTATTTTCTTTAAAATTTTCTTTCAAACATTTCTTTCAAATCATCTTGCAATATTTATATCAGAAAATACTTCTAAATACTACTAGTGTTATATTCCAAAATCTTTTGAAAGAAATTTTCAAAAATCCTATAACTTCGGTTCTAAACTTCCAATTTATATTTACTTTATTTGTAAATACTATTTTTTAATCAATATTTATAAAATTTCTCTACCTAACAAACAACATATTACATCCAACTATATCATTTATAAAATTTATTATTTTATATACAAAAATATATAATAGGAAAAATTATTTCATTTACTTATATTTCAAAACAAATATTATGTCGATCAGCCCTATTAAATGTTAGAAATCCCTATCGATGTCATAGTGTCCTACGCACCGACCATAATTTATAAATACAAAACGGAATAAATTAACACAATATAGAATCCTTTACAACACTAACAAATACGCTCTCTCATACATATACACTCAGCGACTCATTCTAGAGTATTACTACCTTTTTCTGTACGAGTCGGACCCCACAAAGTTAAGGTTATCGCTAAACCAAAGCTCAGATATCAAATGTAATGACCCGCCTTTTTAGACGGTTTAAATCGATGAGCAGACACATACGTCAAAATCAAACCATTAAAAACAGAGGATTGTTGTGGGTAAATACAAAAAAGAGGGAAAGAAAGAAAAACAAATACATAATCTCTCAATGGAATGACAAAATATAATAATCAAATAAAAAGTTCATAAAGAAATTTACAAATAACATTGATTATACTTTTGTAATACAGATTAGAGTTACATAGAATAAATAAATAAATGCGGCGAAAGAACATGATGCGGTGGAATAAATATAATAAATAATAATAGTACAAAATCTTCGTCTTCATCATCCAGAAAGCAGCCTTCGATAAAATGAAAAGCTCAGACTGACCTGAGCGAATTGAAAAGACAAAACACTCGAGTCAGAACTAAAATATCTTATGTAAGTTAAATCAATAGTAAATAAATATGAGTGTAATGGCGTAAGAGATGTTTACGGGGTTTAACATCTCCTATCTAGTGTCAACGTGAGTACAATAAATTAAGAGATGTTCAGGATTCACATCTCCTAAAGATCCGTTAAACTATCTACATACATAGTACAATACGCTATTATAACAGTGTCTACAATAAAGTAAAGTATTAAAATGGCATTAAAGGGTTACCTATATCCCCTTTAACACATTTTATATATGCCCATAGTCTATATAGTACCGTACGCTCCTCCATGAGGTTTACTCGGAGGGCACTCCATAGGTATGATACAAAACAAACTCATAGAAGGCGCTATATGGCATTGTGAACATGACACTCGAGGCAATGCCAGAGTAGATATACCAATTGCGGATCCGGACTGGTGGTAATGCATAATGGCTACTACCGCCCACCTCAGAACACATTCCCAAATCAAATCAAGGGGTGGCCACCAAATCATCACAAAGTAATAATATGGTATAGAAGAATGTGTCCGAACGGAGGAATGACCTCACTTGGCCCAGCGTGGCTCCTATTTTAGTCACATCTAAGCTGACTCACGGGAGTCAGGGTCGCGAAAATACCTCTAACAGAATCGTTCACCAAACCACCCTACTTCATTTTTGGAATTTCCACCACGTAGATAGTGGTTAAAGTGGTTTTCGGTATTCGTAGAGAGTATGAAAATATCCGATCTCGGTCTCTTTAACAACCACATGCTTATTTCACACCAGATGGTTCTTTTACATTTCAAAAAGTCAATTCACAATCGATATCAAAATATCATATTCTCAAAACCATATTATTTTCGAAATCACATATCCAAAAATAGATTAAATCCTCATTTAAATCATCATATTTCTCAAATATGTCATTTAAATCCCACTTATGTTATAACATCATTAAATCTTATTCGTTGTAAAGTCAAGGCTTTAATTATAAACATTTCCACTTTACACCATCTGAAATTTAGAAAATAATTTAGATAGTTATAAATAGTTTAATTAGTTTAACATAGTTTAAATAGATATAAATTAGGTTGAATAGGCTTAAAATAGATTAAATTTAAAATAGAATTAAATAGGTTAAAATACTTTAAATAGATATAAATCATTTAAATGGTTTAAAATAGATCAAATAGGTTTATTGTGGATTAATTAGATTTTAAATAGATTAAATGAATTTAAAATATATTAAATAGAATTAAAATAGATTAGATTGTTTAAAATGGTTTAATAAAGTTTAAATGATTTAAAATAGAATAAAATATATTAAATAGAATTAAAATAGATATAAAAGGATTAAATAGGTTTACTAGTTTAAAATAGGTTGAATTAGATTAATATAAATAGCTTAGATTGATTAAGTTGGTTTAAAATAGATTAACTTATTTTAATAGTTGAAAATCTTAAAATCAGAATTTAAAAGAACATTTACAGTTTATATTGAGATAATAAATTTTGAAATTAACATCATATTTAAACATTTCTTCCATTCCAATAAATCTGGACCATATCCAGATTTCAAATCAAAACCTAATTTGAAATCTTGACATATCAAATTAAGTTATTCTAATCTCAATAGATTTCAAAGTTACAATTTCAGCCGTCTTTAATAACTGAATTTCGGCAATTTACTTAATACATTTCCGAGATTTCAAATTTAATCTCTTGAACGGTTCAGTTTATATAAATCAAATTCTATTTCAAAATATCCTTTAGCTGAATTTAAAATTTAAAGATTTAAAAATCATTTAATTTAACCAATCTGGTGTCTATATATAATTGTCTACCCTATGGTCAAGTGATACGGATATTTATCATTTCAATCCGCAATTTAAAATTTTACGAGTATATCATTTCAACCCGCAATCCCAAAATTTAATTTCAAATACATAAAATCGTTCGAGTCTATCATTTTAACCTATAACGATTTCTCCATAATCTATCAAATCGTTCGGGTATGTATCATTTCAACCCATAGGGAATTTGCAGTGTTATAGTAGTATAAAATATAACATCCAGTCATCCAATATCAAACAATCGAACATCCGTCACAATCGTCATCCAAATCAACCAATAAACATCAATAGATAACTTATTATCATTAGCAACTATTAGATTGACAATTTCATTCAATATTGAATTAAACGATGATTAAATACAATAAAAGTCAAATTTAACTAGAATAACATTTAAATATACCAAACATCAACCAATCAATTTCAAATTACATCATAAATTCAATTTAACTAACATAAGATAATTTAGTAGTCGTGAGTAGGTTAAAACACTCACCTTTGTTTCAAATCGATTTAAAATCCAAATATAGCCCAAAATTTTGAACAGTCTCAGAATTTAGCCAAACTAGTTCCATAGTGTCCGAAATTTCGATATAACCGCAACTGGAGAAGATCGCTTATGAATCCGAGTACATATGTAAAAGTTATAAGCATTAGAAGTTATAGGACTTTATAAAATAAATAAAATAAAATAAAATACATGTTACCCCCAATACCAAAACCCTTGCTCAGCAGATCGTGCTCATCATCAACACAACCACCACCCTAAATGCTCGAATGTCGTGACCAGCGTCCACCATAGACCCAATCAGAAAGCCGCCGCCGCCGTCCTCGGGTTCAACCGCTCCCACCTGTTGCTTGTGAGCCCCCACGAAGCCAACATCGTCGACTGCCGCTGTTGCCCTTTGGTCGTCGATTCTAGCGAAATCAAGGTGCTATAGACACAAGTGAACCCATGATCAAAAGCCCTTAGTCTCCTGTACACGCCTATACTTCCCGATCGAACCTTGTCGAAGATCCACCGTCCAATCTGAAAACCTAGTATGAACGACCGAGAATAAATCTTCAATTTCTAGCATAACTGAGACTCGATTGCAAAAAATGATTGAAGATTTAAGTTACACTCATTGAGAGCTTCGAATCGGTATATAATTTGATATGGTTTAGAGGAGTATGATTTTTGAAATTGGTTTGGAGATTGAATTGTAGTGTTTGAATGCAATTTGGATTTCTACCATTGACAAGAGAGAAGCAAATAGAATTGACATACAGAAATGAGGAATAAAAGGTTGCTATGGTTAGGAGAGATCTATTTATATTAACAAAGCCCGATAAGAAAATAAACACAATCGAATTGGTAGGACGACAATTTCGACCTAAAAAGCCCCTTCTGCCTCCAAAACCAAAGTGGGTCATCCCATATATCAAAATAGATGTTTTCGATATTTTTGAATTCGATGGAACAGGTTTCAAGTTCTAATTCCATCGTATAAAGAAGTTAGCTTAAAATCAGCTTATTTCAAATTGATTTCAATTAAATTGGTTTCTAGGCACTTCGAGTCCGTAAAATCGAACAACAAGTTTGATCACTACGAAACTTGAAATCCTACAATAATTCATTGTTACGAATCCGATGAAACTGGTTTCGTCGAAATTCGAGACAGTGGCCAAAATGGTTGTTTTCACATTAATTAAAATATTATTAAATTGATTGAATCGCTTTTTTTATTTCAAATTTAATAACCAAAAATTTTCATCAATTTTGATTGCTTAGACATTTACAATAATTTAAAACAAATTTACAAATCAGTTCAGTGTTCAATATTATACTAATTACGTGTTCATTCTCAACTGTAATTAAATCCAATTAATTAAAATTTTATTCCAATAAATTGATTTAATTTGATTTCAATCTTTTTATTCAATCAATCGTTACTCTATAGACATAGTTAACGTTGGTTTATATCTTATTGTACTAATATTTTACAATTATCATCTTTTAGCATATTAGTTGCAATATTTCAACTATACTGAATTTTTATTGATTTTCACATTAATTAAAATTTTAAGTCCGAATAATTTCATTTATCTTAGTTTGACTTTTATTATTAAATCAATTATTGTCTTATGAATATAATTGACATTGCTGTATATTTTATTACATTCACATTTTACAGTTGTTGTCTTAACTCGTATTAAAGTAACATTCAATTACATTTAATTGCAATTGATTTAAATTTAATTCAACGGATTAAGTAAATTGGTAACAAATGACAGTCGTTATCTTTTCTTAATTTAATAGCATTTGTAAGTAGTTATCTACACACAAATGTCACAACTAGCACAACACTAATTTTATGAATTACAATTACTTGCATACAATTTCATTAATTTATACACATTTAAAATATCAAATACTCCTTTAATCAAATTTATCAATTAATACACACATTATTACAGTTTATTTACGTCTGTAACCAATTATAATTTTTTAATCATTTTGATTAATTGGGATTCCATTTAGAGCAGTTATCAATTACCTTAAATTGATACCGTTACATTTCATTCCAGTTATATTCTTATTATTAAATCATAAATTTTTATTTCTTCAAACATTAAATCACAAAATCTTATTAAATTGACTATTTTTAAATTCTGAAAATTACGGATCGGTATAATTATTATATATATATATATTAACAAAAAATTCTAGATCATGTACACATCAAATCCGAATATTAATATACTTTTATTATATTAATATATACATATATATATATATATTATGAAATAATTATTTAGTTAACAATAAGTAAATAAAAATATATATATTTATATGTTAGATATTTTGAATTTCAAACTTTAAAAAAATGAATAAACTATTAAATAGGTGGCGAAATATTTTTCGAATTTTCCAAACAAAAATAATAATTTTTATTAATTAAATGATTTTTAGCCAAAATTTAAATTATTTTTTAAAAATAGGGAATTAGGGAAAAGGACAAACTTTGCAAGAGAATTAGCTGAAGGACACCAAGTTTGTTTTTTAGGCTGAAGGACAAATGCTGGTTATAATTAGCATTATATTCAACTTTTAAACTATACAAAATGTTAGTTGTATCTAGCATTGTATTCCGTTTTACATTATATAAAATGCTAGTTATAATCGGCATTGTCCTTCAGCCTAAAATTTTTTCTAAGTGTGTCCTTGTGCCTATTTTCCTATTTTTAAAATATAAAAATGGTTTAAAAATTCTGATTTTTTGACCGAGAGCATTTACGATACAAAATTAATTTTATAAAATCTAAAATTGAATTTTTGAATCGAAACTTATTTTATATGAATTTATTAATTCATGCAATGATTGCATACTATATTAAGTAATTTCCAAAAATTTATCTTCAGTTACAGAAAATCATAATTAATATGAATATACATTTTAAATTATTAGATCGATTATTTATGTAATATAGTTATATAATTTAATAAAGTCATATAAATAAATTAGTTAATATATTAATCTATGTATATGTTAATTAATAAAATATAAATAATTAAAATATGAGATATCGGTTGTGTACATCAGACCCTTGATAACCAATCAATATGTGACAACATCAATACTTATAAGAATCTCACATAACTAGCTATATAATAATAACAATATATATATATATGTATGTATGTATGTATATGTATGTATGTACGTACGTATATATTTATGTATACATGAATAATAAATAATTATACAGTAATAGTGCATCATATATAAGCTAAACACTTATCTAAGACCAATCCCTCAAGTACACTTTGCAACGATGAGTTCTCCTCCCTTTGGAACAATCTCAATTCGACAGATTGCTAGTCCTTAAACCACAGACCCTTTAATATCAAATAGCTGTTGATTTGAATTGGTTTGATTTGAGGTTTGATGGGGTATAGAGATGTATGGCTCGACCATAATATGAACAGAGGAGATAGCCAAAAAGTTCTCTGGAGGAAGGATAGAGATGTTTATATAGAGGAGAAGTTGGAGATATTTTAGGATCAATATCTTAGATCATCTGACCAATTCTCTTACATCTTAGCTCTCCATCTCCATGCCTTTGTTTCACCATCTTATAGTTCGTATCACTCTCATTTTGGTTAAAATTTACAGTTCCTTTCATGGGCTTTAAACCCGTATTAAGCCCAAATAAATATTGTTAATTAAATCTAATTTAACTGCTTGTCGATATCGCATATCGGTCGATAAATTTATGACTATTATAAATATATAGAATAATAATTATTCATCAAATCATGTTCAAAATTTTATAACTAATATTCCACAAATATTAATTAATTTAGTTAATTTATAATGATTATAAACTAATTAAATCATTTGGTCTAAAAGAAATTAATCATTCCGGTTGTATGACTTGTTAGGTGTAAATTCGATCAGCGATTAACATCGAACTAATCAAATGTTAATGTTTACAAGTCACTTAGAAGGTGGTGTGATATTTTGGCCAAATTTATCGCTTACTTAGTTTCGGTAAAATCCAATTTCACTTTATTAAGCATTCCCCAATGATGACTTTTATTTAGACCAATTCTCTTCGTCAAAACTACATCACTTTAGACTTATGGATTTTGGTAATGGTCAAAATTCCAATAGCATCCATTTTCAAATATAGTCCAAAGACAAAGTTTCTGGTTCAATAATAACAATTATTATTAACCGAAATGCTCTAGCATGAGACTTTGATTTTGAGTTTGCTTGAGTTGACCATGATACTAACCTCGTATAACTAACGTGATGAATCCTCTATTGGATAGTCTTTCACTTCCAATACTTCTATTTGACCCAACTATAGTCACTTAATGGAATGCCATGTCATGATTTGACTATAATCACAATGGAGCTTTCAAATTGAATATCCACATTATTCTCAAGTTGAGAAAACTGCAAATCAATCGCATCGATATTTCCTTTTTGACCTTAGTTATATTAACCAACAGAAAACTATTGAGAGAGTAGTTTTATAGTTATCCAATAATTATCAGTATGTAACCTCTTGGTGCCTCCAACTACCATGAGTAATACACCGTCTAACATTTCAAGGGTGTTGCGTACTTTAGTCTCAATGGATACATTGATATCTAGTCTTGGTGCATCTTGATTAGGAACATTTGAAATGGTATATTTGTTTTCATTGTGATAAATTACTCATGATTACAGCACCTTACAACTACTATCACAAAACAAACCATTTGGATTTTACATTAAATATATTTTTAATAAAATTAATTAATTAATATGACCACATTATATTAGTTGTAAAATAGAAAGAAAATATCCTTGATTTTGAACAAGATTGGTTATTGAGTTAAATATATGTAACAAATTACATAATTTCCCTTAGCGCATACCCTTAACTCTATCAAAGACTACGTTCAGCATCTCTCACATGAGACTTCATCACTTGAATGGAACACGGATCTCTATAAGGATCCCAACATCTCGAGCAGTCCATGGATCTCTACAAGGATTTCAGCATCTCGAACGGTCCACATATCTCTATAAGGATCCCAGCATAAGTCGTTCGACGAATGCTCATGCTGACCTCTCCCTTGGACTTAACCCTAGGATAGACATTTTAAATCTATAGCATTAGTCTGAAATGTTAGCGTTGAACTCTCCCTAGGATAGACAGTTCAACTCTATAACATTTCACTTTAGATCCACTTCGAAACATGAAACCGTATATCAGTTTTGAAGTGGTATTTGGTAATTAAAATACTTACCGATCCCGGTCTCTTCAAAACCAAACGATGAATTTTCGGTAAACTCAATTTCTATTCTTTTAGAAGTAAGAGAACAATATATAGAGAGGAGTCCTCCTCAGAGGATCTTGTGTATATAAGTTATTAAAGCTAGAGACATTTCATACCAATGTTACTCCCTGATGATTTTCAATCCCATGAAGCCGTGAAGCATTTAGATACTTCCTAAGTTAATTTGATCAATTTTGATAGTCGACTAATCGACTATCAAGTACAAAGTAGATAATCGTATATGGAAACCAAGTCTCGTATATGTGTCACGTTTTCGATCTTTTCAGCTTACACTATCATTCGATCAAGAGTGAAGCTGGTAGATTTGAGCACTATTGCTTCTAAACCCTACTCGATTCTTTAGTCTTAACTCTCATAGATAGACAAGCCTACTTCATCAACTTTTGGTGCTAAGTATACAACTAAATACTTTCCATAAACAAGTAAACATACACAAAGCATAAAAAGCCACACAAAGCATGATTTCTTATCCCTTTTTATTTAATTAATCCTTTTACTAATAAACTCCTTTTTAAATACTTGTATATGTATTTAAAATACCTTTACAAAATACATATAAATGTATTCTACTGTTTCACTATTCATTTCTACTCTTTCACTATGCACTTATACTCTTTTCAATACTTAAAAATGTATTTGTATTCTTATTCCAAATGGTATAAGAATATTCACATATCTTAAACAAGATTTAACATTTGCACAAGTATACTTTAATGGGTTAAAAACAAATATAAGTAAACAATGTTACCATAAACCCAAAACCATTTCACTTATAATTATCTTTAAAACATTCTTTTTAAAGATCCAATTACTTTGCTAAATATAATAAAAAAGGGTTAAAACAAATGTTATTAACACATTGTCATAGCAACCCAAATCCAATTCACACTTATTATCATTAAAAACATTCATTTAAAGATCAAAGTATATATACACTTATTAAACAAGGTAATATACTTTTAAATAACTTTACAAAATCATTTATTATAACATAAGTGTTATAATCCAAACTACCAATTATTCTTTTATAAAAGACTTGACTTACTTTTCCAAACTTGTACATTAACTAAAACCCTTAAAAAATGATACATATGTTATTTGGTCAAGTTCGATAGTCGACTATCTAGTTCTAAGAACGATTGCTTAAAGAAATCAAGTTTCGTATACTTAACATGTTTTCGATATTTTTGTCTTAACTATTCCTCGATCAAGAGCAAAGATGATAGGTTATAGTACAATTGTTTCTAGACCCTACTCGAACAACATTCTTAACTCTCATCAATAGATAAGCCTATTTCAACCGCTTTTAATATTAAGTATAGTTAATTATTTTTCATAAGTATAAACAAAAAAACATGATTAAGCCACTAAGCACTCTTAAACCACTTTGTAAAACATTTGTTTATAGTTTAAAAAACTTTTGAGAATTATATGCATGTCTATACTAGTTTATTTATAAGATAAATTATGTAATAAAACACAGTTTAAAAAGATATTATATAACATAATCTTTTAATATTAATAAAATCACTAATTACTTTTCTAAAAACTATATACACTTCAAATTTACTTTGAAATACTTATAATATGGTTTAATACATTTATTTAAAATATTATTTAAAAATGCTAATTTAAAATTTATTCAAACCTTGAAAACAACATTTTTTCCTTTAAATTAAAATAAACCACTTACTTCAATAATTCATAATGAGTTATCAAAAATTAAAAAAAATCCAAACCACTTTAAAATACTCTAAAATATATTAGAAATACTAGAAAGATTGAAGAGAGATACTTAAGTTTAAAGTCATTTCAAAACGATTTAAACTTTCAAACAGGAAATTCAGCATTTTCAGAATGTTGTAAAAATTAGTACAAAGGCAAAGACATCGTTTTTTAAGTGCTATGACCAAGGGAAATTAAAGAGTGCGACTTTGGTCGGTTTTGTATAGTTAAAAGTTTGATCGATATTTGATATGCAAACCATCTTTTTACAGCAATTAGTATACACATAATACTTCACAACAATGCCGAGAAACCTTTAAGGATCTCTATAGATTTCTATAGAAATTGTCGAACACAAGACAATTCCTAAGTGCATTTATAGCGACTATTGTTATAAAACCACCTCCAAATCAAGTCTGATTCAAGTCCAAGTCCAATAAAACCCTATATGCTTTGGCATAAGGTTATGCACAAGTCTAGAAAGTTCTGCAAGTCCAAACCCACAAATTAAATAGGTTATTTGCTTTTCAAAGCAAGAATCACAAGAGAATAAGCAATAATATATTTCAAACAAATATTATAATATAACACAAGCGGTATATAATTCATATAATTTTTAGATGATGAGTTTGCTCAACCAAAACCAAGTTAACAATCAAGTACCAGCGTCAACAAGCTTCCTTCTTTCTACCCCAACCAAACAACCACCAAAACACCTCCTACCTCACCACTAGCTCACAGCCTAGGCTTAAATCCTAAAATTTGGTCATGGCCCAGGGTTGAACGGGGTGTTGTGCTCTAAATATTCCATCTTTGACTTGCTAAGAGTTGTTTCCATGTTGTTCTAAGGGCCATTTTCAAGTTTGGTTTGAATAGATTTGTTCTTCGAAATTTTGTGAAGAGAAGTGAGTGAAGAGAGCTTTGATTTTCTTTGTAAATTTGCATAAATGAATTCAAAAGGCATGGATCTTTTTATATAGGCATGAAGTGGCATTGCATACCCTTCTTTTCAACCCCATTTTTGGTTAAGGAAGGCTCGGCCCTGCATGTGCTCCCATGTGCAACTTTACGCCTTTAAAGTTAAGGAAAATATCTCTTCTTACCCTTAGCCAATTACCATATTACCCCCCCCCCCCCCTCTAGAAGCTTATCAAAAGAGGCTTAGTGCAAACTATTTTTGTTTCTTATTAATGATTTCTAAGTATTTTGGTGTATGTAGAAAAGGTTTGAACAACTTTTATCAAGAAAAAACTGTTTATCGATAATGATTTTTCGGTCATATTACCGATATTTCTTCAATGTATTTATTTATGTAAACATTTTTCAAAAAGGTTTACCATCATTAGTTATAAATAAAAAGAAGGTTAACAAGGCTATTAAATCAATTTAATCTCGTTTAATCCAAGATTCAAATATTTAATTAATTTATGATATTTAAGTACGAAGTGTTCTATAACGATCTGCCTTTCTTGCACCTAAAGACAACACTAATACATCCTCAGCATTTTTGTACCAATCATTTAAGTATTCGAAAGATAGGTCATTTGAGATGAAAGAAATAAAAAGATAGCATAGAATCTCAAAAACGTGATGAGTAATATATAATATGGACAAGTTTTTACAAAAAGAAATCACTTTTATTATACACAACATCGTAGTACATTAACTTATTATCAGCATGGACAGTTATACCTATCTGTTCTTATAATTTCTAATAAATACAAACAAAGAACGAAGTAACCAAAATAGCGAAAGAATATAAGATATGTGAGTACGTCTTGGAGAATCTAGCTTGTGTCTTGAAAGCTCTTAATGATCCACCTAATTTTGGAAAATATACTCGGACTGACCCGAGCATTACAGGAAAGCAACGCCTGGGTTAGTTTGGTAAAATCAGCATGAGAAACTCAAATCATAAGGAATTTTATTTAGTATAACTTATAAAATCTTTTAAAATCAAAGGTATCTCTAAGACCACACCGCACATAAATATAGATAGGTTTTTACCTTATGATAACAAAAATATTTTTATATGAAAATCCAATGATATTATCATAATGCTAAAGTTTAAAATAAATATGGAATCATAAATGGAATTGTTACATTAATAAATACTTGCATAATAGGTATACATCAAGTCCAAAGGCACTTATTGGATAATGGATTCCAACAATGACAAGGTAAAGGACTACCTTCCATGTAGTACACCTCTAGGTAAAATGTACTCGGGGTTGGACCTTGAATTTGGTCCACCCCTGCCAACATAGAACTGGCCTACATCTGAACTTGATTAGTATCGAATATGTCATCACCTCGGTTGTTCCTAACCTTTATCGAGAGCTTTCATGCACAACCAAATCCATAATATGATAATCTAGAAAGGTTACGACACACTCTAATGAGAGCAACCCATATAACCCTGCTGCATTTACCCTGTTTTGGCCATTTCCCAAGTTGTGAAGCATGAGGCAATGCTTTTACCTTTCCTCTTAGCAGACCATTTTGGAATGCTGTCACTGTCCTCTAGGCAGAAATGCAATACCATCATTCATCAATACATGTTCATTCTGAATCTGAACAAAACTGAAGACTTTACCTCCACTATATCCATTTTGGAATCATCCTCAAGATTAGTAGCAGGTAGCCCTTGTACTTCAAAAGCTCCGTCTTCGATTCCATATTCTCAATTATGTCTTTAGTTTGAAATACTTGAGTTAGATTGAAGTATTTTTCGAACCACATATTTGATCCCGGTCTCCCCGAACTAACAACCGTTAATTTCTGATTGACTCATTCCTGTTCTGTCAGGAGTAAGCAGACTATACTAGAGTCCCAAAGAGATCTCTAAGATGTCCCTCAAAGCTAGAGATGTTTCACTGGAATGAGTTATCCCGAAGGAGCTCAAGTCGTATGAACACGCAAAGCTTCTATTTAATTCCTAACTCAAAACTGGCTAAGTTTTGGTCGTCGGTTATTTGACTATTAAATACACAGACCACAACAATTTAGAGATTTAATTACCCATAGCAACCACTAAGCCTCGAAATAAATCTTTCATTTATTTAAATCTCTTTCCAAAATATTTATTTAAAATATTCGTATATTTATCTTACGGGCATAAGTTTATTCACAAAACATTGTGAAAGATTCCTTACTTAAAAATAATATTAAAAGGATTGCAAAAGAAGTTATTTAAGTTGGAGATAAGGATAACCTCAACCACTATTCCTTCGATGTTAAGCGTGGAACGAATGTCAATACCACCAAAATTAAGAAGATCATTTAAAGGAAACCTAATCTTAAATTCTTTTATAAATTTTTTCAATAAATCCTTTTAATAAATCTCTTTCATTTTATGAAAATATCCTTTACTAAAATTCCAAATCCACTTATAAACTCTTTATAAAATCTCAAAGTTTATTTATAAAACTCTTTTATAAATATCAAAATCATTTATAAAACTTCTTTCCAAATTTCAAGATTTCTTTTCAATTTATAAAACTCCTTTTATAAACTTTCCTTATTTAAAACAAAACTTCTTTGATAAACTTTGATCAATAAAGTTCTTTTAATAAACAATCAATAATTTAAAATGCCTTTTAACTAAACAAGTTATTATTGACTAAAATAACTGCAACACTTTAAATAAAATATTCGATGAACTATCCTTTAAATATCATATTGAAATGATGGTAAACTTTAAACATTTCGAATCAATAAAAACTTTACTTTAAAACATTTATATAATATAATAATTCTCTTTAAACCATTTTAAAAAGGAATAAAATTTAAAAGAATGATTTCAAAATTTCAAAAGAGGCTTAACGACCGTAATGGTTCTAATTTAATTCAGTTTAGCTTTTTCAAGTTATAACATCGGTATCTACATAACAAGCAGATATGTAAAAGGAATCAGCCAGTAACATTCAATCAACATGTAGGTAAATATCCAAGTTACTATAATAGCATACGGGGATTTTTTCTACTAAACACATGTCTAAGTTATTAAAATGGCGGAATGAGTTTTTATTCTGCCTAACATATGTCAACATAATCTACTTGTTGAACTATGGTAGAACTATGATTTAATCTATCAAACAGATGTCAATATAACTTAATTAGCAAAACGGTATTTTATTCTCCTAAACAAATGTCGTTGTGTTTCATATTCAATTGGGGTTACTTAAGGATTGTCGATAAAGAAATTGTAATATTCTTAAAAAAAGTTACTTTATAAGAAATCGATCTTCAAAAATAAAATGGTTTAAAACTTCAAAACTTTGATTTAATAATTAAATAATATATAAACTTTTTATCTAATAATAATGAAACCTTTAATTAAATAATAATTAACTTTTAAATAAATAAATTAATCATAATTATCCTTTAAATAAAACAAAAACAAAAAAAATTAAACCTTTAATAAATAATTTATTTATAAATTAAACTTAATTAACTTATGATTAGAAATAATTAAACACTTGCTTAAAAATTAATTAATAGTTAACCTTGAACTTAAATAATAATTAATTAAAATCAAACCACTTAATTCATATTTTGTTAAATTTAATCTTACTTCAGAAGATAATTAGTTAGTACAAATCTTGACTTAATTATAATTAATAAACCTTGTTTAATACTTAATTAATTATTAACTACCAAACTTAATTAATTACAGTAAATAATTGAATTCTAAATTAACTTTCTTAAACATCATTATTAAGTTAATAAAACATTTCTTAAACGCTTTTAGGTATAAAAATTTAACTTTTCAAAAATCGGTCTTTTTAGCAAAACTACATCCATAACAACTACCACTATGGATACTTTAACTTCAAAACTTGTTTTGGCCCTTTCTTTTGAAAAGTCAACTTATGGAAGCTTACTAACTTTATCAAACTTTAAGTAAGTGTTTTGAGAACAAAACACAAAGTTTGAACTTTGAAAATGATTTCGATTTTTAAAACTAGAACTATGATTTCACATAAGGATTTCAAATTGACATTACTATAAAAAGGTGCTAATTTTTTATAGCATATAACCATTTAATTACATTCATAATCATAATACACATGCCACATACAAAAACATAAGTAAGATCATATATTTACATGCATAAACAATATTTAGACGTCAAATCTCAAGTCTAATATAATATTACATCCAAGAATATATAAGCATATATATATAACCATAACATCAACATCATTTCTCAACCAAACATCTAACAAATTGACACTAAGTTAAGCATAACTTATGAAGTTAAAAACTTTTAATTTAAAATAAATGTTTACTCACTTTTAAAGCTACCAAAATAACCCGAACTTCCACTAAACTTGAATCAGACCTAAGTCTTAGCTTTACCTTTACCCAAAATGGATTTCTGTAGGTCTTAAGAGGCAAGGGAGGTTCAGCCATGAAGTATGGAGCTTGGCCTTGAATGGTGGAGGGACTTCGGATTATCATTGAATTTACAAAAATCAAACCTAATGGGTCATCTTCCAACTGATTTTTGGATAAGTTACTCATGAATTTAGAAAAGTTTACAAAGGAAAAGTTCTTGGAAATTCTTCTATGAAATTTAAAAAAAGAATCATTTAATTTGGATCTATTTGAGGGAGATATGGTCAAAAGAAGAAGAAGTATTTTAGTACTTGAAAATATGGGTCTGAAAATACACTACAAAGGAATGGGATTTGGACATGGCTAATCTCAAAATTTGAAGTTGTACATATGAAAGTTGTAGCCATTGAAATTTTCTATGGTTTGATAAATAGAAGTCATCCATTTGGACAAGATATGAGAAAGATATAGTACAAAGAAGAGGAGGCAAAATTGAAGATGTGAAAGGGCTATTATAGGCAAGAGAATAAAGTCAATTACCTAAACACCCTGGGTCCTTTACCCTCCACCTCCTTCTGTCACCTCATCAAGACCCCCTTCACCATGGACCTCATGCCCACAATTATGACCCCTCTCTTCTCCTTTCTTTAACATGCTTAAATATGTTTTTTGTACTTATATTTGCCTATGATGTGACACATTCTTTTTAATAAATTATACTTTTAAACCTTATATACCTAAATATAAATACATATGCATATATATACTAAAAACACACATACAAACGCAGAGACACACACACACACATAAATATATATATATATCCTAACTTATTTATAAATTTGTATATCTATATAAAATTGTTCACAGAGTTTCCTATAACATTTTGTCGATGAAAAGTCGAAATTCGAAAAACAAATTCTAGTCACATTTTTTGTTTTTCTTCAAACTATATATTTTTGTAAACAAATCTGGAAAAATATTTCATCATCATTATTTATTATTTAAATAATTATAAAATCTATTATTTGAATATTTAAAATTAGTTAAATATTCCCAAATCCAAGTGGTGAAATTCCAGTTCGTTACACTCTCCGACCTTAAAAAAATTTCGACCCCAAAATTTATCGCAACTCTAAACCAAAAAGAACTAACCTTAGAAGGCTTAACACTACTCACTAGTCTGTGTGATGTACATAGATTATTCCTATATAATAATTTGATTTGATCACTCACTCAAACACATAACTTTACGTGCAAACTAGTATTGGTAAGCCGACTTCCCAATGCGGACTCTGATCGGGCTTCTTAATTAGAAACCTCTGATCTCCTTACATAGCCATATATTATAATAGGAAACTTTTGGTTCCACATTAATAACCCTATCCATGTGTTGACCATAAATAATCGAGTGATAAATCCTTATTCGGAATGGTATAAAACACCTCGTTTCATGTAGTTGAATCTTGGATCGATAACTATATGAGAAAGAGAAAGGATCTATGTACAACTTACGTACTCATCAAAAGGTTCTTATCTACCTAATTACTTTTTCCCTCCCAAAAAGATTTATGGAACATTTTACAAAATTCTAATTTGGGTCCAACATTTTTAAAATGACACGATTTTATTTATGACACCTTTGCATAAAATTATTTTACTTTATTATTTGCATAATACTCTCCTATATCCTAAGAGTATATACAAAATATCAGATTTAAATTCTATTAACCTTTAGGTTCTTCAGATGTAAATTCTAAAAATAATTTTGATCTCAAAACTGAGTCAACCAATACAACTTCTTTACCTATTTGGTCTGGTAAGTAGCTAAGAAGAGTAGGATGTTCATATCCAACCCCATCCTAGAGTCTACTTTTTCTTAGACAACTCGTAGGTAAAAATGTTTAATAGCCGACCCAATAACATCAAATAATTTTTAACCTCCTAGGTTTTAAAATCAAAATCATAGCTTAATAAAACAAAGTTTGTTAAACCTCCTTATTAAATTAATTTAATTTTAAAACTTCATTTATCAATCCACTCTTTAATTAAAATACCTTATTATTTTTCAAACATAGGAGCCAAATACCCGGGTTTTATTTCTTTTTTTGTTTTGAAATGATACTTTATTTTTAACCATTAGAAAATATATATATATATATATATATATATATATATATATAGCTCGAGTAACTCCAAAATGATATCAAGGAACTGGGTATTACCAAATAGTATCGTATATCCCTTTACCAAGAAAGGTAATACTCAAGTGAAGTGTTTACCATCCAAACGCATCTCCTGTCCATTTTAGTCACTTTCGAGGCACCCGAACTAGTTAATTATAAAAATACTTCTTCCTTTTCAAATCTCTTTTTTGAAACAATACTATATATATTTCCAACTAAATGGTTTTCAACAAAATATTTATCTCCACTTATTTGGATTCATTTAGACAAACATGTTTTTGATCATACAATGAGAAAGAGAATAATTTACTAAGTGCAATACCACATTCGCCTATGCAAACATCTGATTGTCACTTAAAAGGTTATTCAGATCGTCAAAAAATAGGTCAAAACTCATTTCACGAACTGTCCAAAGAAAGATCTTACTCTCAAATTAAAAATATTTATAGTTTAAAGTACTTTTAAATAAAATTTTACTACTTTTCCAAAAAACATTTGAAAACTTTATCAAAATCATTGGGATTTAAATCCTTTGAAAATCCATCTTATTTTCAAAATATATTTTATAATTCCGATTTATAAAATCAACATTTTAAAAAGTCATTTGTCCTTTCAAAAAAACCAATTCTAACCTAATATTATTAACGAACGTGTTATAATCAAACTATGAAACTCAACTCACAAGGTGTTTATTTCAATGTTCCCACAAATTCTATCTACCCAACGTATGATGGAAAAAGGCAAACTATCGATAAATCAGATAATAGTTAATGCTCAAAATTGGACGAGCATGACTAAACAAAACCTAAATGACAATAATAAAATATTATCAACTCCTGACAACAATTGCATCATATATAGCTATACTTTATTTTTGAAAATTATTTCTGTATATATAAAATATATTCCTAGATAAAATTATTTCATTTACCAATTTAAAATGATACTATTGATTTTCCTAGTTTAAGTGTTTAGAAACCTCTATCGACAATGTGGTACACCACCTCTCGACCAGAATTCATAAACCACTCAACCGATAAATCAACATAATATAAAACATTTTTATAACTAACTAATATGCACTCAGATAATACACTAAAACTCATTCTATGGTCTCACTTACCCTATCTCAAATGAGTTTACCTCACCAGGGCCAAGTTCTCGCTTAACCTTGCGCTTTGATACCATGTGTAACGATCTTTCTTTCTTACACCTATAGACGACACTTAATACATCCTCGGTATTTGTGTGTGGATCATTTAAGTGTTCAGAAGATAGGTTGTTTGGGGTGAAAGAAATAAAAAGACAAAACAAAATCTCACAAAGCGTGACAAGTAATGTATACTAGGAACAAGTCTTTACAAAAAGAAATCATCTTTGTTATATATAACGTCAACGTATATTAACCTATTGTCAGCCTGGATAGTTATAACTGTCTGTCCTTATATAAAAAGCAACCAAAATAGCGGAAGAATATAAGATATATGAATACATCTTGGAGAATCCAGCTTGTCACTTAAAAGCTCCACAGCATCTAGCTAATTTTGTAAAATATGCTCGGGCTAACCTGAGCATTACAGGAAAACAACGCCCATGTCAGTTTGGTAAAACCAGCGTGAGTAACTCAAATCACAAGGAATTTTATTTATTATAACTTATAAAATCCTTTAAAATCAAAGGTATCTCGTAAGACCATGTCGAACATAAACACGGATGGGTTTTTACCTTACGATAACGAAAACATTTTTATATGAAAATCCAGTGATATTATCATAATGTCTAGGTTTGTATTAAATATGGAATCATAGCCAAAATTGTTACATTATTAAATTCCAGCATAATAATTATGCAATCCAGTCCTTTGGCACTTATTGGAGAATGGATTCTAACAATGGCAAGGCAAGGGACTATCTTCCATGCACTACACCTCTAAATAAATGTACCTAAGGTCAGACCCTGAACTTGGTCCACCCCTGCTAACATAAAACTGGCCGACCCCTGAACTTGGCTAGTACAAAAGATGTCATCACCCTAGTTGTTCCCAACCTTTATCAAGAGCTTTTATGCATAACCAAATCCATAATATGATAACCTAGAAAGGTGATGATACACCCTAATGTGAGAAACTCACATAGCCATGCTGCATCTACCTTGTTTTAGCCATTTCCTGGGTTGTGAGACTTGAGGCAACGCTTTTACCTTTCCTATTAGCAGACCATCTTGAAATGCTAACACTACCGTCCAAGCAGAAATTCAATGCCAGCATTCATCCATACAAGTTTGTACTGGGTCTGAACGAAATCACTACCTCCACCACATCCATTTTGGAATCACCATCGAGATTAGTAGTAAGTAGCGCTTACACTTCAAAAGCTCCATCTTTGATTCCATATTCTTCAAGATATCTTCAGTTCGAAACATTTGAGTTGGATCGAAGTGGTTTTCGGATAACATATCTGATCCCTATCTATCTGAACAAACAACCGATAATTTTTGGTTGACTCATTTCCGGTTCTTTCAGAAGTAAATCGACAATACTAGAGTTCCAAAGGGATCTTTAATATATCCCTCAAAGCTAGAGACGTTTCACCAGAATGAGTTCCCCCAAAGGAGCTCAAGCTGTATGAACACGCAAAGCTTCTATTTACTTTCTTAGTCAAAATTAGCCAAGATTTGATAGTTAGTTATTTAACTATCAAATACACAAACAACAATAATTTAGATACTTATTTACCCGTAGCAACCACTAAGCCTCAAAAGAAATCATTCATTTATTTAAATCTCTTTACAAAATATTTATTTAAAATATTCATATACTTATCTTATTTGGCATAAGTATAATCACAAAACATTGTTAAAGATTCCTTAATTTAAAATAACATTAAATGGATTGCAATAAAAGTTATTTAAGTTGGAGATAAGGATAACCTCAAACATTATTCCTTCGGTGTTAAGCATGGAACGAATGTCCATACCATCAAAATTAAGAAAGTCAGCTAAAGGAAATCCAATCTCGAATTCATTTATAAATTTCTTCAATAAATCCCTTTAATAAATCTCTTTCATTTTATGGAAATCTCCTTTGCTAAAATTATAAATCCATTTATAGAACTCTTTATAAAATCTCCAATTATATTTATAAACTCTTTTATAAATATCAAAATCATTTATAAAACTACTTTCCAAATTTAAAGATCTCTTTTCAATTTATAAAACTCTTTTTATAAACTTTCCTCATTTAAAACAAAACTTCTTCAATAAACTCTGATCAATAAAGTTCCTTTGATAAACAATCAATTATTTAAAACACATTTTAAATAAACAAGTTATTATTAATTGATATAACATCATCATCTTGAATAAAATAATTAGTGGATTATCCTTCAAATATCATATTGAAATGATAATAAACTCTAAACATTTGAAATCAAAAATAACTTTACTTTAAAACATTTAAATAACGTAATAACTCTCTTTAAACCCTTTTTAGAAAGGAATAAATTTAAAAGAATGATTTCATAATTTCAAAAGAGGCTTAGCGACCACAATGGTTCTAATTTAATTCATTTTAATGTTTTCAAGTTACATGGTTATTTACATAACAAGCACACATGTAAAAGGAATCAACCAATAACATTCAATCAACATATAGGTAAACGTCTAAGTTACCATAATAGTAGATGAGGATTTGTTCTGCTAAACACATGTCTAAGTTAATAAAATGGAAGAATGATTTTTTATTCTACCTAATAGATGTCAACGCAATCTGCTTGATGAACTATGGTGGAATTGTGATCTAATCTACCAAACAACTGTCAATATAACTTAATTAGCAGAACGGTGTTTTATTCTGCTAAGTAGATGTCATTGAGTTTCATATTCAATTGAGGTTACTTAAGGATAGTCGATAAAGAAATCGCTTAGATTTAAAATATTCTTAAAAAAGTTACTTTAAAACAAAACCGATCTTAAAAAATAAAACGATTTAAAATTTTGGTTTAATTATTAAATAATATTTAAACTCTTTATTTAACAATAATTAAAACTTTAATTAAATAATAATTAACAATGAAATAAATAATTAATCATAATCATCCTTTAAGTAAAACAAAAAAAATAAACCATTAATAAACAATTTATTTATAAATTAAACCCTTAATTAATTTATGTTTAAAAATAATTAAACATTTGCTTAAAAATTAATTAATAGTTGACCTTATACTTAATTAATAATTAATTAAAAATAAATCACATGCTTAATTCATAATTAATTAAAATTAATCTTACTTTAAAAGATGATTAAATTGTACTAATCTTGACTTAATTATAATTAATAAACCTTTTTTATTACATAATAAATTATTAATAACCAAACTTAATTAATTAAAATTAATTATTAAATTCTTAATTAACTTTCTTAAATATCGTTATTAAGTTAATAAAAAATTTCTAAAACCCTTTTAGGCATAAGAATTTAATTTTTCAAAACTCGGACTTTTAAGCGAAACAGTATCCATAGTGCCTATCGCTATGGATACCATGACTTCAAAAAAAATAGCTCTTCCTTTTGAAAATTTAACTTCTAGAAGATTACTAACTTTATCAAACTTTAAGTAAGTGTTTAGAAAACTAAAAACAAAGTTTGAACTTTGAAAATGATTTTGATTTTTAAAATTAGAATTATGATTTCACACGAGGATTTCACATCGTCATTACCATACAAAGGTGCCAACTTTTTATAGCATACAAACATATAATCACATCATAACATAAATACACATGCCACTACAAAAACATAAGCAAGATCGTACCTTTACATGCATAAACAACATTTATACTTCAAATCTCAAGTCTAATATAACATTACACCTGTAACATTCCGTGCCTTAATGAGCCTAAATTTCAAAAAAAAATCGTAACCCAAGTCCACCATAGCATAGATCATTGGATTTGGTACCTGAAAATAAGCGTGAGCATTATCAGAGATTGATAAAAATTTAAACTCACAATGGAAACCATAACAGAATAAGAATATCGACTATGACTACTACCTTGAAACTAATAGTATTCCTTGGATAACAAATTATCATATCAGCATCGAGCATCCAAGTTTCGATTGCCATAGAGTGGATGCAAAATGGGTTGCTTCATACTTCTATTTGCATCCACTCAAAGGCAATTGAAACTTGGATGCTCGATACTGATGTGACAATCCACTATCTAAGGAATACCATTAGTTCCAAGGTAGTAGTCATAGTCGATATTCTTATCCTCTTATTATTTCTGCTATGAGTTTAGATTTCTATCAATCGCTGATAATGCTCATGCTTATTTGCAGGTACCAAATCTAATGATCTGTGCTTTGATGTGCTTGGTTTCGATTTTTGTCGAAATTTAGGCCCATTAAGGTGCGGGATGTTACAACATCCAAGCATATATAAGCATACATACACACACACACACACACACACACACACACACACACACACACACACACATATATATATATATAACCATAACAACAACATCATATCTCGAACAAAAATCCAACAAATTACACTAAGTTAAGCATAACTTATGAAGTTAAAAAAAATCATTTAAAATAAAAGTTTACTCGCTTTTAAAGCTACCAAAATGACCCGAACATCCACTAAACTTGAATCAGGCCTAGGTCTTAGCTTTACCTTTACACAAAATGTAATTTTGCAGGCCTTAAGAGCCAAGGGAGGTTTAGCCATGAAGTATGGAGCTCAACCCAGCGAGGTGTAGGCTCAGCAAAGATGGGTGGAGCTTGGCCTTGAATGGTGGAGGGACTTCGGAATATCATCGAATTCACAAAAATCAAACCCGAAATGAGTCATCTTCCAACTGATTTTTGGACAAGTTACACATGGAATGTGGAAAAGTTTACAAAGGAAAAGTTCTCTCGAAAATTGTATTCTCTATAATTCAAAAAACGAATATGTTAATTTGTATTTTTTTTGAGGGAGTTGTAGTCAAAAGAAGAAGAGGTATTTTTGGACTTGAAAATATGGGTCCGATAATACTCTGCAAAGAAATGAGATTTGGACATGGCTGAGCTTAAAATTTGAAGAAGTGGTCCAC
Organism: Allium cepa; assembly: GCA_030765085.1. NCBI lineage: Eukaryota > Viridiplantae > Streptophyta > Magnoliopsida > Asparagales > Amaryllidaceae > Allium > Allium cepa. Next base: position 693,889,212 of record CM060939.1, read on the forward strand.
ACGAAAGTTGTAGTCATTGGAATTTTCTACGATTTTAGGAAAAGAAATCCTCCATTAGGGTAATATATGAGAAAGATATGGTAGAAGGAAGAGAAGGCAAAACTGAAGATGTGAAAGGGCTATTTATAAGCAAGAGAACAAACTAGATTACTTAAACACCCTAGGTTCTTTACCCTCCACCTCCTTTTGCCACCTCACCAATACTCCCCTTCACCATGTATCTCATTCCCACACTAATAACCTCCCCTCTTCTTTTTACTCCAACATGTTTGAACATGTTCTTGTACTTATGTTTGCCTATGATGAAACACATTATTTTTAGTAAATTATATTTTTAAATCTTATATGCCTAAGAAAAAATACATATGCATATACTAACACACACACACACAGATATATATATCCTAACTTATTTGTAAATGTGTATATCTATACAAATGTGTTCACAAATTTTCCTATAACTTTTAGCCAACGAAAAATCGAAAATTCAGAAAACCAACTCCGATCACATTTTCGATTTTTCTTTGAACCCTATATTTTTATAAACAAATTTAGAAAAATATTTCACCATCATTATTTATTATTTAAAAGAGTTTTGTTTTAATTATAAAACCTATTATTTGAATACTGAAAATTAATTAAATATTCTCAAATTAAAACAGTGAAATTCTATGTCGTTAAATGTTCAAAATTCTGGATCGTTATAGAAGCCTTATCGATCACCGTCTTGTTAGTGGGACACTATGCATAGGATTATTCTTGGCACAGATATGGTGAGGGAGACATCAGAGAAGGTAGTCTTGATCCGTAGAAGGATATAAACTACAAAGAATAGGTAGAAATCTTACACTGACAAGAAATGCATGGAGTTGGAGTTCACAGTGGGCGACATGGTTTTTGTGAAGGTCTTATTGCTTAGGTATGTCATGAGATTTGGTAGTTTAAGGAAAGTTATAGCCATGGTTTGTAGGGTTTTTTATGATCACTAGTAGAGTAGGAAAGTTAGCTTATAGGGTGAAGATTACTGAGAACTTTGTAGGAGTACAAGGCGTTTTCCATGTGTCACACTTGTGAAAGTGTCTATACGATACAGCTATTGTAGTAGAACCTGATCAACTAAAGGTGGTGGAGGTAGAAAAAAGGTCACTTGTTTGCTACGCACCCACTCGCATCCTTGAGCATGGTATAAAGTGATTCGGTTGTAAAGTTATAAAGCCTATTAAGGTCAAGTGGGGAGACGATCCTAATAGAATTAGGTGTATGCCGTAAGGGAAATTATATAATTTGTTACATATGCCTAACTCGGTAACCAACTTTCTACTAAGTACTTGATATAATGTGTTATATTAATTAATTTAAATAAAAGTATATTTAATAGAAAGTTCATATGATATATTTTATGATAGCAGTAACAAAGTATTCTCACCATGAGTAATTTATCACAATGAAAATGAATATACATTTTAAATAGGGGCATTTCACCGGAAGGACAAACTTTGCAGTCCAATTAGTTTCTAGGACACACATTCAAAGAAATTACTTTGAAGGCCAAAGTCAGCAGAATAATTACTTTCAAAGACAAAATCAGCAGCCCAATTACTTTCAAGGACATAATTTCATACGTTTTTAGGCCCTGGAAACTAATTATTTTGTGTTTTTTCCTTGAAAGTAATATTTCAGTTGTGTGTCCTAGAAACTAATTCCACATGCTAAAGAGGCCCTTGTGGCTAATTTCCACTTTTAAATATTCCTAGTCAAGATGTATGAGACTGGATATCGATACATCCTTTGAGATAAGAGTATGTAACTCTCTCTGAATGTTGGGCTGTGTATTACTCATGGCTGGTACGGACACCATGGGATTACATACCGATAGTAATTAGATAACTATGGAATGATTCGTCCAATAGTTTTATGTTGATTAATATAACTAAGGTCAAACAGAAAATCTCAATGTGACTGATTTACACGGTTCTCTTGATTTGAGAATATTGTTCATTTTCAATATGAAGGCTCCACTTTGATTATAATCAAATCATGGCACAATGTCCATTGTGTGATTATAGTTGGATCGAATGGAAGTATTAGAAGTGAAGCACTATTCAAGATAGAATTCGTCTCCTCTGTTATATGAGGTTAGTATCATTGTCAATTAAAGTCAACCCAAAGTCAAAGTCTCTGGAAAGAACATTTCGAGTAATAACAGTTGTTATTATTGAACCAGGGACTTTGTTTTTGGACTATAGAGTTAAATGTGGACAATATTGGAATTTGGCCATTATCAAATTCCATAAGTCAAAGTGATATAGTTTTGATGAAGAATATTGGTGTAAATAATAGTCATAGCCGGTAATGCTTAATGAAGTAAAATTAGATTATACTAAAACCAAGTAAGCGATAAATTTGGCCAAAATATCACACCACCTGCTAAATGATGTGTAAACGTTAATATTCCAATAGTTCGATACTAATCGGTAGCCAAATTTATACCCGACGAGTCACATAACAAAAATGATGAATTCTTTTTTGCCAAATGATTTAATTAACATATAATTGTTATTAATTAATTAAATTAAATGTTATCTACGAAATAATATTTATAACTTTTATTTTAATTTGATAATGATTATTAAACATATTTTTAAAAGTTATAAATACGTTAATCGATATACGATATCAATAAGCATTTTAAGTTGAATATAAGATGCAAAATTTTCATTCAAGCTTTAATGGGTTTATGGCCCATCTTATTCCTTTGTGGGTCGACTTTCATCCTTCATTTCTCTAGTCTTCCAAGTTCAAATCAAATCAATTTAGCCACTATCTGATAGTCGGTGATCGACGGTTCAATGACTAGCACTCTATTGGATCGAAGATCATTTTCTAGATCATATAATATCATTTCCAGGTGTGCTTAAGGGCTTTGGTTGCAAGGTACATTTCGGATTTATTTATAAACATTGATTTATAATTATAATTAAAATTTATCTATACATAATATTGTTAGTTAGGCGATGATTCAAATACGTAGATATATTATCACAAATTTAGTTGGTTGTATCATATATGTATATATGATTATAAACTATAACTACAGGAGACAGCGATGGGGAATTTTCTGTGAGAAATGCGGATTAAGGATCTTAAGGCTAAGTATAAACACTAGAGGGGGTGAATAGTGTTTTAGAGAACTGTTAAATCTTTTTGAGTTTTTGTTAATTTAAACACAAATGTATGCAATATTCATACGCATATATGATCACAGAATCAAACACAAATGCAAATATAAAAGCAGTAAAAGAAAGAACACACCGAATTTTATACTGGTTCTGAGTTACCCTACATCCAGTCTCGCACACAAGTACGGATTTCCTTTCAAAAACAATCTTTACAATTACATCCACGATTTCAAGGCTACGAGGTACACCCTCCAGAATCACAATTCTCTGGGTAGATTTACTTGATTGTCCGGGCAACAAGTTCACCCAATTGATTTCCCAAGGCTACAATCACACCTTATCTCGCTTGATTGATTTTCAAGGCTACGATCACACCTTTTCTCGCTATGTTGATTACAATAAGCCTATAACTCTTAATAGCACTGAGGATCTTGTTGAGATAGTGATAGAGAATCAAACCAGAGATAATCTAGTTAGATTCAATGTTGATTTCGGTAGAGTAATGATAAGAATTTGTATATAGAAATGTGGAAGAATAAGAGGAGTGAAAAACTAGAAAAACTGAATTAAAATTCGTTGGAACTAACCTCTATTTATAGAAGAACAACAGCCATGTCCATTCGTTAAGAGTTATGACGAATAGACAATTCTTTTGAAATTTAAGTTTTGAACTCAACTGACACCATGTCGACATGGGGTACTTGAGTATGTCGATATCCCAAAGGGATTTTTGGTGTTTTGATTTTATTTGAAAATAACCTTTATTTTATATTAAAACTATTTTAAACTTTGTAAATATACTTGACTATATTTAAAATACATAAGTAAGTATAAAGAATAATATATACAAAATTTTATTAAAATTTTATATTTAAAATCTAAGTATAAATATTTAAAAGTTAAATATATTATATTTAAAAGATAGTTTAAAAACATGGATAATTTGATTTTGAAATTAAAGATTATTTTAAGGCTAAAAGTATTTGAAATCAGGGATAGATGTTTTTTTATGCTTTTAAAAGGAAGGTTTTGAAATCATTTTGAAAACAAGATATAATTTTGAAAAATCATTTTGAATAAAAAGTTAGCGGATACAAAATAATGTTCCACTAGATTTTTCGTAGGTTCCATCCTACTTAGGGTTCCATCCCTTTAACAGGCTCGAAGTGGATTCCATTCCACGAATAAATTGAATTTTAAGATGCCAGTGATTTTCTACGAGTTTTAACAAAATTTCTAATTAAAAATAATAAATTACTTGAATTCTTGAACTCTTGGTAATCTTGATATTCATGAGTCTTCAATCTTGATATCTGAATCTCTATATTGTATAGTCTTCATTCTTGTTACCTGCATGGTTAAATCCTGCATATACATATGTATCTAAACTTATACTGTTAGTATTTATATTTTATAATCTATTCTAAGGTTGTTGTCATCAAAACCATCATCTCACGGACTAACTGTCTCCCCCCTTTTGATGATGACAACCTTTGTTTATAAAATATTACTTCTATCCTAATAACTCCCCCTAAAACTAATAACTCCCCCCTAATCTATGCCTAACTACGCTATTTTATACTTCTCCCCCTTTGTCATCAATAAAAACTAACTCTAAACTATATAACACCAAACTATAGAACTCTCCCTAAATCTAATACTCCATGATATGTGATTACAATGATAGTGTTATCATAAATAATCAGCACTTAGATCTAATAATAAACCTAATCCTAAACTACTAACTATTCTAAGTATATGATAAGTACATAGTTACATTTCTTAATAGGGAAGAACACGTATAAGAACACAATTTATTTATTAATCATATAGTTATATTTACATTTTCGTTGTAAACATAAGAAGGAATAAACAACAATGGTAAAGAAAGAGAAGAAACTAATGTGTGTTTTTGAACATAGGAGATCTATGGATCAAACAGTTTGGATAGTGGAAACAGAAATTTCGGCGTTGTTCAACAAGATTCCCCTCTTTGTCAAAACACACTTCTCCAACGCATACGACTTTGTCGTCATCTTCCGCATGCTCTTCTTCCATGGGTTCTTCTTCTACTTCTTCTTCTTCGCTAGCCTCATGTTCTTGATCTCCTGAAGAATCTTTGTCAATCAAGATTGGATTAGCATGATTGTCCATTAGAAATTTTTGCAAATTCCTAAGGATTTTTCCTTGCCTCTCTTGTTCCTTGGCCATTCGAAGTTGCATTACTTGAATTTCAGTCATTAACTGAAGTGCATCGTTTAGAGAATCCTCCATTTTAGTCACACGAGCGAGAGTAGTACGTTGAAATGGACCAGATGTAGAAGAGGGGAGCGAAAAGGTTGATTTTATGTTTGATTTGAAAGAGGATGCCATTGACTATTTGATTTCAGATAAAAGAACAGAGAGATAATAGAAAGGATGAATAAAATTTTGAAAATGTGAAGAATATATAACCAATTATTTGAATTTTGGTGGGAAAAATTTCAAAAATTTAAAAACGTTGTATGTCGACATAGCGTAGAGGAGTTTATCGACATGGTTCTTGAATTTTTGCCTATTTAATTTATTTTGAATTAATTTTTAATTATACTTTGTTTATTTATATTTTATATTTCAGTTATTGAACGAATACCTGATTCTCTTCTTAATTTAGTAAATATAGATTAATTTAATGGTTTTGTTAAGATATCAACAATTTGATTCTCAGAATTGATATAATCTAGAGTGATTACTTCCTTACTTATATTATCTCTGAGAAAATGATGTATGATATCAATATGTTTAGTTCGAGCATGTTGAGTAGTATTTTTGGATAAATTTATCGCACTAGTATTATCATAATAAATTGGTGATTTTGAAAATTTTAAACCATAATCTTTTAAAGTTTGTTGCATATATATTACTTGAGAACAAGCCAAAGCAACAGAAATATATTCTACTTCAGTTGTTGATAAAGAAACTGTGTTTTGCTTTTTACTAAACCAGGAAATCAAATAATGCCCCAAAAAGTGACAAGTTCCACTTGTACTCTTTCGGTCTGATTTACAACCAGCATAATCAGCATCACAGTAAGATATTAAGTCAAAGGAATCATTTTCTGGGTAAAATAAGCCATAATCAGAGGTGTGTTTAACATATCTTATGATATGTTTTATGGCTTTTAAGTGGGTCTCTTTAGGTTGGGATTGATATCTTGTACAGAGACAAACACTATGCATGATATCAGGTCTACTAGCAGTAATATAAAGTAGTGATCCAATCATTCCTCTATATAACTTTTGATCTACATCTTTCGAGAGATCTTCTTTACTAAGGTACTCATTGGTTGCCATGGGAGTGGGTTTTCCACTTGCAGTAGTCAAACCAAATTTATTAATTAGGTCTTTCGCATATTTTTCTTGACTAATAAAGATACCATTATCTAATTGTTTTATTTGTAATCCTAAAAAGAAATTTAGTTCACCCATATGACTCATCTCAAACTCTTTTGTCATTATTTTAGAATTTTTTTTATTCATTTCAAAATTAGTTGATCCAAAAATGATATCATCTACGTAGACTTGTACTAGTTGAATATCATTTTTATTTCTTTTAATAAGAAGAGTATTATCTACTTTACCAATTTCAAAATTTGATTGTAATTAGATAAGACCTTAGTCTATCATACCAGGCTCTAGGAGCTTGTTTTAGATCATATAAAGCTTTCTTAAATTTGTAAACATGATCTGGTAATTTATCATTTTCAAAAAGTGGTGGTTGTTCAACATACACTTCTTCTTTTACAAATGCATTTAAAAAGACACTTTTAACATCCATTTGAAATAGTTTGAAATTATTATGATTTGTGAAAGCAAATAGAATCCTAATGGCTACTAATCTTGCTACATGAGCAAAGGTTTCATCAAAATCTATTCCTTCTTCTTGAAAAAAAACCTTGAGCGACTAAGCGTGTTTTATTTCTAACTACCTCTCCTTGTTCATCCATTTTATTTTTATAAACCCAATTAGTTCCAATTATAGTTTTATTTTCAGGTCTAGGAACAAGTTCCCAAACTTCCTTTTTAGTAAATTGATTTAGTTCTTCTTGCATAGCCAAAATCCATGAATCATCAGTTGATGCTTCTTTTGGATTTTTTCAATAGTTGATATAAAAGATACATAACTCATTTGACTTAGTTGATTTCTAGTTTTAACTACCGATTGCATATCTCCTAGTATATTTTCAATAGGATGATTAATTTCATTATTAGTTTCAGTTGGCTCTTGATTTTGAGTAATTAAATCATCTTCATCATTTTTATCTTCAAAATTTTTGAAATTTTCATCGAATGACACATGCATTGTTTCTTCGATGGTGTTAGTTCTTAAATTAAATACTCTATATGCTTTACTTCTATTAGAATATCCGATAAAGATACCTTCGTCGGATTTAGGATCAAATTTATCTAAGTTATCTTTAGTATTTAAAATAAAACATTTACTTCCAAAAATACTAAAATAAGATACCTTAGGTTTCTTTGAGTGAAGAAGTTCATAAGAAGTCTTGTTAGTTAATGGTCTAATTAAAATTCTATTTAAAATATAACAGGCAGTAGCAACTGCTTCTGCCCAAAAATTCTTTGGTAATTTACTGTCAGAAAGCATAGTTCTTGCACACTCTTGAATCGTCCTATTTTTGCGTTCTACTACTCCATTTTGTTGTGGAGTTCTTGGAAATGAAAAACTGTGAGTTATTACCTTTTTATTGCAGAATTCCTCAAACTTTTCATTTTCAAATTCACCATCGTGATCACTACGAATGGTTATAATTTTTAGAGAAAGTTGATTTTGAATCCTTTTTGAAAAGTTCTTAAAACATTCAAAAGTATCACTTTTATCTTTCAATAATATTGTCCATGTAAATCTAGAATAATCATCTACAATTACAAAAACATATTTACTATGATTTATTGACAGAATTTGAGATGGACCAAATAAATCAGGTGAAGTAATTCAAGAGGTTTTGAAGTTGAAATCATATCTTTCAATTTAAAGGAATTTTTTCTAAGTTTTCCTAATTGATATGCGTCACATAGACTATCGACTTTAAAATTCATTTTAGGGAGGCCTCTTACTAGATCATGTTTTGACAGTCTAGATAAGAGTTTGAAATTCAAATGGCCAAATCTCTTATGCCAAATCCAAGGGTCGCTTGTATTTGCCAAAAGACATAAGTTATCATTTGAAACTTTCATACTAAGAATATAAATATTCTTTTTCCTAATTCCCTCAAATATTATAGTTGAAATATTATCTTCAATGTGACATTTATCTTTTTCAAATTTAATTTTATATCCTTTATCGCAAAGTTGACTTATACTTAGCAGATTATGTTTCAGATTTTTAACTAGCAAAACATTAGTAATAATAGGAGTTTCAGAGTTACCGACTTTGCCGATGCCAATCACATATCCTTTTGAATTGTCTCCAAAGTTAACCAGTCCTCTGTCTTTGTATATTATATCATTTAACATATCTAGATTGCCAGTCATGTGTCTAGAACATCCATTATCGAGTATCCATTTGTCCTTTCTGATCTGCATAATTTGTCCATTGTGTATTGATTCCTCAATGGCCATAAAGCATGATTCATGTACATCAAACAATTTTGGTAGACAACTTGAATTTGAACATGATTATATGCAGACTCAAAAGGCAATGATGATCTAAATATTTCTAAACTAGTATTAACAAACATAGCCATTTTAAAACTTTTTCAAAAATCAGATTATGAAACTTTGAAAACCTTGCTCTGATACCAAATATGAGAAATGCAGATTAAGGATCTTAAGGCTAAGGATAAACACTAGAGGGGGGTGAATAGTGTTTTAGAGAACTGTTAAATCTTTTTGAATTTTTGTTAATTTAAACACAAATGTATGCAATATTCATACACAGATATGATCACAGAATCAAACACAAATGCAAATATAAAGTAAAAGCAGCAAAAGAAAGAACACACCGAATTTTATACTAGTTCGGAGTTACCCTACATCCAGTCTCACACACAAGTACCGATTTCCTTTCAAAAACAATCTTTACAATTACACCCACGATTTCAAGGCTACGAGGTACACCTTCCAAAATCACAATCCTCTGGGTAGAGATACTAGATTTCCCGGGCAACAAGTTCTCCCAATTGATTTCGCAAGGCTACAATCACACCTTATCTCGCTTAATTGATTTTCAAGGCTACAATCACACCTTTTCTCGCTATGTTGAAAACAAAAAGCCTATAACTCTGAATAGCACTGAGGATCTTGTTGAGATAGTAATAGAGAATCAAACCAGAGATAATCTAATTAGATTCAATGTTGATTTCGGCAGAGTAATGATAAGAATTTGTATATAGAAATGTGGAAGAAGAAGAGGAGTGAAAAACCAGAAAAACTGAATTAAAATTTGTTGAAACTAACCCATATCTATAGAAGAACAACAACCATGTCCGTTTGTAACAACTCGATATTTTCAGCCATCCATATCCATTGTAAGTGCATAGGTAGACACACATGCCGGACTTGAATTGCTCAAAATACCGCATTGTAAATAAATTTGGAGCAAATGAAATACAATCACAGAATCAAAGATACAGAAATATCGGAATAACTCGCAGCGGAATATAAAATACATAGTAGTTCATGAAGCTACTACGGCAGAGTCTCAACCAAATACATAATACAGTCTGAAAACAACATAATAGAAATCCCAAATACATAGAAGTTCACTAATACATGAGATAAACAAGAACAGCTGAAACAGAAAGTAGATATAAATGTAAATAAGCAGAAACTCCAGCAAAGACCAGCTCCAGAAAGAGAATCCAAAGCTGTGAATACTCAGGCTGACCCGAGTGTAAAGTAAAACCAAAACACTCGAGTCAGGACAATATATACTTACATAATGTAAACCAACTCAAGTGAACTGTAGTAGAAATGCACAATAAGTTAAAAGATGTTTGGGATCGCTCATCCTTTAAGCATCAGTTAAACTATAAATTAAATACATCCCGCGGTTAAAATTTCAAAATATCAAAATATCATATCTTCCAAACCACATTCATTTTTTTTAAATTTAAATACCATTACAAAACACATTTCAAAATAGTTTATATTTCGAAACAAATTACTTCATTTTAAATCATAAAATGAAGTTATTATATTTAATAATTAAATTATTAAATTTCCAAAATTTTAGTCTTTAAAATTCATTTATTCACTTAATTTATTAAAACAGATGAAAATTCAACTTTCGCAGCATTTAGAAATTGCTACAGAAAGTTACATTCAAAATAGTTCAATTTAACAAAAGATAGAATTTAAAAATGTTGTAATAGAGTTACATTAGTTTCAAATAAAACTTAGTTAAATTCAAAAATTATAACATTTACAAAAATGCTATAATAGCATTTAATTAAACTTTAGCCATTTCGTTCATTATTATCAACTACAGCATTTACAAATTGTAACGACCTAGAATTTTTGTTAATTAAAATATGAATATTTAATTGAATTTAAATATTAATAAGTGAAATTTATAAGTTGAATAATTTATTTTTCGAATATTGGATTTAATTGGATAATTAAATCGATAATTTAATAGTTGAAATTACAGTGAAAATTTGGTTAAATACGATTAAAATTTATTTGTAAAATTTTATTTAATCATGTTGAAGTTATAATGATGTTATAGAACTTTTAAAATTGAATTTATAGTTAATTTGTGAAAATTGAATATTTTAATATTTAATCGACTGGTGAAATTAGTCAATTTTCGAACAGTCTCAGAATTGGACGAAACTAGTTTCATTGGATCCGTAATAGTTAGTTATTATCGGATTCAATTTTCATAGCAATCGGAGTTTTCGTTTGACCGTGGCAGCTCGAAATGCATCGAAATTGTTTTAATATTAATTTGGCGAGTTAAAATAGCCATTTTTCAAACAGTCTCGGATTTCGACGAAACTAGTTTCATCGGATCCGTAATGTGATATTATTGTATGGTTTCAAATTTCATGTCAATCGCAATTACCGTTTGTCCGGTGCAAGAAAAAACGCCTAGAAATTTGACTTACCGATCTAATTTAAAATCGAACGTTTATTGCTATAACTCGCACAAATGATCGAATTAGCTTCCGAAACACGTTCCATTGTGTTCGGAATGTGGGGTAAACCTTAGGAACGCCAACCGGCATGCTTCGTTTGGAGTTCGAAAAATCCGGGATGAATAGTGTCGCGTATTTTTCTATAAAAGGACCTTTGTTTTCTCATTTGCATCAAGGCCCTGGCTAGGGTTACAGCCGCCACCATTCATTCCAATGGCCGAAAATCCATTTCCTTCTCCCCTAATTCTCTTCAAATCCACAAACATTTAGAGGAAACTTTCAACTACAAAGATCGAGAGCTCGTCGAGAGCTTTACATCCAACGGTGGAGATTAAAAATTATGTGATGGATTGGCGGCAAATTGAGCGAGAAGTCGCGTGTTTGCACACGGTTTCCAGAGAGGAAAAGGGGGCCGAGCTTCAGGCTATGGATGGCGAAGCTGGCTCTTGGCGAGGGCTTCAAGGTGGTACCATCTGATCGAGGTGGAAGTGCGTGTAGTGGTTGCAAAAATTCGAACTAGGGTGGCGGCTGTGGGTTTCTATGCACGTTCGGTCACTGGGATGGGGAAGAAGGTAGTGGACGGCCACGATTGCAAGGGCTTGGATCCAAAGGCTGATGTGAATAGGTTTAGAAAATAGAAAATAAATTGTTGTAAATTTATATATATATATATTCGTGTTAACTTCGTAAATTCATATCTTTTCCATACGAGGTCGAAAACGCGCGAAACAAGTTGCGTTGGAATCGTATGGACGAGCACTACGCTATGGAATTGGATTGGAGTCGTTTGGAGCTAGTGAAAATTTCGGGTAAAATTAAACGTCCGCTTAATTTTATTCGAAATAAAAGCTGAAAACGAAATTGAAATCAAGGTGAGAACTTCTCACTCAATCGAATCGATTTCGATTTTAATTTTGAATGTATGCATGGATGATAAATTATTATCTATTGATTGTTAAAATAGACATTATGCGCCGTTAGTAAGCGGATATTATTTATTAAAAACATATACGGCGAATATTTCACTGTATAGTGAAATTGGTATTATTTATGTAGTTGGATTTGATTTCCTGCATTATATAGCGGATGAGACCCTATTGCGCCGTCTATTAAGCGGATAATATTTTAAATCTCATATACCGCGATAATTCCGTGCTGGAACGGAATTGGTATTGTGCTAACATCTTTGGATGCAGGAAAACAGGTTGGAGGGATCCAACTGGATTCCTCAACTGTATTGATTTATTTACAGATATTTTGATATTTGTTGATTATCATATCGATATATGATATTTGGATGTCGTGATTGACTACTGGGTGCTGTTGCATCATCGGATCCATTTTTAAAGTTTAAAAATAATGATTTTGGTTTTTAAAAGAATTTTTAAAGTGATTTTTGAAAGTATACGTTTTATTAAATTTTTGAATTGATTCATTTTAAATAATTAAAACGTTATAAATTTTTATGTTATAAAAAAATTAAAATTTCTGTGAAATATAACCAAAACGTGATTTTTGAGATAAGTAGTTAATAAATTTATAAAATAGTTAAATTGAGATTTTTTTTTGAATTATTTTAAAACGGGTTATATGAAAGATGTATAAATTTGATAGTTTAAAATTAAAAATATTGGAATTATAAAACGAGTTTTTATAAGTGTTAAAATGAAGTATAAATGGATTCATAAGTGAATGAAAATTTATAGATTATGAATTGTGAAGTTATAAAATAAATAGATGTTGTAAGACAAAAGATTTTAAGGAATTAACTTATAAATCGGATTTTTTGCATTTAAATTGAAATCTTTGATGAAGCAAAAATGGTTTATAGTTGAGATTTATAAAATATATATTTTATAAATCGAAATAATAGAATTTTAAAAGGAGTTTTATTAATGTTGAACATAGGGTTATAAGTGAAATCTAATAAGTAATAAGATTTATAATTTGGGAAGTTTAAAAGAACGATTTTGTAAACAAATAAATTATAAGTATTTAACTTATAATATTAATTTTTGGTATATAATTGAGTTATAAATTGAAATAGGTTAATAAAGGAGATTTATAAAAGGAAGTAGTTATAAAATAAATAGAAATGGAATTTATAAACATTGTTTTATAAATCCGCAAACGGCTTATTTTGATAAGTAAATTGCTATAACTTATTAATGGTGTTATATTCACGTTTTTAGATAGTGAATAATCCTTTAAAATAAAATGTATATAAATGATGAAATTGGTTAACGAAGTATATTCACGTTTTTGAATAGTGAACAATATGTTAAAGAAACTGTTTTGGATGTGATGTTTTAAATAGAATTAAAACGATCTAACGATGTTTTAAAAATTTGTTAAGATTCGAAACCATAGATTTCAACATTCATTGTTGAATAGACGTTTTCGAGAAATAGAAGGAAATGGTGGACTATAACACTGTTGTTATAGTAAATGATTTCCGAAAGGAAATGTTTTGTATAGAATTGGGATTTATATATCTATTTTTATTTTTGAATCTCTATACTAGTGATTTTGTGTTGTCGTAACGGTGTTTTACGCTACATTCGTTTTGACTCAAATAAATGTGTTTAAGAGATGTTTTCCTTAAAGAATGAAATATATACTTAATTTCGATATTGAGTATATTGAATATTTTCTAAGATTGAAAATAAATGGATTTGTGAATTACTTATTAATAAATAAGTATGGAAATGTTTTTCCAATGTGAAATGAAATTTTTTGAGAATTTATTTTTTTGAAGACAAATTGAAAATGAATATTAGAAATCGATTTGTGAATCATATATTCATAAATATTTTGGAATGTAAATTCACTATGGAATTTATAAAAGAAAGGGGAATTTGTTTAAAAATAAACGTTGATTTATTTTTGAAGTGTGGGAATTAATTTACGGATTTGGAACGTAAATATAAAGTAAATCGTTAAGGATTTATTTAATTGGTTTAAATGAACCATGTTGAAATGAAAGTAATCCCGTATAGGGAAATGATTTGAAATTTGCTTTCAAAAGTGGTAAATGTGAAAAGTGATTTGAAAATTGTTTTCAAATGTAGAAGTGTGGAAAATATATATATATATATATATATATATATATATATATATATATCTTGTAAAGATATTTTGGAAAGTAAATAATTTAGGAAATTATTTGGAATTTGGTGATGTTGAACACGCCTATTGATAGTTAAATAACCGACTATCAATATTTACCTTTAAATAGGTATTTGTTGTGAATGCTTGAATTTGAATGCCATACTTATTTTTGAATAAGCGCTCACTATTCGGGTTAGCCGGGAAAGGATCTTGGGATCGTATAACCCATTCCGAATATGTGATACGTCGTAATGGATTGCATTTGATGACCGGTGTTGAAGACCAGATATTTTTGAAAACGGAAGGATCACCGTTGAGTTACTCTGCATCGGCTGATCTCCGATATAGAGGTTTTATCACCCTTAGTGACGGGATGTCCGGACGTGATTAGAAATTATCCGGAATGCAAGGACTTCTTTGTAAGTGCCTTCGGTTCTGTTCGAGCCTGGAACAGACTTGTATGGATTATATGTCTGACATTACAAATTGAGATATAAAGCTGATTTCTTTCAAATATATTTCTGTTGGTGGCGGAGAATTTGTTCTCTTAGCTTAACACCCTTCTCTAAGACGTACGAGCTCAAAGGTTATGTAGTTGAAGGTTATTGGTGATATACTCCCAATTTGGTAGTGTGGCATGCTGAGTGTTGTTGTGAAATGATCATTGATTGATCATTTGTGATATGATCATTTGTTTGATCATTTATCTTGGTGATCATTACTTTAATCATTTGTTGACCCAAAGCACAACTTTTGTATAAAGCGTGGCTTTGTGGACGAGACTTCGTCGGACTTCACACCCCGGAAATGGTCAAAACAGGAAGGATGCAGCAAGTTATTAGGGGTAGCGCCCTTTAGTGTATGTCATTCCTTCTGGATAGAGGTGGTATCATGGTATGGAGCCCAGATACTTAACCTATGTTGTTGTTGCAAATTTATTGCTTTGTGGTTGTTGGAAATCGAGGATCCTCGGATAGATCGGTTACGATCGGGGGATGACATATTCGGGTTAGTAGTTACCCAGTTAGGGGTAACCCGACCTTGTGTTGGCAGAGATCCGGTTTGGTTCTCGGGTCGTCTTTCCAGAGGCGTACCTATGTGGCAATGGGAAGTTCCTTGGCCTGACCATTTGTTGGAAATCCGAAGAAACAATACGATCTTGTACGGTTTTATTTGTATAACATGCCATGGAATGTGGCGGTAACCTGCTATTGAACATGGTAGCTATAGTAGGCATACGATAATGGTCGTATGTTGGATAAGATTTATATCTTTACTTTCGAAATAATTTTTCCTACACTATGCACTAGTAATAATATCAAATGTTTCTTTTTAATGCGTATCAAGCATCTTTGACTATCATAAGGAGAAATCTCCTCCGATTCTGCGTTTGCATTGTGTGTGTGTGCGGGAGCCTTATGGTAGTCTCATTTTCTAAAAAGCGTTGCGAATCTATTTTAAAATTATCATGTTCTTTGTTTTAAAGATAAACTGTTTTAGTTCTCACACCAGTCACATGACTGACTCGGAGTTTATTGTTTTCCTTCCTAAACTCTGGGTGCCCACCAATTTTCACACGGGCAGTCAAGAGTAAGGGTTATCAGGATATTCTGGAATTCAGGAGTTGCTGGTGGCAAGCTGGATGGCATGGCGTATTAGTAGTATATAGTATTTCCTTTTCGCTGTTTGTTGTTGTTTGTTGTTGTACACTATGATGATGAAATGTAATGTAATATGATGTAATGTAATAACTGATATATTTCTTTTGTTTAAAGATTATTCATTGATCTATTATATGTTGTTCCGCTGCGATTGTGAGATTCGGATATTGTTCTGTTGTTTCTGTTCTGTTCTATCTTTTTCTCTCTTCTTCTACCTCTTTCTTCTTCTTTAACCCTAACGGTACGGTTTTCCGGCCTTCGATTGCTTGGCAGTTGATGCAGTGGACGTATTGATGTCGGTTTTCGAGCGTCGTAAAATCACGATCGTCATATTTGGTATCAGAGCATATGGTTAAGCGACAACCATGGCTCTGTTGGGTGTTACTCATTAGAGATAGAGTCAGTAGTACTCTAGAATGAGTGTGAGTGTAATAATAGATACGAGTGCGTATTTGTTAGTGAATATAAAAATTGTTTTATGTTGTGATGATTGGTTTGTTGGGTGGTATATGGATTCTGGTCGGTATTGTCGGTACAACTCTATCGATAGGGATCTCTAAACACTTATACAGAACAAATCGACACGATATTGTTTTAAATTGGGTGAATGAAATAATTTTATCTTGATTATATTTCATATACAAAGGAATAATTTTTCAGAATTATTAAAAGTATATGAATTGATTGTTTGAATGTTTGAAAATATAAATATATATAAGACAATCAAAGTTGTTTGAATAAGTTAAATTAAAACAACAGTTGTAAAAGAATCATTGTATAAGCAAATGAATTATAAGATAGAATTATAATTTAAATAATTTACAATTGTGAAATAATCTTATATATAAGAAGTGAAATTATATAAGAAAAGATTTGTAATCTAAAACAAAATTCTAGAGAAGTGTTTTGAAAGGATTAGATATTTTGGAAAATTGTTTTGGAAAGATAAAAGATCTAAACTCTTTTCGGCCGCTGGAAAATCATTCCGATGATGACCGCGGCATTATTGGTGTTCATTTTCGGGTTTCCAAAAGAGGAATTGCTGCCAGATTATTTTAAATGAAAGTTGTTTGGAAAATTTGAATTTGGTTGTGTTGAATGAATGAATGAATTGAATGTAAATCAACTGAATGTAAATAATTGATATGAAACAATGAATATAAGTGTTAATTCCTTTAAAGCTAAATGAATATTTGGATGGAAGCCAATTTAATACTAAACCAATTGGAAGCTAAAGAAATTGAATTGATAGAAGTTGGAAGCTAAAATAATTGGAAATTGAATAAATTGAATGCAAGTCAATTTGATATCAACCAATTGAAATTAGATGTGTTGAACCAAATCTAATGTAAATTTAGGAATTTGGTTATGTTGAATGAACATTGGTTGTTATATGGTTGTTAATTGGTTATATATAAATTCATTAAGTGTAAATGAAATTGAATTAGCAAAAATTGGAAGCTATGTAATTGAATTCAAATGGATAATATGTAAATTTGAATAGAATTGGATTTAATTTAAATGAAAAGTGAACTAATGTAAATTAGTGAATGTATACTAATTGGAAACGAATGAATGAGTGTTAATTAAAGTCCAATGTTAATGAATCAATTGGAAAACCAATTCAATGAATATTAATGAGAAGTGAATTCACATTGATTTGGTAGTTGCATTTATTGCTTTTGAATGCATTGCTATTTTGGCATATGTAGTTGTTGTAGTTGTTATGTTGCTATATGATGTATATTGATATTATTTTCATATATGCATGTTTCTCATGTTGTTGTTGAGTGTTTAGTAGGTGTGGATTGCACTTGCTTCGCATTTGGAGCTCGCTTTCGCGCTATATTAGTCGTATACGCTCGCTAATAATAAATAAGGTACATATCTCGGATTAAATATCGTACTTTTACACTTTTTTCCCTACGAAATGCCTCATCACTTGATGAGATGTATATTTGTGATATATATACTGTCATTTTTTTTGATCGAGCCGCGCAAAGGAGACTATGGCGAATTTTTCCGAAAATTTAAGGCGTTAGAATATTTTTGAGAAAATTGGGAAATTTTTGAAAACTAAGTTTGGATTTGGAAACTTAGTAAAGATTTTGTAAGAGGTTTAACTATGAACTTTGGAAAAGTTAAACACTTAAGAGATTTGTAAAATCTAATTTGAATGATTTGTTTTGGAAATTTAATATATTTTGTAACTTTTCTTACTTGGTAATTTCGAGGACGAAATTCTTTTAAGGGGGGAAGTTTGTAACGACCCAGAATTTTTGTTAATTAAAATATGAATATTTAATTGAATTTAAATATTAATAAGTGAAATTTATAAGTCGAATAATTTATTTTTCGAATATTGGATTTAATTGGATAATTAAATCGATAATTTAATAGTTGAAATTACAGAAATAATTGAAAATTTGGTTAAATATGATTAAAATTTATTTGTAAATTTTATTTAATCATGTTGAAGTTATAATGATGTTATAGAACTTTTAAAATTGAATTTAGAGTTAATTTGTGAAAATTGAATATTTTAATATTTAATCGACTAGTGAAATTAGTTAATTTTCGAACAGTCTCAGAATTGGACGAAACTAGTTTCATTGGATCCGTAATAGTTAGTTATTATCGGATTTCAATTTTCGTAGCAATCGGAGTTTTTGTTTGACCGTGGCAGCTCGAAACGCATCGAAATTGTTTTAATATTAATTTGGCGAGTTAAAATAGCCAATTTTCAAACAGTCTCGGATTTCGACGAAACTAGTTTCATGGGATCCGTAATGTGATATTATTGTATGGTTTCAAATTTCATGTCAATCGGAATTACCGTTTGTCCGGTGCAAGCAAAAACGCCTAGAAATTTGACTTACCGATCTAATTTAAAATCGAACGTTTATTGCCATAACTCGCACAGATGATCGAATTAGCTCCCGAAACACGTTTCATTGTGTTCGGAATGCGGGGTAAACCTTAGAAACGCCAACTGGCACGCTTCGTTTGGTGTTCGAAAAATCCGGGATGAATAGTGTCGCGTATTTTTCTATAAAAGGACCTTTGTTTTCCCATTTGCATCAAGGCCCTGGCTAGGGTTACAGCCGCCACCATTCATTCCAATGGCTGAAAATCCATTTCCTTCTCCCCTAATTCTCTTCAAATCCACAGACATTTAGAGGAAATTTTCAACTACAAAGATCGAGAGCTCGTCGAGAGCTTTACATCCAACGGTGGAGATTAAAAATTATGTGATGGATTGGCGGCAAATTGAGCGAGAAGTCGCACGTTTGCGCACGGTTTCCAGAGAGGAAAAGGGGGCCGAGCTTCAGGCTATGGATGGTGAAAGTGGCTCTTGGCGAGGGCTTCAAGGTGGTACCATCTGATCGAGGTGGAAGTGCGTGTAGTGGTTGCAAAAATTCGAACTAGGGTGGCGGCCGTGGGTTTCTATGCACGTTCGGTTACTGGGATGGGGAAGAAGGTAGTGGACGGCTACGATTGCAGAGGCTTGGATCCAAAGGCTGATGTGAATAGGTTTAGAAAATAGAAAATAAATTGTTGTAAATTTATATATATAAATTCGTGTAAACTTCGTAAATTCATATCTTTTCCATACGAGGTCGAAAACATGCGAAACAAGTTGCGTTGGAATCGTATGGACGAGCACTACGCTATGGAATTGGATTGGAGTCGTTTGGAGCTAGTGAAAATTTCAGGTAAAATTAAACGTCCGCTTAATTTTATTCGAAATAAAAGCTGAAAACGAAATTGAAATCAAGGTGAGAACTTCTCACTCAATCGAATCGATTTCGATTTTAATTTTAAATAGTTAGATTTAAAATTCTTGAATGTATGCACGGATGATAAATTATTATCTATTGATTGTTAAAATAGACATTATGCGCCGTTAGTAAGCGGATGTTATTTATTAAAAACATATACGGCGAATATTTCACCGTATAGTGAAATTGGTATTATTTATGTAGTTGGATTTGATTTCCTGCATTATATAGCGGATGAGACCCTATTGCGCCGTCTATTAAGAGGATAATATTTCAAATCCCATATACCGCGATAATTCCGTACTGGAACGGAATTGGTATTGTGCTAACATCTTTGGATGTAGGAAAACAGGTTGGAGGGATCCAACTGGATTCCTCAACTGTATTGATTTATTTACAGATATTTTGATATTTGTTGATTATCATATCGATATATGATATTTGGATGTCGTGATTGACTACTGGGTGCTGTTGCATCATCGGATCCATTTTTAAAGTTTAAAAATAACGATTTTGGTTTTTAAAAGAATTTTTAAAGTGATTTTTGAAAGTATACGTTTTATTAAATTTTTGAATTGATTCATTTTAAATAATTAAAACGTTATAAATTTTTATGTTATAAAAAAATTAAAATTTCTGTGAAATATAACCAAAACGTGATTTTTGAGATAAGTAGTTAATAAATTTATAAAATAGTTAAATTGGGATTTTTGAATTATTTTAAAACGGGTTATATGAAAGATGTATAAATTTGATATTTTAAAATTAAAAATATTGGAATTATAAAACGAGTTTTTATAAGTGTTAAAATGAAGTATAAATGGATTCATAAGTGAATGAAAATTTATAGATTATGAATTGTGAAGTTATAAAATGAATAGATGTTGTAAGACAAAAGATTTTAAGGAATTAACTTATAAATCGGATTTTTTGCATTTAAATTGAAATCTTTGATGAAGCAAAAATGGTTTATAGTTGAGATTTATAAAATATATATTTTATAAATCGAAATAATAGAATTTTAAAAGGAGTTCTATTAATGTTGAACATAGGGTTATAAATGAAATCTAATAAGTAATGAGATTTATAATTTGGGAAGTTTAAAAGAACGATTTTGTAAACAAACAAATTATACGTATTTAACTTATAATATGAACTTTTGGTATATAATTGAGTTATAAATTGAAATAGGTTAATAAAGGAGATTTATAAAAGGAAGTTGTTATAAAATAAATAGAAATGGAATTTATAAACATTGTTTTATAAATCCGCAAACGGCTTATTTTGATAAGTAAATTGTTATAACTTATTATGGTGTTATATTCACGTTTTTAGATAGTGAATAATCCTTTAAAATAAAATGTATAGAATGATAATATTGGTTAACGAAGTATATTCACGTTTTTGAATAGTGAATAATATGTTAAAGAAACTTTTTTGGATGTGATGTTTTAAATAGAATTAAAACGATCTAACGATGTTTTAAAAATTTGTTAAGATTCGAAACCATAGATTTCAACATTCATTGTTGAAATAGACGTTTTCGAGAAATAGAAGGAAATGGTGGACTATAACACTGTTGTTATAGTAAATGATTTCCGAAAGGAAATGTTTTGTATAGTATTGGGATTTATATATCTATTTTTATTTTTGAATCCTTATACTAGTGATTTTGGGTTGTCGTAACGGTGTTTTACGCAACATTCGTTTGACTCAAATAAATGTGTTTAAGAGAATGTTTTCCTTAAAGAATGAAATATATACTTAATTTCGATATTGAGTATATTGAATATTTTCTAAGATTGAAAATAAATGGATTTGTGAATTATTTATTAATAAATAAGTATGGAAATGTTTTTCCAATGTGAAATGAAACTTTTTGAGGATTTATCTTTTTGAAGACAAATTGAAAATGAATATTAGAAATCGATTTGGGAATCATATATTCATAAATATTTTGGAATGTAAATTGACTATGGAATTTATAAAAGAAAGGGGAATTTGTTTAAAAATAAACGTTGATTTATTTTTGAAGTATGGGAACTAATTTACGGATTTGGAACGTAAATATAAAGTAAATCGTTAAGGATTTATTTAATTGGTTTAAATGAACCATGTTGAAATGAAAGTAATCCCGTATAGGGAAATGATTTGAAATTTGCTTTCAAAAGTGGTAAATGTGAAAAGTGATTTGAAAATTATTTTTAAATGTTGAAGTGGTGAAAATATATATATCTTGTAAAGATATTTTGGAAAGTAAATAATTTGGGAAATTATTTGGAATTTGGTGATGTTGAACACCCCTATTGATAGTTAAATAACTGACTATCAATATTTACCTTTAAATAGGTATTTGTTGTGATTGCTTGAATTTGAATGCCACACTTATTTTTGAATAAGCGCTCACTATTCTGGTTAGCGGGAAAAGGATCTTGGGGTCATATAACCCTTTCCGAACATGTGATACGTCGTAAAGGATTGCATTTGATGACCGGTGTTGAAGACCGGATATTTTTGAAAACGGAAGGATTACCGTTGAGTTACTATGCATTGGCTGATCTCCGATATAGAGGTTTTATCACCCTTAGTGATGGGAAGTCCGAACGTGATTAGAAATTATCCGAAATGCAAGGACTTCTTTGTAAGTGCCTTCGGTTCTGTTCGAGCCCGGAACAGACTTGTATGGATTGTTGTCTGACATTACAAATTGAGATATAAAGCTGATTTCTTTCAAATATATTTCTGTTGGTGGCGGAGAATTTATTCTCTTAGCTTAACACCCTTCTTTGAGAGGTACGAGCTCAAAGGTTATGTAGTTGAAGGTTATTAGTGATATACTCCCAATTTGGTAGTGTGGCATGCTGAGTGTTGCTGTGAAATGATCATTGATTGATCATTTGTGATATGATCATTTGTTTGATCATTTATCTTGGTGATCATTACTTTGATCATTTGTTGACCCAAAGCACGGCTTTTGTATAAAGCGTGGCTTTGTGGACGAGACTTCATCGGACCTCACACCCCGGAAATGGTCAAAACAGGAAGGATGCAGCAAGGTTATTAGGGGTAGTGCCCTTTAGTGTATGTCATTCCTTCTGGATAGAGGTGGCATCATGGTATGGAGCCCAGATACTTAACCTATGTTGTTGCTGCAGATTTATTGCTTTGTGGTTGTTGGAAATCGAGGATCCTCGGATAGATCGGTTACGATCGGGAGATGACATATTCGTGTCAGTAGTTACCCAGTTAGGGGTAACCCGGCCTTGTGTTGGCAGAGATCCGGTTTGGTTCTCGGGTGTCTTTCCAGAGGCGTACCTATGTGGCAATGGGAAGTTCCTTGGCCTGACCATTTGTTGGAAATCCAAAGAAACAATACGATCTTGTACGGTTTTAGTTGTATAACCTGCCATGGAATGTGGCGGTAACCTGCTATTGAACATGGTAGCTATAGTAGGCATACGATAATGGTCGTATGTTGGCTAAGATTTATATCTTTACTTTCGAAATAATTTTTCCTACACTACGCACTAGTAATGATATCAAATGTTTCTTTTTAATGCGTGTCAAGCATCTTTGACTATCATAAGGAGAAATCTCCTCCGATTCTGCGTTTGCATTGTGTGTGTGCGCGGGAGGCCTTATGGTAGTCTCATTTTCTAAAAAGCATTGCGAATCTATTTTATAATTATCCTATTCTTTGTTTTAAAGATAAACTGTTTTAGTTCTCACACCAGTCACATGACTAACTCGGAGTTTATTGTTTTCCTTCCTAAACTCTGGGTGCCCACCAATTTCCACACGGGCAGTCAAGAGTAAGGGTTATCAGGATATTCTGGAATTCAGGAGTTGCTGGATGGCATGGCGTATTACTAGTATATAGTATTTCCTTTCCGCTGTTTGTTGTTGTTTGTTGTTGTACACTGTGATGATGAAATGTAATGTAATATGTTGTAATGTAATAACTGATATAGTTCTTTTGTTTAAAGATTATTCATTTATCTATTATATGTTGTTCCGCTGCGATTGTGAGATTCGGATATTGTTCTGTTGTTTCTGTTCTGTTCTATCTTTTCCTCTCTTCTTCTACCTCTTTCTTCTTCTTTAACCCTAACGGTACGGTTTTCCGGCCTTCGATTGCTTGGCAGTTGATACAGTGGACGTATTGATGTCGGTTTTCGAGCGTCGAAAAATCGCGATCGTCACACAAATGCTGTATTGTCATTTACATTTGAATTAATAGCATTTCAGAAATGCAGTTAATTAACTTCAAATATTCAGTAGAATTTCACAACAATTATATTTTTATTTAAATCATTTTTAAATTATAAAATCATAAAATTTCACTTTTATAATCATCATTTAAATACCCTTATATTCATGATTTTATAAAGTTAAATTTCCATTCAAAAATCAATATTTAATAATAATTCTCTTATTAAATTCCAACCTTAAATTTTAAATTCATTAAATTAAATTTAACTTAACACTTAAGTTTAAAATTTTCAAATATAACTTAATTTCATTTTTATTTACTTAACTTAAAATTTACTTTTAAGCCAAATTCACAAATTTCCTATTTTATTTATATTTCAAAATTTCAACTTAAATATTCATTCATTTCACATTTTAACTTTATTCAAAAATCATTAATATATTATAAAATAATTTTAAATTCATTTAATTCAAAATATCATAAATTTATCATATTTTCATATTTAATTTAAATTCCATTTATCACCAAATTATAATTTCCAAAATAACTTACATTTTAGATTTTCTAACTTTACCATTTATTTATTTCACTTATAAATTTTCAGAAAATCAATGCTTTACAAATATCATTTTAATCAAATTTAAATCAAAATATTATAATATTTACATTTCTAAAATATTTTAAAATTTTTAGAAAAACATATTTTAACAACAGGCCTGTATTTCATTTTCTAGCCTAGGTAAAGTGATACGGGTAATATATCATTTCAACCCGTAATTTACAAAGAAAATCCGGGTTTGATCATTTCAAACCCACAATCCCAAGTAAATGAAAATAATTGAAAATCATTCAGGCCTATCATTTTATCCTATAACGATTTTCTCCTATTCTAAAGTCCGTTCGGGTATGTATCATTTCAACCCATAGTGATTCTAATCTAAAGGGAACTTGCAGTGTGATAAACTGGTAAAAATAACAGAACAGCATAATATAACCGTAAAAGATGTTATGTGAGGTGTTTAAGCATGGGTGAACATCATATAATAATCATAATATAGCAGGTGTAACATGATAATGCATTTTACAGATTCAAAAGGGGTTAGTTTACTAGTTATATATGTACATATTGTCTAGTGAGAATAACTCAACTGTTCAGAGCTGGAGATAGCTACCAAAGCAAACAATACAGACACTACGAAGGCACGAAAATACGGAAATGACTTGAGAGTGGAGAGCCAAAGCTATATGACTTGATAACATATACACGCAACAATATATACATACATAAGTTACAACACAAATATAAAATCAAACAACATAGAATTCAACACCCAAAACAACAACAAATTCTTTGCACTTGCTCTCTACCTCATGTACTTCAGTTATGCAGGTGTTTAGCTTGGCCTAGGGGTGCGATAGGTCTGGTTTGGGTATGCAAGTGGTCGACCAACATTTGTTTTGAAGATGGGTTTAGTCTAGGTGCATAAAACTAGGTGTACAAGGCTAAAACTATGCAACATACATCATTTGTTTGCTCTTGTTTGGTTTGGCCAGAAGTCATGGGTCATGGCCAGTGGCTCCAGGAGGTGGTGGTTGATGTGGTAGAGGGTGGAGGTCAGGCCATAGGTGGTGGAGGTAGTGGTGGCTAGAGGTTGAAGAAGGAGGTGTTGGCAAAGGTGGCGCATCTAGTGTATATAGTGATGGTTTTTGGTCAATTTTGTGGTGATCTATGCCTTGGATTGGCTCGGCCTGAAGTGGAGGGGTACTAGGATGGGTGATGGTCAGAGAAAGGGGGTGGTGGTGGTCAGCCAAGGCCTGGAGGAGGAGGAGTGGAGCCATGAAGTTAGAGAACCATTGCAAAATCAATAGAAAAGCATAGAAAAACAAGAAAGGAAGAAGAATTTACCTAAAAAACTTTGAACAAAAGTGGAAGCCGTGATTTTTTTTTTGAGAAATGTTTGAGAAATGAAATTATCATGAAAAATGAAGAAGAGGCTGAAAGATAGGAGGAAATGCATGGCAAAAACAATTAAGGAGGTGGTTGAGAAAGCGAAAGGTCGGAAGGTAAAAGGACCGTGGAATTTTAAAAGTTTTAAAACCGTTCAAATTTCCACTAATTCATTTTTAATTTATAATTACATAAAAATACTGACAATAAAGATAAATAAACTCAGAAATAAAGTAAATAAGTAAACAAAATAAATAAATATTAATTATATATAATTTAATATATAAAACAGCAAAAATTGCAAACTAGTCTAAAACAAAATGGAAAATAAACAGAATGAACTTTGGAAATTTATATGGACTTGTAAAAATATTTATGACAAAGATAATAAAATAAAATAAAAGATGCATTAACAAAATAAATATATAAATTTTAATTAAATATAATTTAAATGAAGAAAATAGCAGAAAAATGGAAAACAACCTTTAAAAATAGGAAATAAATACAGTAAACTTTGGAAAAAATTATAACATCACTTCAAAAATATCAAAAGACAAAAATATACATAAAATAACATAATTAAACATTTTAAAATAAAATATGACAAAGAAAATATAATTTATATTATTTAAAATAGACAAAATTGCTAAATAAAACAAATTGCACTCAATATTGAAATATTCATAACTTTCACAATTTAAATCCGTTTTCAACGAAACGAAAAGCAATATTCAAGTTATTAAATCTTTTTTCATAATAAAAGATAAAATTTAAGAGTTTAAATATTTTAATTTGAATATTTAAAAAGTCAAAGTTTGACCAGTTTGACCAGAAATCCACCTTTCAGTAAAATATTCAATTTATACCAGTTGGAATTATAATTCACATAATAATCAAAGTTTATATTTAAAAATGAAATGCTTGAAATGAAACAAGTTTAAAATAACTTAAAAATGAAATGAATCCAAAATTAAAATATACATAAAAATCTTGGGTTGTTACACTCTCCCCCACTCAGATCTTTTCGTCCTCGAAAAGGAAGGAAGCGGAGTAACAACTAGAAAGAACAATAGGTTAGAAGACATCTCAAAAGAAGGTAGGGAGAAAGTAGCTAGGAGGGAAGTAGGTTGAAAGATAAGGATGGACCATTATTTAAACCATTATATATTTCAATTTAATTTTTTTTTTATAACATGATGAATAGTCATTTGATTCAAATCTGATGGTTCAAGGTAAACAATATTTAAAACATTTTAAATTTTTAGAAGGAAAAATAACTGATGAAAATATTCTTTATATAGTACTTTATCAAGATACCTTTATCAAAATACTTTTATAACTCGATGTCTTAACAAGTTTACTTCCGTTCCTGCAGACTCTGGCTATGCGTTGATCAGGCGCAAAGCTAGACTTCTCCAGGTACTTTGTAGACTTGTTTCAACACCCAGTGAAAATACAGGAAAACACTTTTAAAAACAGATATGGAAAGTACAATCCAAACAAATCAACCAAACCGAAACCTTTGTCTAACCATGGATCGCAGATACACAATGGTTACGCCTGGATCCTCCAGGAAACAATCTGTATCTGTAAGCTTTCTCAGCCCTGCGAGTTACGCCATGATGACGAGTAGAATACAGGATACACAATGGTTATGCCTGGATCCCCCAGGAAACAATCCGTACCCCCAGGCCAGCTCAGCCAGGCATTTGC
The DNA here is from genome assembly GCA_030765085.1 of Allium cepa. Lineage (NCBI taxonomy): Eukaryota > Viridiplantae > Streptophyta > Magnoliopsida > Asparagales > Amaryllidaceae > Allium > Allium cepa. The sequence continues at coordinate 693,916,959 of CM060939.1, forward strand.
GCTACTAATGCGACCTACATAGAGTGCAGGATACACAATGGTTAAGCCTGGATCCCCTAGGAAACAATCCGTACCCCTAGGCCAACTCAGCCAGGCAGTTGCGCTATGCAGTCATGATCATAAGACAATGGAGATCATCATGGAATTCGATGAACACTCGAGTATCATATCCAAAAAAACCCAAATCAAAGAGAGAGAATAATATCGATAGAATGAATCCATAGAGTGGCCACAAAGCGGATATCAAGCAGAAGGCACTTTCCATATCTTTACTTCGAAAATATGTATCATATAGTACCTTTCAAAATCACTTTCAAATATCATACTTATATAAAGTCCATTATATATAAGATTTTATTTCAAATCAAATACTTTCCAAAATCAATGATATATCAAATCACGCTTATATAGACTTCGATGATATAAGATTTCACTTTCAAATTGAGTACCTTTTCAAATCAACAGTTTCAAATCAACTTCATACCTATACAAATTCATTTTATACAAGTTCGATAACTCCCAAATCAAGTATTTAGTAAATCAAGATTCCCAGTTTTAAGTCGTTTCAATAACATTTCAGTTTCAAAATTATATATGATTTCACCCAATCATTTCCTTCAAATTACATATATTCAGTTTCAAAGTTACTTAAAACAATAGATTTAGAAAATAATTCAAATTTCCAAATCAACAAAATTTAAGTCAAAAAAAATTATTTCCATTCCAAACATATATTCACTTCAAAAATCATAATACTTTCAAAGTTATAAATCTTTCGAAACTAAAATACTTGAAATCATTACACTTTGAAAATCATAACCTTTCGAAATCTACATTTGAAATCATAAAACATTCCTTTAATTTTTTACACTTCACAAAATTATTCAATTAAACCAAAATCTGAAATTTTCAGTTTTAATTCAATTCAAACCATCAGTTTTAATTCAATTCAAACCATCGGTTTCAATTCAATTTAGTTTTCCAACAAAACATTTCAAATATTATCAACTTCAAATATAGATTTGATTTATAAAATAAACTATTAAATCTTAAATATTTTTCAAGGCTTAAATATACCATATTTCAAAACTAAATTTTATAATTTCATATATCTCAAATTTTACTTCATTATTACTTTGCTTTGACATATTCATTTCATAAGTCCATCATTTTTAAATAAACTCAAATTACAAGTAAACCAAATATCCTTTCATACTAATATAAGCTTCAATTATTCATTTATCAAAATAAATGGTTTTCAAAATCATCTTATACTTACATAAAGTTTACCTTATATAAGGATCAAAATTTTCAAAAAAAATAAATTTCGCTGCATGAAAGCCATATGGGATTTAACATCTTTGCTTACTAAAAGATTTTTAATTAAGAACAGTTTTGTATATAAAGTAGTTTGTACGAAAAATAGAATAAAACAGTTAATTTAAGAAGAATAAAAGAAAAATAGTTTTTGAAAAATGGTTTTAAATTTGATACTAGTTTTTCATAAAAGAAAAATTCCAATTAAATTACAAAGATATCCAACCCAACAACTTTCATTTTCAGCGTCAAGTATACCAATGATATTAGGATATAAGATGTACATAGGTCATCATTTCGCAACATTACATTCGATCGCTCGCTCGATCACACAAGTTCGCTTTCGAACTAGTATTGTCCATTCGATTTCCCTAATGCGGACTACGATATGGTTTCTCGACTAGAAGCCATCAGTCTCCTTGCATAGCTATATACTATGATAGAGAATTCTAGAATCACGCCTAAAATCCATATCAAATATTCGCCATCAAGAATCAAATGAAAAATCCTAACACGAAATGGTGTAATTCACCTCGAACTTGTGTACTCAAACTTGGATCAAATTAATTATGCGAATAAAACAACATATGTACAACTATTCCAACTTGTTAAATAAATAGTTTTATAAAGATGTTACTAAGTTAAAACATTTAAAACCAAATTTTTCTCAAACATTTGAAGACTAATTTTTTTTTTATCCAAGACATTTCAAAACTAAATTTCATATTAATATAATTCAAAATAGTCTTATTTATTTACTTAACAAAACAGTTTCAACTTATACAAATCATATTATTTCATACTTGAAACATACAAATAAACTTATATTCTTTATCAAATACCTTATACCTTTCAAAATTTCTTAGCTTTGAAAAGTTAACCTTGATTTGGAAGTGCTCAAACCTTCAAAATAGTCGAAGAAATCATATTTTCAATCCAAGAGTTGGAAATCAACAACAAATCAGTAAATAAAATTTCAAAAGATAGGTTTCAAATCCGAAATTCGGGGACGGAACACCAGCTTACTTTTAATCATTTCAAATATACATACATATATCTTTCAAAAATCAAATCATACCTCGAAATCTAAAATCAAAACTGGTTTCACAAAATCACTCACATAGCAAAACTGCTAGAGTGGCCTCTCCCCACTCAGAAACTCGAAAATCAATGTCGATGATGCATGCATTCATCACCAAAATTATTTTCCAGCGACATAAGTGAGTTCTGGACTTCAATTAACTTTGAAAAACTTCTTTGAAATCTCTTCGAAATCATTGGAATTCATTCGAATACATTTGAAACATTTCTTATTTGAAAAAATATCTTTAAATCATATTATTATATATATTCCAAAATCTTAAAACCAATTTCAAAACACCGGAGTTCGATTCCTCGAAATTCAAAATCCTTCAGTTATAAATCATTTTATATAAGTCAAATTCTTATAAATTTCAAAATTTCAAATCCTTTCAAAGATTCAAATTTTCATTTTAAAAGGTATATAATCCTTATCGAAAACATTTCACTTTTATATACAAGATATGGTCATCTATAAAATTTCGATGTATGCACAATTTCGAAATACAACCAAACACAAATTTCCAAAGGATGATTCAAGGATAGATTTCAAACTTTCAGAAATTCAAAGTTAGAGGACTCTAATCAAATAGAATTCTGGTTCAAAGATAAGCTCGGACGAAGATGAGATAATTTAATTACCAAATAGAAAATGGATAAGCCTATATAAATCGTGGGTGACCTTAACCGGTCAACCGTGACTTCAGGAATATAACCAATGCAGAAATCTAAGGCAAATCGACATTCAATCGCCAGAGATAGAACACGAGTAGAGCAGGAGATAGATAGCATCGTGTACCGAGGATACAAAAATCTTTGGTGAATCAATGCTAATTGTAAAGGAGTTTTACCCCTTTACAAATCATTCGAAGATTTACGGAATACCAATCTTATAGAGGTCATTCCAAAGTGGAGTTATGGAATGCTCCAAAATCAAAGGAATAAAATAGGGACAAGACTGGATTTCAGAACAAGTGAGAGTGTTCCAAAGTTTAAGGAACCTTAATTGATAAGAATCCTAACCAAGAGACTACTAAACAAGGTGGATTCAGAGGGGATGAAGTTTAGAAAATCTTGATTTCAAAATAAGAAAATTTTTATACCAAAATAATCTTTGAAAATCCTTTAAAAATCGTATGGAAATCATTTGATACTTCGAAAATATGTTCTCTTACAAAGAAAGGATTCTGAGATTGATTTCACTCATTCTAGGGTTTTTCTACCCTATCTCTAATGAGTTTTTTCTCCACATGCTAAGATTTGCCTAAAACCAAAGCTCTGATATCAACTGTAACAACTCGATATTTTCAGCCATTCGTATCCATTGTAAGTGCATAAGTAGACACACACGCCGGACTTGAATTGCTCAAAATACCATATTGTAAATAAATTTGGAGCAAATGAAATACAATCACAGATACAAAAATATCATAATAACTCGCAGCGGAATATAAAATACATAGTAGTTCATGAAGCTACTATGGCATAGTCTCAACCAAATGCATAATACGGTCTGAAGACAACATAATAGAAATCCCAAATACATAGAAGTTCACTAATACATGAGATAAACTAGAACAGCTGAAACAAAAAGTAGATATAAATGTAAATAAGCAGAAACTCCAGCAAAAATCAGCTTCAGAAAGAGAATCCAAAGCTGTGAATACTCAAGCTGACCCGAGTGTAAAGTAAAACACAAAACACTCGAGTCAGGACAATATATACTTATATAATGTAAACCAACTCAAGTGAACTATAGTAGAAATGCACAATAACTTAAAAGATGTTTGGGATCGCTCATCCTTTAAGCATCGGTTAAACTATAAATTAAATACATCCCACGATTAAAATTTCAAAATCCATTTCAAAATATCATATCTTCCAAACCACATTCATTTTTTTTATTTAAATACCATTACAAAACACATTTCAAAATAGTTTATATTTCGAAACAAATTACTTCATTTTAAATCACAAAATGAAGTTATTATATTTAATAATTAAATTATTAAATTTCCAAAATTTTAGTCTTTCAAAATTCATTTATTCACTTAATTTATTAAAACAGATGAAAATTCAATTTTCGCAACATTTAGAAATTGCTACAGAAAGTTACATTCAAAACAGTTCAATTTAACAAAAGATAGCATTTAAAAATGTTGTAATAGAGTTACATTAGTTTCAAATAAAAATTAGTTAAATTCAAAAATTATAACATTTACAAAAATTAATAATAGCCTTTAATTAAACTTAGCCATTTAGTTCATTATTATCAACTACAGCATTTACAAATACTGTATTATCATTTACATTTGAATTAATAGCATTTCAGAAATGCAGTTGATTAACTTCAAATATTCAGTAGAATTTCACAACAATTATATTTTTATTTAAATCATTTTTAAATTATAAAATCATAAAATTTCACTTTTATAATCCTCATTTAAATACCCTTATATTCATGATTTTATGAAGTTAAATTTCCATTCAAAAATCAATATTTAATAATAATTCTCTTATTTAATTCCAACCTTAAATTTTAAATTCATTAAATTAAATTTAACTTAACACTTAATTTTAAAATTTTCAAATATAACTTAATTTCATTTTTATTTACTTAACTTAAAATTCACTTTTAAGCCAAATTCACAAATTTCCAATTTTAGTTATATTTCAAAATTTCAACTTAAATATTCATTCATTTCACATTTTAACTTTATTCAAAAATCATTAATATATTATAAAATAATTTTAAATTCATTTAATTCAAAATATCATAAATTTATCATATTTTCATATTTAATTTAAATTCCATTTATCACCAAATTACAATTTCCAAAATAACTTACATTTCAGATTTTCTAACTTTACCATTTATTTATTTCACTTATAATTTTTAGAAAATCAATAATGCTTTACAAATATCATTTTTAATCAAATTTAAATCAAAATATTATAATATTTACATTTCTAAAATATTTTAAAATTTTTAGAAAAACATATTTTAACAACGGGTCTGTATTTCATTTTCTAGCCTAGGTAAAGTGATACGGGTAATATATCATTTCATCCCGTAATTTACAAAGAAAAGCCGGGTTTGATCATTTCAAACCAACAATCCCCAAGTAAATGAAAATAATTGAAAATCATTCAGGCCTATCATTTTATCCCATAACGATTTTCTCCTGTTCTAAAGTCCGTTCGGGTATGTATCATTTCAACCCATAGTGATTCTAATCTAAAGGGAACTTGCAGTGTGATAAACTGATAAAAATAACAGAACAGCATAATATAACAGTAACAGATGTTATGTGAGGTGTTTAAGCATGGGTGAACATCATATAATAATCATAATAAAGCAGGTGTAACATGATAATGCATTTTACAAATTCAAAAGGGGTCGGTTTACTAGTTATATATGTACATATTGTCTAGTGAGAATAACTCAACTGTTCAGAGCTGGAGATATCTACCAAAGCAAACAATACAGACACTACGAAGGCACGAAAATACGGAAATGACTTGAGAGTGGAGAGCCAAAGCTATATGACTTGATAACATATACACACAACAATATATACATACATCAGTAACAACACAAATATAACATCAAACAACATAGAATTCAACACCCAAAACAACAACAACTTCTTTGCACTTGCTCTCTACCTCATGTACTTCAGTTTATGCAGGTGTTTAGCTCGGCCTAGGGGTGCTATAGGTCTGGTTTGGGTATGCAAGTGGTCGGCCAACATTTGTTTTGAAGATGGGTTTAGTCTAGGTGCATAAAACTAGGTGTACAAGGCTAAAACTATGCAACATACATCATTTGTTTGCTCTTGTTTGGTTTGGCCAGAAGTCATGGGCCATGGCCAGTGGCTCCAGGAGGTGGTGGTTGATGTGGTAGAGGGTGGAGGTCAGGCCATAGGTGGTGGTGGTGGAGGTAGTGGTGGCTAGAGGTTGAAGAAGGAGGTGTTGGCAAAGGTGGCACATCTAGTGTATATAGTGATGGTTTTTGGTGGATTTTGTGGTGATCTATGCCTTGGGTTGGCTCGGCCTGAAGTGGAGGGGTACTAGGATGGGTTATGGTCAGAGGAAGGGGGTGGTGGTGGTCAGCCAAGGCATGGAGGAGGAGGAGTGGAGCCATGAAGGTAGAGAACCATTGCAAAATCAATAGAAAAGCATAGAAAAACAAGAAAGGAAGAAGAATTTACCTAAAAACTTTGAACAAAAGTGGAAGCCGCGATTTTTTTTTTTTTTTGAGAAATGTTTGAGAAATGAAATTATCGTGAAAAATGAAGAAGAGGCTGAAAGATAGGAGGAAATGCATGGCAAAAACAATTAAGGAGGAGGTTGAGAAAGCGAAAGGTCGGAAGGTAAAAGGACCGTGGAATTTTAAAAGTTTTAAAACTGTTCAAATTTACACTAATTCATTTTTAATTTATAATTACATAAAAATACTGATAATAAAGATAAATAAACTCAGAAATAAAGTAAATAAGTAAACAAAATGAATAAATATTAATTATATATAATTTAATAAATAAAACAGCAAAAATTGCAAACCAGTCTAAAACAAAATGGAAAATAAACAGAATGAACTTTGGAAATTTATATGGACTTGTAAAAATATTTACAACAAAGATAATAACATAAAATAAAAGATGCATTAACAAAATAAATATATACATTTTAATTAAATATAATTTAAATGAAGAAAATAGCAGAAAAATGGAAAACAACCTTTAAAAATAGGAAATAAATACAATAAACTTTGAAAAAAATTATAACATCACTTCAAAAATATCAAAAGACAAAAATATACATAAAATAACATAATTACACATTTTAAAATAAAATATGACAAAGAAAATATAATTTATATTATTTAAAATAGACAAAATTGCTAAATAAAACAAATTGCACTCAATATTGAAATATACATAACTTTCACAATTTAAATCCGTTTTCAACGAAATGAAAAGCGGTATTCAAGTTATTAAATCTATTTTCATAATAAAAGATAAAATTTAAGAGTTTAAATATTTTAATTTGAATATTTAAAAAGTCAAAGTTTGACCAGTTTGACCAGAAATCCACCTTTCAGTAAAATATTCAATTTATACCAGTTGGAATTATAATTCACATAATAATCAATGTTTATATTTAAAAATGAAATGTTTGAAATGAAACAAGTTTAAAATAACTTAAAAATGAAATGAAGCCAAAATTAAAATATACATAAAAATCTAGGGTTGTTACACCATTCGTGAAGATTTATGACGAATTGATAATTCTTTTGAAATTTAAATTTTGAACTCAACTGACACCATGTCGACATGGGGTACTTGAGTATGTTGACATCCCAAAGGGATTTTTGGTGTTTTGATTTTCTTTGAAAATAACCTTTATTTTATATTAAAACTATTTTAAACTTTATAAATATACTTGACTATATTTAAAATACATAAGTAAGTATAAAGAATAATATGTAGAAAATTTTACTATAATTTTATATTTAAAATCTAAGTATAAATATTTAAAAGTTAAATATATTATATTTAAAAGATAGTTTAAAAACAAGGATAATCTGATTTTGAAATTAAAGATTATTTTGGGGCTAAAAGTATTTGAAATCAGGATAGATGTTTTATTTTATGCTTTTAAAAGGAAGGTTTTGAAATCATTTTGAAAACAAGATATAATTTTGAAAAATCATTTTGAGTAAAAATTTAGCGGATACAAAACAATGTTCCACTAGATTTTTCGTAGGTTCCATCATACTTAGGGTTCCATCCCTTTAACAGGCTCGAAGTTGATTCCATTCCACGAATAAATTGGACTGTAAGATGCCAGTGATTTTCTATGAGTTTTAACAAAATTTATAGTTAAAAAATAATAAATTACTTGAATTCTTGAATCTTGGTAATCTTGATACTCATGAGTCTTCAATCTTGATACCTTGAATCTCTATACTGTACAGTCTTCATTCTTGTTACATGCATGGTTAAATCCTGCATATACATATATATCTAACGTATATATTTAAACTTATACTGTTAGTATTTATATTTTATAATCTATTCTAAGGTTGTCATCAAAACCATCATCTCACGGACTAACATTTTCCACAATGGATAAAAGCCCAACGGAGTAATGCCGCATAGAGGTAGAAGGCCCACGGGTCATGAACTTCTTTTCTCGAAGAAGAAGCAATTATGGTATCTGAGGAATAAGCATTGGCTAACTCTATGCCAACAGCCATGGTAAGACAGAGGATGCAAGCATTATCCTAAATGATTGGGCGTAAAGCATCTGTAGAAGGCTTTTCAAGTCCGCCATCAAATCCCAGGGCTCAACCCTGGACAGGGGGTGGAAACTACCAAGCTGGAGTAAATACGGGCAAAGAGAATTTCTAGTGGAGCTGTGAAATGCGCAGAGATTGGGAAGAACACCAATGGCGAAAGCACTCTATTGGATCGACATTGACACTGATAGACGGAAGCTAAGGGAGAAAATGGGATTAGATACCCTAGTAGGCCTAGCCATTAATAATGGATATTAGGCGATGCATGTATCGACCCGTTCAGCGCTATAGCTAAAGCATTAAGTATCCCGCCTAGGGAGTACGTTCGCAAATGAAACTCCAAGGAATTGACGAGGGGCTTTTCTAACTAGTAAGAAATAATATTAATAGCCTCTACTCATGTCTGAGCTCGTCTGAGATCTAGATTTGCCTCAATTTCCTGTCTCTTTTCCCTGAGCTCCGCTCAAGTTAGCTTCAACTATTTTAAGAACTTGTTGTGCCTCTTGCAGATCAACTTCATTACTCATCTCCACATCATTTCCTAAAATGGTGATCTCATTATTACTTATTCTAATGAAACCACCCATCAAGGCTACCATTAACCATTGGTCGTTGAGACGTATTCTCAAAAGACCTATATCTACTATTGTAGCAATAGGGCGTGGTTTAGTAATACGTCAATTTGTCCGCTATTAGTAGATAAAATGATTTCTTTCGCTTTTGAATCCAAAATAATTCGATTAGGGGTTAATACATAACGATTTAAGGTCATTTCTTCAAAAAAAATCTCTCATTCTAAGTTCATAGCTTTAGCGGTAGCATTGTCGATGTTACCTACCAAATAAAAGGCCTACTCGGGAAAACAATTTAATTCCCCAAAAAGGATCAATCGAAAGCCCCTAATTAAAATCAGGAAAGACTTCTTCCATGAAGATTGATTGTGATAAGAAGCGTTTAATTTTTCATGCTCTTGCTACAGTTAAATGATCTTATTTGGATAATTCATCCAACCCCAGGATAGCTACAATGTCCTGAAGTTCTTTGTAACGTTATAAAGTTTCCTTAACTCTTTGAGCGGTTTCATAATGTCCCTTGCCAACGATCCGTGGTTGTAACATAGTTGATTTGAATCTAAAGGATCGATTGCTCGATAAATACCTTTGGTACCTAATCCTCTTGATAGTACGATAGTAGCATCTAAATGTTCAAATGTCGTGGCAGAGCGGGATCGGTCAAACCATCTGCAAATACATAAACTACTTGGATCGAAGTTATGGACCCTTCTTTAGTGGAAGTAATTCTTTCTGGTATTTTTGTGATTAGTCATTTATGTATAGAACATCTGAGAATTTAAAAAAAAATTGTTATTTAATTCATTAAATATATAATATATACATATATTAGTATAGTTTATAATTTAAATACTATATTATACATGTTTGAAATAAGAAAATAAAATTTCATATATGGTGTTTAATAAATATACTATTTTTGGCAGAAAGAAAATATTTTTATTTATACATTAATTTTAAATAATATTTAATTAATTTATCATATAAATAATTATATAAATTCGTATATCTATTGTAAAGTATATTTTATATTTCATAAAATTTTGTTGATGCATATTAAGCTCACGACGGAAAGTAGAAATCTTTTTTATTTTAAATACTTAAATTAAAAACCAATAATTTAAAATCGTTTTAAATTATACTAAAGTTTCAAATTATAAATTTTCAAGTAAAATTTTCTGGAAATTTTAAATTTAAATTTAAATTTAGTCTCAAAGAGTAATACTTTTTATTTTAAATAATTTTATATGGTTTTATAAATATATATATATATATATATATAAATACCTAATTTATGTGTAAGACTAGTTCAATAAATATATTTAAATATAAAATAATTTTATAATTTTATTTTTATTAATATACATATAAATATTACTATTCATATTTATATATATTAGCATATTCGTTTATATGAATATAAATATATATAATTTTTTTATGTATTTGTATAAGTATTATTTTTTGACATCGCTGAAAAAAGATTTATTTATTAAATTTTAAATAATATAAATATATTTATATAGTAATTTATTTATATATATACTATTAATATTATATATCTATATTCATATATACATATTTATACGTTTATGCAAATTATAAACAAATAAATTTAATATACATATACATATATATTTAAATATTTTGTTATAAAATAAAAGGTATGTATATATGCATACATTTGGACAACACATTTACCTATTGGATGAGCTAACGTGTACGTTGCTATGTAAATCACAACATCTATATACAGGCATGTTATACCTTGCACGGATTGATATCTTACACATGCACACACCTATATATGTGTATGTGATACATATATATATTTAATAAAAGAAAAAATTAAATAATACAATATCATTTTGTAAATTTAAATAAAGTAAAAGATTTTATTTAAATAAAATTTAGAAATGCTCTAAATAAATTAGACTTTACCAATAAAGATCCAACAAGGGAATTTTTTTGAAATTCACCCAGAACTTTCATTACGGCCTAGCCCAGTTCCAAAAGATCTAGCGGAAAGTATGTGGGAGCTTGAGGAGAAGATCCGAGCTACCCATCCAAAACTCTTTTCTGGTACATTTCCATTTGAGTTAGATAAGTATAAGCTGCTTATGTGTTTAGATTCTAGCTTAGTATACCCCATTAGGTAAGGATAATTGGATGCTAAGAATGGTTACGAACGTGTCAGTGACATATGTTGGATGATGGATGCTAATGAATGTATTTGTTAAATTGATCTTTGCACACTTTGACACATATATTACTGAGTTGGCATACATGCACACCATATCTTATCTTATTTTAACGAGTTATATGCATATGGTTGTTGCATATAGATTGAAAGGTTGTGCACTGATAGAGTTAGAGGTATGCCCTAGGGGTAATTATGTAATTTGTTGCTTATATATAATTCGATAATCAATCTTGTTCGACATAAAAGTTGTTTTCTTTATATAATGTGTCATATATTTATTAATTAATTTAATTAAAAGTAAATTTAACAGAAAATCCATTAATGGCACGTTTGTGATAACAGTTACGAAGTATTATAACCATGTGTAATTTATCATAATGAAAATAAATATACCATTTTAAATATTCCCGGTCAAGATGCATCAAGACTTGTTATCGATAAATCCGTTGAGACTAGAGTACGTAACGCTCTCCAAATGATGGGCAGTGTATTACTCATGACTATTATAGGCATTAAAGGGTTAGTACTCACAGTTATTAGATTACTATGGAATGACTCACTCGATACTTTTATATTTGTTAATATGACCAAGGTTGAACTGAAAATATCGATGTGACTAATTTACACGGTTCTCTTAAGAATACTATTGATCTTCAATGTGAAAGATCGGCTTTGATTATGGTTAAATCATGGCATGTTGTCCATTAAACGACTATATCTAGGTTAAGTGGAAGCATGATAAGTAAAACACTACTCAAAAGTGGATTCGTCTCCTTAGTTATATGAGGTTGGTTTCACGGCCAACTGAAGTCAACTCAAAATCAAAGTCTCTTGCAATAGCATTTCAGTTAATAATAATTGTCATTATTGAACTAAGGACTTCATATTTGAACTATAAAATTGAATATGGATGATATTGGAATTTTGATCATTATTAAGTTCTATAAGTCCAAAGAGATATCGTTTTGACAAAGAGAATCAGAGTAAATAATTATCACTACTAGGCAATGCTTAAATAAGCAAAATTTTATTTTACCAAAAGATGTTTAAGCGATAAATTCAGCCAAATGTCACACCACTAGGTAAGGTGATGTGTGAACGTTAATATTTGAATTGTTCAATATTAATCGTTGATTGAAATAAAACCTTTGCATCTCACAAACGAAATGATAATGCTCTAAATGGACCACATGGTTTAATTAATTTATAATCGTTGTAAATAAACTAAACTAATTAATATTTATCAAACATTGGTTATTTAATTTATTTAATTTGTTTGAATGCCATTAGTGTTTAATAAAGTGCATATATAAAAGTTATAAACATGTGTACCGATATACGATGTTAGTAAAACGTTAATTTGAATTAAATAGAATACATACTAAGTGGGTTTTAAAAATAAATTAAATAAATTGGTTTATTTTTTGAAATATTAATTATTAAAATCTTATTGAATTTATTTAAATGACATTAGCATCTAATACAGCACGTATATAAAAGTTATAAACACGCGCAATGATATACGATGTCAGCAGAACATTTGAGTTGGATTTAAATAGGATTTACACTTATGGGATTTTGGACATTTTGAGGGCCCATGTGGCACCATCTATGGATAGCCATGCATGTAAAAGAGAGAGGATATTATTGAGCTATAAAAAAGAATTAAAAGAGGAAGTAAGGAGATAATAGAAAAGGTTTCTATCATTCCTTTAAAACAAATCGCCCTTTTAATTCTTTATGTATTGACACTTTACTAAAACTCATTATTCCTCTTTCTCTCCCTTCATCTATAGTCGAACTTTTCATGGTTTCTGAACCATAAAATTCCAAAATAAAATATCAAACAAAATTAATAACAAAAGGTGATTCTCATCTCTTAATTCTTGCAAAATACAAAGATCAATTAACGGAATCTAGAAGCTTTTGATTCATCAAAGTGAGATTTTTTGGCAACTTCTCAAGATAAATTTCTAATTAATTCATTTACATATTCGTTATATTCATATATGCTTGTACTCATGTGATTCATTTATGTTTATTGTAACAACCCCCAAAAGACAATTTAAGCTGACAATAAACCACACTGGTCCAACCCAAATTGAATGGAAAGACGGATAGTTATGGGAAAGAAAGAAGAAAGAAGAAGAGAAAGGAAGAAGAAGAAGAGAAAGGAAGAAGAAGAGAAAAAGAAACTAAAACAACACAGAATCTCATAGTCGCAGCGGAACAACATATAATTTAATATCAATGAACATTTCAAAAAAGAAACTGTAACATACATACATCCATCAAAGTACAACAACAAATCACAAATCATCCGGCTGGACAGTTATAAAAACCTATCCTCACAATTATTGAAAATTTAAATAATAATGCAACGAAAAATAAACATATGTGTCAATATGACCTGAAGACCTCCAGCTTGTCTGCTGAAGCTCCAAAGCATCCAAATCTGAATATTTATGTATGCTCGGTCTGACCTGAGCATTGAAAGGGAAGAACGTCCGGATCAGTATAGTAAAACAGCATGAGAAAACACATCTCAACCGAATTTTAAAGTTATAAAAAAAATTCTTTATCAAACAAAGGTATCTCGTAAAACCACACCACACATAAACATTGATGAGTTTTTACTTTACGATAGCCAAAACATTTCAGGTCAAATCCTGTTATATTATACTAGTGTCTAGTATATTATACTAGTGTCTAGTATACAAATAATATTAAACTAACCGAAATTGTTACACTGTTAGATTTGATGACATAATAAGTTTACAAATAAAATGGAAGACACGTACTGGAGAATGAATTTCCATACAATGGCAGGTAAGGGACTATCTTCCATACAGTACATCTCTAGAGGAATGTACCGAGGATACACAAGCAATCCTCCGCATCTGCCAAGACCGGTCTATCCCTATTTGACACTCATACATGGCTTGGATAGAAATTGAATATGTCATCACCCCGGCCATTACCCGCCTATCTGAGACGTCTCATAGCATACATCATATACTCGACATATAGAGGGTTATCTAGAAAGTGATGATCATATCGTAATTGGTGGCGAACCACATAGCCTTACGGCGTACTCTATTTAAGCCATTATCGGATGATGAGGCTTAAGATAAAGTTTACCTTTCACATAGCACATGCCACTTTGAATGTCACAATGCTATTCCATCATCACACAACTAATTTATACAAACGTATAACTCCTGAGCTCAAAAATCTTAGGAAAGGGTGTTAAGCTAAGAGAAGTCGCCTTCTCCACCACCAAATAGACAATATGTTCATAGAGATCAACCAATGTAATTAGAAATGTAATGTCAGACATTCGTCCATACAAGTTGTCCAGTAATAGGACAAACCGAAGGCACTCTCCTGCCACATCCTTTGGGAATTACCCCTTGGATTATTAGCGAGAAGTTCTTGCAAATCGTAGATTTTTATAACGAAGCATTACTGCCATCATATATATATATATATATATATATATAATATGCATGTTTAGTGGAAAGTAGCCCTACACCATGAAGATCTCCGTCTTCGAAAATCATCATCATATACTTGCACTTCCGAACGCATAAATTAGTCTGAAGTGGTTCTCGAATAAATCTGACCCTAGTCTCTCCAGACTAACAATGATAAAGAGGCCCTCAACCTCATATGGAAACCAATTATCGTAGATTTATCACATTTTCAACTCTTAACTTACTATCCTTCGACCAGAAAGGAAGCCCAGTAGATTGGAGTACCATAGACACTCCGTAATACTTGAATCAACATTCTTAATCCAAACAATAATCAAGCCTACTCAGTCGGCTTCGTGCTAAGTGCACGAATAATCAATTCCCACATCAAGTCAAGAAATCAAAAATGGCCAAATTTGATAGTCTGTTATTAACTATCAAAGCAACAAACAATATCTAGCATATAAGCAGTCACTAGGCTCGTTTAATTAATCTTTTATTAGTTAAATCAATTTCCAAATATTTACTTCAAATTATCTTTAAAAGATATATTCTCAAAACCATTTTAATCCTTTGATATTGGAAAACATTTCATATATTATATCAACGGTATAAGTATATTTAATAACACTACCATTTTTGAGACATGCCAAGTTGATTTCTACAACCGTACAACTCCAGAGTTCGTATGCTTCCGGACGGGTGTTATGTACAAGAAGCAGTGCTTCCTATACCACCAAACCTTTAGTACGATCATAAGAACCAATCTGTGCATTTCACAATGGAAGCTCAAAACACAATTAATTGAGTAAAAAATGAATGTTGCGTAAAACATCGTTACGATAACCCAAACACTGGCTTAGGGATTTGATTAATTACATACACACATGCGCACACGCGCGCGCACACACACACACACATATATATAAATCCCGTATACTATATAAAACATTTCCTGTTGGAAATCATTTACTGTAACAATAGTGTTATAGTCCATGCCTTCCATATTTTCTCGAAAACGTCTATTACAACAATAAATCTTAAAATCTATGTTTTCGATACTTATCGCGTTTTAAATCATTTTTCAACTATTAAATTCCATTTGGAATTATTGCTTTCAATACTTTACTTTTAAAGATTATCACTTTAAAAACCAGCAACTTCATCAAAAATATTCCTGTCAAAACATTCAATTAAAAGATTATATAACTCTTAAAAACTTGAATGTATTTCCTTTACTTAAAAATCCATATTCAAATCTCAACATAAATCATTTCCGTATTTATAAAACTATTTTACAAATCTCCTTTCTATTTTATTAAACTTCTATTTTATAAAATCTCTTTATTTATGAAATTCTATTTATAAATCGTTCTTTTATAAAAACTCAAAATCGTTCTTTTATAAAAACTCATTTTACTATCAAAATCTACATATAAATCCATTTCTCTATAAGTCTAATTTATTTATAAAATCCATTTATAAATCCATTTACCAAATAAATTTCAAATCCATTTACAAAATATTTACAAATTCTGATTATAAATCTATTTCTCTATTGATAAAATATCACTTTTATAAATCCTTTATATAAACCATTCAAAAATCTCTATTTAAAGTATTTCTCAAACTATGCTTTTATAATATCAAAAATCATACTTTTTATTTAATTAAAATAAATTCATTCCTTTTAATAATTTAAAAAAATTATTAAAACATATATACTTCCAAAATCACTTTGAAAATCATTTCAATTCAAAATTACTATTTTATCGTATTTCAAAATACTAAAAATATGGCCCAGTGCTACTATAGCACTAAGTAAGCAAAAAATATATATGTCATCAATATGGCATCCAACACATTATATATCAAAATAAATGAAAAGTAAAATCATCAGTGTGAGGAATCCTGTTGGATCCCTCCAACCTGTTCCCTTGCATCAATTACAATATATAATCAGATACTATAAATCAACCGCTTCAAGGTGGGATCATATACAAAAAGTCATCCACTCATATATGCGAACGTAATAGGATCTCATCCGCTCCAAGGTCGGGAATATATCCAAACCAACTAAAAATTGTAAATCATCTAAACAAGCAAAAAATAGCATAAATAAAATTATCCACCCTTATATAAAGATATAAGTGGGCCAGAGAGGTGAGTTTACTCACAGAAATTTTAGTAATCGCCAAAGCGCTCTGGTATGAATTAAAATTGAACGGAAGTTCAATTTTATCCCAAATTTCTACTAGCTCTGAATCCATCTAATCCAACTCCATAGCGTAGGATTCGTCGATACGATCGCAACGCAACTTCTCACTTTCAATTTAGACCTCATGCAAAGAACTTATGAATTTATAACGATTGAAAAAAAATATCGTTAACTTTTACTAAATAAACTTATTTAAGTTAATAATCTTCCCTCCTTCCTCTCGTTTCCTAAGCCGTGCATTTGAACACTACATCATCGAAGTTCCTTTGATCTTCGCGCCTCCATGTCATGCCATCATCCAATCCAACATCGTCGTAACCGCTCCAACCCCCTCCCCCTTGTCTCCTCCATCCATGGCCAAAGTGAGGCCTCCTCCCATCACCAGAAATCGGCCTCTAAGCCCAAATATTGGCCACGAACGGAGCAAAATTACGGCTCCAATATTCGACGATCCAACCGTTCATTACGTAGAGCTCGTCATGCTCTACGACTTTCCTTCTCGCGTTGTGGCCTTTCATTATGTGGATGATGAGAAATTAGGGGAGGAAGGTGGGCCATTTTTGGCTATTGGAATTTAATGGCAGTTGCGACCTAGCTAGGGTTTTTAGTTTTACAAAATGGAAATGTTTAGGTCTTTATATAGAAAATTTTACGTCATTATTCACGTTATGAAATTTTGAACTCCAATTGAGGCGTGCCGCCTGGCGTTCTATATGTTATACCTCGAACACAATGAAACTAGTATCGAGAGCCAATTCCATCATATACATAAGTTAGCTTTTCAAATCGAATTATATGAATTTAAATTCCTTTAATTAATTTCTACGCGTTTCGAACTCACACGACCAAACGATATGTCCGATCGCCACGAAAACCGACGGCATATAATGATTCTCTATTACGGATCCAATGAAACTAGTTTCATCAAAATCCGAGACAGTGCCCTGCAAGGCTACTTTTTACACGTGGGTTAAAACGACTTATTTTCAAAATCAGTTTAATCACTTTTAAATCCAATTTAAAAATTTACTATTTACATTATTATTTATAAACAGAATTTAAATGCAAAATCATTTTTGTCCACATTAAATTCCGGATTCAATTATTTAAACAGTTCCAAATGTATAATTTAACAATTTAATTATCAAATAACTTCTATGTTTGAAATTCAATTTATTTAACTTATAAGATTAATTTTTAAATACTTAAATTCAATTATACATTCCAAAATCAAATGACTAAAATTCTGGGTCATTGCATTCTCCTCCCCTTAAAAGAATTTCATCTCCGAAATTGCGAAGGTAAGAAAAATGCCCCAAAACCCATTAACTTTGCAAAAACAATTAGTTGGAATGGATTACCAAATTCTTTTAAACCTTTTAAATTTTCGAAATCAATTAGTGGAAACTTTGTTATCACGTTTTCTAAATCTTTAAATTCGTAATTAAATTTTCAAAACCAACTAACGCTATTCCAAGTTATAAAACCAAAATCCAAATTTTAATTATCAACATTATTTTAAGATTCCCAAAAAATTTCTAACGGCTTACATTTACGGAAAATTTCACCAGCTTCTCCTTTGCTTGGTTCAATTAGAAAAATTTACAATACATATACAATTACAAATATACACCTCATCTTCAAGGATGAGGCATCCCGTAGGGAAAAAATATAAAAGTTCGATATGTAATTCTAGATGTGTACCTTTTCTATATTAACAAGCATATACAATCAATATAATGCGAAAACGAGCTCCAAATGCAAAGCATACATCATTTGTACCTACATTCGCACCAACCAATCACTCAATAACCAACGAGAACAAGTTTATGGAAAGTAATATCAATATATAACATGTACAAATACAATAACTATATGAAAATATAGTAAATATAACAAAAGAAACTATCAAACAATTTATTATTCATCCAGTTAATTCATAACCATATCAATTTGCATCTTCCAATGTAACATTTAATTTATTAAAGCTCGTATGATATACATATATCATCCGTACGCAAACCAAATCTGATCGCTCGCTCGATCACACTATTCCACTTTCGAACTAGTATCGTCCACACTACCACACTAGTGCGAACTCAGATCAAATTCTATAATTAGAAATCGCCATTCTCCTTATACAGCCATATACTATGATAGAGAATCTCAAAATCAATCAAAAATTCATATCCAATGCTCACCGTCAAGAATCGAGTGAAATTTTTTAACTCGGACCAATGTAAATCATCTCGAAATCATATATTCGAATCTGGATCAAACAGTTACATGAATTAAATAATATACGTACACCTTACATATTTATTTCGATTAGTTTATTACTATATCCCATTCTCAATTATTCATTGTTTACATCATTTATTGTTTTGTATATTTCTTTCAATACAAATACCATTTATAAATCATTTCCTAAAACCATTAGTTAAGTTTATTATAAACATTTTATACAACCACTAATGTTTATTATCACTTTATAACTTAAGTTGAATTGCATTTTATTACTCAAGCTCATATCCATTTCACTAATTTAGTTCATTAGTTCATTTCATTAATCCATTACAAATCATATTCAATTTCATTTAACTTTGTTTAAGTCAAATTCCATTTCAAAATTCATTTTATTTAACTTAACTTTAAGTTAAATTTCATTTTAGTTCAATATTCAAATTTATTTTTCTTAACATTTATATTCAAAAATTTAAAATTTTGTTTCAACTCACTAATTCTCAAAATTTATAAGTTATAAAACTTATTTTCTTATACGACCACTAATTCAACAAAACACTTAGATAACAACTTCTAGAATTTAAAGATTCAGATTTTTTATTAAATTTAAATCATTTTGAAATCATATATGTACATAATTCCTTTTTATCCCAAATCATATTTTGTATTTTAAAATCAAAACTTTACAAAAATAAAACTCCAATGGTAGAAATCCATCACTTAGAAACTCAAAAATGAATGTGATGATGCTTCAACCATCACCAAAATCATTTTCCAACAACCGAAGTGAGTTCGGTGCTTTTTATTTCTTTTAAATCCTTTTTATTTACAAATCATATTTACAAATTTTTCTTTATATATAATTTCACTTTGGTTATATAAAACCATTTCTTAATTTTTTATCTTTGTTTATATTATAATAATAATAACTTTTATTAGAACACAATCAACAAACAACAAATGATAATAATCAAATATTATCACTCACTAACAGCCAAACACATCATATATAACTATAATAATTTCTAAAAAATTACTCCTTTATATACAAAATATAATTAAGGTAAAATTATTTCATTATCAATTCTCATAACAATACTGTGTCTGTTTGCCTTGTTCAACATTTAGAAATCCCTATCGATACCGTGGCGTCCCACATACCGATCAAAATTCATAAGCCACTCAACAAATAAATAAAGACAATATAAAACATTTTTATAATCACTAACAAATACGTGCTCATATCTATAATACACTCAAACTCATTCTAGGGTGCCACTGACCCTATCTATAATGAATACCAACCAAAGCCTAGGCATTTACACAACCTAAGCTCTAATACCAGCTATAACAATCCACAAACCGAACAATTTAAGCTGACAATAAACCACACATGTCCAACTTGAATTGAATGGAAAGATGGATAATTATAGGAAATAAATAAGAAAGAAGAAGAGAAAGAAAAACTAAAACGACATAGAATCTCACATTTGCAGTGGAACAATATATATAATATAATATCAATGAACTTTACAAAAGAGAAACTGTAATATACATGCATCCAACAGAGACAACAACAAATCACTAATCATCAGCCTGGATAGCTATAACAACCTATCCTCATAATTTTTTGACAATTTAAAAAACAATGCAAAAGAAAATAAACATATATGTGAATACGACCTAAAGACCTCTAGCTCATCTGCTAAAGCTCCAAAGCATCCAAATGTTAATCAGTAAATATGCTCGGTCTGACCCAAGCATTGAAAGGGAAGGACGCCTAGATCAATCTGGTAAAGCAGTGTGAGAAAACACATCTCAACTAAATTTTAAAGTTATAAAAACCTTTCTTTATCAAATAAAGGTATCTCGTGAGACCACGTCGCACATAAACGTAGGTGGGTTTTACCTTACGATAACCTAAACATTTCATATCAGATCTTATTATATTATACTAGTGTCTAGTATACAAATAATATTAAAGTTGCCAAAATTATTACGTTGGTTAAATTTAATGGCATGATAGGTTTATAAACAAAATGATAGGCACGTATTGGAAAATGGATTTTCATATAATGGCAGGTAAGGGACTACCTTCCATACACTACATCTTTAGAGGAATGTACTAAGGATACATAAACAATCCTCCACATCTAGCAAGATCAGTCTATCCCTATTTGGCACCATACATGGCCTGGATAGGAACCGAATATGTCATTACTCTGGTTGTCGACCTATCTGAGATGTCCCGTAATATACACCACATACCCGACATATATAGGGTTATTTAGAAAGGTGATGATCATACCATAATGGTTGTGAAATACATAGCCTTATGGCATACCCTGTTTAAGCCATTACCGGGTAAAGAGGTTTAAGGTAATGTTTACCTTTTACATAGCACATCCCACTTTAAATGCCACACAGTTATTCCATGATCGCACAACCGATTTCTACAAACGTATAACTCCTGAGCTTGTAAATATCCAAAAAGGGTCTCAAGCTAAGAGAAGTTTCCTTCTCCACTACCAAATAGATGATGCGCTCATAGAGATCAGTCAATGTATTTGGAAACGCAACGTTAGACATTCGTCCATACAAGTTGTCCAGGAACAGGACAAACCGAAGGCACTCTCCTACCACATCATATCGGGAATTACCCTTAGGATTTGTAGCGAGAAATCCATGCATATCGTAGATTTTCATAACAAAGCACTACCGCCATCACACACACACACACACATATAATATGCATCACGGGTCTAGTGGCAAGTAGCCCTGCATCATGAATATCTCCGTCTTCAAAAATCATCATCATAAATCTGCAGTTACGAACATATATTTGATCCAAATTGGTTCTCAGATAAATCCAACCCTAGTATCTCCGGACCAGCAACGATATAGAGTCCCTCAATCTCATATGAAACCAAGTCTCATAGACTTTTCGTGTTTTCAACTCTCAGCTTGCTATCATTCAGCCAAGAAGGAAGCCTGGTAGATTGGAGTACCATAGACACTCCGCCTAACTCGAATCAACATTCTTAATCCAAACAATAATCAAGCCTACTCAATTGGCTTCATGCTAAGTGCATGACTAAACAGTTCCCACATCAAGCCAAGGAATCAAAAATGGCCAATTCTGATAGTCGAATGTTTAACTATCAAAGCAAGAAACAATATCTAGCACATAAGCAGTCACTAGGCCCATTTAAGGACTCTTTTATAAATTGAACTTCAAATTATCTTTAAAAGATATATTCTCAAAATCATTTCAATCCTTTGATATTAGAAAACATTTCTATATACTTATATCAATGGTATAAGTACATTTAACAACACTACCATTTTGGTGACATGCCAAATAAATTTCTATAACCGTACAGCTCTGGAGTTCGTATGCCTCCGGACGGATATTAAATACAAGAAGCAATAATTTCTATAACATAAAGCCTGTAGTATGATCATAAGAACCAGTTCTTGTATTTCATAACGGAAGGTCAAAACACAATTTATTGGGTCATAATGAATGTTGCGTAAAACATTGTTACGACAATCCAAACACTAGTATAGGGATTTGATTTTATATATATATATATATATATATATATATATATATATATATATGTATGTATGTATGTATGTATGTATGTATGTATGTATGGATATTTTCCATATACTATGTAAAAAATTCCTTTTGAAAATCATTTACTATAACAACAGTGTTATAGTCTATATCTTCCATACTTCCCCGAAAACATCTATTACAATAATAAATGTTGAAATCTATGTTTTCGAAACTTATCATTTTTTAAATCCCTTTTCAAACTATTAAATTCCATTTGGAATTAATACTTTCAATGTTTTAATTTTAAATATTATCACTTTAAAAACCATTAACTTCATCAAAAATATTCCTTTCAAAATATTCCTTTAAAAGATTATTTAACTCTTGAAAACATGAATGTATTTCCTTTGTATAAAAATCCATATTTAAATCTCAATATAACTCATTTCCATATTTATAAAACTATGTTTATAAATCTTCTACCTATTTTATAAAAATTCTATTTTATAAAATATCTTTATTTATAAAATTCTATTTATAAACATTCTTTTATAAGAACTCATTTTACTACAAAATCCACTTATAAATCTATTTCTTTATAAATCAAATTTATTTGTTAAATCCATTTACTAATCCTTTTACGAAATAAATTTCAAATCCATTTACAAAATATTTACAAATTCCGATTATAAATCTATTTCTCTATTTATAAAGTATCACTTTTATAAATCCTTTTTATAAACCATTCAAAAATCTCTATTTAAAGTATTTCTCAAAACTATACTTTTATAACATCAAAAATCAAACTTTTTATTTGTTTAAAAATAAATTCATCCTTTTTAACAATTTAAAAAAATTTATTAAAACATATATGCTTCAAAAATCACTTTGAAAATCATTTCAATTCAAAATCACTATTTTATCGTATTCAAAATACTAAAAATACCGCCCAGTGCTATTATAGCTCTAAATAAGAAAACACATATCTATGTCATCAATATGGAATCCAACACATTATATATCAAAATATATGAAAAGTAAACTCAACGGTGTGAGGAATCCTGTTGGATCCCTCCAACATGTCCCTTTGCATCATATACAATATATAATCAAATAATATAAATAACCTGCTTCGAGGCAGGATCGTATACAAAGGGTTATTCGTTCATACACGGGAACGTAGTAGGGTCTCATCTGCTCCAAGGGAGGGAATATATCCAAACCAACTAAAAATAGTAAATTATCCAAACAAGCAACAAACATCATAAATAGAATTATCCATACTTATATAAAGATATAAGTGGGCTAGAGAGGCGAGTTTACTCAAAGAAATTTCAGTAATCGTCAAAGTGCTCTGCTTTGAATTAAAATTGAACAGACGTTCAAATTTAGCCCAAATTTCTACTTGTTCCGAATCATCCAATTCAACTCAATAGCGTAGAATTATTCGATACGATCGCAACGCAACTTGTCGCATTCAATTTGGACCTTGTACAAAAATGTTATGAATTTATAATGATTGAAAATTTATATTATCATTAACTTTTAATTAAATAAACTTATTTAAATTTAATAATCTTCCCTCCTTCCTCTCATTTCCCAGGCCACATATTTGAACACAACATCACCGAAGCTCCTTTGATTACCACACCTCCACGTAGCATCGTCGCTTGATCCAACATCATTGTCACACCCCCAATCTTCACCATCCAGGGCCAGAGCATGGCCTCCTCCCATCATTAGAAATCACGCCGCCAAGCCCAAATATCAGACATGAATGAAGAAAATTTTCGGCTCCAATCGTTGAGGATTCTACGATCCAACTGTTCATTATGTAGAGCTCGTCAAACTCTGTGACTTTCCTTCTTGTGCCATGGCTTTCCTTGAGTGGATGATGAGAAATTGAGGGAGGAAGGTGGGCTATTTTCGTCCATTGGAATTTAATGGTGGCTGTGACCAAGCTAGGGTTTTTAGTTTTGCAAAATGAAAGTGCTTAGGTCCTTATATAAAAATTTACGACATTATTCATGTTCTGAAATTCCGATCTCCAATCGAAGCATGCCGCCTGGCATCCTATATGTTATACCCATATTCCAAACATAATGAAACTAGTATCGGGAGTCAATTCCATTATATACAAAAGTTAGCTTTTCAAATCGAATTATATTAATTTAAATTTCTTTAATTAATTTTTACGTATTTCGAACTCGCATGACCAAACTATATGTCAAATCGCCATGAAATTCGATGGCATATAATAATTCACTATTACGGAAACAATGAAACTAGTTTCATCGAAATCCGAGACAGTGCCCCTAGACGGTTATTTTTACATGTTAATTAAAACGAGCAATTTCCAAAATAAGTTTAATCACTTTTAAACCCAATTTAAAAGTTTACTATCTCCATTATTGTTTAAACAGAATTTAAATCAGTTTTCAAAATCATTTTTGTCCATATTAAATTCTAGATTCAATTATTTAAACAATTCTACATATTTAGTTTAACAATTTAATTACCAAATAAATTGCTATATTTGAAATTCAAGTTATATAACTTATGAAATTAACTTTTCAATATTCAAAATCAATTAAATATTCCAAATTCAAATGAATGAAATTCTGGATCTTTACATTTATATTAACTATCTTTTAACCTGAGAAATGACAACCCCTTTTCTCAATTAAAGTATGTTTATTCTATTCATTTCATTCAGATTTACATATGCTATCTTTTGCATTACAATATTTTAAATTAATTTCTAGTAAATTTTATTTTATAATATTCACATACAAAATCACAAATGAATTGTAATTTAATTCTTATTTTAAAATTAATTTCTGGTGTTGAATGGTTGGTGTTTGATATAATCATTTTGTATAATGTTTATGCAAGAATGAAAGGTTTTGATCTAAAATTTTGAATGAACTTTTATGTAAATTTTAAATCATGCATATCTCTTTTTTAAATTTATACTTTTGTAAAATTTCTATACTCTTGTTTCATTTACAAACTAATAGTTCAATTTATGTTGTTAATTTAGAATGAAATATAAATTGTCAAATTAAAATTTTAATTAAAAGGTTTTAGTGTAATTTTACATACATATGCATGTGTAAATAAATATGTGTGCATATATATAAACTTTAAGCATTTGTATTTCAAATTGCCAAAGTCTGATTTAAACCTTTTTTAAACAATTTAAAAGTGAGGCAATTACATACATATTATTTACCATTTGATTTTTATATCATTGTATCTTAATACATCTTGCATGTAAAATGAATGTTGTATTAATTTAATTTGCTAAAGAAGAAAAGGGAATTAATCATTGATTCCACTTTTCATCACCTTCCCTATTAGATCCTAATGTGATTTCATCAAGATTTATTCCTTATTATCCCTATCCAATGTCAACTATCAATCTTACTCACTCTATGTTTAGCAATTTGGTCATATAATTAAAGTATGAATACATTTGATATATTCGCACTTTTCATATCTCACACTTAATTAATTTAGACCTAAATAAACAAATAAAACATTCCTGTATTATCCTACTACCGTTTTAACTTATAATATTAAATTTTGTTGAATTTAAATAAAAAGAAAAAAATCATTATGGATATAAAATAAAATTTGGAGTAAAACGCCACAAGCGGAATTGTAATCGGAGACCAAATTGCGGTAGGGCAATATCGCGATTAAGAGTGCGAAAATTTATTTAAGGGTTATAAAATTATTTACTGAAAAATAAACTAAATGGCTTTATTTTCATACGACCTCACCTCTGCATACTTATCTCTTCCATAATTATAAATTAACTTATATGTTTAACTTTTTACTTAAGAAGAATCTCTCTCTACCTATATAAACACTGCATCCCATATGCAAATGACATTCTTCTCTAAGGCAGCAAACTCACACAATTCTACTCCTTTCCATTTTCATCAGACTACGCAATCAAAGTGAGTATGCTTTCCTTTTAAAATACTTCCCGTGAGTGTACATTTCATTTTTGTGGTTACTTTCTAAATATATTTCAGTCCCATCTTCTGTTCACTCACATACACATATATGTCGATATCAGTGCATGGTCATTGTTTTCGATATAAACAAAGTAGTTTAGGATGTGCATAAACTATACTTATTAAAATATATGGACGAGAGTAGATTGATATATATATATATACACACACACACACACATATATTAAGTATAATACGCAAGTTGCATGGAATATATTTTGTATGAAATATGTACATGAATATGAACTTATATCTTGCATTCATATGTTGTTTTTGATACAACTAAAGTGGGCTATACAAATATGATCTAGATTATGTAAATTTATATATATTAAGTATACGTGAGTTGCAAGAAAAACATTTGTATGAAATATGTACATGAAAATATAAATATATATGAATTCCTTTCAAAACTTCACTTCTTTATTACTTCAAATCTATGTTGAGTTTGAGCATGCAGCCAAAAGGTAATATGTCGAGGAAAGTGAGGCGAACAAATCGACTAGATTTCATTTGGCCGACGAACCCCTTGGTGATCAGAAATGACAATGTTATGTCTGTGTCCATATGATGAATGGGAGTGTTACAGTCAAAACGGAAGGTACCAACAGGACCGTATTGCGTAGCTGGGTGCGACGGTGGTTTCAGCTCAATCGGTTATGGCACGAGGTGGTGGGGCCATGGCCGAAAGACTAATGAAAAAAGATAAAGGAAAGGGTAAAAAGAGAAATGGAAACAAACTTGTACGTTATTTCAATGCATGCTTAAAGAAGTGAAGGTGGATCCATGCATGCGTAGGATGCAAGAGTACAAGTAAAATAAAGAAGAAGAAAAAATAAGAAGGAAAGGTAGCCAAGAAAATGTACGCATGTATTCATGCATAGAAGTGAAAAATTAAAACACGAGGTGGCATGGAAATGGTGAGGTTTTGGGTGTGCGTGCGTGTAATTTTTTTTAAAAGAAAATAAAAATGAAAAGTAGAGAAATGGGGAGAAAGGATGTTGTGTTGAAACATGCATAGAAATGATAAAACGTAAATTTTGAGAAGGAGAAAGTGATGACGTGGCATGAAAGTGTACACATTTCAATTGCTAAAATTAAATGTAAAGCACTAAAATACAAAGAAAAGGAGGTTCTTAAATTGAAATATTTTCATTTTAAATTAAATACAAGTTTAATGATCTGAAAATTTCATAAACATAGTTTAATTATTTTGAGATGAAATAGCTATGAATTATTCAATAAAGTGATGGGATTTAAAATTTAATTTTGAATCTTATTTAAAATTAATTCAAATGAATAATGGTTTGAATAAAAATTGACATGTGATCAATTTTGAATGTTTATAATGCTATACTGATTTGTTTGGGTACGAATTTAATGTTCATCGATGAATGCAGGTTATTTAATTTAAAATGTCCTGATAAAATTTTTCTGTGCCGTATTTATAAGTGTCTAATATATATGATGCTATACAATGTAAGATGTACAAACACGATGCCTATATGTGATATAACTTGGGACATTGTGCCATTTTGGGAGTAATTAGTATATTAGGAGGTTAAATACAAATGAATTTAAATGAATTTGACTGATGAAGCAACCGAGATGAGGTGAGACTACTAGAAGCTAGAATCCATCCTAGCAGACAGGTTTAGGATTGTACCTTGTATCGTGATGAGCCGGTCCCCCGTCACTTATTGTCCAAATAATCTGTTGCATAGGCACAACCACGGTGACTGGCGCGGTGCAAACGGAAAATGAGGAAGAGTAGAGAATATTCTCGTTGATGGATATGTGGCGAAACAAAGATTATGATTACAACACAAAGATGTGAGCATCAATGGTGAAGAGGAGAAGATAGTGCAACTAATAGGTCATGTGGGGGCACCTACAATTACTGATCAGAAGGTATACGGATGAAAAAACCGTGATATCGGTTCGATACAGAGTCTAGTAAGAGTGAATAATGAGTAGGATTAACTAGTAATTCCAAACCTCATATATGAGTAACTTGACAGTAAAATGTCAATTGAATAATGATTGCAACTTATAAATGAATAGGATGTGATATCCAGTTGATTAGAGTTGCAGCTGTGATTTACTTAGAATAGTGCCATGACACATGTATTTAAACTGAAACAATTCGATGTGATCTGGGCGGATTTAGATTATGGAGTGTATGACATATCTTTAATATCACATGTATAACCTGACTCCATACATTTATATGAATCATTTTTACACTCTTATACTCACAACAAGATTTATAGCTGACTCGAGGTTTTATTTTGTGACAACTCCTTAGGTCAGACCCAGGTATTGCAGGATAATCTTCTTTTCACGTTTTGAAGTCACCTCCTATGACATTGTAATGGAGGCAGACTGACATATCATGTACAAATTTAAGATAATGGTAGACTTAAATCTCGGCGGACGCACATTTGCAACAGGTATCAGGGGTACGGTTAGAGTCATACGGTGAGACAACATTAGAGAGACCCATCCTAAGTCCGCTAAGTTGTATTAGTTATGTTAGTTGTTTGTGCATGGTCTGATGATATGCAGTTTGTATATATTTGATTAAGTATGGTTAGGATGTCATTTTTGTGATGATTAATATATGATGGTACTCTGACATTCGGTTGTACAAATCTTATGCTATATATGTATATCTATCTTTTAGTCCGCTATTTTGTGAAACCATTATATCTTATCTTCTTGATATATGATTTAGATACAAATTCTTTGAGCTCATATATACGACATTGAGTCGAGATGAGATACGTATCATTTCAGATATGTACAGGTATTTTAAACGTACCCCTATTGACCCGAAGTAGTGTATACGAGAGATCGCTCCTTTCGTGCCCATTGATTCGAGTTATTGGACGGTAACCTCCCACTGATATTTAGGTCAGTAGATCCGGGGCATCACATTGTGGTATTAGAGCGAGGATCCAAAAGAATTTGTATAAATTAGTAATCAGAACACATTTAACTGTAAGGGAGTCGGACTTAGTATGTTACTCAGTCAGTATAACCCCATGGGAATTGGGATTAATTCGTATATGTGGTAGATGAGTTCCGACGAGTGTTTTAAAGGGAAAACATTCGGATAATATTTGATACATATTTGTTTTACATACATAATTGTTAGAGAAATTTTATTATATAATAAAATGATAAATGTTCTTTATCAGAAAATGGTAGGACCTGGTAGACCTGGAACAGGCTCGACAGTTAGGTCACCAAATGGTCAACCAAGCAATCAAAATGTACTTTTAACTATGGATCAATGGGTCGAAGTCATGATGCGTGTTCAAGATAGGGGCATGCTCAGAGACAATAATCAAAATCCCAAATCAGAGTTTACCAAGCTCTGCAAAGACTACTCAAGTCTATGTGGTAAACCATTCTTGGGAAATGAAGGCACAATGGGAGTTCATGCATCGTTGAGACCGTGAGAAAGAATCTTCGAAGATCCAAATCTCTCCGATCAAGACAAGAGAAGGTTAGCATCTCTGCAATTATAAGCAGGTGCCTTAGATTGGTATGAAGCCATAACTGCTGCAACTCCAGAGGAAGACATATCTTGGCAAGAATTCAAAGATCTTTTCAAAGCCCATTTTCTACCCGAAGCAGAGAGGGAAGCACTGCTTCAGAAATTTATTGATCTTGCTTAGAAAAACTTATTTGTAACCGAGTATGTCAATGAGTTAAATGCACTATCAAAATGTGGACCGGCACTCATTAGCGCCCTATTGGAAAAGAATGAAAAGTTTATGCTTGGTCTAAATAATGAGCTGAGTGATAAGTTACTTACTCAATTCAGATTTCTGTTTGACATAATTGTGGATATGGATTTAAGATATGAAAAGGTGCGAGAGAGAGATTCGGTTTTTGAAATTCAACCTACTCAGAAATGTCAGCGACAAAGGAAGAGACCATTCTTCTCTAAGAAGAATGCAAAATTTCAAAGAACAAGTGACCATTCCAACCCAAGAAAGAGGACTGGAAGAAGTAACAATCTATAGCACAAGTGGAATGTTACTGATGTGGAAGGAAGGGTCATTATGCCAATGAATGTAGAAACATAGGTCAAGGTCCTATGAAGAAATGCTACAATTGCAATGAAATGGGGCATATAGCGAGACAATGCACAAAGCCGAAGAAGCAGATTCAAGGGAAAATGTTCGCACTAGATGGTCCCAATTCAATGAAACTAGATGAGTGAAAACAAGCTTCGGTCCGAGAAGGTACTATTTTGTGGCATGATTATATATTAAAGTTCTTTCCGATATAGGTGCATCACATTCATTTGTATCGAAAGGAATAGTAGAAAGGTTAAAATTGAATGTTTCTTCTCTTAACAATTCTCTTAGAGTGGCCAATCCAGTTGGAGGATGCATTACCATGGAGATGAAATATAATGGAGTCGTGATTTGCTTATCTGGGTAATCTTTCTCATATGATTTTTTTATTATGGATTCGTTGAGATATGGAGTTATTTTGAGAATAGACTAGCTCGAGCGCTATTAAGCTCAATTATACTATTTGGAATGAGCAATCACTCTCCAACATCCTGATTACCCAAGCGAATCCTTATAGCCCTAAAATGAGAGAATGCCAGTTTAGGTTATTCTTTATTTTCTTTGGAATCTAAAAAAGACGAAATAAGACAGACTCCGGTAGTTAGAGATTTTTCTGATATCTTTGAACCAGTTACTGGTTTACCACCACATCGAACAGTTGAGTTCATGATAGATTTGAAACCTGGAATTCAACCTTTTAGTAGACCACCTAATCGAGTGTGCCTTAGTGAGATGGAAGAATTAAGATCTCAGATATAAGATCTTGAGTAAAATAATTTCATCGGGATAAGTAGTTCTCCTTGGGTTGCATCGGATTAATTTGTTGAAAAGGTAGATGGATCTCTTTGACTCTATATAGACTACAGAAAATTGAATGGCCTTACTATCAAGAATAAATATCCGCTGCCAAGGATTGATGATCTATTCAATCAACTGAGTGGTGCAAAGGCCTTTTCACAACTTATCTAGCCATAGGTTTTCATCAACTAAGAGTTGCAAAGGACAGTATTCCACTCACAACATTTCGAACAAGATATGGTTCCTACGAATGGTTAATAATGCCATTCGGATGAATGAATGCTCCAGCTTATTTTGTTGATTTGATGAATAGAGTTTTTAGAAGTTATTTGGACAAGTTTGTCCTAGTTTTTATTGATGATATCCTCTTATACTCAAAGATAGAAGAACAGCATGTGATTCATTTGAAAGTGGTGTTAGAAACATTAAGAGAACACCAAGTGAAAGCAAAATTTTCAAAATGTCACATCCGGCAGAAGAAAATGAAATTTTCGGGACATACAGTCTCGGAGAAAGGAATTTCAATCGACCCAGCTAAGTCGAAGCTATTCAAAAGTGGAAGAAACCTGAATCAATAACTGAAATCAGAAGTTTCTTGGATTTAGCAGGATATTATTGAAGATTTATAAAAGACTTTTCCAAGATTTCTGCTCTATTAACTAATTTAACGAAGAAAGGAGTTAAAATTGTCTAGTCAGATAAATGCGAAGGGGCTTACCAAAAGTTGAAAGAATTACTTTCTAATGCTCCAATATTAAGAGTTCCAGAAGGAAATCAGGATTTGGTAGTATACACAGATGCTTGTGGAACAAAGCTTGGTGCAGTATTAATGTAACGAGATAGAGTTGTAGCCTATGCATCTAGACAACTCAGGCCTAATGAAATAAAATATGCGATCAGATATTGAGTTGGCAGCCATAATATTTGCCTTGAAACTTTAGTAGCATCATCTATTGGAAGAAAGGTTTATTTTATACACAGTCCACAAATCGTTAAAATTTTTATTCTCTCAAAAAGTGTTGAATAAGCGACAGTAGCGATGGCTAGAATTGCTAGTTGTGTATGACCGAGAAATTCAGTATACACCGAGGAAGGGTAATAAGGTGGCAGATGCTCTCAAGAGGAAACACCAGGCCGTAGTATCAATGATGTTGATAGAATGGAAAGAATTGAAAGTGTTATCTTCTTGTAACCTCCAGTTCAAAAGAGTGGAAGAGTCAACAGCCATGTTTGCAAGTTTGGATATTCGGCCGAGTTTACTCAATCGAATTCAAGCTAATCAAAGAAATGACCTAATCTTGGCAGATCAAATTAATATATTGAAGAATGGAAATTCATTAGAATATCTCAGCAAGTTCGAGTTAAACTTGAAAGGGAACTTGAAATTTAAAGGAAGACTGTGTGTTCCTAACACAGCCAATTTGAGAAAAGAAGTTCTAGACGAATGTCATCGATCGTTATTTTCTATAAATCCCGGTGGTATAAAGATGGATAATGATATGAAGCAGATGTACTGTTAGGAAGGCATGAAGAAGGACATTAGTGAATATGTGAAACGATGTGTTCGTTGATGGAAATTCTATCGGTTAGAAATCCATCGAGCGAATTTAAATTTTAATTACCGCAAGTGCACGACGTATAGAAGTTAGTACATGATGAGTACAGGTCGATCCGTAGAAAATTGTTAGATTTTTAAATCTCTATTCAATCAAATTATACCAAAGTTGAGAGTGACTAGAAAAAAAACGAGAAAAATGACAAAAGAAGATCGATAAAAATATGAGGGTGTTAAGAAATTTGGAGGTAATTTCCACTCTCTAGATCACATAAATCAACAAAATGACGTTATGATCTCTCTTTTTATCACTAGTGAAATTAGTTGATGTGCTTATCATAAGTATGGTATATTTGTGCTATTAATTACCCTAATATAAACCATCAAACTATAAAACAACCACTAATACACATTTAACTTTCATGAAATATGACAATAAAGTTGAAAGAAAAATCTATTTTAAGCATGGCCTATTAACTATATTGTTTAGAAATATAGGCCATCAAAATTTAATTTCAACATGCACTTCTTTGCCATAGTTAAATTTAGATGAATAGACAATTTGCGTTATGTTTGTTTAAGCATGGCCTATTCGGTGTCAACAATATACGCGATCAATTTCAAAGCTAAATAACAACATTAAACCCCTACAAAGGTTTCCATTAAGTATAAAAGGAGAACATGAACATCAAAATGTCGCATCTACATACTAGAGAGCTTTATTACCCGTAAATTGAAGGGATTAGCCTCTCGGATTTGTTATCAAATCAACAAATGTAAAAAGTAACATGAAACAAACAAGAAGAAAATGAGAGAAAAATTAAAAGAAAAACTAATTAACAAGAAATAAACACTAATCTACTTGCATGAAAAGTAAACTACATTACTAACATGAAAGTAAATAAGCATGCAAAAGAAAAAAGCATGTATTAAATTGCATAAAAGAAATTACATAAAATAAAAATGGCTAAGTAGCCATGAAAAGAGAAAGAGAGCTTTCTTTTATATTTTTTTGATCCTAAACTAAAGAACTAATAGGAAGAAAGCTTAAAAGAAGACAGAGTCAAGAAGAGAGAAGGGTTACATGAAGATATAAGGTATTTATACATGTTTTAAAACCATAATTCACTTTTTGGGAACTACCCTTCTCGGAAGTGTGGTGGCTAAGTAATCATTAGCATGTGTTAATCCTCATTTAGATGTGCATGTAGCTTTAAACTATATTAGCATGTGCATTATTTGTACATTAAGGTAGGTGGGTAGGTGGGGTCCTCCATGAACCATTACTTTGAATTATTTCGATCTTTCTTTATATCTTCTTTGTGAATGCATATATCTTCGTGAAACCACTTGTATTTGAGCTCAAATTTCTACGAAATAATATAGAAATTTCCAATTAAATTTTCTCAAATTAATGTATGCACAAAATGATAAAATTTCCCTTGGATGAAGATTAATATATGACGATTTGAAAATAACTTGAATTTTGGTTTAAACATGTTAAAACACCCAATATGATCATTTTTTAATTTAACTCGATAAAATTTGGTAGTAAAAATATGCACATTTACATGTACATCAAATACCCCCACACTTATCTTTTTATTTGTCCCCGAATAAAGAAAAAACTAAGTTAAATCCGTTTTCATAGGAAACACGATTGCATTGACCATATGTAACAAGCCGTTAAGCCTCTGGGTGTCCTCAGGAGGATGAGTGTTGTCTCATAAGGGTTTTTAGCAGATATTACCCACAAAATCCAATGCAGGATGAAAATATTTACAAAAGCAAGATTTGTCTACAAAGAGATGAGTGCGAATTTTTTAAAATATTTACAATGAAGGATTTATTTTTAAATTGACATAAATAAGTTAAATATAGGTTTTGGTCATTATCTTGAAATTTAAGTCATTTACTCGTCAAAATTTCCAATAAAAAAGAAGTTATCGTAACAAATGGGCTATAGTTTAACTCGTTGTTTCGTTTGATAATACGGTGTAATTATGAAATGGATCCTTAGTTGATTATCGAAGTTTTTCAAAGTGGTATTTTCATTTCTTTTCAATAACAAGTCAAATCAAAAAAGTTAAAGTAGTGCTTGGATTTTAATTGCTTTCTCTTTTAATTTTTTATTTGAAAATTTTATTGATATTAACAATATTTACATATGCCTAACTCAGAAAAACTGAGGCAAAATATATTGCCCATGCATTGCCTTGTAGACTGATGTGAGGGGAACACAAAGCGTGGCTAGTGAACGCACAAATGTGAAAACTTATCGACTGTAGGTGTTATTAATAAAACAATTTTTATGTATATACTCCTAACTCAAATAAACTAAGGCCAGATATACTGATTGTGCAGTGCCTTTCGGGCTTATTTGAGGAGGGTACAGAGCATGACGGGTGAACATGCGAGTGTGAACACATGACTCTAGTTGTTCATATATATATATAAGATTTTTTTTGAAGAGAGAGTTTTGCAAAATCATCTTAGAACCATTTAACTTAGAAGACAAAAAATGTTATATCCTTCATTTTAAATCCAACACTTTTCAAAACAAAGATTTTCAACTAGGATAGATTTCATAATCAACACATATGAACCTTCCAATATACTAGTTAAACCATTGTTATTTGTGATCAAACTTCATTTTTATATTTTTTAAGATAAATAATTTTTCAAAAATTTCAATTTAATATCCAAAACCATATATTTATCCTATGGTGTTCCTTTGAAAATAAATCAAAATGCTAATAAAAGTTGGAATTTATTTTAATTTTCTTAATTATGGAAGGAAAATGAAAAATAAAAAAGAAGATGAGACTCCCTCCACGCTTGATTTTGACTATGTCCCCATGGTCAACCCAAGTGAAAGGAGAGAAAAATGTCCTATATTTACAAGAAAATGAACGGTATTTACAAGCGATCGGAAAAATATACAGTCAAAAAGTAAATGAAACGATCTTCCAAAGACCGATTCATTTGTTTTGTCAAGTATGCGAGATACAACTTAAGCTCAGAAAACCAAACCATAAAAGATTTTAGAGTTGAATGTGGATTTGGAAAAATGAATGTCGTTTTCTTGAAAATCGTTTGAGTTGTTTTATTTTCGATGAATTTTGGGGTTGATAAAACAAATGATTGAAATTCAAGTTTATTTTCATCAAATTGAAAGTTAAGCTCATCATCAACAAACTTTTCAACATTATTGATTTTAAAATTGAAATGGTGATTCAAATCTTCCCCTTCATAATTTAACAACTCATTTTAGAAAAGTCAAAGAAATCATGTTCATTGAATTCGTCTTCCTATATTGAATTATCAACAACTTTATTACGTGTGTAAGTTCAAAATCCAAAGTTGTTGTGTTCAAAATTTCAAAATCGAGAAAAGGAAGATCGAATTTTAAATCGACTTTCTCACCCTCGAAAGAATTGAAATCCAACTCAATTACCGTATTTTCAACAACTTCATTGAGATCATCATTTTCAGTTTCAAAAGTTGTTTGAAAATCATCAACTTGGGTAAAAGATGGATTATCATTTGACTTGTCACATGTTGGGATTTGGCACGTTGTTTCATATATGTTTCGAACAACAAATCGATGCGATCATTGTACATTTTGCTCATTTGTTCAACAAAATCCAATTTATAG
The DNA here is from genome assembly GCA_030765085.1 of Allium cepa. Lineage (NCBI taxonomy): Eukaryota > Viridiplantae > Streptophyta > Magnoliopsida > Asparagales > Amaryllidaceae > Allium > Allium cepa. The sequence goes on from CM060939.1 coordinate 693,954,074, forward strand.
TTATTAACTTGAGAATTTTCGATTTGGATTTGTTGAAAACAAAAAATTTCACTCGTATCGTAGTCGAGATTATTACCATTGCCAAAATTATTCGAAAAGTGGATCATATTTCGTTTTGATTTTGAATTTATATTGGAGCTCAAAATTGAATTGGCATGGGTTATACTCGAAATCATTTGCATTTTGAGATGAATTCAAATCTTGGTTACTTTGAAAATTTTGACTTGAGTTATCACACAAATTAGAATTACACAAATAATTTATCATTTGATTTTGTTGTGTAGAGATTTCAAGTAAAGACGATGTGTTATTTTTAAGATTTGAAGGTTTCTCATCATTTTGAAAATTTTGTGCTTCAAAATTTGAACCGTTTAATCAATAGTTGTTGAAATATCCATAAGGATTTGGTGTGAAATTATATGAATTATATTGATTTTCGCAACTACCATAGAATTCACGTGAATATGGAAATTCACACAATTTCATGAATGTTTTTTGTTTTTATTTTCACAAAGGAAAAATATTTACAAATAGAATTTATTTCCCAAAGTGGAAAATTGATTTTTGTTTTGTTCTTGGATTTTTAAATTTATTTTGGCTTTTTTGAAAAGGTTTTGTGTTTTTTTGATTTTTTTATAAAAAAACTAATTCATTTTTTTAATTTTTGATTGAAAAATAAATTTCAAAAGAAAGGATTTAAAAAAACTAAGTTAAAAAATGGTTACAATTTTTGTAGTTTTGGATTTTGATTTTTTTGTTTTTTTAAATATGCATGAACTAATGCAACTAAATGAATGCAAGGGTTAATTACAGATTTTCTATCCTAAGTTAACCCAAAATTGTATAATCACACTTTGTCTTAGGTCAACAAAATAGTTCTCAACTAGGTAGCAAACATGATTTATCGGTGCACCACAAATTACCGTAGCAACGCAGCCAAAGGTTTAAGTACCTTCAGAGAAACAATTCAGTATAATATTTACAAATCATTGTAATATTTATAACTGGTTATTGCTCTACCGTAGCCAAGACACCAAGAAATTAAATTGTTCAAAGAAGACAACTTGTCAATATACAATTAAGTGTTATTGATGTTTAACCATTATTACTAATCAAAATTCTCAAATGAAATGAAAAGCAGAAATTAAACGTGTATTAACAATGCAACTACGAATGGATTTTTGTTTATGAATTTTTTCCTTTTTTAAATGCAAGCAAACAACAATGCAAGACAAATAAAAACAATAGATAAGGGTTAAAATTAGAAAATCTTTTTATATAACCAAGCTGGCAATTTATTTTTGGCAAGCAAAGCGAAGCACGCGCATGATTCTTCTTTATCTGCTTCTGCAACCTGAATATTTTTGGATCCAATTCGAGATTTTCCCTAGAAGGTATCGGAAAGGAATTGGAATGTAATAATATCGACTCATACATAATAAAAGGTTCTCTATTGATTAAAACCAAACGTTGTACCTATGGATAGAGGAAGAGAAAGAAACCGAAGATTTCACATAGTACTTTTTTTGATCATAAAATCAATCTAATTTATTTCGTACCCCTCGCTCGATGAGAAAATGGGTCAGATTTTATAGGATCACCAAACCTTATGGGACTTAAGGAATGATTGAAGGAAATAAAAAGTAAAGAGAGGGAAAGAAAATTGAAATGAAATAAAGAAAACAAGATATATATATATACAAATTTTGAAAATAAAATGTAAATTTTGAGAAGGAGAAAGTGATGACGTGGCATGAAAGTGTACACATTTCAATTGCTAAAATTAAATGTAAAGCACTAAAATGCAAAGAAAAGGAGGTTCTTAAATTGAAATATTTTCATGTTAAAAAAAATAAAAGCTTAATGATCCGTAATTTTCATAAAAAAGGTTTAATTATTTTGAGATGAAATAACTATGAATTATTATATAAAATAATGGGATTTAAAATTTAATTTTGAATCCTATTTAAGAGTAATTCAAATGAATAATGGCTTGAATAAAAATTGACGTGTGATCAATTTTGAATGTTTATAATGCTATACTGATTTGTTTGGGTATGAATTTAAAGTTCATCGATGAGTGTAAGTTATTTAATTTAAAATGTCATGATAAAAAAATTCTATGTCGTGTTCATAAGTGTCTAATATATATGATGTTATACACTGCAAGTTAATGGTATTGTGACGAACACGACACCTATATGTGATATAACTTGGGACATGGTACAATTTCAAAAATAAATGGTATATTAGGAGGTTAAATACAAATGAATTTAATTGATGAAGCAATCGAGACGAGGTGAGACTACTAGATGCTAGAATCTATCCTAACAGATAGGTTCGGGGTCGCACCCTGAATCGTAACGAGCTGGTCCCTCATCACCTATTGTCTAAACGATCTGTTGCATGGACAATTCGGTGATAGGCGCAATGCAAACGGGAAACGAGGAAGAGTAGAGAGTAATCTCGTTGATGGATATGTGGTGAAACAAAGATGAAGATTACAGCACAAGGGGGTGAGCGCCAATGGTGAATAGGAGAAGATAGTGCAACTAATAGATCATGTGGGGACACTTACAATTTCTGATCGGAAGGTATTCGGATGAAAAAGGCCGTGATATCGGTTCGATACAGAGTCTAGTAAGAGTGAATAATGAGTAGGATTCACTAGTAATTCCAAACCTCATACATGAATAACTTGACAGTGAAATGTCTACTTAATAATGATTGAACTTATAAATGAATAGGATGTGATATCCCGATTGATTAAAGTTATATCTATGATTCACTTTAAATAGAGTCGTGACGCGTGTATCTAAACTGAAATAATTCGATGGGATGTGGGCGGGTTTAGATTATGGAGTATTTTAGTATCACATATATAACCCGACTCCACACATTTATATGAATCATTGTCACACTATTATACTCACAGCTAGATTTATAGCCTGGCTCGAGGTTTTGTTTTATGACAACCTCTCCAGTCAGACCGAGGTATTACAGCATGATCTCCTTCTCGCATTTTGAAGTCACCTCCTATGAAATTGTAATGGAGGGAGACTGGCATATCGTGTACGAATTTAAGATAGTGGCAGACTTACAGCTCGACGAACGCACATTTGCAACAAGTGTCAGGAGTACGGTTAGAGTCAAATGGCGGGACAACGTTAGAGAGATACATCTTGGGTCCGTTGAGTTGTATTAGTTATGTTAGATGTTTGTGCATGGTCCGATGATATGCAGTTTGTGTATATTTGATTAATAATGGTTAGGGCATCATTTTTGTTATTGTTCAAAATATATGATGGTACTCTGACATCCGGTCGTACAAAGATTATGCTATGTAAATATATCTATCTTCTGTCCGCTGGTTTGTGAAACCATTATATTTTATGTTCTTGATATGTGATTTAGATACAAATTCTTTAAACTCACATATACTACATTGAGCCGAGATGAGATACGTATCATTACAGATACGTACATGTATCTTAAACATATCCGTGTTGATCCAAAGTAGTGTATATGAGAGATCGCTCCTTCCATGCCCATTGATCCGACTTATCGGATAGTAAACTCCCTTTAATATTTTAGTCAATGGAGCCGGGATGTCACAATGCCCTTAATTAATGTTATTTAATATATTAATTATTACAATTGAAGAGAGAGAGAAATGAAAAGTTTCTCTCTCTTCGTATATCGTCATATCATCCTTTTATTAATTGCATAGGGTAAGAATGGAAAACGAAATATTTCCTTCTCTAAATTCATTTTTACATGTTTCTTTTACTTATAAACACTATTTATATATTCACACAACATTATAATACATATAAATTTAAGTGACATTTAAATTTCCAATTTAGACAAAATGAGATTTTATTTAAAATTTTATTAGATTGGATCTAATATTTATTTAGACTACATGGGCCCAATAAGAATCCTAAAGAATTTTTTTTGAAATTGTCCATTTCTTCCATTGCGGGCTGGCCCAATTCCAATAATAGTTTCGACCCAATGCTTATGTGGTCTAAATTAGTCATGTTAAGGCTAACTAATTAAGCTTGCTCACTTAGTACGGTGTCTAGAAAGGTAATGTTTAGGATTGGAAGTGGGTAATCAAGTACCATGTCCTACCTGGTTATCGGCCTGGCCTAAAAGATGAAGTGAGCTCAAAGGTTTCCCCTAATAAAAAAGGCCTAATTTGAGTTAAACCTTGGTCTAATTTTAAAAGTTGCTTGGAAAATCAAAATAAAAGATTTTAAATTTAAAAGTTAAATTTAAAATAAAAAACATATTTATTACAAAAGTTATAAAACAACATAAGTTTCCAAAATGTTTGAAATGATAATGACATTATCAAAATGCTTGAAAATATTTAAATACTAATTTTTAAATTCAAAATTTATTAATAAGATTAGTAAAATGAATTAATTAAATAGGTTAATTAATTAATACTTATATACATGTATTATATATTAATATATGTTACGTTATTTAAGGTGTTTAAGATAACATGATTATACATGTAGTATATGAAATAAAATTTTGAAATTAATATAGTTTAAGTAAATTTGTTTAATTAAATAAATTAATTAAAGATTAGTTAATTAAATAAGAATACACATATATATGATATATGTGTTACACTATAAAGGTTACAATGTGTGTGTACGTGATATATATGTATTACTATAAAGATAGTAGTGCATACTATATAAGTAATAGTCTTATAAAAGTCATATAATACATAATATGAATGTATAAACTAAATGTGGAACATTAAAGAAACATTAAATAGACTTAAGGAATAAATACATTTGTAAATGTATGTAAATCGTGATTTCATATGTATTCGACGCTTGAATCACGAAGGTATTTAATAAGAAATACACCATTCCATAAGTTGATATCACTCTATATAATATATATAATTTTATGAATCTTCAATACAATGTTATCAAGCTAGGGATGTTATGTGTAATATTATTAATATATTAAATAGATGGGGTAAGATAACTATATGTATTTATTGACCAAACTCAAGGTATATATTCTATACTTAGGCCGTCGTGATATGGTGGTACGAGTGAATAATCTCTTTAGATTTGTTGAGCAAACTCAAGGTTGAAATAAGATTAGGACAAGGTACCAAGGGTTGGGAGTTGTATACAATACAACAAATAAGGAGTTACTCATCGTCCGTGGAGCTATGATTTGTTGAGCAAACTGAAGGTTAGAATTCCAAGATGGACGAATCCTAAAACCACCAGTGAAGTCGAAAGACTTCTATGTTTCAACTTAGGGTTTGTTGAAATATAAAAAACTAGTGGGAGCCTTACAAGAAAAATGAAATGATAACATTTAACATTTCTAATATTGAAAGAACATATGCTATATAATGTTATAATAATCTACATTGATAAGTTTGTATATCAGTTAAAATGTACGAATGAATTGAATTGAAAAATTAACAAATAGAAATATAACATATATTTACTAATATATACTTACTAATATGTGCACGTTGCATGCTAATATTTTGACAACTATGCAGACGCCTGATTTTACAACTAATTAATACGTTTATAATTTGGTCAGTAACGTGTTTATTTGGTCAAGATTGTGTATTGCATTCTATGAGTTCCAAAGCTAAAAGCAATACGATATTATGGATATTTGATCCATATATGATCGAATATAAGTGTTATATGGTGAATGGTCACTATTCATAATATACAATAATTTGATGAAATTTGTTCATTCGATCCAAACAAATGAACCATACTGTGAGATCGAGTATTCAATTTGATTGATTACAATAAAGATTATATTATGCTAAATATTGTATTATGTTAAATGTAACAATAGATCAAAACAACAAGATAGATCTAAGAACTCAATCGTCGAAATGTCAGTTTGACCAGCTTACGCAAAGTGCACCATATATGATGTCCTTAAAGGTTAAGGATGATCGAGTGAGCTTTTGTAAAGAGTTCGCTATGATGTTGTAGTAAGGGTATTCTTTTGAATGGCTTAACTATTTAGAAAGAAAAACGAATGATGTGATTTGATATACAGTTTGGATGAAGAGAGTGAATGGTAGCTTCTACTTCATAAGTAAACATCGGAGATGAGAATTGTAATAGTAATGAGTGAAATTTAACATTAGAATAAAATATGATTTCTACTCTGAATTGTACTTCTATATAGGAAATTGTGTTCTATGATATTTATTTCCTTGAGTTCAAGATATTTAATCAAAGAACTCTTTATTATAAACTAATTACGGCATATGAAATAGATTATCCCTATTAAGTGATAGTGGGCCTTCGAATTCGGTATGTTATTATAGTAATGGTGGAAATGGTGGGAGTTGCCATATAATACTTATTGATTGTGTTAAGTCACAAAAAATGATTATTATCAATGAAATAAGGATTATTTTTCGGTATCGACTGAACGATAGACATAGTTGTATTTCAATGTGAATGTTATGAATATTCATTATGAAATAAAACTATAATTATTTATTTGTTATCATAACAAAATTGATGCAATGGAAAATACATAAGTATCTAATTATTTACAATTATTTTGGAATTATAGACTAAGCAGTAGTTTTAAGAAACAGTTATTATTATATGATTGCGAATCATATGATACAGGTTGATTATATCTCAAATAATTAAGGGCAATGCATCCATTTTGTAGGAGCATCATAACAGTTGATGGACTCTTCCGATTGATACATATAGATGTTTACAACCGTAAGTCTATTAGTACTAAAACGGTTTCACGTACTTCATCATATTCACCAATGAATTATCATAGACATGGACATGTGTATTTGATATGCATGTATAAGTCTATGATAAGATCCTAGAATATAAAATGAAAGTAAATAATATAACATGTAGAAGAATTGATTCGATCTGATCGAATGGGTGAGTATATTAGAAAGAGTTCCATGCGTACCTAATATGAATAAAGATTCAGTCTCAAAGGTCACTCCTTCCAATAATACATAATGATGTACCTATAAGGAGTAATCGAGCTTTGTTGGATAAAAACAATTATTGGTGAGTGGAGTTGAGTTAAATTCTTTCTATAAAGTGTAATATCCCGGAATTTATGGCAATTTAAATTTAGTAATCTGTGCTTAAATTTAAATTGAATTGATAATTTTTGTTAATAAATTTGAATTGATACTATAATATTCTTTATTTAAATATTTAATTGGTGAATTTATTTTAATAAACTAATAAATCTATTTTCTATTTAATAATGTATATGTATTTATATATATTTTAAATAGATGAGTTGTTTCAATTAAATTAGTATAGCATAATTTTAATATTTTGAAATTAGGAATTGTAATTTATTTTTGATTTAAGCTTTTCAAAAATATTTAATAAAATAACTAAATGATTTTAAATATATGAGATAAATGTTTTATTGGTTTATAAATTCATTTTAACTTAAGTTTGAATATTAAAATGAGTTATAAAAATGTTGTGTTATTCTTTTTAAAATATTAATTTATAAAATGTGATTTGTAAATTTAATATGAAATTTAAAATGTGAAACATGTATTCAAATAAGTTATAATCTCTTTATAAATCTATTTCAAGTAATTTAAAATATTATTTTCAAATAATTTATTTGTATATTGTTTTATTTAAAATAATACTTTGTTTTATTCTTTTAAAATTATTTATCTATATATAACTAAGTATTTATAAACTAATTAACTAAGCTTAATATTTCATTAACTCTAATTATAAATACTAATTAATTTAAGAAGACATGTGTAGATAATTTAGAACATGAGTTAACATGTGTTATGAGTTTAAGCATGAGAATTTACAAGTGTCCATTTCTTTTTACAAGTGTCATTGTTAAATTTTCATTTAATTTTAAATTATCATAAACATGGTTATTTTAAAGTTGCATCTTCCCATTTTCTTTTCCTTTCTTCATTTTCATTCTAAAAAAAATTCAATTGCATATCAACTTCTATGAAAATCTGCAAATCATTACCCTGTAACTCCTCAAACCAGAAATACATCTCAAATCCTTTATCCATTTTCAAAATCTGCATACATTAATCAAGTATGAAACCTGCATGTTTTCAAAACAATCTGGAAATAAAGTAACCTGCAATTTATCTGGAACATGCAAATGAATCTGGATACAAGAAGACCCTGCATTTCAATTTTAAGCAAGAAGGCCTGCATTCATGAATTTTCAAAATCTGGAAGCATCTTTTTAAAACAAGATTAAAAAGCATCAAAATTTGAAGCAAGTTTCAAAGGGGCATTTAATAGTTGAAGCATATTGCAGAGGGTGTTCTGCATGTTAAAAATCTAGGCTCTGCATAATTACAAGTGAGTAACTCATTTTTTTTAAAATGTGTTTAATAGGAAATGTTGTGCATGCTTTTTAAATTACAAATGAACTTATATGAAATTGCTATGAATATTACATCTGTAATTATATGCATGTATACCTGAAGCTAACTGTTGCATGACTGTGCCTCAAAATCTTAAACACCTGTTTGATTCTGGAATTCTTTTCTTCAACTTGTTTGTTGTTATGACTTGAGCTTTTGGATAAAAACCTGTTATTTTAGAATAAGGGTAAGTTTAAATTTTTATATAAATTAAATAGAACTGTATGTAACCTAGAAATTAAGTTATACAGTGCAACAATTAGTACAGAGTGAAATTCAAATTTTATAATTTAATGTTCCAGGTTTATTAATAGAAACATCAAGTGAATTCATGAATTTTAAATCAAGTATTACAATATATAGGGTTTTAAACAAAGGGCAGTTTTGTATATACTGTATTTTCCATATTGGTTAAGCACACTTGGTACTTGCATTTGATTTGATTGAATTTGCTTCTGAAGATAGTGTAACTATCAGAGGTTATAGGAAAATTATGAAATTGGGTTACTTTTCATTGTTGATGCATAGATTTGGATTTTGGTTTTAGAACCCTAGTTTTTCTAGGCTGTGAAGAATCGATCATTACTGCATTTATAGTGGATCGAGTTCAATGTTGTTTTGGGTATCGTTAAGTGGTGGATTGACGAAGTCGTCGCCGAAGTTTGGGTGGAGGTGGTGGCCGGAGGCGCGTGGGAATGGCGTTGACAGGTTTTAGGTGGAGATGGTTCGGCCTGTTCCAGGTGTGGGTGAGAAGCTCGATTTCGAGTTTGAGTATTGGGTGGCGATGTGATGATCGTGAACGGTTCCATGGTTGATCGGTGACGTGTGGAGATCATCAGAGATGATAAACGAGGGCTGCGTCGTGGGTGCAGGTGCACAGGGATGTGGATATTCTGGTGAAATGTTGAAGGGTTACAGTTTTGATGGTCTCGAGTTAATTTGTGTAGTGACTCGAAGCAGGGAAGTAATTTACTCGAAGTAAATTATAAGTTGCTCAGGTATAACTTTTTGTTTCAGGTTTTTATAAAACAGAAACCTGTCTCTGTTTTAAAGAAATTTAAAGTAGAGTTTGAATTTTAAACTGGAATTTAACTTAGGCTTTAAAACTGAATTTAAATATGAATTCAAATAAGTTTGAATTCTGGTTTTCAGAAATAATTTAAATTTAAAAAAAAAATTAAGTTTGGTTTTTAAATAAAAACAGAAACTGTTTTCTGTTTTTAAACACAAAGTTTAAATTGCAAGTTGAAGTTTAAACTGGATTTTAAAAATCTGAAATTTGAATAAGAATTTGAAATTAGATTGTCTGAGATTTAAATTCATTTATGTTTTTAAATTTAAATTTGATTTCAAACTCACAAGTGTAAATGCATATGTGTTTTGCATTTGAATTGAAAGGTTAAAATTTTAAATTAGAAATTTAAAGTGAGTTTAAATCTGGAACAAAATTTAAACTTCAGTTTCTAAAATAAAGGTTTTAAATTTAAATTGCTTTAAAATGATTAAATGATTTGCATTTAAATTGAAGATGTAGATAGTAGGAAGAGTTTTAAAGAGTTAAGTTAAATCTAGAATGAGTTTAAAAGCTGTATTTCAATTTTGGAATTTAAAAGTAATTTTTAAATTGATTTGAATTTAAACTGAATTGTGATTTAAATTCTTTTAAACTTATTGATAAAGTAGATGTTTCTTTTAATATAAAATATAAAAAGTTTTGAATTGTTTTAAAATCATGTTTAAGATAAATTTGAATCTTAAGTTTAAAAAGGACGTTAAATGGAATTTTAAGACATTTTGTTTTTAAGTGCTTAATTAAGTTAGAAATAATTATCTAAAAGATAAATAAAATTTAATGATTGGATTCATTAAATTATTAAGATAATTAAGATGGGTAATTAATTATTTAATTAATTAATAATGTGGATGATTAATTAAGTAATTAATAATTTTTATTTATTAATTAGATTTGAGGTTAATTAATTAAGGTTAATTAATCTATAAATAAGGATGGTTAATTAAATTTTTATTAATGATTAAGATTTATTTAATCAAGTGATTAAAGATAATTAAGATTTTAATTAACACTTTATTAATTAATAATTAGAGATTAATTAATTGTAATTAAATATTAATTAATTGATAATTAATAATATTTATATAAGTTAACTCTTATTTAAGTAATTAAGAAATGTTAATGAAGGTCATTAACTTAAGATTATTTAAAATTAATTAATGTGATTAATTTTTAATAATTAATTAAATTAATTAATAATAATCAATTATTTAGGTTTAACTACTTAATGAAAGTAATTAATGAATTAATTACTTGATGTAATTAATTTGATTAATGTGATTAGTTTAGTTAAATTAATTCAAACATTTGTGGATTGTTGATAAATACTTTATGTAATTTATGGATTTGTAATTACTTAAGGAAGTAATTAATTAATAATTATTGAATGTAATTAAAAATATTTATTATAGAAGTAATTTGGATTTAAATTGCTTTGAAAATTAATCAAGTGATTAATGAAGATAATTAATTAAGAATAATTAATTTATGGGATGAGTAATTAAAGTAGTTAATTACTGAATGGTTATTAATCATAGGTGATTAATATATATGTGGTTTAATTGAAGATTAATTACTTATGTAATTAATATAGAGATTGATTAATTGTAAATAGAAATAATTAATTAATTAATGATGTAATTCGGAATTATTAATTAAGGCATAATTAATAATGAATAAATGATTAATGTAATTAATTTTAGTTAATTAATTAATTTAGCAATCACAAGTTAATTATTTGCAAAAGGGTTTAATATAATTAACTTGTGTAATTAATATTAAATGCTAATTACTTATTGTAATTAGAGATGGTTAATCAGTAATGATCAATTTAATGAATACTGAGATGATGATTTATAAATTGATTTGTAATCAATTAATGGTTAAGTTAAGCAGAATTTTTAATGATGAAGTAATTAATTTATTTTATTTTAAATTAATTAGAGATTAAGTAATTAATTTAATTCATTTTAAATTAATTATAAATGGTGTGATCATTAGATCATTGCTTATGTTTGATGATTGGTATTAGTTGCCATGTATGGTTTGTAATCTCAGTTATGAGATAAGTAATGTTATGTGATATGGATGCATTGGTTGCTTTTGGATGATAATATGGATTATCTGATTTTGATATGAATTATCAGTTGATAATGATAATGTTGATTATCTATTGTGTTGTGAATTATCTATCTGTGTGTATATAGATAATTAAATTGAATTATTTTAAACTTAAAACAACTTGGACCTAAAAGACACGCTTTGGATTTCGATGAGACCGGGATCGGGTTTCCATATTTGGGATCCGAAAACCACATCGATTCCACTTAACGTTAGGTCGTTAATCCAAGTGGAGCGAGTGAAGACTCGATGTGTAAGGGCTATACGTCAGTATAACTCTGTGGGTGATTCCGTAATGAGTTTGACGGAATAGTACTTATAGATTCGAGATGGTGATTTAGAGTGCAAGGGTTATCGTCGTTAACTCTGAGGGTGATTCCAAAATGAGTGTAACGAGATAATGCCTTCGGTTTCGTTCGAACCCGGAACGAACTTGTATGGATTGAATGCTTTCAGAACATCGTCAAGTGGACGATGAGCATTCTAAGTGTTATGTCCTATAAAGGTAATCGTAGCCTCAAGCCTCACCAACCGGGAATGGCTAAAACAGGGGAGGTGCAGCAAAGCTTCGTGGGTAGCCCCCACTTGAGAGCAAGATTTACCCCTGTCAAGATGTCCCTTTATTTTCGGCTTAGTGGTGCGGTTGCTGATCACAACTGCGGGGTGGTCTTGTTTGGAACTGTTCAGTAAGGAATGGGTCCGGCTTTGTGTTGCAGGGGAGCGGGCGTACTCCTCGGTACTGTGATCTAGGCCACGTACTGTGACGGGCGGTACCCCAGTAGCCCAGCCATTGTATGGAATCCAAAATCCAATAAGTGCCAACGGTTTTGATTGTATTACCCACTTTTGTGGCTAGTAGCTGGAATTTAATCATGTAACAATTTCGGCTATTTCTGTATTTATTTGAAAACCCTAGACACTATTATAATATCATCGGATTTCCTATCAAATGTTTTGGTTAGCGTAAGGTAAAAACTTTTCCATGTTTATGTGTGGGAAGTCTTACGTGATACTTTTTTCTTTTCAAAGGTTTTCAAAGTTAAGCAACTTTAACCTGTTACTCACACCAGACCCATGTCTGACTCGGAGTTATTTCTGTTTTCTTTAACTCTTGGATACTCAAATTTTTACGAGCAACCAAGGGAATTCAGGTTAGGATTCAGGTTGGCTTTGACGAATTGTGGAGGAGCAAATGGAGCAGGAGGCTTCTGCGTATAGTTATATAGTTTTCCGCTATGTTGATATCTCTGAGTGTCTTCTGTTGTGTATTGAATTGTAATAACTAGACAGGTGTTAATAACTATCTAATATGTGTCGTATTGTCTGTGTAACTCTGATATTTGATGTATACTATATAATTCTTATGTCATTATTATAATTTACTCGTTCCGCTGTTGAGATTCTTGTGTTATTTCTTCTTTCTCTTCTTTCTTTTCTCTTTTCTATCCATTTCTTTCTTAAGGATGATACGACTTCTGTGGAGAAAAAGTTGGGTCGTCTCATAAAGTGTGTACTTTAAGAGTAGTACGCATGGTTAAAATTAATATCATCCAAAGGATTGTTTACAAAACTATACAAGATGCGGGTTTATAATAAACCACTATATTTTCTAGGCTGAGGAGTTGATAGGTTGTGCGAGTCTAAAGACTACACGTAATAATTGTATGTAAGAGATCTTGTGTAAATCATCCTAATAAAATTTTAGGAATGATAGTCATTAGATGACTAATTTATGTTGTGAGCATAGATATATTATGAACTAATACAAAATCAGTTTTATATAAGAAAGTTCATAAAATGTTTATGAATGCTTGTAATGTTGCGTTGAGAAACATTTGTTGTTTCAAGAAATACGAAATTCGTAGCGAAGGAGAATCTTTAAGAAATTATTGGTATAAAATAAATTTATATATGATACAAGCATAAAAATGATTTCAAGGGTTGAAATGAAATTGACCGAACCTAAATGAACACAATACATTAGAACGTCTAATAATTATTCTTGTACATTTAAGAGAAACTTGAGTTTCTTTCCATTATCAGAATAAACAGTTCTCGATTGGTTAATCAACCCATTAATAGTATTGACTCTATGATATGGTACGATGTATAGATCCAAATAGATTCCAAGTACATTATCAAAATATGATTTTGATAGTTATATCGAAAGGGATATGATCCATTGAATGCAAATATGTCTTTAAGAGAAAGACAAATGAGATGGAATATAATGAGATACATTGATAAGAATAACACAGTAAATTTCAATCATTGAAATTAACATAACAAATTCACCATTCGATGTGCTCAAGTTAGTTTGGATTTACTCACAAAATTATTATTTAGTATGACTTTGTGTTTGGTACGTATATGCTGAAATGGAAAATTCTCGATAATGATTTAGAATAGACTACTTGCACATAACAACCAACGTGTCTAAAAGTTAGTAGGAGGGATATTAAGTTTGTAGACTTTTGGATATGATCTAAGTAATGATAGATGTATCGTTTTATAAGCATCAAAATTGAATAAATATTTTGATAGAAATATCAAATATTTTGATTATCAGTCAAAATATAGAGGAAGTTTGTGTTCATAAGAAAGAACATTAAAAGATATATAGAATTTTATAAGCCATAAGTAAACAACACAATGTTGATCATTAATGATGTATTTGAGTTAAAATCAGCCTTAGTTGTTTTAATACTTGATGTTGGATCTGTAAATAATGTATTTTATAGTAAGTGTAAAAGATATTGAAAATGTCCCAAACGATATGCAAGAACACCTTATTGAAATGTTTCATATGGAACATGCGGAATAGATTCCTTATGTATTGGCAATAGCATTTATCATACAGTTTTATTGTCTAAGATATCGTGGTTTGTTTGTGTATTCGATACATGAAGCAAATATAAAATTCAAATTGATATCACTAAACATTGTTTGAGGTTTTCTTATGTATTTATGAAATACTAGAGAATGTTTACAGAAATAAAAAATTTCTTATGAAGGAATGTTCAGACTCAAAATTTCATAAGCGATATTGAGTATAATATGTGAATAATAAAATCAAGTTAAGAATCCTTAAGTTGAAAATGTTCCAAATGGAAGACTACGGCCGATTCAATGCAAAAGGTTAAGTACACCGCCTTAAATAGCGTCGTAATAAAAGCAATGTATATAAATATAAATGCACAAATTTATAACTAAGCTAAGGGTGATTCCAAATGTTAAAAATTCCATAACATTATTATAAGATAACAGTGTCACGATATCGTTCAAAAAAAACTTAAAGTTCGCTAGAAGTCGAGATACATACTCCGAATTGCTCCATATGATAAAGATAGTTTATCGACATCGAAGAGAGCTGATTGACGGAGTAGAAAATTGAAACATAATAGCATATCTGTTCACTGAGGAACTGACCCAATTGGTTTTGAGAAAATTGATTAGAGAAGTTGGAATGAGATTTCATAATTGACCCAAGTGTAAGTAGGAGATTGATAGAGATAGGGGTTGCCTTAGGGGCAATTATGTAATTTGTTACATATCTCTAACTCGATAACTAATCTTATTCTAAATAAAGGTGTTTTATTTCTATTATATATTTGATATAATGTGTTATATATTCATTAATTAACTAATTAAAAGTAAATTTAATAGAAAATCCATAAATGGTATGTTTTGTAATAATAGTTACAAAGTGTTGTAACCATGAGTAATTTATCACAATGAAAATAAATATACTATTTTAAATATTTCTAGTCAAGATGTATTAAGACTGGATATCGATATATCATTGAGATTAGAGTATGCCTCTCCCCAAATATTGGGCGGTGTATTACTTATGGCTGTTTGGGGCACCAAGAGGTTATGTAATGATAGTTATTGGATAAATATGGAATGGTGCACCCTATAGTTTTCTATTGGTTAGTATAACTAAGGCCAAACAAAAAATATCAATAAGACTAATTTACACAGTTCTCTCAACCTGAGAATACTGTTGATCTTCAATGTAGAAGCTTTACTTTGATTGTAGTTAAATCATGGCACGACGTCTATCAAACGACTATTGGATGGTCGAGTGGTAGTATTGGTAGTGAAACACTATTCAAGAGAATTCATCTCCTTGGTTATATGAGATTAGTATCTCGATTAACTGAAGTCAACTCAAAGTCAAATTCTCTTCTAATAACATTTTGGTTAATAATAATTGTTATTATTGAACCAAGGACTTTGTGTTTGGATTATAAAGTTGAATACATTAATATTTGAACGTTAATATTTGAATTGTTCAATATTGATCGCTGACTGAATTTACACATTTGAGTAGCACAGCAGAAATAATGCTTCGAATAAACCACACAATTTAATTGATTTATCATTATTTGTAAAATAAAAAATTAATTAAAATTAACTAGATATTAATTGTTAAATTTTATTTTATTTATTTGAATTCCATTAGTATTTAATAAAGTGCATACATAAAAGGTATAAATGTGCATACCGAAATACTATGTTGGTAGAATGTTTAAATTGGATTCAAATATAACACATATTAAGTGGGTTTTTAAAATAAATTAATCTTTTTTTTGAAATATTAATTACTAAAATCTTGTTGAACTTATTTGAATGACATTAGGATTTGATGAAGCGCGTTTATAAAAGTTATAAACACGTGTAGTGATATATGATGCCGGTGGAACATTTGACTTGGATTTAAACGAGATTGATACTGATGGGATTTTGGACATTTTGAAGGCCCATATGGCACGCGTGGATAGCCATGGATGTAGAAGAGAAAGAGGATTTTATTAACATTTAAAAAATAATTAAAAGGGAAGCTTTTAAGAAAGAAATAGGAAATATTTCTAACATTCCTTTAAAACAAATCTCTCTTTTATTTCTTTCTGTATTGATTACTTCTCTTCCATCACTTATAGTCATAAAATATATGACTTCTAAACCTTAAAATTCCAAAATAAAATGTTAAAAAAAATTAATAACAAAAGGCGGTTCTCATCTTTTAATTCTTGCAAAATTCGAAGATCGATTCACGGAATCTATGAGCCTTTGATTCATCATTTAAGGTATGATTTGTTGGCAATTTCTCAAGGTAAATTTATAATTGATTCAGTTACGTATTCTTTATATTCACATGCTTGGATTTGTGTGATTCATTTATGTTTATATTGATTATCTTCTAATATGAGAATTGATAACCCATTTTCTCAATTAAAAGATTGTCTATTATCTTCATTGCATTCAGATATACATATGTTATCTTTTACATTATAATATTTTAAATTAATTTCTTGCGAATTGTATTTATAATATTTACATACAAAATCACAAAAGAATTGTTAATTCTTATTTTAAAATTAATTTCTAGTGTTGTATGGTTAGTGATAGATACAATCATTTTGAATATTGTTTATGCAAGAATGAAAGATTTTGATCTAAAATTTTGAATGAAATCTTATGTAAACTTTAAATCATGTTTATCTTTTTTCTAATTATAGTTTTGTAAAATTTCCCAACACTTGTTTCATTTGCAAACTAAATGTTCAGTCTAAGTTGTTAATTTAGAATGAAATGTAAATTGTCTAATTAAAATTTTAATTAGAAAGTTTGGTTTAATTTTACATACGTATGCATAGGTAAATATATGTACATGTATACATATAAACTTTAAATGTTTGTATTTAAAATTTCCAAAGCCCGATTTAAACCTTTTTGTTCATAATTTAAAAATGAGGCAATTGCATATACATATTATTTACTATTTGATGTTTATATCGTTGTATCTTAATACCTCTTGCGTGTAAAATGAATGTTGTATTAATTAAATTTGCTAAAGAGGGAAAGTGAATCAATCAATGATTCCACTTTTCATCTCCTTTCCTATTAGATCGTTATGTGATTGCATCCATATTTATTCTTGTTTATCCCTATCCAATGTCAACTATCAATCTTACTTACTTTATGTTGAGCAATTTGGTCATATAATTAAAGTATGAATATATTTGATATATTCACATTTTTTATATTTCGCACTTAATTAATTTAAATTCGAATAAATAAAGAAAAACATTCTCTCAATTAATGTTATTTAATATATTAATTATTACAATTGAAGAGGAAGAGAAATGAAAGTTTTCTCTTCCTTCATATATTACCATATTTTCCGTTTATTACTTGCATAGAGTAAGAGAGGAAAACAAAAGGTTTCATTCTCTAAATTCATTTTTACATGTTTCTTTTACATATATAAACACTATTTATATATTCGCACAAATGAATATAATACCTATAAATTTAAGTTACATTTAAATCACCAAATTAACAATTACAACAAAATGATAATTTATTTAAAATTTTATTAGAGGATCTAATATACATTTAGACTACATAGGCCCAATAAGAGTCCTTTTGGAAATTTTTTTAAAACTACCTATTTTTTCAGCTGTGGACTGGCCCGGATCAAACATACAAACATATAGAATCACTAGTATATTGACTCAGGATATTGCATACAATTAGATACATGGCATAAGCACTTTTATTTTAGGAGATAAATTGGATCAGGGGACCACCTAATTTTTGCATTAGTATAGGTTCATATGCATTCCATGCCTACATGTGCGTATTGCATTAGAATTTTGAACTAAGGATAAGATTATCACTGATTTACAGATGAGTAGATGGTTGGAAGAATTAGCTTTCGTACGTACAAGTTGTATTTTTTCATCCTTGGATATTTCGAAGACGAAATCCTTTCAAGGGCGGAGAATGTAAGATTCTGCGGATATTAACCGAAATTTGAATAAAATAATTAAATTAAATATGATAATGGTAAAATATAAAATAGAAATTTTCATAAATATTTGAACTTGGTTATGAAACTTGCACCATTGCGTTTCATAGAAATTTTCAAAAAAAATTACATATACAGTTTTATAATCGGAGCTTGTATGGAATGTTATTAACATTTGAAAATTTATAATCTAAAATAATTAAATATAAAATTTGGAAGAAATATATCGGTTAAGGAAAGCTCCATCGGTAGACACCCTAACTTGTTACTGGTCGACCTCTAGCGGTCCACTGCTCCAAGTCAAGTGGTCGATAGGTCGAAATGTTCATGCTAGGGTTTGTGTTGGCCGAACAGCCTGGATTATATGTGTGTGTGTGTGTGTGTATAACAGTTGATGACTATCTAAACCCCTATAAATAGAACTTTAACCAAATACCGAGAACCAAAATTTCATTCTTATCGTAATAAAAATCAATCTCTCTAAACTCAACCCTCCTCTCCAAACTAATTTTCTTCATAAATAAAACTAAAATTGAACTCAAGAGATTAAAGAAGAAGGAATCAAATTAAATCAAGGAGAGTTCTATACCATGCGGAGACGATTCCAAGCGAACCAAAAAGGGAATGGCTTTCTAGAGATGAGAGGGTTCATAATTAATATGATGATTTACATGTAATTAAGTTTGTTATACCACATTTGATCTAGAATTGATATAGTTTAACTAGAAACGTTATTTATCTAGTGGTTGTAATAGACTGGAAACTTGATAAGAATGTAACTTATTTGAATATGATCTTTGTCTAATCTAAAATAGGTTATAGTAAAATCTGTTGAATAAAAGTTGGTTTAGGTTAAACACACCCTTTTTGTTAAATTGAATTTAGATATAACCTTATTGATTAATGTTCAATGGCGGAATTTCTATCGAGTTAGAAAACCACTGAAAATTTTCGAAATAAAAATAACCGCAAGCGCACGGCGTACTATCGTAGTACATGACGAATACGGGTTGATCCGCTGGAAGTTGTAGATTTTAAAATTCTATTCAATCAAATTAAACCAAAGTAGAATGAAAGTTAAGCTAGAGATTTAGAGAATTAACTAACTAACTAAAAGAAAAGAGAAGCAAATATAAGAGTTAAGTGACAATTTAGGGAATAAATCCACTCTCTAAATCATGTAGTTCAACACATATGAAATCATGATCTCTCTTTTATGGTGATTAGTGCTTTAATTGATGTGTTTATCATAAGTATGGCATATTTGTGCTATTTATTAGCCTGCATAAGCCATCAAACTATAACACACCCTCTAAACCACTTACTAACTTCCATGAAACTTGACAATGAAAATTAAAATGAAATCTATTTTAAGTATGGCCTATTAACTATTGATTAGAAATATAGACCATCAAATTTGAATTTTAAAACACTTTCTTATGCCATAATCATATTTTGGTGAAGAGACATTTATGTTAGTGATTTTTTAAGCATAGCATATTTGGTATCAATAATATAGGCTATCAAATTCAAAGCAAGAACAACAAATAAAACACTTCATTGATCATCATCAAGCACAAAAAAAGAGCATGAATTAACAAATAGTTGAAGCTACATAATTAGAGAGCTTAGTTACCCCTAAATTAAAGGGGTTTAGCCTCTCATATTTGTCATTTGATTAACAAATGTAGCTAGCAACATGAAAGAAAAACAAAAGGAAATGAAAGATAATGGAAAAGAGAAGCTAATTGATAAGAATTAAAACTAATCTACTTTGCATGAATGTAAATCTACACTACCAACATTAAAGTAAACAACAAGGAAAGTAAAATGAACAAGTAATTAAATTGCATAAGAAAAAGAAAGTTACATAAAAATAAAAACAAATGGCTAAGTAGCCATGAAAAGAAAGAAGAGAGTATGATTTATTTTTCAGCCTAAAATAAAACTAAGAGAGACTAAGGAAGAAGAGGGTTACATGAAACATAAGGGGTATATATACATGTGTTAAACCCTAAATCATATTTCTTTAGAATGCCCAAAATGCCCTTGTAGGAAGTGTGGTGGCCAAGTTATCATTATCTTCAATAATCCCCCACTAAAATATACATGAAGTTTTAATGGACTTTTAGCATGTGCATTAGCTCCTAATTGAAAATCAAGGTAAGTGGGTGGGGTCCTCCATGTTCTTCACTTTGAATTAATTTCATCTTCATTCTTTTGTATCTTCTTTGTGCATGCATACTCCTTCATGAAGCCACTTGTAATTGAGTTTAAATTCCTACAAAATAATATGGAAATTTCCAATTAAAATTTCTTAATTTGATATATGCACAAAAATGACCAGTTTTTCCCTATATGAAGGTGGATATGTGACAAATTGGAATTAATATAGATTTTGGTTTAAATAAGTTAAAATACCCAATATGATCATTTATTTAATTAAATAGAACAAATATGGTGGTAAAAATATGCATATTTACGTGCACATCAAATACCCCTACACTTATCTTTTTATTCGTCCTCGAATAAAGAAAAACTAAGATAAATATGTTTTCATAGGGAGCATAATTGTATTGAGCGTATGCAACAAGCCGCTAAACCTCTAGATGTCCCCAGTAGGATGAGTGTTGTCTCGTGAGGGTTTTCAGCGGATACTACCCACAAAATCGAAATGCAGGATGAAAATATTTACAAATGCAAGATTTATTTACGAAGAGATGAATGTGAGTTTTTGAAAATATTTGCAAATGAAGGGTTTATTTTTAAATTGAGACAAATAAGTTTAATATAGGTTTTGATTATTATCTTCAAAATTTTAAGTCATTTACTCATCAAAATTTCCAACAAAAATCAAGTTATCATAACAAATAGACTATAGTTTAACTCGTTATTTAGGTTGATAACAAAGTGTAATTATGAAATAGATTCTTAGTTGATTATCAAAGTTTATCAAAGCGGTATATTCACTTCTTTTCAATAACAAGTCAAATCAAATAAGTTAAAAATAGTGCTAGGATTTCAATTGCTTACCCTCTCTTGTATTTTTGAAAATTTTATTGATATTAGCAATATTTATATGCCTAACTCAGGTAAACTGAGGTCAGATATATTACCCATCCACTACCTTGCGAACTGAATGAGGGGAATACAGAGCGTGGTGAATGAACACACAAGTGTGTACACTTATCGACTGTAGGCATTATTAATAAAAGAACTTTTTTATACATCCACCTAGCTCACATAAACTGAGGCCAGATATACCGATCGTACACTGCCTTTCGGGCTTACATGAGAAAGGTACAGAGCATGGCGAGTGTACACACAAGTGTGTACACATGTCGACCGTAGGTGTTAATAGAAAATATTTACATATATACGAATGTTTTTTTAAAGAGAGAGTTTTTCAAAATAATCTTAGCACCATTTAACTTAGAAGACAAAAAATGTTACACCTTTACTTTAAATCAACCACTTTTTCAAACAAAGATTTTCAATTAGGATATATTTCATAATTATCACGTATGAACCTTCATATATATATTAGTTAAACTATCGTTATTTGTAATCAAACTTCATTTTTATTTTTGTTAAGACAAATAAATTTTCAAAAAACCAAAACTATATATTTATCTTATAGTGTTTCTTTAAAAATAAACCAAAATTCATAAAAAAAATTGTTTTTGATTTTTTTTAGTTTTGGAGGAAAAAATGAAAATTAATCATGAAAAATCAAAAAGAAGATGAGACTCCCCCAATGATTGATTTTGAATGTGTCCCTACAGTCAACCTAAGTGGAAGGAGAAAAATAAAACATAACCTTTATTTAAATTAAAATTAAAAGATGATTATTTACATGACATCTGAAAGTATGCCGTTAAAAAGTAAATGAACCGGTCTTCCCAAAACTGATTCATTTGTCTCGCCAAGTATACAAGACACAGCTTAAGCGCTGAAAACCAAATCGTAAAAGATTTCGAAGTTAAACATTGACTTGAAAAAACGAATGTTGTTTTGTTAAAAATTGTACGATTATTTTGTTTTCGATGATTCTTAGGGTCGATAAAATAATTGATTGAAGTTTAAGTTTATTTTCACCAATTTGAAATTCAAGCTTATCATTGAAAACATTTTCAGAGTTATTGATTTCAAAATCAAAACGGTGGTTTTCATTTTTCCCTTCGGAATTTAACAACTCGTCATTCAAAAGTCTAAAAAAATCGTGTTCATTAAACCCGTCTTCCTTTATTGGATTATCAACACCTTTATTACATGTCTCAAGTTCAAAATCCAAATTTGTTGTATTCAAATTTTCGAAATCGAGAAAAGGAAGATCGAATTTAAATTTGGTTCCACACCCTTAAAAGAATTGAAATCCAACTCAATCACCGTGTTTTCAACAACTTCATTAAGATTGTTATTTACAATTTCAAAAGTTGTTATTTGAAAATCATCGATTTGGGTAAAAGGTGGATTACCACTTGGCTCGCCATATATTGGGATTTGATTTTTTTCACATTTTTTTATATATGTTTCAAACAACGAATCCATGTGATCATCGTAAATTTCATTCATTTGCTCAACAAAATCCAATTTATAGTTATTAACTTAAAAATTCTCGATTTGGATTTGTTGAGTACAAAAATTATCAATCGATCGTAATCAAAGATAATTTCCATTGCCAAAATTATTGAAAAGTTATTTCCACTTTTGTTTTGATTTTGAAATTCGTTTTGAAGTTCGAAATTGAGTTGGCATAGGTTATAATCGAAATCATTTGAATTTTGAATTGAATTCAAATTTTGAAATCCTTGACTTGAGTTATTACACAAATATGAATTGCATAAATCATTTATCTCTTGATTTTTTTGCGTAGAGAGTTCAAGTAAAGATGAAATGCTATTTTCAAGGGTCGAGGGTTGCTCATTGTTTTGAAAACTCTGTTGTTCAAAATTCGAATTGTTTATACAGTAGTTGTCATTGAAATATCCATAAAAATTTGAAGTGATATTATATGGATTATATTGATTTTCACAACTATTGTAAAATTCATGTAAAGGGGGAAACACGGACATTTTCAAGAGTTTTTTTATATATAAATGAAAAATATTTACAAAAAGAAATTATTTTTCAAAAGGAAATTTGATTTTTGGTTTGTTTTTGAATTTTTAATTATTATTTTTTTTGAAAAAGTTTTATATTTTTTTGGATTTTTGATTTTCTCATTAAAAAACTAAGTAAATTTTTTTTGAACTTTTAGCTTTGATAAAAAAATTCAACAGAAAGGATTTAAAACTTTCAGAGGAAAAGAAATATTTATAGTTTTTTTAATTTTGGATTTTGAATTTTTTTTTAAAATATGCATGAACTAATGCAACTAAACGAATGTAAATTTTAATTACAGATTATTTTTCGTAAGTTAACCCAAAATTGTATAATTACACTTTGTCTTAGACCAACAAGATAATTTTCAGCCAGGTAACGGGCAGGATTTATCGGTGCACCACGAATCACCGTAGCAATGCAGCCGAAGGTTTAAGTACCTTCAGAGGTACAACCACTATAATATTTCGAATCACCGTAATACTTATAAATGGTTATTACTATGTCGTAGCCTAGACGCCAAGAAATTAAATTATCGAAAAAGGACAAATTATCAATATGCATTAAGTGTTATCGATGTCTAATCATTATCATTAATCGAAATTCTAGAATGAAATGCAATGCTGAAATTAAACGTGTATTAATAATGCAACTACAAATGATTTTTGTTTTTGTTTTTTTAAGGCCTTTTTTGGTTTTTTATAAATGCATGCAAACAACAATGCAAGACAAACAAAAACAATAAATAAGAGTTAAAAGCAGCTAAATTTTTATAAGCAAGCAAGCAGTTGTTATTTTTTTGACAATCTAAGCAAAGCATTTATTTTTCCTTTTATTTTGGCAAGCACTTCTTTCTTTTGCGAACTTATGCTTTGGCAATCTGCAAATAAAAAAACAAGATATATACAAGTTATATATATATAAGGATGGAACTAAAAATAAATGAAAACAAAAACAAAAAAAATTAAAATAAGACAAACTAAAACAAAAACAAAACAAATGAAAATAAATTCAAACTTTTTTCTTTTGATAAAAGGAATTGAAATAAGTCAAACAAAAACACAACAAATGAAGGCAATGGAAACCTTTTTTTAGAAGGATTAGAAAGAAACTAAAAAAAAGAAAGATATAACACACATAAAAAATTAGAAATTTAGGGCCCGGCCCAAACTCAAGTTATAAAAACACACTCTCAAATCAAATCTCGAGCATAACATAAATCAACACAAAAATCAAATTCTCCAATTCAAATCTCGAATGAAACTTTCACAGAGAATTAAATCTCGAACGTAACTTTCACACAAATTTCTAAATCAAATTCTCCAATTCAAAACAAAATTCTCCTGTCGTCCCTATTCTGTTCGAGTTCACGTGTTATTAGTTCGAATGTCGTGGATTTTCTGGTCGAAGGCAATTCGTTTGTTGGGGTTATTCACAGTTCGAATTTGGTTGCGGAGATTGTATTTAGGTTGACGAAGGATGATTGGGACGTGAACTGGTGATGAAGGCGAGGCGATTGGTGATGGTTTGAATTTCGACAATGGACGTAATTTTGGGTAATGGGTTGGTGACGGTTGCAACCGGAGGAGATCGGCTATTGGGTATTTGCGATTTGGGGATAAGGTTGTGGCTTCGAAGAGGAATTCGCTGTGGTGTTTGGGGCTGGGTTGTGATTTCAGGTCGAGGCGGGTTGGAGGCTATTGTCAAATCGATTTGGTTGATTTTGTTGACTGGAAGTCGTGGTTGTTGATGGTGATGCTGTGTAGATAGCCAGTAATTGATGGTAGTGGTAGTAGACCGACGGCTAGTAATTTTGTATTTATTAGCGGTGGTTTGTAGTTGATGTTTGTGGAGTATGTGGAGGAGCTTGTATTGATGGCTAATTTGTGTTGACAGTAACTTAAGGTGATTGTAGAGGAGAATTGTGACGGTGAATGAGTTGTTGAATCAGTAATGGTGGTTTGGAAGCAGTAATGTTCTTTGGTGGTAGAAATGAGGGAATGTAGAGGATATTGATGAAGGTAGTGGAGTTGTTTCAATTCAGGGAATTATGGGTTTGTAATGAGGCAATGGTTGTGGTGAACTGTAGTGATGTGGAGTGTATCAGATGGTTGTAGTATTCGATGTGAAGTAAGAGCATATTAAACCAAAAAATTGTTCAACGGCGGAATTTCTATCAAGTTAGAAAACCGTAGAAAAATTTCGAAATAAAAATAACCGCAAGCGCACGACGTACTATCATAGTACATGGCAAGTATGGGTCAATCTGTAGGGAACTGTAGATTTTAAAATTCTATTTAATCAAATTAAATCAAAGTCGAATGAAAGTTAAGCTAGAGAATCAGAGAATTAACTAAAAGAAAAGAGAAACAAATATAAGAGTTAAGTGATAATTTAGGGAATAAGTCCACTCTCTAGATCATGTAGTTCAACACATATGAAATCATGATCTCTCTTTTATGGTCATTAGTGCTTTAACTGATGTGCTTATCATAAGTATGGCATATTTGTGTTATTGATTAGCCAACATAAGTCATCAAACTATAACACACCCCTTAAACCACTTAATAACTTTCATGAAACTTGACAACGAAAAAGAAATGAAATTTATTTTAAGTATGGCCTATTAACTATTGATTAGAAATATAGACCATCAAATTTGAATTTCAAATCACTTTCTTATGCCATAATCATATTTTGATGAAGAGACAATAGTATTAATTATTGTTTAATAGCTTATTTGGTGTCAACAATATAGGCTATCAAATTCAAAGCAAGAACAACAAATAAAACACTTCATTGATCATCATTAAGCACAAAAAGAGAGCATGAATTAACAAATAGTTGAAGCTACATAATTAGAGCTTCATTACCCCTAAATTGATGGGGTTTAGCCTCTCATATTTGTCATTTGATTAACAAATGTAGCTAGCAACATGAAAGCAAAAAGAAAGAAAATTGAAAGCTAATGGAAAAAGAGAAGCTAATTGACAAGAATTAAAACTAATCTACTTCGCATAAATGTAAATCTACACTACCAACATTAAAGTAAATGAACAATGAAAGTAAAATGAACAAGTAATTAAATTGCATAAGAAAAGAAAGTTCATGAAAATAAAAACAAATGGCTAAGTAGCCATGAAAAAAAAAGAGCTTGATTTATTTTTGAGCCTAAACTAAAACTAAGAGAGACTAAGGAAGAAGAGGGTTACATGAAACATAATGGGTATATATACATGTGTTAAACTCTAATTCATATTTTTGGGGAATGTTCAAAATGCCCTTGTAGGAAGTGTAGTGGCCAAGTTGTCCTTAGCTTCAATAATCCTCCACTTAAATATACATGAAGCTTTAATGGCCTTTTAGCATGTGCATTGGCTTAGGGGTGGGCATGGTCGGTTAACCGAACCGTTCGGTTAATTAACCAATTTAACCGACCAAATTCTACGGTTCGGTGAACCGAACCGAAACTATAATTGATCAGTTCATACGGAACGAACCGCCAATTCTTAACCATGGTTAACCATAAATATTTAGCTGTTAACCGCTTAACCTTAACCGTTAACCAACAACCGGTTAACCATAGTTAACCGAAATTTTAACCGCTTTTAATGGTTAAAATTATCCGATACCTAAAGCCTTCTTTTCAAAACCAAAGCAGTAAATGTAACAGCAAAGCAATGCTTACTTTAATGCATTACAGATTACACTTCAACAATTGTAAAATAGTTCAGCAACTACAAAATAGCTTAGGCAGTTCATAATTCGTTACAGTTCAGCAATTATAGCACATACATACAAAATAATTGCTTACGGGAAGTTTGGACAGTTCAATACTTGAATGCAAAAAATGAATAAATAGACACTTTGAAAGTTCATTGTTACAGATAGTTGAAAATAGCAGTAATACAAAATAAAAGTACATAGTTGGCATGCTGCAATTCATATGGTTGAAGTAGAGCAGCAATCCACCATACAGTTGAAAGCAAATCCGTAGCCTTTGGCCCTCTGCAACTTTATAAAATATAAACCATCAAAACTAAAGTTTATAAATATACACGATATATTTATGATATATGTCAAAACTGAAGTTCTGAACTGAAGGCAAGTCAAAAGACTTCAAATTCATGTCACCTGAACTGAAGGCATATCAAAACTAAACTTCAAGTTCAAGGAATATTTCTTAACAGCCAAATGTATTGAGAAGTGTGAACGCATCTATAGAAAAGTGTTTAGAGAGGCTTAGAATCATTGACATTTATAATCTGATCAGTATAATATTGGTATGTTAAATTGCATATGGAAAATTTACCAATTTAGAGCATTTTACAAAACCAATTGCACGTTTAAATTTAATGAAAACATGTATTTATCTGTCTTCGTGTCATAAAACAATGTTTTGTGCTGGCTTGCTTTCAAACTGTCCAGTGCAAGCTATAATGCACTATTCAAAAAAGGGTTAGCATTATATATAACAAGTTTTCTTATGGTATAAATTGATAAATTTTCCTTATTTTATTAGATTACATTAGGTGGAAATGCACTTTTGTTATATGGTCGGAGTGTTTACATGCCAGGAGATGTTTAGTCTTAAATAATCTACTGGAACTAGCCAAACACTCTAGTAACTCCAAGTAAGTAAAAGTAAAACAGAGATCTATCTACACGTGATTAACATGTTATTTTAAGTATGTGAATTAAGAAACTCAATCATTTTTGATAAAATAACAAGCAGAACCGAACAAACCTAGCTTCATATAAATAAATAAATAATTATAACTACGTATAAAAACTCATCATATATACACTTATTTTCCGAAAAAGACAGATATACATTATTAACAGAAGCCAATATCAGCAATTTTGTACCAATCACTCAAATGCATCGGTGGAGTAGATCTTTATTCAAACTATTACTATTTTACTTATCAACATTGCTGTCATAATTTTTTTTGTCGAGGACAAATACAAGTAGGATGATGCATAATGCTCTAATAAAGCTAACGATAACTATACAACCAGAAATAGATACTGGAAGCAATATTGTCAAAAATAATTTGCTGGAACCAATTTTGCAAAATTCGTTTCCTTACTATCACTAATTATTGAACTAGCCTAAATCGAATAAAAGAAAATAACTAGTAATTAGCAACTAGAATAGCAAATTAGAAATGTAATAGCCCGCAAATTCGTACCCCTTGAGTCAACACTATTCTATCTAAATCAACTCAAGTTGCACAAAAATACGAACCATTTGGGTTAAAGAAGAAGAGGTAGAAGAAGGAAATAGAAAACAACAACGGAATCTAACCATCGCAGCGGATAAAATATAATAGATAATAATGATCTTTACTTAAAATCAAATATATCAGTTTATATATATTACATCGTCAGAGTACATCAATCACAACTCAACATCAATAACATACAAATGGATACACAACAACTCAACACAGCGGAAATATATATATATATATACAAGTACGTGAGTACGTATCATCATCCAGCTCGTCTCCTGAGCTCCACAGTATCAAAACCTGTAGTCTATAATACTCGGTCTGACCCGAGCATTACAGTTAAATAACACCCGAGTCAGTCTGGATTACCAACGTGAGAAAATCACACCCAATTTATTATTAAAGTTTCAAAAATCCTTTGAAAACAAAAGCATCTCGTAAGACCACTCCACAAATAAACATGTCGGGTTTTTACCTTACGATAGCTAAAACAATTTTATAGAAATCCTCTGATATTATAATAGTGTCTATAGAAAGTAAATAGAATCTAGCTGAAATGCTTGCATCTCACGTTTCAGCAATAGTTGGGCACAATCAAAACCGTACGGGCGCGTAGGGAAAATGGATTCCAACTAATGGCTAGGTACTGGGGTACCACCTGTCACAGTACCTGGTCTAGATCAGTGTACCGAGGAGACACCCTAACTCCCCTGCAACACAAGACCGGAACCATCCCTTACTGGACAGTCCCGAGCAAGATCACCCCGCGGTTGGGATCATCAACCGCCCACTAAGCCGAAATAAAGGGACATCTAGACAGGGATGACCTCACCCTCCAATGGGGGCTACCCACGAAGCCTTGCTGCATATCCCCTGATTTTCAGCCATTCCCATTTGATGAGGCTTGAGGCTAAGCGTTACCTTTATAGAACAATTTTCCTTTGAATGCCCATCGTCCACCTGACGATGTTTCGCAAGCATTCATCCATACAAGTCCATCCCGGGTTCGAACAGAACCGAAGGCACTATTCCTACTACATCCATTTTGGAAATATCCTCAGAATTAGTAGCGACTAGCCCTTGCACTTCACTGCTCCATCTTCGAATCCAAAATCGTTTACACGAAACGTACAAACCGGATCGAAGTGGTTTTCGAGAAATTAATCTCGATCCCGGACTCTTCGAAACGATCAACGCATTGTCCAATATTGATAGTCGGTTATTTAACTATCAATTTCTATTCACAACCATCCATCCAACAATAATTTTCCAAATTATTTATTAATCTCCAAAAATATCTTCACAAGATATAATTCTATTTCCAACCCTTTTTAAACAGTTCCGACCCAGTTTCCGCTCACGGAATACATTACCCTGAAATTTATTTCCTTTGGGACACCAAGTTCAAAATACTTTTAGATTTTAAAATAAATTTTAAAAGCACTTTATTATAGAACATTCTTATAACTTTAAACTCAAAACTACCTTAATCTTTATCAAAATATATATGCTTTAAGAATATTTTAAATAAAACAACTTTATAAAATGTAAATTAATTTTTCTTTCGAAACATAATACCAAGTCACCTTTATATCATTGCTACATTAATAGATTTTAAAACACTTGCCTTAAAAGTTAAACATTAGAGATAATAAATTTCCTAAACATGCATTTTAAAACCATTGTTAAAAACTTTCACTTCTATTTAAAATTTCTTTGAAAACTATACTTGGCTATCCCGAGAAATACTCTTCTCTTCCACATTCCTTAAAAATAAATCTCCATTTATTTTTAAACAAATTTATCATTTCTTTAATAAATTCACACCTGGAATTTATACTTCCAAACCCATTTCACTTTTAAACCCAGATTATAAAATTCAAAATCTCACTTTTCTCTAATTTCAATTTCAGACACTTAAATAGAATTTACAATTAACTTCTAATTTACTTCATGTTGAAATAAATTCTTTCACTTACTTTATTTATTTAAATTCCATTCACTTTAAGATTTTTACTTCTTTATTATGAGTTAAAACCTTATCAAAATACCAATTTCAAATCTCCAAAATTCCTTTTATCCTTTGATTAAATTTAACCCTTAATTTAGAAATGACTTCTTTAATCCTTAAACTAATATCACTTTAGTTTAAAATTTATTCCTCTGTTAATACAAAATTCCCTCTTTTTCCAATTTATTAAAATTTTGAAATTGCTTTAACTTTATTTTAATTTTCAATTCATTATTAACTTTATTCAAATCCTCGAGAATTTATTTTACTTAAAATTTTATTCTTTGATTCCGTTTCACAAATCCAGTTCTATAGATTCTGATAACTCATTACATTGAGATATTTAATTCAACCAATACCATCCAATATTTTCATTATCAATAACATCATCTCAGGATATCAAATATTCATAACACAGAATATTAAATGATTTAAATAAATTTGAGGAATCCAGTTGGATCCCTCCAACATGTTTCCCTGCATCCACAGATGTTAGTACAGTATATAACATCAATTTCAAATATGTGCTATACTATACCGCACACCAATCAATTCATCCATTCAAAACATTTATATAAATTTAATCATTTTAATTTAAATTTTAAATTAACTGAGTGAGATTAACTCACCTTTGCATTTAATTTGCAATCCACTTCAAATGCTTGTTTCCTTCACGACTTTTGACCTTGCATAATCATATTATATACTTTATTAATACTTGAATTAATCGAACAATTATTATTATTTATTCATTTGATTTAAAACAACTAATGTTCCTTTAAACTAATAGTTAAAATTTTAAATTAATTTCCGTTTACTAAAACATTTTGGGGCTGAAATAATTAAATATACTTATTTAATAAATTAACCTTCCTAATATATAATTGTTAAAACTAACCAATACATGTAAATATATATATATATAGATAATTTACCTTTATACGTATTTCTTTTGAAGACCACACATGTAAAACTCAATTTATATATATACTGAACATTCTATTATCTTTTTTTTTTATATTTTTTTTCCAAAGAAACTAAACTGTACTAGGGTAATAGGTGAATTTAAATTCCAAAAACCAGATTACCTCACACGAACAGAAAAACACGACGAGCTCCTCCTCACTGCCGCACCAGTACTGTCACGACCCTAGCGTCTTTCACGCGCCTCGCGATAACCACGGCCTTCCCTTCTCCTTAAATCACTATCGAGTATTCCCAATCTTAGCATGGAGCCGCACCTCAACGCTCTGAACTTACATCCAAACTCGCAATACTTCTAACCCCAAAATCAAACTCCGAGCGAAACCCTAGTTGCTGCCCTGAAAGTCGATCACCAGTACACGATGTCGCATCTACTAGCTTGCTCAAATCCCAAACCCTAGCAACCATCGACCCACAAACTGCTACGAATTCGAGCCAAGTTCGTCTGCTTGCGACGACGTCGCATACTCTCAAATCACAACTAAGAAAAAGCTCGGTCCTAGGATTTGTAACAAAATTTATTCGATTCAATTTGAGGAAGGTTCGGCTCCTATTTGAGTTTCGAACTGAAGAATGAGGCTTTGACCAGTTTTTTTTTAGTTTTGAAAAGAGGGAGCTCGGTTCTATATTCTTCTAAGGGAAGCTCGGTTAATTTATTTACTTATTATATTTAGAGGAGACGTGATTAAACTGAGGACAGGATCGATCCTTCTCTAATACGCTTGGCCCCTTTTTCTCAAAAAAAACGAAAAAGGTAGCGTGATGAGTAATGGATAAAGAATGGCGTACACGAGAAGCTCAATCAATTAAATTAAATTTCATTAGCTTATTATCAATTAAATTATCAACGCGTTTATATATTGTACGCTCACACAATAACTCCGATAAATACCAAATTTGAAATCCGATAATAATTCAATGTTACGGACTCAATGGAACTGGTTTCGTCGAATTCCGAGACTGTGCCTCGGAAGGCTATTTTTAAATTCAATTTAAACGATATAAATTTCAAAATTGAACAAACCACTTCCACGTTCAATTTTAACACTTTTACTATCTTCTTTAACATCAATATAAATTCTATAAGCCTTCAAATTATTTTTAATAGGCTTAGAATTCCAGATTCAATATTTTACTCGGTTTC
This sequence comes from Allium cepa, assembly GCA_030765085.1. NCBI lineage: Eukaryota > Viridiplantae > Streptophyta > Magnoliopsida > Asparagales > Amaryllidaceae > Allium > Allium cepa. The sequence continues at coordinate 693,987,021 of CM060939.1, forward strand.
AAATTGTTTAATTCAATAATTTAATTATCAAATAAATTGTAACATTCTTGATTCAAGTTAGAATTGCTCTATTTATTATTTAAAATTAATTAAATATTCCGATTTAAAGGCTTAAAAATTCCGGGTCGTCACATTCCTCCCCCCTTAAAAGAATTTCGTCCCCGAAATTACTAGTTAGGAAGAATGATCCAATACCCGTCACTATTTTTCTCAAAACCAAACAGTTCAACATCTTACCAGCTATCTTTTTATAAAAGATCCATTATCATTCTTATTAACTTTCCAAACCTTTCCCTAGTTTCAAACTATATTATTCGTTTAATCATTCGAGTTTCAATTTAAAACCAAATTTTGAATTATCAAAATTTTCTCAAAATTTTTCTAACTCCCTAAATTTTCGAAAAATTTCGCCAGCGTCTCCTTTGCGCGGCTAGCTCGGTACAACTACAAAATGGCTCTACGGCCTCCCAAATCCAAAAAGAAAACAAAACGCCAAGTGGCTCAAACCAAATCCCAATCAAATTTCATACCAAAATTGAATACATACCTTTTTGTCGAGCATTTCAAATTTATATCCTTTGAAATCAATCCAATTCTCTTTTCCCTTTATATTACCTGCATATCCTGCTTAGCACTAATATCCAATCACAATATTCTCAAATCATCATATCAACTTTCTTACAAACTGTCGGTATTTATTCACTCAAATATTATCTTAGGTTATATTTGCAGCATCAATTCCCAATCAAGAATTCACCATTCCCTTCTTAAGTTAGTATGAGCATTTTATATGTTTCTTATATTATCTCTATTCTATTCAAATCGATTCTTTCATTTCCATATGAATTCGATTTATCTTTAACTCTGAATATTTAAATTTTATTTTTCATTTATAACCAATTTATGTCATTATTTAAGTTAGTTTCATATACTAACTTATTTTAGTTTCCAATTTGAATTTGTTTGTCGTTAACAAAATTTTCCAAAAATTTCCAAAAATTTTCTAACTCCCAAAATTTCTGAAAATTTTTGGCAGAGTCCCCTTTGTACGGAGGAGCTTTTGCAATTTGACAAAAGAGATAAATATATATACATCGACCCACACGGTCGGAAAAACCAAAAATAGTTCATATTTCCTATTTTTATTTCGTAGGCGTACCTTATTTAGCATATTAAGAAAGCGGCTTATTATTTTTAGCGAATAGCACAACCAAATCCAGCCACACGGCTTCCAGGTACCTGTACTTACTCAATTTAAACATGTAAGTGCCAAATATATGCAGTTTAACTATATTTCACTTATTTATAATAGTTAAAACATATGAATTCTAAAAGAAACTCATACCAAACATTTTTCTGTAAGCAATTTATATAGTTTCCATGCTAATTCAACTGTTCCAATTTATTTATAACCATTTTCACTCAATTCAGATGGTTTTCGATTCATTCGTATACAATTCCATCAATTTGAATGGTTTAGAATTCAATTGCTTACTTTTAATTTATTCCTAAGCAAATTGAACTCATATTTAATTCAATTGCTTCAAAATCAATTTATTTTACTTCTATCAACTCATAGAATTTTAATTACTTCCATTTAGATCCAATGATATTTATTCTATGCAAATTTGACAAGATCTATGAGAGCAAACAAATATTTATGTTTTATAACCAATTTAAATGGATTTCAACTCGATTTATACTTAATTCTATTTCATTTTCAAATTTTATTCTCAATCTATATATTCTCGTTTCATTGCATATCAAATTTGAATACATTCACTTGCATTTCATTTAATTAACCAAATTAGTTCATCCAAAACTATTAACAGCTTAGGTTCATCTTCATTATTAATTAAATTCCCTTTTATCTTAATCCATTCACAATCATTTATTTAGCTCGACACCTTCCATTTAAATTTCATTTAAAATTCATTTATTTACATTTCATTTGATACTTATTTATTTCATCATTTATTTATTCAATATAATGAGTTTATCCACATTCACTTAAACCATTCTAATAAACTTGAAACATTCCATTTTCCTTATTGTCCCAAGTTATTTCAATCCCTTAATAATTTAAATGGTTTACAATTATTTATTTAAGCATTTTCATTCCATTAAATATTATCGGCAACTCACCAAATTTTATTTCAATTAAAATTTATTTTTTTACTTGGTTTAAAACCAATCCAATATTATTAAACTTTGTTTAAGTTGAATTCAATTCAACTCTCCTTCCTTCATTTAGCTTAAGTCAATTTCCTTCAATTTTATTCAAATTTTATACTTAAGCTCATTCTCATCTTGCAAACAAAGTTCTCTTTTCAATTTAACTTGATTCTATTTCAATCCTATCTCATTTCAAACTACAAATTTATTTAATCAGTTATTATACATTTTAACCCTTTTAGATTCAGCTCATTCGATTTATTACAAGGTCATTTCCAATTTACTTCCACTTATTTGAAATTTATTGGCAATTCAAACCATCACTATCTTAATCTAATTACATTTTTATTCCATATATTTCAATTATATTTAATTTGTTAACACTTCAAGTTAAATTCGAATTTATAACTCAAGTTCTGAATCCACTAGCCATTTTCAGTATACCACCAAATTTCAAGAACTCACAATTCAATTACATTTACTTCACCAACAATTTAGGTCGATTTTAATTCATAACTTGAGTTTTATTTCCAACTTCCATCATAATCTCACAATTCAATTTCATTAACTAATTTATTATCTAATTAGTCTTTCCCCAATTTATAATCCAAAACTTGAATTTTTTAATTCCAAATATCACTTCATTTAATTTTTCTTAGTTCAATTTATTTATTTATTTTATTTTTCTCTTTTTCAAGTTTGGATTTTCCTTCGTTTTATTATCCAAACATCAAACAGTGTTTATTTTGGATTTTCTATCCCACATTTCAAATTTAATAAGTCACAACTTATTATTTCACACATTTCCATTCATCCTAGGCTTAAATATGTTCATCTTTATTTTTATTTTTTTGGAATAGACAGCGAGGTTGACTGGACCCCTACCAGATTTATTGAGACGGGAAAAAGATCAAACACAGGAACAAAACGCAACACAACATAAAAAAAACACACAACAAGAACAAAACAAGAAAAACATAGAAACAACATGGAACGAGAGAAAACGGGAAAAGGGCACAAAACCCACAACAGAAACAAGCAAAGGCCGCGCACAAAGAAGCCCGAGGAATAAAAACATAGACCTAACACCACATAACAACCTGATGCGGGGCGAATGTATGACCCGAAACCCGAATACCATACCTAATCTCTCTCATCAACTTCTCCCATATTTTTGAACCAGTAAGAGACACAGCATGAAAGCATCTCTTATTCCTTTCCATCCAAACATTTCGTATGTAAATTTTCACAACATAGAATACAATATCCCATCTGCTATTTCTCCAACGCGTTGCTTTGCGAAGAACATCCCAGTCAGAAGACGTGACACCTCGAATCCCATAAACCCCGACCTTCTGCATGAGGGTTAGCCATATGTTGATAAGGTAACTGCACTCAAATAGAATATGATCAACCGATTCAGGTGCAGAATTGCAGAAGACACATATGTTGACAACTTCCATGCCAACAGCCTGAAACCTGTCCCTGGTCATCATAGCTTTGTTTAATACCTTCCAAAACAATAGATTATCAGTACTAGACGAGTAAGAAGTCCAAACAACTTTTGCCCATGTGAAGACAGGCATTTCCCGAACCCTGGCTAGAAGGTCATAGACGACTCTGATGCTGTGAGAAGCTCCCCACCAAGAAAGATCATCATCATGCGAAGTAATAGCAGAATGATGGGCCAAGCTTCTCCAGAGAGAATTAACATTATGATTACTTGTATGTGGAACGTTCATCTTACCGTGCGCTACATAATTGACAGCCCTCGCATTGAAACCAATACCAGACAGGGCCTGATCATTAGCAGACAGTAAGGAAGATAAAACACAACCATAGTTGATCCAAGGATCCTTCCAAAAGCTCACAGTGCTCGAGCCTTATGTTTATTTATAACCCAAGCATATCTTGTTCCATGGATTTTGATTCCTTTACAAGTTATTCTAACTTATTTACTTCAACCCAATCCTTACCCAATTTATTCAGGTAAGAATCTAATTCCATTTCATAACTTAATTGAATTCTTATTCCAATTCAATTTAATTTTAACTCAGATTTATTTAACCCAATTCGATTTCAACTTAATTCGAATACACTGGATATTATTTTCAACTTATTCAATCAATCCCAATCCAATCAAATTTTTATTTCTAAATCCAAGTTAATTTCATTTTTAACTTTTCTTTTAAATTTAAATTCCAACATTCAAAGCTTACTTATCCTTCCTGATTTAAAAGAACATCCTAACTTATAAGCTTATAACCCATCTTATCAGGATTTTTAAAATACCGGCTTTTGGTTTCAAAACATTTTGAAATCTCCAACATCTCAAATCACACTTCTCAAAATTTAAATCAATCCTGGTTTTATTCCCAACAAATTTCCCTAGAAATTTTCAAAAACAAGTAACTTTCTGAACAAGTCAATTTGGTAGCAATCCGTCACTTAGGAATTCGAAAATGAATACTGATGATGCGGCCGTCATCATCAGAATTATTTTCCAATAATCCAAGTGATTTCAATGCTATATCACTTTCAAAATCCATTTAAAACAGATTTCTTTTCAGAAACATCACCAAAACAATTGTGCTATTATTTATCTTCAAAACACTTCCAAAATCTCCGGGTTTTAAATTTCCAAATCCTGCTTAAATCAATTTGACTATAATTCATTTGCATAGCTTATGCTTATACAAATTCTTATTTGATTATATTTCAATTTATAAATTTCATTTATGACTCATACTTATGAATTTCATTTTATAATGAATTTATTCCCTTAAACTTTGGTTATACTTTCAATTTCTAGTTAAATTCACTTAACAATGATAATACTTTAATATTATCATTTCTAACATCCAAGCAACCATATAATAGCTATATAGTTTACCAAAAACTTTCTTTATATCAAAAATATATTTTTGGGAAAAAATATTTCATTTACCCATATTTTAAAACAATACTGTGTCGATTGCTCTATTCAAGTGTTTAGAAAACCCTTCGATACAGTTGTGCAGACTATGTCGACGAAGGTTCATATGCCACTCAATAAATCAATCAACACAATATTAAAACAATTTATATTCACTGACAAATACGTGCTCATATCTATTAATACGCTCAAACTCATTATAGAGTACTACGGAGTCTATTTTAAATGAGTAATTTCCCACCAGAGCCAAGGTTATCACCAACCTATGCTCTGATACCAAGTGTAACAGCCCGCAAATTCGTACCCCTTGAGTCAACACTATTCTATCTAAATCAACTCAAGTTGCACAAAAATACGAACCATTTGGGTTAAAGAAGAAGAGGTAGTAGAAGGAAATAGAAAACAACAACAGAATCTAACCATCGCAGCGTTAAAGTTCCAAAAATCCTTTGAAAACAAAGCATCTCGTAAGACCACGCCACAAATAAACATGTTGGGTTTTTACCTTACGATAGCTAAAACAATTTTATAGAAATCCTCTGATATTATAATAGTGTCTATAGAAAGTAAATAGAATCTAGCTGAAATGCTTGCATCTCATGTTTCAGCAATAGTTGGGCACAATAAAAACCGTACGGGCGCGTAGGGAAAATGGATTCCAACTAATGCCTAGGCACTGGGGTACCACCTGTCACAGTATCTGGTCTAGATCAGCGTACCGAGGAGCCACCCTAACTCCCCTGCAACACAAGACCGGAACTATCCCATACTGGACAGTCCCGAGCAAGATCACCCCGCGGTAGGGATCAGCAACCGCCACTAAGCCAAAATAAAGGGACATCTAGACAGGGATGACCTCACCCTCCAGTGGGGGCTACCCACGAAGCCTTGCTGCATATCCCCTGATTTTCAGCCATTCCCATTTGATGAGGCTTAAGGCTAAGCATTACCTTTATAGAACAATTTTCCTTTGAATGCCTATCGTCCACCTGACGATGTTTCGCAAGCATTCATCCATACAAGTCCGTCCCGGGTTCGAACGGAACCGAAGGCACTATTCCTACTACATCCATTTTGGAAATATCCTCAGGATTAGTAGCGACTAGCCATTGCACTTCACTGCTCCATCTTCGAATCCAAAATCGTTTACACGAAACGTACAAACCGGATCGAAGTGGTTTTCAAGAAATTAATCTCGATCCCGGACTCTTCGAAACGATCAATGCATTGTCCAATATTGATAGTCGGTTATTTAACTATCAATTTCTATTCACAACCATCCATCCAACAATAATTTTCCAAATTATTTATTAATCTCCAAAAATATCTTCACAAGATATAATTCTATTTCCAACCCTTTTTAAACAGTTCCGACCCAGTTTCCGCTCACGGAATACATTGCCCTGAAATTTATTTCCTTTGGGACACCAAGTGCAAAATACTTTTTGATTTTAAAATAAATTTTAAAAGCACTTTATTATAGAACATACTTATAACTTTAAACTCAAAACTACCTTAATACTTTATCAAAATATATATGCTTTAAGAATATTTTAAATAAAACCACTTTATAAAATGTAAATTAATTTTTCTTTCGAAACATAATACCAAGTCACCTTTATATCATTGCTACATTAATAGATTTTAAAACACTTGCCTTAAAAGTTAAACATTAGAGATAATAAATTTCCTAAACATGCATTTTAAAACCATTGTTAAAAACTTTCACTTCTATTTAAAATTTCTTCGAAAACTATACTTGGCTATCCCGAGAAATACTCTTCTCTTCCACATTCCTTAAAAATAAATCTCCATTTATTTTTAAACAAATTTATCATTTCTTTAATAAATTTACACCTTATACTTCCAAACCCATTTCACTTTTATAAACCCAGATTATAAAATTCAAAATCTCACTTTTCTCTAATTTCAATTTCAGACACTTAAATAGAATTTACAATTAACTTCTAATTTACTTCACGTTGAAATAAATTCTTTCACTTACTTTATTTATTTAAATTCCATTAACTTTAAGATTTTTACTTCTTTATTATGAGTTAAAACCTTATCAAAATACCAATTTCAAATTTCCAAAATTCCTTTTATCCTTTGATTAAATTTAACCCTTAATTTGAAAATGACTTCTTTAATCCTTAAACTAATATCACTTTAGTTTAAAATTTATTCCTCTGTTAATACAAAATTCCCTCTTTTTCCATATTTATTAAAATTTTGAAATTGCTTTTACTTTATTTTAATTTTTAATTCATTATTAACTTTATTCAAATCCTCGAGAATTTATTTTACTTAAAATTTTATTCTTTGATTCCGTTTCACAAATCCAATTCTATAGATTCTGATAACTCATTACATTGAGATATTTAATTCAACCAATACCATCCAATATTTTCATTATCAATAACATCATCTCAGGATATCAAATATTCATAACACAGAATATTAAATGATCTAAATAAATTTGAGGAATCCAGTTGGATCCCTCCAACCTGTTTCCCTGCATCCACAGATGTTAGCACAGTATATAACATCAATTTCAAATATGTGCTATAATATACCGCACACCAATCAATTCATCCATTCAAAACATTTATATAAATTTAATCATTTTAATTTAAAATTAACTGAGTGAGATTAACTCACCTTTGCATTTAATTTGCAATCCACTTCAAACGCTTGTTTCCTTCACGATTTTTGACCTTGCATAATCATATTATATGCTTTATTAATACTTGAATTAATCGAACAATTATTATTATTTATTCATTTGATTTAAAACAACTAATGTTCCTTTAAACTAATAGTTAAAATTTTAAATTAATTTTCGTTTACTAAAACATTTTGGGGCTGAAATAATTAAATATACTTATTTAATAAATTAACCTTCCTAATATATAATTGTTAAAACTAACCAATACATGTAAATATATATATAGATAATTTACCTTTATACGTATTTCTTTTGAAGACCACACATGTAAAAATCAATTTATATATATATACTGAACATTCTATTATCTTTTTTTTATATTTTTTTTCCAAAGAAACTAAACTGTACTAGGGTAATAGGTGAATTTAAATTCCAAAAACCAGATTACCTCACACGAACAGAAAAACACGACGAGCTCCTCCTCACTGCCACGTCAGTACTGTCACGACCCTAGCGTCTTTCACGCGCCTCGCGATAACCACGGCCTTCCCTTCTCCTTAAATCACTATCGAGTATTCCCAATCTTAGCATGGAGCCGCACCTCAACGCTCTGAACTTACATCTAAACTCGCAATACTTCTAACCCCAAAATCAAGCTCCGAGCGAAACCCTAGTTGCTGCCCTGAAAGTCGATCACCAGTACACGATGTCGCATCTACTAGCTTGCTCGAATCCCAAACCCTAGCAACCATCGACCCACGAACTGCTACGAATTCGAGCCAAGTTCGCCTGCTTGCGACGACGTCGCATACTCTCAAATCACAACTAAGAAAAAGCTTGGTCCTAGGATTTGTAAATAAATTTTTTCGATTCAATATGAGGAAGGTTCGGCTCCTATTTGAGTTTCGAACTGAAGAATGAGGCTTTGACCAGTTTTTTTTAGTTTTGAAAAGAAGGAGCTCGGTTCTATATTCTTCTGAGGGAAGCTCGGTTAATTATTTTCTTATTATATTTAGAGGAGAGTGATTAAACTGAGGACAGGATCGATCCTTCTCTAATACGCTTGGCCCCTTTTTCTCAAAAAAACGAAAAAGGTAGCGTGATGAGTAATGGATAAAGAATGGCGTACACGAGAAGCTCAATCAATTAAATTAAATTTCATTAGCTTATTATTAATTAAATTATCAGCGCGTTTATATATTGTACGCTCACACAATAACTCCGATAAATACCAAATTTGAAATCCGATAATAATTCAATATTACGGACTCAATGGAACTGGTTTCGTCAAATTCCGAGACTGTGCCTCGGAAGGCTATTTTTAAATTCAATTTAAATGATATAAATTTCAAAATTGAACAAACCACTTCCACGTTCAATTTTAACACTTTTACTATCTTCTTTAACATCAATATAAATTCTATAAGCCTTCAAATTATTTTTAATAGGCTTAGAATTCCAGATTCAATATTTTACTCGGTTTCAAATTGTTTAATTCAATAATTTAATTATCAAATAAATTGTAACATTCTTGATTCAAGTTAGAATTGCTCTATTTATTATTTAAAATTAATTAAATATTCCGATTTAAAGGCTTAAAAATTCCGGGTCGTCACAAGAAATCTACATAACAGCAAATAACTCACATGCTTTCTCTTTCTCGTCGTCCTCGATGGGTTCCTTGGCATTGCCATGTCTGTCTGCAGTAGTCGAGCTCGAATTTGAACTCGAATAGCAATCACGGCGGCCGTAGATGACGAGATGGCAGATGCGCTCGAACGGTTGGAATTTAGGAGGCTGAGGCTTCGACTTACTTTTACAGATCTAGGGTTTTTTGTTTTCTATTTCGAAATGAAATACTGAAGTCCAACGTTGCAGGAACGAGACTACTCAACTAGGGCACGGGATGGGTAGTGGGTCTGGGTAGTGGGCTGGGCACAAGACCAAATATATTAGAATATAAAAATGGTCGGTTAACGGTTAACCGACCGGCCTAATTTTCGTTAACCGTTAACCGAACCGAAAATATTCGGTTAAGGTCGATCAGTTAACCAGTGATGTCGGTTAACTGATTTTAGTGGTTAAGTCGGTTCGGTAGTGGTCGGCTCAGTTGGTTAAGTCGGTTAAATGCCCACCCCTACATTAGCTCCTAATTGAAAATCAAGTAAGTGGGTGGGGTCCTCCATGTTCTTCACTTTGAATTATTTCCATCTTCATTCTTTTGCATCTTCTTTTTGCATGCATATTCCTTCATGAAACCACTTGTAATTGAGTTTAAATTCCTACAAAATAATATAGAAATTTCCAGTTAAAATTTCTCAATTTAATATATGCACAAAATGACCAGTTTGTCCCTATATGAAGATGGATATGTGACAATTTGGAATTAATTGGATTTTGGTTTAAATAAGTTAAAAACCCAATATGATCATTTATTTAATTTAAATAGAATAAATATGGTGGTAAAAAGATGCACATTTACGTACATATCAATTAAGCAAAGTTAATTTGGTTTACTAAAATTGAATATGAAACTGTGAAACGATTATGAACTAGAGATTTACAGATTAGGGTTTACTGTAATGAACAGTTTGTAATTACATGCAATGAATGGTAATTAAACCCAAAAAAATATAAAACAACTCCAACCGATCGACAGGTTCACTAAAGTCGGTCAATAGCAAGCGATCGACCATTCCAGTGACTAGCAGCCAACCAGTTGTCAGTGTATAGGCACAGTCTAAAGCTTGGCCTATGGCCCATGTTATAAGTTTGTTTATATATAACTTGTATATAGATGTTAGTATTAGTGCAGAAATTAATTCCCTAAGTCCATGACTCTTGGATTTTACTGGACTGAATAGATATGTACGTTGGTCTAGACACTATTTACTAGGCATAGTAGATATTCAATAGGGGCTATTCGATCGGAAATTACACTCACAGGAGGTTTTTGTAGTATATAGGCAACATTAACGATGATGGTTGGAGAAATGTGTGGCCCGTCTCTAACGGGAGGTTCCTTGGTATACACGGCGATAATGACATGATACTATTGTTGTTGATCGATGCCCAATGCTATGCAACAAGTGGCATTACATTACCATGGAGAGTGGATACAGATGTAACACCCCATAATTTGGCGTTAGTTATTTAATTAGTTAGTTAATTAACCGGGCCAAAAAAAGGAATTTGTGCAAACAATGAAATTTGACCATGGAATTTTCATTATTGCTTTAATGATAAAATTCTGAGCAACTTTCATATTTGGAGTTTTGCGATCTGAGTCCAAACGAAGAAGTTATGGACGAAAAACGAAATCGGAACAAAAATAATTAAATAAGAAGAAATTAACATTTTTATATTAATTATCCGAGCCCATAAGTCGACCTATTATTGGAGATAGTCGACCCTTATGATCGACCGGTCACCCAAGGGAGGTCGACCAGTGGCGACCTGGCGGCTCTAATAAACCTAGGCAGCAACGGTCCAGATTTAATATATTTCTATCTAACGGTTCTGGTTGATTCTAGTGCCAATATATTCAAGCCCAACCCTCATTTCTCTTCTCATATTTTTATGGAGGTAGTAGCGAAGCTCTGCCATTTCTTCTTCTCCACTTTCTATGTAAATTATAAAGATAAGATATTTGTATCTGTATTCATACAAATCAGAAAAGAGTAGAAATCTAATAAAAAGAAGAAGAGAAGAGAATCAACCGTAAGAGTATTTGAGGTAATTTATATATTTATATATTTTCTCAATCCCAAATCTCTTCTCAGATCTATAATTATAATGTATGTATATATCCGTTTATACATATTTCTTAGATTAAAAAGGATTTTTGGAGATGAATCAAAGGTTCTACTTCAAATCTGTAGATTTGGATTGCTTTTAAAAGGTGAATGGGAAATTTTATAGATTATTATAATATGAATATTATCCCATTGGTGTTTATTTTATTTTTATGCCTAATTGGATAATTATATATGAGTTGTAGGCAATGAATTGAATATGATCTGAATATAATAAATATCGCCTACATATTCTTGTTTATGAGTTGATTTAGTATTATATACAAACTGATTTGGAAATCAGTTCCAAAAGCATGAATTTAGAATATTGATTTGAATGGAATTGATTCCCGGTCTGAAATAGGTTGTATAATAATGTTATAAATTTGGATTATTACCCTAATCTTGTTAGAATATAAACTTTTCTATACTTGGAATTGTTGAAATTTAGATCCGTTTAATATTTGTAAATTTGTTTGATTTCTTTCCCTTTTAGAAAGAGACAGTGTTTTATCTAACAGGGAATAGATGTAGAATAAAAAGAGAAAGAGATGTGTAAATTATAAATTCATTGTAGTTTACACTGTCTATTTTAGTAATAAAAAGAAACAATTATTTCTTATAATTTCAAGCGATGTAATATTTTATATTTTAAAATTAAATATTTTGTTTTGGACTAATTTATGGAAATTATAGCGGATAGTCTTTTTAGATATAATTTCAATAAGTTAACATGGAAATGTATATTCTAGTAAAGATATAAAACTAGAACATATTTAAAAGTAAATATTTGTACGTAATTATTGCGCTTATAATAATTAAATAAAAAGCTAATAATGACGCTCGCACATAATATTTGCGTTTAAGATGGTTAACTAATGTGAAAAAATTTAAAAGGTTGTAACTCCAATAAACGGTAATTAATATGGGAGTTGCAATTAGTGCATAGAGTAAATGGATTAATGAGACCGATAAAAATGGAATAGATATAAAAGGTTACTAATTTGAAATTAGTAATTATACATAAATGTCTTAGGAAATGTCCATTAAGATTTTATGGACAAACTGGCATTTATGAGCATTAAGCGGAATTTATGAGTAGATAAATATTTATGGTAAATCTTATTGCCTTAAATAAAAAGGGAATTTGTAAGCTAAGTCCAATGGCTATCTAAGATAATATAAATAAATACTTAGGATGGTTAATTGGACTTGGTAGGTTAGTGATGGGAGGTCACGAAAGACCGTCCTTCACTTTAAGGCTACCGGTAGTCGGATGCACTTATTACGGATGTGAGATATCACTAATCCTAGGACCAGTGACGATGTGAGAGATTGAGATTTCTTTCTTAATTGGAAAGTATTAAATGGTCCAAAATTTTGGAATTAGGGGCAGTGAGAGATATCTCCATCTTTTAGTTTAAGACCTTAAGTGGTTGAAGAGTCCGCCTCTCTTCTAAATGGAAGTACTAAGTAACCTAGTGAGGTTACAAATAAATAAATAAATAAGGATGTCTCTAAGAGGGGTTTACTTCATTATTGAGGTCTTAAGTGGCTGAAGGGTCTGCCTCTCTATCGGAAGAAGTAACCTAATGAGATGCCAGATTTATAATTAAAGAGTGAAAGTGGATATCTCAGGAAGGGTTCACTTTAGGTTTGGGGTCTTAAGTGACTATAAAGTCCTCCTATTTCTTGTAAAATAAGTATTAAGTAACCCAATAAGATTTCCAAGCAGTGACATCTAGATAGTACCATTGAGGAGCACGCTTTTGGAAGTAGGCCTTAAATGCCGGTATCTTCCTATTTTCCAATGGAAAGTATTAAGTGGTTTAGGTACAATCTCTTATATTGCTAAAGCCATAATAATAGTATCATTTAGGGGCACGTCTTGGGGATAGGTCTTAAATGATGGGGTCTGCCTTAGTTTAGGTCTTAAATGACCACAGTCTGCTTATTTTCTAATAGAAAGGTATTAAGTGGCTTAGGTATTGTTTATTACATGACTACAATTTTATCGGCGATGGACATGGTAATAGTTGGACATTAAATGTCGAAAGCCTAAAATAATGGTTAGAGGTCTTATAGCTAGGACCCACCGACCATTGACAATATTGTTATGAAACCACCTTAGGAATAGGTCATAAATGATGGGGTCTGCCTCACTTAAGGTCGTAAATGACAAAATCTGTCTATATCTCTTTTAAAAGTATTATATAAGCCCACTTCATATTTAGAAGTATTAAGTGGCAAATGGGTTTGGAAGTATTGGATGGTTGATATGGCTTCATTACTATTTCGAACCTTGGGAAGGGGTATATAAGTAACCGTGTGTGCAATGCAAGGTTAGATTAGAATTTCTAAACTTGATGGACATAACAATTAAATGGAAACCTCTAGGTATAAGTTTATATTATGGACAGTTTATATTTTTCAGTCACTAGAACGTTGTTCTGACCCCCTTCTCGGTACAACATATGAAATGGAATTTAGAGGAACAAGTACTTGAGTTGGATGTGCTTTGTTGTTGGAAAGTCTTCTTTCTCTCATGCTCAATGCTGATGTGACAATCTGTTATCCAAGGAATACCATTACTTCCAAGGTAGTGGTCAAAGTCGGTATTCTTATCATATTATTGTTCCCACTGTGAGTTTAGATTTCTATCAATCTTTGATAATGCTCATGCTTATTTACAGGTACCAAATCCAACGATCTGTGCTTTGATGGACTTGAGTTTCAATTTTTGTCGAAATTTAGGACTACTAAGGTACGGGTTGTTACAATAGATGCAGCGGATCCTAAGACGTCTTTGACACGAGTCGGAACTGCAATTTCCACCTCGATGCGTAAATACGATACATTTAGTCATAATTTGAAACATGATCCCAAGGTTGATATTGCAGGCGAACCCATGTTGGAATAGTTCTAGAAGTTAATAGCCTATTCATAGTTGTTTTTGAGGTTTGAGTAGTTATTCAAACCTAAGTAAACCTTTACAAGATGTTGGTGTAGGTGTATTTAGAACTACATCTTAAATAAATGAAACCCACCTTAATAAGTAGTTCACAAACATAAGTAGGACACCCTATGTCACATAAAGTATTAATGATGATAATTGCATGTGATTGCCATATATGAATGACGTAACTTATTCACTAAACTTTTATCTAACCCACTCGTTTGGTTTTTCCCCCACAATCAGAGGACAGGGCAGTAGGTGATTGGTCGAAATCTAGTACATGTAGATGCGAGCTTGGCGTTGGTATTTCTTATTACTTTTCGTTACTCTCCATGTAACTATTTACCGTACTTAGTATTTATCAAACTATATGTTGTATTTCTATAAACTCTGGATTATGACTATATATGTTTTTGAGACTATGTTTTTCTTGGATATTTTCTGAGATGGCTATATTTATATTTTTTCGTCTTCCGTCGTGAGATCTGAAAGTGTAGAATATCATAGATTTGCTTCTCGTATTCTTAGTCTTTGTAATGTTTCAAAAACCCAATAGCTCGTACTTCTTGGCATGACATGAGTTCGAAAGTCATCCTAAGATTTGGATTGGTGTATTTGAAGGTACGGATTATCACAATGTAGCATTGAGCAAGTTCACAGTCTATCAACCATGTTTTATAGGATGCTATTTGTTTGATTGTGTCATCTTTGTCACGTTTTGATTTAGGCTCATTGGCAACCACATGCCAGAGTTCTCACAGGTGAGTGTGATGTTTACATTCCTTAATCGATCTTTATAGTTCACCTGTTTCATGTGTTTTTCTAACAAAATAATTTTATGGCTACCATTTAATCTACATAAATTCATTCGAGTAAATTAGAATATTATGCATATTCTTTTACTTATTAAATTGGTTTATTATATTCATCCATTAAGTCTCATATTGAATTCTACATCTCTCGAAAACACTAAAAGAGATACATGAATTTCTTAAATTCCTTCAGTGGCTGTTTGGACCCATTTATCATGATACTACAACCTTGAGGGTGCTCAGTGGATTATAGTCCATATATACATAAGTAACAGTTTACTAATTATATCTCGTATATAATTCCTAACCGCATATTTATTTTTCCATAATCGTCTTTATGACCTTGAGGGTTTTCAGCAAATCATAAAGTATATTAAATACTCTAGAACCATCATTTTGTGATAGCCTAAAAGCAATTATGTAACACTTGAGGGTGCTCAACAAAGTTACATAATATTCTTACCAATGCACGATCAATGCAAGCATCATTTTAAATATTATATGCCTTGAGGGTTCACAATAACAATTGGTATGTATAGTACTTTATTTATATTATAAACGATGGAAAAAAAACTTTATTTTAGCTCAACATTTAAAATAATATTTATTTGAACATTATTTACATTATAAAGAAGATGATTATAATCCCACGACATCACATATCTCTTCATCTAACGTATACTCCCTTAAGTCTATATGAGTTTTAATTCATTTAAACCTCATATTTTATTTATATACATAATCTGTATACTTGCACACATATTTATTATAACATTTATAATTCCTTAAGTTATGTATATACATATATATATACACACATATATACATATTCATATGTAATTCTTTATAAACTAACTTTTTAATTAATTTAAATATAACATTTAAATTTATGTAAAATTTAAAACAATATCAACATTGCATTTATAACTCTTTATGAAATTCTATAACATTATATTTAAATTTAAAATAATTAAAGTTTAATTTTATAATATTTAGATACGTTTATTTGAATCAACCTAAGACACAAAACACTTTTGAGCCTTACACTAAGGCATACCACTTCAACTAGCTAGGTAAATGCAAGGATATCGGGTGTTTCTCTGTTTATAATAATGTTTCTTGACTAGAGTAACCTTCTCCTTAGTTAAACACATTTTTCATGGACACCCATCTAAATGGATTTTCTAAATGACCACCCTATGAATTGGTAGATTATTCATATAACACAATATAAGCTTTGATTCATTTTTGGATCAAGAGCATTGGTAGTAGGGTAAAAATGAGAAATTTCAGAAAAAACTTATTAATTTGCACTATATCTTATTTTGTATCTAGGTGAATAATATATTTGCACTAAATCATATTTTTGTGATTATTAATAAACAAGTTTGTTGCTTTAGTTTTAATTTAATTAATTTGTAGGAAAAATAAAGTACTATTATTTCGCATGGATAAGCTGGTTTCATAGTGACCGTACAACTTTGTAAGTGCAATACATATTTTAGGCAAAGATACCTCAGCAACTAATAGAATGACTAAACTAACTATAGCACATGAGTTAGGCAGTGTGCCTAAACTACTAAGTAAATACAAAAATAACTAATCCTCCTGCAAAGAAGTGGATTCATGCTCATTCTCAGACATGTCATTACTAACAACATTAAAATACTCACTAAAAAGTAATGCAAATTTGGGATTATGGACCTTAGAAGCCATGTCAATGTAATGCTTGTCCCAAGTTTTGTCCTTTAAAATCTCACTATTGTGTTCACCATATTTTTCATCAACAGTTAGAATAAGGGTATCACCAAAAATGTGATAAAATAGGGACTATGCTCGCCCTCCCGATTAGAGACGAACTTAAAGTATGTGTCATCAGAGGGGAATGACGAATTTGTGTTGGTTTATGGACTTGGCTCTTCTCGACAGAGTACCAATCAAAGTGGACATCTATAAAGCTAGAGTTAGCCGAAACAGAGACAATAGCTGTAGCAACATGGTGAGGATAGATCGAATGTTTGGGAACCCAAACACGCTTCATGACTTTTGGGAGAGGGATCTTCTGAGGGATAGAAAGCTGCATAATAACTTCCTCAATGTTAGGCGATGGTGAAGGAACAAGGGAGTACTTACATGAAGCAACAAGATGACCAAAGGATATATAATTTGAGCATATCGGTAATTTCCATTTATAACCAGCATTTACCATAACAACCAAACCAGAAATCAGTTCAACCGATAAAGTTGATGGTAAAAGTCTATTAGGCTTTGTCTCTATCAATATTCTAACATAACCTAATACATCCCTTCTTATGGTCGCCTCATCAAAGCAAACCAACTCCCTACTCAAGTTTTCTAACTAATAAATACCAACTATAGAATAAAAAACAAAAGGGATGGTTGAGAAATGGACCCAAATAGGGGTAGAGAGTACCTGTTTACGTGCAGTGTCTATCAATTAACTTCATTTGGTAACAATAAACGACTTTCCTACAATAATAATAGACTTAGCTTCAAGAATACAAAGCCTGTCCTCGAGGCATGTGAAAGCGAAATAGAACATCGAGTTGTCGAACCGCATGGTAATCTTTCCTTTCAATCTCTAAATACTGCTTAGATGGGATTTCACAATGGCAAATGAGAGGTTATCATCCAGGGAGAATCCAACAAGCTGATCGTGTCAGAAATATTTTCGTACATAAAAAACCTCTGGAGGAGGAATATTGATAACATTGATTGTCTTGAGGGAAAAATGTCTTGGGGTGTAAACTCTAGCCTAAGTTTTCAGGATATCAGCACCTTGAACTACAGTGAATGGAATTGCAATATCTAGATTAGAATACCCCAATTTCTTACTGGATTTAATAGGAGAAAATGGGTGCGGCGACACATTCTTAATCAGGGTATTAAGGGTTGCATCATATGAATTAACATTACAAGCAGATGAAACACCGGCCTCATTCACTTATGAAGTAAGAATGTCTCTTGTGACCGCTGTAAATACAGGCGAGGATGTGACATGATTATATTCAATAATTTATGAGGGAAGTAACATTTGACGGATGTTTGTTAGGCGATGTTTCAATTAGATGGCGGGCATGCTATATTGCTATGTTAACAGACAAAACTAGGGAGATGACATTTTCAAAAGTAGTGGAAGTCAATTGAGATTATTGTAGCAACGTCAAATTAGAGGTGAAGACATCAGGTGGCAGAGTAGGAACCGCGTATATACGACTAGATTTGGTGTCAGATGCATGGCTTTCGATCAACGCGATGAATTGAGGCTTCGATTTCTTTTTTTTCCATGGAAAGACGAGTGATGGGCAGTTGACAGGAGGAGAGTGGAAGTGGGAAGTTGAGATGGAGGGATTGGAGGTGGCAAGACGAACGTGAATAATAGGGTTAGGGAAGCGGACGACATCGCTTGTGTTTCAATTTGAGGGGGGGGGGCATTTTGATTTATTTGATTTAATTTAATTAATTTGTAATAAAATTTAACGTATATATGATTTAGGTCTATTGAACATTATGTAGTTTATTATTTCAGTTGATTTTAATTTTAATTTTATATTGATTTAATTTAATTAGTTTGTAATAAAATTTAATGTATATATTGTTACCCGGCACTTTTGCCCTGTTACAAGGCGATAATTGTAGAGTCTATGATCAGGAAACTTGAGCTATGACGGGACTGGAAGTGTGAGGCTAGATGTGAATTCGTCGGCTTGAATGTGTGGTTCGATAGTGGACGTTCGGCCTGTGTGGATCAGTCAGAGCAGTTCGGTCAAGATATTCAAGGAAGAGCGGGTCAACATTTTATGGTTCGCCTTAGGGAGATTGTTTTAGTTGGATCGACCATGTTGGTTTGGCCTATATATATGGTTCAACCTATATATATGGTTTGGCCTGTATATATGGTTCGGCCTATAAACATGGCTCGGCAAAGGAAGGAAGGTGGTGTGTCGTTCGTCATGGTAGGAAAGCTAATGTAGTTCGGTTGGATGTGGTTCGACACGTGTGGGTCGGCATATTTGGGTCGGTGCACCTTGAAGAGATTGATAACTTATTTGGTTTGCAATAGAGTGATGCGACCAGCATTTCTATGCTTCGAATCACATTACCGCTTGTTTCGAGTTCCTTAAGGGACTGTTGAGTTCCTCGAGGGTCTTCTTCGAGTCAGCAACAATACAAACCTCTGGGTCGGCCAAAGTGCGTCGGCGACCACCATTCCGTATTGGAGACTCGGTCTGCTCGGTTCGGTGTACAGGAGTTGTCAGTAGTGGGTTGGAATGTCTTGGTCATGGGTCTATGTAGGAGAACCAGTCTATCTTCGTCTATAATAGAGGGGCAGGGGTACAGTGGAAGAACCTTTTTTCAGGAACTCCAGAGATACTCTGCCATTTTTTGTACTCATTTCTTTTTTGTTCGGACTTGCATTCAAGTTGTTTGTTGACGGATTGTATCTATACTCAAGTAATTGGAAAAGTAATAAAGATCATATTCAAAGTGGATGTAGGCAATTACGCCGAACCACTATAAATCTGGTGTTCCCTTTTCTGTTGTTCGTTTTGCATTCAATTGCGTTATTTCTCTGTTTTAATTTACTTTCTTCATTAATCTCTCTATACAGCTCTATTCAAGGGTGTTAGTGACCAATTTTGATGCTAATATTTTAGTGCTTTCACTGAGAACGCACAATCTCAGGCTGTTAGGATCTCCTTTTTCGTTATTGGATTGAAGAAATCCTCCGAAGGAGATCCAAGTTCATTCTCAAGAGTTCATAGATACTATTCAGAGTTTCGATGGATAACTCTAAGATAGGAAGACCACGTACCACATAGCCTCCCATAATGTGGATGTCAATGAGATCACCAACGTCCAGCAAATAGGACCCAGTGATCAGCAAGCTAATCTAGCAGCAGGAGCCGCCACCGCCCTAAACCAATCAGAAGTTGTCACTGGGATAGAACTTAATGAGCTAATGAAAGAGCTTGTGAAAAGTAGGAGACAGCTTAATGAGAAGATTAAAGCAAACGTCAAACTCATGACCTGGATCGCTCAACAACTGTATCAAATGCTAGAGGAAGTCCCACTTCCTACTCATCATCTGACAGCTCTACTTCATCAGATGAACATCCTAGGTGTAGACGCCGTAGGATTGAACCGGCACATTCAGGTGCAGCAGAGCAATCCGCCAGAAATGGTCTAGGTTCCCTACCTGGGACCATGGCCCCTCACCTGCACCTGGGAAATCACACTCAAACTGGAGTGAGAAACTTAGGGTCTGGAGCGCAAGTGGAAGCTGTTCCAACTACTCGCTAGGGTCGTAGCAAAGCAGGTCCCCAGGACGTGCATTTAGGAGATCACTTACTAAGGAGGCACCAGCTGGAACGATCACGAAGGATGGATTCTAACTTGCCATCTCCCAACCCGACCCCGGATTTATCAACTATGGTCAGGCAATTGATGAGGAAAAATCAGGGCTTATCCAACGATGATTGGGGCATATCTAGTAGCCATACTCCGTTCGTAGATGCTATCCTACAGGCTGAATACCCCTAGAAGTTCAGTATGCTAATTATTCCAGCCTATAAAGAGAAAACTGATCCCCGACAGCATGTAATGAGATATGGGTGGATGATGGACTTGGCTAGGGCAAATGATGATGTTTTCCAGTAACCTTATTCGGAATCGCTACCATGTGGTTCACCAGACTTCCTCCGCGATCGATCTCCAGGTTTGGTGAGTTAGCGATAAACTTTGTGGAACAGTTTAGAATCCATACCACTCGCCCAAAGGATGTGATGTCTTTATCTAGTGTGATCCAGGCTCCAGGGGAGTCGTTAAAGGAATATTTGCAAATATTTCACGTTTCTGCTACGGAAGTTAGCAACCCGAATGACAATGCTATTCTTATGGCCATGATGCGAGGGGTAGATCCGGATTCAGAGTTTGGTGATTGGCTGGCAGGAAAACCACCGACTACCCTGGAACATTTTTATTCAAAGGCGAACCAATTCATAAGAAGAGAAGAGGCCAGGTAGACGAGAAGAAGCAGCGGGCCAGGGCCCAGCAAGGAAGCAGTTTAAAGCAACATTGCGGTAAAGCAATTTGGCGACAACTTTTGAAAAGTCCAGGTCAATGTTCAAAATATTAGCCGGAGCAGTCTAAAGGATCAGGAGGAGGAAATTCCAGAAGAAAGAGGGAAGCAGGAAAGTGGAAACCAAGGATCCGAACTTATAACGAATACACTCCTCTAAACACATCTTTGGAGAATATTTATTTATCAACTTGTAATACATTCCAATACCGAAAGCCACACCCGAAGGAATCCATTGAGGAAAAAAACCAGACTGGGAAGTACTGCCGCTTCCATGAGACTTACGGGCACAATATCGAAGAATGTAGACACCTCCGTGATGCTATAGAAAAGCTGGTTCGACAGAAGAAGTTACAGCAGTTTGTTAAGAATCCACAAAAAGGCAAACATGGGACATTCGACCCCAATTGCGGGCAGGCTCTACATCAACTTGAGGAACTCGTTTAGACTGGAGGTAGACTGGTTATAAACACAATAGTCGATGGGCCTCACCCGGAAAATAAGAGTTGGCAAGAAATGGAAGGCTATGGTAGTTCCCTAAAGCATGCGGATTTCGAACGCTGCTCGAACACAGAAGACGGGACCCTAGGGAAACAACAGCGAATGATGACAGATGATATAGTATTTAGGAGTAGGGATACCGATCAGGTGGAGGCACCTACCATTGACCCGATGGTCTCTCAACCACGATTGGGCCGGCATTTGTGAAAAGGACACTGATTGATTGTGGGAATTCTGTTAATATTATCTTCAAAAAGGCGTATGATCAAATGAAGATGGAGGCAAAGGATCTAAATCCATCTAAAGCCCACATTCACGGCTTTAATGATGCAGCCACTGATGTGATAGGTTTTGTTAAATTATCATTTGAGTTAGGAGAAGGTGAATGTAGTAGGGTACGGATCATTTATTTGGATGTTGATTCCCCATATAATGTTTTTTTAGGTCGACTGACCCTGGCAGAGTTTAGGGCAGCTTTGGCCCCGTGGTGTTTAACCATGAAATTTTCAATGAATAGAGGAGTTGGTGTAGTGCATGGCGATCAAGCAACTGGTCGTGCATGTTATGTGGCTGAGCCAAGAGAGGCCCAGCGAAGAGAGAAGGGGAAGGGTGTGGACAACTTTGTCCGCATCCGTGTTGGTGAAAATTGACAAGTAGTGCCCGAGCCTTGGCTCGGGCAACAAGGTCGGATCTGTTAGTCCGTGAGATGATGGTTTTGATGACAACAACCTTCGAATAGATTACAAAATATAAATACTAACAGTATAAGTTTAGATAAATATGTATATGCAGGATTTAACCATGCAGGTAACAAGAATGAAGACTGTACAGTATAGAGATTCAAGATATCAAGATTGAAGACTCATGAGTATCAAGATTATCAAGAGTTTAAGAATTCAAGTAATTTATTATTTTTTAACTAGAAATTTTGTTAAAACTCATAGAAAAGCACTGGCATCTTAAAATCCAATTTATTCGTGGAATGGAATCCACTTCGAGCCTGTTAAAGGGATGGAACCCTAACTAGGATAGAACCTACGAAAAATCTAGTGGAACATTGTTTTATATCTGCTAACTTTTTATTCAAAATGATTTTTCAAAATTATATCTTGTTTTCAGATTGATTTCAAAATCTTCCTTTTAAAAGCATCAAAAAACATCTGTCATGATTTCAAATACTTTTAGCCTCAAAATAATCTTTAATTTCAAAATCAAATTATTCTTGTTTTTAAACTATCTTTTAAATATAATATATTTAACTTTTAAATATTTATACTTAGATTTTAAATATAAAATTATAGTAAAATTTTGTATATATTATTCTTTATATTTACTTATGTATTTTAGTTATAGTCAAGTATATTTATAAAGTTTAAAATAGTTTTAATATAAAATAAAGGTTATTTTCAAAGAAAATCAAAATACCAAAAATCCCTTTGGGATGTCGGCATACTCAAGTACCCCATGTCGATATGGTGTTAGTTGAGTTCAAAATTTAAATTTCAAAAGAAGCGTCTATTTGTCATAACTCTTCACGAATGGACATGGCCGTTGTTCTTCCATAAATAGGGGTTAGTTTCAACGAATTTTAATTCAGTTTTTCTGGTTTTTCACTCCTCTTCTTCTTTCACATTTCTATATATAAATTCTTATCATTACTCTGCTAAAATCAACATTGAATCTAACTAGATTATCTCTGGTTTGATTCTCTATCACTATCTCAACAAGATAATCAGTGCTATTCAGAATTATAGGCTTTTTGTAATCAACATAGCGAGAAAAGGTGTAACTGTGGCCTTGAAAATCAATCAGGCGAGATAAGTGTGATTGTAGCCTTGAGAAATCAATTGGGTGAACTTGTTGCTCGGGAAATCAAGTATCTCTACCCAGAGGATTGTGGTTCTGGAGGGTGTACCTCGTAGCCTTGAAATCGCGGGTGTAATTGTAAAGATTGTTTTTGAAAGGAAATCCGTACTTTTGTACGGGACTGGATGTAGGGTAACTCCGACCCAATATAAATCCAGTGTGTTCTTTCCTTTACTGCTTTTACTTTATATTTGCATTTGTGTTTGATTCTGTGATTATATCTGTGTATGAATATTGCATACATTTGTGTTTAAATTAACAAAAACTCAAAAAGATTTAACAATTCTATAAAACACTATTCACCCCTCTCTAGTGTTTATCCTCAGCCTTAAGATCCTTAACCGCATTTCTCACGTTTGGTATCAGAGCAAGGTTTTCAAAGTTTCATAATCTGATTTTCGAAAAAGTTTTCAAAATGGCTACCAACACTAGTATTGTTGATAACACTAGTATCCCTGTCACTAGTTCATTTGTAGAAGGTCAGTCTACTATCAGACCACCACTTTTTAATGGCAGTAACCATGCATATTGGGCATGTACGATGAAAATATATTTACAATCTATAGGATTAGACACTTGGAATATCACACAAACTGAATATTCTGAACCCACAACTGATTTTGCACAGTGGACCGCTAAGCAAAAGACTGTTGCACAAAACAATTCTAAAGCAATGAATAATCTGTTTTGTTCACTTGATAGAAATGAATTTAATAGAGTGTCGGTTTGCAAGTCTGCATATGAAATCTGAAAAACTTTGCAAGTAACTCACGAAGGAACAAGCAAAGTTAAACAGACCAAAATCTCTATGCTCACAAACCAGTTTCAATTATTTATAATGAACCCTAATGAGTCTATTTCAGATATGTATAGCAGATTTCAGGATATTGTGCATTCTTTAATATCCTTAGGAAAGGAATTTTCTGAAGAAGATCAAGTCAGAAAATTTTTAAATTCTCTTACTCCAGAATAGGATCAAAAGACACTTGCGATCGAAGAGGCAAATAACATCAGTACCTTAAAGATAGAAGAATTAATTGGAAATCTAATGTCATTTGAAGTCCAAATGATCGGGAGAAGAGAAAGCAAAGCATCTGAAAAGAAATCAATGGCATTCAATGCATCGACCGATGGATCAGACTCAAATAGTGATAATGATGAAGAAATAGCCTTTATGACCAGAAATTTAGGAAATTCCTGAAATACAGAAGATGAATAATATCAAGAGAAACAACTATAAGAACTCTGGAAATCAGAATGTAGTGCCAAATAATGTCAAATGTTTCAACTGTGATGAACCAGGCCACATCGAAAGGGATTGTCCGTATCCAGAAAGGCAGAATCCTCCAATGAACAATGATCCAGCAAAGAAACGAAAGCGTGCATTTACTGCTACTCTAGATGATTCAGACTCATCCTCAAGTGATGACGATCAGAAAACAGATAATCAAATTTGTGTTTCACGGCAGTTCACGACTCCAACGAATTCAGAGAAACGGACTCAGAAAAAGGTACACATTTACAATATAATTGGTTGAAATTGCTTGCTTAGAATTAGATGCTTAATTGCTTGATTGATTTTGAATTGGTGTGTTGTTTGAATTTTAGAATTTATTTTCAATTTTTTATTTATTTTCAATTTTTTATTATTTTTAATAGTATAATAATTCTTTTTGAAATATACTATAAGTCCAATAATATTTCAGAAATATATAGACATTAAAAATAATAAAGTATATATATTTATTAGAGAACTTAGGAAAAATAAATCATAAAAATTCACTGGCACATGTCGACATGGCCCCTACCATGATGTTGACATGGGTACCAGAATTTGAATTTCAAAATTTGAATTCAAATGTTTGAATTTTCCTCCACTTTTTCACTTCATTCAATTCTCTAAAAAGCTACCTTTTGACCAGAGAACATGTCCTTTGAGAATCTATTTATTCACTATCTTTTATCATATTTTTTCACTCTCATTTTCAAATTCAAACTCTCTCTTCAAAACTTCAAGCTCTCTACTCTCTACATTAATGGCTTCTTCAAGCAACCCCTCCACCATGAGAATTTCCAGAAAGATAAAAGAGCAACTCTTCAATGATCCGGAGGCAATAAAAGCATACATCAATTATGCTAATTATGCCAAAGTCCATCCCGGAAAGTTGCTATCTTTCAAGATTTTTCTTCTTATGAAATTGATTCTCTTTTTGCAAACAATCAAATTATTAGAATTGTTGAAGCTTCTCAAAATGATTTTGTTTGCTATCCAAATCTTGTCAAAATTTTCTATGCAAATTTAAACCGTGGATTTTATAATGGAAATGAGGATGAAATTTGGAGTAGTGTCAAAGACACTAGAATTGTTTTAAATTGTGATCTTTTAGGTACCATTCCCAATTGCAAGAGTACGGGAATGGATCTCTTTAATTTTAAAATCGATGAAAATTATCGTGAGACATTTCATCACATTTTTCGAAGGGAATGATAATTTGAATTCAAAAATCGAAATTTCCAACCAAAAGCAAGAATTGTCAATCTTTTTTTGCAACATACTTTGACTGCAAGATCGGGGAATTTTAACAATCCTACTTCAAAAGTTTGCAAAGCACTTTTTGCTATTTTTGGAAATTATGACATAAATTGGACGCAAGTTATTTTGGATGAACTTCGTCCCAAAAATCTTGAAATGGGTGAGAATACTTTGTATCATGTAATTTATCTCACTCGAATTTTTAACTATTTTGGAGCGGGTTTCAAAGGCAAAGAATTTGTTTTCAAAAAAGTTTTCAATAATTCCAACATATCGCTTATGAAAATTTCATTTGTTTTTCAACCTTATGAGACTCTTGCCAAAGAGGAAGAGCGTTTGGCTCATGAGGAAATGGAAGAAGAGGAAGAGGAAGAAGAAGAAGGGGATGAAATGGAAATTGAAGAAGAAGAAAAAGGTGAACCTCTTTGGAAAGCATCGACTTTCCTCCTAATCCATCCAACAAAACCCTTCTCAAAAACCAAAAGACGATTGTTGAGAATCAAGGATTCATAAACGATCCGTTAGTAAGAAGTTGGACAAAATTTCATTCAAGATGAACAAGTTCATTTCCAAAGTCAACGAGAAACTTGGACTTTCTTCATCATCATCCTCTAACTAGTTCTACCTTTTCATATCTCGTTGTATTTGTTTTAGTTTATTTTGATTTGAGCGTTCGTGTATTTCTATATGATTAATCGTAGTATCATCCTAGTATGAAATGAAATGGAATTTATTTCTGTTATCTAGCTTATCTTATATCCAGAATAAATGTTAGTACATTATATATATACACAATTATTCACAAAATTAAAATATATCATCAAATTTGAAATGACAATTCATGAAATTTGAATATTTACCATATGTCTATTCATTTCAAACAAATTTCTACACCTATAAATACCTATTTCTTCCAGAATTCATCACTGAAAACTATTGCTTATCTACTCTATCTCTCATTCTTCTCACAAATCCAAATATGGCTAATCCAATTCATAACTTATCCAAAAATCTTGAAGAAACCCTCAATTCGTTCAAGAATATTCTCTCTTTCATTCTTGTAACCAGCGACACTTATAATTGAGTCAAATGTAGATGATCAAGGAGCAAGAAAGACATTTCGATGCAATACGATGGATGATTTCCTTCCTACACAAGGATGATAACGAAGCACATCCTCCAGTCTCTCTCACCAACGACAATGAAAGTTGGGATGCTATTAAGGCATACCCTATCTTTGGAGAAGAAGGATGGGTGACGTTTAATTTTATTTGGTTGCTTTGTTTGAATTGTTTGCCTTGATTGATTTGATTTCATTTGCTTTGGCTTGGTTTGAATTTGATTAATATTTAGTGTGGATTGATGTTTGTTGTACAAAACATGTATAATTATACATTGACATGTATATAATCTTTGATTCATTATTGTGACTATCAATTCTATATTCCATTGTATAAGTTTACTAATGCAGGTATTTTAGTCCAAGAATGATGGGGAGTTCTATAGTTTGGTGTTATATAGTTTGGTGTTAGTTTTTGTTGATGATAAAGGGAAGAAGTATAAAATAGGATAGTTAGGCATAAATTAAGGGGGAGTTATTAGTTTTAGGGGGAGTTATTAGGATAGAAGTAATATTTTATAAACAAAGGTTGTCATCATCAAAAAGGGGGTGATTGTTAGTCCGTGAGATGATGGTTTTGATGACAATAACCTTAGAATAGATTATAAAATATAAACACTAACAGTATAAGTATAGATATATATGTACATGCAGGATTTAACCATGCAGGTAACAAGAATGAAGACTGTACAGTATAGAGATTCAAGATATCAAGATTGAAGACTCATGAGTATCAAGATTATCAAGATTTCAAGAATTCAAGTAATTTATTATTTTTTAATTAGAAATTTTGTTAAAACTCATAAAAAAGCACTGACATCTTAAAATCCAATTTATTCGTGGAATAGAATCCACTTCGAGCCCGTTAAAGGGATGGAACCCTAAGTAGGATGGAAACTACGAAAAATCTAGTGGAACATTGTTTTGTATCCACTAACTTTTTATTCAAAATTATATCTTGTTTTCAAAATGATTTCGAAACCTTCCCTTGAAAAGCATCAAAAAACATCTATCCTGATTTCAAATACTTTTAGCCTCAAAATAATCTTCAGTTTCAAAATCAAATTATTCTTGTTTTTAAACTATCTTTTAAATATAATATATTTAACTTTTAAATATTTATACTTAGATTTTAAATATAAAATTATAGTAAAATTTTGTATATATTATTCTTTATACTTACTTATGTATTTTAATTATAGTCAAGTATATTTATAAAGTTTAAATAAGTTTTAATATAAAATAAAGGTTATTTTCAAAAAAATCAAAACACCAAAAATCCCTTTGGATGTTGACATATCAAGTAACCCATGTCGACATGGTGTCAGTTGAGTTTAAAATTTAAATTTCAAAAGAAGTGTCTATTCTTCATAACTCTTCACGAATGGACATGGCCATTGTTCTTCTATAAATAGGGGTTAGTTTCAATGAATTTTAATTCAGTTTTTCTAGTTTTTCACTCCTCTTCTTCTTCCACATTTCTATATACAAATTCTTATCATTACTCCGCCGAAATCAACATTGAATCTAACTGGATTATCTCTGGTTTGATTCTCTATCACTATCTCAATAAGATCCTAGTGCTATTCAGAGTTATAGGCTTTTTGTAATCAACATAGCGAGAAAAGGTGTGATTGCAGCCTTGAAAATCAATCAAGCGAGATAAGGTGTGATTGTAGCCTTGGGAAATCAATTGGGTGAACTTGTTGCCCGGGAAATCAAGTATCTCTACCGAGAGGATTCATATTCTGGATAGTATACCCCGTAGCCTTGAAATCGAGGGTGTAATGGTAAAGATTGTTTTTGAAAGGAAATCCGTACTTGTGTGCAGGACTGGATGTAGGGTAACTCCTAACCAATATAAAATCCGGTGTGTTCTTTCCTTTACTGCTTTTACTTTATATTTGCATTTGTGTTTGATTCTGCGATTATATCTGTGTATGAATATTACATACATTGGTAACGACCTAGAATTTTTATTAATTAAAATTTGAATATTTAATTAATTTTCAATATTAATAAGTGAAATTTATAAGTCGAATAAATTTTATTTCGAATAATTAGATTTAGTTGGATAATTTAATCGATAATTTAATATGTGAAAATACGGAAATAATTGAAAATTGGGTTAAATATGATTGAAAATGATTTGTAAAATTTTATTTTATCATATTGAAGTTAGAACGATGTTTTAGAACTTTTAAAATCAAATTAAGAGTTTATTTGTGAAAATTGAATATTTTCATATTTAAACGACTAGTGAAATTAGTCAATTTTCGAACAGTCTCAGAATTGGACGAAACTAGTTCCATTGGATCCGTAATAGTTTGTTATTACCGAATCAATTTTCGTAGCAATCGGAGTTTTCGTTTGACCATGGCAGCTCGAAACGCATCGAAATTGTTTTTAATATTAATTTGGCGAGTTAAAATAGCCATTTTTCAAACAGTCTTGGATTTCGACGAAACCAGTTTCATCGGATCCGTAATGTGATATTATTGTATGGTTTAAAATTTCGTGTCAATCGGATTTACCGTTTGTTCCGTGCAAGCCAAAACGCATAGAAAATCGTTTAATCGGTTTAATTTTAAATCGAACGTTTATTGCCATCACTCGCACAGATGACCGAATTAGCTCCCGAAACACGTTCCATTGTGTTCGAAACGCGGGGTAAACCTTAGGAACGCCAACCGGCATGCTTCGTTTGGAGTTCGGAAATTCCGGGTGAATGGTAATTGGTGAAATTTTCTATAAAAGACCTTCATAACTTCTACTTTGCACAAACCCTAGGTCATCTTGCTTCAGCCACCATTAACAAATTTCAAAGGCTGAAAACTTCCACTCTTCTCCCTCTCTTTTCTTCAAATCCGTTCATTAATTCAAGAAACGTTCAACATGAAAGTTGTAGAGGGCTATGAGATCTCGTATATCAACGGTGATGATCGCAAAATACAAAGTAGATTGTCGGCAAATCTCGATCAAAGGCCATGCATTCGGCACGAGATTCGAGGGTCATAGGGGGGCCGAGCTCCTCCCTATTCCAGCCGAATATGGCTCTTGCAATGAGCAACGAAGTGTGGGTCTCTGATCGAATTATAAGCAAGCATGTTGGTCGCAAAATGGAACCCTAATATTGAGCTAATGGGTTTAGTTGTGTGTTTTGTTACTAGGAAGAAGACGCGCATGAAGAAGATGCAACAGGGAGTGGATGTGATTTGGAGATGCAGAGATCCTACGGCTTGGATCTATTTAGGTTATAAAAATATAAATAATGTTGTAATTTTATAGTTATAAATTCGTGTAAACTTCTAAAAATCATAACTTTTTCATACGAGGTCAAAAACGCGCGAAACCAGTTGCGTTGGAATCGTATGGACGAGAACTACGCTATGGAATTGGATTGGAGTCGTTTGGAGTTAGTGAAAATTTTGGATAAAATTAAACGCGCGTTTAATTTTATTCGAAATAAATCGCTAAAACGAAATTGAAATCAAGGTGAGAACTTCTCACTCAATCGAATCGGTTTCGATTTTAATTTTAAATAGTTAGATTTAAAATTATTGATTGTACGTTTGAATGATGATTGTTATCTATTGATTGTTAAAATAGACATTATGCGCCGTTAGTAAGCGGATGTTATTTATTAAAAACATATACCGCGAATATTTCATAAACAGTAAAATTTGTATTATTTATGTACTTGGAATTGATTTCCCGCAGTATATAGCGGATGAGACCCTATTGCGCCGTCTATTAAGCGGATAATATTAATCCTATATACCGCGATAATTTCGTACTGGAACGGAATTGGTATTGTGCTAACATTTGTGGATGCAGGAAAACAGGTTGGAGGGATCCAACTGGATTCCTCAACAGTATTTATTTGATTATGGATATTTTGATATTTGATTGATTATCATATCGATATATGATGTCGTTGT
Source organism: Allium cepa (assembly GCA_030765085.1). Lineage (NCBI taxonomy): Eukaryota > Viridiplantae > Streptophyta > Magnoliopsida > Asparagales > Amaryllidaceae > Allium > Allium cepa. The sequence goes on from CM060939.1 coordinate 694,018,425, forward strand.
TGTCGTGATTGACTATTTGGTGTGTAGCATCATTGGGCCAAATTTTGGGATTTTAAAAAGGATTTTTAAAGTGATTTTTGAAAGTATACGTTATAAAATATTTTTGGAATTGATCCATTTTAAATAAATAAACGTATAAATTTTAATGTTACAAAAATTATGATTTTTGAGAAATATAGTTAAAAGTTGATTTTTGAAAATATGGGTTAATGATTTTATAAAATAGCTTAAATTGGGATTTCTGAATTTATTATAAAAAGTTTAAAAATAGGATTTATGAAATTTGATTATTTTATAAATCAAAGAGAATGGTGAAATTATAAAGGACTTTAAAGACGTTTTGAAATAATAATATAAATTGATTTATATAAAAGATTTATAAATTGATAATTTATAAATTTAAATATTTGAATTATAAAAACGAGTTTTTGTAAGTGTTAGAATGAATTGTAAATGAATTTCATAATAGAAATGAAATTTATAGAATTATTAACGGTGAAGTTATAAATGGAATTTTATAAGCAGTAGGTTAATAAAATTTGTAAAGTTATTTGAAGAATAGATATGGGTAAATAAATGAATCTTATAGTTATAAGATTTATAATTTGAGAAGTTAAAGGAACGATTTTGCAAACAAATAAATTATAAGTGTTTAACTTATAATATGAACTTTTGTTATATAGTTGAGTTATAAATTGAAATAGCTTAATAAAGGAGATTTATAAAAAGGAAGTTGTTTTTAAATAAATAGAAATGGAATTTATAAACGTTGTTTTATAAATTCGCAAACGACTTATTTTGATAAGTAAATTGTTATAACTTATTAACGGAGTTATATTCACGTTTTAGACAGTGAATAATCCTTTAAAATAGAACGAATAGAAATGATGAATTGGTTAACGTAGTATATTCACGTTTTTGAATAGTGAATAATATGTTAAAGAAAATGTTTTGGATGTGATGTTTTAAATAGAGTTAAAATGATCTAACGATGTTTTTAAAATGTGTTAAGATTCGAAACCATAGATTTCAACATTCATTGTTGAAATAGACGTTTTCGAGAAATAGAAGGAAATGGTAGACTATAACACTGTTGTTATAGTAAATGATTTCCGAAAGGAAATGTTTTATTTAGTACTGGGATTTATATATCTATTTTAATTTCGAATCCCTATACTAGTGATTTTGGGTTGTCGTAACGATGTTTTACGCAACATTCGTTTTGGCCCAAATAAATATGTTAAGAGAATGATTTCCTTAAAGAATGAAACATATACTTAATTTCGATTTAAGTATATTGAATATTTTCCAAGTGTTGAAAATAAATAGATTTGTGAATTGCTTATTAATAAATAAGTATGGAAATGTTTTCCAATGTGAAATGAAACGTAAATATAAAGTAAATCGTTAAGGATTTATTTAATTGGTTTAAATGAACCATGTTTGAAATGAAAGTATTTCCGCGTAGGGAAAATGATTGAAATTTGTTTTCAAAAGTGGTAAATGTGAAAAGTGATTTGAAAATTTGTTTTCAAATGATTGAAGTGTGAAAATTATATATCTTGTAAAGATATTTTTGGGAAATAAATAATTTGAAAAATTATTTGGAATCTGGTGATGTTCTGCATATCCATTGATAGTTCAATAACCGACTATCAATATTTACCTTTGAATAGGTATTTGTTGTGATTTGCTGAATTTGAATGCCACACTTATTTTTAAATTATTGCGCTCGTTATTCGTATTACCCATTTCGAATAGTGATACGATGTAATGGATAGCATTGATGACCGGTGTTGAAGACCGGATATTTTTGAAAGCGAAAGGACAACTCGTCGAATGTCTTTGCATCGACTGGTCCCCGGTATAGAGACTCCATATGTGATGGGAAGTCCGGTCGTGATTAGTGAATATCCGGATTGCAAGGACTTCTTTGTAAGTGCCTTCGGTTCTGTTCGATCCCGGAACAGACTTGTATGGATTGTATGTCTGACATTACAATTGAGATATAAAGCTAATTTCTTTCAAATATATTTCTGTTGGTGGCGGAGAATTTATTCTCTTAGCTTAACACCCTTCTCTGCGACGTACGAGCTCAGAGGTTATGTAGTTGAAGGTTTCCCAATTTGGTAATGTGACATGCTGAGTGTTGCTGTGAAATGATCATTGTTTGATCATTTGTGATAGGATCATTTGTTTGATCGTTTATCTTTGTGATCATTTCTATGATCATTTGTTGACCCAAAGCATGGCTTTGTATTAAAGCGTGGCTTTGTGGACGAGACTTCGTCGAGCCTCACACCCCGGAATGGTCAAAACAGGAAAGATGCAGCAAGGTTATGAGGGGTAGCTCCCTTTAGGGTATGTGCATTTCCTTCTGGAAAAGGGTGGTATCATGATATGGAGCCCAGAAACTTACTCATGTTGAAACACTTATTATTTGGTGTGATGTTGATTACGAGCGCTCGGATAAAGGTCCCAAAGGACCGGGGGATGGCATACTCGTGTCAGTTGTTATCTAGTTTGAAAGGTAACCCGGCCTTGTGTTGGCAGAGATCCGGTTAGGTTCTCGGGGACGTCCTTCCAGAGGCGTTCTCATGTGGCAATGGGAAGTTCCTTGGCCTGACCATTTGTTGGAAATCCAAAGAAACAATACGAGACTTGTACGGTTTTAGCTGTAGAACCTGCCATCTAATATGGTAGCTATAGTAAGCATAATATAATGGTACCTATGCTGGCTAAGATTTATATTCTACTTTCAAAATGATTTTCCCTACACTATGCACTAATAATAATATCAAAATTGATTTGATTTTGCATAGTAAACATCTTTGACTATCATAAGGAGAAATCTCCTCCAAGTCTGCGTTTGCATTGTGTGTGTGGTGGGAGGTCTTATGGTAGTCTCATTTTTAAAAGCATTGCGAATCTATTTTAAAAATATTCCTCTATTTTGTTTTGAAGATAAAATAAACTGTTTTGATTTCTCACACCAGTCACATGACTGACTCGGAGTTTATTGTTTTCCTTCCAAAACTCTGGGTGCCCACCAATTTCCACACGGGCAGTCAGGAGTTAGGTTTATCGGGATATTCTGGAATTCAGGAGTTGCTGGAGGCAAGATGGATGGCTTGGCGTATTACTAGTATATAGTATTTCTTTTCCGCTGTTGATGTTGTTTGTTGTTGTACACTCTGATATGATGTAATGTAATGTAATGTAATAACTGATATAGTTCTTTGTTTAAAGATTATTCATTTATTTATTATATGTTGTTCCGCTGCGATTGTGAGATTCTTATATTGTTCTGCTGTTTTCCGTTCTATTTTCTATCTTCTTATCTCTTCTTCTGTCATTTTTTTCTTAAACATTGAGAATTCATATTTCCGTTCATCTTGAGTTAATCTATGGAGATTAGTGTATATTCAAGGAGTACGGATTTGTGGGTCCTCACAGGTGGTATCAAAGCATATGGTTAAGCGACAACCATGGTTCTGTTGGGTATTACTCATTAGAGATAAAGTCAGTAGTACTCTAGAATGAGTTTGAGTGTAATAGTAGCTATGAGAGCGTATTTGTTAGTGAATATAAAATTGTTTTATATTGTGATGATTGGTTTATTGAGTGGCATATGAACCTTCGTCAGCACGGTATGCACAAATATGCCGAAGGGGTTTATAAACACTTGAATAGAACAATTCGACACAATATTGTTTAAATTGGGTAAATGAAATAATTTTACCTTGAGTATATTTTATATATAAAGGAATAATTTTTCAGAATTATTAAAGTGTATATAAGTTGATTGTTTAGTTGTTTGAATAATCTAAATTAAAGAATAATTGTATAAGCAAAAGAATTATAAGAATGGAATTATAATTAATGTGATTTACAATTGAGAAATAAACTTATATATATAAGAAGTGAAACTATATGAACATATTTATGAATATGAGTTGTAATAAAAATGAATTTAAAGTTAAATGGAAATTTACTTTAGAATTGGAATCTGAATTGATTTATAAGTGGGAATTTAAGTTAAGAAAAACAAATGATGTTTGTAAAATGGAAGTATAAAGTTAAGTGATAAATATGAACTTGAGTTATGTAATGAAATTCAACTTTAGCAATTGAATTGAATGAATATAAGCAAATAAATTTGGTTGTAATTAATATACAATGGTTGTTATATGGTTGTTAGTTGATTGTATATAATTCATTAAGTGTTAATGAAATTGGAAGCTAAAGTAATTGAAATCCAATTGGAAGTTAAGTGAATCTTAAATAGAATTGAATTTGATTTGGAAGTGAACCAACTTGAATATGAATTAGTGAATATAAACTAATTGAAAATGAATGTTAGTAAAAACATCGACTATTAATGAATCAAATGTGATTAAATTGAAAACCCAATTCATTGAATATTAATGAGAGTATGAATGAATATTTATTGGTTATGGATGTTAGTTGAATGCTAGTTGGTTGATGGTTGAATATATTGCTTTTACTGCATTTGCTATGTTGGCATATATAGTTATTATGTTGTTATATGTTGTATATCGATACTATTGTCTATATACATGTTCTCATGTTGTTTGTTGAGTGTTTAGTAGGTGCAGATCGCGTTTGCTTCGCATTTGGAGCTCGCTTTCGCGCTATATTAGCCGTATATGCTTGCTAATAAAATATAAGGTACATATCTCGGATTAAATATCGTACTTTTACACTTTTTTCGCCTGCGGGATGCCTCATCACTTGATAAGATGTATATTTGGGATATATATACTGTCATTTTTTTTCGGATTGAGCCGCGCAAAGGAGACTATGGCGAATTTTTCCGAAAATTTAAGGCGTTAGAATATTTTTGAGAAAATTTAGAAAATTTTGGGAAAACTTTAACTTTGATTTAGAATTGAAAGTTAAACAATAGTAGTTGTTTTTGAAAAGATAACTAAGTATGATTTGAAAACTTAGTAAGTTATTGTAAGAAGTTTAACCATGAATTTTGGGAAAGTTAATAGATTCCGTAACTTTTTCTTACTTTGTAATTTCGAGGATGAAATTCTTTTAAGGGGGAAGTATGTAACGACCCAGAATTTTTATTAATTAAAATTTGAATATTTAATTAATTTTAAATATTAATAAGTGAAATTTATAAGTCGAATAAATTTTATTTCGAATAATTAGATTTAATTGGATAATTTAATCGATAATTTAATATGTGAAAATACAGAAATAATTGAAAATTGGGTTAAATATGATTGAAAATGATTTGTAAAATTTTATTTTATCATATTGAAGTTAGAACGATGTTTTAGAACTTTTAAAATCAAATTAAGAGTCTATTTGTGAAAATTGAATATTTTAATATTTAACCGACTAGTGAAATTAGTCAATTTTCGAACAGTCTCAGAATTGGACGAAACTAGTTCTATTGGATCCGTAATAGTTTGTTATTACCGGATTTCAATTTTCGTAGCAATCGGAGTTTTCGTTTGACCATGTCAGCTCGAAACGCATCGAAATTGTTTTTAATATTAATTTGGCGAGTTAAAATAGCCATTTTTCAAACAATCTCGGATTTCGACGAAACCAGTTTCATCGGATCCGTAATGTGATATTATTGTATGTTTAAAATTTCATGTCAATCGGATTTATCGTTTGTCCGGTGCAAGCCAAAACGCGTAGAAAATCGTTTAATCGGTTTAATTTTAAATCGAACGTTTATTGTCATAACTCGCACAGATGACCGAATTAGCTCCCGAAACACATTCCATTGTGTTCGGAACGTGGGGTAAACCTTAGGAACGCCAACCGGCACGCTTCGTTTGGAGTTCGGAAATTCCGGGTGATAGTAATTGGTGAAATTTTCTATAAAAGACCCTCATAACTTCTACTTTGCACAAACCCTAGGTCATCTTGCTTCAGCCTCCATTAACAAATTTCAAAGGCTGAAAACTTCCATTCTTCTCCCTCTCTTTTCTTCAAATCCGTTCATCAATTCAAGAAACGTTCAACATGAAAGTTGTAGAGGGCTATGAGATCTCGTATATCAACGGTGATGATGGTAAAATACGAAGTAGATTGTCGGCAAATCTCGATCAAAGGCCATGCGTTCGGCACGAGATTCGAGGGTCATAGGGGGGCCGAGCTCCTCCCTGTTCCAGCCGAAGATGGCTCTTGCAATGAGCAACGAAGTGTGGGTCTCTGATCGAATTATAAGCAAGCATGGTGGTCGCAAAATGGAACCCTAATATTGAGCTAATGGGTTTAGTTGCGTGTTTTGTTACTGGGAAGAAGACGTGCGTGAGGAAGATGCAACAGGGAGTGGATGTGATTTGGAGATGCAGAGATCCTACGGCTTGGATCTATTTATGTTATAAAAATATAAATAATGTTGTAATTTTATAGTTATAAATTCGTGTAAACTTCTAAAAATCATAACTTTTTCATACAAGGTCGAAAACGCGCAAAACCAGTTGCGTTGGAATCGTATGGACGAGCACTACGCTATGGAATTGGATTGAAGTCGTTTGGAGTTAGCGAAAATTTTGGATAAAATTAAACGCGCATTTAATTTTATTCGAAATAAATCGCTAAAACGAAATTGAAATCAAGGTGAGAACTTCTCACTCAATCGAATCGGTTTCGATTTTAATTTTAAATAGTTAGATTTAAAATTATTGAATGTATGTTTGAATGATGATTGTTATCTATTGATTGTTAAAATAGACATTATGCGCCGTTAGTAAGCGGATGTTATTTATTAAAAACATATATCGTGAATATTTCATAAACAGTGAAATTGGTATTATTTATTTACTTGGAATTGATTTCACGCAGTATATAGCGGATGAGACCCTATTGCGCCGTCTATTAAGCGGATAATATTATAAATCCTATATACCGCGATAATTTCGAACTGGAACGGAATGAGTGTTGTGCTAACATTTATGGATGCAGGAAAACAGGTTGGAGGGATCCAACTGGATTCCTCAACAGTATTTATTTGATTATGGATATTTTGATATTTGATTGATTATCATATCGATATATGATGTCGTTGTTGTCGTGATTGACTATTTGGTGTGTAGCATCATTGGGCCAAATTTTGGGATTTTAAAAAGGATTTTTAAAGTGATTTTTGAAAGTATACGTTATAAAATATTTTTGGAATTGATCCATTTTAAATAAATAAACGTATAAATTTTAATGTTATAAAAATTATGATTTTTGAGAAATATAGTTAAAAGTTGATTTTTGAAAATATGGGTTAATGATTTTATAAAATAGCTTAAATTGGGATTTCTGAATTTATTATAAAAAGTTTAAAAATAGGATTTATGAAATTTGATTATTTTATAAATCAAAGAGAATGGTGAAATTATAAAGGACTTTAAAGACGTTTTGAAATAATAATATAAATTGATTTATATAAAAGATTTATAAATTGATAATTTATAAATTAAAATATTTGAATTATAAAAACGAGTTTTTGTAAGTGTTAGAATGAATTGTAAATGAATTTCATAATAGAAATGAAATTTATAGAATTATTAACGGTGAAGTTATAAATGGAATTTTATAAGCAGTAGGTTTATAAAATTTGTAAAGTTATTTGAAGAATAGATATGGGTAAATAAATGAATCTTATAGTTATAAGATTTATAATTTGAGAAGTTAAAGGAACGATTTTGCAAACAAATAAATTATAAGTGTTTAACTTATAATATGAACTTTTGTTATATAATTGATTTATAAATTGAAATAGCTTAATAAAGGAGATTTATAAAAAGGAAGTTGTTATTAAATAAATAGAAATGGAATTTATAAACGTTGTTTTATAAATTCGCAAACGACTTATTTTGATAAGTAAATTGTTATAACTTATTAATGGAGTTATATTCACGTTTTAGACAGTGAATAATCCTTTAAAATAGAACGAATAGAAATGATGAATTGGTTAACGTAGTATATTCACGTTTTTGAATAGTGAATAATATGTTAAAGAAAATGTTTTGGATGTGATGTTTTAAATAGAGTTAAAATGATCTAACGATGTTTTTAAAATGTGTTAAGATTCGAAACCATAGATTTCAACATTCATTGTTGAAATAGACGTTTTCGAGAAATAGAAGGAAATGGTAGACTATAACACTGTTGTTATAGTAAATGATTTCCGAAAGGAAATGTTTTATTTAGTACTGGGATTTATATATCTATTTTAATTTCGAATCCCTATACTAGTGATTTTGGGTTGTCGTAACGATGTTTTACGCAACATTCGTTTTGGCCCAAATAAATATGTTAAGAGAATGATTTCCTTAAAGAATGAAACATATACTTAATTTCGATTTAAGTATATTGAATATTTTCCAAGTGTTGAAAATAAATAGATTTGTGAATTGCTTATTAATAAATAAGTATGGAAATGTTTTCCAATGTGAAATGAAACGTAAATATAAAGTAAATCGTTAAGGATTTATTTAATTGGTTTAAATGAACCATGTTTGAAATGAAAGTATTTCCGCGTAGGGAAAATGATTGAAATTTGTTTTCAAAAGTGGTAAATGTGAAAAGTGATTTGAAAATTTGTTTTCAAATGATTGAAGTGTGAAAATTATATATCTTGTAAAGATATTTTTGGGAAATAAATAGTTTGGAAAATTATTTGGAATCTGGTGATGTTCTGCATATCCATTGATAGTTCAATAACCGACTATCAATATTTACCTTTGAATAGGTATTTGTTGTGATTTGTTGAATTTGAATGCCACACTTATTTTTAAATTATTGCGCTCGTTATTCGTATTACCCATTTCGAATAGTGATACGACGTAATGGATAGCATTGATGACCGGTGTTGAAGACCGGATATTTTTGAAAGCGAAAGGACAACTCGTCGAATGTCTTTGCATCGACTGGTCCCCGGTATAGAGACTCCATATGTGATGGGAAGTCCGGTCGTGATTAGTGAATATCCGGATTGCAAGGACTTCTTTGTAAGTGCCTTCGGTTCTGTTCGATCCCGGAACAGACTTGTATGGATTGTATGTCTGACATTACAATTGAGATATAAAGGTAATTTCTTTCAAATATATTTCTGTTGGTGGCGGAGAATTTATTCTCTTAGCTTAACACCCTTCTCTGCGACGTACGAGCTCAGAGGTTATGTAGTTGAAGGTTTCCCAATTTGGTAATGTGACATGCTGAGTGTTGCTGTGAAATGATCATTGTTTGATCATTTGTGATAGGATCATTTGTTTGATCGTTTATCTTTGTGATCATTTCTATGATCATTTGTTGACCCAAAGCATGGCTTTGTATCAAAGCGTGGCTTTGTGGACGAGACTTCGTCGAGCCTCACACCCCGGAATGGTCAAAACAGGAAAGATGCAGCAAGGTTATGAGGGGTAGCTCCCTTTAGGGTATGTGCATTTCCTTCTGGAAAAGGGTGGTATCATGATATGGAGCCCAGAAACTTACTCATGTTGAAACACTTATTATTTGGTGTGATGTTGATTACGAGCGCTCGGATAAAGGTCCCAAAGGACCCGGGGATGGCATACTCGTGTCAGTTGTTATCTAGTTTGAAAGGTAACCCGGCCTTGTGTTGGCAGAGATCCGGTTAGGTTCTCGGGGACGTCCTTCCAGAGGCGTTCTCATGTGGCAATGGGAAGTTCCTTGGCCTGACCATTTGTTGGAAATCCAAAGAAACAATACGAGACTTGTACGGTTTTAGCTGTAGAACCTGCCATCTAATATGGTAGCTATAGTAAGCATAATATAATGGTACCAATGCTGGCTAAGATTTATATTCTACTTTCAAAATGATTTTCCCTACACTATGCACTAATAATAATATCAAAATTGATTTGATTTTGCGTAGTAAACATCTTTGACTATCATAAGGAGAAATCTCCTCCAAGTCTGCGTTTGCATTGTGTGTGTGGTGGGAGGTCTTATGGTAGTCTCATTTTTAAAAGCATTGCGAATCTATTTTAAAAATATTCCTCTATTTTGTTTTGAAGATAAAATAAACTGTTTTGATTTCTCACACCAGTCACATGACTGACTCGGAGTTTATTGTTTTCCTTCCAAAACTCTGGGTGCCGACCAATTTCCACACGGGCAGTCAGGAGTTAGGTTTATCAGGATATCCTGGAATTCAGGAGTTGCTGGAGGCAAGATGGATGGCTTGGCGTATTACTAGTATATAGTATTTCTTTTCCGCTGTTGATTGTTGTTGTACACTCTGATATGATGTAATGTAATGTAATGTAATAACTGATATAGTTCTTTGTTTAAAGATTATTCATTTATTTATTATATGTTGTTCCGCTGCGATTGTGAGATTCTTATATTGTTCTGCTGTTTTCCGTTCTATTTTCTATCTTCTTATCTCTTCTTCTGTCATTTTTTTCTTAAACATTGAGAATTCATATTTCCGTTCATCTTGAGTTAATCTATGGAGATTAGTGTATATTCAAGGAGTACGGATTTGTGGGTCCTCACAGGTGGTATCAAAGCATATGGTTAAGCGACAACCATGGTTCTGTTGGGTATTACTCATTAGAGATAAAGTCAGTAGTACTCTAGAATGAGTTTGAGTGTAATAGTAGCTATGAGAGCGTATTTGTTAGTGAATATAAAATTGTTTTATATTGTGATGATTGGTTTATTGAGTGGCATATGAACCTTCGTCAGCACGGTATGCACAACTATGCCGAAGGGGTTTATAAACACTTGAATAGAACAATTCGACACAATATTGTTTAAATTGGGTAAATGAAATAATTTTACCTTGAGTATATTTTATATATAAAGGAATAATTTTTCAGAATTATTAAAGTGTATATAAGTTGATTGTTTAGTTGTTTGAATAATCTAAATTAAAGAATAATTGTATAAGCAAAAGAATTATAAGAATGGAATTATAATTAATGTGATTTACAATTGAGAAATAAACTTATATATATAAGAAGTGAAACTATATGAATATATTTATGAATATGAGTTGTAATAAAAATGAATTTAAAGTTAAATGGAAATTTACTTTAGAATTGGAATCTGAATTGATTTATAAGTGGGAATTTAAGTTAAGAAAAACAAATGATGTTTGTAAAATGGAAGTATAAAGTTAAGTGATAAATATGAACTTGAGTTATGTAATGAAATTCAACTTTAGCAATTGAATTGAATGAATATAAGCAAATAAATTTGGTTGTAATTAATATACAATGGTTGTTATATGGTTGTTAGTTGATTGTATATAATTCATTAAGTGTTAATGAAATTGGAAGCTAAAGTAATTGAAATCCAATTGGAAGTTAAGTGAATCTTAAATAGAATTGAATTTGATTTGGAAGTGAACCAACTTGAATATGAATTAGTGAATATAAACTAATTGAAAATGAATGTTAATAAAAACATCGACTATTAATGAATCAAATGTGATTAAATTGAAAACCCAATTCATTGAATATTAATGAGAGTATGAATGAATATTTATTGGTTATGGATGTTAGTTGAATGCTAGTTGGTTGATGGTTGAATATATTGCTTTTACTGCATTTGCTATGTTGGCATATATAGTTATTATGTTGTTATATGTTGTATATCGATACTATTGTCTATATACATGTTCTCATGTTGTTTGTTGAGTGTTTAGTAGGTGCAGATCGCGTTTGCTTCGCATTTGGAGCTCGCTTTCGCGCTATATTAGCCGTATATGCTTGCTAATAAAATATAAGGTACATATCTCGGATTAAATATCGTACTTTTACACTTTTTTCGCCTGCGGGATGCCTCATCACTTGATAAGATGTATATTTGGGATATATATACTGTCATTTTTTTTTCGGATTGAGCCGCGCAAAGGAGACTATGGCGAATTTTTCCGAAAATTTAAGGCGTTAGAATATTTTTGAGAAAATTTAGAAAATTTTTGGAAAACTTTAACTTTGATTTAGAATTGAAAGTTAAACAATAGTAGTTGTTTTTGAAAAGATAACTAAGTATGATTTGAAAACTTAGTAAGTTATTGTAAGAAGTTTAACCATGAATTTTGGGAAAGTTAATAGATTCCGTAACTTTTTCTTACTTTGTAATTTCGAGGATGAAATTCTTTTAAGGGGGAAGTATGTAACGACCCAGAATTTTTATTAATTAAAATTTGAATATTTAATTAATTTTAAATATTAATAAGTGAAATTTATAAGTCGAATAAATTTTATTTCGAATAATTAGATTTAATTGGATAATTTAATCGATAATTTAATATGTGAAAATACAGAAATAATTGAAAATTGGGTTAAATATGATTGAAAATGATTTGTAAAATTTTATTTTATCATATTGAAGTTAGAACGATGTTTTAGAACTTTTAAAATCAAATTAAGAGTCTATTTGTGAAAATTGAATATTTTAATATTTAACCGACTAGTGAAATTAGTCAATTTTCGAACAGTCTTAGAATTGGACGAAACTAGTTCTATTGGATCCGTAATAGTTTGTTATTACCGGATTTCAATTTTCGTAGCAATCAGAGTTTTCGTTTGACCATGGCAGCTCGAAACGCATCGAAATTGTTTTTAATATTAATTTGGCGAGTTAAAATAGCCATTTTTCAAACAATCTCGGATTTCGACGAAACCAGTTTCATCGGATCCGTAATGTGATATTATTGTATGTTTAAAATTTCGTGTCAATCGGATTTACCGTTTGTCCGGTGCAAGCCAAAACGCGTAGAAAATCGTTTAATCGGTTTAATTTTAAATCGAACGTTTATTGCCATAACTCGCACAGATGATCGAATTAGCTCCCGAAACACATTCCATTGTGTTCGGAACGTGGGGTAAACCTTAGGAACGCCAACCGGCACGCTTCGTTTGGAGTTCGGAAATTCCGGGTGATAGTAATTGGTGAAATTTTCTATAAAAGACCATCATAACTTCTACTTTGCACAAACCCTAGGTCATCTTGCTTCAGCCGCCATTAACAAATTTCAAAGGCTGAAAACTTCCATTCTTCTCCCTTTCTTTTCTTCAAATCCGTTCATCAATTCAAGAAACGTTCAACATGAAAGTTGTAGAGGGCTATGAGATCTCGTATATCAACGGTGATGATGGTAAAATACGAAGTAGATTGTCGGCAATTCTCGATCAAAGGCCATGCGTTCGGCACGAGATTCGAGGGTCATAGGGGGGCCGAGCTCCTCCCTGTTCCAGCCGAAGATGGCTCTTGCAATGAGCAACGAAGTGTGGGTCTCTGATCGAATTATAAGCAAGCATGGTGGTCGCAAAATGGAACCTTAATATTGAGCTAATGGGTTTAGTTGCGTGTTTTGTTACTGGGAAGAAGACGTGCGTGAGGAAGATGCAACAGGGAGTGGATGTGATTTGGAGATGCAGAGATCCTACGGCTTGGATCTATTTATGTTATAAAAATATAAATAATGTTGTAATTTTATAGTTATAAATTCGTGTAAACTTCTAAAAATCATAACTTTTTCATACGAGGTCGAAAACGCGCAAAACCAGTTGCGTTGGAATCGTATGGACGAGCACTACGCTATGGAATTGGATTGAAGTCGTTTGGAGTTAGCGAAAATTTTGGATAAAATTAAACGCACATTTAATTTTATTTGAAATAAATCGCTAAAACGAAATTGAAATCAAGGTGAGAACTTCTCACTCAATCGAATCGGTTTCGATTTTAATTTTAAATAGTTAGATTTAAAATTATTGAATGTATGTTTGAATGATGATTGTTATCTATTGATTGTTAAAATAGACATTATGCGCCGTTAGTAAGCGGATGTTATTTATTAAAAACATATACCGTGAATATTTCATAAACAGTGAAATTGGTATTATTTATTTACTTGGAATTGATTTCCCGCAGTATATAGCGGATGAGACCCTATTGCGCCGTCTATTAAGCGGATAATATTATAAATCCTATATACCGCGATAATTTCGTACTGGAACGGAATTGGTATTGTGCTAACATTTATGGATGCAGGAAAACAGGTTGGAGGGATCCAACTGGATTCCTCAACAGTATTTATTTAATTATGGATATTTTGATATTTGATTGATTATCATATCGATATATGATGTCGTTGTTGTCGTGATTGACTATTTGGTGTGTAGCATCATTGGGCCAAATTTTGGGATTTTAAAAAGGATTTTTAAAGTGATTTTTGAAAGTATACGTTATAAAATATTTTTGGAATCGATCCATTTTAAATAAATAAACGTATAAATTTTAATGTTACAAAAATTATGATTTTTGAGAAATATAGTTAAAAGTTGATTTTTGAAAATATGGGTTAATGATTTTATAAAATAGCTTAAATTGGGATTTCTGAATTTATTATAAAAAGTTTAAAAATAGGATTTATGAAATTTGATTATTTTGTAAATCAAAGAGAATGGTGAAATTATAAAGGACTTTAAAGACGTTTTGAAATAATAATATAAATTGATTTATATAAAAGATTTATAAATTGATAATTTATAAATTAAAATATTTGAATTATAAAAACGAGTTTTTGTAAGTGTTAGAATGAATTGTAAATGAATTTCATAATAGAAATGAAATTTATAGAATTATTAACGGTGAAGTTATAAATGGAATTTTATAAGCGGTAGGTTTATAAAATTTGTAAAGTTATTTGAAGAATAGATATGGGTAAATAAATGAATCTTATAGTTATAAGATTTATAATTTGAGAAGTTAAAGGAACGATTTTGCAAACAAATAAATTATAAGTGTTTAACTTATAATATGAACTTTTGTTATATAATTGAGTTATAAATTGAAATAGCTTAATAAAGGAGATTTATAAAAAGGAAGTTGTTTTTAAATAAATAGAAATGGAATTTATAAACGTTGTTTTATAAATTCGCAAACGACTTATTTTGATAAGTAAATTGTTATAACTTATTAACGGAGTTATATTCACGTTTTAGACAGTGAATAATCCTTTAAAATAGAACGAATAGAAATGATGAATTGGTTAACGTAGTATATTCACGTTTTTGAATAGTAAATAATATGTTAAAGAAAATGTTTTGGATGTGATGTTTTAAATAGAGTTAAAATGATCTAACGATGTTTTTAAAATGTGTTAAGATTCGAAACCATAGATTTCAACATTCATTGTTGAAATAGACGTTTTCGAGAAATAGAAGGAAATGGTAGACTATAACACTGTTGTTATAGTAAATGATTTCCGAAAGGAAATGTTTTATTTAGTACTGGGATTTATATATCTATTTTAATTTCGAATCCCTATACTAGTGATTTTGGGTTGTCGTAACGATGTTTTACGCAACATTCGTTTTGGCCCAAATAAATATGTTAAGAGAATGATTTCCTTAAAGAATGAAACATATACTTAATTTCGATTTAAGTATATTGAATATTTTCCAAGTGTTGAAAATAAATAGATTTGTGAATTGCTTATTAATAAATAAGTATGGAAATGTTTTCCAATGTGAAATGAAACGTAAATATAAAGTAAATCGTTAAGGATTTATTTAATTGGTTTAAATGAACCATGTTTGAAATGAAAGTATTTCCGCATAGGGAAAATGATTGAAATTTGTTTTCAAAAGTGGTAAATGTGAAAAGTGATTTGAAAATTTGTTTTCAAATGATTGAAGTGTGAAAATTATATATCTTGTAAAGATATTTTTGGGAAATAAATAGTTTGGAAAATTATTTGGAATCTGGTGATGTTCTGCATATCCATTGATAGTTCAATAACCGACTATCAATATTTACCTTTGAATAGGTATTTGTTGTGATTTGTTGAATTTGAATGCCACACTTATTTTTAAATTATTGCGCTCGTTATTCGTATTACCCATTTCGAATAGTGATACGACGTAATGGATAGCATTGATGACCGGTGTTGAAGACCGGATATTTTTGAAAGCGAAAGGACAACTCGTCGAATGTCTTTGCATCGACTGGTCCCCGGTATAGAGACTCCATATGTGATGGGAAGTCCGGTCGTGATTAGTGAATATCCGGATTGCAAGGACTTCTTTGTAAGTGCCTTCGGTTCTGTTCGATCCCGGAACAGACTTGTATGGATTGTATGTCTGACATTACAATTGAGATATAAAGGTAATTTCCTTCAAATATATTTCTGTTGGTGGCGGAGAATTTTTTCTCTTAGCTTAACACCCTTCTCTGCGACGTACGAGCTCAGAGGTTATGTAGTTGAAGATTATCAGCAATATATTCCCAATTTGGTAATGTGACATGCTGAGTGTTACTGTGAAATGATCATTGTTTGATCATTTGTAATAGGATCATTTGTTTGATCGTTTATCTTTGTGATCATTTCTATGATCATTTGTTGACCCAAAGCATGGCTTTGTGGACGAGACTTCGTCGAGACTCACACCCCGGAATGGTCAAAACAGGAAAGATGCAACAAGGTTATGAAGGGTAGCTCCCTTTAGGGTATGTGCATTTCCTTTTGGAAAAGGGTGGTATCATGGTATGGAGCCCAGATACTTACTCATGTTGAAACACTTATTATTTGGTGTGATGTTGATTACGAGCGCTCGGATAAAGGTCCCAAAGGACCGAGGGACGGCATACTCGTGTCAGTTGTTACCTAGTTTGAAAGGTAACCCGGCCTTGTGTTGGCAGAGATCCGGTTAGATTCTCGGGGACGTCCTTCCAGAGGCGTTCTCATATGGCAATGGGAAGTTCTTTGGCCTGACCATTTGTTGGAAATCCAAAGAAACAATACGAGATTTGTACAGTTTTAGTTGTAGAGCCTGCCTTCTAATATGGTAGCTATAGTAAGCATAATATAATGGTACCTATGCTGGCTAAGATTTATATTCTACTTTCGAAATGATTTTCCCTACACTATGCACTAATAATAATATCAAAATTGATTTGATTTTGCGTAGTAAACATCTTTAACTATCATAAGGAGAAATCTCCTCCAAGTCTGTGTTTGCATTGTGTGTGGTGGGAGGTCTTATGGTAGTCTCATTTCTAAAAGCATTGCGAATCTATTTTAAAAATATTCCTCTATTTTGTTTTGAAGATAAAATAAACTGTTTTGATTTCTCACACCAGTCACATGACTGACTCGGAGTTTATTGTTTTCCTTCCTAAACTCTAGGTGTCCACCAATTTCCACACGATCAATCAGGAGTTAAGTTTATCAGGATATTCTGGAATTCAGGAGTTGCTGGAGGCAAGATGGATGGCTTGGCGTATTACTAGTATATAGTATTTCTTTTTTGCTGTTGATGTTGTTTGTTGTTGTACACTCTGATATGATGTAATGTAATGTAATGTAATAACTGATATAGTTCTTTGTTTAAAGATTATTCATTTATTTATTATATGTTGTTCCGCTGCGATTGTGAGATTCTTATATTGTTCTGCTGTTTTCCGTTCTATTTTCTATCTTCTTATCTCTTCTTCTGTCTTTTTCTTTTTCTTAAACATTGAGAATTCGTATTTTCGTTCATCTTGAGTTATCTATGGAGATTAGTGTATATTCAAGGAGTACGGATTTGCGGGTCCTCACAACATTTGTGTTTAAATTAACAAAAACTCAAAAAGATTTAACAATTCTCTAAAACACTATTCACCCCCCTCTAGTGTTTATCCTTAGCCTTAAGATCCTTAATCAGCATTTCTCACAGGATCTATAGGGACATAGATCCGAGAGGCGACGATGAAGAACCCATGGAGGCTAAAGTAGCACCTACTGAACTGACGATTGACATTCCAGTCAGCCATGATGACCCATCACGGGTGCTTAAGATTGGGTCACAGCTCAACTCCTCGATGATAGAGGATCTTAACAATTTCCTTCAGGCGAATCTAGATATTTTCGCTTGGACTCATTCCAATATGTATGGGATTTCTCCCACCATCGTAAGTCATATGTTGAACATTGACCCGAAGTATGTGCTAGTGAAGCAAAAAAGGAGAGGCATGGACCCGGAGAGATCCGTTGTTCTCAGAGAGAAGGTGGATAAACTCAAGGCCAATGGGTTCGTCCGTGACACCTCTATCCTGAATGGCTATCTAACCCCATAATGGTGAGAAAGGAAGACAAGAAGTGGAGGACCTGTGTTGATTACTCAGACCTGAACAAGGCATGCCCTGAGGACAGTTTCCCGTTACCCAGAATTGATCAGTTGGTTAACTCGACAGCAGGACACGAATTATTGTCATTTATTGATGCATATCTGGGACACAATCAGAACCAGATGCACATTCCAGATCAGGAATGTACTAGTTTTGTCATGGACGTTGGACTGTACTGTTATGTAGTGATGCCTTTCGGGTTGAATGCAGGAGCAACTTATCAACGTTTGGTGAATCAGATGTTTAAAGACCAGATTGGTAGAACGATGGAAGTCTATGTGGATGACATGCTCGTGAAGTCACGATAGTCAAACGACAACATTCATGACTTAGCGGAAATGTTTGATATACTCAGGTACTACGGAATGAAAATCAATCCACTAAAATGTTCCTTTGGCATTGTGTCGGGATTTTTTTTGGGTTTTATTGTCAATGCGCGAGGAATCGAAGCCAACCCAGAAAAGATTCAGGCTATTCGGGACATACAAGCACCCAGAACTATAAAGCAAGTACAAAGCCTGAATGGAAAAGTCACCGCGTTGAGTCGATTCATATCCAAAGCGACCGATAAGTGTATTCCTTTCTTCGATGTGATAAGGAAATGGAAGAGAAATTTTGAATGGACGTCAGACTGTGAGGATGCAATTCGAGTTCTGGTGAGAAACTTGGTGAGGCCTTCGGTTCTGTCAAAGCTTGTAGACCATGAGGAGTTATATATTTACTTGATCGTTCTCAACACGCCATCAGTGTGGCTTTGATTCATGAAGAGGACCGAATAAAAAAGCCAATGTATTATGTTAGTAAGCATTTAACGGGGGCAGATAGAAATTACTTTAAGATTGAGAAGCTAGTCTACTACTTGGTGATCGCATCACGCAAGCTTCGTCCATATTTTCAGGCACATCTGGTCAGTGTTTATACCGATCAACCTCTACGGCAGGTGCTCCAACGACCAGAAACCTTTGGAAGGCTACTCAAATGGAATGTTGAGTTGAGTCAGTTCGATGTCACTTACCTCCCACGGAGGGCTATCAAGAGCAAGTGCTTGCAGACTTCATTGCAGAATTCACCATATAGACAAGCCAAGTGGTGGTGGTGTAGTTCCCGCCATTTTCGATGGAAGCTATATACCGATGGGGCATCCAACGACCGTTGTTCTAGGGCTGGTGTTATTCTTGTAACTCTCGAAAACCGATCAATTTGTTATGCTTTGAAACTGGATTTTCCAGCTATGAATAACGAAGCCAAATATGAAGCATTAATTGCTGGCTTGAAACTTACCAGGGAACTCGGAGTAAAATTGGTTGAAATATTTTGTGACACACAATTGGTGGTGTACCAAGCATGGGGAGAACATCATGCAAAGGGGCAGAGACTTGCCCCATACATTGTTCGGGTTCAAGAACTGCTAGTAGACCTTGAACATTACAATATTTCACATATCCCACGTGAACAAAATGGAGAATCCGACTCATTGGCAAAATTCACAAGTACTGGTGATGCACAACAGATAGGCTTGGTTCCCGTCGAAATCTTACATGCCCCGAGTATAAATGAAATAGAAGTAGATTTTTTTTAGGGACAGAAACTGAAAGGGACTAGTGGTTGACCCCTTTCAAAGAATACCTACTACATGGAACATTGCCTAAGATAAAGAACGAGAGACGACAAGTCGTTCGCAAGGCCTCGCGGTATATAATGCAGGATGGAATAATGTATCGGAAAGGATTCTCAGTTCCCTTACTTTGATGCATCACCCACGATGAGATAAAGCAGGTCTTAAAAGAAGTTCATGAAGGAGAATGCAGCGACCATATTAGGCGGAAGACGCTAGCCAAAAAGATCCTCCGCTATGGATACTATTGGTCGACCATGAATCGAGACGCCATGGACTAATTAAGAAGATGCGACAAATGTCAAAAATGTGCAAAGATCTCGAGATCCCCCCGATGGAACTATTGCAAATGGTTAGTCTATGGCCATTTGCAATATAGGAGATCGATACAATCGGCTCCTTACCGGTCTCCAAAGGTGGTGCGAAATATGTAATTGTCGTGGTCGATTATTTCACCAAATGGGTAGAAGTGGAGCCTTTAGCTACGATCACGACCAAGAAGGTTATTAACTTTGTTGTGCGAAACATTATATGCCATTTTGACCTCCTACGAACTATCACTACGGACAACGGAACTCAATTTGAGAGTAGGGAGTTCAAGGAATTCTGCCAAAAATATTGCATTGAGAAAAGATTTGCGGCAGTGGCTCACCCTAAAGCCAATGGACAAGTTAAAGCCGTAAATAAAATAATCAATTCTATATTGAAAAAAGGTCTGGAGATGGCTGGATGCAAGTAGGTAGATGAGCTTCCGACAACATTCTGGGCTTACAGAACCACCCACAAGTCCACGAGTTGCCACACTTCATTCACATTGGCATATGGCACTGAAGCTGTTATACCCACGGAACTTGAAGTTCCCTCTCACCGGGTGACTCATTATGATCCTAGGATGAATCAGGATCTCTTATTGGAGTCGTTGGACTTTGTTTATGAAAAATGTGAAGAAGCTGATTTG
The DNA here is from genome assembly GCA_030765085.1 of Allium cepa. NCBI lineage: Eukaryota > Viridiplantae > Streptophyta > Magnoliopsida > Asparagales > Amaryllidaceae > Allium > Allium cepa. The sequence goes on from CM060939.1 coordinate 694,039,145, forward strand.
AGGGTGGCTTCATATCGGCACCGAATCACTTAATATTATAATGAAAAAGTTCGACCGAGAACCTTTGATGTGGGTGACCTTGTTTTGAAGCGAGTTTTTCCAATCCCGTCACATATGAACCCCACATAGGAGGGTCCATACGTCATCGAGCAGAAGCTTGGAGAAGGAATCTTCAAGCTAGCGATTGTTGATGACGTGATGCTCCCCGAGCATGGAATAACGAGCATTTGCGTCGTTATTACACTTAGCCTGTTTCTTTCGCATTTTAGTAATAGTTGTTTCCAGTATGTGTTTCCTTTGTTGTTCTCTGTTTCTGACATGTAATAAGACAATTCAGTTTGTCCCTATTTTTTATAATCAATAAAGGCTTGAAGCTATTTTTCTACAAATTATTGATGTTCTGTGTGTTACAATTCCACGGAAAAATTAAATTGCATTAATCTATATGGCGTATGAACGCACACATAAAATTAAAAGTCGATCAATAAACGATTCAAAAAATATCTTAGTCCCCGGAGCGTGGACTAGAGTATAAACGATTCAAAAATCTCTAAGTCCTCGAAGCGCGAATTGGAGTACTCTGAGTCCCCGGAGTGCGGACTAGAGTATAAACAATTCAAAAATCTCTAAGTCCCTAGAGCACGCACTGCAGTACTCTGAGTCCCCGAAGTGCGGACCAGAGTAAAAACGATTTAAAAATCTCTAAACCACTGGAGCGTGGACTGGAGTATTCTGAGTCCATGGAGTGCAGACTAGATTATAAACGATTCAAAATCTCTAAGTCCACAGAGCACAGACTGGAGTACTCGGAGTCCTTGGAGTGCAGACTAGAGTATAAACGATTTCAAAAATCTCTAAGTCCCCGGAGCATGGACTGGAGTACTCCGAGTCCCTAGAGTGCGGACTAAAGTATAAATAATTCCACAATCTCTAAGTGCTTAGAGTGCGGACAGCATACTCTAAATCCTCGGAGTGCGGACTAGGGTATAAATAATTCGAAAATCTCCAAGTCATGTGAAAGCGGACTGGCACTTACGTAACCTACAAAACTTTGGATTTCAATTACAAGTTAGATGATAAGCTAAACAATGAAAATCATAAAAAACAAAGATATAAAATTTTATTTACTAATCGAAGATTAAGTTCCATTACAACTTCTTCGAAGTTCGGAGCAAATGTCTATCTACGACGACTATAAAAAAGAAAAGAAACAACTACATGACCAAGGTTTATTTAAGCCAAGCAAGATATGACCAGAGGATAACTACTTCTTTGACGTTTTCTCCTTCCTCAGTGTAACAGCCCGCAAATCCGTACCCCTTGAGTCAACACTATTCTACAACAATCAACTCAAGTTGCACAGTAATACGAACCATTTGGGTTAAAGAAGAAGAGGTAGAAGAAGAGAACACAAAATCAACATCAGAATCTAACCATCGCAGCAGAATAAAATATAATAGATAGTAAATAATCTTTACTCAAAATCAAATATATCTGTTTACATACATTACATCATCATAGTACATCAGTCACAACTCACATCAATAACATACAACTGAATACACATCAACTCAACACAGCGGAATATATATAAATATACAAGTACGAGGGTACGTATCGCCATCCTGCTCGTCCCCTGAGCTCCACAGCATCGTATCCTGTATTCTATAATACTCGGTCTGACCCGAGCATTACAGTTAAATAATACCCGAGCCAGTCTGGAATACCAGCGTGAGAAAATCACACCCAATTGATTATTAAAGTTCAAAAATCCTTTGAAAACAAAAGCATCTCGTAAGACCACGCCACAAATAAACATGTCGGGTTTTTACCTTACGATAGCTAAAACAATTTTTGTAGAAATCCTCTATTATAATAGGGTCTATATACAAATACTTATAAAATAGCCGAAATTGTTATATGATTAAATTCCAGCTACTAGCCACAGAGTGGGTAATACAAACAAAACTCGTACAAGGCTCGTAGGGAAAATGGATTTCCAACAATGACTAGGCACTGGGGTACCACCTGTCACGGTACGGGGCCTAGATCACCGTACCGAGGATTACTCCCTTCATCCCCTGCAACACAAGGCCGGAACCATTCCTTACTGAACAGTCCCGAACAAGATAAACCCCGTGGTTGGCGCGAACAACCACCCACTAAGCCGAAAAATATATAAGGGACATCTAGACAGGGGAATTATCTTGTCCTGCTTGGGCATGACCCACCTAACCTTGCTGCATATCCCCTGATTTTCAGTCATTCCCAGTTGATGAGGCTTGAGGCTAAGCGTTACCTTTAGAACGTTTTCACTTAGAATGCCCATCGTCCACCTGACGATGTTTCTCAAGCATTCATCCATACAAGTCCGTCCCGGGTTCGAACGGAACCGAAGGCACTATTCCTACTACATCCATTTTGGAAATATCCTCAGGATTAGTAGCGACTAGTCCTTGCACTTCACTGTTCCATCTTCGACTCCGAACACGTTTTTTCGCACGAAACGTACAAACTGGATCGAAGTGGTTTTCGAGAAATAAATCTCGATCCCGGCGTCTTCGAAACGTTCAACGCAGTTGGCCAATATTGATAGTCGGTTATTTAACTATCAATTAATATTCATAATCAACCATCCAACAATAAATAATTTCCTAAATTATTTATTACCCTCAAAATATCTTCACAAGGTATATTTCCACTTTCAAACCCTTTTGAAAACAGTTTTAAAACTATCTTCCTTTCTCAAAATCAATTTCCCAAACAGTTTCTATTTCCACTGAAATCGCCAAGCACAAAACTTAAGATTTTTAAAATAATTTAAAAACACTTTACTTTGAAATTTATCTTACAACATTCATTTTAAAAACTATAGTTTACTAAAAATACATACTATATGATTTTTGAAAATAAAGTTACTTTATAACATATAAAACTAGGTTTTCACTCTTAAAAATAAAATACTAAGTCACATTTTAAATGGTTATTACAATAATAGATTTGAAACATATTTACTTATGAATTTTTAACATTCAGAAATAATAAAATTCCTAAAATATGCTTTTTAAAACCACATTAAACTTTTATCTTATATCTAAATTTTCTTTTAAAAAAAAAGTACTTGGCTATCCAGGGAAATATACTTCCCTTCACATTCTTCTTGAAATTCTAATTTCTATCACTTGAATCAATTTCCAAATTGAATTCCAATCTTCTTCCTTTCTATTTCAAAATCTATTAATTTTAGATTTTATTTCCTTAATTATGAGTTAAATTACTTTTAACTGAAAATACCAATTCTTAGATTTCTCAAGTTACTTCTTTATTCTTTAAATACATTTAAACTTTAAATTTTAAAATAATTCTCTATTCTTTTATTGATATAACTTAAGTTTACAATTCATCAATTTTATTTTATTCATAGTTCTTTCTCTTCATTCTCGAAGTCATTTATTATTATTTTCATATTACTTCTATTTTTCTCAATTCACTCTTAATTTATTCAAATTTCCTATAATTACTTTATTTACCAATTTATTTCTTTTATTTTCTTTCCAAAATCCAATCCATATAATTTTGGTAAGTCATTATACCACAAATATATCCGATCAACCATAACATTCAATATTCCAATATAACTCATTATAGAATGTCAATATTCACAGCAAAGAAAATTAAATAATTTAAATAAATGTTGAGGGATCCAGTTGGATCCCTCCAACCTGTTTTCCCTGCATCCACAGACGTTAGCACAATATAGTACACCAATTACAAAATATCATACTATATCACATCGGCCAATTCAGCCATCCAAACAATCATTTAAATTTTATCAGTTAAAATTTAAACTGAGTGAGATTAACTCACCTTTGACCAAAGATTTGCAATCCGATCCACACCGGCTTGATTACTTTTAGAATTTAACCTTGTATAGACATTAGACGTTTTCATTAATATCCGAACTTATCTGAAATAAATTTCATTTATTAGCATTTTCCATGATTTTAAACCACCATTAATATTTCCATTTTATAGTTTTAATCTTTAACTAATGATTTATTTTAAACAATAACTATTTCCAAACTACTATATCCTTTAAAAACCCTTTATGACTAAGATAAACTACATAAGTTTATTGATCAAATTAATCACTATAACACCTTATTTAAAGTAACTAATTATTTTGTTTTAAACAAAACTTCCTAAATAAATAAAATTTAAGTTACAAAATAATTAAATAAATAGATTTTCAAAATACCTTATTTTTAAACAATCAAGCAAGTTTTATATGTATTAAAATTTGAAGTTTTAAACTTATTGTAAGATCCGGTTATTAAATTGAATTTGATTTTTAAACTTAAATTAAAATGGTATATTTTACAACAGTAATCTGGTTTTTAAAACTAAATTAAAACAGTACCTTTTTATTGAGTTACATAAATAAATAAATAAAATAAAATTTAAAACAGTATTAATGTACCTTACTAGCCTCGACTGCATCGCACAGCCCCCATCGCGCAAATCACCACATCACGGCGTCGATCGACTTCCAACCTAACACGCGAAACCGAGCTCAACCCTAGCTCGCAAATCCCACTCGATGCTCCTTCCATCATCGACCACAAAGCCCCAACGCGAAACCACACGCGCAAAACACTATTGAATCCTCACCCTAATCGCGAGTGCCATCCACGAAACCCACGTCGTACGGTCTTCATCACTTCCTCGCATCCAGTCCTGGCCACGCGATCGAATTCTGGCACAACAACCTGACCTAACTCGAGTCGCCCCAAACCAACGTGCGCGAGTGAACCCTAGCGAGGCAAAGACCGAAGGCGAATCGATTCCAATTTGGTATAAGCTACCATCGTTCATAAATTCTCAAGGCAGCCATTTTTTTATTTTTTTATTTTCGTTTGAATTAGGAGAAGAACAAGGGTGCGAGACGTGAATAAGAGGGCTCGGCTGATGCAAGATTTGGGGTTTTTTTTTAATTTCTCTGATATTTGATCGAATAGATGAGAAGAAGACTCGAGTAAAAGAAAAACGAGGGGAACGCAAAAACATGATTTGAACGTGAAAAGATGGATGGCGTATATGAGAAGCTTGAGCAACTAGGTTATTATCAAATAAATTTCTAGCGCGTTTTACTCTCGTACGGTCACACGGTAGCTCGGAAAATCACGGAATTTGAAATCCAACAATATTTCAATATTACGGACCCAATGGAACTGGTTTCGTCAAATTCCGAGACTGCGCTTTGGAAGGCTATTTTTAAATTCAATTTAAACGATATAAATTTCAACACTTAACAAACCATTTTCAAATTTGATTTCATCACTTGTATTCTCTTCATATTATCAATATAAATTCTTATAAGCCTTCAAATTATTTTTAACAGGCTTTAAAACTCTAGGTTTAACACTTGAACCAACTTCAATCTTATTTAATTCAATAATTTAATTATCAAATAATTGGTGATATTTGAATTCAATTTAAAAATTTACATTTAAATATCCAAAACCAATTGAATATTCCAATTTTAAATACTAAAAAAATTCCGGGTTGTCACATTCCTCCCCCCTTAAAAGAATTTCGTCCCCGAAATTACTAATTAGGATGAATAATCCAATACTCGTTTACTTATTTCCAAAACCAAACAAATCAACATCTAACCAACAATCTTTTTACAAAAGACCCATTATTATTCTTATTAACTATCCAAACCTTTCCGTAGATTGTAACCAATCCTATTTGCCCAACCATTCAGGTTTCAATTTAAAACCAAATTTTGAATTATCAAAATTTTCTCAAAATTTTTCTAACTCCCTAAATTCCCGAAAAATTTCGCCAGCGTCTCCTTTGCGCGGCTAGCTCGGTACAACTACAAAAGGGCTCTACGGCCTCCCAAATCCAAAAAGAAAACAAAAAGCCAAGTGGCTCAATCCAAATCCAAATCCCAATAAAATTCCATACCAAATTTAAATACGTACCTTTTGTCGGGCAATTCAAATTTATCTCTTGAAATCAAATCCAATTTCCTTTTCCTTTTTATAATACCTGCATATCCTGCTTAGCACTAATATCCAATCACAATATTCCAAAACATTTTATCGATTTTCTCACAAAACGCCAATATCTATTCACTCTAATATTATCTTAGGATACATTTGTAGCATCAATTTCCAATTAAGAATTCACCATTCCCTTCTTAAGTTAATATAAACATTTTATATATTTCTCTTTACCTCTTTTAGTTTATACTTACTTCTATTCAAATCGATTTCCACATTACATATGTATTCCATTTATTTTCAACTTTGAATTTTTAAATTTTATCCTTCATTTATAACTAATTTAAGTCATTACTTTAATTAGTTTCATTTACTAACTTATTTAGTTTCCAATTCTAAATAGTTTTGTCGTTAACAAAAATTTTCAAAATTTTCTAACTCCCAAAATTTCTGAAATTTTTTGGCAGAGTCCCCTTTGTACGGAGGAGCTTTTGCAATTTGACAAAAGTGATAAATATATATACATCGACCCACACGGTCGGAAAAACAGTTCATATTTCCTATTTTTATTACGTAGGCGTACCTTATTTAGCATTTTAAGCAAGCGGCTTATTATTTTTAGCAAGTAGCACTACCAAATCCAGCCACACGGCTTCCAGGTACCTGTACTTACTCAATCTAAACATGTAAGTGCCGAATATATGAAGTTTAACAGTATATCACTTATTCACACTAGTTAAAACATATGAATTCTAAAAGAATCTCATACCAAACATTTTTCCGTAAGCAATTTATATAGTTTCATGCTAATTCAACTGTTTCAATTAATTTATAAACCATTCTCATCCAATGTGAATGTGTTTCAATCCATTTGTATATAACTTCATTAATTTGAATGGTTTAAAACTCAATTGCTTACATTTAATTTTATTTTTTTTAAGCAAATTGAACTCATATTTAATTCAATTGCTTTCAAAATCAATTTATTTTACTTCCACCAACTCATAGAATTTTAATTACTTCCATTTACATCCAATGACAATTTATTCTATGCAATTTGACAAGATTTATGTGAATAAATAAGTATTTATGTTTATAACCAATTTAAATTGACTCCAACTCAATTTATACTTAATTCTATTCCATTTCGGATTTATTCACAATCCATATATTCTCAGTTTCATTGCATTTCAATTTTATTAACCAAAATTAGTTTATTCAAAACCATTAACAACTTAGGTTCATCTTCATTTCCAATTAAATTTCCTTTTTATTTTAATCCATTCACAAACATTTATTTAGCTCAACACATTCCATTAAATTTCATTCATAATCCATTTATTTACATTTCATTCCATGTTAGTTTATTCCAAATTATTTTATTTAGCTCGAAGACAATCCGAGCTATTTCATTCAATATCCATTTCTCAATTTATTTAAACCACATTTCATTTGATACTTATTATTCCATCATTTATTTATTCGATATAATTAGTTCATCCACATTCTCTTAAACCATTCTAACAAACTCGAAACGTTATAATTTCCTTATTGTCTCAAGTTATTTCAATTCCTTAATAATTTAAATGGTTTACAATTATTTATTTAAGCATTTTCACTCCATTAAATATTATCGGCAACTCACCAAATTTATTTTAATTTAAAATTTATTTATCTTGATTCTATTTTAATCCAATCCCATTTCCAACTACAAATTTATTTGATCAATTATTATACATTTCAAATTTCCAAGTTCAATTCATTCTCAGTTCACTTAAATAAATTACAAGGTCATTTCAATTATTTCTACGTATTTAGATTTTATTTGTAAGCCATACCATTACTATTTTAATCCAATCACATTTTATTTGATACATTCCCAATTATATTTAATTTGTTAACACTTCAAGTTAAATATAATCTATAACTCAAGTTCTGGATCCACTATCCATTTTCAAATTACCACCTAATTTTATGAACTCACAGTTCAATTTCATTTTCTTCACCAACCATTTGAAGTTGAATTCAATTTATAACTCGAGTTTTATTTCTAAACTTCATCATAAACTCACAATTCAATTTTATTTAACATTTCATTAACCAATTTATTAACAAATTAGTTCTCTCCTATTTATAGTTCAATACTTAATCTTTAACCCCAAATATCACTTTATTTAATTTCTTGGTTCAATTTAGTTAATAATTCAAGTTTGGATTTTCTTTTCATTATCCAAAACATCAAACAATATTTATTTTGGATTTTCTATTCCACTTTCAAAATTTATAAGCCACAACTTATTATTTACACAATTCCATCCATTATAGGCTTGAATATATTCATCTTTTATTTATTTTTATTTTTATTTTTAAATCAAGCCTCCTATTTATTTATAGACCAAGCATATTTTCATTACCTTGGATTTTAATTCTTTTCTAAGTTATTCTAATTTATTTACTTCAATTGAATTCTCATCCCAACTCAATTGTTACTTTAACTCGGATTTATTTAATTCAATTCGAATACAACTGGATATTCTTTCAGCTTATTCAATTAATTCCAATCTAGTCAAATTTTTATATCCAAATCCAAGTTAATTTCATTTTTAACCTTTCACCTTAAATTCAAATTTCAACATTCAAAGCTTATATTTCCTTCCTGATTTAAAAATCATCTCCATTTATAAGCTTACAATTTATCTCATCAGGATTTTTAAACTTCCGGCTTTGGTTTCAAAACATTTTGAAATCTCCCACATCCCAAAATCACACTTCTCAAAAATTTAAACCAATCCTAGTTTTTACCCCAACAAATTTCCTTTGAAATTTTCAAAAACAACTAGGTTTCTGAATAAATCAATTGGCAGCAATCCGTCACTTAGAAATTCGAAAATGAATACTGATGATGCGGCCGTCATCACCAGAATTATTTTCCAATAATCCAAGTGATTTCAATACTATATCATTTCAAAAATCTCTTTAAAACAATTTCCTTTCAGAAATATCTCCAAAACAATTTGTGCTATTACTTATCTTCAAAACACTTCCAAAATCTCCGGGATTTAAATTTCCAAATCCTGCTGAAATCAATTTTAACTATAATTCATTTGCATAGCTTATGCTCATATAAATTCTCATTTGATTATATTTCAATTTATAAATTTCATTTATAATTCATATTTGTAACTTCCATTTATAATGAATTTATTTCCTTAACTTTTGGTTACGTTTTCAACTTCTAGTTAAATTTTCCATACAATAAGGATAATAATTTAAATATCCTTATTTCTAACATCCAAGCAACCATATATTAGCTACAATAGTTTATAAAAACTTTTACTTATATCAAAATATATTTTGGGTAAAATTATTTCATTTACCCACATTTAAAACAATACCGTGTCAATTGTTCTATTCAAGTGTTTAGAAACCCCTTCGATACAGTTGCGCAGACTGTATCGACGAAAGTTCATATGCCACTCAATAAACCAATCTTCACGATATTAAAACAATTTATATTCACTAACAAATACGCACTCATATCTATTTATACGCTCAAACTCATTTTAGAGTACTTCAGAATCTAATTTAAATGAGTAATTCCCACCAGAGCCAAGGTTATCACCAACCTAAGCTCTGATACCAAGTGTAACAGCCCGCAAATCCGTACCCCTTGAGTCAACACTATTCTACAACAATCAACTCAAGTTGCACAGTAATACGAACCATTTGGGTTAAAGAAGAAGAGGTAGAAGAAGAGAACACAAAATCAACATCAGAATCTAACCATCGCAGCAGAATAAAATATAATAGATAGTAAATAATCTTTACTCAAAATCAAATATATCTGTTTACATACATTACATCATCATAGTACATCAGTCACAACTCACATCAATAACATACAACTGAATACACATCAACTCAACACAGCGGAATATATATAAATATACAAGTACGAGGGTACGTATCGCCATCCTGCTCGTCCCCTGAGCTCCACAGCATCGTATCCTGTATTCTATAATACTCGGTCTGACCCGAGCATTACAGTTAAATAATACCCGAGCCAGTCTGGAATACCAGCGTGAGAAAATCACACCCAATTGATTATTAAAGTTCAAAAATCCTTTGAAAACAAAAGCATCTCGTAAGACCACGCCACAAATAAACATGTCGGGTTTTTACCTTACGATAGCTAAAACAATTTTTGTAGAAATCCTCTATTATAATAGGGTCTATATACAAATACTTATAAAATAGCCGAAATTGTTATATGATTAAATTCCAGCTACTAGCCACAGAGTGGGTAATACAAACAAAACTCGTACAAGGCTCGTAGGGAAAATGGATTTCCAACAATGACTAGGCACTGGGGTACCACCTGTCACGGTACGGGGCCTAGATCACCGTACCGAGGATTACTCCCTTCATCCCCTGCAACACAAGGCCGGAACCATTCCTTACTGAACAGTCCCGAACAAGATAAACCCCGTGGTTGGCGCGAACAACCACCCACTAAGCCGAAAAATATATAAGGGACATCTAGACAGGGGAATTATCTTGTCCTGCTTGGGCATGACCCACCTAACCTTGCTGCATATCCCCTGATTTTCAGTCATTCCCAGTTGATGAGGCTTGAGGCTAAGCGTTACCTTTAGAACGTTTTCACTTAGAATGCCCATCGTCCACCTGACGATGTTTCTCAAGCATTCATCCATACAAGTCCGTCCCGGGTTCGAACGGAACCGAAGGCACTATTCCTACTACATCCATTTTGGAAATATCCTCAGGATTAGTAGCGACTAGTCCTTGCACTTCACTGTTCCATCTTCGACTCCGAACACGTTTTTTCGCACGAAACGTACAAACTGGATCGAAGTGGTTTTCGAGAAATAAATCTCGATCCCGGCGTCTTCGAAACGTTCAACGCAGTTGGCCAATATTGATAGTCGGTTATTTAACTATCAATTAATATTCATAATCAACCATCCAACAATAAATAATTTCCTAAATTATTTATTACCCTCAAAATATCTTCACAAGGTATATTTCCACTTTCAAACCCTTTTGAAAACAGTTTTAAAACTATCTTCCTTTCTCAAAATCAATTTCCCAAACAGTTTCTATTTCCACTGAAATCGCCAAGCACAAAACTTAAGATTTTTAAAATAATTTAAAAACACTTTACTTTGAAATTTATCTTACAACATTCATTTTAAAAACTATAGTTTACTAAAAATACATACTATATGATTTTTGAAAATAAAGTTACTTTATAACATATAAAACTAGGTTTTCACTCTTAAAAATAAAATACTAAGTCACATTTTAAATGGTTATTACAATAATAGATTTGAAACATATTTACTTATGAATTTTTAACATTCAGAAATAATAAAATTCCTAAAATATGCTTTTTAAAACCACATTAAACTTTTATCTTATATCTAAATTTTCTTTTAAAAAAAAAGTACTTGGCTATCCAGGGAAATATACTTCCCTTCACATTCTTCTTGAAATTCTAATTTCTATCACTTGAATCAATTTCCAAATTGAATTCCAATCTTCTTCCTTTCTATTTCAAAATCTATTAATTTTAGATTTTATTTCCTTAATTATGAGTTAAATTACTTTTAACTGAAAATACCAATTCTTAGATTTCTCAAGTTACTTCTTTATTCTTTAAATACATTTAAACTTTAAATTTTAAAATAATTCTCTATTCTTTTATTGATATAACTTAAGTTTACAATTCATCAATTTTATTTTATTCATAGTTCTTTCTCTTCATTCTCGAAGTCATTTATTATTATTTTCGTATTACTTCTATTTTTCTCAATTCACTCTTAATTTATTCAAATTTCCTATAATTACTTTATTTACCAATTTATTTCTTTTATTTTCTTTCCAAAATCCAATCCATATAATTTTGGTAAGTCATTATACCACAAATATATCCGATCAACCATAACATTCAATATTCCAATATAACTCATTATAGAATGTCAATATTCACAGCAAAGAAAATTAAATAATTTAAATAAATGTTGAGGGATCCAGTTGGATCCCTCCAACCTGTTTTCCCTGCATCCACAGACGTTAGCACAATATAGTACACCAATTACAAAATATCATACTATATCACATCGGCCAATTCAGCCATCCAAACAATCATTTAAATTTTATCAGTTAAAATTTAAACTGAGTGAGATTAACTCACCTTTGACCAAAGATTTGCAATCCGATCCACACCGGCTTGATTACTTTTAGAATTTAACCTTGTATAGACATTAGACGTTTTCATTAATATCCGAACTTATCTGAAATAAATTTCATTTATTAGCATTTTCCATGATTTTAAACCACCATTAATATTTCCATTTTATAGTTTTAATCTTTAACTAATGATTTATTTTAAACAATAACTATTTCCAAACTACTATATCCTTTAAAAACCCTTTGTGACTAAGATAAACTACATAAGTTTATTGATCAAATTAATCACTATAACACCTTATTTAAAGTAACTAATTATTTTGTTTTAAACAAAACTTCCTAAATAAATAAAATTTAAGTTACAAAATAATTAAATAAATAGATTTTCAAAATACCTTATTTTTAAACAATCAAGCAAGTTTTATATGTATTAAAATTTGAAGTTTTAAACTTATTGTAAGATCCGGTTATTAAATTGAATTTGATTTTTAAACTTAAATTAAAATGGTATATTTTACAACAGTAATCTGGTTTTTAAAACTAAATTAAAACAGTACCTTTTTATTGAGTTACATAAATAAATAAATAAAATAAAATTTAAAACAGTATTAATGTACCTTACTAGCCTCGACTGCATCGCACAGCCCCCATCGCGCAAATCACCACATCACGGCGCCGATCGACTTCCAACCTAACACGCGAAACCGAGCTCAACCCTAGCTCGCAAATCCCACTCGATGCTCCTTCCATCATCGACCACAAAGCCCCAACGCGAAACCACACGCGCAAAACACTATCGAATCCTCACCCTAATCGCGAGTGCCATCCACGAAACCCACGTCGTACGGTCTCCATCACTTCCTCGCATCCAGTCCTGGCCACGCGATCGAATTCTGGCACAACAACCTGACCTAACTCGAGTCGCCCCAAACCAACGTGCGCGAGTGAACCCTAGCGAGGCAAAGACCGAAGGCGAATCGATTCCAATTGGTATAAGCTACCATCGTTCATAAATTCTCAAGGCAGCCATTTTTTTATTTTTTTATTTTCGTTTGAATTAGGAGAAGAACAAGGGTGCGAGACGTGAATAAGAGGGCTCGGCTGATGCAAGATTTGGGGTTTTTTTTTTTTAATTTCTCTGATATTTGATCGAATAGATGAGAAGAAGACTCGAGTAAAAGAAAAACGAGGGGAACGCAAAAACATGATTTGAACGTGAAAAGATGGATGGCGTATATGAGAAGCTTGAGCAACAAGGTTATTATCAAATAAATTTCTAGCGCGTTTTACTCTCGTACGGTCACACGGTAGCTCGGAAAATCACGGAATTTGAAATCCAACAATATTTCAATATTACGGACCCAATGGAACTAGTTTCGTCAAATTCCGAGACTGCGCCTCGGAAGGCTATTTTTAAATTCAATTTAAACGATATAAATTTCAACACTTAACAAACCATTTTCAAATTTGATTTCATCACTTGTATTCTCTTCATATTATCAATATAAATTCTTATAAGCCTTCAAATTATTTTTAACAGGCTTTAAAACTCTAGGTTTAACACTTGAACCAACTTCAACTTATTTAATTCAATAATTTAATTATCAAATAATTGGTGATATTTGAATTCAATTTAAAAATTTACATTTAAATATCCAAAATCAATTGAATATTCCAATTTTAAATACTAAAAAAATTCCGGGTTGTCACACTCGGCTTCTCCGAAAGCTCCTCAGCCAAACGTTTTCTCTTGGACTCCTTGCTTCCTAGCAAGGTGATGTCCGAGGAAGGAAGAGGGACCTCCAAAGGGTTGGTCCCACTAGGGCAAATGACTTTCAAAGGCTTATTTAGAGGGTTATCGAGTTCCACCACATGAGGTTCTATCTTAACTTTAGCTTTCTTTTTCTCCTCTTCCTCTATCTTTTTCTTCATGCTAAGTTTTGAAGTATGTTTGGAGGTGCCTGTGATTTCGACCTCGTCATGTTCATCTACTGGTGAGGGATTCTCAAATTTATCCTCATTTAGCGCCCCGATCACTTGAGCATCGGGTCCAGGGGTATCTCCAGCGTGAGGTGCCTCAACCACTTTTTCTTCCAGCTCTGTGGCGACTTCGCTCCCTGCAGTCGTTTCGGGATCAGAGAGACCTATACGAGTTCATGAGAAACAAATGTTAGAACACATTCATCACTTGCCAAATGCGATGAATTCCTATAGTCTAAAGGGTGAAGCTACATACCGGCTTCCAAATGACTCTCGGTGGTTCTCGAAGTATCACCCTCTAGAATAGGGAATAGAATGTGAACACCAAGCTCGTGCTTCTCCGGGTCGTACCCAACAGGCTGCTCAGGAGGCTCAAGTGACGAGCTATCGGCCTGTTGAGTAGGAGAAGGAGCTAGAGTCTCAGTGTCGGATAGGCCAGTCGTCCTTACTCTTTGATGAGGAGGAGTCTCTTCCCAAGAGGGCTTTTACTGCAGATAAGTCTGAAGGCTCGTTTCCTCGAAGCACTTCCCTCACAAGAGCTTCTTCATCAACCTCTTCGATACGCAGCTCAACTCTTTTAATTTTTATCAAAGGGTCCCATGCTTCGGCCAATGATTCGAGGTAACCCTCACCGAGAAAAGATAGGTCACGATGCATGAGAACCCATGCATTGTACTCGGCAATAAGCGGACCAAATAAGCACTTAATTTCTTCTATGTCGGCTTCAGTAGCTACCTCCAAACGAGAGTCGATTTCTATGAGCATCATTTTCTTACCCTCTTCGTGAGCTGCCTCCTTTAGCGCCTCGACCTTGGAAAGTTCATCATCGAGCTTCGTCTTTAGAAGTCGTGTTGCGACGATTTCATCGCAATATCGTTGTGACTCTTCCTACGCATCAATTTTCTCTTCTTTCTCTTTAAGAGAAACTCCTCTAGCTCTTTAACCCGCCAGGTGAGAATATCCTTTTCTTTCTGGATAGATCCTTTCTCTAAAGCTAGAGCACCATTGTGTTGGACCGCCTCATCGATTTCTTTCTTGTGAGTGGCCTCCAAGTGACTAACTTCCTCGGCCATTTCCTTGGCATTTTTCTGGGTGGCTCAAATTGAGATTTGTACGAGGATAGCTCTTCATCCTGGGCTTTGATGATATTTTTGTCGTGAATGGCTTCAAGTTTCAAGCGATAATTTTCGTGTTGACGTTCCATGGAAACCTCTGAAACTTTCTCCGCCAAGTGTACGAACGCATCATGCTGGACATAAACATATCTTTATGAATGTAGCCTCAAGCTCAGCTAATTTTTCTACTGTCGGTGGGTCGTGTGCGGAGGCCAGAGGAGTCTGTCTAGCCGAAGTCACGGATTTCTTATGGGACTCACGCGATTGCTTGGTGCTTGACGAGCCAGAACGTTGGTCGCGGGGAGCTTTGAATTGAGTTCCCTTCTGAGCAGATTTCTCCTTACCGTGCTCTGACTGAGGGGGAGGATCGTTTGGATATGAGGAATGGCTGTAAGTTCTTCTTCTGGAAGACGACAACTCTTTGGGATGATAATCTCTATCCCTGCTATCATCCCTATCTTGTCATCTACCTGATCCTGAATTTCGACTAGAATGGTGGAAGATAGAGGATCCATGCTGTGCAATTAATGTGCTTGGCAGATTGATAGCGGTGGAGGAGCAAAAATCATAGCAGGGATACAACGAGGATATAGCGGGATATAGTGGATGGCTCTAAAATAGCATATAAAACTTGTACTTAATGTTTTATAAATTTATAAATGGTAATTAAATGAAAAATTATCATTCAATTGAATTATAATTAATACATAAATAATTTTAAATAAAAACATGTGCGAATATACTTTAAATAAACGTATATATGACATAATTGAATTTAGTAGAATATTAGAGTATTTTCGTTTCTGAAAATATATTAAAAATTAAATCAAATAAATTAGTTTCATAATTTTTATAATGTATAAATGCATATTTTCAATTCATTTTATTACAGAAGATATAGCGGAAATAGCGGAATATAGCAGGAATAACGGGATATAGCGGAAATAGCGGGGCTTAAAGGCTATATTTTGGGGCTACATGGAAAAATCGTAGCGGTAGAAACCCGCTATGAGATATAGCGGGGTTATAGCGGGGTAATAGAGGGGCATTAACTATACAGGATCCATGAAGGCAATCAGTGCCCTATGTACGCCCCATATCACCTACACAGAAAACCAAGTGAGGACAAGTTAGTGAGAATCGTATGATGACCAAAATTCAAGTGTAGGGTGAAGTGTAAGTGTTTGAGTGTCCTAGTGCTTTCCCCCAATGGACCAGTTTTTTCGCTTTACTTATTGGAGTTTTCTCTCCGTGATGACGAGCCTGAACACCTTCTCACGGGCATATTAACTCACATAGCCTCAGGGTCATTGAAGCCATAATTTAGTAAGTCGCCTGGGATGGTAGTCAGATAGACCTTTTAGTGAACCCTCTGAATTTTGGGGAGACTAATTTTTCTCGACTGGAGTTATTGTGACCTTTGAGGTTCCGCACACTATTCATTTTCAACTTGTAAGCTACGGTCTTTTTCCTCTTTGAAGGTGGAGGTGGTTCGTCGACGCCGGGTGCGTCAGCTACTGGTGCTAAGTCGGAATTTATATTCTCATCAGTCGCCTTTGGCACCTCGGTTTCTTTGATTTCACCTTCCTCAGTTGTATCAGGGACCCCTCCTACAAGGGGCACCAAAGGTCCATCCTGCTTTTTGCCTTTTCCCGCAGCGGATCTGGTTATAGTGGTGCCAATTGGAAGGCTAGTTCGACAGTCCTTCTCCAGTAATCCAAACTTCGAAAGCTCGAAATAACAGATTTAATGTCCCGGTCTCTCATGAAAATAGCTCGAATGGCCTCGACGGCCTTAGAATAGCCAGTGCCTTCAGGTCGTGGGAAAATACCTATAAGAGTCGAAAGAAGTTCAGAAAGGATGCACTTCGAGCCTTAGACAAATATTAGTCTAAAATGAAACTTACTTCCTTCCAGCCATCTTCTCGCAAAACCAAGAGGGCAGCATACGTAAAACCACTCTTACTTATACTGGGAAAATTTACTCCACGCTCCCATCAGGATTTGACATTTGGAATGTGGCTCGAGAAATATGAAGGATGAACTGTTGGAACGTCTCTTGAAGCGGTAAATATAATGGATATCCTTGGGAGTAGGGAGTCTGAATAAGGTGTTCATAAAGAGAACACAGGTGCTATGAATAAATGCATGACTATTAGGGTGTAGCCATGCCGGAGCAATCCCAATATATCGCAACACTTCACGGAGGAATGAATTGAAAGGTGGCATATTTCCGACCCAGCACATAAACTTGTTGCACGCAGTATATCCGGCAGTGGGTAGGTGAGGCCAATCTTGTCCTGATGGAACCAAAACGTCATCAAAGAGGATTCCACGGATTGAGCACAATCGATGAAGAGCGGTTTCGCTAATTTTTTAGGCTTGTGAATCAATGGGGTTATCTAGAATAACGGCTCCATCTACGGCGTCAGGAGCCGGGCTTATAACCGCAACAGGCAGATCTGGGATGCCAGGTGCAGGGACTGACGGTGGATCCGAAGCTTCTACTACCTCCTGCCGAGAACTTGGCTCAGGCTTATCAGAAACTGTAGCAGAGCTTATTTTTTGGAATCTTTAACGAGCGTCTAGTATGAATGGACACCTATTTAAGCTATACTTGAAAGACAATCGCTATTAGATAAAATGACAATAATATAATCCCCTATGCTGTGTTTGAACTAGTGCGACGACTCAAACATGAGTGCAGAAAAAACTAAAGTTTTAAAAACAATTGTGGTGTAATAGAACTTTAAGTTGTTTTCCTTAGAGACCGTCATCGCTGACCTTCTCCTATAGTTTATCATATGATTGGCAGTAGAAGTCTTGAAATCAAACATTGGCATCATAAAGTGTGAAGGCCGTTATTCGCATTTATTGAATTAAATTTGCATTTAAGATTGTTCAAGCTATGGGGGAGTTAGTTCAAATTGGGTCCTTGAGCTCATATGCTTTATTGCTTATCATTGTCCAAAATGCTATGCTTGGTTGTGGAGGTAAGTTACCAAATATGTGTAATGTTCGAGTTAAAACAATTTTGATTGCCAATGCCGACATACTCACTCGCTATCTCCTCCTAACTACCGATCCGGCCTCACTTGGACTTCTACCGATCTACATCACTTCACTGGATGTTGAGCTATACTCACTGTACTACTCTCCTTCACCTTTCTCAATATGTATCGAGTCACCACCCTAGACTCCTGTCGGCTCATAGCAACTCTCTTAACACCGAGCGACCCACACTCCTAAATACGTGTTGACCAACCCACACACTCTCTCTCTCTCATTCGAAAACGATCGACACTCCCTCTTAGAGTACTAAGCTTCTCTCTAGCACAACTCCCACCAAAGATTTACCGACCGATCGCTCACGTTTCCCACTGACCCAGATTTTCGTTGAGTGCCTATAGATCCAACCCTACTCCATGAACCTACTAATTCCTCTCCTTCGATCGGTATGCCAAGCGCGACTATGTAGCCTATGCACTGATCCCAAACTTACCCACCTCCCTTTCTATAAACACTTATGTTAAACTCCCTCTCTCTACTATCTTTATCTATACTCTCACTCCCTATATTTCCCTCCTCTCCCACTCACCGCAAAGAGTCATGTGCATACACAACTCAAGCTTAGGTCGATTTCATGAAGGCAAGGCCTAATAGTTCTAAACGGAGCGTGGATCTTACCTATGCAGTAATTTGAAGCTGGGGCGAGTGATTTTTGGGGATTAAAGTCTAGAATGATTGGGGAGCGCGTTGGGGAAAATGATTGAATGGAGGAGGATGGCAATTCGATAGAGAGATGGAGCTTGGGTTTAGAGTAGAGCCAAAGAAGGAAAAATAATAAAGTGAAAGTGGGAAAAGGAAAGTAGGAGCCTAGTCTTTTATATGAAGAGCGGGATGTGAACCGGTATTTTTTCAAAGACCCCGTCACCTTGTTTCAAGGGATAGGTTAGTCGACATGTCGACCCGAGCCTAGGTAAACCGAACGAGTGGACTGTCACGACCCGTCTTCCTATGCCCAGGAAGACGTATCGTGTTGAAGAAAGAAAGGGGTGAGAAAGTAGAAAAGATAGAGAAGAAAGAACAACAACATCAGAATCTCACAGCGGAACGAATAAATTATATTAATCACATAAGTATTTACATAATATACAACATCAATCAGAGTTATACAGACAATACATCACATACTAGACAGTTATAAACACCTGTCTAGTTATACAACTCAACTCAATACAGAGATACCAACACAGCGGAACTATATATATGTATCTACAACGCTGAAGCCTCCTGCTCCATTGCTCCTCCAGAATTCGTCAAAGCTACCCTGAATCCCTTGGCTACCCGTAAAAATTTGGGTACCCGAGAGTTTATGAAAAACAAAAATAAACTCCGGGTCAAACATGGGTCTGGTATGAGTAACAGGTTAAAGTTGCTTAACTTTAAAAATCTTTTGAAAACAAAAGGTATCACGTAAGACTTCACCACACATAAACAAGGAAAAGTTTTTACCTTACGCTAACCAAAACATTTAATAGGAAATCTAGTGATATTATAATAGTGTCTAGGGTTTTCAAGTAAAATACAGAAATAGCTGAAATGCTTACATCTCACATTCCAACATAGTTGGGCACAACTAATTCGTATGGCACTTATTGGATTTTGGATTCCATACAATGGCAGGGCTACTGGGGTACCGCCCGTCACAGTACGGGGCCTAGATCACCATACCGAGGATTACTCCCTTCATCCCCTGCAACACAAGGCCGGAACCATTCCTTACTGAACAGTCCCGAACAAGATAAACCCCGCAGTTGTTTGCAACCAACTGCCCACACAGCCGAATAAAAAGGGACATCTAGACAGGGGAATATCCTTGTCCTGCTTGGGCATGACCCACCTAGCCTTGCTGCACCTCCCCTGTTTTAGCCATTCCCGGTTGATGAGACTTGAGGCTGCGATTACCTTTAAAGAACATATTTCTTAGAATGCTCATCGCCCGCCTGACGATGTGTTGAAAGCATTCAATCCATACAAGTTCGTTCCGGGTTCGAACGAAACCGAAGGCATTATCTCATTACACTCGTTTTGGAATCACCCTCAGAGTTAACGACGATAACCTTTGCATTCTGAATCTTCATCTTCACTTCAGATTCACGACCTATCGTTAATTTGGAATCGATGTGGTTTTCGGATGTTCCTAATGCGGAAACCCGATCCCGGTCTCATCGAAATCCAAAACGTGTCTTTTAAGGCCAAGTTGTTTTAGAGTTTTAAAACAATTCAATTCAATTATCTATATACACACAGATAAATAATTCACAATATCACAATAGATAATCACATCATCATCATAAACAGATAATTCATATTATCATCCAAACAGATAATAAACAGATAATCCATATTATCATACTTTAACTAAGCATCCATATCATATAGATATTACTTATTTCATATATAAGTTCACAACCATTCAATGAATATCAATATCATTCATCCATAAGCAATGATTTATAATCATACCATTTATAATTAATTTAAAATGAATTAAATTAATTACTTCTATCTCTAATTAACTTAAAGTAAATTAAATTAATTACTTCATCTATAAATCCTGCTTATACAATCCTTAATTAATTATAAATCTAATTAATTAATCATCCACTAAGTATTCATCTTGATTAAACACCTTTGATTAATCAATCTCTAATTACAATAAGTAATTAGTCTTTAATTAATTTCACAAATTAATTATCCTAAATTATTCATAGTAATTGACATTTAATTCCTTCATTTATTAATTAAATATAATTATTTACATTTATTCTTAGTTAATTACAATAATTAATCACTTCATTATCTATTATTACTTAATTAAACAATTCTTAATTATATCATTAATTACATTAATTAATGATCTCTAGTTTATATTTAAATTAAATTCCTTTATTTAAGTTAAACACAATTATTAATCCCCTTTGATTAATAACAATCCAGTAATTAACTACCCTTAATTACTTATTTAATAAATTAATTATCCCATAATTAATTATCTCCATAATTAATCCCCTGATTAATTTCAAAAGTAATTACCCAAATTACTTTACTTACAAATCATATTGTATTAATTACATTCAGTAATTATCATCTAATTACTTCCCTAAGTAATGCTGTTCCATTAATTACATCAAGTAATTTCATATCTCAAACCATCAAATGATTTGCTTAAATTAATTAAAATGAATTAATTAACTTAATTCAATCATATCATCAAAATTAATTACAATAAGTAATTAATTTCTTAATTACTTTTATTAAGTAATTACTCTTAACAATTTACAATAGATTTATCTAAATTAATTAATCTAATTAATTAATAAAATTAATCACATTAATTAATTAAATAATAATCCTTAGTTAGTTATCTTCATTTACTAATAACATTTCTTAATTTATTCCCTAATTAATTTCTAATTTTAAATTAATCTAAATTATTAATTAGAGAAATATAATACATAAGTCATTCCTTAATTATCTTATCTATTTAATCATCTAAATACCTTAATTGTTTCTAAGATAATTTATCTCTTTATTACTGACTTTATTAATATTAAAATGTATTAGAACATTTTAAGTTCAAATTCAAATTCCATTTTGAATTCAAGATTCAAAGTGGTTATTGTTTAAACATTTACCCAATTTAAATTCAATTTAAAGTCTTTTAAATAAATGTAAATAACATTTATTACTCACATATGAAACTTATATAAGAGAAGCCTTTAAATTAAACTATTTAATTTTTTGTTAAAAATTAGCTTTTACGTTACATTGTATCTTTAACTTGCAAATTCAAGTTAAACAATTTATTTAACTTATTTTAAAAAAAATCACTCTTACTTAAAAACTGATTTAAATATTCAGATTTGAATTCAGGGTGACTTGAGTCCATCACATTATCTTTAATTTAAAACTTTGATTAAAACTTCCTTTTAATAACTTGAATTTAACACTTGATTTTCAAATCCAAATCCATTATTAAACCTTGAGATTCAAAAGTTCTTTGAATCTATACTTTAAATTTTGAATTTAAACCTATGTTTGAATTTCAGTTTTCAAATTTTAAATTAAAAATTTAAAATCTGAAAACTGTCAGGTTGTAAACCTGAAAATCCACATTCACATATCTTAAAACCTTTATCTCACTTAAATTTTGATTTTAAACAAATAAACTTGAATTCATCCCTTAACTGGATTTAAACTTGTTTTAAAACTGATATACAAATTCAAGTTTTCATTTAAATTGTTTGTAGGAATCAAAACACTGCTAGTATTTTTCAAAACCCTGAAGCAAGCTACTAACAGGAAATAAAGAAACTCAGCACACACTAATGTCACCAGAGCATCAACTGCACGGTGCACGTGCACCATGGTCTTGGCCATCTCCGGCCAGTCACTCGGGCTTCAACATTTCATTGGCCATCACCAGACGTCACACGATCATCCAAAACCCACCACAACATCTCGAATCGAAATCGAGTTAGCTGAACCCAAAGCTCACAACACGATCACAAACCTGGAACAGGCCTTCAACTTCCCACTCAAAACCTGGCATCGCTTCTCCCTCGCCACTCCGTCCACGTGGAAGTCGACAGCTCCGGCTACACCTTCATCAATGACCCAGCTACCACCTCCCACAAAGCCAAAACACTCGATGCTCCAGAGAAGGAGAATCGATCAAGTCCTTCAGCGCGACCAAAATTACGTTTAGGAAAAGAAACCCACCACCGCAACTTCTCTGATGATCTTCATCATCATTCACTAATTTTCTCGGCCTCTCCGGTCACATCTCCACCTCCATGAAGAACTACAACCACTCAAATCCACTGTGTTGCCAGCGGCAACCCAAAATCTCCAATTCAAAGAAATCAGAAATGCCAAAACAAAACTCAACTAAAAATTGTGAATTTACTCTTAAAAATCCTTATTTCTGATAAGTATTCAAGTTATGAACCTGAATTGATATTTCAAGATGTTTGAAATTATCACTTAATTTAACCCTTAACTGTTTATAATGTTTTCAGAATTAACTCTACTTTGTTTAACTTAAATTTTAATTTTAAAATTTACTTTATAAACAAACAAACACATTTTGTTCAGATACTAAGTTCTATCAACCAATAGATTAAGCTCTAGTGATTTTTTTGAAAGTAAAACAGGAGCTTAAATTCTAAATACAGAGATGTTTTTCAAGTCATCATCACACATACATGCAGAACACATATACTCAGAAATGCAATAAGATATATACATATCTTAGACAATAATTAAGCAACATATATATTTAAGTATTGTAAAAATCTAAGTTACTCACCAACATGTTGAAGAACAGAGACCAGTGAACAACTTCAAGCAACAAACATCTGGGATTGTTTAAACTGGAACTGCATTTCCACATTAAATTTGATAGCTTGCTTTAATATGCTTTGATTTACGAACTTGCAGTTGCATGTAGGCTTGTTATTCTCAGACTTGCTTTAGTTTTCCAGGTTTAAAAACTGATCTGCAGTCTTGATGCTTCATGTTTTGATTTAAATTTGCTTGCAGGCTTGCTTGTTAGTTGTATGATGTTGTTTAAGTTTTGTAAAAGAAAAGAAAGAAAAGGCTTGCTATTCTTCACTAATGAACTGAGAAGATATGTATATGTAGAAGGAAAATATTACAGAGGAAGGTGGCATCTGAGACAAGCAAATGCTGTGCACTGTTCAATCTTGTTTTATCAGGTAGAAATTTCAAAATGGAGGCTGAAAAGATTTTGAACAAATTCGAATAGGCTCTAGTTTGCGGAGAAATCTGAAACATTAAATGTTAATGTACTCAATGTTCCCTATTTAGCCAACTAATCATTTCTTATGTAAAGATATTTTAGTTAGCTTTCTACTTCTCCTCTCTAACCTGCATATGTTTTGTACTTTGATAATTTGCTTGCTTTAGCTTGCTTAGCAAACTATTTATATATGCTGAACACACAAGGATATGATTACTTAGCTTTATTTTGTTTTATTACTTTACTTTGCTTATTCTTGTCAGAATCTTATCCTACAAGCTACAGATCATTTTATATTTAGATATTTTGCTTTTGCTCACTTTGTATATTTTCTTCACAGGCTTTATCATATGTGTACAAGCCTGACTTTAATTTATACATTATGTATCATATATACTTGCCTGCCTAGCTATTGTTTAATACTTTATGTTTATGCCTGTTGGATTCTCAATCTACAAGCTAGAGACCCATTTGTATTTAGATTTTTTTTTATTACTTTTGAAGTTGTCTTCAGTCCTGTAAAAAAAACTTATATATTCATTTTACTTATAGGTTACTTTTATTTTAACTTAAATAAATAAATACTTATGTTGAGATTTACAAATTATTATTTCATTTAACATTTTTGAAAAACTAAATGTTACTTTTACAAATCATAGCTTCTTTCAAAAATATGCATATATTAAAATAACAACTTCTATTTATATTAAAAACCCATTTTCAAAGATATTACAATATCGATATAGTTTAAATATAACCTATTATTGAATTAAAAATAAATTTATAAAAGAACTATTCTCTATAATATAAGTCACTTATTTGATCAAGCTATAAAACAAAACAAAACTTCTTATTTAAATGTAAACTCTAGGCTAAAATACTTTTAAACAATTTAAATGTATCTTTAGTAGTTTAAAGTCAAATGATTATTTATTCAATATTAAATAGAGTCAAATTCCTAATTTTCCAAAAATATTAGAGTTAGAAATCATGTCTTTATTTTATTAAACTTAAAACAAAGAAAACCTATTTACAATATATACAGAGATATATGTTATAAATAGAAAACAATTTAATTGGCTTTTAAAAGATAAATTATTAGTTAATCATTTGTTTAAAAGAAGTTTATTAAATCAATTCAAATTATTATTAACAAATATTATTAAATCAATTTAATTTTATCATAGATTATTAAATTGATATTGCCTCAAATTTCCGGGATATCACATTCCTCCCCCCTTAAAAGAATTTCGTCACCGAAATTTAAAACAAAGGTAATTTAATAATCTAATAAAAATTAATTTTAAAACACAAGCATATATCAATCATATGCTAACAACCATAGCAACCAATTCATCCAATCAAACAAATCTAACAATCTAGACAGAATTCTAGATAGAATTGTCTCGAGTTCCCCAAGTATAAATACCGGATTACTCGCTTTATAGAATCCAAACAACCAATACTACTAAGCTACAGAACTTCTACTCATCTAGACCTACAAAACAAGACAGGATATCAAACTACAGACAAGCCTGAATTAACAATCAAAACTCCCTGAACTGCTGGTTCTAAAATGAAGATAGAGCTTATACGTACTCCCACAGAGATGCGTGAAACACAATGAATCTCAGTTATCCAAACTGACAATTCAATTCTGAAAACCAAACACTTATCCGAAATCAAATCTCCGACTTCAGAATCCAAATTCCTCCGTCGCTTATCCACAAACTCTTCGGACGATCCTGGGCTGCCTACATCCTTCCTGATCAGCTCAACCCTTGCTGATGCCCTCTCGAATCAAACTGGACCAAAAACAATCCAGCAAAATGATCTTTCGAAGGTCAACCAAAACTCAGAACACAAACTCTATACCAAAATCAGAAGACTGATCTCACTCTTCCTATCTAGAAGAGATAAAACAGATGCACTCCATTCTGGCTTAAGATCTTGAAAAATTTCCAGTAGAAAATCTTCCAATCCAAACACTACAACTTCCAGTTGCTACCACTTAGAAATAGCTGCCACCATGCTTCCACTGCGCAACTCTGATTGAGCAGATGAAAATGCTGATGATGAACTCAAGCACAGACTGGACAACACATCCCAGAACTATGGTTCAACAGATCCAAAAATAAAACACAGAAGTTTTCTCCAAAACCCGAGCTGCTTCACCAAACTCAAAAATGATCTTATTACTAAGCTGAACCATCAGTACCACTCCTGGAATCCTGTCGATACCAAACTCAGTCTCCAGATGCTGACCAAATTCTGACTTCTAGAAAACATCCAGAAAATGTCTCTGAAACACAAGAGAACACTCAAATTATCGCAAGTCACTTTTGCGATCAATCCAGCCTACTTTCAAAGATACTGCTCTCTCTTTACCAAACAGAACAGCTTACGCTTATGTGGCCAACCCATCGAAAAAGATGGAGCTACTCTGCTGCTTCTGAAGTTACCCAAGAAAAGCTGCTAAGCCAGAAGACTTCCTTGACGGCACACAGAATACTCCGAGCTGCTACTGTTGACTCAGATGCCAAAGACTGCTTAATCCAAAGCTCTTCGAGAAACTCGGACCTCAAAGCAAACAGGAATACCCAACTGAACCCAGCCACATCACCGAAGCAGATACACTTCCTTAACTTGTCCCAAAGAAATATCTTCGGAGACATCCATAGTCACTGCGTCTCATCACACGGTTACTACACCTTGAGGAATCAAGGTAACATCACTTGCTTCTGTCCAACCGACAGATCCAAACTCTAGCTCATCCAAATTACACCTCAAAGATGAACTCTGAATCTTAACAGGTTTCCTTCAGAGATCAATGAAATCCTTACACCGTCCAAAGCTTACTAGAGACGGCAATAGGTCTACAGTCTCGACAAATACACTTCCAACCTCAATCATTCAAACTTCAACCATTGGTAGTTGTGTTACACACACCACTACCCTATCTACCCTTATAGCTTATTGGAAAACCCGAACAGGTAACCCAACAAATAGGTAGAAATAAATATATAAATATATATATCAAAATTACAAATACGCTCTCTCAAGAAAGAAAACACTTTAGAGCCTAGGTATTCACTCAATCTAGCGCTCTGATACCAACTGTCACGACCCGTCTTCCTATGCCCAGGAAGACGTATCGTGTTGAAGAAAGAAAGGGGTGAGAAAGTAGAAAAGATAGAGAAGAAAGAACAACAACATCAGAATCTCACAGCGGAACGAATAAATTATATTAATCGCATAAGTATTTACATAATATACAACATCAATCAGAGTTATACAGACAATACATCACATACTAGACAGTTATAAACACCTGTCTAGTTATACAACTCAACTCAATACAGAGATACCAACACAGCGGAACTATATATATGTATCTACAACGCTGAAGCCTCCTGCTCCATTGCTCCTCCAGAATTCGTCAAAGCTACTCTGAATCCCTTGGCTACCCGTAAAAAATTTGGGTACCCGAGAGTTTATGAAAAACAAAAATAAACTCCGGGTCAGACATGGGTCTGGTATGAGTAACAGGTTAAAGTTGCTTAACTTTAAAAATCTTTTGAAAACAAAAGGTATCACATAAGACTTCACCACACATAAACATGGAAAAGTTTTTACCTTACGCTAACCAAAACATTTAATAGGAAATCTAGTGATATTATAATAGTGTCTAGGGTTTTCAAGTAAAATACAGAAATAGCTGAAATGCTTACATCTCACATTCCAACATAGTTGGGCACAACTAATTCGTACGGCACTTATTGGATTTTGGATTCCATACAATGGCAGGGCTACTGGGGTACCGCCCGTCACAGTACGGGGCCTAGATCACCGTACCGAGGATTACTCCCTTCATCCCCTGCAACACAAGGCCGGAACCATTCCTTACTGAACAGTCCCGAACAAGATAAACCCCGTAGTTGTTTGCAACCAACTGCCCACATAGCCGAATAAAAAGGGACATCTAGACAGGGGAATATCCTTGTCCTGCTTGGGCATGACCCACCTAGCCTTCCTGCACCTCCCCTGTTTTAGCCATTCCCGGTTGATGAGACTTGAGGCTGCGATTACCTTTAAAGAACATATTTCTTAGAATGCTCATCGCCCGCCTGACGATGTGTTGAAAGCATTCAATCCATACAAGTTCGTTCCGGGTTCGAACGAAACCGAAGGCATTATCTCATTACACTTGTTTTGGAATCACCCTCAGAGTTAACGACGATAACCCTTGCATTCTGAATCTTCATCTTCACTTCAAATTCACGACCTATCGTTAATTTGGAATCGATGTGGTTTACGGATGTTCCTAATGCGGAAACCCGATCCCGGTCTCATCGAAATCCAAAACGTGTCTTTTAAGGCCAAGTTGTTTTAGAGTTTTAAAACAATTCAATTCAATTATCTATATACACACAGATAGATAATTCACAATATCACAATAGATAATCACATCATCATCATAAACAGATAATTCATATTATCATCCAAACAGATAATAAACAGATAATCCATATTATCATACTTTAACTAAGCATCCATATCATATAGATATTACTTATTTCATATATAAGTTCACAACCATTCAATGAATATCAATATCATTCATCCATAAGCAATGATTTATAATCATACCATTTATAATTAATTTAAAATGAATTAAATTAATTACTTCTATCTCTAATTAACTTAAAGTAAATTAAATTAATTACTTCATCTATAAATCCTGCTTATACAATCCTTAATTAATTATAAATCTAATTAATTAATCATCCACTAAGTATTCATCCTGATTAAACACCTTTGATTAATCAATCTCTAATTACAATAAGTAATTAGTCTTTAATTAATTTCACAAATTAATTATCCTAAATTATTCATAGTAATTGACATTTAATTCCTTCATTTATTAATTAAATATAATTACTTACATTTATTCTTAGTTAATTACAATAATTAATCACTTCATTATCTATTATTACTTAATTAAACAATTCTTAATTATATCATTAATTACATTAATTAATGATCTCTAGTTTATATTTAAATTAAATTCCTTTATTTAAGTTAAACACAATTATTAATCCCCTTTGATTAATAACAATCCAGTAATTAACTACCCTTAATTACTTATTTAATAAATTAATTATCCCATAATTAATTATCTCCATAATTAATCCCCTGATTAATTTCAAAAGTAATTACCCAAATTACTTTACTTACAAATCATATTGTATTAATTACATTCAGTAATTATCATCTAATTACTTCCCTAAGTAATCATGTTCCATTAATTACATCAAGTAATTTCATATCTCAAACCATCAAATGATTTGCTTAAATTAATTAAAATGAATTAATTAACTTAATTCAATCATATCATCAAAATTAATTACAATAAGTAATTAATTTCTTAATTACTTTTATTAAGTAATTACTCTTAACAATTTACAATAGATTTATCTAAATTAATTGATCTAATTAATTAATAAAATTAATCACATTAATTAATTAAATAATAATCCTTAGTTAGTTATCTTCATTTACTAATAACATTTCTTAATTTATTCCCTAATTAATTTCTAATTTTAAATTAATCTAAATTATTAATTAGAGAAATATAATACATAAGTCATTCCTTAATTATCTTATCTATTTAATCATCTAAATACCTTAATTGTTTCTAAGATAATTTATCTCTTTATTACTGACTTTATTAATATTAAAATGTATTAGAACATTTTAAGTTCAAATTCAAATTCCATTTTGAATTCAAGATTCAAAGTGGTTATTGTTTAAACATTTACCCAATTTAAATTCAATTTAAAGTCTTTTAAATAAATGTAAATAACATTTATTACTCACATATGAAACTTATATAAGAGAAGCCTTTAAATTAAACTATTTAATTTTTTGTTAAAAATTAGCTTTTACATTACATTGTATCTTTAACTTGCAAATTCAAGTTAAACAATTTATTTAACTTATTTTAAAAAAAATCACTCTTACTTAAAAACTGATTTAAATATTCAGATTTGAATTCAGGGTGAGCTTGAGTCCATCACATTATCTTTAATTTAAAACTTTGATTAAAACTTCCTTTTAATAACTTGAATTTAACACTTGATTTTCAAATCCAAATCCATTATTAAACCTTGAGATTCAAAAGTTCATTGAATCTATACTTTAAATTTTGAATTTAAACCTATGTTTGAATTTCAGTTTTCAAATTTTAAATTAAAAATTTAAAATCTGAAAACTGTCAGGTTGTAAACCTGAAAATCCACATTCACATATCTTAAAACCTTTATCTCACTTAAATTTTGATTTCAAACAAATAAACTTGAATTCATCCCTTAACTGGATTTAAACTTGTTTTAAAACTGATATACAAATTCAAGTTTTCATTTAAATTGTTTGTAGGAATCAAAACACTGCTAGTATTTTTCAAAACCCTGAAGCAAGCTACTAACAGGAAATAAAGAAACTCAGCACACACTAATGTCACCAGAGCATCAACTGCACGGTGCACGTGCACCATGGTCTTGGCCATCTCCGGCCAGTCACTCGGGCTTCAACATTTCATTGGCCATCACCAGACGTCACACGATCATCCAAAACCCACCACAACATCTCGAATCGAAATCGAGTTAGCTGAACCCAAAGCTCACAACACGATCACAAACCTGGAACAGGCCTTCAACTTCCCACTCAAAACCTGGCATCGCTTCTCCCTCGCCACTCCGTCCACGTGGAAGTCGACAGCTCCGGCTACACCTTCATCAATGACCCAGCTACCACCTCCCACGAAGCCAAAACACTCGATGCTCCAGAGAAGGAGAATCGATCAAGTCCTTCAGCGCGACCAAAATTACGTTTAGGAAAAGAAACCCACCACCGCAACTTCTCTGATGATCTTCATCATCATTCACTAATTTTCTCGGCCTCTCCGGTCACATCTCCACCTCCATGAAGAACTACAACCACTCAAATCCACTGTGTTGCCAGCGGCAACCCAAAATCTCCAATTCAAAGAAATCAGAAATGCCAAAACAAAACTCAACTAAAAATTGTGAATTTACTCTTAAAAATCCTTATTTCTGATAAGTATTCAAGTTATGAACCTGAATTGATATTTCAAGATGTTTGAAATTATCACTTAATTTAACCCTTAACTGTTTATAATGTTTTCAGAATTAACTCTACTTTGTTTAACTTAAATTTTAATTTTAAAATTTACTTTATAAACAAACAAACACATTTTGTTCAGATACTAAGTTCTATCAACCAATAGATTAAGCTCTAGTGATTTTTTTGAAAGTAAAACAGGAGCTTAAATTCTAAATACAGAGATGTTTTTCAAGTCATCATCACACATACATGCAGAACACATATACTCAGAAATGCAATAAGATATATACATATCTTAGACAATAATTAAGCAACATATATATTTAAGTATTGTAAAAATCTAAGTTACTCACCAACATGTTGAAGAACAGAGACCAGTGAACAACTTCAAGCAACAAACATCTGGGATTGTTTAAACTGGAACTGCATTGCCACATTAAATTTGATAGCTTGCTTTAATATGCTTTGATTTACGAACTTGCAATTGCATGTAGGCTTGTTATTCTCAGACTTGCTTTAGTTTTCCAGGTTTAAAAACTGATCTGCAGTCTTGATGCTTCATGTTTTGATTTAAATTTGCTTGCAGGCTTGCTTGTTAGTTGTATGATGTTGTTTAAGTTTTGTAAAAGAAAAGAAAGAAAAGGCTTGCTAATCTTCACTAATGAACTGAGAAGATATGTATATGTAGAAGGAAAATATTACAGAGGAAGGTGGCATCTGAGACAAGCAAATGCTGTGCACTGTTCAATCTTGTTTTATCAGGCAGAAATTTCAAAATGGAGGCTGAAAAGATTTTGAACAAATTCGAATAGACTCTAGTTTGCGGAGAAATCTGAAACATTAAATGTTAATGTACTCAATGTTCCCTATTTAGCCAACTAATCATTTCTTATGTAAAGATATTTTAGTTAGCTTTCTACTTCTCCTCTCTAACCTGCATATGTTTTGTACTTTGATAATTTGCTTGCTTTAGCTTGCTTAGCAAACTATTTATATATGCTGAATACACAAGGATATGATTACTTAGCTTTATTTTGTTTTATTACTTTACTTTGCTTATTCTTGTCAGAATCTTATCCTACAAGCTACAGATCATTTTATATTTAGATATTTTGCTTTTGCTCACTTTGTATATTTTCTTCACAAGCTTTATCATATGTGTACAAGCCTGACTTTAATTTATACATTATGTAGTATATATACTTGCCTGCCTAGCTATTGTTTAATACTTTATGTTTATGCCTGTTGGATTCTCAATCTACAAGCTACAGACCCATTTGTATTTAGATTTTTTTTTTTATTACTTTTGAAGTTGTCTTCAGTCCTGTAAAAAAATTTAACTTATATATTCATTTTACTTATAGGTTACTTTTATTTTAACTTAAATAAATAAATACTTATGTTGAGATTTACAAATTATTATTTCATTTAACATTTTTGAAAAACTAAATGTTACTTTTACAAATCATAGCTTCTTTCAAAAATATGCATATATTAAAATAACAATTTCTATTTATATTAAAAACCCATTTTCAAAGATATTACAATATCGATATAGTTTAAATATAACCTATTATTGAATTAAAAATAAATTTATAAAAGAACTATTCTCTATAATATAAGTCACTTATTTGATCAAGCTATAAAACAAAACAAAACTTCTTATTTAAATGTAAACTCTAGGCTAAAATACTTTTAAACAATTTAAATGTATCTTTAGTAGTTTAAAGTCAAATGATTATTTATTCAATATTAAATAGAGTCAA
The DNA here is from genome assembly GCA_030765085.1 of Allium cepa. Classification (NCBI taxonomy): domain Eukaryota; kingdom Viridiplantae; phylum Streptophyta; class Magnoliopsida; order Asparagales; family Amaryllidaceae; genus Allium; species Allium cepa. The sequence continues at coordinate 694,072,208 of CM060939.1, forward strand.
ATTCCTAATTTTCCAAAAATATTAGAGTTAGAAATCATGTCTTTATTTTATTAAACTTAAAACAAAGAAAACCTATTTACAATATATACAGAGATATATATTATAAACAGAAAACAATTTAATTGGCTTTTAAAAGATAAATTATCAGTTAATCATTTGTTTAAAAGAAGTTTATTAAATCAATTCAAATTATTATTAACAAATATTATTAAATCAATTTAATTTTATCACAGATTATTAAATTTATATTGCCTCAAATTTCCGGGATATCACAGAGTGGGTCGGCCTTCGTAAGCCGACCCCTCCCTTGTTAATAAAAATAAATAAATAAATAAATAAAAATGATATTAAAATAAAATGTGTGTATATATATTCATGTAATGATAATCAAGGATAAGAGTGCAATGAAAAGTTGGATTTCACTCGATAGGTGGAGAAGCATGGGTTTGACAAACCCAGTGTGATTCAGCCTTCGACATGTTGTATGCATTCGGTTTTTAAAAAGTTAAAACATGATTTCAAGAATCTCTTTGACACTAAACTATTACGTTTAGACGACGCGAAGCTTCGTCGAAGGTTACTGAAAAAGGATAGCCAAATAATTTTGAATAAGCTAGTTTCCGAAAGTGAGAATTACTCGTTGATTCAAAGCGCATCATGTTGATTCACAAGACGCACTTTGGGGGGTAGATGTTTCCCGGCACTTTGGCCCAGCTACAAGGCGATAGTTGTAAGGTCTGTGATAAGAAAACTCGGGTTATGATGGGGATGGAAGTGTAAGGCTCGATGTGAATTTGTCGGCTTGAATGTGTGGTTCGGTAGTGGACGTTCGTCCTGCATGGTTCGACCTGAGCAGTTCGGTCAAGATATTCAAGGAAGAGCGGCTTGGCATTTTGTGGGTTGGTCTCAAGGATATTATTTCAGTTGGATCGACCATGTTGGTTCGATCTACATATATGGTTCAGCCTATAAATATGGTTCGACCTATATATATGGTTCAGCCTATAAACGTGGCTCGGCAAAGGAAGGAAGGTGGTGTGTCATTCGGTCATGGTAGGAAAGCTAATGTAGTTCGGTCGGATGTGGTTCGACACGTGTGGGTCGGCATATCTGTGTCAGTGCACCTTAAAGACATTGACAAATTATTTGGTTTACAACAGAGTAAATCAACCAGCATTTCTATGCTTCGAGTCACGTTGCCGCTTGTTTCGTGTTCCTTGAGGGCCTGCTTCGAGTCAGCAACAAGACAACCTCTGGATTGGCCAAAGTGGGTCGACGACCGCCGTTCGGTGTTGGAGACTCGGTCTGCTCAATTCGATGTACATGAGTTGTCAGTAGTGGATCAGAGTCCCTTGGTTATGGGCCTACGTAGGAGAACTGGCCTATCTTCGTTTATAAATAGAGTGGCATGGGCACAGTGGGAAGGACCTTTTTTTAGGAACTCTAGAGATACTTTGCCATTTTTCGTGCCCACTTCCTTTTCGTTCGGACTTACATTCAAGTTGTTTGTTTATGAATTGTATCTATACTCAAGTAATTGGAAAAGTAATAAAGATCATATTTAAAGTGGACGTAGGCAATTACGCCGAACTACTATAAATCTGGTGTTCCCTTTTCTGCTGTTCTTTTTCCGTTCAATTGTATTATTTCTCTGTTTTAATTTACTTTATTCATTAATCTCTTACACAGCTCCATTCAAGGATGTTAGTGACCAATTTTAGTGCTAACATATATGATTTAGGTCTATTGAACATTATGTAGTTTATTATTTCAGTTGATTTTAATCTTAATTTTGTATTTAACTTATTAGACGTTCACATTCAGCATGCAAATATCATAATATAGTAGACAGATGTGGTAGACTAACCTATGGCACATATAAGTATATATGTCAAATGTGTTAATAACCATTGAGATCTATGGTTATAGTTAAGGTATAAGTTAAGGGATGATACTTTTAACACATGCAATATCATATATTCATACATATGTATGTTTGTGTGTGTATATACATACTTGTACTTATAAATAATGTGTGTGTGTATTTTTTCGACCATTAAATAATTTTAAAATATTTAAATGTTATTTATATCTCAATATTAAATTTTTTTGGCCATAGATAATTTTTAAATATTTGAATGCTATTTATATGTTAATATTAATATTAGTATATATGTTATATGTGTTTGGCCCTAAAAAATGTTTTTCCGATTTTCATAATATATATATATATATATATATATTGAGTATACATCAAGGGGTGTGTGTGTATATGACATAATTATTTTAAAATTTGGAATTTAAATATGTTGAACTATCTATTAAAATATTTACTATAACATAAAAATTGTTTTTACTAATTTTAATCAAAGCCGAAAGATTATATATGTGTTAATAAAACCAAGTAAAATTTTTATATTTATTTTTAATTTAAAAACCTATATATATACATGTATGTATGCATGAATATGTATATTTATACTATAAAAAAATCTTTTTTAAATGAGAAACAAAAACTAATTTTAAACCTATATTATTTAAATGTATATATATTAATAAAAACCGAAAACAAATATATATATATCTGTGTGTATGTGTGTGTGTGCGCGCACGAGAGCAGAAACGAAAGAATTTATTATTATTATTCCAAAAATTAAAAAATAAAATAATCTTTATATATAATTATATAATAGTATTTATAAATATTGATATTAATTTTTGAATATTATTATTTTTATTAATTCACCGCCGAAGGCATTATTAGATGATTGGTATAAATGATTTGATACTTATTTGAAGTAAAACATTTACCCTTTTATGCTTTCGCCGTTTATTAAGACTTCGGTGGTCAACCTTTTACTCTTCGAAATCTCATTTCTTTATCCTCGAGTGCGATATGCAAATTCTATCTTATGGGCCTCACAATTTATTTCAATGAGGCTAGGATTTTATTTCTGTGCATAGAGAACAAGAGAGAATGAGGGTATTTATAGTCATTTGAATATCAAAATATCCAACATCTATCTCTCTAAATCCGAATACCAAATCATTTGCCCTGTTTTGCCTGATCATATGGCCGACCATAGCATATATGGCCTTCCAAACTTTGAGCCTAACTAACTTATCATATAAATTAATCATTTAGTTAGTTACTTAAGCCATATTTTAATTAATCAATATATAACAATTATATGTTATTTTAAATAATTTTGTGGCTTTAAATAAATAATTAAAAAGCGCCATAAACATTCAATACAAAATAACTAAAATTAGTATATTAGAAGTTCGAAAATTATTTTATTTATAACATTTAAAAATTAATTTCAAATTGGCTAAACTCAGAAATTGGTAACAATACGGTTGTGTTGAAGCCTTGGTGTGAACTCGGTTTTCAACCAATATTTAAACAATTAACATATTGAAGCACATACGCAATCGTTGAAGTACAGTACTAGACACAAGTTTAGTCGCCTATAGATCATTCAGGCGAGATCCAATTCATAATCTTTAATAAGCCACACCTTGTAGCGATATTTTATACACATTATTTCATCATTACTAAATCTACAGTTTGTCGATGGTAAAAAACTCTAACAATATCCGTAGTTAACCATATAAACAACTTTAAAGTACTTGGTTCAATTTGATAATATTTATCGGTTAACTATTTTACTTTGACAATATATTTTGACTTTAAGTTGACTACATATTATGATGATACTAACCTTCTACAATGAATGAGACGAATTCACTTTTGAGTAGTGTTTCACTTCAATTAGTTCAATATGTACTTAAATATGGTCGTAACATTACCGTGATGTCACGTGATTGACCATGATCAAAATATAGTATAGTTACTTAAGATCTATAGTACTCTCAATAGACTGTTGCACGTAGCTAAATGAGATCTTTTATTTTGACTTAGTTGTATTAACCTATAGAAGATTCTCGTTGATTCGTCTTGTAATTGTTTCAAACAACCACAAGTACGTAATCCCTTAATGTCCCAAGTGGTCATGAGTAATTCATCATTCATCATATAGAGATTATTACATACACTAGTTTCAAAAGATGTAATTAATATCCTTTCTCGATACATCTTGACTAAGAACATTTAATGACAAGTATTTGAATATCAATTCTAAACTCATGGTTACTAACACATTCGCAACTGCAATTGGCAAGGTACATTCCCTAAAGATTTTCTATTTATATATATTTAATTGCATAAAACATTATGTGTATGCAATATAACGATACATATAATAGAAAGTAAAACCAGAAACAAGATTCTCTATAAGAGTTAAGTTATATAATCAAATTACATAATTCTTTCGGGTACACACTCTTAACTTTATCAGCATAACCATGTCTAAGTTAATAGTATGTAAATCATGATGAATTGTAGTTGTAGAATATCCCAAGCGAAACATGTTCTTTCTTCGAGATAACATCGAACCAAAAAGATATAGCAAAAAGGCGTGAATAACAGAATTAGCCATATAAGCATTATCTCTGTGTAATGATATACCCATGTAAACAACTCATACAAACAACCTACCTAATGTGCATCTCGTCTAAATGAGATAAATAAACCAAGAATACCTCGATCGCCCCGTAACTCATATCGAATGGTAATGGTGTACGATCCATAAATTTGATTTCAATAATAACCATCAAATAAAAAACAACTAAACGATAATGGTGCAATCATGTGCGTACTTTGTAATCTAATCGCTCACATGCCAATGATTACAAAAAAGCCCTTAATCGATTCTTAGCTAATGTCGAATAGTAATAATATACGATCTACAAATCTCATTTCAATATCAGTCTAATAAAAATTGATCAAACAATAATGATATAAACATATGCCTATTTGTAGTCAGGTACAGGTAGGTGGCTACAAAATAGTCGCTTAGAAATCACTAACCATAAGCATAAGGGAGTGAAATACTTGGATAACCCTAACGAGTTATTCTAGCTCTTCTATTTGTAGCATGGTACGTTGATTCAATGTAAGGGTATAATTAGCAATGCTTGCCATAACATACAAGTATTCTAATAAGTCAGACTGGTATAGGTAGCTTAAAATCCTATTCCATTCCCGTTGTCATAATATTATATAATCGAAATCCGGTTCGAGCCCAGTGGGAATTTCGAATATATCATCCTAGTCCGACTTATTCGGTATTAGGGTAAAAACTTTAATACCTAACCAAATATATTGATGCAAAACACTTTTTTTTTGACAAACGATAATGGAAATTTTTACAAACAAATCATTTATTGATGAATCTGAATTCATATACAAAAGTATATGAATAACGTGTACAAAACTAAAAAAGATACACATATATTATACTACGAACAATTACCAATCGGATCGAGTGTATATCGAACATGATACTATGCCAATTGTCTACATATAATAGTATCTAAATTGATTTACATGACAATAATAAAATCCAAAGTGTGTTTTTTGTTAGTTTTTATTTATTTTAAATATTGTAAAATAATTGCGAACAATTGATATTAGATTCTAACTATTGCAAAAGGGCAATAAATTAAAAAGAAAAAAGACTTGGCATAATATCAAAGTCCAGATTATCACGAACCGATTTGGTAATTCATACCCTAAACCCTTCCGAACGTAAAATAAAAATCTTATCTTGCCATTTCCCTGCAGTTCCAAACTTCAAAGGCACCAGTAAGCGTTAATGGCGACGCTTCAGCACGTGCGCTCAGCCCCATTCGCTCAGGTCATACGCACTCGTGTATCCGCCGCCACATCCGCCGCCGCTGCTTCCATTTCCACGTCAAGTGCGAACGCTAAAGTGCTGATTGGAATGTCGGAAGTCGAGCTGCAGCAATTAGCCATTGACCTTGGTCAAGTAAATTACATATAATAGTTTTCTTGAAGTTTGCGCATTTGCGCTGCAATTTACAGTTTTTTAAATTATGTTGAATTTGTAAATAATTTGAACAGCAAAAATATAGGGGAAGACAGCTGCATCATTTGTTGTACAAAACCAAGGCAAAAGATATACATGAATTCAGTCACTGTAAGATTTCAATTTAACCCTGCAAACATGTGTAGTTTTAGTATACCGTGAATTGCACAAATACTAACTGAAAAATCCTTGATGAGAGAAAAACATGCAAACAAGTTAAATTATTGGAGTATTTGTTGAAATGACTTCAGTTGGGTGAGTGAGAAATTCAGCGTAAATGTTTGCCGTCTGTGCAATCAACTTGACTTGTAATTCGATATGCATTTATAATTGCATAGTGCCTCAGGCGTTTAGAACTAGCCTTAAAGAAGAAGGATGGAGAGTTGGAAGGTCGCCCGTGCATAAGGCAGTTCATGCAGCTGATGGGACTATTAAGGTAATTGTGTACATATTGTATAATGGGATAATGGGTATTTACCGGACTAGATGCTGATTATATTGGTAGTAATTTTTTGTTACTTGTTTGGTTTTAATATGCAAGTTGATTAAATTATAAATGCAGTGTTAATTATAACATATGTGTCACTATTTGCTTGCTTTTGGGATGTTTTAAGTTTTAACATATAGCAAATGCAAGGGATTTGAATCACAAACAACCTCATATTGAAACCAAATTGGGGCTTCTCCTTTTGTATTGAACCTTTTGTTTGAAAAGCTATTCAAATACGCCAATTGATTGGGAGTAACTTCTAGACCCAAATACTGGAGTCTGTGAATATAGATTTGTAGATAAAAAAATTGTGGTTCTTGTAAGCGTGCTTATATGTCGTAATTACATTAAAGAGCAATGATGTGTGCCAACTGTCTAAATTGTACTAACAAAAGCTAGTTAGGTGTTTGGTTTTTTTACCTTTTGGTTGCACTATCGTTCATCCATGCTTTAAGTTTTCTAGGCCCCAAAACTCATGTAAGTTCAGTGGATGATATATACATAAAATGGGGTTGCTGATGTCGCTCTATAGTAGTCTAATTTTCTTTCTACTTACAATGCATAGGGGATTTAACCCAAGATTTTTGGTTTCATATTTGGTGACTCAATAACTTATCACTAGACTAGTGGTCATTGACTACTGACATACCATTTTCATGTGCTTACAAATGGAACTATTTATGGAATAATGCATGGCTCGTTTCAACCTCAGTAAATGTTTGGTGGTGTGCTTATGTAAGATTCTGAATATATTTCATGTATCTGCTTGCGTAAAAATATGATGCATACGAAGCAAAAATTATAAGAAAGGACGATCTAAAATATTCTTACGGAGTTTGGGGTTATATGCAAATTTGAGACATCGCATTATGCAAGTACTTTCAATGCTTAATAAGTATTGCAGTGTGAGATTTAATATGCTTTTGTCCCAATTTCTTGCAATCTATCTTATTTGTTTTTCACATCTCCAATAAACATTTACTTTGCAGATACTCTTGAAGTTAGAGGATGATAGATTGATTGAAACTGTGGGTATACCTGTTGAAGATGATAAAGGTTCAAGACTTACCGCTTGTGTATCCTCTCAGGTAAAACATATCTCTGGGACTTTATAGGTTTTAGCCTTCTTTTTAGAACAAACCGTCGTTATTATCTTTGTTTTCCATTTTTGGGTACAGGTCGGATGCCCCTTACGTTGCTCGTTTTGTGCTACAGGGAAAGGTGGGTTTTCCCGAAACCTCAAGCGGCATGAAATTATTGAACAGGTTCCTATGTAAATTCAACAATAAAATTGCATATCTTACTTGTCAAATAATTATTTACACAAATTCATTAATTTGGTATTACAGGTACTAGTCATAGAGGAACTCTTCAAAGATAGGGTGACTAATGTTGTTTTCATGGGAATGGGTGAACCAATGCTGAACCTGAAGTCAGTTCTTGAAGCACATACATGCTTAAATAAGGTATACCATTTTCATGATATATTCTAATCTTTATCACAGCTATCAGCCTATACTCTCATCATTTTTTGGTACATGGTGATGGGATTTACATTTTCGAAGATGATTATCTTTTTCTAATAATATCTTTATAAATTTCCTGAACCAATGTTAAAGATGGTTACGTTAAGGACCACTAGCTTAAGTGGCAAGTGGTATGACGCTTTAGATTGAGGTTCTATAGATCATGGCTTCGAACTCTTGAGATATCAAAATGGTCAGCTTTAATAAAGTACCATCCTTATTCAAAAAGGTCAAAGGCGGTTTACACATCACAGGCCAATCTCTTTATGATATCTTTATCTTCTTACGAATATTCCTTCAGGATATCAAAATTGGACAAAGAATGATGACAATATCCACAGTGGGTGTACCCAACACAATTATGATGCTGGCGTCACATAAACTCCAGTCTACTTTAGCAATCAGGTAATTGATCATCATGATGCTGTTTATTTTTCATCGGTACGGAAAATGCAGATTCATCTTTTCCATTTCTGGCAGTATGATAGAGAATCTATTTCATATAATTGATTTTGACAGATATTATTATAAGTTTCAAGTAAGTTAGCAGTATAGGAAAACAAAGTCGATAATAATAATTTTGATTAGTTTCTGGTTAACTATGTTTGAATTTCGATGTCATTATTTTGGTTTATAACTAATCTGCACCATCTTGTTTTCATATGCAAAGTTTACATGCTCCTAACCAAAAACTCCGAGAAACTATCGTTCCAAGTGCAAAATCATACCCTTTAAATGCGATGATGGAAGATTGCAAGAGTTATTTTTCAGAAACGGGGCGCAGAGTGACTTTTGAGTATACACTTTTAGGTAATTTTCTTGGCGAACAATTTTCAGAACAACTTAGAAGTTAAACTGAATACTTTTCTCTCTCTCTGAGTTACATTAGTTTTGTGTTTTGTCATTTTATTTCTTTTGTTGGAACAGCTGGGATTAATGATGGAAAAGAACATGCGATAGAACTTGCGGAGTTACTCCATGACAATGGTCGTGGTTATCATGTAAATCTGATACCGTATAATCCGATAGAAGGATCCGAGTATCGAAGGCCTTATAAGAAAACTGTACGTTTTCATTTGACCTTTTCTTTTCTTGCAGAAGGATTAAATTTTTAAACCTTTTTACTTCCCAAACGTTTTTGATTGTCGTTTGCTTATTTCTCTCATCAGCTAATCATGCTAATATTTTGGCGATATATTCTTTTTGTTCCAAAGGTGAATAGTTATGTTTCAGATAAGACAAATAGAATAGTAGATTTTGTTATAGTGGCCTATATAATTTGCTGAAACATCCAAATGCATTCCGTGGATTATTTTTATGCTCAACCCAGTTTAGGTGCGTGTTCACTACGTCCATTCTGCATACAGCTCACACAGGGATTGTGAAACCTGTACATTCCTGATAGTGACAAGATGGCACTTGACATTGGTGCTGAGGCTGATAGACAGATCATCTGTGACTAGTTTGTTGAGTTGAGTGATGTTCCATCACTCAAATTACACAGCTGCATATGAATACTACCATACCAATTCTCATTTTTTAACATTCTTTATTTGTTTGGCAATAGCAACTAGTTTTTTATAACCGAATTAATACGTTGGATGAAATGAAGAATGCTAGTGTCAATTTACCTAATAAGAAAATAATAAGCAAACACAAAGGAAAATTCTATCAAATGCTAGAGACCAACTATGTTGTAAGGAGCAGAAGCCTTGAGAACAGAAATAACAAAATTAGTTAAATGTAAGAGAAATGAAAACGTTGAGGTGGTGATATGAATTATTAGAAAAAATAGAGTTATAAATGAGAAAGTGGACGATATTAAATTAACATCTATAAATGAGAATTTTTTCCCCATTTTATATAAAAAAGTTAGATGGTATGATTTACAAATACAAAATAGAGTTACACGCCAATGAGAAAAAAGATAATATTTAGATAGAAGAAAAAAAAGGAAAATTAGATCTTAATTAAAAAGGTATTGAAAAATGATATAATTTTAAGTAAAGATACGATTCTAAGCTAGAAACCTATGGAGAGAGAGAATTCATGTGGTCAACATCATTAATTTGGGAAAAAAAAAGACAAGAATCACGACGATGATGATGAAATATCTTTTTATAAGAATCAGACTCATTTAGTCATCAAAAAGTCTAGAGGTAGTTAAAGGGAGATAAAAACGTGCATCTACCATAAATTCATAGAGGTATATAAATTTATTACGATTATTGTAATTTGTAAATGCTAACCATGCATCTGATAATTGTAAAAGGATTTGAGCGTATATGGTGGTTAATCAATGAACATATTGATAGCTGGTCTTGCTAAGGTTCCATGTTAGATGAGCAAATTCGTATTTCGTAGACAAATGATCATCAATACCCTAACTTAATAAGAAATGGTACCTAGAGTTGACTTTGATGTTTTGTTGCTGTACACCTGTGCATGTACATTTGCACTATAGCAATCATAACCATTTGGGTTCAACTGGTACAATCTGGCACCCTGTAGAATATGACCAAGTGTTTTTGCTGCAGTTTCTTTCTCTAGAGAATAATCGCACATTATGAAACTATACTTATTTGTCGAACTCACATGCTGCTGAGTCTGATTATATTCACAAAAAAACGAGACTATGTTTAAAAAAAACTATGTATACATACTGTAATTGGTTATTGCCGCAGGTGCTAGCTTTTAACTGTAAATACATCAAATTCCTGCACCAAGAACTGCAATTTTTTGCTATTTATTAGTGCAAACATATGTTTTTACAAATATTTGCAGCATTTACTAGAAATATTTGCAGGTTTAACTGTAAATTTTCGCTGAAAATAACTCCATGGGTAGTCCGTAAAACCTTTTTTTAGGAAGGGACGTTAATGTATTTTGAAATTTATAGAAGCATGTTTGACAAAACTTTCAATGTTTTTAACTATGTATACGTACTGTAATCGGTTATTACCACAGGTGCTAGCTTTCGTGGAAGCCCTAGAATCTCGTAAAATAACCGTCTCGGTGCGACAAACCCGTGGCCTTGATGCAAGTGCAGCATGCGGACAACTCAGAAACGATTTTCAGAAAACACCGCTTCTCGGTTCATCGTCCATAGCTATGACTGAACCGGTTCCAGCTTGATACCGTTTTCTGCATACATGTCTTTTCTTTTTTCTTCCTCTTTTGTGTGCAGTAAAAGAGCATTGTAATTTGAACCAAAACTGGATGTCTAAGTAAAAACATTGAATTATGTTGGAAGATGGTGTGGTTGCAATACCAAACAAAGTTATAGGTTAATTTATAAAGAATGTTGCTTGTGTATTCCAAGCCTTCCTAAGTCAAATAGTGAAGTATTTTATAGCTTTCCTCACTGTTGCTTGTGTATTGCTTTTCCCATGCACTGCTATTTGGACTGTTTATAGCACGGACCCTTGTATTTATAAAATTTCTGATAACTGTCTGTTTATTTAAGTAAAGCATACCACCTAATGGAGACCGCTTTCAATGATAAATGCAATTATTTCCCACCCAATGGATATACGTGTTTTAGAATACTTCAACTTCTAATGGTTGGACAAGAAAAGATCAATAATAGGACTGCCTTATCATTGAGAAATTTGGAGCATGCCACCCAAGATTCATCCACCAAATTTGATGGAATACACAATGTCTTATCTACTTTGGCTAATGAGCTACAGCTGGTAAAATTACTTGCTACTTCCATTGATTAACCTTTAAACAGCAGGGAGCCTGTATCGCCAAACCCTTGCACTAACAATACTTCAAACCTACTGAAATCCATCTCAGAACAGCCCCATACCAAGAAGTGGTAAACAATTAGGGGTGTACGGGTTAGGTTGAGTATAAATGGGTTGGGATGAAAATTAACTCAACTCATTTAAACGAAAAATGTACAACCTATTAGACTCATTCATTAAATGGGTTGGATATGGATATAAATTGGTTGGGTTGGAATATTAATCCACCCCATTTAAACAAAAAAGTCCAACCCATTAGACTCATTTACTAAATGGATAAATCCAACCCAACCCACAATTTCATGGGTAAAACTAACCAGATCAACTAAATTCATTTTAGTTGAAACTGTAGGATAAACGATATAGAGCCTATTTAAATATTTAAATTTGATTTGACTAATAAAAAATAAACAAATATAAAATAATTTTACTTCTAACTTTTACGTTTCGAATTTCAATAAAACTCAAAATTTAAAATTTTAATTCTAACTTTCATCAGAATTCAAATATGATGATAGTCTATTATTTGCTAAGTGCAACCGTTGGTCATCATGGAGAACTACAGCATGCGTTCATAATATGAAGTATCCGAGTGTTCCATATTGTCCTTAATTTAGGTGGAAGTTCATCAGTCAATGTTTCACCTGATTCCATGTTAGCATAAAGAAATTAATGCAATCTGAACAAAAAAATAGCTACTCCTGCTTAGGCGAAGTTCAAATATCGGGATGTAGCCTGTTATTTTCTAAGTACAACCGTTAATCACCATGGAGAACTACGTTGTTCGTTCACTAGATGAAGTATCTAAGTATTTCGTATTATCCATAATTTAGGTAGAAGTTCGTCAGTCAAAGTCTCGTCTGATTTCGAGTTCGCATGAAGAAGTTATTACAGTTTGAACAAAAAAATAGCGGCTTCTGTTTAGATGACGTTCAAATATCGGGATGTAGCCTATTATTTTCTATGTACAACTGTTAGTCAACATGGAGAACTGCAATGTGCGTTCATGAGATGAAGTATTCGAGTGTTCCATATTGTTCGTAATTTAGATGAGAGTTCATCGGTAAAATTCTCATATCATTCCGAGTTAGTACGAAAAAGTTACCGCAGTCCGAACAAAAAATATAGCCGCTTCTGCCTAGGAGGCGTTCAAATACGGTAATGTTCTAAGTACAATTGTTAGTCATCATAAAGAACTACGATGTACATTCACAAGATGAAGTACCGAGTGTTCCATTTTGTTCGTAATTTAGGTGGGAGTTCGTCAGTCAAAGTCTCGTCTGATTCCGAGTTAGTATGAAGAAGTTACTGCAGGCCAAAAAAATAACGGCTTCTGCTTAGGCGATGTTCAAATATGAGAACGTAGCCTATTATTTTCTAAGTACAACTTTTAGTCACTATGGAGAACTACAGTGTGCGTTCACAAGATGAATGTTTGAATAAAAAAAATTCAAATTTTCTAAATTATTGTTCAAATTTATATTTTTGAATTTTAAGTTTAATAAATGGATAAATGGGTTACTCATTTATCACCATTTTATAAATGGTTCGACCAAATCCATGACCTATTTAATAAAATTCATAATTGAATTGACTCAATCCATTTACTGTAGGATAAATGAGTTGGGTTAATAGATTGAGTCATATTTTGATTGGTCTGCACCAGAATTATGCCAAATGCTTTCTTTAATCACCAAACTACCCAGCAAAACTTTCAAAAGCATTCCCAACACCAAAGAAAACTACCTTATCACTTTAAATGGTACTAATAACGCATCATGATTTCCTCCATTCCTTTCCATTAAATTAGATTTTTCAACAAGAAAGATAGGGTTTTTAACTAGATTGGACATGTTGAGCATTTTTTTAAATGTTTCATAAAAAAGAGGAACATTTCCAGGTTGAAGTCAGTTCATTCTCTCTAAAAAGGAAGCACTACAATGGTACCATCGGTACACAAATATAGTTCAGACCATGGGAAGCAAAATAAATTTATGGAGGGAATTGTGGTAAGATTCAATCCAAAAGAGATGGAAACACCCCGTGAAATCCAAGCTAGTCTTCAACAAAGCACCAATGCCTTAGATTATCAAGTTTGAACAACTACAAGTAATTCTTGACACACAACTCCCCAAATTTCTTTTGGGCATACTCATTGGTGGATTAACATAGGAAATTAAGTATGATGTATTGACTTCGAAACCAGTAGATTTCAAAGAAAGGATTTCTTTACCTAAAATACTTGGAAGAAAATGGTTGCATCTTAAGAAAAGCGGTAAATCGCTATGTGACAACTCTCCATTCTGAAATCAAAGATCGACACCTAATATCATCCACCATTATTTGTGTGTCAATGCATAAACATCCAAATGCAAGATCGTTGAGATAAAAGTAAAACAACAGAATTTCGAACAACAAAACTATGCTAAAATTGTATCAATGAAATTCAATATAACATAGTTAAAAACAGATAATTCATATGGTCACCCCCAAAATAGAGTTCTCAGAGTAACATCAACTACATAAGTACTACCTTCAACTATAGATAATTATAACAACATGACCTCACAATGTTGATTCATATATATATCTACTAATGCAACATAGATAATAAATAGTAGAAACATCCAAAGCATCTTGCTCGTCATTAGTAAGCTCTAGAACATCAAGCCTAATCCTATAATCTCAGCTTACTCGCTTGAGAATTTAAGGAAAAATATAAACTTTGAGTCAGACATAAGTCCGGTGTGAGAGACTAGTAATTTGTCCATACACATCATTGTATATTATGAGATCACACTGTTAAAACACAAAACGGTTATAGGTCACACTTTGAAAATTATCGTCTTACACCCAATATAATTTCATAAGTTAAGGGAATGGGTCAAATACGAGAAATGCAACAAAATCAAGCAAATATTACCATTAAATGTTTTTTTACTTAGTATAACAAGCCATAACTTATATGGATTTACTGCATTTAAGTTTAGTCATACGATGTTCATTCCATTTTTTGATGATAACAAGAATGATATTTAATTCAAACAGAGCACTCAGTTGGATGTCTTAGGGATTCGACCCCTTGACCTCTAGAATCTTTGAGTACAACATCATACTACTTGCCACTTGAGCTATTAGTCCTTGATAGATGTTTATTCCCTTTTCAAAACACCATAAACCAACTTCAAATGTTTTATAGGAACATGTATAATATCTTCAAGGTCAAAAGTTATATTCATGCTATAACTCTTCTTTAACTCTATGTTGCTTAACTTTTTAAATCATCTGCATATACAACTCATTTGCCTATGTAACACATTTCATCTTAATCTAAGAGAATATACATAACATTTCAGCTAAGTTAACTTCATTTAATCATTTTACCTTTTAAAGAGGAAAATGTTATGAAAATGCTATAAAATTTCTCTAACTACATGCAAAATATCTCCTCATATATCACGCTCTATTATAACCTAACAGTATAGATACAAAACATCATGTTAATTTTACTTCATTAAAATCACTTTCAGATTATAAACTTTTGTCAACAACTTCTCTTCAAAACACACGATTTACAAACACATTCATCTTTTAAAAATATCATTTTAACTTCATGTACTCAACCAAATGTCCATATTCAGGTATACAATACTATCATATTTAATGTCACTTTGACTAGTTTAAGAACAAGGGTACAAGTGGACAATTCACTTTTAAATGTCATCTTGTTTTAAACAAGGTAAGATATCATGTGAACATATAAGTTCATTTCAATTCAACTATATTACAATATGATATTTACATCACATAGTATACACATATAAAAAATAGTATATTGTGTGTTTAAGTAAATTAAAGCAAGCTCAAAGTCACTCCTTTCTCCACCTTGCATAGAAGTTCAAGCCAAATCACCTGTAGCCTTGTAAGCTTATGGCCTCAGGCTTGTTTCCCACTAATAAAACACCCTTTAGTGCTTAGGAAGGAAATATATCGATCATAAGCGAGTTTGGTTTATTTGGAGATGTGTAAATTAATTTTCTTTTTAGTTCAAGAGAGTTTTTTGAAGATTTAAGAAACGTGGGCTGGTTTGATTATGGAACTGTATGTGCATGAGAGAGGCATGAATGCACATATATAGAATGGAAAAAGAGACAAAGGTTAAAAGAGTCATTAACCCCTTGCTTTTTGTTTCCTTATCTTCATCCCTCACCATCACCAAAATCTTCTCTCTTATCTTTTGACAAAATTTTCGTACACATTCATAACAATTGACTATATTACTATCCAACCGCAAAATTATAATTTGAGGGAGATTTTATTATAGTTTACTTATTAAAACCGTACGTAGAAATGTAAGAAGAGGAATAATTAAACTAATATGCAATGCAATTAAAGTAAAAGATATATGATGTAGAGTGGTTTGATCTTAGCAATGACCCATGTCTATTTGGTTGAAGATTTTTTTACTTTGAGTATTTTGCTTATAAGAGATAAATTTAGTGGCTTTTATAAGAGCTTTGAGCTAGTAAGTATGTGTTGTGAGAGTAGAAAATTTGATCTTGTTAGAACCACAAGCATTGGTTTTAATGATAATAACAACCAGATAAAAATTAATACTGTGATTTTCCAAGTGTACATATAATATTGTACATGAATTATAGAAATATTATCAAGATTTATTGCAGGATAATCAAGCATAGATAATGCATACATATCAAGGCAGAGCAATACAAGAATTCAAGTACAAGACCAGATGTATCGGGAGGAATCAAGATCAAGAAGATAAGAATAAGACTAGAAGAACAAATGAGATTCAAAGGCATGGTTTGGAAAATATGGAAGACTAAAGAAATAAAGATCGGAAGAGTACATGATATCAGTTGGTCAATTTTAAAGTATACCGAGTCATAGATATGATACTCAAAGATCTCGTAGCAATTCTTTGAGTTTTCTCTTTAATTTTTTTATGTTTTACTCTAGATAATCATTTTATTAAAGTTTAATTTTGGTTTTACAAGTTAAAATAGTTAGAAATAACTCTTATAAAGAAACAGTCATTTTACACTAGGATATGTCAAAATATCCAATGATGTTTATCGACATACTAGCCATAGGGTGCAACCTTTCAATTAAAATGATTGGAAACTTCCTCTCACCTCTTCGCTAAAAGTCACTTATCTTCATCTTCTCTTCAAAGAATTTGAACAATGAATTTTTGAAGTAATTCCCTCCCAGTTCTCTCACTCCTTATATTGCCACTTTTTGCAGAAAAGTCCTACACATATACTTAGAGCTGTTACGGTAATGGTCACTGTTTTGTATACCATTACTGTACTGTTTTTACTGGTAAGATAAAAAAATTACCATTACCGATTAACTGGTATACCGATGACTGGTATACCGATGATCGGTATACCAATAAATTGGTAGCTGTTACACTGCTAATGGTAAATTACCGTTTGTCTAGAAAAATAATAAGTTGATATTTTTTACATCGAACGATGCTTCATTATATATCTCATTGGGTCACTTAATAAAGAACATAAAAAAGAAGTGTATTTATCATCATTTGAGTTAAATTACTGAAATAAATTGAACTATTTTCTTGCTTCTAAATGCCCCTAACAAACATCTTACATGAATATCTGTGTATTATGAATGGACTGGTAAATTACCGTTACCGTTGGTTTTGAAAAGATATTTCCAATCTTTTATCATAAAAAGGGTAAATTAACCATTACCATACCGATTTTACTAGTGTATCAACTTTACTTTAAAATGGTAACCGATTGACTGGTAGTGGTATGGTAATGGTAAATTTACCATTACCATAACAGCCCTACATATACTTATACTTTGTGATCCACTCTCTTTATCTCTATTTTTTTCACAGATTTGCAATCTACTAAAAAGTCAAAAAGTCTACATACAATTCTCTATCATTTACTCTCTGACCTTATCATATTCCTTAATGATATCAAAGATATATTTCTACTACAGGTTTATAAAAAATTGTATTGAAGACTACTTGAAATTATGATTGAAAGATTCAATTTCTTGTTGAATCTTTACTATTTTTGTAAAGATGTATCTTGCTACTCACAGAAAATCAGAATTGTATGGGTGATACTAACCACCCATAAAAAGTCAAACGGTCCATCTATGGAAGTGCAAGACGTCAGCTGTATCCTATCACCTATGGAAAGTCATTATAGGTGTTGTATGACACTCGATTCAACGCTAAGTTGTAAAAGTGTACTTTCCACTTGTGGAATTGCAAGTTTGTTACAGTAAAAATTCTACACATGGTACAAAGACTAGATGTGGTATTGAGAATCTGAACCAATATAAAAATTCTTGGTATCTTCTCTTTGCCTTTACTGGATTTCTTTCTAATTTTACTATATTACTGTCTTTGAATCCGATTCATTATTGATATGTTTGATAATCAAAATACAATTTCGTTATAATTTCAAAAACACTATTTACCCTCTTTTTAATATTATATTAGCCTTAAATTCCATTCCACATAGTACTAGGGTAGCGTATCCATATCTCTACATTTGGGATCAAATAATCTTAGTATATAAAAGTTCAATATCTATGTTTTGAAAAGATTAAATGGCTAGTAATATAAATACCATGTTTACCATGTTCTTAGAAGGACAATCTACTATTAGACCACTACCTTTTAATGGTAGTAATTATGTTTATTGGTCATGTAGAATGAAAATTTACTTATAATCTAATGATTTAAATATATGAAACTAAGTATACGAAGCCCCATACCAGTTATGTATAGTGGCCTAATGAGAAAATGACACAAGCACTAAGTAATTCAAAGGTAAAAGATATTTTATTCAGTGCCTTGGATAAAAATGAGTTCAATAGAGTGTCTGTTTGTAAAAGCAAATATGAAATTTGGAGGGCATTATAGTTAACTTACGAAGGCACTAGTAAGGTCAAGAAAACCAAGATTTCTACGTTTACTAACCAATTTCAGTTATTTAAAATGAATCCTAACGAGTCTATTTCTGACATGTATTTTATATTTAAAGATATATTGCATGCTTCAATTTTTGTTGGCAAGAATTTTACTAAGAAAGGCCAAATTCGAAAGATTCTAAATTCACTTCAAGTGGATGGGATCAAAAGGCTTTGGCAGTAGAAGAGATTAATGATATAAATACTATGAGTGTACGAGTTAATAGGTAATTTAGTGTCATATAAAGTTCAGTTGTAGGGAAGAAAGGAAAGTTAGACAAACGGAAAGAAGTCACTTGCTTCAGCGCTACAACCGAAGAACAAGCATCAAATGACGATAATTAAAAGATTGCACTTATCACAAGGAATTTCAGAAGATTTCTAAAATACAGAAATATGAAGAAATTCAAAAGGATGGACAACAATAACAACTCTGGAAGTCTAGCAAAATGTTTCAAATGCGACAAGATTAGAAATCCAAAAGGGACAGCCCAATACTAAAGAAATCAAAAGACTCGCCAAACACATATTTGATCAAAAAGAGAAAGTTAACATTCATAAAAACTTGGGATGATTCCAACATCACTTCAAGCAACACAAGTTTAGATACAGAAAATAGAAATCTATGCTTTACGATAGAAGAAGAAATATATATATAATTGTTACGAAAGTAGACTAATTAAAAAAAATCAAAAGGCACTTCAAATAGATTGCATGTATTATGTATGTGTGTATTTAATTATTTTTACATTTAAATTAGAAATAATAATAAGGGTAAATAATTATAATTTGTTAAAACAAATTAACGAATAAGTTGATAAATTAAAATAATAATAATTATTACATATATAAATATAAAACTAAAATTATTTAAAACCGAATTTAATCTCTTGAACAAAATTAATTAAAATATTTATAAAATAAAATAATGAATATAAATAAATTTGTTGAAATAAAAACAATTTTTTATAAAATAAATATATAAAAATTTTGTACTTATAAAAATGAAATGAGTAGATTAAGTAAACTATTTGTAAATAATAGATAAGAAGTACAGTATAATAAAAATAATCTATAATGGTTAATCAAAATAAAACATAATGAAAATAAATAAATTGTCAAAATTCGATGCATATGTCGACACAGCCCACTAAATATATCGAGTTACACATGCCTGAAATGGTACAACCTTTTAAAATTCAAACTTCTGAAATTCCCACCTTTACTCACCGTTTCAAAATAACACATATATTGATTTTCACTTACCTATTCAATGCCTATTTATTCATCTTATCTCATTCATTCATTCATTCACACACCACTTAATTTCAAAATTCAAAAACTAGTACAATCTTCATCCTCTTTTCTCTACAAAAAATAGCTTCACATCAAGTTTCACCTTCTCAAACTCCTAGGCCCTCCTCAAAAATAAAAAATTGGCTCTATAATGAAGAATAATCAATGAAAGCATTCATACACCACAAAGAGTATGCAAATGTATTTTTCGAGCGTTTGCCGTAATTTGATGATCTTTCTTCTTTTAATTTGCTTTCTATATTTATGGAAAATGAAAATTTTGGCTTGATTGACTCTTTGCAAAATGATATTCTTTGTTTCCCAATCTCGTGAGTGTGTTTTATGTGAATTTAAATGGTAAATTTTATCATGGAAATGATAATCAAATTTGGAGTAGTGTGGAAGACATTATTATTATTTTAGGTGCAAATTTACTTGGTTAAATTTTACGACGTAAAAATAGTGGCAATGATCTTTTGAAAAAAGAAATAGATTACGATAATCGTGAAGTCTTGCATGATTTATTTGTAAACGATTTTGAAGTAGAACATAAAGGGAAAATATTGATCAAAAGCAAGATTTAGACGTTTGATTTTACAATAAAGTATAACTCCTTAAAGTAGAAACTATAATAATCTTACCTTAAGGGTTTGTACAGCTTTGTTTTCAATTTTTGTTAAAAGATATAAATTAGGCTCAAGTCATTTTTTCCGACTTTGTGATAAAAGAAGTTTTCAAACATGAACGTACACTTTATGATTGAGCATATTTGACAAGAACCTTTACTTATTTTGGAATTGTTTTAAAATGAGAACCCACTTCCAAAAGAAAACTTGTTGGCAAAAAGAATCTTTCACGTATGCACATTCGATATGAGTTTGTACCTTATAAACTCTTGCCGAAAAAGAACAAAGAATGGTTATGGAAGATATTATGGAGGAAAGAATGGATGAAGAGAAAGAACATGACATAGAAATTAAAGAGGAAGAATAAGAAGAGGCAGAGGAAGAAGAGGAGGAAGACACTTCTCTTGAAATCATTGAGAGAAAGAGTAGGCCAAGCAACTTAGACTTACAAAGAATAAAAAAAATCTTCTCAAAAATCAAACAAGCTTAAGAGATCCTTTTTTTAATTTTCAAGGAAGATTGATCACCTCTTTCGAAAAATCATAAGCAAATTTGGAGGCTACTTACCATCTTCTTCTACCTCTTTCTAGAACTTTGTACCTTATTTTTTTTAGATATTTCTATTTTCTTTTCTTTGATTTTGTACTTTGCTGTACTTAATACAATCATTTTAATTATGAAATATATAAATATGTGCATGCTTTATTTTTTGGAAACAATTAAAAAACGAAATTATATTAAATAATCATATAATAAAAGCCGAAAATATAAGAAAAAATGAATATGTTAGAAATGGCAAAAATGTCAACATACAGAGATAATATGTCAACATATCTATTACAAATGACCATATGTCAACATATACAAAAACTACATCGACATATAATGGTAAAATCTATTTTGGTTATTTAATATATGGAGGGAACAATTATAATGAATTTTAACATTATAAATATAGTATCTTGGACTAGAAAAATAAACCATAATCTTCTTTAAACAATTACTTTCATTTCTCAAAAATAAATAAAGAAAAAGAAAATTTCAATGAAAATATGAGTGAAAATTTAGAGAATATTTTGCAAAACTTCAAGAGAGCACTACATACCATCTTAAGAAATTGGAAACACTTGGAAATGAATCAAAAGTGGACGATGTATGAACAAGAAAGGCAATTCACATCTTTTCGCTACTTTATCGCTTATGTCCTCAAAGGAAATAATGCATATGTTTTTGAGAATGTTGGATATAGGGAGACAGTAGATGAAGACATGAATATTGATAAAGAGTTTCTTGAAGAATGTTGAAATCTGTCCGTGCATCCCTACGTGGGGGCAATATTGAGTTTGGCCAACATCTTTTAACAAAGGAAATCTCTTATTGTTACATGCGACCAAACTCATATATATACCACTCCACCTTTATTATTTTTCATGATACGTGAGATTATTCTTTTCCAATATGCGCCCATTATCCACATACAATGCGAGACATCCCAACAAATCTTTACCTTGGCTCGCATCCATCCAAGCATTTTCCACTATACCAACACGATGCCTACACCATATTGAGATTTTATTCCCATGTCTGTCTACCAGATCCAACGTATCATGATCTAGTTCCACCTTAAGTTTGACTACTTAAGCCTATACTGCTAGCCACTATGATATACCGATCTCTTGTGCATTGTCCATTGTCCTAGGCGTTACCATCGACTCTGATACCATGTTGAAATTTCACCGCATATCCCTACGTAGGGGCAACATATGAGTTTGGTCAACACCTTTTTTACAACAGGAATTCCTTGTTACATGCGACTAAACTCATATATATACCACTCCACCTCCATTATTTTTCACGATGTAGGACTATTCTTTTTTTCAATATGCGTCCATTGCCCATACACAATGTGAGATACCCCAGCAGATCTCCACCTTGGTTCACATCCATATATGTGTCTTCCAATACACTAACACAATGCCTGCACCATATCGAGACTTTGTTTCCATACCATTCTACCAAATCCAACGTACCATGATCTAGCTCCACCTTAAGTCCGAGTACTTAAGCCTACACTGCTAGCCACCACGATTTACAAATCCCTTGCACATTGTCCATTATCCTAGACATTATCGTTGGCTCTGAAACCATGTGGAAATCTGGTCCACACATCTCTCTATGGGAGCAACATATGAGTTTGGCCAACACCTTTTAACAAAAGAAATTCCTTGTTGTTATATGCGACCAAACTCATATATACCACTCTACCTCCATTTTTCATGCTGTGGGACTATTCTTCTTTTCATTATGCATCTATTACCCATACACAATGCGAGACACACCAACGAAATGGAAAGTGATCTCAACTGATAAGATCTTTGGCCTTAAAAATGGATGGGTTACAGACCTTCAAAAAAATAATAAAAATCAACATCTAGTTAGAAATTATCTTTGTTTATGTTTGTTTTCCTTCATCATTGTATATTTTTTTTATTCATGCATAGATTAATAATTTATGTATAAAATAATTTGTTTAATATAAATACTTTATGTATTGTTGTTTGTCCGATATAAGCAAAATTGCTTACGTTTGTTTAATACAAAAGTCTATGCTTATTATTATATTATACTTACTATGATCAACACCCTATCACCTTATTAATATTATATAAATTTTATAAAGATCATCCTAAATTCACATTTATCCATTTTTTAAGATTTAAAATTTTATAGCTGACACGACTATAAACTCATGACTTATTCAATGAATTTTCTAACACCCCATCACTCTATTAATGTTCTCTAAAGTCTAAATATAAAATTATTTTATCCTATTTTTATTAATAAAAAAGGGAAGATAAAAATGTATAAAATATAATATTCAAAAACATAGGGGAGCATTAATATAAGGGGAGGAGTTATGGATTCATGGGGAGTAGATTTGAATTAATCTTATATTTTATCCAAAAATATTTAGATGGTTGTCATCATAAAAAAAAGAGATTGTAGAACCATAGGTATTGATTTAGATGATGACAACCATAAAATTTTAGTACTAGTGATTTTCCAAGTTTATGTATGATATAGTACAGAAATTAAAAAATATATTAAGATATATCGCAGGATAATCAAGCAGAGATACGATATACACATCAAGGTGGATCAACTCAAGAATTCAAGTACATGACCATGTAGATAATGAGGAATCAAGGTCAAGAAGATAAGAACATGACTAAAGGAATAGAGAAGATGCAAAGGCAAAGCTAGGAGAACAGTCGAGACTCAAGGAACAAAGATTAGAAGAGTACAAGACATCAGTTAGTCGGTTTTTAAAGTATATCGAGTCATAGATTTAATGATTAAAGACCATGTAGCAATTCTTTGAATTTTATTCTCCAAATTTTAAATTTAAGCAAATAGATACTTCCTTTCACCCTTTGCAAAAAATCACTTCCCTTCATCTTCTATTTAAAGAATTTTAGACAATGAATTTTTAAAGCAATTCTCTCACTCTCTATATTCCCTCATTTTGCAAAAAAGTCCTATCACTCACATATACTTATATTTTGCTAATCCACTCTCTTTCTCTCTATTTCTTTGTAGACATGCAATCCATCAAAAGTCAGAGAGTCTACACACAATTCTCTATCATTTACCCTCTGGTCTTATCATATTCCTCAAAGAAATTATGATCGAAAGATTCAAGTTCTTATATATATATATATATTACTCTAATGTTTATTTGTAAAGATTTGTCTTACCATCTGTAGAAAATCAAGATTGTATCGACGATCTTTATGACACCCAGTATTTTCAACCATTCGCATCCGCACATGTCGGAATTGAATTGCTCAAAATACCGCGTTGTAAATAAAATGTGGCAAATCTTAGAATATACAGTAAATAAAAATCACAGATCATAGCCACAGAGTAAAAATAGTGCAGCAGAAGTAAAAGAAATAGTAGTTCATGAAACTACTATGTAAATATATCAGAGTTACATAAGATACAAAAGAAGAAATAAAATACAAAAGAAGTCTCAAGATGATAACCAAGTACAAAATGAATACAATACAGGGATCAACAGGATAACTGGAAGTGAAATAGATAAACTAGACAAGCAGATAATCTCCAGCGATTCCAAATCTCCAGAAAGTGGAATCCCAATCTGTGAATACTCAGGCTGACCCGAGCGTAAATAAAAAATACAAACACTCGAGTCAGGACATACATACTTATACAATGTAAACCAACTCAAGTGAACTGTAGTAAAGGTAACAAGTAACTTAAAGGATGTTTGAGACCGTCCATCCTCTAAGGATCCGTTAAACTATTTACTATGTAGTAATATTGCGCTATTATAATAATGTCTAATAGTAAAATAAACATACTTTTTAAATAGCATTAAGGCTTTACATTTTCCACCTTAACACGTAATAGTCCCAGTAGTCCATCCAATATCTGCATATCTCCTGATTGGGAGACTACGAGAAGATATGGATGGGCTACGGAAGAAAACCAAACTCGTAGTAAAGGCTCGATAGGGTAGGCGACATGGCACACAAGGCAATTCCAGGGTAGATATACCAATTACGACACTCGGGCTGGTGGTAACGCAGCAGCGACATACGCCCATCTCGGAACACATTCCCAAAATCGGAGGGGAGCCCAAACAATCACAAAAGCAATAGAATGGTATCGAAGAAATGCGTCCGACCAGAGGAGCCACCCCTTTTGGCCCGAGACCACTCCTGTTTTTTCCACCTTATGCCAACTCACGGGAGTTGGGTCCACGTAATATACCTCAAAAACGTCGCCGCCATCCTACTTCATTCTGGAATCTCCACCGTGTACACGGTTGTCAAAGTAGTTTTGGGTATCGACAAAGAGTATGCCCATATCCGATCCCGGTCTCTTTGCTAACCAATCGTTATTATAACCTGTGGTTATAACTTTAAAATAATATTTCATACTTCAAAATAAAATATCATTTCAATCCAAATCTTTATCACAATAAAGATTAAATCATTTCCAAACCATTTCAACATATCTACATACCATATCTTTCAAATTCAAAGATTTATCAAAATAAATATCAAGTCATTTCTAACCATTTCAATATATTAAATTATCATATCCTTTCAAAACTCCTTTCAACTCATTTTAATACATTGAAATATCATATTGTAACGACCCGCTAGTTTGGACCATTCAAATCGACAATAAACCATACATGTCCGACTTGAATAATTCAAAATACCGAATTGATAATTTAAATTTGGCAAAACTTAACATATATAGTAAATAAATCATCATAGATCATAGACACAGAGTAATATAATGCAGCGGAATAGATAAAGAATAGTAGTTCACGAAGCTACTATATACATTGGAGTTAGAAATAAAATACAACTGAATATCTTAGATGCAGTGAAGTCTCCAGTATACGCATATGACTTCTCTGAACAAATCAACAGGATGACTGAAAGGATAGATAGCTGGATCTTCAAGCAAGGCTCCAACTTCGAAGGTGAGACTCAAATGCTGCATCACTCAGTCTGACCCGAGCGTAAAGCAAAACACAAAACACTCGAGTCAGGATTAACATTCTTATATCAATAAATCCAACTCAAGTGAAATATCAACTGAAATACAAATAACTTAAAGGATGTTTGGAATAACCATCCTTTAAGGGTCCATGGAACTATCTACAAGAAATATACACTATAACACCGTGGTTCTTTCATCTTAATTTATACCTCAAAATAAAATATCACTTCACTTCAAATATAGCTATTTTCCAAAATAGTATTTAGATATATTAAATAATTTATAACGTAAAATATTTCCAATTCCCTCAACTTAACAAATTGTTTCAACATCAACCCGACCTTCCCATTTAAATTAAATTCAATCTCAATTTATCAATTTAAATTCAACTCAATTCCTAAAATAACCACTTCAATTTTATCGATCTCAAATTCGGATTTGTAATCACAAAATACCCTTTTATATTCAATATTTTTAAACCTTTAAGTATTCAACGTTTCAACTAAATTTTTATTCAATTTAGTTTTCTAAATAATAAATTCAAATTTAGTTCAACCTAAATTTTCATTTTAATTCAATTTAGTTTCTAAATAACAAATTCAACTATATTGATTTCAAATACAGATCCGAATCTTAAATTTAAACCATTTAAATTCCAATATAGTTTAAGGCTTAAAAATTTAAATGTTCAATTTAACCGTTTCATATAGATCTCGATTTAACCTCATTATTATTTAGTTTTGAAATACTTCCTCATTTGATTCAAGATTATTTAATTAACCTTAAATTCCATTTTTCTCAATATTTCCTTTAATTTACTTAAACGTGAAATATGCATTTAATCGCTTAAATAAAAAAAATCCAGTTATAAAATCCTACCTTTTTAAAATTTCCCATTTAAAAATTTTAGATCGATTTAATTAAATAAATCCTTATTTAGATACCGTTTAATAAACTCAAATTTATCTCCCCATCTTACTTTATCCCAATTATTTCAAAAATCTATTTGAAATATAATTTACATAAATATTAACATAGTTTAGGTATTAAATCAAACTTAATTAAATTAAATATTATTAAATCTATATATATAGAAATTTAAGAATTAACATTTATTAAGACCATACATTTATTTCCAAACAAATAATTTATTTCCAAAATATTTATATATGAACCACGGTGTCTGTATATATTCCTTATCATCTGGTCAAGTGTTACGAATATTTATCATTTAAATCCGTACACTAAATATATACGGGTGGATATCATTCCAATCCATAATCCCAAATTTAATTAAATGAAAATCGCCTGGGTCTATCATTTCAACCCATAACGAAATTCTCCTATTCTAAAGTCTGTTCGGGTATGTATCATTTCAACCCATAGTGAATTCTAAACTACATGGAACTTGCAGAGTGATAACAGATAACAAAAATATAGCAGGATATGATAATAATATACAACAGGAATATATCATCAGTAATTAAATAAAGTATAAACAATAGGATATGGTGTCATATCCCGTAGGTGAACAGATACAGGTAATAGCATAAATATAACAGTTTAAATAACTACAGCAACATTATTTCAATTGTCGTTCCAATTGAAATCAAATTTAATAAATAAAAGAACGTTAATCGTGAGTGGTTTCTCACCTTTCGAGGCTAGAGGAGAACGATAATGAGATGAGTTATGGATCCAAATACGAACTTCAAATCAAAGCAAAATTGGCCCGAATTTGATGACAAAGCTGAAAGTTCGGAATAGATCGAAACGATCAGAATCAGTTTGATAGAACAACAATTGTATGTATGTATGGATTATTGTTGTAGTAGTTGTTATTATTATTATTATTATTTTCATAAAAATCAATATTAAACTAATAAAATAACCTATATAAGATTAAAATCATTGTTTTAATTAAGTACACTTATACTTATCCAAAATTCTGAAATAAAAATATATAACTTAAAACATTTCTAACTATACACCACTCAAGTTAGCATACATTGACTCTTACCACACACATAAAATCTATAATCAATGTTACCCTAGGCTGAATAAACTTAAATGTGACCAGTCTAGAGTTGTCTAAAAAAAAATTTATTAGCTTAGTTACATACTAGGTAATATAAAACTTGCCAAGGTCGAATGTGTTCAAGCTATGCCTTTAAAGAACACACGATATCATAGGTTTGTTTGAAAATCCTTACTACTAACTTATAGATATAATTAATAACCCAACAAAGCATCTATAAACCTATACACTCTTAATAAAATACACAGTACACCTAAAAATCTGACACAATTTATATGCTCGACAACCCTTACTTATATAGACCTCTAAATTTATACGTCATACAAACTCGAACTTAGACTATGCTTTATAAATGATAATTAACAAATACTCGTATGAAAAAAAATCTCATATAACCAATGTATTTTTTTTTCTGTAACTTATATATCTACCCACCCACATACCAAAATGTTAACAAATCATATTTTTTATAAATATATACATTGCCGATTATATATAAATATGCATATTTCAGAATATTTACAGAACTGTTATATATGAATACCCTTAGAATATTAACCAACTGTTATTTACATATACTTAAATATTACCAAACTTGCAAAGACTCGGCAAAGGAAACTATGTTCATAGAAAGGTGGATATGGTTGTTCGAGCGGAGCAAAGGCGAGGAGGATGTGGAGAACGGTGGAAGGAAGGTAGACTTGCCTGGGTTCGGCTGCAGGCTTCAGCGATGCGGGAGGGACGAAGGCTCGGCAGGGTACAGGTGGGGCGGGTTTGAGCTTTGTCGCGTGGAGTTTAGGCGGTGCTCCAGTCGAGGTGTAGTTAGGCGGAGGGATCGACTCCTGGTTTTGGAGTGCAGAGCTGGGTTGCTCGGAGTGGTGGCTATGGAAGTTCGAATGGAGGCGGGTAACGGCTGTCCTGGGACGTTGTGATGGTCGGTGGCATCGTGTGGAGGGGGGTGGTGGAAAAGTTAGTGGATCGGGTTCGATGTTTGAAGGATTTAAGCCGAGACGGTGTTGTGGGGGAAGAGATGCAGAAGAGAGGGGGTGATGATGGTGGCCGGCTATGTGACAGAGGCACATGGGAATGGAGGGGGAAGAGGCCGGTGATGAGAAGCAACAGTGGATATTATATGCGATTTTTCCTTTTCCAAAAGCAAAAATAACAAAACCCAAAGAGCAGGCATCCATTAAGCTATAAAAATAATAATAATAAAATTTCTTACCTTCCAAAAGCAGGCAGAGGATACGAAAGTAGATCTGGGTATGGAGAAGAACGAAAGAGGAGGAAAACGTGAGTGATGGAATAAAAGGCAAGAGATAAATATATAGGGATGAGCCGGTTACAAATTTAAACATTTACGTTTCGGTGGAACAATATCTTTCCTTTTGTAAAACAATGAAAACAGAGAGAGGATGGAAATAAATCTATAAATCAAGGAAAATGAAAAAGTCATACCTTAATTAAAGCTGAAAAATTAAGGCAATGAATGTTTACGTGTGCAGCACGTTTCACATTGGAAACCAAAGGAAAAATTAACGGAAAATTTAACGGTCACAATTAAAGGTACCGTTACAACGAACAGTGTATTGCTTCTATCGCGTAACGGACACCAAAATACAGATATGAATATACTACGAAGATCAGCATGACGAGACGACCAAAACGGTACACAGATATCAGGGGTACGATCATTCGATCAAAAATCGATAATCGGTACCGAAAACGCTACCATTTTGCCAGAAATAAGATAAACGGAGAAATAGGAGTCCAAATTTTGAAAAACGAAAGACGCCATCTCAGTTAGAAGATGATTTAGAATTCTTCTATGTAAAAATATCCAGGTTTGGAAAATAAATCTAATTTCATCAATTATTAACTGATTTGAATCTTCTATGTAAAAATATCCAGGTTTGGAAAATAAATCTAATTTCATCAATTATTAACTGATTTGAATCTTATATGTAAAAATATCCAGGTTTGGAAAATAAATCTAATTTCATCAATTATTAACTGATTTGAATTTAATAGAATTATAAAATAAATAAACTTTCATATAATTAATTGAAAATTTAACAACTGCTGTGTTTAATTAGACGTAATCCAAATATTAAATTTTTATTTCAAATTTTTATTATTAATTATTTCTCAAAAGTCCAATTAAATACGTTATAAACCAATTAAAATTATTAAAATTTCACGGATCGTTACACTCTCCCCCACTCAAAACTTTTCGTCCCCGAAAAGGAAGGAGGCGGGAGACTAAAACAACCAGAAAGAATATGTATTGAAAGACAAGATGAATAATAAATTTTAAAACTACACAAATTTTATTTGAAATATCTATTTGAAAATTTCATTTGAAATTAAATTTTCTATAATACCATAATATTTTAAAATTTATAAATCTGTCTTTAGATATTTTTCAAACATTATTAATAAATTAATAATCATTTGCTTTAAATATGTTTTATTTAATAACTTCTAAAATATTTATAACACTAAAATTTTCTATTTAACCATGTAGTATACAGATAAACAATATTTAAAAGATTATATTTAAAAAGGAAAGGAATGTAGATCCTGGAAACAGAATATAGGTGAGCAACTAAAACTGAGAAGATAAGGTAGATTCAAAAAATAGTATCGGACACGAATAGTTAATTTCAAATCAGAAGAGTTTCAATTTCAAATATTAAAACACAAAATTTCTTTTTAGAAATAGTTTATAATAAAATTCCTTTATAATAGAATACTTTTATATCAAAACAAATTTTCCTTTCGAAAATACTTTTATAACTCGATGTTTCAAAAAGTTTATACTCGTTCTTGCAGACTCTGGCCATGCGTTGATCAGGCGCAAAGCTAGAATTCTTCAAGTACTTAGTAGACTTGTTTCAACACCCAGTGAAAATACTTGAAAAACCTTTAAAACAGATATGGAAAGTACAATCCAAACAAAACAACCAAACCAAAACCTTTGTCCGACCATGGTTCGCAGATACACAATGGTTACGCCTGGATCCCCCAGGAAAAAATCTATATCCGTAAGCTTTCTCAGCCCTGCGAGTTACGCCATGATGACTAATAGAGTGCAGGATACACAATGGTTACGCCTGGATCCCCCAGGAAACAATCCGTACCCCTAGGCAAGACTCAGCCAGACACTTGCGCTACTATTCGCGACCTACACAGATTGCAGGATACACAATGGTTACGCCTGGATCCCCCAGGAAATGATCCGTACCCCTAGGCAAGACTCAGCCAGGCAATTGCGCTATGCATTCACGAGAGAAAAAAAACCATGGGTTACGCCACGGTGGGAACACTCGAGTATTACATCCGGAAAACCAAAAATCAGAAAGAATAATATCGACAGAATGAATCCACGATGTGGCCACAAAGCGGATATCAAGAAGAAGGCACTTTCCATATCTTTACTTCGAAAATATATATCATATAGTACCTTTTCAAATCACTTTTAAATATCATACTTATATAAAGTCCATATATATATAGGATTCCATTTTTCCCAAATCGAATACTTTCCAAATCAATAGTAGATCAAATCATACTTATATAGACTTCTATTATGTAAAATCTCTTTCCAAATTGAGTACCTTTCAAATCAACGTCATACTTATACAAATCCATTTTATATAAGTTCGACCACTCCTAAATCAAGTGCTTAATAATATAAGGTTCCAATTTCAATATCCATTCAGTTCAAAATCATATATGATTTCACCAAATTTTCTTCCAAATTAAATATCTAAATTTCAAAGTTCCCAAAATAATAGGTTTAGAAAATTATCCCAGTTTCCAAATTAAAATAATTCAAGTCAAACAAATTCATTTCCAAAATCACCATATAAGTACTGGTTTTTAATTTCAATTTAATTTTCAAAACCAAATATTTTCTCAAAATCAATTATACTTAAAATGGTTTCCAAATTTATAATTATCCCTTTAAAACTTTTAAACTACCTATTTCTATTTGAAATATCCAATTTACCTTTCTGAAAACCATTATTCAAAACTATTTTTTTAAAACATTTCCAAACTAAATTTATATTCTTTATCAAACATTTTATACTCTTCGAAATTTCTTAGCTTTGAAAATTTAATCTCGATTTGGAAGTGTTCGAACATTCAAAATAGTTAGGGAAATCAAAATTTCAAATCAAGAGTTGAAAATCAACAATAAATCAATAAATCAATTATTAAATCCGAAACTCGAGAACTGAACACCGGTCTCATTTTAAATTGTTTCAAATGTATACTTATATCTTTCTAAAATATCAAATTATACTTCGGAATTTGAAATCAAAAGCGGTTTTACAAAATCACTTGCATAGCGAAGCTATTAAAGTGGCCTCTCCCTCACTCTGGAATTCGAAAATCAATGTCGATGATGCGTGCACTCATCGCCGAAAATATTTTCCAGCGACATCAGTGAGTTCTGGACTTCTATTTTCTTGAAAACTTCTTTGAAAATTCTTCAAAATTATTGGAATTCATTTGAACTCATTTGAAACATTTCTTATTCGGAAAAATACTTTTAAATCGTATTTTTCTTTTTTATATATTTTCCAACATCTTAAAACCAATTTCAAAATACCGGAATTCAATTCTCGAATTTCAAGTTTAACTCTACAGTTATAAATCATTTTTATATAAATCAATTTCTTATAATTTTTCAAAATTTCAAATCCTTTCAAAACTTCTATATATAAAATAACATTTCTTATAGGTATATAATCCTTATTGAAAACAATTTCACCTTTATATATAGAATAAAATCATAGTTATCAAAATAAAAATTCGATATATAAAACAATTTCAAAAATGCAAACATACCCGATTTTTCAAAGGGTGATTCAAGAATGGATTTCAAAGCAAAGATAGAGATTTAAATTTCATGTCAAACGAAAACAGGAACATGAATACCTTAATTTGAGAACATCAGTTAAGCAAAAGATACAATAGAGTTTACTGAAAGCAACCTAACAACCGCTGAAAACAAATAGATCCACAAAATACCACCCTACATAAACAAAGCATCGGTATTAATTCTACCAGGTGGGACTTCAACGGGTCCAGAACACTCCCCTTAATATGGCCCCAACTTCTGCATTTCTTGCATAAAAGCACGACACGCCCATCCTCCCTAACGAACTGCGGAAACGCAGCCTTCCTTCCGTACTTCCTCACAGGACAATTCCTGGCTATATGCCCAGGCAGCCTGTAGTAATAGCAAATGGTTGATTGGTTAACTGATGCAGTGGGTGCAGCTTTTACTTTCTTCACCTTCTGGCAGCGACTGGGAAAGTGCCCCGTAATACGACATTTAAAACAGAAGATCTTGGATCGATAACGCTTGCCCTCTTTCTTCTTTCCTTCATCTCTCTTCCCGCACATAGCTGCATAATGTCCCTTCTCCTGACACCGATAACAGATGACATGGTCATAAGGACCAGGTCCTGCCCTTTCCTTCCACAGCCTTTCCCACTTCTCCATTGCTTCCTCCTGTTCCTTACAGGCTAGTGCTCTTCGAGCTCGACGAGCTACTTTCTGCTCTTCCGATTTTGACATCTACAAAATAGTTTCCTATCATTCTAGGAGTCCAAAATCAAACAAGGCAGAGGTTCAAAATTTTAAGCGAAAACTTGACCCAAAGAAGTTTCAAAACAAGTGGAAATGCTCGAACGAAGATGAGGAAATACAAATACAAAATAGACGATGGATATACTTCTATAAATCGTGGGCGACCTTAACCGGGTCAACCATGACTTCAGGAATGTAATCGATGAAGAGTTCCAAAACAAATCGACATTCGATCACCCGATATAAAATTCGGCATAACAAGATATAGCAGCATCGTAAAACCGAGGATACAAAAATCTTCGGTGAATCAATGCCAATTGTAAAGGAGTTTCCACCCCCTTTACAAAACATTTAGTGGAGTTATTGGATACTCCAGAATTAAAAGAATATAAATAGAGAGAGACAAGAATGAATTTTGGAACCGAGGGACATTCCAAAATTCAAAGGAAATCGAGTCAGAAAGGAAGAGATTCAACTCGAGCGAAAGTGATTCTGTAAATAAATTTACCATATATGCTAAGTTTTGCCTAGAGCCAAAGCTCTGATACCAACTGTAACGACCCGCTAATTTGGACCATTCAAATCGACAATAAACCATATATGTCCGACTTGAATAATTCAAAATACCGAATTGATAATTTAAATTTGGCAAAGCTTAACATATATAGTAAATAAATCATCATAGATCATAGACACAGAGTAATATGATGCAGCGGAATAGATAAAGAATAGTAGTTCATGAAGCTACTATATACATTGGAGTTAGAAATAAAATACAACTGAATATCTTAGATGTAGTGAAGTCTCCAGTATGCGCACTTGACTTCTCTGAACAAATCAACAGGATGACTGAAAGGATAGATAGCTGGATCTTCAAGCAAGGCTCCAACTTCGAAGGTGAGTCTCAAATGCTGTATCACTCAGTCTGATCCGAGCGTAAAGCAAAATACAAAACACTCGAGTCAGGATTAACATTCTTATATCAATAAATCCAACTCAAGTGAAATATCAACTGAAATACAAATAACTTAAAGGATGTTTGGAATAACCATCCTCTAAGGGTCCATGTAACTATCTACAAGAAATATACACTATAACACCGTGGTTCTTTCATCTTAATTTATACCTCAAAATAAAATATCATTTCACTTCAAATATAGCTATTTTCCAAAATAGTACTTAGATATATTAAATAATTTATAACGTAAAATATTTCCAATTCCCTCAACTTAACAAATTGTTTCAACATCAACCCGACCTTCCCATTTAAATTAAATTCAATCTCAATTTATCAATTTAAATTCAAATCAATTCCTAAAATAACCACTTTAATTTTATCGATCTCAAATTCGGATTTGTAATCACAAAATACCCTTTTATATTCAATATTTTTAAACCTTTAAGTACTCAACATTTCAACTAAATTTTTATTCAATTTAGTTTTCTAAATAATAAATTCAAATTTAGTTCAACCTAAATTTTCATTTTAATTCAATTTAGTTTCCAAATAACAAATTCAACTATATTGATTTCAAATACAGATCCGAATCTTAAATTTAAACCATTTAAATTCCAATATAGTTTAAGGCTTAAAAATTTAAATGTTCAATTTAACCATTTCATATAGATCTCGATTTAACCTCATTATTATTTAGTTTTGAAATACTTCCTCATTTGATTCAAGATTATTTAATTAACCTTAAATTCCATTTTTCTCAATATTTCCTTTAATTTACTTAAACGTGAAATATGCATTTAATCGCTTAAATAAAAAAAATCCAGTTATAAAATCCTACCTTTTTAAAATTTCCCATTTAAAATTTTTAGATCGATTTAATTAAATAAATCCTTATTTAGATACCATTTAATAAACTCAAATTTATCTCCCCATCTTACTTTATCCCAATTATTTCAAAAATCTATTTGAAATATAATTTACATAAATATTAACATAGTTTAGGTATTAAATCAAACTTAATTAAATTAAATATTATTAAATCTATATATATAGAAATTTAAGAATTAGCATTTATTAAGACCATACATTTATTTCCAAACAAATAATTTATTTCCAAAATATATATATATGAACCACGGTGTCTGTATATATTCCTTATCATCTGGTCAAGTGTTACGAATATTTACCATTTAAATCCGTACACTAAATATATACGGGTGGATATCATTCCAATCCATAATCCCAAATTTAATTAAATGAAAATCGCTTTGGTCTATCATTTCAACCCATAACGAAATTCTCCTATTCTAAAGTCTGTTCGGGTATGTATCATTTCAACCCATAGTGAATTCTAAACTACATGGAACTTGCAGAGTGATAACAGATAACAAAAATATAGCAGGATATGATAATAATATACAACAGGAATATATCATCAGTAATTAAATAAAGTATAAACAATAGGATATGGTGTCATATCCCGTAGGTGAACAGATACAGGTAATAGCATAAATATAACAATTTAAATAACTACAGCAACATTATTTCAATTGTCGTTCCAATTGAAATCAAATTTAATAAATAAAAGAACGTTAATCGTGAGTGGTTTCTCACCTTTCGAGGCTAGAGGAGAACGATAATGAGATGAGTTATGGATCCAAATACGAACTTCAAATCAAAGCAAAATTGGCCCGAATTTGATGACAAAGCTGAAAGTTCGGAATAGATTGAAACGATCAGAATCAGTTTGATAGAACAACAATTGTATGTATGTATGGATTATTGTTGTAGTTGTTGTTGTTGTTGTAGTTATTATTATTATTATTATTATTTTCATAAAAATCAATATTAAACTAAAAAAATAACCTATATAAGATTAAAATCATTGTTTTAATTAAGTACACGTATACTTATCCAAAATTCGGAAATAAAAATATATAACTTAAAACATTTCTAACTATACACCACTCAAGTTAGCATACATTGACTCTTACCACACACATAAAATCTATAATCAATGTTACCCTAGGATGAATAAACTTAAATGTGACCAGTCCAGAGTTGTCTAGAAAAAAAATTTATTAGCTTAGTTACATGCTAAGTAATATAAAACTTGCCAAGGTCGAATGTGTTCAAGCTATGCCTTTAAAGAACACACGATATCATAGGTTTGTTTGAAAATCCTTACTACTAACTTATAGGTATAATTAATTACCCAACAAAGCATCTATAAACCTATACACTCTTCATAAAATACACAGTACACCTAAAAATCTAACACAATTTATATGCTCGACAACCCGTACTTATATAGACCTCTAAATTTATACGTCATACAAACTCGAACTTAGACTATGCTTTATAAATGATAATTAACAAATACTCGTATGAAAAAAAATCTCATATAACCAATGTATTTTTTTCTGTAACTTATATATCTACCCACCCACATACCAAAATGTTAACAAATCATATTTTTTATAAATATATACATTGCCGATTATATATAAATATGCATATTTCAGAATATTTACAGAACCGTTATATATGAATACCCTTAGAATATTAACCAGCTGTTATTTACATATACTTAAATATTACCAAACTTGCAAAGACTCGGAAAAGGAAACTATGTTCATAGAAAGGTGGAAATGGTTGTTCGAGCGGAGCAAAGGCGAGGAGGATGTGGAGAACGGTGGAAGGAAGGTGGACTTGCCTGGGTTCGGCTGTAGGCTTCAGCAATGCGGGAGGGACGAAGGCCCGACAGGGTACAGGTGGGGCGGGTTTGAGCTTTGTCGCGTGGAGTTTAGGCGGTGCTCCAGTCGAGGTGTAGTTAGGCGGAGGGATCGACTCCTGGTTTTGGAGTGCAGAGCTGGGTTGCTCGGAGTGGTGGCTATGGCAGTTCGAATGGAGGCGGGTATCGGCTGTCCTGGGACGTTGTGATGGTCGGTGGCATCATGTGGAGGGGGGTGGTGGAAAAGTTAGTGGATCGGGTTCGATGTTTGAAGGATTTAAGCCGAGACGGTGTTGTGGGGGAAGAGATGCAGAAGAGAGGGGGTGATGATGGTGGCCGACTATGTGACAGAGGCACATGGGAATGGAGGGGGAAGAGGCCGGTGATGAGAAGCAACAGTGGATATTATATGCGATTTTTCCTTTTCCAAAAGCAAAAATAACAAAACCCAAAGTGCAGGCATCCATTAAGCTATAAAAATAATAATAATAAAATTTCTTACCTTCCAAAAGCAGGCAGAGGATACGAAAGTAGATCTGGGTATGGAGAAGAACGAAAGAGGAGGAAAACGTGAGTGATGGAATAAAAGGCAAGAGATAAATATATAGGGATGAGCCGGTTACAAATTTAAACATTTACGTTTCGGTGGAACAATATCTTTCCTTTTGTAAAACAATGAAAACAGAGAGAGGATGGAAATAAATCTATAAATCAAGGAAAATGAAAAAGTCATACCTTAATTAAAGCTGAAAAATTAAGGCAATGAATGTTTACGTGTGCAGCACGTTTCACATTGGAAACCAAAGGAAAAATTAACGGAAAATTTAACGGTCACAATTAAAGGTACCGTTACAACGAACAGTGTATTGCTTCTATCGCGTAACGGACACCAAAATACAGATATGAATATACTACGAAGATCAGCATGACGAGACGACCAAAACGGTACACAGATATCAGGGGTACGATCATTCGATCAAAAATCGATAATCGGTACCGAAAACGCTGCCATTTTGCCAGAAATAAGATAAACGGAGAAATAGGAGTCCAAATTTTGAAAAACGAAAGACGCCGTCTCAGTTAGAAGATGATTTAGAATTCTTCTATGTAAAAATATCCAGGTTTGGAAAATAAATCTAATTTCATCAATTATTAACTGATTTGAATCTTCTATGTAAAAATATCCAGGTTTGGAAAATAAATCTAATTTCATCAATTATTAACTGATTTGAATTTAATAGAATTATAAAATAAATAAACTTTCATATAATTAATTGAAAATTTAACAACTGCTGTGTTTAATTAGACGTAATCCAAATATTAAATTTTTATTTCAAAATATTATTATTAATTATTTCTCAAAAGTCCAATTAAAT
Source organism: Allium cepa (assembly GCA_030765085.1). Classification (NCBI taxonomy): domain Eukaryota; kingdom Viridiplantae; phylum Streptophyta; class Magnoliopsida; order Asparagales; family Amaryllidaceae; genus Allium; species Allium cepa. Next base: position 694,111,096 of record CM060939.1, read on the forward strand.
ACGTTATAAACCAATTAAAATTATTAAAATTTCACGGATCGTTACACATATCCTTTCAAAGCTTCATTTCCAAATCATTATATAAGTTCAAATCCAGATATTCAACTTTGAATACCTTCTAAATTCAAGATAACATTCATTTATTATCCTTTCAAATCACCTTTTAAAATGATTTATATTCCATCAAATATATTCGTTTAAACCATTTAAAATGAATTTACTATACTTTCAAATCAAGTATTCAATTTCAAAGTTTCAAACCATTCTGAGCTCATTTACTTAGTTAAAAACCATAAACATTGAAAATTTCAGCCTTACGCAGCATTTAGAAAAAGCGTTATAAGTTATACTTGAAAACATTTTAATTCAGCAAAGACAGCATTTAAAAACTGCTGTTAAATCTCATTTTAGTTGAAATTTTAGTTTAAAACAACAAAGATAGCATTTCCAGAAATGCTGTAATAGCTCAGGTTTCAAATTAAAGGTTTTATTAATTTCAGCAAAGACAGCAGACGACTACAGTATTTACAGAACTGCTGCAATAGGCCTTTATTAAGTTTTTAGCCTTTTAGTTTACTTCAGCAACTACAGCATTTCAGAACTGCTGTAATAGCCTTTTCATTAGGTTTTAGTTCATTTACAGAAACCATAGCATTTTTGAATGCTATTAAAAGTCTTTTTCAGATTTTAGTGTATTTTCAGCAAATAATAAACTTCAATTTAAACCCTTTAAACATTATAAAAAATCATATTTTAACATTCAAAAATGTTTATTAACATACCTTTAACATATGATTTTTATGAAATAAATTTCTTATAAATAAATCAAATTTTTCAATAAATTTACTTAACAAATTCAAGTGTATAATTTCCTTTCCTTCACATATGCAATTTATTAACACTTACATTTTTAAATTTCCATTTTCACAAATTAAACTAAATTTCCAATTGATTTCATTTAACTATAACCTTTAATTAAACCAAATTTCACATTTCCAAGTCAAGTTGTATTTTAAAATTACACATTTAAGCATTTATTTATTTAACCATTTAAATTCGTAGGAAAATCAATAATACTTTAATAAATCACTTAAATTCAAATTTAAATCAAATTATCATATTGACCATTTTCCAAAAATAATTAAATTTTCATTTTATTTATATAACTTAAATATCATTTTTAACCAAAATTCCAAATTTTCAAACTTAAGTTATATTTCAATAATCCAATTAAACAATTCATTAATTACATTTTTGACTAGTAGAAAAATCCTAATTTCTTTATTTTAAAATATTTCAAAATATACTTAAATCAAATTTCATAAATTTACATTTTAAACCACTTAAAATTTTATTTATATAACTTAAATGTCATTTTAAAAGCCAAAGTCCAAATTTCCAAATTTAAGTTATATTTTAGAAAATTCAATTTAACTGGTCATTTATTCAACATTTTAACTTATTGAAAATCATAAATCCTTTATTTAAACATTTTTAAATTCTATTTAAATCAAATAATCATAAGTTTACATTTAAAAATACTGAAAAATATTCAAAAACCCTTTATAAAATAACCACGGGCTTGTATATAGTTTTCTAACCTAGGTCAAGTGGTACAAATATATATATCATTTCAATCTACAATATAAAAAGAAAAATCCCGGTTCTATCATTTCAAACCCGTAATCCTAATTTAAAAAAATAAATAAAAATCGTTCAGGCCTATCATTTCAGCCTATAACGATTTTTCCCTATTCTAAAGTCCGTTTGGGTATGTGTAACGGCCCAAATTTTTTTTAATAATTTTTAATAAATTAATAGGTAGAGAATAAATAAGAAAACGTATAAATAAATAGGTAGAGAATAAATAAGTAACGTATAAATTAATAGGTAGAGAATAAATAGTATAAATTAATAGGTAGAGAATAAAACGTATAAATTAATAGGTAGAGAATAAATAGTATAAATTAATAGGTAGAGAATAAAACGTATAAATTAATAGGTAGAGAATAAGAAACGTATAAATTAATAGGTAGAGAATAAATAGTATAAATTAATAGGTAGAGAATAAGTAACGTATAAATTAATAGGTAGAGAATAAATAAAAATGTATAAATTAATAGGTAGAGAATAAATAGTATAAATTAATAGGTAGAGAATAAATAAGTAACGTATAAATTTAGATAGGTTACTTTTTGTATAAATTTAGCGTATCTTGTACTAACTATATGAAAAAAAATATAAGAACAACGCATATATATATTGCCCATGATAAGCATATCTCTCCTTCTTCTTTCCATTCTTTGGGAAAAAACTCTTTCCCTCATTCCTCTTTGCTCCACGCGTTCACCGCATGCTCGATTACCCACAACCGTTTACTCTCTTCTTTCATTCTTATATGTAAGTATTTCTTTATATATTATATCTATTTCTTATACTTGCAGCTTTATATATATTCAAGCATACGAAAGGTTTGTTAAAACATAGATTTATATGTATATTTTATTTTATACAAGATTTCAAGTATCCTGGTGAGTTGGTTTTAGAACGTATATATATATATATAATCTGCTTGGTTATTTCAAGTTTTTATTTATAAGTTTGAAATAGATTTTCATAACACATATTTATTTTTGGAGAGTATATATGATTTCTGCATATTTGGATAAGTTTACGCTGTACAAATTATTATATATATTATTTGTTTGTGTTAGGTATATGCAGGCTATATGGTTTCTGCATATAAAATATATAGCTTTTATAGTATTATTATATATTTTGGCAGAGTATATATTTATACAAAATATGTTTTGTTAACATCTTGGTATGTTATGTTTATAAAATATGTTATGAAAAAAAGGATTTTTGGTATAAATGATTTATGTCAGTTTTCCAATGTAAATGTTAGTAATATATGAGTTTGACAATGTATATATGTTAGTAGAAATGACATTTTGTGTATATATAAAGTTTACATAAGTTTGATATGTTATTCTTCAATATGTCTGTTTATATAAATCGTTTTTATATATATATTATTATTATATGATATGTATAGTAAGACTAAGTTAATTTTTAATATGTACTGTGTACATAATTTATTGTTGTTTAAGTGTATAATGTATTTTGATTTTTTTTTAAATGGCCGCAGCCTATATTAGCTTACATATTTTAACTTGCATAGGTTCTATGTAGTATATAAAGTAAGTTATTTATATACTATAAGGTTTACATAAAATTTTATGATATATGTTAATACGAGTTATCATATATGTAAAGTTTATATTATATGAGTTTAAGATAGCTGTATTTTGAACATCTGGTGCGTCACACACACACACACACACACAGATATATATATGTTTAAGATAGCTGTATTTTGAACATCTGGTGCGTCACATATATATATATATATATATGTATGTATGTATATATATATATATATATATTATATCCAGGCTGCTTTGTTTTGTCATTCTATATTTTACTATTTTAAGATGAGTATATGTCATATATTTGTTATACAACTGGTTGTATAGGATGTTGTGAGTCAGTAGTTAGTTTTATTGACATTTTTGAAATTTTTTTTAAGCACATATGAATATATATGTATATTTATAACTATAATATGTTTCTGGTTATATAAGAGTTAGTTCAGTTTATACATGAGCAGTCTGTGTTTATGCCCATATTTTAGAAACAATAGTCAACTTTTGTTCTTTTTGGTTGATATAGGTTATGTACAGTATTATATTTATACTATTTTGGATTTAAGATGATTCTATAAATACTCTACTTTATAAATTATTTTAATACACATATATAATTTGGAAATTTATATAGGTTGAATATAATATGTTATTGAATGTAAAAATATGGATGGATTTAATTTATATATATATATAACATTTAATATATACAGAAATGGTAATATATATAAAAAAAGTTTTCTTTTAGGTATTCATATTTAAACATTTATTTTATCTGTTTGAGAATATATATACTAGTTATCAGAGCACCTGGTGGAACGGTATCTCGGGTAAATCCTTGTGCTCTGTCGTCTTTCGCTTGATTCCTTGTCTGATCTGTTGGCACCTTTGGTGTGCGCGAAATAAGACAATATTTGAGGAATCTCCCATGGATCCCACTTCCATTATTCGTCGGGTTAGGAATGATGTTTTTTTGGCTTTTCGTGGTAAACCTTTCCAGGGTGCGGTTAGTTCCCGATCTGGCCCCCTTGTGCCCTTGGTATCTATTTCGTATACTCGGTCTTCCGCTAGAGAGGGAATTGGATGAGCCCGGTTGCGAGCCAGGTGGTTCTGGCTTTCCCTTCCCTGTTCCAACCCCTTTTTTCTCTTATTTCGTTGCTATTGGTTTCAGGTCCTGGATGTTCATGTTTGGCCGGAGCTGGTTTTCAACTCTTACTTGTTATGAGCGATGGATTGCTCGGATCGCTTTCTTTCAGATCTCTGTTCCTCTGTCGTTACTGGGGTTCGACCGGTTTTTGCTTTTCTCTATGTCTGGCGTCTTTTGATGTTCCCACGGTTTTGTGGTTTTCGGTTTTATTTTTTATACTGTTAGTTCTGGTTTGTTGGTTTTCTTCTCTTGGTTACCTGTCAGGCATGTTGACGGCTTATGGGGTTTATTAATAAAATTCTTTTCTGAAAAAAATAAAAATAAAAAATAAAATAAAATAATATATATATATATATATATATATATATATATACTAGTTATATAAGTTTGGTATAAAGGTGTTAGTATATATGTATATTTTTAAGTGTATGTTGATAAAAAATGTAAGCTTGATTTATTTATTTATTTATATGTTTGAAAAACATGTAAATTAAATTTGTGATGTTGAACTTAGAATATAAATTTCATATGTGTATATATAGTTATAGGTGGTTATAAAAGTTCGCTTACACCATTTATCTTCATCGTTCCAGTTCTGATCTGATCTGTTTCATCAATTCGAGCCAATCAGCTTTGATCGTTGAATTCGTGCCGATTTTGCTTTGCTTGGATTTGAAATTTAATTTCAGTGTCTGTATCAGTGTGCGTATCTGTGTCTCCTTCTATATTCTGTAGCCTCGAAAGGTGAGCAATCACTCACGATTAACATTTTTTTATTCATTAAATTTGATTTCAATTGAAACGACAATTGAAATATGCTGCTGTAGTTATTTAAATTTGTTATATATGCTATTATCTGTAACCGTTCACCTGCGGGATATGACACCATAACCTGTTGTTTATATTATATTGTTATTGATGATATATGCCTGTTATTTTATTGTATTTTCTGTTATCACTCTGCAAGTTCCCTGTAGTTTAGAAATCACTATGCGTTGAAATGATACATACCCGAACAGACTTTAGAATAGGAGAAAATCATTATGGGTTGAAATGATAAACCCAAGCGATTTTCATTTAATTGAATTTGGGATTACGAGTTGAAATGATATCCACCCATATATATTTAGTATACGGATTGAAATGATAAATATCCGTAGCACTTGACTATATGATAGAAATATATATACAGACACCATTGGTCCATATAAATATTTTGAAAATAATTTCTATAATTTTGGAAAGAAATATATGGTTTAATATATTTGATTCTTAAGATATTATATAAATGAAAATCGTATATATAGATTTAGTAGTAATATTTGATTTAAATTAGATTGATTTAATACATATAATATGGTTAAGTATTTATGTAAATCTATATTTCAAATAGATTCTCTTGTAATGAATTGAATAATTAAGATTGGGAGATAAATTTGGGTTTATAAAAATGGTATTTAAATAAGGATTTATTTAATTAAATCGATTTGAAATTTTTGAATGTGAAATTTAAAGGGTATGATTTTATAACTGGATTTTTGATTTAAGTGATTTAATGAATATTTCACGTTTAAATAAATTGAAGAAAATATTGAGTAAAATGTAATTTAAGATTACTTAAATGATATTGAATCTAATAAGGGAGTATTTCAAGACTAAATAATAATGAGGTTAAATCGAGATCTATATGAAACTGTTATATAGAACATTTAAATATTAAAGCCTTGAACTATATTGGAATTTAAATGGTTTCTGTTGAGATTCGGATCTGTATTTGAAATCAACGTAGTTGAATTTGTTATTTAGCAACTAAATTGAATTAAAATGAAAATTTAGGTTGAACTAAATATGAATTTATTATTTAGAAAACTAAATTGAATGAAAATTTAGATGAAATGTTGAATACTTAAAGTTTTGAAATATATGGAAATATAAAAGGGTATTTGTGATTATAAATCCGAATTTGAGATCGATAAAATTTAAGTGGTTATTTTAGAAATTGAGTTGAATTTAAATTGATAAATTGAGATTGAATTTAATTTTAATGGGAAGGTCGGGTTAATGTTGGAATTATTTGTTAAGTTGAGGAAGTTGAAAATACTTTACTGTATAAATTATTTAATATATATAAATACTATTTTGGGAAATATAGAGATATTTGAAGTGAAAATGAGATTTGGTTTTGAAGTATAAATTAAGCTGAAATGACCAAGGTGTTATAGTGTATATTTCTACCTTGTAGAAAGTTCTATGGACCCTTAGAGGATGGTTATCCCAAACATCCTTTAAGTTATTTGTATTTCAGTTGATATTTCACTTGAGTTGGATTTATTGATATAAGAATATTAATCCTGATTCGAGTGTTTTATGTTTTGCTTTACGCTCTGGTCAGACTGAGCGATACAGCATTTGAGACTCACCTTTGGAGTTCGGAGCTTCATTTGGAAATCCAACTATCGATTCAGATTCCAGCCTTTCCAGTTGATTGGTTCAGAGAAGTCATCTGTTGCATTGGAGACTTCACTGCATTTGAACTATTCGGTTGTATTTTCTAACTTTAATGTATATAGTAGCTTCATGAACTACTATTCTTTATCTATTCCGCTGCATTATATTACTCTGTGATCTGTGATTGATTTATTTACTGTATATTTTAAGTTTTGCCAATTTTTAATTAACAATTCGGTATTTTGAATTATTCAAGTCGGATATGTATGGTTTTATTGTCGATTTGAATGGTCCAAAATAGTGGGTCTTTACAGTTGGTATCAGAGCTTTGGCTCTAGGCAAAACTTAGCATATATGGTAAATTTATTTACAGAATCACTTTTGCTCGAGTTGAATCTCTTCCTTTTGACTCAATTTTCTTTGAATTTTTGGAATGTCCCTCGGTTCCGAAATTCATTCTGTCTCTCCCTATTTATATTCGTTTGATTCCGGAGTATCCCATAACTCCACTGAATGATTTGTAAAGGGGTTGAAAACTCCTTTTCATTTGGCATTGACTCACCGAAGATTTCTGTATCCTCGGTTTACGATGCTGCTATATCTTGTTATGTCGAATTCTATATCTCTGGCGATCGAATGTCGAATTGCCTCAGAATTCTACACCGATCTAGTTGTGGAATCACGGTTGACCGGTAAAGGTCGCCCGCAATTTATAGAAGTATATCCATCTTCTATTTTGTAATTTAATTATCTCATCTTCGATCGAGGCTATCTTCGAATCAGGGTTCTATTGATTGGAGTTCCTCTAAATTAAATCGCTATCTTTGTTTTGAAATCCATTCTTGAATCATCCTTTGAAAATCGAGTTTTGTTTGTATTTTTGAAATTGTTTATACCGAAATTTTATTTTGATAACTATGATTTTATATATATATATATATATATATATATATATAAAAGTGAAAATGTTTTCGATAAGGATTATATACCTATATATATAAAGCAAATAAGAAATGTTATTCTATATAAAAAGGTTTTGAAAGGATTTGAAATTTTGAAAAATTATAAGAAATTGATTTATATAAAAATGATTTATAACTGTAGAGTTAAATTTGAAATTCGAGAATTGAATTCCGGTATTTTGAAATTGGTTTTAAGATTTTGGAAAAAATATAAAAATAATACGATTTAAAAGTATTTTTTTCGAATAAGAAATGTTTCAAATGAGTTCAAATGAATTCCAATAATTTTGAAGAAATTTCAAAGAAGTTTTCAAGAAAATAGAAGTCCAGAATTCACTTATGTCGCTGGAAAATAATTTCGGTGATGAGTGCACGCATCATCGACATTGATTTTCGAGTTTCAGAGTGGGGGAGAGGCCACTTTAATAGCTTCGCTATGCAAGTGATTTTGTAAAACCGTTTTTGATTTCAAATTCCGAAGTATAATTTGATATTTTAGAAAGATATAAGTATATATTTGAAACAACTCAAAATGAGACCGGTGTTCAGTCCTCGAGTTTCGGATTTAATAATTGATTTATTGATTTATTGTTGATTTTCAACTCTTGAATTGAAAATTCGATTTCCCTAACTATTTTGAATGTTCGAACACTTCCAAATCGAGATTAAATTTTCAAAGCTAAGAAATTTCGAAGAGTATAAAATGTTTGATAGAGAATATAAATTTAGTTTTGAAATGTTTTGAAAAAAAATAGTTGAATAATGGTTTTCAGAAAGGTAAATTGGATATTTCACGTAGAAATAGATAGTTTAAAAGTTTTTAAAAAAAGGGATAATTATAAATTTGGAAACCATTTTGAGTATAATTGATTTTGGGAAAATATTTGGTTTTGAAATTAAATTGGAATTAAAAACCAGTACTTATATGGTGATTTTTGGAAATGAATTTGTTTGACTTGAATTATTTTAATTTGGAAAATGGGATAATTTTCTAAACCTATTTTTTTGGGAACTTTGAAATTTAGATATTTAATTTGGAAAAAATTTGGTGAAATCATATATGATTTTGAAACTGAATTGATATTGAAATGATTTGAAATTTGAGAACCTTATATTATTAAGCACTTGATTTGGGAGTGGTCGAACTTATATAAAATGGATTGTATAAGTATGAAGTTGATTTGAAATCTATTGATTTGAAAGGTACTCAATTTGGAAAGAGATTTTATATAATCGAAGTCTATATAAGTGTGATTTGATCTACTATTTATTTTGGAATGTATTCGATTTGGGAAAAATGGAATCCTATATATATGGACTTTATATAAGTACGATATTTGAAAGTGATTTTAAAAGGTAGTATATGATATATATTTTCGAAATAAAGATATGGAAAGTGCCTTCTGCTTGATATCCGCTTTGTGGCCACATCGTGGATTCATTCTATCGATATTATTCTCTCTGATTGGTTTTCCGGATGTAATACTCGAGTGTTCCCACCGTGGCGTAACCCATGGTTTTTTTTCTCTCGCAACTACATAGCGCTATTGCCTGGCTGAGTCTGGCCTAGGGGTACGGATTGTTTCCTGGGGGATCCAGACGTAACCATTGTGTATCCTACAATCTGTATAGGTCGCGAATAGTAGCGAAACTGCCTGGCTGAGGCAGCCTAGGGGTACGGATTGTTTTCTGGGGGACCCAGGCGTAACCATTGTGTATCCTGCACTCTACTAGTCATCATGGCGTAACTCGTAGGGCTGAGAAAGCTTACAGATATGGATTGTTTCCTGGGGGATCCAGGCGTGACCATTGTGTATCTGCGAACCATGGTCAGACAAAGGTTTTGATTTGATTGTTTTATTTGGATTGTACTTTCCATATCTGTTTTAAAGGTTTTTCAAGTATTTTCATTGGGTGTTGAAACAAGTCTACTAAGTACTTGAAGAATTCTAGCTTTGCACCTGATCAACGCATGACCAGAGTCTGCAAGAACGAGGATAAACTTGTTGAAACATCGAGTTATAAAAGTATTTTCGAAAGGAAAATCTATTTCGATATAATAGTATTTTATTATAAAAGTATTATTATAAAGGTATTTATTATAAAAGTATTTTTTCCAACAAAGAAATTTTGAATTAATATTTGAAATTTAAATTCTTATGGTTCTAAATTAATTATTCGTGCCCGATACTATTCCTTGCATCTACCTTATCTGCTCAGTTTAGTTATTCACCTTGATTCTGTTTTCCAAATCTACCTTCCTTCCTTGTTGGATATACCCTTTTTAAACATTGCTTATTTGTATACTACATTGTTTAATAGAATATTTTAGTGTTATAAATATTTTGAAGTTATTAATTTAATAAAACATGTTTAAATAAAATGATTATTGATGTATCTATAATGTTGAAAGTATCTTAAGATTTCCAAGTGAAGTTTTCAAATGAATATTTCGAGTAAATTTATATAATTTTAAAATTTATTGTTTATCTTGTCTTTCAATCTATTTTCTTTCTGGTTGTTTTAAATCTCCTACCTCCTTCCTTTTCGGGGACGAAAAGTTTTGAGTGGGGGAGAGTGTAACGACCCAAATTTTTTTAAAATAATTTTTAATAAATTAATAGGTAGAGAATAAATGAGAAAACGTACAAATAAATAGGTAGAGAATAAATAAGTAACGTATAAATTAATAGGTAGAGAATAAATAGTATAAATTAATAGGTAGAGAATAAAGCGTATAAATTAATAGGTAGAGAATAAATAGTATAAATTAATAGGTAGAGAATAAAACGTATAAATTAATAGGTAGAGAATAAGAAACGTATAAATTAATAGGTAGAGAATAAATAGTATAAATTAACAGGTAGAGAATAAGTAACGTATAAATTAATAGGTAGAGAATAAATAAAAACGTATAAATTAATAGGTAGAGAATAAATTGTATAAATTAATAGGTAGAGAATAAATAGTATAAATTAATAGGTAGAGAATAAATAAGTAACGTATAAATTTAGATACGTTACTTTTTGTATAAATTTAGCGTATCTTGTACTAACTATATGGAAAAAATATATAAGAACAACGCATATATATTGCCCATGATAAGCATATCTCTCCTTCTTCTTTTCATTCTTTGGGGTAAAACTCTTTCCCTCATTCCCTTTGCTCCACGCGTTAACCACATGCTCGATTACCCATAACTGTTTCCTCTCTTCTTTCATTCTTTATATGTAAGTATTTCTTTATATATTATATCTATTTCTTATACTTGCAGCTTTATATATATTCAAGCATACGAAAGGTTTGTTAAAACATAGATTTATATGTATATTTATTTTATACAAGATTTCAAGTATCCTGGTGAGTTGGTTTTAGAGCGTATATATATAATCTGCTTGGTTATTTTAAGTTTTTATTTATAAGTTTCAAATAGATTTTCACAACTCATATTTATTTTTGGGTATGTATATATGATTTCTGCATATTTGGATAAGTTTATGTTGTACAAATTATTATATATATTAGTTGTTTGTGTTAGGTATATGCAGGCTATATGGTTTCTGCATATAAAATATATAGCTTTTATAGTATTATTATATATTTTGGCAGAGTATATATTTATACAAAATATGTTTTGTTAACAGCTTGGTATGTTATGTTTATAAAATATGTTATGAAAAAAAGGATTTTTGGTATAAATGATTTATGTCAGTTTCCAATGTAAATGTTAGTAATATATGAGTTTGACAGTGTATATATGTTAGTAGAAATGACATTTTGTGTATATATAAAGTTTACGTAAGTTTGATATGTTATTCTTCAATATGTCAGTTTATATAAATCAGTTTTTGTTTTTTATATATATTTATTATATGATATGTATAGTAAGACTAAGTTAATTTTTAATATGTATTGTGTACATAATTTATTGTTGTTTAAGTATATAATGTATTTTGATTTTTTTTTTAAATGGCCGCAGCCTATATTAGCTTACATATTTTAACTTGCATAGGTTCTATGTAGTATATAAAGTAAGTTATTTATATACTATAAGGTTTACATAAAATTTTATGATATATGTTAATACGAGTTATCATATATGTAAAGTTTATATTATATGAGTTTAAGATAGCTGTATTTTGAACATCTGGTGCGTCACATATATATATTACATATCCAGGCTGCTTTGTTTTGTCATTCTATATTTTACTATTTTAAGATGAGTATATATCATATATTTGTTATACAACTGTTTGTATAGGATGTTGTGAGTCAGTAGTTAGTTTTATTGACGTTTTTGAAATTTTTTTAAGCACATACGAATATATATGTATATTTGTATCTATAATGTGTTTCTGGTTATATAAGAGTTAGTTCAGTTTATACATGAGCAGTCTGTGTTTATGCCCATATTTTAGAAACAATAGTCAACTTTTGTTCTTTTTGGTTGATATAGGTTATGTACAGTATTATATTTATATTATTTTGGATTTAAGATGATTCTATAAATACTCTACTTTATAAATTATTTTATTACACATATATAATTTGGAAATTTATATATGTTGAATATAATATGTTATTGAATGTAAAAATATGGATGGATTTAAATTATATATATAACATTTAATATATATAGAAATAGTTATATATAAAACAAAGTTTCCTTTTAGGTATTCATATTTAAACATTTATTTTATCTGTTTGAGAATATATATATATATATATATATATATATATATATATACTAGTTATATAAGTTTGGTATAAAGGTGTTAGTATATATATATATATATATATATATATATATTTAAGTGTATGTTGATAAAAAAATGTAAGATTGATTTATTTATTTATTTATATGTTTGAAAAACATGTAAATTAAATTTGTGATGTTTGAACTTAGAATATAAATTTCATATGTGTATATGTAGTTATAGGTGGTTATAAAAGTTCGCTTATACCATTTATCTTCATCGTTCTAGTTCTGATCTGATCTGTTTCATCAATTCGAGCCAATCAGATTTGATCGTTGAATTCGTGCTGATTTTGCTTTGCTTGGATTTGAAATTTAATTTCAGTGTCTATATCAGTGTGCGTATCCGTGTCTCCTTCTATATTCTATAGCCTCGAAAGGTAAGCAATCACTCACGATTAACATTTTTTTATTCATTAAATTTGATTTCAATTGAAACGACAATTGAAATATGCTGCTGTAGTTATTTAAATTTGTTATATATGCTATTATCTGTAACTGTTCACCTGCGGGATATGACACCATATCCTGTTGTTTATATTATATTATTATTGATGATATATGCCTGTTATTTTATTGTATTTTCTGTTATCACTCTGCAAGTTCCCTGTAGTTTAGAAATCACTATGGGTTGAAATGATACATACCCGAACAGACTTTAGAATAGGAGAAAATCGTTATGGGTTGAAATGATAAACCCAAGCAATTTTCATTTAATTGAATTTGGGATTACGAGTTGAAATGATATCCACCCGTATATATTTAGTATACGGATTGAAATGATAAATATCCGTAGCACTTGACTATATGATAGAAATATATATACAGACACCATTGGTCCATATAAATATTTTGAAAATAATTTCTATAATTTTGGAAAGAAATATATGGTTTAATAAATTTGATTCTTAAGATATTATATAAATGAAAATCGTATATATAGATTTAGTAGTAATATTTGATTTAAATTAGATTGATTTAATACATATAATATGGTTAAGTATTTATGTAAATCTATATTTCAAATAGATTCTCTTGTAATGAATTGAATAATTAAGATTGGGAGATAAATTTGGGTTTATAAAAATGGTATTTAAATAAGGATTTATTTAATTAAATCGATTTGAAATTTTTGAATGTGAAATTTAAAGGGTATGATTTTATAACTGGATTTTTGATTTAAGTGATTTAATGAATATTTCACGTTTAAATAAATTAAAGAAAATATTGAGTAAAATGTAATTTAAGGTTACTTAAATGATATTGAATCTAATAAGGGAGTATTTCAAGACTAAATAATAATGAGGTTAAATCGAGATCTATATGAAACTGTTATATAAAACATTTAAATATTAAAGCCTTGAACTATGTTGGAATTTAAATGGTTTATGTTGAGATTCAGATCTGTATTTGAAATCAACGTAGTTGAATTTGTTATTTAGAAACTAAATTGAATTAAAATTAAAATTTAGGTTGAATTTAATTTGAATTTATTATTTAGAAAACCAAATTGAATGAAAATTTATATGAAACGTTGAATACTTAAAGTTTTGAAATATATGGAAATATAAAGGGGCATTTGTGATTATAAATCCGAATTTGAGATCGATAAAATTAAATTGGTTATTTTAGAAATTGAGTTGAATTTAAATTGATAAATTGAGATTGAATTTAATTTTAATGGGAAGGTCGGGTTGATGTTGGAACGATTTGTTAAGTTAAGAAAATTAAAAATACTTTACTATATAAATTATTTAATATATATAAATACTATTTTGGGAAATATAGAGATATTTGAAGTGAAAATGAGATTTGGTTTTGAAGTATAAATTAAGCTGAAATGACCACGGTGTTATAGTGTATATTTCTACCTTGTAGAAAGTTCCATGGACCCTTAGAGGATGGTTATCCCAAACATCCTTTTAAGTTATTTGTATTTCAGTTGATATTTCACTTGAGTTGGATGTATTGATATAAGAATGTTAATCCTGACTCGAGTGTTTTGTGTTTTGCTTTACGCTCGGGTCAGACTGAGTGATACAGCATTTGAGACTCACCTTGGGAGTTCGGAGCTTCATTTGGAAATCCAACTATCGATTCAGATTCCAGCCTTTCCAATTGATTGGTTCAGAGAAGTCATCTATTGCATTGGAGACTTCACTGCATTTGAACTATTCGGTTATATTTTCTAACTTTGATGTATATAGCAGCTTCATGAACTACTATTCTTTATCTATTCCGCTGCATTATATTACTCTGTGATGTGTGATTGAATTATTTTCTGTATATTTTAAGTTTTTCCAAATTTTAATTAACAATTCGGTATTTTGAATTATTCAAGTCGGATATGTATAGTTTTATTGTCGATTTGAATGGTCCAAAATAGTGGATCGTTACAGTATGTATCATTTCAACCCATAGTGAACCTAATCTAAGGGAACTTGCAGTGTGATATACAGATATAAATGAACAGTTAACAACATGTAACAGTAACAGATGGGATGACATGTAAATTAATAGGTTTAACATCATATATAAATAATCACAGGCAGTTATAACATCACGTATAATTATACACCTTCAGTTGTTGCCGCTTCACAATTGCATAAGTATAAAATGTCGTGTGAGATTTACTCACCTCTTGTGCTGGAGATATGAATACAAATGATACAAGGATTCTAGAATATAATGACAAGACTACGGACTCGAGTGAAGAGCAAGATCTAAGCTATAGATCTTGTGTTACAACCCAAAACAAAATAGAATAAAATTATAAATTCAATACAACATTGAATTTAAATAACTTTGAAATGAAAAACAATTTGAACGCACAACTTATTGCCTTGCTTTCTAAAAAAAATTTGCACAGCCTAGGGGCGTAATTGGATTGGGTTTGGACATGTTTAGGCATTGGTTGGGTCCTAGAAGTGCACTGCCACAGGGCATAAAGGTGGAGGAAGTTGCACTTGAGAAGGTGAAGGGTTTAAGGAAAAATAATATGGTTTTGGTCAACAAAAGGGCTCGGCCAGTGGGTGTGGGGTCTGGTCAGGGGCTGGAGTGGTGATACGAGGTCTGGACAATGCTGGTGGTGGCGGCCTATGGTAGTGGTGGTGGTGAATAATGGAGGTGTGGAGGAAAAAGCGGTCGGCTATGGTGTATTTCAAGGCATAGTTGCATTTTTTGTGGATTTCTCTTCATGGGGTGGTGCGGCCTGACCATGGTTGGAGGAGTAGGTGGTGGTGGTGGCGGCAAGGAAGAGATGGTGGAGGCGGTGGCCGTGACAATAGAGAGGAGGCCGAACAAAACTAGGCAAGAAAACAAGGCAAAAACTTATAAAAAGAGAAGAAAAATAGGAAAACAAAAGGCCATTACCACTATTTTTTTCTCTAGCCGTGAATGAGAAGGAGAGATGAATTTTTTTCCACGTGAAAGTGAAGTAAGAAACTCATGGCTACAATGAGGTAGTACAGCCAAAAATGAATAAATGATAGTTACGAAATTGAAGAGACTTTGGCAAATGAAAAGACTTAAGTTTTAAAAGCTTTTTAGTCTCTTCATATTTCCTTTTCTTTTAAAACAAATATAAGAAAATAAATTCAGTAAATAAATTTAAAAGACGAAACAAAGTGAAATAAAATGAAAATAAGAAAATAAATTCAGTAAATAAATTTAAAAACCGAAACAAAGTGAAATAAAATGAAAATAAATGATTAAATTTAAAGAAAATAGAAAAAGAATTAAAGAAATTGCTTAAAAATTCAAAACAGGGTTCAAAAATTTCAAATAAAACATCACTGGCTTTGGAAAAATATCTACTTCATTTTAAAAATATTCTAAAACAAAATTTTGAAATAAAATAATTTTTTAAACATATTCAAAGTGAAATAAATAATTAAATTTAGATAAAATAGAAAAATAATTAAAGAAATTGTTTAAAAATTGGAAACAGGACATGAAAATTACAAATAAAATACCATTGGCTCTAGAAAATTTTCATTTCATTTTAAAACAAATAAAATGTAAAATATATAAAATAAACGAGGAAAAAAACAAAGTGAATGATAAAAAAATAAGATCTTGAGAAAATAGAAAAATAAATAAAAAATTCCTTAAATTAGTTGAAGCTGGAAATTAGAAATTGTAAAAAAATACAAGTGACACTGGAAAATGACAATTACACTTTCAAAAATGTTTTAAAACCAAAATATATACAATACACGTTATTTTACCCATATTAACATAAATTAGAACATTACACGATCAAATAGCTATTATTTATATAATTTAAAATAAACAACTTTGTTAAATACAGCAAATTTCACACAATAGTTAAAAAGGCATAACTTTCACATTATAAATCAGATTTCAATGAAACGAAAAGCAGTGTTCTTAAAATTTTATTTATGTTCATAATAAAAGATAAATTCAAATTTTCAAACTTTTAAACTTTTAAATTTAAAAGTCAAAGTTGACCATATTGACCAAAATTCACTTTTTCGAAAATATTCTTTTTAATCATGTTTGGAATTCTAATTCACATCAAAATCAAAGTTTATATTTGAAATAACAAAATTACCTAAATAAAATAAATAAAATAAAGTACAATCAAAATTCAATTAAAATAATTACAAAATACAGGGTTGTTACACTCTCCATCACTCAAAACTTTTCGTCTCCGAAAAGGAATGAGGTACGGAAAGCACAGAAAAGATGGAAATGAAATAAGATTAAGACGAGGTGACAAGAAGATAGAGATTATACCTGATAACTGTTGTTATAGGCAAGTTTAACAAGGTGGAGATGATCTTTCCAAGATCCTCCAGAATCAAGAACACAAGCACGAAAAAGGTGGATTCGAAATGATACCAAAGATTATCAAAGATTATAGAAAGATTTCTAAACAGAAAGATTATAGAAACATGCCTATACCAGTCTGTAGCAATATAAGGAAAGTAAGGACAACCAAAGATAGTATGAAAAACAAAATAAGGAAATAAGTTTGAAACCATAGAAATTTCAACTTAAATAGAAAATAATTTTTTACACAAGTTAAATAAATCTTAACTATCTTAAATTTCATTATCTTATTATCCAATCATCTTACATTAACAATTTTTAAAACCATGGGTTTAAAAAATAATCATTTATAACACTTATAATGTACTTAATAAATTTATTTCTTTTTTATTCCTAACTAAAATTAAATTTATTCCTCTCAATATATTTATCAATTATGTTAAATATACTTACACTTATTATAACTGCTTTATTTTATTTTAAGTTCTTTTAACATTATTTTATTGTAAGTTATTCAATTACCCTTTATTATATTTACCTCTATTAATCGTTTTATAACTAAAATTTAAGTGTACAACATTTATTATAACCACTCAAATTTTATTTATAAAATCTTTTTATATTGTATATTATCCAATTACATTGTTAACTTCTGAAATTAAGGTAAATTATATTTGAATGCAATTGTATTATACAAATAAAACTTTCCAATTAAATCATTTCATGCTTGAATATTCATCCAAAATTTTGATTTTCTTTTTATAATTGAAATTATTCTTTAAAATAAAATTTAAGAATTAAATTTCCGATTTCTTCAAACCATTTAGAGATAAATAAATGTATGTACATAATTTATCAAATTAAATTTAAATCATATATCTATATATATTATAAATCAAGTCATATTTTAGAAATTCAAATCAATTTGATTTCCCAAAACAAAGCTGTAGCAAGACTACAGAGCGGTCTCTTCACTTCGAAACTCAAAAATGAATGTCGATGATGCTGCAGTCATCATCGAAATTATTTCCCAGCGACAAAGAGAAGAGCACTGATTTTTAAACTTTAAAATTATTTGGAAACATATTCTTATTTGAAAATACTTTAAATAAGATACTTTAAACTTAAACATGAGGTTTGAAACCATCGGAAATTAACTTCTCAAATTTCTTGTTTTAAATTCATTTCAGTTCCCAAATCAATTTATAAACAACTATTTATAAATTCATTTATGGAACAATAAATGATAAATCAAGTATTATCATTTCAAATAATCAATTTAAATCGATTTATTAAGTTCCATAAATTTACTTATATATCAAAATTTATTTCATTAACCAAATTTTAAAATAATATTGTGTCAGTTTGTTCTGTCAAAGTGTTTTAGAAATCCTATCGATAGCGTTGATCAGACGAATCGATCGAAAACTTAAATCAATATCAACAACTCAAACAACACAATATATAAAACAAAACATAGATTTACAAGTACAATTCAAAATGTTTGAAGATAGGTTGAAAACAAAAGACAAGATGATTAATTAACAAAATAGGGAGATGGTAAGCTTAAATAAATCCCGGGCAACCTTAACTGGGTCAACCGTGACTTAAAGAACAAGATCAATGTGGATTTTTCTGGGGTAAATCTACATTCGATCTCAAGAGATAGAGTTTGGAATAACAAAAGATATTAGCATCTAAACCAAAGATAGATATAAATCCCTAGTGAATCGATGCTAATTGTAAAGGAGTTTCCACCCTTTACAATTCAATTTGAAATTGGCGAGACGCCGACTCACTAAAAAGATCATTCGTAGCGGAGTTATGGGATACTCCAGAATCAAAAGAAGATGAATAGTGAGGGACACAAATGGATTTTGGAACTGTGGGGAACGTTCCAAAATTCAAAGGAAATTCGAATCAAAGAGGAAAGATTCAAACTCGAACGAAAGTGATTCTGTAAATAATTTACCTTATATTCTAAGTTTGCCTCAAAGCCAAAGCTCTGATACAAAATGTAACACCCAGTATTTTCAACCATTCACATCCGCACATGTCAGACTTGAATTGCTCAAAATACCGCGCTGTAAATAAAATTTGGCAATCTCAGAATATACAGTAAATAAAAATCACAGATCACGGACACAGAGTAAAAATAGTATAGTGGAAGTAAAAGAAATAGTAGTTCATGAAGCTACTATGTAAATATATCAAAGTTACATAAGATACAACAGAAGAAATAAAGTATAAAAGAAGTCACAAGATGATAACCAGGTACAAAATGAATGCAATACTGGGATCGACAGGATAACTAGAAGTGAAATAGATAAAGTAGACAAGTAGATAATCTCCAGCGATTCCAAATCTCCAGAAAGTGGTATCCCAATATGTGAATACTCAGGCTGACCCAAGCGTAAATAAAAATACAAACACTCAAGTCAGGACATACATACTTATACAATGTAAACCAACTCAAGTGAACTGTAGTAAAGGTACAATTAACTTAAAGGATGCTTGGGACCGTCCATCCTCTAAGGATCCGTTAAACTATTTATTATGTAGCAATATTGCGCTATTATAATAATGTCTAATAGTAAAATAAACTTACTTTTTAAATAACATTAAGGCTTTACATTTTCCATCTTAACACATAATAGTCCCAATAGTCCATCCAATATCTGCATATCTCCTGATCGGGAGACTACGAGAAGATACGCATGGGCTACGGGAGAAAACCAAACTCGTAGTAAATGCTTGATAGGGTAGGTGACACGACACACAAGGCAATGCCAGGATAGATATACCAATTACGACACTCGGGCTGGTGGTAATGCAGCAGCAACATACACCCACCTCGGAACACATTCCCAAAATCGGAGGGGCGCCCAAACAATCACAAAAGCAATAGAATGGTACCGAAGAAATACGTCCGACCAAAGAAGCTACCCCTTTTGGCCCGAGACCGCTCCTGTTTTTGCCACCTTATGCCAACTCACGGGAGTTGGGTCCATGTAATATACCTTAAGAACGTCGCCACCATCCTACTTCATTCTGGAATCTCCACCGTGTACACGGTTGTCAAAGTGGTTTCCGGTATCGACAGAGAGTATGCCCATATCTGATCCCGGTCTCTTTGCCAACCAATCGTTATTATAACCCGTGGTTATAACTTTAAAATAATATTTTATACTTCAAAATAAAATATCATTTCAATCCAAATCTTTATCACAATAAAGATTAAATCATTTCGAAACCATTTCAATATATCAACATACCGTATCTTTCAAATTCAAATATTTATCAAAATAAATATCAAGTCATTTCTAACCATTCCAATATATTAAATTATTATATCCTTTCAAAACTTCCTTTCAGATCATTTTAATACATTAAAATATAATATCCTTTCAAATCTTCATTACCAAATCATTATATAAGTTCAAATCCAAATATTTAACTTTGAATACCTTCTAAATTCAAGATAACATTCATTTATTATCCTTTCAAATCACTTTTTAAAATGATTTATATTCCATCAAATTTATTCATTTAAACCATTTAAAAGTGAAGTTATTATACTTTCAAATCAAGTATTCAATTTCCAAAGTTTCAAATCATTCTGAGCTCATTTACTTAGTTAAACCATAAACATTGAAAATTTCAGCCTTACACGGCATTTAGAAAAAGCTGTTATAAGTTTTACTTGAAAACATTTTAATTCAGCAAAGACAGCATTTACAAACTGCTGTTAAATCTCATTTTAGTTGAAATTTTAGTTTAAAACAGCAAAGACAGTGTAGCAACCCTGTATTTTGTGATTAATTTAATTATATATTTTAATTATTGAATTCCTGATTTAAAAAATTTATTTTATTTATGGATAAAACTTTATTTTATTTATTAAAATGAATAATTTTGTTATTTTAAATATTAATTTTGATTTGTATGTGAATTATAATTTCAAACCTGAATATATTGAATATTTTACAAAAAAGTGAATTTTGGTCAAAATGGTCAAACTTCGACTTTTAAATTTAAAATTTAAATATTTGAATTTTTGAATTTTATCTTTTATTATGAAAATAAATTAAATTTCAAGAATACTGCTTTTCGTTTCGGTGAAATCCGATTTATATTGTGAAAGTTATGCTTTTTACAATATTGTGTGTAAATTGTTTTATTTAACAAACTTGTTTATTTTAATTTATATAAATAATATTTTTATTTGTCATGTCTTGTTCTAAATTAGAATATATGTGTAATATGACATGTTATGTATTTATTTTTATTTTAGTTTTTTTTAAAGTGTTGTTATAATTTTTCAATATTCATTGTATTTTGTTTACAATTTTTAAATGCTAGTTTCAATATATTAGCTATTTTCTTAATTATTTTCTATTTTTCATTAAATTATATTTTTTTATTTTCTTTTTCACTTTATTTATTCAGATTTTTATTTTATTTTATTTACTGAAATTTTATTTGTTCAATTTGATTAAAAAGAAAAAGAAATACCAAGAGGCAAAGACCTTTCATTTCTGGTGACTTTTCAATTCTTGTCTCTTCATTTTCTTTTGACTTTTCCTCTCCTTGCTTTGGCCGTACCTCTTTTCCTCCTATAGCCGTGTTTCTCATTTGTTATTCACGTGAAAATTTTTCTTTCTTACCTCCTAAAACTCACGGAAAAAGAAAAGAAAAAGAAAAAATGCTAATGGTTTCTCTTCTCACTTTTTCTCTTCTCTTCATTGATTTTGTGCTTTGCCTCTTCATGTTTGCTTGGCCTCACCTCTCTCCTTGCTGACCACCATCCTCTTTCCCATCACCAGCAGTAACAACCATCCCTCTCCTCTGTCCATAATAGGCCGTGACCTCCATATGACCAAAGCACCACAAACTTTGCAAAAATTTCCACTAAACACTACATAGCCAAGTCTATCTTCACTATCTCCTCCATATCTTGCCTTGACCACCCCCTAGCTCCACCAACACCTATCTACATCATCTCTAACCATCAGCCACTTCACTGACCTGACATGTACAAGCATGGCCGAGCTCAATATTGACCATGGCCGAGCCAAATGTTGAAGCAAACTTGCCTGTATTGCTTTATTCCTTGATTCTTCAAGTTGTATCACCTACCTCCTCATATCATCTCCTACCACTTCGCATTTTTGTGCTTGCCATGCCTTTGTGATGCCAAACCAGATCCTTTTCCACTGAAAACATGTGTGGCTGAGCCCTAAGCATGTATGGCCGAGCATACATGGAGTTGTGGTCAAGCAAAAATGGTTGAAAAGCTTGGTAATGTCATTTATTGCTTCTACTTTCCTATTGTTTCAATTAATCTTTGTATTTTATATATATGTTTATATTGCTTTGTTTAATTTTTGTGTGCAAGATCATATCTTAGCTCTCTCATTTGAATCAAAGTCGTGCCAAATCGTGCTTGTTGTGCCCTTAGAATCGTGCTTGTGTGCTGTTTTGGTCTCTAGCTTCGTAAAAGGTGAGTCTTTCTCACTCTGACATATTTACTTATGAAATAGTAAATTGATAGCAAGTGTTTAGTAATATAAAATGTTTATGCAAGTTAATGATGATCATATGATATGCTATGCCATGCTATTACCATGTAAAACTGTTAATTATCACCTGACATTTGATATATGACATTATATTGTGACATTGACATTGTTTATATTGTTTATGCATATATTCACACTGCAAGTTCTCAGTTAGAATAGAATCACTATGGGTTGAAATGATACATACCCGAACGGACATTAGAATAGAGAAAAATCATTATGGGCTGAAATAATAGGCCCGAGTGATTTTTATTGCACTTTATTTTACTTGGAATTGCGGGTTTGAAATGATAGAACCCGGTTTTTTTTTAAATTGCGGATTGAAATGATATATATCCGTATCACTTGACCTAGGTTAGAAAATTATATACAGACCCCGTGGTATATTTTTAAAATATTTTTATTAAAACATGTATTTTTTAAAAGTATGAATTTTGATTTAAAAATATATATTTTACGGTTTTAAGAAAGTTAAATATTAAGTTTTGAATTTGTGAATTTAAGTATGTAAATTTGAAGTAAATGTGATTTTTGGCTTTAAATTTTATTTTAAAAATGTAAGTAAATAATAGAAATTAAATTAAAGTTTTGAAATGATATTTTAAGAAAAACGTTAAGTTTTGTTGGAATTTATAAGTTAAGAAACAGTGAAATTTTGACTTAACGAATGAAAGTGAGTTTTAATTGGATATTTAATTATAAAATTTTGTTGTGCTAAATCATATGTTAAGTTGATTTAAATGTGAAATTTTGAAGTCTAGAAATACGATTTAAAAATTTAAAATAGAAATTTTTTGAAGTTTATTGTTTTTGAAGTTATAACAAAATCTGGAATTTTATTAATAGCATTTCTAAAATGCTGTAGTTTTATGACAACACTTCAAAATGCTGTTGTTTTGAATTTAACTAAGTTTGAAGTAACTAATTATCTATTACGGCATTTTATAAATGCCTTTATTCCTAAACTAAACTATTTTAGAAACTTTAAGCTATGATAGCACTTTATAAACGCTATCGTTGCTATATTTTGATAATGTTTGAAATATTATAGATTTTAACACTATTTGAGTCATATTTTAAAGTGTTAAATGATTTAACTTTTGGAATTGATTATTTGAGGAATTTAAGAAGTTTGAATATATATTTAATATTTAAATTTGGATTTTTAAGGAATTTAAATTGAATTTGAGTTTAAATAAGGTTTACTTGGTTATGTGTTAATTTGAATGAAATGAGATAAATGAATTTTTGAATGGAATTTTGAAATGTATTTGTTAATGATATTTGAAATAATAAATAAATGACATAATTGATTTTTAAAATGATATTTAAATTTGAATATTTGAAATTGAATTCAAATAATGATTTGATAATGAGGTTTTGAAAGGATATGATATATTGATGATTTAAATGGTTTGCAAATGATTTGATCTTTATTTTGAGAAACAATATGAATTTGGAAGGATATTTGATTTTGACAAATGAATATTTGAAGTTATATTTGTATGAAATGATATTTGGTTTACTTGTAGTTTGAGTTTATTTAAATGATATTGGATTTATGAAATGAATATTTCAAAACTAAGTAATAATGAAGTTAAATTTGAGATATATGAAATTATAAAATTTAGTTTTGAAATGTGGGATATTAAAGCTTTGAAATATATTAAAAATTTAATAGTTTATTTTGTGGATCAAATCTATATTTATATTGGTAAGATTTGAAATGTTTTGTAAGGAAACTGAACTGAATTGAAACCGATGGTTTGATTTGAATTAAATTGAAAATTTGAAATTTTGGTTTAATTGAATAAATTTGTAAAATGCAAAGAATTAAAGGAATGTTCCATGATTTCGGATGTATCATTTCAAAATTTTATGATTTTCAAAGTGTAATGATTTCAAGAATTTTGGTTTCGAAAAAGTTATAACTTCGAAAATATTATAATTTTTGAAAGGCGAATATATTTTTGAAGTGGAAATGATAAACTATTTTGATTTGAATATAGTTTTGAAATAAAAAATGATTTTGGTTTCGAAGTATAAACTATTTTGATTGAATAAATAGTTTTGAAATAAAAATGGTTTTGGTTTCGAAGTACAAACTATTTTGAAAGGAATATAGTTTTGAAATGAAATGATTTAATTTTTTAAAGTATAAACTATTTTGAAATGACCACGACATTAACGTTTGGTTGTTAAAGAGACCGGGATCGGAAGTTGTCATACTCTCTGCCAACTCCGAAAACCACTTTAACAACCATGTATGGGGTGGAGATTCCAGAATGAAGTAGGATGGTAGCGTCGTTCTTGAGGTATATTACGTGGACCCAACTCCCATGAGTTTGCATAAGGTGGCTAAAATAGGAGCGATCTTAGGCCAAAAGGGGTAGCTCCTCTGGTCGAACACACTTCTTCGGTACTATACTCTCACTTGTGGTTGATTTGATGGCCATCCTTCGATTTTGATATGAGACTGTGTTCCGAGGTGGGCGTATGTGGCTGCTGCGTTACCACCAGCTCGTCTGCATAATTGGTATATCTACCCTGGCATTGCCCTGTGTGCCGTGTCACCTACCATATCGAGCTTTACTACAAGTTTGGTTTTCTCCCGTAGCCTATGCGTATCTTCTTGTAGTCTCCCGATCAGGAGATATGCTGATATTGGATGGACTAGTGGGACTATTACGTGTCTGGGGCTATATGGGTAACCCCGTGATGCTAATTTAAAGTAATTTTATTTTACTGATAGATATTATTATAATAGAGCAATATTACTATATAGTAATTAGTTTAACGGAACCTTAGAGGATGAGCGATCCTAAACATCCTTTAAGTTACTGATGCATTTTGTTACTGTTCACTTGAGTTGATTTACTGTTCATAAGTATTTGTGTCCTGACTCGAGTGTTTTGTGTTTTGCTTTACGCTCGAGTCAGATTGAGTGATTCAACATTCAAGACTCACCTTCGGAGTTGGAGCTGTTCTTGAAGATCCAGCCATATATTCTGCTTTCAGTATTCAGTGATTTCAGTGATTTATTCTGATTTGTACCTGATGTATCTTGTTACTCTTCTGTTGTATTTTGTTTAACTCTGATGTATCTTATTTTTATATAGTAGCTTCATGAACTACTATCCCTTTTATTTCTGCTGCATTATTATTTACTCCGTGTCTGTGATCTGTGACTATTTACTTACTGTATATTATGAGATTTTCCAAATTTTATTTACAACGCGGTATTTTGAGTAATTCAAGTCCGACATGTACGGATGTGAATGGTTGAAAATATCGAGTTGTTACAGACAGCATTTCCAGAAATGCTGTAATAACTCAGGTTTCAAATTAAAGGTTTTTATTAATTTCCGCAAAGACAGCAAACCACTACAGAATTTACAGAACCGCTCTAATAGGGCTTTATTAAGTTTTTAGCCTTTAGTTTACTTCAGCAACTACAACATTTCACAACTTCTGTAATAGCCTTTTTATTAGGTTTTAGTTCATTTACATTAACCATAGCATTTCTGAATGCTGTTAAAAGTATTTTCTAGATTTTATTGTATTTCCAGCAAATAATAAACTTCAATTTAAACCCTTTAAACATTATAAAAATCATATTTTAACATTCAAAAATGTTTATTAACATACCATTAACATATGATTTTTATAAAATAAATTTCTTATAAATAAATCAAAATTTTCAATAAATTTACTTAACAAATTCAAGTGTATAATTTCCTTTCCTTCCCATATGCAATTTATTAACACTTACATTTTTAAATTTCCATTTTCACAAATTAAACTAAATTTCCAATTGATTTCATTTAACTAAAACCTTTAATTAAACCAAATTTTACATTTCCAAGTCAAGTTGTATTTTAAAATTACACATTTAAGCATTCATTTATTTAACCATTTAAATTCATAGAAAAATCAATAATACTTTAATACATCACTTAATTTAAATTCAAATCAAATTATCATATTGACCATTTTACAAATATAATTAAATTCCATTTTATTTATATAAGTTAAATATCATTTTTAACAAAAATTCCAAATTTCCAAACTTAAGTTATATTCCAACAATCCAATTTAACCGTCCATTAATTACATTTTTAACTCATAGAAAAATCCTAATTTCTTTATTTTAAAACATTTCAAAATCTATTTAAATCAAATTTCATAAATTTACATTTTAAACTACTTAAAATTTTATTTATATAACTTAAATGTCATTTTAAAAGCCAAAGTCCAAATTTCCAGATTTAAGTTATATTTCTAAAGATTCAATTTAACTGGTCATTTATTCAATATTTTAACTTGTAGAAAAATCATAAATCTTTTATTTAAACATTTTTAAATTCTATTTAAATCAAATAATCATAAGTTGACATTTAAAATTACTTAAAAATATTCAAAAACCCTTTATAAAATAACCATGGGCACGTATATAGTTTTCTAACCTAGGTCAAGTGATACAGATATATATCATTTCAATTCGCAGTTTAAAAAGAAAAATCCAGGTTTTATCATTTCAAACCCGTAATCCCACGGTAAAAAAAATCGTTCAGGCCTATCGTTTTAGCCCATAATGATTTTTCCCTATTCTAAAGTCCGTTCGGGTATGTATCATTTCAACCCATAGTGAACCTAATCTACAGGGAATGCAGTGTGATAAGCAGATATAAATGAACAGTTAACAACATATAACAGTAACAGATGGGATGACATGTAAATTAACAGGTTTGACATCATATATAAATAATCACAGGCAGTTATAACATTATGTATAATTCTACACGTTTTCGCTTCACAATTGCATACGTATAAAATGTCGTGTGAGATTTACTCACCTCTTGTGCTGGAGATATGAATACAAATGACACGACGGATTCCAGAACACAATGACAAGACTACGGACCTGAGTGGAGAGCAAGATCCAAGCTATAGATCTTGCGTTACTACCCAAAACAAAATAGAATAAATATATAAATTCAATACAACATTGAATTTAAATAACTTTGAAGTGAAAACAATTTGAACACACAACCTTTTGCCTTACTTTTTATAATTATTTTGCATGGCCTAGGGGTGTAATTGGCTTAGGTTTGGACATGTTTAGACATGGGTTGGGTCCTAGAAGTGCACGGCCACAAGGCATAAAGGTGGAGGAAGTTACACTTGAGAAGGTAAAGGGTTTAATGCAAAACAATATGGTTTTGGTCAACAAAAGGGCTCGGCCTTGGAGGCGCTTCGCTCGGACAGTGGGTGTAGGGTCTGGTCAGGGTCTGAAGTGGTGAGAGGAGGTCTGGACAATGCTGCTGGGTGGTGGTGAATAATGGAGGTGTGGAGGCAAAAGTGGTCGGCTATGGTGTATTTCAAGGCATAGTTGCATTATTTTGTGGATTTCACTTCATGGGGTGGTGCGGCCTGACCTTGGTTGGAGGAGTAGGTGGCGACGGCGGCAAGGAAGAGATGTTGGAGGTGGTGGCCGTGACAATAGAGAGGAGGCCGAGCAAAACTAGGCAAGAAAACAAGGCAAAAACTTATAAAAAACGAAGAAAAATAGGAAAACAAATGGCCATTACCACTATTTTTTTCTCTAGCCGTGAATGAGAAGGAGAGATGAATTTTTTTTCATGTGAAAGTGAAGTAAGAAACTCACGGCTACAATGAGGTAGTACGGCTAAAAATGAGTAAATGATAGGTTATGGAATTGAAGAGACTTTGACAAATGAAAAGACTTAAGTTTTAAAAGTTTTTTAGTCTCTGCATATTTCCTTTTCTTTTAAAACAAATATAACAAAATAAATTCAGTACATAAATTTAAAAACCGAAACAAAGTGAAATAAAATGAAAATAAATAATTAAATTTAAAGAAAATAGAAAAATAATTAAAGAAATTGCTTAAAAATTCAAAGCAGGGTTCAAAAATTTCAAATAAAACATCACTGGCGTTGGAAAAATATATACTTCATTTTATAAATATTCTAAAGAAAAATTTTGAAACAAAATAATTTTTTAAACAAATTCAAAGTGAAATAAAGAATTAAATTTATAGAAAATAGAAAATAATTAAAGAAATTGTTTAAAAATTGGAAACAGGACATGAAAATTACAAATAAAATACCATTTGCTCTAGAAAATTTATATTTCACTTTAAAACAAATAAAATATCAAATAAATAAAATAAATGAGAAACAAAATAAATTGGGAATGAGAATAAAATAAGATCTTGAGAAAATAGAAAAATAAATAAAGAATTCCTTAAATTAATTGAAGCTGGAAATTAGAAATTGTAAAAAAATACAACTGACACTGGAAAATGTCAATTACACTTTCAAAAATGTTTTAAAACCAAAATATATATAATACATGTTATTTTATCCATATATATGTAAATTAGAACATTACATGACTAAATAAAATATTATTTATATAATTTAAAATAAACAATTTTGTTAAATACAGCAAATTTCACACAATAGTTAAAAAGACATAATTTTCAAATTATAAATCAGATTTCAACGAAACGAAAAGCAGCGTTCTTAAAATTTTATTTACTTTCATAATAAAAGATAAAATTAAAATTTTCAAACTTTCAAACTTTTAAATTTAAAAGTCAAAGTTAACCATATTGACCAAAATTCACTTTTTGGAAAATATTCTTTTTAATCATGTTTGGAATTCTAATTCACATCAAAATCAAAGTTTATATTTGAAATAAAAAATTTATCTAAATTAAATAAATAAAATAAAGTACAATCAAAATTCAATTAAAATAATTACAAAATACAGGGTTGTTATAATCTTGACTACTCGTGAAAAGTCGAAGGGTTAAGTTTTCTTGCCACCCATGAAAGTGTAAGATAGTAGGTGCATCCTTCCACCCGTGGAAAGTTAGGATAACTATTACTTGCCACTTGATTTAAAATCAAGTTGTAAAGGTGTACTCGCCACCCATGGAATTGAAAGTTTGTTATAGTGCAAATACTGTATGGGGTATATGACTAGATGTAGGATGGGGAATCTGTACCAGCATAAAAATTCTTGGTATCTTCCCTTTAATTTACTGTATTTACTTTCTAATTTTACTATATTAGTACCTTTGAATCTGATTCTATTTTCCTTAGTTGATAATCACAATATAAGTTGGTAATAATTTTAAAAACAATATTCACCTCCCTCTGATGTTACATTAGCCTTAAGATCCATCCACACAATACTAGGCTGCGCATCCATATTCCTATAGATCCTTGTAGAAGTGCACGTGACCCTTATTTATAGCTAAAGAGATAATGTCTTGAAGGGCTTAGATCGATGCCTTAAGTGATTCCCATGATCATTAATCATGACCTATGGTTTAGATGGTGGCCAGGTTAGATTCCATGTGAAGGGAATTACTTAGATGAATGATAGTTGATGGGTCGTACCATGGCATGCTTATGTCGGAAGGATAACATGAAGCAGTGAGTAGTTGGTTTGTAGTGGCACCTTTGTCAGATGGATGTGAAGTACAGAGATTAGTTGCTGCAGAATGATGCTTTTGTCATATGACTCTTTTTGCAAAGACGATCGCTAGCTTTTGCTAGAGGTCTAGCAAGTCATGACAAAATCGGGCAAACAAAGAGACCTGGTTGGTGTAGAATTTGTGGCGACGAGCAGAGATATGGACGAAACCAGTGGGTGGTCAAAGGATCCGAG
Organism: Allium cepa; assembly: GCA_030765085.1. Taxonomy (NCBI): domain Eukaryota; kingdom Viridiplantae; phylum Streptophyta; class Magnoliopsida; order Asparagales; family Amaryllidaceae; genus Allium; species Allium cepa. Next base: position 694,141,704 of record CM060939.1, read on the forward strand.
AGGTGATGATTGTTGTGACTTAGTTGTCGAGTAATGGGATAGCATGTATTGTCCCCGAGGATTGAAGCTTTTACTTATTGTCTTAGAGGATATGATGGGAAGATCCTGTATTTTTAGAAACGCGAGGCGATGAGCTCTTTTTAGGTTAGGATGTTGAAGGCGGAATGTTATTGGGTTAGAAATGATACCTGAGAATACACGCTGTGCAGGCCTATGCTGCTAGGATTTGAACTGATGAGACCATTCATACTTTTGTGAGAAAAATGAGCAGTATTTTCCCCCTAAGTTCTCTTTTACAGGCAGAGGAAGCTTATCTTATTTGTAATTAATGTGAATGAGAAGTATCATGTTTAACTGAGATGATCTATTATTCGAGACCGTTAGGAATGCATCATTTGATATAATGACACACTCGATTGAAATTCAACGACCTAGATTGGTTCCCTCTCATTTCATCAAATGTTTGAGATTGGAGACCCAAATCTATAGAAGGAAGGGGATATTGCCTTCTCCTTCTTCTTTATTGAGTCCTTGCATTCAAAAACCCATTAACAATTCTCGAGCTCTCTATACAAAGCTTCTCTGTTTTATTTTTTGATCTCAACCTATAATATTAGTAAGTATCTTTCCTTCTCTTTTCATTTTTTTCATGATTATAGCGATATTTATACTCAAAACCAAGTTTCTCGTTCTTGTTTTTATCTTCAACCCCTTAAGATTTAGAATGATTGTTTTCTGAAACTTGGAAGTTAGCTGATCGACATTGATGGGTCGGCATTGGTCGACCGACATTGGAATGAACCGGTTATTCGTTGGAAAGAACTCATAAAAAGCATTTACTAAACCACCCTCATCTTTAGGTAGAAGACAACAACTTTGGGTATGGGTAGGAGCTGTGCAGTTAATGCGCTCGGTAGATTTAAAGCGATGGAGGACCAAAAAGTCAAAGCGGGGATACAGCGATGATATAGCGGGATATGGAGGATGGCTCTAAAATAGCATGTAAAACTCGTACTTGATGTTTTTACAAATATATAAATGGTAATTAAATGAAAAATTATCATTCAATTGAATCATAATTAATACATAAATAGTTTTAAATAAAAACATATGCGAATATACTTAAAATAAACGTAAAACTGTTATATATAACATAATCGAATTTAATAGAATATGAGAGTATTTTCATTTTTGAAAATATATTAAAAATCAAATCAAATAAATTAGTTTCATAATTTTTATAATGTATATATAAAAAATTTCAATTCATTTTATTAAAGAAGATATAGCGGAAATAGCATAATATAGCGAAAATAACGGGATATAGCGGGGATTAAAGCGGAAAGGCTATAATTTGGGGCTACATGGAAAAATCATAGTGGCAGAAATCCGCTATGAGATATAGCGGGGTTATAGCGGGGTAATAGCGGAGCATTAACTACACAGGTAGGAGACAGTTCAACTATTAGAAATCCATATTTTAAGTAGATGTACCTTGTGGCTAGATCTTATAACAAAATTATATGAAAACGTTAATTATGATGGCCGATCATGCACTTACGGGGTGCCACTACAGGATATGCTAGTTTCATGATCTCCCATCTTCATTCAGGGTAGAATGCTTGCCTTCGAGCCTTGTGTAACCCATTATTTTTTAGTGGGATGGTTCAATAACTAGGTTGTGCATTTATCTTACAAATGAAAAAGGTAAAGAAAAGCATTTCTAAGGGAGCTCCATGCACTGGCTTCCCATTTCAGGTTCCCTAAAAGTGTATTAGTCGAGGCCTTGGTTGAGCACAATATTACATGGGTTAATCAATTGTGCCATATTTAGGGGTTAGGGCGAACAGGTTCCCTACCTGCTTTTTCGTTTGGGCTCTCCCTACATGAAATGTGGGCCTTCAACACCCCTTCACCACTATTCTTATGATTCTTGAATGTGCATTGTATGGAGCCTGCCTAACTCGCCCCCAACCGCTACAACTTATTAGTCGCCTTCTTCATCATATGTCATGACCAAGGACTTTCAGAGCCTTACCTCTCTTCATTCGAGCAATTTACAATTTTTCAAGGCATACTAACTGTCTGTAGGGCTGGTACTACCATCTGCAGAGCCACGTCACTCCAGCAATGATCTTCTACCAATTGGAAAAGGTGGCCAACTGCAAGGTCCATACTTTATTTCTTCCCTCCATCGTCAACCCTAATCTCTATATGCGGGAGTTTAGAGTTCTAGGTATACTTTTCTTGTCTCATATTTTAAATATAAGTCTTCTTTATACTATACTCTAATCATGTTTTCTTTCTTGATGTAATGGTACCAGTAGATCCGAGGAAGATCGATTTCTATTCTCTGGCTGGGCGGATGTCATCTTAAAGTTAGAGGACAATTGTTGGAATGTTATGTTGACTTTGATGGATTCCAACCTTAGCTCAACCAAACCATGCTAAGGTGGAATGTGGGAAAGACAAAGCCTAAGAGAAGGAGGGAGGTGGTGGTCGTGTCGACAGCAGGAGAAGAGAGTAGCAGCCGAGAGTTAAGGCATGGGAACCAGCTCAAGGGTAGGCGGTCAAGACGATGAGGGTCAGTGGTCGGTCTATACCAACGCTTATATGACGACATGGAAATGGAAATACAAGGAGTCACCAATATTCGAGAGGGGCTATAGATGAGTGTTGAGTCATAGAATATAATATCTCATGATCCTCTAATTATACTAGCATACCTAGAGGCGGAAGGACCGGGGTATGGACTAAGGCCCTGGATACCCTGGAGAGCACATACACTTTAGAAAAGTCCCTTCCCTAATGGGTTCTGATGACTAGCTTGACCAATCCTTAGCCATGGCCCCAACATGCACCCGTTTGGAACGGCATATAGTGACGATAGCAACACCAAATTATTCGGCCTACCCCTACTTAGGTGGGGGTAGGAGATCTAGTCTAAGGGTAAATAAATTTTACATTCTTTTTGGCTATTTTTGCCCATAGTTTCCTTGCTTGTAACCCTTTAATTACTACACTTTTCCTTTCGTTATGCATTTTTGTTCTAATTAATTACTAACTTGGGTTTTTCTTGCTTTTGTTTTGTAGTGGTTCAACTAGACTTTCCTACCCTGGATGATGCTTCCCAAGATAATACGGCTCCTGTCTAAACTTCATAGCAACAAAGTGTTACATTGGTTGTCCAGTGAAGAGTGTCTTGTTAGATCAGGTGCATTGGCAATGTGGATAAAAGGGTGAATTTAAAAATATTCCTTTTATTAATTTTCACATGATCGTATTTTATGTTTACATAAATAATAAACTTGTACCAGATCATATTTTTCATTTATTAATAAAAGGGTTTAGACTATATTTTCAATTTATTTATTTGTATTTTTAAGCATTGTTTATTATTGTTTAATAATAATATTTCTCTATTAATTTAATTTAAATTTATTCTAAGTTATGTTTTAACATTTCATCATATCCGTATTCACAATACAAACATTACAACTATATAAAAAGAGTCTACTTAACCTAGGGGTAATATGAGAACGTATGTATAATTAAACGTTGTGACTTACAACTAATAAATATGTAGATTAAGTTCATATGTCGATGATAATGTCAAAAAGGAGTATATTTATACAAGAAAATAATTACATGTGCATTAATATAAATATATGAATTATCAATATATGTGTATATATCATTTTAATTCGACCGTTAATTAATTAGCTAATATATGTATGCATGTATGTATGTGTATGTCTCTCTGTGTGTGTTTTGTGTGTTTAATATAATATTATTTATTAAAAAACTATATTAAAATATATTTGATTTATATGTAAATATGTTTCTTTATAGGTTAAATTATACATAAACAAATACACACACACAGATATATATAGACATATGTATGTATGTATGTATGTATGTATGTATGTATGTTAATATATAAAGATTTGTATAATCAATAATATAAACCTTTGAATTCAAATTAATTTGGATAATTCAAAATAAGATATATACATAAAAAATTATAGTCTTTATGACTGAATAAAAATAACCTTTTTACTGTTATAAATCCATACGAAGTTATAAATACATAAAATCTAATTTTGAATTTTGAAGGCATTTAAACTTGAAATCATTTATCATTTCAAAATAAAAAATATTAATATTCTTATTTGTTGAAGCGAAATAAAAATAATTTTTTTTCAATGTAATTTCCTTGCATGAATATATATATATATATATATATATATATATATATGTATGTATGTATGTATGTATGTGTGTGTGTATGTGTATATTTATCTGTATGTACGTATGTATGTATTTATAATTTTTTAAACCGAAAGCTTCATATATATAACATAATTTTTTATTAAATCCAAAAAATATTTAATGGTTAAATGAAAAACATGTATATTATGATATATGTATATAAATATGATCGGATCTAAATGTGTAGAATTTTTCTAAAACCGAAACCATTTACATACACACACACATATATATTTTATAAATATAATATAAAATAATTTGTTTTGTTCATTACTTAATTAATAAATTATAATTAAATAATTTTTTATTTATTTTTTAATAAAACATGGCTAAAGTTAAACATGATGATTATGAACGTATACAAATGACAATTGCAACTACAATTAAATATTAAAATAAGATACCTCTTGTGATCTTGCCTATCGTCAAACACTTCGATTATTGGCTATCTCCTTAATTAACTTGGCTATGGTATGTAGCGCTATTTTCTTGGCTTCACCAATGTTTTCTAGAAGCCAAGATTGAGTTTTCTCTTGTGTGTTAGGGTTAGAGAGGTTGCATCTATTTATAGGCATTTGGGACATAGATAAAGGATCACTTTCCTTCTTTCTCTCTAATCGACAATTGATTTTCTCATAAATCACATCCAAGCCCCACTCTCCCTTTTGCATCATCAGCCACTACATGGGTAGGTTTGGACGTCCAAATAATGGGCCGAAATGATTTAGCACTTTAAATCGTTTATTTAATTAATCTATCCAAAGCCGTTCATTAACTAAATCAACGTACAATGTTTATAGGTCATTTTAATTAATTTTTTCAGCGTTTAAATAAATAATCATACGCCACTAAAATTTAATACAATATTTGTATTTATTGATATGTAACATTTATAAATTAATTTAACATTGATCAAATTCAGACATAATTAACAATTCCGTTGTGTTGACTCTCTAGTGTGAACATAGTCGTGAGTCAGTATTTAAACAATTTAAATATTGAAACCTACAGGAACTTCACTGAAGCACATATCAGGCATAAGTTCAACGCTTATAGATCATTTAGGCAAAATCCAATTCTGAATCTGTTATAATCTCATGTAGTAATGATATTTTGTGCGTGTATATACATTCTGTAATCATTATATCACTTAGATGTCTAGAGTTTGGTCTAAGCTTAAAACTTTATCAATATCTGTTATTAATTGCGTAGACCATTTTAAAGTCTTTGGTTTAATCTGATAGCATTTATCAATTAATTGATTTACTTTGGCCATAGATTTTGAATTAATTTGACTGCCAATTACAGTGATACTAACCTTCTATAGTGAAGGAGACAAATCCTCTTTTAGATATTGTTTCACTTCAAGTAGTTCAACGTATACCCAAATACGATCGTAACATGACCGCCATGCCATATATTTACCATAATCAAATTACATTCTATCTACTTAAGTTCAACAATACCCTCAAGTTTGAAACTATTGTAAGTCGTTACCACAAGATCTTCTGTTTTGACTTTGTTATATTTGAAAATGTTAAAGGTATACCCTAGGGGCAATTATAAAAATATTGCATACATCTAACTCTATAGTCAACCTTGTTCGTAATAACAATGTTTGTTTTCTTTTATTTACTTTGTTATATTGTGATATAAATAATTAAGTAATTAATTAAAAGTATATAATAAGAAAATCCTCAAATATGCTATGTGATTCTAGCTGTAAAGAGTTGCAATCGTGAGTAATTAATCTCAGTATAAAGCAACGTTTTCTTTTAAATGTTTATGGTTAAGATGTTTCGAGAAAGGATATCGATACGCCCATTGAAACCAGAGTGTCGGATCTGGGTCAGTCAGAAGAGGGTTAAATAGGTAAATTTCAAAAAAAAATCATATTTTTGGATTGCATGGGGTCATGAAATCTAAAGGTAGAATTAGATCCAATTTAATTAATTTAAATAAATCATATTTTATTTAATTTCTATGATTTATTTAGTTAATCAGTTAAATTAAAAAGATTTTATATAACTTATAAGTATATCAGTATATACTTAATTATGTATAATGTGCACTACAGCATAGCATAGGGTGTATATGGTCAAGTTTATATATATTAGATATTGGAATTTATATTTAATATATATACTTATCTCTTATATATATAAATACAAACATACATACATACATACATCTCTACTATTAACAATGAGAGTTTGATCCATTAGTTTCAACCGTGTCTTTTTGAAATTTCAAAAATACCCTTTACATCAATTAAGATTCAAAAAACATAGATATATCATTTTTTTAATGACCATGCAATCAAGTTAACTTCTCATACCCTCCCCACCTTAACATAATTTTGTAAGCTCTACACATTAGGACAACCAACCATTGGATCTCTTAGCTTATGTACACTAACAACTAAGATATTTTAAGTGATGTCCGACTAATTAAAATTAATTAGTTTCTATGTACAAGTTCTTTAATTTGTTCAATGCTTTTGCACGTTACTGGTATTTGATAATGTTTCTTGAATCTTCTCTAATCCTAATTAAGAAGGCTGATTTTAATTTGTAGTCGGTACTTTACCAACGTATATGGGCTTAATATCAATTTTGGGTTGGCCTGTCTTTATAAATAATATTCCTTAAATACAACTTTGTTATACATGATCCTACGTATGTTCATGAATCTTCCAAGATTACGAATACAGCAAATATTAGCATTAATGGTTTGTTATCCTAATACCTAATTTAATCATATAATAACTTGATATTCATCATGCAGCATACGTAGATGGAGTATACTGATTCAGTGAGACGGAAACATTGATTTGAGAAGTTATATCATGCACTATACGTCCTTCCCTTTTTCACAATTACTTAAGTACATTCATAAATGTAGTACGTAAATTATTTAGGCACAATATATTTATGCAGTATAAATGTGTAGACTTTTACTCCAAGTTATCACTTTAAAGATAACATGAAAATGGAGGGAGCAGAGGTTGTTGTTAAAGAAGGACGACAACAAAATAAACACGGGTTTGTTAAGCAGAACCTTAGCAAATAAAACAGGAAATTTATGTTTATGGTTCATTCCACTGTTTTTTATTTCTCATTAGGAGCACTGTTTCCACTGCAAAGATTTTTACAGTGGCAGAGAAAGAATGCTGCTAATGCATACGGACCTTCTGTTGGATTTGTTTTTCACTTATTTTTGACATGGCTATTTGGGGAGGTGGAAATATGGAGTTGTAGCACTTGCTCTTGCCTTAGATGTTCCATTGTGGGTTACAGTGTTTATACTGTTTGGTTATGTTGTTTTTGGAGGCTGTCCTCATTCTTGGACAGACTTCTCTGTTGTGGAATGAGTACTGATGATCTATTTGGATATGGCAGTTTTTTTAGTTAGGATTGGATGTTCTTCCCTAGGCTTTGTCTTATGTTACAGTCCTGTTATTATCTTTTTTCCCTCATCTTAAGTTATCTTAATGGCTTGCTTTCTCTGTTGTATTCAACTGTTTGTTGTGCATTAATTTTCACACCTTTTAACTTAAATTTGCAATCTCTGTGCTGTTTTCATATCTAACTATTATATTGCTCTCTCTATACTTATTCTATTTACTGATACATGTGACTGCTTTCACCAAATTTGATGTTTCAAGCATTAAACTCCATCTTTTACATTCAAATTATATTTGTCATTAACTTTTTAAATTTTTAATCCTCATGTACTACAATTTCCGTTGCATATTGAAAAAACTACCGACCTATTTAGTCTTGCAATTCTGTTTTTTCACCCAGATACATAATTATACATTTTCATACCTTTTGCTGCTTATAATTAGTAATTTTATTGGCAAAATAACCGACTTCTTTATTCATACAGTAATGTTTTAATCCAAATATATAATCATGTATGAATTACACACGACAAGACTGTTTGTGAATGGTAATACAGTTTCATTGTAAGTGTTTCAGCTATAATGCATCCTTAAAATTAAATTAAATTAAATATTTAATAATAATATGAATTGAATGATATTTGATGAAGAGAAATCAATGCAGGTAATAGAGAAGTGAATTTAATTACTGCTGTTTTAAAAAGTTTTAACTTTCAGAATTTTAATGGTTATATAGGAAAATATTAAATTCATAACTAAGGAGGAGAGAATGATGTGATCAACGAGTAGAAGTTAAAAAAAATGCTCATAGGTAGTGCATATAACAGTCAATCTAATTAGTCCATTTCTCATACGTAATTGAGAAGTTTTATACATAAGTTTCCTATGAATTAGTTTTACCATTTAATTAAATGTATGTCAACTAAATGCTAATGTCTTTTCTAACTACATTATACAAATACCCAAAATGCAAAATGCTGTTATCCATGTTTATGAGTCGTACAAATTGATTATTTTCATATACTGATATTTAAGTGGTATACTATTATTTAATGAATGCTTTGTAATATGGTTACATACTCATGAATATATTTGATATTCAGAAATAATATGAGCACTTAATGACAGCGAGTCTTATTACTAGCAGCGTATAAACAATATATCTTCATATAGTTTCATGTCTTTTATTATGTGCTTACAATTAGTAGAAACATTTGTACACCAGTATGGTCATTGTATAAATAGTGAGACTAATTTCTTGCAACATTATAAAGTTCTGACAACTAAGAACCTCTATATGAGTTGATATACTAAGTAGTTTATTGGGTCTGAAACTGTCATGTGCAATCAGTATGCAATATGCGTACTTCAGTTTTTATCAGCAAAAATATAGTACTATATAAACAATGAAATCATGACTGTAATATACTCCACGTACTTTTAATTCTCTCCTCCTTAATTACTGTAATATGTGAAATGACTTTCCATATAAACAAACCAAATACTAACAACACTACAATTGTCCTATAACTAATTGCAGTCATCAGTTTCTTAAAACTGAAACGACAATATCACCTCGGCGTATTTAATTGCAATTAAATATTAAATGCCATTCCAAATTGCCCTTCCATTTTTACCAGTGCACTAATTACTGCTTCATCCTGGCATGTAACCAATGTGAAATGCTCAAAACATAGCATCCTACCTTTTCTTAACACTATTAATTACAAAAATCAAAATTAATTAATTCAAACAGAAAAGCAACAACAAACTTTACTACATGTGCTTCTGTTTTCATAGTTCACCAATTCTATATTTTGTATGCATACATCACATCCACTTTATAAACCTAAAAAATAATCTCCGCTCTAAATTAACTTCCCACCTTCTTGGTTATATTACCAGTTTTCCTATTTATGTTCTTTCCCATCTCTTCCTTCTACTTATATATACATATATATATATATATTAAATACAAGAGAAATTTGCATCTTTATTAAGTGGAATTGGCTATTTCATAAAACTAAACTACAGTTATACAACCAAGAGATGATGTACAACATCCAGTAGCAAAATTATTTAATAGCCTTATTATTAGAGGTAATATCTGGGACGACGAAGATGAGGATGTGGCAAAAGTTGTTGGTATTCTAAACAATTATGGGGTTTATAATGTTATTGTTATGAACAACACGGTAATTTTATTTTATACTTTTAGTTTTTGATTATTAATTTCAAGTGCATTTTTTATTAATGTTTGGCTTGCTTTAAGACTCCTTAGTGCTCAACTCTGTGTGGTGCTGCATGATAATAAAGAAAGAAAATGAGGTTCCTTAAATGTTTCTATAGAGGAAAAAAATCACAAACCTGCAAGATATTTGAGTGGACAAGGCACTTTATTCAAATCAACAACTACATGTTAATTTATATTTTCGTCTGAAAACTTCTAAAATGCTTTAATGCATATAAAGTTTCTATTCCTCTACATATTTTGGAATTTTAAACACCGTACTTTTTTAATTATAGGTGCTTAAACTTTGAATACAATGGCAATGTCATATCCACTATAATCGGAATATACATGCCTTAAAAATGTATATTTTAATATTGCTAAAGTAGTTTCTTTTTTAGTTTAACTATTAAATTGTCTATTGTGTATCATGAATGTTACAAGGAACACGACTTAAGAGAAAATAAGTGTAATCTTCGAAGTATTAAACATCACATTCATTTCAGGTAAGTGGTATAATTAGTAAATCATGTCGTGCATACTATATATCGATATTAATGCCTAACTTGAAAGATCAATAAATAATATCTATTTGTACCATAAGAGAAATATGAAGGTCAATAAACAGTCATATTAGTTTTATGGATTCATAATTTTTCCTTAATTGTAATCTTTAATAAAAAGGTTCACACTAACACGTAGATGTTATTATTATTAGGATAAAGATTTCAATTTTGTTGTTACAAAGAAAATTTTGCTATTATTCATAATTTCCGTTTATTAACATTTTCAGTAAACTATATTCTCTTGATTAAACTAATTAAAACTTGAAAGCTTAATTATAGGAGTGTGTATAAATTTGTCTTTTAACCACAAAAGTACGCATTTATTTACTGTATGAGGGTAGTAATTATATTTCATGGCTCAGCCGACATATAACTTACAAATAAGGTTCCATTTTTGGATCCACCTTTACTTTTTGAGCATAGATCCACCTTTAGTTTGAGTGCATGAAACTCTTGACTATAATTTTAGCCTTGCTGATGTAATATTTGGCCATATTCGGCTTCCCCAATAATATATTTAGCATAATTTTAGCTTTATTAATAAACACCCTGCCATGATTTTAGTTTTGGTTTTAAACATGCTTAATGTGCTGAAAATGATACGAAATATATAGTTTATTCATTTAAACTTTGATCAGTCTGTCTTTCTAATCCCTCTATTCTAAAATATGGCATTTTGAATCAAAGGTTTGGGAAAGATTGACTACTTTAAGTAGCTTGACTAGCAAAGTATTTTCGCAAATGCTTATTTGAATGATCTCATTTATTGTATCAAAATTAGTAAACTAAGTTTTGTTTACTGTATATATAAGGCAATGAAAACAAGATTAACGTTTGTTGTTGCAAATGGCAAGGTGCTGGTCTAACTTTTTTGGTAACATTGGTTATATTCAAGCATCCAATTCAATGACGGAACAAGAATACAATTTTCAAACAAACAGTCCACTTCAATGGTAAGAAAATATTATAATTTTTGAATAGTAATCATGACCACGTACCAGAGTTTAAGATCTCGACTCTCGAGAGCAACAATGAAGAGTTAACATCAAATAATATAATTGTTGAGATGCTTCTATTAGTTGTTATTATTAATTTTGTTTCTGGAAAAAATATCATAGGCAGTAAAACACTTAAGAAGTGTACATTTTTTGTACATTATTTCGTACATTTTTTTGCTCTTTTCTTTTCGCTTTCCATGTATAAGACTATGTACATGTTTAACTGTGAACTGAATAGTTATTTGATGTTTATCAATGCGCCTTAGGGCTAAAATGTGTAGAAGTGAATGTACAAGAGTTACTCTGTATTAATACCAATCGTTGTCAGTAAAACCATCAGTTTAATAACATATTAGCATGTTGCCTTATAAATATATATTTCCTTCTATATTGATAAACATTTTGTTTAAGCGATGAAGGAATGCATAGAGTGTGGCTACCAGATAAGAAAACTCCTAGACTGACTATGTCGGGAGCTTTTGGTGATTATTGCATCAAGAAATTTGGGCTTATTTCCCTTCCTGAAGTTACACAAACGATGATCACCGACAAAGATCAGTCCATTGTGCTCGCCACTGATGGAGTAAGTTTTTTTAACTAAATTAAATCTCCTTCGAATGTACCATACAGAATTGTAAGTGGTAATAGTGATTATACCGCAACAATCTACAGACATCCACTAAAAAAATAAAAATAAAAATCCTTTTTTTATATTTCGACTCTGGTAATTTGATTAAGTTGTGAATATTTTTCTTAAGAATATACCGTTTGTTAGACTGAATGTCAAATTAACTGTCTTAAAAATCAAAGAATTTGCAAAACTAAGTGTATGTTTACATGCATTTGTTATCAGGTTTGGGATGTGATATCTAACCAAGAAGCAGTGGATATAGTTTCATCTTCATAGGGTAAATCAAAATCTGCAAAATTGTTGGTTAAAAGTGATGTTCGTGCTTGGAAACAGAAGAGTAGAGGCATAGCAATAGACGACTGCTCGGCTATTTGCATGTTTTCTCAAGTCCAACGGCTGATAATTTTTTATGCTTTAGTGAAGAGTGTGGTACAGAAAAATGTAGTGCTTGAAATTGCATATATTTTTTATGTATTATAATAATAATTACATGCAATATTAAGTTAGTGGTTCATATGCCGAAGAGTTGACAAGCATCGTTGTAGTAAGGAAATTCAATGTTATATGTCAACTCTTATTCATAAACCATATCATTCAAGTTATTCAATTCTTATTTATCCGATATATCGTTCAAGTTATCTTTGAACTAATCCGACCATGGAAGATATTTAAAATAGCATTTCCACATTTGATTGCATTTGTTCAATTTTTTTGCTTGATGACTGCAGACTTAGAATAACTTGGATATGCACTTTGGACAAGCTATCCAAGAATTCTTTAAAATGCGGTATATTAATTTCTTAAGGCCTCCAAAAACTATTTCAACTGCATAAAATTCGAAAGGCAATAGTTTACACTGAAACCCTACAATGAAAATGTTTCAAAAAAAACTATTCAAGAATGTTTAACGAAATATAGTAAGATATTAAAGAGGTTTATGAACAGTAATGGAAGCTACAAGAAATGCTAGAAAAGGAAGATGGGGTGCATATGTTTTTGGAGAATTGGTTGTCCTACTACATGAGGAATAGGCAAGATTGATGCACTAAATTGCGAGAATGATGACATGTGTTCATTTTAGATTACCAATAATACCCTCGTGTATAAGTACAAGTATCATTTCCATTTCCAGTAGTATAAAATAAACTAAAACAAAAGAAACGAATAATAAAATTTTAGTATTATAAAAACTAATTGGTTCATGGCTGTTCTTCAGTTGTCTTGGTCTTATCAAATGCTGCGTTAAGTTCAGTTTATGCAGACAATGATAATGTCAAATTTACTTTTATGTGTATAACTATAAATGCATACGCATTTTGATTTGCAGGCCCACCTGGACGTGCATATACACTCGTATATATATATATATATATATATATATATATATATATATATTAATTGCTTGGATAAATATATCATAAAAACACACACACACACACAGAGTTTTCAAAAATAATAATTAATATTATTTATAAATAGATATGATAGAATTTTGACTCAGTCTTTATTTTAAAATTTCAAATGAAAAATATCTAAATTTGAATTAGTAAACAAGATCCTAATTTGAAGCAAGATCTGAAAATTTAAATTTCAAACTTTAATATCATAGCTTTAAATTTTCTAAAATAATATATATACACATTAAAATAAAGTCGAATTCAAAAAGTAAATATATTTTTAAATATTTATACAAAATTATTATAGTGAAATGACACAATACGCATACACACATATATATTTAGATATCTAAATATGTAAGTAAAAGAATTTAAAATGTGTATTTAAATCACAAACACATACACACATATATAATATTTGTAAATATATGTTATGAAAAAATTATAAATAGAATTTTATTATAAGCCAAAAGTAAAAAAAAATATCTACTTTTGTTATTTAAAATACACCATTTAAACAAAAGTATTAACTTTACACACACATACACACATATATATTCACGTGATAATAATTTGCTCAAAAAAATTATTATATTTTTATTTCTATAACCAAATTAAAAATAAGAATATTTACATGATAATTAATTTAATTTTAATATGTAAGTTGATCATTTAAGATAGTAAACTATTTTAAAGAGAAATAGTCAATGTTATACATATATATATATATGTATATATGAAATAGTTTAAAGAAAAAAAATAATTTTTAGCTGGCCGTAAAGAAATATGCCCAAGCATGCACACACACAATTTTATATTAACAGCATATTATAATAATGAGCTATATAGGTCAATGTTAAATAATAAACATATATAATATAATAAGCAATGATATTTTCATTTGCGAGGTGATATATAAGATACAATACAATGATATCATTGTATAAAATTAAAATAAATTTAACCTAAGGAGATTTGCTTTGATTCACGCCTAGATCTAGATAACCTCCTTGATATCTCAGACCTACATCCTTTTGGCAAGTGATAAACGTGCAAATGGCAGATCTACTAGTACTTAGATGTGTTTGAAGCAAAAAAAAGTAAGAGAGAGGAAGAGGTATTTGTGGCCAAAACAGAGGAGGTAGGAGACCAAAAAATTAACTGAAAGTGGAGGCTATTGGTTTGAATATAATGAGATCTAGGAACAAATATCTGCACAAATCTCTCTTACCGATTCAAAACCAATAAACTCATTTTGTCACTCTTTCTTGGCCAACACGTATGAATTTATAATGGACTAAAAACCTAATTAACCCATTTCGCAATTTATTTATTTCAAATCAAATATAAATCTTTATCGATACCGTATATCAGTACATACGTCTGTATATATACACATCGAATAAATTATTAATAGCAATTTGAATATTTCTAGAGGAAATTCCATTTTTCTAAACACACCCCATACAATGATTACAATAATAACTAATATTTCATATATATTTATTAATTTTATATAGTTATAAGTATTATAAGCCAATCAAACCAAGCAGTGTTTCAATGACTGGATAGATTTGATTGTGTGACCCACAAGTGTGAATTTAGCTAGCGATTAATATTTGAAAATTTTAAATACTGATGTTCACACGTAACCTTATATAGTGGTGTGATTTTTTGACTTAGTTCGTCGCTTATAAATCTCATTGATAAAATCCAATTTTATAAATCGGCATCTTTTAGTAACGATTTTTGATAATGATTCTCTTCATCAACACTATGTCATATTAGGACTTATGGAATTTGGTTTTGGTCAAAATTTCAAATTCCAATATCGTCCATAATCAACTTGGTTAGTTCATAAACAAAGTCCTTGGTTCTTAACTATACTACCCTAATTAGAGATTTTGACTTTGAGTTGACTATAGTTGATTGGGTTGCTAACCTCATGCAACTAAGGTGACGAATTCTCTATCGCATAATGTTTCAATTTCAATGATTGAACTCAAAAAACTAGCTATATCGTTCGATGGACGCCATTCCATGATTTAACCATAATCAAAATGGAGTTTCCATATCAAAGTTCAATAATATTCTCAAGTTAAAAGAACTGTGTAATATCGTCACTTGGGATTTTCATTTGACCTAGTTGTTATTAACAAATGGGAAATTCTCAACGAGTCATTCAATAGTTATCTACTAACTATTAGTACATAACTTCTTGGTGCCCTTAACTGTAGCGATCCTGACTCGGCCTTCGAAAATCGACACCGAATACGACACTCATATTCAAATGCCGCAGATCCAAACATCGAATCTGGTTCGCCGGAGCTTATAATACCATTAAGTATGACACAGTGGAAGAAAAGTATATCAATATATATATATATAACATTAATACAATGACAGATACAACATCCGACATAATATGATACAACAGAATGATACAATAGACATCCATACTATCAGAGATACAAGACACAGCGGAAAGAATATCTTCAGTAGAATGCATTCCCAAATCCAATGCTCCAATCCAAAGCTAGCTCGAACCAACATCACGTATCACCAAGACAAGCAAGTCTGTACTGATCCATAGACTGAACTAACTCTAGATAATCTACTAAACCTAACTATCTTAAAAACCCAACTCTAGACTGCCCATGTGGAAAATTTATGGGCATCCAGAGTTTAGAAAAGGAACAATAAACTCCGAGTCAATCATGAGACTGGTATGAGTAACAAAAAAAGTTTGGGCTTTTAAAACAAACAACAAAAGAATTTAAAATAAATTTGCAATGCTTTTTAGAAAATGAAACTACGATAAGGCCTCCCACCGCACATACCATGCAAACGCAGAATTGGAGGAGATTTCTCCTTATGATAGTCAAACATGCTTGATACGAGAAAATATCTTGATATTATTATAATAGGTGCATGGTGGAAAACTTTTTGAAAGTATAATATAAATCTTAGCCAACATACGACCATTATCGTATGCCTACTGTAGCTACCATGTTTAATAGCAGGTTACCGCCACATTCCATGACAGGTTATGCAACTAAAACAGTACAGGGCGCGTATTGTTTCGTTTGGATTTTCTAACAAATGGTCGGGCTAAGGAACTTCCCACTGTTCATGGATACGCCTCTGGCGGGACGTCCCGAGAACCTAACCAGATCTCTACCAACACAAGGCCGGATTACCTCTGTAACTAGGTAACTACTTCTCTAGCATGCCACCCCCCGGTCCTTTGGGACCTTTATCCGAGGCGCCTCTAAACCACAAAGCAACAACCACACAGAAAATGAGATTGAAGCCCACCACATAGGTAAATATCTGGGCTCCATACCATGATACCACCCTTTACCAGAAGGGAATGACACACCCTAAAGGGCGCGACCCTCATAACCTTGCCGCATCTTTCCTGTTTCGACCATTTCCGGGTTATGAGGTCCTGATGCAGTCTCGTCCACAAAGCTACGCTTCATATAGAAGCCATGCTCTGATCACAAATGATCAAAAAATGATCATCAACACACAATAGCATTCAGCATGTCACGCTAACAAATTGGGAATATATCGCTGATAACCTTCAACTGCATAACCTCTGAGCTCGTACGTCTTAGAGAAGGATGTTAAGCTAAGAAAATAAATTCTCCGCCACCAACAGATATGTATTTGAAAGAAATCTGCTTTATATCTCAAAGCGTAGTGTCAGACATACAACCATACAAGTCTGTTCCGGGTTCAAACAGAACCGAAGGCACTTCCGAAGAAGCCCTTGCAAATCCCGGTATTCACAATCCCGATCGGACTTCCCATCACTTAGGGAATCTCTATACCGGTGGACCTCGGTGCAGAGACAACCGATAGGTTATCCTATTGTTCTCACAAATACCCGGTCTTCACCACCGGTCTTCAAATACTATCCATATCACCGTGTCATTATTCAGAATGGGTTATATGACACAAGGTCCTCTCCTGGCTAAACGGAATAATGAGCACAATATTTAAAATATATAGATATGGGATTTCAGTTAAGTCACAACTTATAAAATCCTAAACTTTTCTTTTGAATGGTTAAACAAATTATCATTTCAAATCTTCTTAAATAAAAAGATTTATTTCACAAAGTTCACACAGTTTCACAAGGATCCATTCATAGATTTCCAAAACAATTTCCATTTCGATTGGATTAATTCGTTAAATCTTTAATTCAAGGTTTAACTTCTAGCTTTCAAACCGTTTCCATAACTTGAAAATCATTTTCATTTCAAACTAAAATCCTTTTAACACAAATTGGAAGTCCATTTCTTATGTGAAAGCTTTATTATTTGAAAACAAATAGTTTTCATTTTGGAAGAATCCAATTATAATTGCACAAGTTAAAGCCTTTGAATTTAAATTCAAATTCCCAAATCAATACCTTTAAAATGGTTCAACCCATATATAACTAGGTTAACATCTTTAATCCCTAGTTTCAAATCATAGAATCCAATTTCAAATTTTGAATCAAATTATTTAAATTCCAAAACTTAATCAAGTTATTCAAAGATAAATTTTTATCTTTTAAATTTCATTTCCAAAAACTTCTCATACTTAACCTGATTCCGTTTCCAAACCGTTTGAATTCAAATTGTCTATTTAAAAATCTTTTCAAAAATCTGTGAATTAATCGATTTCCTCGTGAAATCCATATTTGTGTGTGTATGGTGTGGTCCAGGGGTTTAACACAATAGTGCAGCAACATCATCATCACGGGTCAAAACACAGAAATATAGTTGATAAGCGGTATAAAGTATAACGCTCATCATTCATTCACAAATTCACAGATAATATACAAAGGGATCACAAATAAATGAATAAAATACACAGCTCAATCCACAGAACAAAATATCACAGATCAGATAGGACAATCAATTCAAGGCATCTCATACAATACAATCATTCATAAGTAAGGTCAAGCATTCAATAAACATTTATAAATAGGATTAATTTAATTGTTTAATCCTAATTAATTCAATTTATTTCCAATTAAATTAAATACTTATGAATTAATCCAATCCTGATTAATTAATTACAAATCATTTGATATAAATTAATTTAACAAACACTTCAATTAATTATTCTTAATAAATTATTTAATTAGTTAATTGCTATTTATTTTTTAATTAATTGACTTTAAGTAGTTAATTAAATCCTTATGTTCAACTTGATTTAAACATTAAGATTTTGGATAACAATCCTTAATTACAATTTATTCAATCTTAAACTATTTATTTAATCACCATTATAAATTAATTACATTATTAATTAACTTTCAATTTAATTAAATTAACTATCTTACGTTTTGTAAAACTTTTCTAAATAAATTTAAATCAAGTTTTAGCTTGAATCTTGTCAACAACGTTTTACTTACATAATACTGAAATTTGTTAACAAAAAAATTAACTTAAAAAGGTTTTAGACTTAACCCCTTAAAAATGACCCAAGGCAAGCACGTTATTTACTTGAGCAAGGCTCGAGTTTTTCTCAGCATTTCCCGCGTCCTCTTCTTTCTTCCCTCGTGCTCCTTCTTCTTCCACTCTTCTTTCTGTTCTGTTTTTTTATATTTAGTTTAAGTTATAACAACAGTATATAAACCCAATCACGTACCCAGGAAAAACTCGAAGCAACCCCACTACTGTCTCGAGTAAGAACACGAGACGACCCAATCTCGTAGCTGCTGACATCGTACGCCACCGTGCACGTGCACGGTGGTTCGACGACATACTGGCAACCCAAGTCGCCACCGGCAAGCCACATAACGGCCTCACATACGAAATCAAACCCCAATTCGACGCGATATTTACGAAATCAAAATATGCATGTTCATATGAACTGCAACTTGAATGCGACAGAGGAAAAACGCCACGACCCGACAACCTCGACCATCAGCGACGACGCGGCTTCGGCCATACCATGGCGATATCCCCCTCTTCCATCTCCCAGAAGTTTGTGAAGCTCGATCAAACCACGACGACAAAATCAACATATATGCCGACCCTAGAAAATAAGAACCCTAAACCCTATTTTCGATTCAACCCAAAAAATCTTGCATTCGAAAAATTTTCTATTATTTTTCCCCTGCTTGTGGAGCATTAAGTTAGCTTCACCATTAATTTCAACATCTAAAATTCATTAAAACAACAGAAATTTGTAAAAATATTAATTTTGTTCATCAGTAAACTGCTTGTACATTTCTAAATTAAAAATTATTAGTCTTGCTTTAAAAGTCTTATCTTTGAGTGTATATTCCAAATATATAATCAAACTAACAATTTAAAATATTCGAATTTAACAATTTATTTCCTTTTTGCTGTCATATTAATCACACAGTAACTATGTTGTTCTGTCATCCTTCAAACAATTTTCCAAGTCCTGATGTTTGTTTATACAAACATAATAAGTTAATTTTCTAAGTTTAAAATGTTTTTATACGAAGAAGCATTAATTTTCTTTACAATACTTTGCTCAGAAACTTGATAATATGGAAGAATATCACTTAGCAGAACTTCCAGTAAACAGCAACAACATCACAGCATGAACCAGTAATTAAGATTTAAATTTCAAAAGTAGGTTTACTCACAGTATTTCTAGAAGAAAGAATAAAGCCTTTAGTTTGAAACAGGTTTTGAATTTCCAGTTGAAATCTTCACTTGATTCTCTGGTTGTAGTTGAGTTAAGATTGAAGTTTGTTTATGTTTGAGATGATATTTATTTCAGATTTTACTCAGCTTTGAAGATGGACGAACTGAGATAAGAGGCTTGATATATATAGATAAAAGAGGTTTACAGGGTATACAATTTGTACAGGGTGACATAATTTATGTTTGGTTTGTACAATACAAGTCAAAGATTTTTTTTCCTTTGTTTGATTAAACAAGATTATGGCTGAGAGATTTTGTATGTGCTAAGATATTTTCTTGCATTAATTAACTTTGTCTTTTTTTTTCTTATGTCTTCTTATACAGGCTTACTTGGATATTTATATTTTTACTTTGCCTATTATCTTACTTCTTGCCTTGCATTACTACTTATGTTAATATTTATAAGATTTATTTTGTTTTAAATAATTTTGAAAGACTTTATATTAAATTTTCAAACCATAACTTTCTTTCCAAAATACACACACACACACACACATATATATAAATAAATTTGAAATGACCATTTCTATTTATATTAAAATCCATTTATATTACATTATTAACATTGAGTAAAATAACTCATTATTAAATTAAAATAATTTATAAAAGAAACTATCTCTTTATTAATAACATATTTCATTTGAATTTTGAAAAAATCAAATCAATTTACCAATTAATTTCACGATTTTTCATTCAAAATTAAATTAATTATTAATTTAAACTTAGTCAAAATCCAGGATCGTTACATTAACAACCATGAATAATATATTGTCCAACATTTGGAGAGCATTATTGTCACGACCCGAAGCTCAGCGTTCAAAAATTGACATCAAATACCTCACTTGTATTCGACCGCCAAAGATTCGAACGTCGAATTTCAGTTCAGATGGAGCTTATAACAACAATTAGATGAATATAAACAGCGGAAAATGAAACTGCTAACATCAATATCCCAGATACAACATCATAATACTATACAACAACAACACCAACATCAGAGTATTTATAAACATATAGAACACAACTCCAAAATAGACCATCACGAAAGAACAACATGTGATCACTCCAAGAAAGTCTTCAAAGAGATAAAGCAATAACGAACTTCCAAACTGAGACCCTCGAGATCTAAAAGTTTCAAAATATCTCCAAGTTAGAACCTTCAAACTAGTAGTCTCCAAACCATATGACTCCAAGATCCAGCTAGTACCAAAACACAGAAGACCTGCTACTAGGCTGCCTGTGTGGAAATTATGGGCACCCAGAGTTTAGAAAGGAAACAATAAACTCCGGGTCAGTCATGGGACTGGTATGAGTAAACAAAACAGTTGTTGAAGTAAAAGCAGTTTATTTTAAATCAAAAGCAAACAAAAGAATTGAAAGAAATTCGCAATGCTTTTTGAAAAATGAAACTGCCATAAGACCTCCCGCCACACACACAATGCAAATGCAGACTTGGGGAAGATTTCTCCTTATGACAGTAAAAAATGCTTAATACGAGAAAACACTTTATATATTATGATTAGTGCATAGTGTGAAAAACAATTTCGAAAGTATAATATAAATCTTAGCCAGCATAGGTACCATTATACTATGCCTACTATAGCTACCACCTGAGGTGGCAGGTTATACAGTTTAAAACCGTATTAGGCTCGTATTGTTTCTTTGGATTTCCAACAAATGGTCAGGCTAAGGAACTTCCTGGGCCATATGGGTACGCCTCTGGAGGGACGTCCCGAGAACCTAACCGGATCTCTGCCAACACAAGGCCGGGTTACTTCTATAACTAGGTAACTACTACACGAGTATGCCATCCCCCGGTTGTAACCAACCTTTATCCGGGGCCCCAACATCAATCACAAAGGAATATATATATTTTCGATATCCACATAAGTTAAATATCTGGGCTCCTTACCATGATATCACTTCTATCCAGAAGGAAATGCACATACCTTAAGGGGCGCTACCCCCAATAACCTTGCTGCATTTTTCCTATTTCGACCATTACCGGGTTGTGAGGTTCGATGAAGTCTCGTCCACAAAGCTACGCTTTTTACAAAAGCCATGCTTTGATCATCTAATGATCAACAAAATGATCATTAATACACAACAGCACTTAGTGTTCCACACTACCAAATTGGGAGTATATCGCTGATAACTTCAACTACATAACCTCTAAGCTCATACGTCTCAGAGAAGGGTGTTAAGCTAAGAGAATAAATTCTCTGCCACCAACAGATATGTATTTGAAAGAAATTGGCTTTATATCTCAAAGTGTAGTGTCAGACACACGACCATACAAGTCTATTCCGGGTTCGAACAGAACCGAAGGCACTTCGTCCAATAAAGGAAGAAGCCCTTGCAAATCCGGGCGTCCACAATCCCGATCGGACTTTCCATCACTTAGGAAATCCCTATACCGCAGCAACTAGGGGCAGAGACAATCGATAGGTTATCCTATCATTTTCGAAGACACCTGGTCTTCACCACCGGTCTTCAATTGTTCTCCATTCATCGAATCACTATTCAGAATGGGTTATATGACACAAAGGTCCTTTCTCGGCTAATCCAAATAGTGCGCGTCAATTTTTAAACATGTGAATATGTCATTCACAAAGATTCACATGTTCGATGTGGGTTTCGGATAACCAACAGGAATCCGACTCCCTATCACATCGAAATTCAAAAGCCGTTTTACGGGCAAAAGGGATTTATTATTCACACAGAGATATATTCATCACAGATAGCATAGCTTGGCATAAAGAAATTAAATCACAAAGCATCACAAATAAAATCAGAGATATCAATCAAATACATTATGCAATAGTTATCAATCATGTCCAGCTAAGATAACTCAATTGTGTGATTTAAGCTAATTAATCACATATTTAATTTCATTAATTATCTTTAATCAATGATTAGTTATCCTTAATTAAAATTAATTAAATCTTTAATTATCTTCATAATTAAATTATCACTTAATTTATCACCCTAATTAATTCAGTCTTAATTGTTCATAAATTAAGTCTTAATTATTCTTATTAATTTATTATTTCCCTAATTAATTATCTTAATAAGTTAATCCCTAAATAATCATTAAATAATAGGTAATTAATTTAAATAATTTATTTTAAGTAAATCATTTATTACATAAGTAAATCATTTAATCTTTAACATCAGTTTTTTAATTACATTTCATAACATTTTTTTATAAGTAATGTGACAAGAATTAATTTAAATTAAATTACTCAAAAAAATATCTTACTTAACATTAAGTTGTTTTAAATATAAATCAAAACCATCTTTTAAACATGAACTTTAAAATTTTAAAAGTTTTGAAATTCCTTGTTTTTATTTGGCAAAATTTCTTGTTTTCTGACTTTCCACCGAACCCCTTCGAGTTTTCCTCGGAATTTCCTCCTACTTGCTTCGAGACTTTCAAAATTTAACCCGTGTGACACTTTTTTTTTCAAAATTCTGTTAGATATAAAACCAACCCAATACCATGCTTATTTGACACGAGCACACCTTCGAGTTTTCACCCATTTCCCTCGTGTATTGCTTCGAGTTCTCCCCTGTCTCCCCCAATGTTCGCAACTTACACGCACATGAGCAAGTACACGTGCACGGCCATCTTTGCCGTCGTTGGTGGGTGCTACGACAAAAAAAAAACATATTTCATTCAAATTTTGTTGCATGCAAACTATTCTTCAACTTGCATATATCAGGTATTAAATCAACCAAATAAAAATCAAATTCCTAGAAAAAGTTACTCACTAATTTGGAATTGAAAACAACAGTGGACAGTGGGAAGTTCTATAATTCTTTGAACTGCAAATTTCTTTTCTAGCTTGATTTCCTTTGAGTTATTATCTGCAGTAATTTTGCTTAAATTTGTTTGAACTTTGATTTAAATTTTACTTACTCAATCTTAAATCAACAAATAATAAAAATGAAATTACTTACACTTTTAAACTGAAATGAAATTCTGGCCTACACCTATTCTTCTTCTCTAACTTTAAATCTTTTTTTTTACTGAGATATGCAAATTGATGGTTTCAGATTACTAATTACTCTTGTTATATTCATACATTAAATTAATTAATGACCAAGATTCTTAACTTACTTACAGTAAATCTTTAATAACAGAGAACTCCCCTTTATTTCTGCACTAGAAATCAAAATGGATTAATGCTTTTAATCCCTGATTCTTCCTGCGGAAAAAAAATTAAATGTTGTTGTATTACGTCTTTGATGTATTCATTTATTTCAATCATAAGAAAAATAACAAAATTTCCAGATTTCTTACCGATTGATCAAGAGAAACTCTTTTCTCTTTTTTTTTCTTCTGGATATGCTTCTTGATTTTGATTGTTGAGACAAAGTAAGTTTGTTTTTCTTTTGATGATGATTTTTTTTTTCTGAAATAAAAGATTGCACAAATTCTTCTTTGAAATGAATAAAAGTTAAGATAGAAGATATTGTATAAGTTTGTTTTTTTTTAAAAATCACTCAAGAAAAGAAATTAATAAAAGGACACTTGTTACTTTTCTTCTTTCCTTGAATTACATTTGTCACTATGTTAATTCTTAATTTAAAACTCGTAATAAAAAGATTTTCCGTTATTTACATAATAATTCACATTAAAAAAATTATTTTTAAACTTATATTTCTTATTAATAAATGTTAGCTTTATATAAATATTAGATTAATGTTAATGCATATTATCAAAAGAAAGTGTTTTGAATTTTTTTATACATATTAAATAATTCTCATAGATATGCATATATAAATGCAAATTATTTTACTAAAAACATTTATTTTAAAATTTAAATTCAAATCAACTTCAATATTCAAATCTACCCATGTATGCACACATACATATATATATATTTACATATATGAATCCAAATTTAGATTTAAATGATTTTAAAACTTTTAGTGTTTCAATTTTTTTTAAACTTTAATTTTGAAATTCTTATTCATTTAAATCACTATTTATTTATTTATTTATTTATTATTTACTTATTTTGAATTTTTCAAATTTTATCATAAAAGTTCAACATTTATTAATTTAAATTGATAAATTTTGGTATGTTGCAGATATGTATATAAATACTCTGATGTTGGTGTTGTTGTTGTATAGTATTGTGATGTTGTATCTGGGATGTTGATGTTAGCAGTTTTATTTTCCGCTGTTTATATTCATCTAATTGTTGTTATAAGCTCCATCCGGACTGAAATTCGACGTTCGAATCTCCGGCAGTCGAATACAAGTGAGGTATTTGATGTCAATTTTTGAACGTTGAGCTTCGGGTCGTGACAAGTGGTATTAGAGCTAAAGGTTGAGTAAGAACTTTAGCTACGTAGTATAACACATCAGATGGCTCATTAAAGATAGGGTGAAGTATACCCTAGAATGAGTATAAACCGAGACTAAAACCTAAAAATTTCTTAGTCTATTTTCTTTAACTGCTAATATTCCTTAAGATATCTCGTCCGAATCTCTAAATCAAGTTTCTTGCTAATTACAGATAGTAAGAATGAGTGGGTGCAGAGGAAGGGCTAGGAGTCAGGGAAATGCTACAACAACTAGTCAAGTTTCTCCTTCAGCGGAAGCAGTTGTACCTACTCAACCTCAGCCAAATCTGGCTGATTTGCATAAGAGTTTCACAAGGCTGGGTGGTAGGCCTTTCACTGGCAAAGAGTCAATTATTGAGGCCTAGGCTTGGATAAGATCATGTGAAAAGATTTTTAAGGGGCTTAAGCTGCAGATGATCAAATGCATTTAATTGCTTCTTGGCAGCTACAAGATGAAGCTTCAGCCTGGTGGGAAACGGTCACAATAGATGAGCCTGAAGAAGAATTTTCTTGGAGTCGATTCAAAGAGGTGTTCAAAAAGCTATATTTGCCATCGGCAGGAATTTCACGAATGTATCAAGAGTTTCTGGACTTAAAGCAAGGAGCCTTGTCTTTTGAGGAATACTTAAACAAGTTCAATGAATTATCCCGATTCGGACTGGAGTTGGTGAATACGCCTTTAAATAAAAATGAAAAATTCATTCGCGGGATGAACAAGAAATATCACGAAAGGATGACCGCACACATCAAAGAATCTTTCTCCGATCTTATTGATATGGGATATAGGTACGCCACCTTGGATATGCAAGAGATTCCAAGGAAAAGCCGAAATTCCAGTAATTAGAATTGGAAGAAGAGAAAGTTTGGGGGTAAGAAGCCACATCAAGGCAAGGATAAGAGGAACAATCAAGGAAATTCTGCCAGAAATGTAACCTGTTACAACTGCCAAGAAAAGAGGCACTATTCAAACAACTGCAAGAACCCGAAGAAGCAAATCAAGAAGGAACAATCTGTGAAGAATAATCAAGGAGCTAGAGAATGCTATAATTGTCACAAGCCTGGACATATTGTTAAGGATTGCCCAGTGTTGAAACAAGCAAAGGTGGCGAATGTTTATGCGATAAAGGAAGACCCTCCAACTTCGAAAGCAGATAAAGGAAAAGGTGTTTTGGAAGGTAACCTTACTATTTATGATAAAGTTGTTAGAGTTTTATTTGACACAGGAGCTTCACATAGTTTTATCTCACAAATAATTGTAAATGAATTAAAACTTAAACCTAATTTCATTGACGAGCCTATTTGTGTGAAAAACCCAGTAGGTGGTCCTGCAAACCTTTGTCTACGATGTAGAGACATCCCTATCTTGTATTCATGTCACCGGTTCCCTATCAGTCTCTTTGTTCTTGATTTTAATGAATTCGAAATTTTACTCGGAATGGATTGGCTAACAGAATACGAAGCCAAATTAGATTGTAATAATCGAACTATCTCGATCAAAACAAATCTTGGAAATTTTATTGAAATCTCTTGTGAGGATCCGAGTCCAAAGAGAGATAAATTAATGTATACTTTGGGATATCCTGAACCCAGTTTGGAGTCTATACCTGTTGTTCGGGAATTTTCCAACGTATTTGAAGAAGTAAAATCCTTACCTCCCCACAGAGAAATAGAATTCCGAATTGATTTAGTACCCAATGCCCGTCCTGTCGTACACGCAAGTCGCACGATGGCACCTAAGGAAAGAATTGAATTAGTCAATCAAACTCGAGATTTGTTAGAAAAAGGATTGATTCGCCCTAGTGTTTCCGAATGGGGTTCAGCCGTCATATTCGTGGCTAAATCAGACGGATCTTTGAGATTGTGTGTAGATTACCGCGATCTCAATAAACAAACTCTCAAAAACAAATTTCCTTTACCTAGAATCGACGATCTATTCGATCAACTTCATGGCGCTCGATTCTTTACTAAGATGGATTTAGCTCAAGGATTCCATCAACTACGAATAGCTAAGGATTGTGTTCATTTAACAGCCTTCAGAGGTCCTAACATGTTCTACGAATGGTTAGTCATGCCTTTCGGACTAACCAACGCTCCTGCGTATTTCGTAGATTTAATGACCTGCGTATTTTGAGAAGTACTGAACAAATTTGTCCTTGTATTTATTGATGATATCTTGATTTATTCCAAAACCGAAGAAGAGCATGCTGAACATCTCAGAATTGTTTTGGAAATATTAAGAAGAAATATCTTATTCACTAAATTCTCTAAATGTCACTTTTGGGTCAAAGAAGTCAGATTTCTCAGTCATATCGTTAATGAAGAAGGGATTTCTGTTGATCCAAGCAAGATTTCTTCAATTCTGGACTGGACGCGACCCACTACTCCTAGAGAAGTTCGAAGTTTTCTAGGTTTAGCGGGATATTATAAAAAGTTTGTCCAGGATTTCTCTAAGTTGGCCAGTCCACTGACTAAGCTGACAATGAAGAATGCTAAGTTCAATTGGACTCCAAAGTGTGACGAAGCTTTCCAGGAATTAAAAAGGAGATTAAATATCGCTCCCGTTCACGCTATCATTAACGGGAACCAAGGGTTATCCGTTTATACTGATGCCTGTGGAGACGGTTTGGGTGCAATACTAATGCAAAATGGAAAAGTAATTGCCTATGCGAGTAGACAATTACGGCCGCATGAGAAAAATTACCCAACACACGATTTTGAACTTTTAGCTGTTATTTTTGCTCTGAAAATCTGGCGACACTAACTTCTGGGTAAGAACTTTTCCAGCTTTCTTAACAATATAAGAAATTTAACTTAACTAAATAAATATACTTAATAAACTCTCTTTATTTTAGGTGAATTTTTTTAATTATTCACCGATCACAAATCTTTAAAGTATCTCTTCACCAAGAAAGATTTAAATCTACGGCAACAACGATGGTTAGAATTTCTAGCGTCATATGACCTAGATATTCTGTATACACCCGGTAAAGCCAATGTAGTTGCCGATGCTTTAAGTAGGAAGCACGCTATTCTTGCCCATCTGATCGTTACTCCTACTCTTCTTGAGAAAATCGCCAAACAGCAAAAAGAAGATGAGTATCTTCATCAAATTTATGAGAAGATGCGTCGTGGTGAAAATACCAGTTTTGAAATCGACGGCAAGAAAATTATAAGATTGAAAGGAAGAATTTGTGTCCCTGATATCCCAGAATTAAAGCGTGAAGTTTTAGATGAATGTCATAAGTCAAAACTCGGTATCCATACGGGAGTAAATAAAATGTATAGAGATATTAAAAGAACCTTCTGGTGGAAAACAACGAAGAGAGATATATCTATATATGTGAGTCGCTGTGCTACCTGTCAGCAAATTAAAAGCGACCAGAAGAAGATGGCGGGTTTACTCCAGCCTTTGGAAGTGCCAAAATGGAAATGGGATCAGGTATCAATGGATTCTATCGATGGATTGCCACAAACCAAAAAGGGAAATGAAGCAATTTGGGTTATAGTGGACCGTCTAACCAAAACTGCTCACTTCATTCCAGTGAAATCCACTCGGACAGCAGCAAGTTTAGCTGAGCTATATATCAAAGAGATTGTCCATCTCCATGGTATACCGAGTAGTACAGTGAGTGATCGTGACCCGATCTAGTTGATTTTGGGAAGTGTTTCAGGAAACGTTGGGAACAAAGCTAAATTTCAGTACTGCTTATCATCCACAATCGGATGGGCATACTGAAAGGATAAATCGAATATTAGAGTATCTTTTACGAGCTTGTGTTCTTGACTTTGGTGGTTCTTGGGAAGACTATTTACATTTGTTCGAATTTTCATATAATAACAGCTATCAAGCCAGTATCGAAATGGCTCCTTTTGAGGCTTTATATAGTCGACCATGTCGATCACCGGCATGCTGGATTGAATCTGGTGATAGACTAGTCCTTGGACCAGACATGATTAAGGAAGCCACTGAAAAGGTTGATTTTATCCGAAAAAAGTTAATAACTGCTCAGAGTCGCCAGAAGAGTTATTACGACCGCAGAAGAAGAGCTTTGGAATTTCAAGTTAGAGATTCTGTTTTCTTGAAAGTATCCCCAATGCGGGGTGTGTTAAGATTTGGGAAAACTGGTAAGTTGGCACTGCGATACATTGGTCCTTTTCCTATTTTGGAAAGGATAGGTCCTCTAGCATATCGAGTGCAACTACCTAACTGGTTATCCGACGTACACGATGTATTTCATATTTCACATCTTCGAAAGTACGTGCCCGATCCAGACAATATTATAGAAGAGGCAGCACAGCAGGATCTGGAGATCACGCCAAATTTATCAGTTAAAAGAGAACCAATTAAGATTGTGGATCGGGACGAAAAGCAATTAAGGAACAAAATTGTGAAACTGGTTAAAGTGCAATGGAGCGGAGATCCAAAGGACTGTACTTGGGAGACAGAAGACAGTTGCAAAAGTCTTATCCCAAATGCAGGGTGGATATCTCGGCTTAAATTGGTAAGCCATTTCTCTATTCTTTTCTGAATTCGTGTATTCTTTGTTTGCTTTTCTCTCTCTTTCAAATTTCGAGGATGAAATTTTCTTAAGGAGGGGAAATCTGTAACATACCAAAATTTATCAATTTAAATTAATAAATGTTGAACTTTTATGATAAAATTTGAAAAGTTCAAAATAAATAAATAATAAATAAATAAATGATGATTTAAATAAATAAGAATTTCAAATTTCTTTAAAGTTTAAAAATTTGAAACACTAAAAGTTTTAAAATCATTTAAATCTAAATTTGGATTCATATATGTAAATATATATATGTATGTGTGATACATGGGTAGATTTGAATATTGAATTTGATTTGAATTTAAATTTTAAAATAAATGTTTTTAGTAAAATACTTTTCATTTATATATGCATATCTATGAGAATTATTTAATATGTATAAAGAAATTTCAAAACACTTTCTTTTGATAACATGCATTAACATTAATCTAATATTTATATAAAGATAACATTTATTAATAAGAAATATAAGTTTAAAAATAATTTTTTTAATGTGAATTGTTATGTAAATAAAGGAAAATATTTTTATTACAAGTGTTAAATTAAGAATTAACATAGTGACAAATGTAATTCAAGGAAAGAAGAAAAGTAACAAGTGTCCTTTTATTAATTTCTTTTCTTAAGTGATTTTTTTTTTAAAAACAAACTTATGCAATATCTTCTATCTTAACTTTTATTCATTTCAAAGAAGAATTTGTGCAATCTTTTATTTCAGAAAAAAAATCATCATCAAAAGAAAAACAAACTTACGTTTTCTCAATAATCAAAATCAAGAAGCATATCCAAAAAAAAAAAAGAGAAAAGAGTTTCTCTTGATCAATTAGTAAGAAATCTGGAAATTTTGTTATTTTTCTTATGATTGAAATAAATGAATACATCAAAGACTTAATACAACAAAATTTAATTTTTTTCTGCAGGAAGAATCAGGGATTAAAAGCATTAATCCATTTTGATTTCTAGTGCAGAAATAAAGGGGAGTTCTCTGTTATTAAAGATTTACTGTAAGTAAATTAAGAATCTTGGTCATTAATTAATTTAACGTATGAATATAACAAGAGTAATTAGTAATCTGAAACCATCAATTTGCAGATCTCAGTAAAAAAAAAGATTTAAAGTAAGAGACGAAGAATAGGTGCATGCCAGAATTTCATTTCAGTTTAAAAGTGTAAGTAATTTCATTTTTGTTATTTATTGATTTAAGATTGAGTAAGTAAAATTTAAATCAAATTTCAAACAAATTTAAGCAAAATTACTGTAGATAATAACTCAAAGGAAATCAAGTTAGAAAAGAAATTTGCAGTTCAAAGAATTACAAAACTTCCCTCTGTCCACTGTTGTTTTCAATTCCAAATTGGTGAGTAACTTTTTCTAGGAATTTGATTTTTATTTGGTTGATTTAATACCTGATATATGCAAGTTGAAGAATAGTTTGCATGCAACAAAATTTTAATGAAATATGTTTTTTTTGGCCTGTGCATGTTGACAACCCTGTACTAGTTACAGGTTTTTTTTTATGAAACTCGTCAAGAATCCAAGTTCTTTGATTCTAGTTGTGTAAGACCTTAAGTATCAGAGAAAAAATGTGTTAAATTCATTTAAATTGAAAGTTTTAAACATTTAAAAAGATATTATTCAGGATTTAAAACCTGGAACAAAAGAAAAACACAGTGACCATGTAAAATATGTAAAAATTCAAACTTCGTAAATTTAAATTTCAAATATACCATCTGGAAGCTTATTAAAAATAATGATTTTCGAAAGTCAAATCAGATTTTTTGAGCAAGTATTCATGTAGTAAAGTAATGATGATCATATTCGAATTTCTGGGCAATTTCTGATGATTAGCCACATAGTTCATCGGGCGATCTTGGGTGAAGCTTGTTGGGGGGCAGGGAAGCTTGAGAAAAATGCTCAAGGATTTTTTAGAACATCATGGAATGAAGACGATATCAAATTAGGGTTTTACCCTTGTTTTTGCATCGATCAGTAATCGGCAAAAATTGTCGTTTGGATGCATCAGACTAGGCGAGACCGGGTGGTGGAGAGGCATGAGTGGCATGGGAAGCTTGTGACGGAGATACGCTGCCTTTGGTGATCTTTGGCGTCGGCGCGAAGCAAATTTTCCCAATGGCGTTCTGATGGGTTTGGGGACGAAGGACCCGAATTCCTCGTTTTCGAAATTTCTTCGAAATTCTGGTTACTGGAGTGTTTTAGGAATGCACGGCGACTCGTGGGTGGCCGCAACACCCACCAGCGACGGCAAAGATGGCCGTGCACGTGTACGTGCTCATGTGCGTGTCTGTTAAGAACATTGGGGGAGACAGGGGAGAACTCGAAGCAATACACGAGGGAAATAGGTGAAAACTCGAAGGTGTGCTCGTGTCAAATAAGCATGGTATCGGGTTGGTTTTATATCTAACAGAATTTTGAAAAAAAAAGTGTCACAAGGGTTAAATTTTGAAAGTCTCGAAGCAAGTAGGAGGAAATACCGGGGAAGACTCGAAGGGGTTCGGGGGAAAGTCAGAAGACAAGAATTTTTGCCAAATAAAAACAAGAAATTTCAAAAATTTTAAAATTTTAAAGCTCATGTTTTAAAAGATGGTTTTGATTTATATTTAAAACAACTTAATGTTAAGTAAGATATTGTTTTAAGTAATTTAATTTAAATTAATTCTTGTCACATTACTTATAAAAAAATTGTTATGAAATGTAATTAAAAAAATGATGTTAAAGATTAAATGATTTACTTATGTAATAAATGATTTACTTAAAATAAATTATTTAAATTAATTACCTAATATTTAATGATTATTTAGGGATTAACTTATTAAGATAATTAATTGGGGAAATAATAAATTAATAAGAATAATTAAGACTTATTTATGAACAATTAAGAATGAATTAATTGGGGTAATAAATTAAGTGATGATTTAATTATGAAGATAATTAAAGATTTAATTAATTTTAATTAAGGATAACTAATCATTGATTAAAGATAATTAATGAAATTAAATATGTGATTAATTAGTTTAAATCACACAATTGAGTTATCTTAGCTGGACATGATTGATAACTATTGTATAATGTATTTGATTGATTTCTCTGATTTTATTTGTGATGCTTTGTGATTTAATTTCTTTATGCCAAGCTATGCTATCTGTGATGATTATACCTCTGTGTGAATAACAAATCCCTTTTGCCCGTAAAACAGCTTTTGAATTTCGATGCGACAGGGAGTCGGATTCCTGATGGTTATCCGAAACCTACATCGAACCTGTGAATCTTTGTGAATGACATATTCACATGTTTAAAAATTGACGCGCACTATTCAGATTAGCCGAGAAAGGACCTTTGTGTCATATAACCCATTCCGAATAGTGATTCGACAAATGGAGAACAATTGAAGACCGGTGGTGAAGACCGGGTGTCTTCGAAAACGATAGGATAACCTATCGATTGTCTCTGCACCGAGTTGCTCCGGTATAGGGATTTCCTAAGTGATGGGAAGTCCGATCGGGATTATGGACGCCCGGATTTGCAAGGGCTTCTTCCTTTATTGGACGAAGTGCCTTCGGTTCTGTTCGAACCCGGAACAAACTTGTATGGTCGTGTGTCTAACACTACACTTTGAGATATAAAGCCAATTTCTTTCAAATACATATCTGTTGGTGGCGGAGAATTTATTCTCTTAGCTTAACACCCTTCTCTGAGACGTATGAGCTCAGAGGTTATGTAGTTGAAATTATCAGCGACATACTCCCAATTTGGTAGTGTGGCATGCTAAGTGCTACTGTGTATTGATGATCATTTATTGATCATTAGATGATCAAAGAATGGCTTTGTAAAAAGCATAGCTTTGTGGACGAGACTTCGTCGAACCTCACAACCCGGTAATGGTCGAAACAGGAAAAATGCAGCAAGGTTATTGGGGGTAGCTCCCCTTAGGGTATATGCATTTCCTTTTGGATAGAAGTGGTATCATGGTATGGAGCCCAGATATTTAACTTATGTGGATATCACAAATATATATATTTCTTTGTGATTGATGTTGGGGCCCCGGATAAAGGTTGGTCACAACCGGGGGATGGCATACTCGTGTAGTAGTTACCTAGTTATAGAGGTAACCCGGCCTTGTGTTGGCAGAGATCCGGTTAGGTTCTCGGGACGTCCCTCCAGAGGCGTTCCCATGTGGCACAGGAAGTTCCTTAGCCTGACCATTTATTGGAAATCCAAAGAAACAATACGAACCCAATACGGTTTTAAATTGTATAACCTGCCACCTCAGGTGGTAGCTATAGTAGGCACAGTATAATGGTACCTATGCTGGCTAAGATTTATATTATACTATCGAAATTGTTTTTCACACTATGCACTAATCATAATATATAAAGTGTTTTCTCATATTAAGCATTTTTGACTGTCATAAGGAGAAATCTTCCCCAAGTCTGCGTTTGCATTGTGTGTGTGGCGGGAGGCCTTATGGCAGTTTCATTTTTAAAAAATCATTGTGAATTTCTCTCAAATTCTTTTCTTTGCTTTTGATTTAAAATAAACTGCTTTTACTTCAACAACTGTTTTGTTTACTCATACCAGTCACATGACTGACCCGGAGTTTATTGTTTCCTTTCTAAACTCTGGGTGCCCATAATTTCCACAAGGGCAGCCTAGTAGCAGGTCTTCCGTGTTTTGGTACTAGCTGGATCTTAGAGGCGTATGGTTTGGAGACTACTAGTTTGAAGGTTATAACTTGGAGATATTTTGAAACTTTTGGATCTCGAGGGTCTCAGTTTGGAAGTTCGTTATTGCTTTATCTCTTTGAAGACTTTCTTGGAGTGTACACATGTTGTTCTTTTGTGATGGTCTATTTTGGAGTTGTGTTGTATATGTATATAAATACTCCGATGTTGGTGTTGTTGTTGTATAGTATTGTGATGTTGTACCTGGGATATTGATGTTAGCAGTTTTATTTTCCACTGTTTATATTCATCTAATTGTTGTTATAAGCTCCATCCAAACTGAAATTCGACGTTCGAATCTCCCGCAGTCGAATACAAGTGAGGTATTTGATGTCAATTTTTGAACGCTGAGCTTCGGGTCATGACAATTATGCACTCTAATCTCAACAAATGTATCAACGCCCTTTCTAGAAATATCTTGACCATGACCATTTAAAACAACATGTTATTATTCAATGTGATAAATTTCTAATGATTATAACATTTTGTAATTACTATCACATGACCTATCCTTTATCGATTCCCTATTGAATATATTTAAATTAATTATGTAATTAATATACCATAATTTAAACAAATATATAACAGGAAACATATACCTTTTATTTTTGAACAATATTTTATTATAGAATTAATAATTTACAGTAAATAATATATTTTCTCCTAAAGAATACCCCTAGCTCTATCAATCTCCCACTTGAACTTGGGACCAATCATGGAATATCATCCCTTCGAATAGTTTTCTAAGTATCGGTCGAGTTAGTTCCTTTATTAATGGATTTTCTATGTTGTCCCAATCTCTATTATTTCAATCATAACTTCTTTATTAGTGGCGAACTCCCTAATAAGATGGAACTTCCAAATAACGTTCCTTGATTTCTTGTGAGGCCTAGTCTCTTTTGCGATTTGCATCACTTCACATAACAATGTTATGGTTTTCTCAATGTTTGGAAAGACCCTTAGCTCAACTATAAATTTGCACATCCGAACGGATTCTTTGGCTGCTTTGTTGAGAGCGATGCACTCGGCCTTTATCGTTGAATCAACTACTGCCTTTGTTTGGACTTTTCAAACTGACCTCTCCACCATTCAATTTAAACACATAACTTAATACCGATTCACCATCATCAATATCCCTCTGGAAGCTCAGATTTGTATGCCTCTTTTTAAGGAAGTCTTTATTACAATATATAAGGAATAAGTCTTTAGTATTTCTTGAAAATTAAGAATAAATTTCACTTCCATACAATGATTTTCTCCAGGATTAGACTGATATCGGCTTACTCACCCTGATTCATAAGCTACATCTAGTCTAGTACATAGTGTAGCGTATATTATGAATCCAATTACAGATGCATACAATATCTTCTTCATGTGCTTATTCTTTCATTAGTACGAGAAGCATCCTTCTTAGAAAGGAAAATTCCAAATTGCATCGGAACAATTCCATGCTTGGAATTCTCCATACTGCTTCTTTTTAGTATGATATCTTGTATATGGATTAGGATAGTCCCAACAACCTCTTAGATATATCTCTATTGTTCCTACTACCAAGTATGTAGGTAGCTTCTCCTAAATAATTCATGGAGAAGTTCTTAGATAACCATGCTTTCACTGATTATATCAACTCAATGTCATTATCATTCAGAAGCAAATCATCAACATATAAGACCAAAAACACGATAACAATTCCTTCTTCTCTTTGATATACACACACTTCCTCTACACTCCGGTGAAAACCAAACCGTTTGATTACTTTATCAAAGCACTTATTCCAACTCCTTGAAGCTTGCTTAAGATCATAAGTTGATCTTAACAATTTACATGCCTTTCCTTCGCTCCCACCGATCTCGAAACCCTTAGGCTACAACATTTAAATGGTCCCTCTAAATCACCATTTAGAAATTATATTTTCACATCCATCTACCATATTTTATAGCCGTCGAACATGATGATAGTAAGCATTGTTCTTATGGACTTTAGCATGACTATTAGAAAAAACATTTCGTCACAATCAATGCAATTAATTTGACCCCTTTCACAACTAGCTTTCTTCATAAGTCTCCACCTCTCCGTATACATTCAGAATTTTCTTGAAAAATCTTTTTGCAACTAATGGATTTTATCCCTTTCGATATGTCAGCCAAACATACTTTGTTGTCATACATGAAATCCATCTTGGATTTTATAGCTTCAAGCCAAAATGCAGAGTCTTTACTATGTAGTTCTTGGTAGAACGAGAAAGAAGTGTTGTCTTCTATGATGTAATCCACTTTCTTGCCATTTATAAAAACCATTCTGTCCCTGGTGTACAAGATTCCTTATTAGATCTATTAGTAGGTTGCATGCTTTAATATAATGGTGAATTTGATTCCCGAGCTAGCTTAGCCTCTGTGTTAATTTCTTGGATCTCACCTAAGTCTACAACTCTGTTGTTATTTTTTGGACATAAGTTTTTTTTCCAAAAAGGCAACATGTTTAGAAATAATAACCTTTTGTTTCACAGTGTATAAACAATATATCACATAGAATTCTCTAGATACCCTATAAATTTACAAAGTGTCGATCTTGCCTCAAGATTATTAGAGCTAACTCTCTTAATATAGGTTGTGCAACCCCACACCTTCAAATAATTGAGGTATAGTTTTTTCCTATGTCACATCTCATATAGCATCTTAGCCATAGATTTAGTAGGCATCATATTCAACATACACGCTGTAGTTTCTGGTGCATATCTCTAGTAGGAAAGAGGTAACTCAATCTTACTCATCATAGAATGAACCATATCTAATTGATTTCGATTCCCTCTTTCTAATACACCATTGTTTTGCAGTGTATAGGATGGAGGAACCTAAGAGATAATCTCATTACATTTTAAGTATTATTAGAGATCTTGTCCAACATACTAACCTCCTTAATTTGATCGAAGTTTTTAAAATTTTTATAGTTCGTTTGATTTTTTACCTCATTCTTATATTCTTTAAATTTCTCTCAAACAACGGGTTTATTCTTCATAAGATATATATATCCTAGTCTCGAGAAATTATCATTAAAATTACAAAGTAAGATGAACCATCCTTTGTTACTATAGGCATTGGGTCACATACCTCAATAAATACGAGATCCATAAATTCATTAACTCTTTCAGTGCTCCCACTGAAGGGGTGTGGTCATTTTCCTTTAAGACATAACTCATAACTATCAAATGATTCATAATCAAATGATGGTACAAAACCTTTTTTTTAGTTTGTATAGTCTTTTGTCAGTAATATGACCTAGCATGCGGTGCCATAAGTAACTATTAATAATATTAACTGAAGAATTATTCATAGTATACATATGATTAAAATTCAGTAAATTATTCCTTTATCTAAAACATCATTGGACATATTATTTCCATTAAACGCAATATAAATAATATTATCTTTATAATGAAAACCAAAACCTACCACAGATAATCTAGAAACATATATAATATTGCAAAATAAAGTTTTTAACATAACAATTTTCTAAAACTAAATCAAATCCATCGGCAATGTCAAGTGATAGTCTCCCACTCCAATTTCATCTACTATTGATCCACGAACAACTTGAAGCCTCATTACGCCCTTCGCTGCATGCTTTTTTCTCCTGAGTCTCCGTAACAGATTATAGATATGAGTCTTAGCAATAGTAACTAAAACCCAAGATAATTTATTGGTTGTAAAACAATTTTAAATCATAAACATACCTCTAAGTGCAGAAGAAACACTTTCCTTCTTTTTAATGACCATCTTCAAATAGTATGGATAATTGCACTTCCAGTGCCCCTTCTTGTGATAATGGTGACATTCACCTTTGTCGGTAGGAACATCCATATTACCTTTCTTAGAGCCCCACTTTCATTTATTTGAATCTTTAGAAGATATGGCCTTACCCTTACAATTAACACCGTGTTTTGTTTTTTGAATGATCCATCGGCCGACCTCAACATATTGAGTGGCTCAATGAGTTTATGCTCAATTGGTTCATATCATAGTTCGTTAAGAAAAGCTCAAATTGTAGAGTCAACATGCCTAGGATCAAATCCACTAGTTGTTCATCGCTTATTTTAACATCTATCTTTGAAAGCATATCAGTATAACAAATAATGGTCAAGATAAAATCCTCAACGTGTCTGCCCTTAGTCATCTTCATATTGAACAATTTCGTTGTATTCTCATACCTCGTGGAACGAGATTGCTCTCCAAACATAGCTTTGATTCTTTCAAAGATGTTATGGACATATATGTTTTCATGTTGCATTTGCAACAGTTTGTCTACTATAGATAGCACAAAACTTGAGCGGTTTCACAACCAGCTACCAAAGTGTTATAAGCCTTTACTGCCTTGGGGTCAATGCCTTTAGTGGGTTTCTTTCTTAAAGGATCTGCTCTAGGTGACCATAAGTATTCATATGTGAGTGCTATGTTAATTAATCTTAGCTAGTTAGTATAGTTTGATCGGAGCTTATCATTTTCCAGGAATAGTCTTATGTTGGTCATTTTGCTGCAAATTTAATTTAAGTAAATTGGAATAATTATACGTAACAGATGTTCTTATAATATTTGATGGGTCAAATCTTATATTTCATTTATCTAATAAGCTCCTACTAGACTGTTATGTTTCTGAAAATCCTAAAAGAAACCATAGTAGGTGTTCAGACTTGCTTACCATAGAATTCTGACCTTGAGGAAACTCAATAAATCATAGGCCTACAAATGATGGATGACACCTTATTGGTTGTATCATATACAAGTCCTAACCTATGGTGTTTGTCCTAATATCATCTTGACAATGAAGAAACTCAATAAATCGAAAAGATCATTCACTTCTACCTACCATTTCGCGATGGCCTACTTAAGGAAACTCAACAAATACGCACATGTATCTTACCTCGTTTATTAATAGTCTAGGCATAACATCTCTTGCTTAAGAAAACTCAACAACTAAAAAGTATGCAAGTAACCTATTAATATAACTGGTAGAAGACAAATAATATATTAAGGATTCATAATCTTTAATATATATATATATATATATATATTGATTTAGAAACAACATATTTCTTTTGAAATACCCTCATGCTTCAAGTGTTGGACATATTAGAAGTCACGATATACGTACAATACATATGTATTCGTTTCTTTAATCTAAGTTGGGTTTATTACAGTTCCACTTAAGAGTTATACATTTATAGTTTATAAGTTTAATTTATTTACAACTATTTATAATTTAATCAATTTGTATAATATTTTTATGTATATTATTAATTAAATGATATTTAACTAATTTTAATTTATTATTTAGTTAACAAATTAATTAAATTATTTAAAATTCATTTTATTTTATTTATCCTAAATAATTTAAGATGAATATTAATTATAACACTTATAGTTTATATATTCATATATCACTATATATGTACATTTTATTTTGTTAATTAAAGTTTAATTAATTTTATTTAATTAAAACTATATTTAATCAAATAAGTAATAAATTTGAAAATAATTATCTATAAGTTACCTTACATACACATACACATATCAGTAAACATGTTTATTTAATTAATTAACTTTTATCTATTTATTTATTTAAATTAATTAAATTATTAAATAATTTCAAAAAATATAAATTATGAGTGTTCTCCTCCTTGAAAGGATCACTCATATTAATCAAAAAAATTAAAAAAAATTAGAAAAATATTTTGTAAACTTTATAAATTTTATCTTACATTTTAAATTTAAATTTTAGATTCAAATTTTTTTATATTTTCAAACTGAATTTTGAAAATTAGCCTATGGCCCAAATCAATTTGGGCCTACCTACAACGGGGCTTACCTTTTGGACATACTCCATTATTGAGCCACGCCACTAGACAGGGAGAGAAGTGTTGAATATGCGCTTATATGATTTTTGTTTGATGATAATAAACATATATACATTCGTTTAAATGTATTTGTTAATATACTATTTTATTTTTCACAGATTAAATAAATATTTGCTGAATAAAATAAATAACACGGAATTTGAATTCAAACGAATATTTTATTCAAACAAATATTTATTACAATTTTGATAGTACAAATTCAAGCTCTCACTATAACTATACAACTTTGATTACAATTACATCAACTTTCATATTTACAGTTCACCTCACAACATATCACTCACACTCATATTTTTGTCTTCATTTGCATTCCAGTTTGAATCCAGCATCTGAGCAATCTGCAAAAATATAAACTAACGCAGTAAAATTGAAAAAGAAATATTTTTGCAATATAAAATAAAATATGGTTTTTGAAAATATTGTTTGCCTCAGTTATTTGGGTTGTTCGTCATCATTTAAATTTGAATTCATCATACACGAACAACTTGTGACATACACAGTGTATCACTGTATATGCCACAAGGCCGTGCACACCGATATATACACTTGATAATGCTACAGGGACAGGTAAGCACAGGTCAAACCCAAATACAGGATTCAACTCAGGTGCGACATAAATTAAATCACGACACGAGCACAAGGTCAAATCCGAGTTTTGAAACTGGATTCAACACAAGGCAACTTGAGGAATGCAAAGCTTCGACAAACAAAAACTCCATCAAAGCACATGTATGCAGATCAGTGCAAGTGCCAGCCAGAATAAAGTCCAACACAGTTACAACCAACTACATGCAAGAGGCAACAAAGATCACAAAGGCAGTGCATCAGTGTGCAAAGAGCTCAAGCACAGCAAATATGACACCAAGCTACAACTCAAATGAAACAAGTTCACTGACTCAAATTTACACGGGTAAACAGCACAATCAAACTGCAACAAGGCAACAACAAATGGCCAGACACTTCAATGATCAAATAGGGATCGAATAACCAAGTGCATCACTGTACATACACCAAAGCTAACAGCAGTGCCAAGAGATTCAAGTGCACAAACTAAACCAACAAGAATGAAGATACAATGAGCATATACATATGCATGTAATGCAAAGGTCCAGGCCGAGTCAAAAGCAAGTTCAAGTGATGTAAAATGAAAATCAATAATGCATGAAACAATGAAACAGCAACATGCAATGCAACAATCAGATGGTCAGAGCCGTAGCATACAAAGGACACAATAGACCAATTCCAAATGCATCAGTGATCACAAGTACAAGTTCCAACACAACTGAATCAAGTGACCAACTGCAAGTGCAAATGAACAGAGCTCATGCAAACATGAAGTGAATGCAATAACAGCAATGCAACAAACAAGTCAGTGGAAAGCTACAAACTCAAGTGCAACAGTGAAGTCGAATACATGAACAAGTGTAGCATCTGTTACAGTGAAAAAGCCCAAGTCAAGATGGAGCTACAATGAATGCATCAATATGCCAACAACTAATGCATCAGTACAGGAAGCAAGCAAGATCAACACAGCTATAATGGATCAGTGAATCAAATTCAAAACAAGTCAAAGACCAGAACACAAGCATCCATACACACGGGTTCAGGTCAAAGATGGAGTGTTAAAAATTCAAGTGAGTATGAAGCATTGACGAAGTCAAAAATTAACACCATGATGAGCACGGCAATTCAAAGCAACAATTCTAGCCGTGAATTTTTAAAGCCGTGTCAATCAAGCAATCGAGTATTTACACAAATGAATTAGTCAAGGAACAATCACGAGCATCCAAGTATAATCGAATGGCCAGAGCAAATAATTTGACAAATTCAAATATATTTAGACGAACGAAAATTCAGGAGTACGACTCCTATAAATTGCCATAATCATCATCGGCATATAATCATCGAGTTCAAGCATTCAATCAGAAAGCAAAAGGAATAAAGTACTTACCAAAATTGTAATCGAACTCGATCAATCGAAGTAGCCGAAGCAAGGTACAAGGAGGCAGTCGATCGACAGGCCAAAGGACGAAAATCACAAATTCGATCGATTAATATAATGTCGGCATCTTCGATTCTTTAAAAGCCCTAATTTATTGAAGGAAGAGGAACGAACAAGAGCCGAAGCCCTAATTTCAGAAGGAAGAACAAGCCGACATTATCACAAAGAAAATAAAAGAGATTCGGGTTAAAGAAAACAATTGGGCCGGCGTGTTTTATAAAAGGGGCCTTGTTTTTTAAAAGAGGCTATAGCTTATTTTAGTTTTTAATTAGGGTTTTTATTTTTAAATTACTGTTTAAATTTGTTTTTAAACTTTAAACCGTTGTTATTTCTAGTCGTGTGACTAGGGGACAAGCTACGTGGCATAGCTTGAGAATTCGTAACTCAGTGGCTGAGTTGTGGCAGGGTTTTGAGCGTAGAGTTAGATTTAGTCGATAGCGGGTGTCGCGAGTTTACGTGTGTAAGCGAGGGACTATCTAATTTCTAGTAGAAACCTTGGGGGCAGCACGTAGGCAGGGTTTTGCCAAAGCTGGGTAAATTCTGTGTCGTTCTATTTCTGCATTTATTATTCTGCTATTATCTGTGCTGCTATTGTTCTGTGATCTATGTTGAAAATATTTTATAAGCTTCCGCGATTAATTTTTTATAATTTACACTATCACCCTATTCACCCCCCCTCTAGGGTGAAATCGATCCTACAAGTGGTATCAGAGCTAGGAACAAAAGCCCTTT
The DNA here is from genome assembly GCA_030765085.1 of Allium cepa. Classification (NCBI taxonomy): domain Eukaryota; kingdom Viridiplantae; phylum Streptophyta; class Magnoliopsida; order Asparagales; family Amaryllidaceae; genus Allium; species Allium cepa. The sequence goes on from CM060939.1 coordinate 694,185,191, forward strand.
TTGTTTTAATTTTTTTTTTTACAAAAATCAATTTTTGTTTTAAAAATTCGTGTTTTAAAAAAATTGGTTTTTGTTTTAAAATTTTGAATTTTTGAAATGGCTTCTTTTATTAATACTTCTGTTGAGGGTCGCTCCAGTATTATTCCTTCTATTTTCGATGGAACAGATTTTTTGAATTGGAAATTAAAAATGGAATTTTATTTAAAATATATTAATATTAAATGTTGGGATATTATTGAAAATGGGTGTGATATAACAGATAAGAAAATTATCTCGATTAACGCTCTTGCTATGCATTTAATATATTCTCATATTAATCAAGATAATTTTAATTTCATCTCTCATTGTGAAAATGCACAGGAAATCTGGAATACTTTAATTGCAATATATGGTGCAACAGTCAACAACAATGAGAAGTCCTCCACAATCGACTCTGTTGAAGAAATGTGCTTAACAGGATTTGTAAAAAGCAGTTGTGATGAGGATGATGATGATGGAGCAGCTGAGCTGGCGTTAATAATGAAGAAATTCAAAAGATGGAACCACAAATATGGAAATCCAGCTCTAAATCAAGAATTAAAAAGAAGAATAATCAAAGCACTAGACAACTTGGAAGAACATGGGATCATTTGCAACAAACCCTGTGATATCAAGCCCAATAATCCCCGATTTCAACGCGATTTTGAAAAGAAATCAAAACGGTGTTTTGCAGCCACGTGGAATAAAAGCGATAGCAGTGAGAGTGAGAAAGCAGATATGTGCCTTCATGGGAATATAACCGATAGCGACGATGACGAGCCAAGTGAGGTATCAAAACTTACTCACTCTGAATTACTTATTTATTTCCACGAAGTAAATGGCTGTTTTGAACGACTTAGGGAAAAATATGCCAAACTTGAATCACAAAAAGATACTTTGATAGATTTAAATAAACAACTTGACCAATTAGTTAAAACCTATCAAAGTAGGATCCCTAAGTGTGATAAGTGTCCAACATTTGAAAACGAAATTAAAAAATCAGAAATCAATATAAAATCACTTGAAAATGAAATTCTGATTTTAAAAGAAAGTGAAAATACAAGGAGAGAGAATTCTATCAAAAAGTGCACTTAATTGTTGAATGAAAATGAATCTCTCAAAACACAAGTACAACATTTGTCAACGACTTTAGATAAATTTTCCAAAAATGAAAAATTGTTGAACATGCTATTAGGAAAGCAAACTGTTAATACGGTTAAACATGGACTTGGATATAGTCATTCTAAAAATGTTAGAAATGAGATTAATCGAGAAAATTTAATGTGCACAATTTGTAGAAAATTTGGACACAGTCACAATAATTGTTGGTATAGACCCAAACATGTGAAAACTATACCGATTTGGGTTCCAAAAGGCACAAATATAAAATCTCTGAAAATTAAACAAATTTGGGTGCCGAAGGGAACAATTATAAATAATTTTGGGTCTTTACAAAAATTTTTTTCAAAATATTCTGCCACTAACAACCATGGACCTATAAAAACAAATAGGTCACATAAATCTTTTCCCGTGTAGGTGTGGTGGCAGGCTAAGGAACAACAATAGTGTTCTCTAGATTTTGGCTGTTCCAAGGACACACCGAGCAACAAAACAAAGTTCCTTAGCCTAGTAAAAATGTGACAGAATCACAATGGACAACAACGAAAAATATCGTAAAGGTAAAACAGGTAATGGAATATTTATTTGAATGATATATTAAATGTGATAATCTGCACCATATTCTGAATTAAAATCAGCCAATATTGAGATTGATGAAAAGATGATGATTTTGATTTTGACTTATTCAACATAGTTGGCCAAGTATATTCTTATGCCAAAAACACTATAATAATCTCTAGATTCTTTGAATTACTTCATATATATCATTTTGGATTAAAAATAGTGTTTTGTTGGATAATAATACAATTGGTTATAATTCGGCTAATTCTATTTCCACGGTTTTCTGATTATTTACACGGCTTCAATTCAATTTCAAAAGAATGTCATTTAAATTGTTGTTAAAATTGAATTTGAAATTTTTGGGTGCACACTTCATGTTTGGTCAATCAAATTCAATTAATGATAATTTTGAGTGAAAAAGAAATTCAGATGCAGATTACACTGGTAATCTAGTTGATAGAAAAATTACTAGTTGAACGTGATTTTTGAGACATTTAGTAACTGCATCGTTTTTCAAAGAAAATATCTGCATATTTTTCATTTCAAATAATTTTCAAATAGCAGAAAATTTTCTTATAAAACCCCCTCGAGAAAATCATTTTTGACCATATTTTCAGATTAGTCATTTTGAAAATTTTGGTTTCATAATTATTTTTGAATTTGATTTTAAATGACTATTTTGACTAATCTGACTCCCTAATGTTTATCGAAAAGAAAAATAGTGATTGAAAAAGTGATGAGTGTTAATATTGATCAAATATTATGACTTGAGACGGTAGAATTAATAATTTTTTTTAGAAATTTAAACAAGAGTTATAAAACTTTTTGTTGGTAAAAAATTCCATGACCATCTCTATATCTATCATATTTCTAACAACCATCACTCATCAAAATTCTATATAGTTTGTCAATATGTGGTACTTTAAACAGGAATCGTTCGTTTTTCATTTTTCACATTTTCTTTTAAAAAAAAGGTAATAATAATAATAATAAATACCAAAGGATTCACTCTCATTTAAAAGTCCTCACGGTTATGCATGGGTGAATTACTTGGAATTTGTTATGTGCTTCCATGCTCATTTAAAAGTCCTCGCGGTTATGCATGTATGGAACGCATATCAAAAGTTGATTTTTAAAATAATCAAGTTGATTCTAATCCCATTTAAAAGTCCTCACGGTTATGCGTGGTTAGAAGATACTTGAATTCATTTTTTAAAAAATAAATTTGGAATGCTACTAATCTCATTTAAAAGTCCTAACGGTTATGCAAGGTTAGTAGATATTCAAATTCCTGATATAAATATGCCACAAATAGACACAACTGTATGGTTTTATATGATGACATCATTTCCATCATTCTAAAAGTGGAATATGCGCCTAACAAAATAATTTATGATTTTTGTTTGATTTTTTATTGAAATTTAATATTTATATTCAATTGAGTTTTAATGTTGAATTAATATCGATAACTTTATCTCTATTTTCTCTAACACTATTATTCTTTTGCTGATAACAAAAGGGGGAGAGAAAAGTTAAGATTTTGTCAAATAAAATCAAGCAATGGTCAAATATTTTCCATTTGCATCTAGGCTCATTTGCATATTATTTAATTGTATGCATATATGCAGGGGGAGTTTTGTGTAGAGAGGAAGCATTTAAATGGGGGAGCAATGCATATCCATGATCAAATACATTTAACATATTCAAAATCTTAAATATATGTTTGTTATCATCAAAAGGGGGAGATTGTTGAATATGCGCTTATATGATTTTTGTTTGATGATAATAAACATATATACATTCGTTTAAATGTATTTGTTAATATACTATTTTATTTTTCACAGATTAAATAAATATTTGCTGAATAAAATAAATAACACGGAATTTGAATTCAAACGAATATTTTATTCAAACAAATATTTATTACAATTTTGATAGTACAAATTCAAGCTCTCGCTATAACTATACAACTTTGATTACAATTACATCACATTTCATATTTACAGTTCACCTCACTACATATCACTCACACTCATATTTTTGTCTTCACTTGCATTCCAGTTTGAATCCAGCATCTGAGCAATCTGCAAAAATATAAACTAACGCAGTAAAATTGAAAAAGAAATATTTTTGCAATATAAAATAAAATATGGTTTTCGAAAATATTGTTTGCCTCAGTTATTTGGGTTGTTCGTCATCATTTAAATTTGAATTCATCATACACGAACAACTTGTGACATACACAGTGTATCACTGTATATGCCACAAGGCCGTGCACACCGATATATACACTTGATAATGCTACAGGGACAGGTGAGCACAGGTCAAACCCAAATACAGGATTCAACTCAGGTGCGACATAAATTAAATCACGACACGAGCACAAGGTCAAATCCGAGTTTTGAAACTGGATTCAACACAAGGCAACTTGAAGAATGCAAAGCTTCGACAAATCAAAACTCCATCAAAGCACATGTATGCAGATCAGTGCAAGTGCCAACCAGAATAAAGTCCAACACAGTTACAACCAACTACATGCAAGAGGCAACAAAGATCACAAAGGCAGTGCATCAGTGTGCAAAGAGCTCAAGCACAGCAAATATGACACCAAGCTACAACTCAAATGAAACAAGTTCGCTGACTCAAATGTACAAGGGTAAACAGCACAATCAAACTGCAACAAGGCAACAACAAATGGCCAGACACTTCAATGATCAAACAGGGATCGAATAACCAAGTGCATCACTGTACATACACCAAAGCTAACAGCAGTGCCAAGAGATTCAAGTGCACAAACTAAACCAACATGAATGAAGATATAGTGAGCATATACATATGTATGTAATGCAAAGGTTCAGGCCGAGTCAAAAGCAAGTTCAAGTGATGTAAAATGAAAATCAATAATGCATGAAACAATGAAACAGCAACATGCAATGCAACAATCAGATGGTCAGAGCCGTAGCATACAGAGGACACAACAGACTAATTCCAAATGCATCAGTGATCACAAGTACAAGTTCCAACACAACTGAATCAAGTGACCAACTGCAAGTGCAAATGAACAGAGCTCATGCAAACATGAAGTGAATGCAATAACAGCAATGCAACAAACAAGTCAGTGGAAAGCTACAAACTCAAGTGCAACAGTGAAGTCGAATACATGAACAAGTGTAGCATCTGTTACAGTGAAAAAGCCCAAGTCAAGATGGAGCTACAATGAATGCATCAATATGCCAACAACTAATGCATCAGTACAGGAAGCAAGCAAGATCAACACAGCTATAATGGATCAGTGAATCAAATTCAAAACAAGTCAAAGAGCAGAACATAAGCATCCATACACACGGGTTCAGGTCAAAGATGGAGTGATAAAAATTCAAGTGAGTATGAAGCATTGACGAAGTCAAAAATTAACACCGTGATAAGCACGACAATTCAAAGCAACAATTCTAGCCGTGAATTTTTAAAGCCGTGTCAATCAAGCAATCGAGTATTTACACAAATGAATTAGTCAAGGAACAATCACGAGCATCCAAGTATAATCGAATGGCCAGAGCAAATAATTTGACAAATTCAAATATATTTAAACGAACGAAAATTTAGGAGTACGACTCCTATAAATTGCCATAATCATCATCGGCATATAATCATCGAGTTCAAGCATTCAATCAGAAAGCAAAAGGAATAAAGTACTTACCAAAATTGTAATCGAACTCGATCAATCGAAGTAGCCGAAGCAAGGTACAAGGAGGCAGTCGATCGACAGGCCAAAGGACGAAAATCACAAATTCGATCGATTAATATAATATCGGCATCTTCGATTCTTTAAAAGCCCTAATTTATTGAAGGAAGAGGAACGAACAAGAGCCGAAGCCCTAATTTCAGAAGGAAGAACAAGCCGACATTATCACAAAGAAAATAAAAGAGATTCGGGTTAAAGAAAATAATTGGGCCGGCGTGTTTTATAAAAGGGGCGTTGTTTGTTAAAAGAGGCTATAGCTTATTTTAGTTTTTTAATTAGGGTTTTTATTTTTAAATTTCTGTTTAAATTTGTTTTTAAACTTTAAACCGTTGTTATTTCTAGTCGTGTGACTAGGGGACAAGCTACGTGGCGTAGCTTGAGAATTCACAACTCAGTGGCTGAGTTGTGGCAGGGTTTTGAGCGTAGAGTTAGATTTAGCCGATATCGGGTTTCGCGAGTTTACGTGTGTAAGCGAGGGACTATCTAATTTCTAGTAGAAACCTTGGGGGCAGCACGTAGGCAGGGTTTTGCCGAAGCTGGGTAAATTCTGTGTCGTTCTATTTCTGCATTTATTATTCTGCTATTATCTGTGCTGCTATTGTTCTGTGATCTGTGTTGAAAATATTTTATAAGCTTCCGCGATTAATTTTTATAATTTACACTATCACCCTATTCACCCCCCCTCTAGGGTGAAATCGATCCTACAAGAAGAACACTTGGTGCTCATTTGGATCGACTTAAATATGTCGATTTTTAGCTTCTTGAAAGCTAAAATGAATTGGTTTTGACCTCCAAAAACCAATAAAGTGACTTATATAAGTCGATCCAAACGAGCCATTTACTAATTATCCAACCCAAAACCTAGACACTATTGTGCTAGAAACCTAAATGACAAGTAGGCATTATTAGTTGGCCTTAAATTTGCTAATTTAGACTGCATAGACCATTAGGAGTATGATACCATTTTCGAATCTGAGCTAGTCGAAAGCGGGTGAAACAGGTAGATTTCACCCAAAAAAAAATCCTATTTTTGGATTTATGCCTATAAAGTCTAAAGGTGGAATTAGATCGCACCGAACAACTAAAAGTACTTATAATTAATATATCTTACATATTAATTTTAAAAAATTAGGTGATATTTCAGAAACTGCACAGATTGATTGTGTGATTCACATGTATGAATCATCGCTTGCTGATCTTTTTGGTGAAATCATATTGTAGAGTGATTTATAGAGCAACTTTAAGCAATGATATATTATACGCATGCTCTCTCATCGCCACTGTATCACTTTTGATATCTAGAGTCTGGTTATGGTTAAAACTACAACAATATCTATATATCACTATTTAGTTCATCTCCAAGTTATTGGTTCAAAATAACATATATTATCAAATAATTTGCCTCGGATAGAGACTTTTACTTCGAATTTACCCAAGTTGACCACGATACTAACCTCTCATAACATAGAAGATGAATTCTCTATTAAATAATCTTTCAGTTTCTATGCTTCAACTCAGACCCAACTATAGCATTTGATGGTCACCATCCATGGTTTAACTATAATCAAAATGAAGCGTTCAAATCGAAGTTCCATAGTATTCTCATGTTCAAAATACTACTAAACATCATCACAAAGAGATTTCCTATTTGATGCAGGTTATTATTTACCAAAAGGAAACTCCTAATAGAGTCATTCAATATTCATCCAATAACTATAAATATGTTGTAACGACCCAGAATTCCTGTCATTAGAAATTCGTATATTTAATTGATTTTCAAATATTAACAAGTAAAATTATAATTCGAATAACTCATATTTCGAACATCTATATTTAATTGGATAATTAAATCGATAATTTAATATTTGAAATTATAGAAATAATTGGAAATTAGGTTTAATGTGATTGAAAATGATTTATAAAGTTATATTAAATCATATTGGAGATAGAATGATGTTAAAGAACTTTTAAAATTGAATTAAAAGTTAATTTGTAGAAACTGAATATTTTAATATTTAACCGACGAGTAAAAATAGCCATTTTTCAAACAGTCTTGGATTTTGACGAAACTAGTTTCATCGGATCTCCAATATTATATTATTGTATGGTTTCAAATTTCGTGTCAATCGGATTTACGGTTTGTCCGGGGCAAGCTAAAACGAGTAGAAATCGATTCGAGTGAATTTTGAATTTAAATAGTTGATTCAAAAATTTATCTTTCAAATACGATCGAATTGGCTCCCGATATATATTCCATTGCATTCGTAATAGGGGTAAAATATTATAAACGCCAGGCGGCACGCTTCGTTTCGAGTTCGGAAAAATTTCGGGTGAATAGTGTCACGTAATTTTCTATATAAGGACCTTATTTATTTCATTTTGTTCAAAACCCAAATTGCTTAACCCTAGCCGTTAGAAAATAATTCAATGGCCGAAAATTTCGATCGTTTTCCTTCCGATCTCTCTCAATCCACTAACTTTCATGTAACAACCCTAGATTTTTGCCTATATATTTTAAATTTGACTTTATTTCTATTTTAATTTTTTTAAATTTATTTTTATTTCAAATATTTCATTTTAGATATAGATGCTGACTATTAAGTGATCTATAGTTCAAAATAGTATAAATTGGACATTTTACTAAAAAGGTGAATTTCTAGTCAAACTGTTTAAACTTTGACTTTTAAAATTAAAACTAAAATCATTTTAAATCTTAAATTTTATCTTTTATTATGAAAATAGATGTAATAACTTGAACACTGCTTTTCGTTTTGTTGAAAACAGAGTTAAACTGTGAAAGTTATGTATATTTCAATATTGTGCAATTTTGTTATTTTTGAATTGTATAAATCATATTTTATTGTCATATTTCATTTTAATCTGGGTCAATATGTTATTGTATGTATAATTTTGTATTAAATAATTTTAAAATAAAGTAAACAATTTTCCAAAGTCAATGGTGATTTATTTGAAATTTCTGGACACCGTTTTGGATTTTTTAAACAATTTCTTTAAAAAAAAAAAATTCTATTTTCTTTAAAAAAATTTTTTTTTTATGTGTTAATATTTTATTTTAAGTATATTTTGTCTTTTAATATTTTTTAAAGTGATTTTATAATTTTTTCAAAGTTTACTGTGTTGATTTCTTTTTTTTTAAAGGCTGTTTTCTTATTTTCTGCTATTTTCTTCATTAAAATTATATTTAAATTTAATTTTTTTATATTTATTTTGTGAATGTACTTTTATTTTATATTATTATTTATTTTTAAAAATATATTACAAGCTCATATGAATTTTATAAAATTTATTTCATTTAATTTCAAATTTTCTAGACTAGTTTACTATTTTAGCTATTTTCCTTAATTTAACTTTATATAATTGATAAATATTATATATATTTTTATATTTTGATAAATTTTCGAAATTTCATCTGAGATTATTATTATTTCCAGAAATATCAAGTTATATAAACAAATTTAAGGAATTTGAAAGGTTTAAAACTTTTGAAATTCCTAAGTCTTTTCATCTCCCGACCTTTCATTTTCCCAACTCTTCTCTTAATTGTTTTGGCCGTGTAATCTACTCATTTCAGCTGCATTTTTTTTCACTTTCACGAAAATCATTTCTCTTTCTCTCAAAAAAAAATCATGGCTATTCTCCTTGTGAAGCTTTGGTAAAAAATTCTATCTTCTTCTTGTCTTTTATTGATTTTCTACTTGAATTTGCACATGCTCTCCACCTTCATAGCTGTATTCCCCCTCCTCCAAGCTGTGGCCGACCACCACCACCACTTTTTTCTTACCATCACACATCCTAAAACCTATCCTCCTCAGGCCAAGACAAGCCATGGTGAAGATCATCACAAAAATCCATCTAAACTAGCACTAGCCATCACCTGTACCAAACCTTGTCTAGGATTGCCATCTCCTTCTTCCTCCACCTTTTTCCGCCACAACCTCCACCACCACCACCTCTAACCTGACATCCACCCTCTTCCACACCACCCACCACCACTTGAGCATTAGGCCGAGCCCAAATGACCTCTGGCCGAACCATAATATAGCCTAAATGTGATGATTATTAGCCTTATACACCTAGTTATGCACCTAGATCACAACCACCTTCAAACCCATGTGTAGGCCGACCCTTTGCACACCCAAACCAGACCCAATTCTCTGTATTAACTGAGCTTAATCACTTCATAACTGAAGTACCTGAGGTAGAGAGCAAGTGCAATTCAAATGTTTATGGTTTTGGGTGTTGAATTATATGTTGTTTGATGATAAATGTGTGTTGTAACTTATGTATGCATTGTATTGTTTGTGTAATTGTTTTCAAGGGATATAGCTTTGGCTCTCCACTCTCTAGTCTTGTCCGTAGTTTCGTGCCTTTGTTGTGTCAGTATCTTTGCTTTGGTGTCGATCTCCAGCTTTGAAATGTGAGTATTTCTCACCAGACATTATGTACTTATATAAGTAGTAAATTGACACCCTATGAATCTGTAGAACTATATGATCATGTTATAACTGCTTATATTATTATCATATGATGTTCACACCTGTTATTACACCTATTATATTATGTGTTACTGTCATTTCATGCTATTCTGTTTATTTTATCTGTTCATCACACTGCAAGTTCCCTTTGGATTAGAATCACTATGGGTTGAAATGATACATGCCCGAACTGACTTTAGAATAAAGGAAAAATGTTATGGGCTGAAATGATAGGCCTGAATGATTTTCAATTTATTTCATTTACTTGGGCCTGTGGGTTTGAAATGATAAAACCCGGATTTTCTTTGTAAATTACGGGTTGAAATGATATATTACCCGTATCACTTTTCCTAGTGTAGAAAATTATACACACCCGTAGTTAATATATGTTTTTCTAAAAAAAATTTAAATTATTTTAGAAATGTAAATATTAAAATATTTTGATTTAAATCTAATTAAAAAGGATTTTTGTAAAATATTATTGATTTTCTGAATAATTGTAAGTGAAATGAATTAATGAAAAAGTCAGAAAATTTTGAATGTAAGTTATTTTGGAAAATTTGATTTAATTATAATTGGAAATTAAATTGAATAGGAAATTATGATAAATTTATGATAATTTGAATTTAAATGAATTTAAAGTGATTTTATATCATATTAATGATTTTTAATAAAGTTGAAATGTGAAATGAACGAATATTTAAGTTGAAATTTTGAAATATAACTAAAATTGGAAATTTATGAAATTGACTTAAAAGTGAATTTTTAGTTAAGTAAATGAAAATAAATTTAAGTTATATTTGAGAATTTGAACTTAAGTGTTAATTTTAAATTTAATGTAATGAATTTAAATTTGAATGTTGAAATTTAATAAGTGAATTATTAATAAATATTGATTTTTGAAAGGAAACTTAACTTTATAAAATCATGAATTTAAGGAAAATTAAATGATGCTTATGAATGTGAAAATGTATGATTTTATAAGTTAAAAATGATTTAAATAAAAAAATAAGTGTTTGTGAAATTCTATTGAATATTTGAAGTTAATTAACAGCATTTTTAAATGTTGTCTTTTGTTAAATTGAATTGTTTTGAATGTAACTTTCTGTAGCATTTTCCAAATGCCGCGAAACTTGAATTTTCATTGTTTTAACAAATTTAAGTGCATAAATGAACATTGAAAAGTTTAAATTTTTTGGAATTTAATAATTTAATTATTAAATGTAATTACTTCATTTTTATGATTTAAAATGAAGTAATTTGTTTTGAAATATAACTATTTGATATATTAAAATGATTGAAATGTGGTTTCGAAAAGATATGATACTTTGATATATTAAAATGATTTGAAATGTGGTTTTGAAAAATATAGCTATTTTGATATATTAAAATGATTTGAAATGTGGTTTTGAAAAGATTTGATATTTTGATATATTAAAATGTTTTGAAATGTAGTTTTGAAAGATATGATATTTTGATATTAAAAATGTTTTAAAATGAAGTTTTGAAAGATATGATATTTTGATGATAAAATGATTAAAAAGGATGTTTTGAAGGATAAAATATTTTAAATATATTAAATTGATTTGAAAGGAAGTTTTTAAAGGATATGATAATTTAATATATTGAAATGGTTAGAAATGACTTGATATTTATTTTGATAAATATTTGAATTGAAAGATATGGTATGATGATATATTGAAATGGTTTGGAAATGATTTAATCTTTATTTTGATAAAGATTTGGGTTTAAATGATATTTTATTTTTAAAGTATAAAATATTGTTTCAAAGTTATAACTATGGGTTATAATAACGATTGGTTGTTAAAGAGACCGGGATCGGATATTGTCTTATAGCCGGCCAATACCGAAAACCACTTTAACAACTATGTACGCGGTGGAGATTCCAGAATGAAGTAGGATGGTGGCGACGTTCTCGAGGTATATTACGTGGAACCAACTCCCGTGAGTTGGCATAAATGACTAAAACAGGAGCTATACCGGGCTACACAAAGGGTCGCACCCTTTCATCGAGCATGCTCCATCGGAAACCATTCTATTACTTTTGTGATTCGATATGCGGCGCCACTTTGATTCGGGGGTATTGTTCGAGGTGGGCGGAAGCTGCTGGCTTGCCATCACCACCGGTCCGGGAGTGCAAACGGTGTATCCACCCTGGCATTGCCTCGCGTGCCGTGTCATCTCCTTATATCGAGCCCATTACGATTTTGGTTTTAAAGATCCGACCGCGTTAATGTTCACCATCCCCTTAACGCTATTCTCTATACGATTATACTTTACTGATTAGACACTACTGTATATAGCGTATATTACTACATAGTAAATAGTTTAACGGATCCTTAGAGGATGGGAGGTCCCAAGCATCTTCTAAGTTACTTGTACCTTTGCTACAGTTCACTTGAGTTGGTTTACATTGTATAAGTATGTATGTCCTGACTCGAGTGTTTGTATTTTTATTTACGCTTGGGTCAGCCTGAGTTATTCACAGATTTGGATTTCCACTTTCTGGAGATTGAAATCGCTGGAGATTATCTACTTGTCAAGTTTCATCTTTTCAGTTCAGTTGTTCTATTCAGCTTGTACTTGGTTATCATATTTAAACTTCTGTTGTACTTTATTTCTTCTATTGTATCTTATGTAACTCTGATATATTTATATAGTAGCTTCATGAACTACTATCTCTTTTACTTCCGCTGCATTATTATTACTCTGTGTCTGTGATCTGTGATTTTTATTTACTGCATATTCTGAGATTTGCCAAATTTTTATTTACAACGCGGTATTTTGAGCAATTCAATTCCGGCATGAGTGTCTACCTATACACTTATAATGGATACGAATGGTTGAAAATACCTGGTTGTTATAGTTTGTATCAGAGCTTTGGTAGCTCTAGGCAAAACTCAGCATATGGAGTGAATGTATTTACAGAATCTTTTTCATTCGATTTGAATCTCTTCCTTTTTGACTCGATTCCTTTGAATTTTGGAACATTCCCTAAAGTTCCAAAATCCATTCGTATCCCTCACTATTCATCTTCTTTTGACTCTGGAGTATTCCATAACTCCGCTTCGAATGGTCTTTCTAGTGAGTCGGCGGTCACGCCAATTTCAAATTGAATTGAAAACGGGGGAAAACTCCTTTACAATTAGCATCGATTCACCAGAGATTTATATCTATCCTTGGTTTAGATGCTAATATCTTTTGTTATCCCAAACTCTAACTCTTGAGATCGAATGTAGATTTACCCCAGAAAAATCCACATTGATCTTATTCTTTAAGTCACGGTTGACCCGGTAAAAGTTGCCTGTGATTTATTTAAGCTTATCCACCTCTCTACTCTGTTATTTAATCATCTTGTCTTTTGTTTCCAATCTATTCTTCCAAACATTTTGAATTTTACTTGTATATCTATGTTTTGTTTTATATATTGTGTTGTTTGAGTTGTTGATATTGATTTGGGTTTCCGATCGATTCGTCTGATCAACGCTATCGATAGGATTTCTAAAACACTTTGACAGAACAAACTGACACAATATTATTTTAAAATTTTGGTCAATGATATAAATTTTGATATATAAGTAAATTTATGAAACTTAATAAACTGATTTAAATTGATTATTTGAAGTGATAATACTTGATTTATCATTTATTGTTCTATAAATGAATCTATAAATAATTGTTTATAATTTTATTTCGGAACTGAAATGAATTTAAAACATGAATTTGAGAATTTAAATTCCGATTATTTCGAACTTTGGTTTAAAGTTTAAAAAAAAAGGGATATACTATTTAAAGTAGTTTCAAATAGAATTTGTTTCCAAAGAATTTTAAAGTGCTCTTCTCTTTGTCGCTGGAAAATAACTTCGGTGATGACCGCGACATCATCGACGTTCATTTTCGAGTTTCAAAGTGAAGAGACCGCCCTGTAGTCTTGCTACAGCTTTGTTTTGGGAAATTTAATTGATTTGAATTTCTAAAATATGACTTGATTTTAATATATATAGATATATGATTGAAATTTGATTTGACATATTATGTATATATTATTACTTATCCCTAAATGGTTTGAATGTAATCGAAAATTTAGTTCTTAAATTTTATTTTAAAGAATAATTCCAATTATAAAAAAAAATCAATCAAAATTTTAGATGAATATCAAGCATGAAATGATTTAATTGGAAAGTTTATTTGTATAATACAATTGCATTCAAATATAACTTACCTTAATTTCAGAAGTTAACAATGTAATTGGATAATATACAATATAAAAAGATTTTATAAATAAAATTTGAGTGGTTATAATAAACGTTACACTTAAATTTTAAAACGATTTACAGAGGTAAATATAATAAAGGGTAATTGAATAACTTACAATAAATTAATGTTAGAAGAACTAAGAATAAAAGAAAGCAGTTATAATAAGTGTAAGTATATTTAACATAAGTGATAAATATATTGAGCGGAATAAATTTAATTTAATTAGGAATAAAGAAGAATAAAATTTATTAAGTACATTGTGAGTGTAATAAATGATTATTTTTCAAACCCATGGTTTTAAAAATTGTTAATTTAAGATGATTGGATAATAGATAATGAAATTTGTGATAGTTAAGATTTATTTAACTTGTGTAAAGATTTATTCTCTATTTAAGTTGAAATTTCCATGCTTTCAAATTTATTTCCTTATTTTGTTTTTCAAACTATCTTTTTATTGTCCTTATTATCCTTATCTTCCTACAGACTGGTATATGCATCTTTCTATAATCTTTCCGTTTAGAAATCTTTCCACAATCTTTGATAATCTTTGGTAATCATTTTGAATCCACCTTTTCCGTTCTTGAGTTCTTGATTTTAGAGAATCTTTGAAAGATCATCTCCACCTTGCGAAACTTACCTATAACAACAGTTATCAGGTATAAATTTCAATCTTCTTGTCATCATATCTTAATCCTATTTCACTCTATCTTTTTCTGTGCTTTTCCGTACCTCATCCCTTTTCGAGGACGAAAACTTTTGAGCGAGGGAGAGTGTAACAACCCTAGATTTTTGCCTATATATTTTAAATTTGACTTTATTTCTATTTTAATTTTTTTAAATTTATTTTTATTTCAAATATTTCATTTTAAATATAAATGCTGACTATTAAGTGATCTATAGTTCAAAATAGTATAAATTGGACATTTTACTAAAAAGGTGAATTTCTACTCAAATTGTTTAAACTTTGCCTTTTAAAATTAAAATCATTTTAAATCTTAAATTTTATCTTTAATTATGAAAATAGATGTAATAACTTGAACACTGCTTTTCGTTTCGTTGAAAACGGAGTTAAACTGTGAAAATTATGTATATTTCAATATTGTGCAATTTTGTTAATTTTAAATTGTATAAATCATATTTTATTGTCATATTTCATTTTAATCTGGGACAATATGTTATTGTATGTATAATTTTGTAATATAATAATTTTAAAATAAAGTAAACAATTTTTCAAAGTCAATGGTGATTTATTTGAAATTTCTGGACACCGTTTTTAGTTTTTTAAGCAATTTCTATAAAAAAAATTCTATTTTCTTTAAATTTAATTTTTTTTATGTGTTAATATTTTATTTTAAGTATATTTTGTCTTTTAATATTTTTTAAAGTGATTTTATAATTTTTCCAAAGTTTACTGTGTTGATTTCTCTTTTTGTAAAGGCTGTTTTCTTATTTTCTGCTATTTTCTTCATTAAAATTATATTTAAATTTAATTTTTTTATATTTATTTTGTGAATGTACTTTTTTTTATATTATTATTTATGTTTAAAAATATATTACAAGCTCATATGAATTTTATAAAATTTATTTCATTTAATTTCAAATTTTCTAGACTAGTTTACTATTTTAGCTATTTTCCTTAATTTAACTTTATATAATTAATAAATATTATATATATTTTGATAAATTTTCGAAATTTTATCTGGGATTATTATTATTTCCAGAAATATCAAGTTATATAAACAAATTTAATGAATTTGAAAGGTTTAAAACTTTTGGAATTCCTAAGTCTTTTCATCTCTCGACCTTTCATTTTCCCAACTCTTCTCTTAATTGTTTTGGCCGTGTAATCTACTCATTTCAGCTGCATTTTTTTTCACTTTCATGAAAATCATTTCTCTTTCTCTCAAAAAAAAATCACGGCTATTCTCCTTGTGAAGCTTTGGTAAAAAATTCTATCTTCTTCTTGTCTTTTATTGATTTTCTACTTGAATTTGCACATGCTCTCTACCTTCATAGCTGTATTCCCCCTCCTCCAAGCTGTGGCCGACCACCACCACCACTTTTTTCTTACCATCACACACCCTAACACCTCTCCTCCTCAGGCCAAGACAAGCCATGGTGAAGATCATCACAAAAATCCATCTAAACTAGCACTAGCCATCACCTGTACCAAATCTTGTCTAGGATTGCCATCTCCTTCTTCCTCCACCTTTTTCCGCCGCAACCTCCACCACCACCACCTCTGACCTGACCTCCACCCTCTTCCACACCACCCACCACCACCTGAGCATCAGGACGAGCCCAAATGACCTCTGGCCGAACCATAATATAGACTAGATGTGATGATTATTAGCCTTATACACCTAGTTATGCACCTAGATCACAACCACCTTCATACCCATGTGTAGGCCGACCCTTTGCACACCCAAACCAGACCCAATTCTCTGTATTAGCTGAGCTTAGTCACTGCATAACTGAAGTACCTAAGGTAGAGAGCAAGTGCAATTCAAATGTTTATGGTTTTGGGTGTTGAATTATATGTTGTTTGATGATAAATGTGTGTTGTAACTTATGTATGCATTGTATTGTTTGTGTAATTGTTTTCAAGGGATATAGCTTTGGCTCTCCACTCTCTAGTCTTGTCCGTAGTTTCGTGCCTTTGTTGTGTCAGTATCTTTGCTTTGGTGTCGATCTCCAGCTTTGAACATGTGAGTATTTCTCACCAGACATTATGTACTTATATAAGTAGTAAATTGACACCCTGTGAATCTATAGAACTATATGATCATGTTATAACTGCTTATATTATTATCATATGATGTTCACACCTGTTATTACACCTATTATATTATGTGTTACTGTCATTTCATGCTATTCTTTTTATTTTATCTGTTCATCACACTGCAAGTTCCCTTTGGATTAGAATCACTATGGGTTGAAATGATACATACCCGAACGGACTTTAGAATAAAGGAAAATTGTTATGGACTGAAATGATAGGCCTGAATGATTTTCAATTTATTTCATTTACTTGGGACTGTGGGTTTGAAATGATAAAACCCGGATTTTCTTTGTAAATTATGGGTTGAAATGATATATTACTCGTATCACTTTTCCTAGTGTAGAAAATTATATACACACCCGTAGTTAATATATGTTTTTCTAAAAAAAAATTAAATTATTTTAGAAATGTAAATATTAAAATATTTTGATTTAAATCTAATTAAAAAGGATTTTTGTAAAATATTATTGATTTTCTGAATAATTGTAAGTGAAATGAATTAATGAAAAAGTTAGAAAATTTTGAATGTAAGTTATTTTGGAAAATTTGATTTAATTATAATTGGAAATTAAATTGAATATGAAATTATGATAAATTGAATTTAAATGAATTTAAATTGATTTTATATCATATTAATGATTTTTAATAAAGTTGAAATGTGAAATGAATGAATATTTAAGTTGAAATTTTGAAATATAACTAAAATTGGAAATTTATGAAATTGACTTAAAAGTGAATTTTTAGTTAAGTAAATGAAAATAAAATTAAGTTATATTTGAGAATTTGAACTTAAGTGTTAAGTTGAAATTTAATGTAATGAATTTAAATTTGAATGTTGAAATTTAATAAGTGAATTATTAATAAATATTGATTTTTGAAAGGAAACTTAACTTTATAAAATCATGAATTTAAGGAAAATTAAATGATGCTTATGAATGTGAAAATGTATGATTTTATAAGTTAAAAATGATTTAAATAAAAAAATAAGTGTTTGTGAAATTCTATTGAATATTTGAAGTTAATTAACAGCATTTTTAAATGCTGTCTTTTATTAAATTGAATTGTTTTGAATGTAACTTTCTATAGCATTTTCCAAATGCTGCGAAACTTGAATTTTCATTGTTTTAACAAATTTAAGTGCATAAATGAACATTGAAAAGTTTAAATTTTTTGGAATTTAATAATTTAATTATTGAATGTAATAACTTCATTTTTATGATTTAAAATGAAGTAATTTGTTTTGAAATATAACTATTTGATATATTAAAATGATTGAAATGTGGTTTCGAAAAGATATGATATTTTGATATATTAAAATGATTTGAAATGTGGTTTTGAAAAATATAGCTATTTTGATATATTAAAATGATTTGAAATGTGGTTTTGAAAAGATTTGATATTTTGATATATTAAAATGTTTTGAAATGAAGGTTTGAAAGATATGATATTTTGATATTAAAAATGTTTTGAAATGAAGTTTTGAAAGATATGATATTTTGATGATAAAATGATTTAAAAAGGATGTTTTGAAGGATATAATATTTTAAATATATTAAATTGATTTGAAAGGAAGTTTTTAAAGGATATGATAATTTAATATATTGAAATGGTTAGAAATGACTTGATATTTATTTTGATAAATATTTGAATTGAAAGATATGGTATGATGATATATTGAAATGGTTTGGAAATGATTTAATCTTTATTTTGATAAAGATTTGGGTTGAAATGATATTTTATTTTTGAAGTATAAAATATTGTTTCAAAGTTATAACTATGGGTTATAATAACGATTGGTTGTTAAAGAGACCGGGATCGGATATTGTCTTATAGCCGGCCAATACCGAAAACCACTTTAACAACTGTGTACGCGGTGGAAATTCCAGAATGAAGTAGGATGGTGGCGACGTTCTCGAGGTATATTACGTGGACCCAACTCCCGTGAGTTGGCATAAATGACTAAAACAGGAGCTATACCGGGCTACACAAAGGGTCGCACCCTTTCATCGAGCATGCTCCATCGGAAACCATTCTATTACTTTTGTGATTCGATATGTGGCGCCATTTTGATTCGGTGGTATTGTTTGAGGTGGGCGGAAGCTGCTGGCTTGCCGTCACCACCGGTCCGGGAGTGCAAATGGTGTATCCACCCTGGCATTGCCTCGCGTGTCGTGTCATCTTCTTATATCGAACCCACTATGACTTTGGTTTTAAAGATCCGACCGTGTTAAGGTTCACCATCCCCTTAACGCTATTTTCTATATGATTATACTTTATTGATTAGACACTACTGTATATAGCGTATATTACTACATAGTAAATAGTTTAACGGATCCTTAGAGGATGGGCGGTCCCAAGCATCTTCTAAGTTACTTGTACCTTTGCTACAGTTCACTTGAGTTGGTTTACATTGTATAAGTATGTATGTCCTGACTCGAGTGTTTGTATTTTTATTTACGCTCGGGTCAGCCTGAGTTATTCACAGATTTGGATTTCCACTTTCTGGAGATTTGAATCGCTAGAGATTATCTACTTGTCAAGTTTCATCTTTTCAGTTCGGTTGTTCTATTCAGCTTGTACTTGGTTATCATATTTAAACTTCTGTTGTACTTTATTTCTTCTATTGTATCTTATGTAACTCTGATATATTTATATAGTAGCTTGATGAACTACTATCTCATTTACTTCCGCTACATTATTATTACTCTGTGTCTGTGATCTGTGATTTTTATTTACTGCATATTCTGAGATTTGCCAAATTTTTATTTACAACACGGTATTTTGAGCAATTCAATTCCAGCATGAGTGTCTACCTATACACTTATAATGGATGCGAATGGTTGAAAATATCGGGTCGTCACATTTCATGTCTCGCCTTCAACTAGAAGATGGTAGAGCTCGTCGAGAGCAAGATATTCAACGGTCAAGATCTGATTTCGAGCTGTGGATCAATGAGAAATTCGCCGCGTTCGCATACGGTGGCACACGTTTTTCCCACACGTATGAGCGATCAAGTGGGTCATGGCTTCAGCCGAAAGGAGAGCGCTGGGTGGCCGTTCGATTGCCATAATTCGATCGACATTGATGCCAACGAGGAAGGCTCGAAAATTAGGGCAAAGAACGACGGCATGGGTTTCGGTCGCGTATGATTTACCTGGAGAAGGAGGAAGTTGAAGTGCACAGCCATAATTTGTTGAACATAAACGAATGACCGAGATCAATTTAAGGTTTAAAAATAAAAATAAATGTTGAAATTTTATTATATATAATTCGTTGAAACTATAAAACGTCATAACTTGTTCATACGAGGTCGAAATTTGACGAAACGACTTGCGTTGGAATCGTATTGTCGAATACTACGAAATGGAGCTGGATTGGAGTTGATTGAAGCTAGTGAAATTTTTGGGTAAAATTAAACGCACGCTTAATTTTATTCGAAATAAAACACTGGGACTGTTATTGGAAGCAAGGTGAGAACTTCTCACTCAATCGAATCTATTTCGATTCAAATTTTAAATAGTTAGATTTAAAATTGCTTGATTGTATGTTTGGATGATAAATTATTATCTATTGTTTTAAAATAGACCTTATGCGTCGTATATTAAGCGGATGTTATTTATTAAACACATATATCGCGATATTCCATCATGAAGTGGAATTGGTATTATATATGTACTTGGAGTTGATTTTCCTGCATTATATAGCGGATGAGACCCTATTGCGCCGCATAAAAGCGGATAATATTTTATAAAACCCATGTACCGCGATATTCCGTCTTTAAAGAGGATTGGTATTGTGCTAACATCTGTGGATGCAGGGAAACAGGTTGGAGGGATCCAACTGGATTCCTCAACCTTATCGTTTTATTTACAGATATTTACGATATATTCTGTTATCATATTGATATATGATGTTTGGATGCCGTGGTTGATATATTGGTGCTGTTGCAGCATTGGACTTATCTTTGGAGTTTTAAAAATGTTAAAGTAACGATTTCGAATTTAAAAGGATTTCCAAGTGATTTTTTTAGAAAGTATACGTTTTATTGAATTTTGAAATTGATTCATTTTAAAAATATAACGTTAAAATTTTTATGTTTTAGAAATTATGATGTTTGTGAAATATAACCGAAATGTGATTTTTAAAACAAGTAGTTGATTAATTTGTAAAATGGTTTAAATTGGGATTTTTGAATTATTATAAACGGTTTATATAAAAGATTAATAAAATTGATATTTATAAATTAAAAATATTGGAATTTTAAAACGATTTTTTTTTTATAAGTGTTATAGTGAAATATAAATGGATTTCATAAGTGAATGAAATTTATAGATTTGTAAATCGTGAAGTTGTAAAATGAATAGATTTTGTAAATTAAAAGATTTATAAGTAATTAACTTATAAACTGGATTTTGACATTTAAATGAAATTCAAATAGAATCTGTTAATAACGTGCTTTTATAAGTTGAAGTTGTTATAAAATATAAATGGGATTTATAAACCTTGTTTTATAAATCCGAAATCGACTTATTTTGATAAGTTAATTATTTTAGCTTATTAAAAGAGATATATCCACGATTTTGGACAGTGGATAATCCTTTAAATAAAATGTGTAGAAATGTTGAATTTGGTAAACGATTTATATTCACGATTTTGGACAGTGAATAATATATTAAAGAGATGTTTTAGGAAGTGATTTTTTAAATAAAATTAAAACGATTTGAAGTTGTTTTAAAATGTGTTAAGGATCGAAACCTTAGATTTCAACATTCATTGTTGAAATAGACGTTTTCGAGAAATAAGGAAAAGATGGACTATAACACTGTTGTTATAGTAAATGATTTTTGAAAGGAAATGTTTTATATAGTATTGGGATTTATATATCTAACTTAATTTCGAATCCCTATACTAGTAATTTTGGGTTGTCGTAACGATGTTTTACGCAACATTCGTTTTGACTCAAATGAATGTGTTTAAGAGAATGTTTTCCTTAAAGAATAAAATATATACTTAATTGTGATTTAATTATATCAAATATTTTCCAAATGTTGAAAATAAATATATTTGTGAATTACTTATTATTAAATAAGTATGGAAATGTTTTCTAATATGAAGTGAAATATTTTGAGATTTTATCTTTTAAAGATAAATTGAAAGTGAATATTTGAAATCGATTTGAAAATCGTATATTAATGGATATTTTGGAAATTTAAATTCACGTGGAATTTATAAAGGAAAGGGGAATTTGTTAAAAATAAACATTGATTTATTTTTGAAGTGTGGGAAAATATATCTTGTAAAGATATTTTTGGAAAATAAATATTTTGGGAAATTATTTGGAATCTGGTGATGTTGTGCATATCTATTTGATAGTTAAATAACCGACTATCAATATTTACCTTTTAATGGGTATTTGTTGTGATTTGCTTGAATTTGAATGCTACACTTATTTTAAAATAAGCACTCGTTATTCGGTTTAGCTGGGAGAAGACCTTTGGGTCATGAATCCCATTTCGAATAGTGATACGTCGTAATGGATAACATTTGAAGATCGGATATTTTCGAAAACGAAAGGATTACCGTCGAATGTCTCTTCATCGGCTGATCTCCGATATAGAAATTTAATCACCCATTGTGATGGGAATCCCGGTCGTGATTAGTGAATTTTCGGATTGCAAGGGCTTCTTTGGAAGTGCCTTCGGTTCCGTTCGCCCGGAACGTACTTGTATGGATGTGTGTCTGACGTTACAATTTGAGATGTAAAGCTGGTTTCTTTCAAATACATTTCTGTTGGTGGTGGAGAATTTATTCTCTTAGCTTAACACCCTTCTCTGAGACGTATGAGCTCAGAGGTTATGTGTTGATGGTTACTAGTGATATATTCCCAATTTGGTAATGTGGCATATAAAGTGCTGCTGAGCATTTGTTGATCAAAGCATAGCTTTTGTATAAAGCGTAGCCTTGTGGACGAGACTTCGTCGGACCTCACACCCCGGTAATGGTCAAAACAGGAAAGATGCAGCAAGGTTTTAGGGTGTAGCGCCCCTTAGGGTATGTCATTTCCTTCTGGATAGAAGTGGTATCATGGTATGGAGCCCAGATACTTAACTTATGTGAATGTCGCAAATATATATAACTTTGTGATTGATGTTGGTTGAGGATCCTCAGATAAAGGTTGTTTACAACTAGGGGATGATATACTCGTGTCAGTTGTTACCTACTTTTGAAGAGGTAACCCGACCTTGTGTTGGCAGAGATCCGGTTAGGTTCTCAGGACGTCTCTCCAGAGGCGTTTCCATGTGGTAATGGGAAGTTCCTTGGCCTGACCATTTGTTGGAAAATCCAAAGAAACAATACGAGCCCTGTACCATTTTAGTTGTAGAACCTTCCATTTACTTATGGTGGCGCCCCAATGTTTAGATGGTAGTTATAGTAGGCATACGATACTGGTCGTATGTCGGCTAAGATTTATATCATATTTTCGAAATTTTTTTCTACACTTTGCACTTATAATAATAATATCAAAGAAAATTTCTCGTATCAAGCATGTTTGACTATCATAAGGAGAAATCTCCTCCGATTCTGCGTTTGCATTGAGTGTGTGTGTGCGGGAGGTCTTATGGTAGTTACATTTTCTAAAAGCATTGCGAATCTAATTTAAAATATTTCTTTGTTTATTTTTTTGAGATAAACTGTTTTAATTTCTCACACCTGTCCCATGACTGACCTGAAGTTTATTGTTTCCTTCCTAAACTCTAGGTGCCCACCAATTTCTACACAGGCAGTCTAGAGTCAAGTTATTAGGTCATTCTGGAATTCAGGAGATGCTGTGGAGCTCAAGGAGCAAGCTGGATGGCATGGCGTATCAACTAGTATATAGTATTTCTTTTTTCGGTGTTTGTTGTTGTACACTCTGATAATGTAATGATAATGTGATGTAATGTAATAATTGATATAGTTCTTTGTTTTAAAGATATTCATTTATCTATTATATGTTGTTTCGCTGCGATTGCAAGATTCTGATATTGTTTTTGTTCCTTTTCTTTCTTTCTTCTTCTATCGTTTTCTTCTTCTTAAACCCTAAGGGTTCGGTTTCCGGCATTTGATTGCTCGGCAGTTGATACGGTGGACGTATTGATGTCGACTTTCGAGAGTCGAAAATCGCTATCCTCACATATGTAATACTCTGGTGCCCTCCACTGCCATGAGTAATATGCTACGCAACATTTGGAGAGCGTTACATACTCTGGCCTTGAGGGATATATTGATATCCTTCTCGAAATAGTTGACCGGGAGTATTTAAAGCAAAGTAATTTTGACTTATGATCCGGTACTTATGGTTACATTTGTAACTGCAATTGTATTATACTTTATTTAAGGATTTTATTTAATTATTGAAGATTATTTAATCATTTTTGTATATAAGAATATATCATACACCAAAAGCATACTTTATTAGGAACGTGGTTAGTTTCAAAGTTATGACATGTAACAAATTACTGAAGAATCAATTTCACCCTAGAGGAGGGGTGAATACGATGATACTAATAATTATAAAAATTTAATGTGGAAGTATATAAAATAATTGCAACATAGATATAGCAGAATAATACCAGAGAATAATAAAAGCAGAAATAAAACAAAACAGATTTATACAGCTTCGAAAAAACCCTACCTACGTGCAGCCCCAAGGTTTCTACTAGAAATTAAATAGTTAGACGCTTACACATGTAAAATCATGACACCCGCGATCGCTAACCTAACTCTACGCTCAAAACCCTATCTCAACTCAGCCACTGAGTTGCGAATTCTCGAACTACACCACTATAGTTCATCCCCTAGTCACACGGCTAGAATTTACAAACGTTTAAAAGTAAAATACAAAATAAAAACAACTTAAAAGCTAGAAACCCTAGTTTAAAAAATGAAAGCCCAAAGTAATAATTATTTGCTGGCCCGAATAAGTAAAGTGATAAAACAATGTTCCCCTTTTTTCTTTTCTTATATCTTTGGCTTGTATTCTATGAGAAAAAAATGGCTGCTTCCTTTTTTACTCATTCATTCCTTTTTAAAGAAAAACTAGGGCTTCGCTGTAATTGAAGCTGTCACTTGATTGTTGGTCGATCATAGTGGCTATTGCTTTGATTTTCTTCAACAATCGACTCACTTTTGTTTGCACATGGCTGCTTCAATTAGTCGAGTTCGGTATGAGTTGGTATGTGATTGCCTTTTACTGATTATTGATTATTCTTGACTTTGATTCGAGTTAAATGATTTATTCCTCTCCGTTGTTGCTTGAACTCGAATGATTTACTGCCAATGATGTTAACGGGTTTTATAGGGTTGAAAACCCTAAATTTTCGATCGAATATATTATTTGAATTCGTCTGAAACTTTAGCTCGGCCATTCAATTATGTTTGGCTGCTTGTGATTAATCCTGACTAGTTCAATTCGTATATTTCTGATTTTTTAGTTATCACGGCATTGATTTCTGATTTGGTTCCGTTCTTTTTTTCTTTGACTTTGGCCACTTTGATTTGAATTTGTTTCTCTTGTAACTTGTTGGCATTTAACTTTGAGAAGTGCTTGACTCTCTGACTTGTTCATTCACGGCTTCATGAAAACTGCATTGTGTGACCATGGCTTAGTTTTAAGTCGTTTGATTCTTTTCCTTGGTTTGAAACTGCTGCCAAATTTTTGTAAAACTGTAAAATTGCTCTTTGGTGGTTTCATGTGTACTTGTCGTTTTTTTTAAATCGTCGTTCTTTCATTTTCTTTCGAACATTGACTTTGTTATTACAACTGGTATTGTAGTCTTATTCATAACTGCATATATGTATACATGTTGTTTCACACATGTATATATGTATGTTGAGGCTTTGCTCATTTTATTCATGTTATCAGTTTCACTTGTGTTCTGGTTATGTTCATTTACTCTTTGAATGCTTGTCATCTCCATTTGTACACATACAGGTATGTATATATGTGTGTGATGTCGCGGCTGTGTTTTGTTCCTTTGTTCCATGCCACTAAACTTTGTTTTCATGTTGCATTTGTTTTGACCCAGTGCATATGAACTTGTATAATATTGAGCTTGTGTGGCCTTCACTTGATATCTTTACTTGTTTGACTCCTTTATGTGCTGTTGAACTTGGTAGCCTTACATTTGTTATATTGTGTGTTGTTTCATAGGCTTGTTCTTGTGCACTTGTTTGTACTGTCAACTTTGTTGTACTGATATGGTGAGATTGTATTTTCTCTTGTATCTAATCTTCATGATGGATTGAAATGTTGATCAGGTTCACCAATTCTTATCCATTACATGTAGATATGATTTTGGAAACTAATCTGGTTGTGGTGTACTTGTATATGTTGACCATATACGCTATGCTTTGGTGGGTGATAGCTCTTACCAAGTCTTTCTTAACCATTCATGTTGTTGCTCCATTTTTTTTTTTTGATCAGGTTCATGTATATGCTCCATTGTTTTGTTTTGTTGATAAGTACAGTTTGCAGTTTTGTGATGATGTGCATTTGTCCTTGAAATCGTAGCCTTGCTTGTATATTGAACTTTTGATTGAGACTTGTTTTATGTTGGTTTTTTAATTCTTGTACTCGACACTTTTGTGATGTATTTGTATTGCACCTGAGTTGAACCTAGCTTTGGTTCGGGTTTGACCTTGTGCTCATGTCATGACTTTATCTTTATTTCACTTGAGTTGAACCTAGCCTTGGCTCGGGTTTGACCTTGTGCTCACCTGTCCCAGTAGTTTTATCAAGTGTATATCGGTGTGCATGGCCTTGTGGCATGTAGAGCGATACACTATGCATGTTACAGGTTGTTCATGTAAGATGAGTTTCGAAAATTAAATGATGACGAACAACCTAAATAACTGAGGCATATAATATTTTCACACCACATTTTATTTTACACTGCAAAAATATTTCTTTTTCTATTTTACTGCTTAAGTGTTTAGTTGTAGATAATCCAAATGCTGGATTCAATCTGGAATAGAGTTGAAGATAAATACGAGTGAATGAGTGATATGTAATGAGGTGCAAATGTAAATGACAATTGTATAGTGAAAAATTGTGATGTAATCGAAATTGTATTGTAATTGAAACTGTGTATATATAGCAAGAGGTTAAATTTGTACTATTCAAAATTGTAATAAAGTATTTTTTGAATAAAATATTTGTTTTAATTTAAATTCCATGTTTATTTATTTTATTCAGTAAATATTTATTTAATTATGTGAAAATAAAATAGTACAATAACAAATACATTTAAATGAATATATATATATATATATATATATGTTTATTATCATCAAACAAAAATTATATACTTGCATATTCAACAATTATTAATTGCCTCTATGGAATATCCCATTGACTTTCAATCTCTTATTTACACTTCGGGCATTTTGGATCCACAATCCAATATCTTCTTTTATTCGTCATCCTGGATCACACGAGATGTAGGCCAAAATGAATGGATGTGTATTATTATATTATACCTACTATATTAGTTTTTCTTTATCCGTCCATTCGGTAAACTATTTATCTTGTGGCAGTCACATGCAATGTGTCCTATCTTTTCACAAGTTCTTGATTCTTTTCGCAATCCCGGTTGTATTATTGATGTCATAGTATGAAATTGCACATTTAATTGAGGGAACCATCTTTATCACATTTACAAATTTGCATATACATATTTTACTACGACATTACTCTTAGTGATGCACTCATTCTAGTAGAACTTATTGCATTTTTCTTGTTTGGAACTCTTTCCATCATAAGCCTTAGTCGAGATTGAACCTTTTGAATGTAAGATTGTTTTACTACACTTGATATTTCCAATGAAGTTTTAGCATGAACATCCTTTGCAAGAATTTCGTTATTTCACAAACATTCTCAACGTATTTCATAAATATCTAAGAACACTCCACTTTGTAAATTCTTGGATTTGATTTCATTTGCCTATTGTAACAAATACATATGAAAATCTAATTTAGTACACAACGTAAGCGATGTAACTTACTTCCAATGCATAAGGTATCTCATATACCTCATTCCACGAGGACATTTCTTGTCTATAATTCGTATTAAATAATTTTACTACTAGTATTATGTACTATGTTTTGGATAATTCTATCCCATTATATCATAAACATGACTGTTAAGTCTTTTATAATCAACAGTCATGCTATTTATTAATTGTCTAAAAATGATTTAATATCTTTTTCAATCTTTCTTTATAATAAGGAAACACTTTCTTTGTGTTTTGACTCCGATAACACATTTTTTTATTTTTCAGTCAAAATACACGTTATAGTTTTTATATATATTTGATTTAAGGATATGCCTAATCTCAAACTCACAAGATCTCCGTCCCTTCCGTTGATCCCGAGACATCTAAAGTTTGCATCAATAGAGTTCAATAACTTGTGGGTGAATTCCTAATGAAATTATGTGGTGTCAGAGAAATCAATTTTAAATTCAATATTTTAATCGACCAAATCATTTCCCAATTGCCTTTGCTTGATAAGTGTATAACTTTTCAATTACAACTATTTGCATCTGATGGATCTTGTCTCATTGGATATACCTCAAAAATCATATTTCATTGGTATAGTTGGATTCCATTCTAGACCTTATCAACATCTCGTCTAGTGGCAAAGTCTACACATTCATGATTAATGGGTAACCAAGGAGATTGACATTCAATCTTATTTTGTCGCATTAAGAAAATCACATTTTTTTCTTCGACATACGAGATTCTTTATCTTTGCAACATTATTATACATCGTATATAAAAAAGTTATGTTTAGTTTGCAATCAAATAGAAAATATTTATTATTTCATAAAATAATATTGGTTTCTTAAAAATGTTAATTCTAACTTAGATATATCCATCAGAAATACTCACATGATGAGTCCCCACTGTTCAACTACTATTATAGCAAGAATGGCAAAGCGAAGTTCTACCACTTTTACCATGGGCTTTATATTTCAATTATTGTAACGAATTTACAATCGAGATTTTAGATCCAATATCCAAAAGCGCTATGAAATAGAACTTATATAAGACAACCTTTTGCAAGAATTTATAATCGTATTTCCTGTTACTTTTAAGCATCTTCTAATATTAGTATAATTCAGATTCTGTTATGGAATTCATTATCTATTCATTCCAACAATACCAACATAATTACTATCACCTCGTTTTTCTATTTTCGACTTTTAGAAGTCATATCTTTAAGAGGAAAACCTTACTATGAGATTATAACCTGATTCCAACGCTCAATTGCTATCATTCACTCTCAATAAATTAAGGATATTGACCATGAAATTAAATAATTAGCTAAATTGACATTCCAAAAAATCGGGCCTCTCTTTAATTCTTAATATGGAACTATTTCCAATGAGTAATATAAACTTAATCATATTAAGTATACAGTCTTTTGCTAAGTTTGATTTATTCTATCCAAATAACAATTATTCAAAATCAGTATATTATGATATAATACAATTCATCATACAACTATTATATGTGATTAAATATGGATTAGATATTCATACTCTCATATTATCTATAGATTCCATACTTATATAGATAATAACAATATTAGGTAAATTAAAACTAAAATGGACCTAGACCCAACAATTAAAATGATTGTACACTTGGCTTATTATCATGGGTTCTGAACTGATAATATGGCAAAAGAATTTTTCATATGAGTCTTTAATTTTAGTTCACTATGTATATGTTAAGCGATAAACAATTAACATATTGTAATACGTAAATTTATATTAGTAGATATAATAATATTACATGTATTCTTATACTTATTATATTGGTTAAATGTGATTCATTTCATTTATGTTATAAGGTCTTCTCGTATTTTTTATTTCTCAAAACCTTAAGAGAAAAACGAAACCTTTCGATTTCTTTAATGGGTGATAGTACCTAGTTGTCTTGGAGACCCAACCTTGGTTTTTCTCAATAAGCCATAGTCCCAAAGTGATGGATAATAATTTATCGGTTATTTCCTATATAACTCTTAAAAATGGTCTTTTCCTTCATTAGAATCTTGACCTTGAGTTTTCTTAACAAACCACGAGAGATTAGTCACTCTGAACAATTATTTCATGATAGCCTAAGTATAGATGCTCATACTTTGAATTTTCTCAATAAATACAGAAAAAAATCTTACCCATCTAGATGTACAAAAAATAGTTCTATACATAACAGCCTTGGCTTGAGTTTGCTGAACAACCAATATGTATGTAGGTCATCTATCTAATATAGAAAGGACAATATTATTAAGATTCATAATCTTTAATAATTAGGAGTGTTATCCATTTAAGGAATAATGTATTTTGTAACATACCCATATGAGACAAGTGTTTGACACATCTTATATCATGTATCACTCCAAAAATATAAGTTTGGTTTGCTTCAACCATTATACATATTACTTATATATACATATAATATTAATTTACTTATAACTTTTATATGATTTCAATTAATACGTATATTATATACATAAGTTTATATGCCTTTTTAATTACCTAATTAAACCATTTAATTAATTAATTAATTTAAGATTTCGTAAAATCTCAAGTATTAATTCAAAATAATTTTGAACTAACATATTCAATCTTACCGCACATGTTGGACTTGAATTGCTCAAAATACCGCGTTGTACATAAAATTTGGAAAAACTCAATGCAGTAAATAAATAATCACATATCACAGACACAGAGTAAGTAATAATGCAGCGGAATAAAAGAGATAGTAGTTCATGAAACTACTATATAAAAATAAGATACATCAGAGTTAAACAAGATACAACAGAAGAGTATAAGATACATCAAGTATAAATTAGAATACATCACTGGAATCACTGGATTCTGAAAGCAAAATAGATGGTTGAATCTTCAAGCAAAGCTCTAACTCTGAAGGTGAGTCTTGAATGCTGAATCACTCAGTCTGACTCGAGCGTAAAGCAAAACACTAAACACTCGAGTCAGGACATAAATACTTATGAACTGTAAATTAACTCAAGTGAACAGTAACAAAATGCATCAGTAACTTAAAGGATGCGTGGGATCACCCATCCTTTAAGGATCCATTAAACTATTTACTATGTAGTAATATTGCGCTATTATAATAATATCCACAGTAAAATAAACTTACTTTTAAATAGCGCTGAAGGGTTACCCATATAGCCCCCAACACGTATAGTCCCAGTAGTCCATCCAGCATCAGCATATCTCCAGATCGAGAGACTACCCTAAATACTCCATGGGCTACGGGAGAAAAACAAACTCGTAGTAAGGCTCGCTATGGTAGGTGACACGGCACACAAGGCAATGCCAGGGTAGATATACCAATTACGCACACGGACTGGTACTAACGTAGCAGCCACATACGCCCACCTCGAAACACACTTCCATATCAAAATTAGAGGATGGCCATCAAATCAATCACAAGTAAAAGTATAGTATCGAAGGAATGCATCCGATCGGAGGAATGACCTCACTTGGCCCGAGATCGCTCCTATTTTAGCCACCTTATGCCAACTCATGGGAGTGCCAACTCACGGGAGTTGGGTCCACGTAATATACCTCAAGAATGTGGCCACCATCCTACTTCATTCTGGAATTCTCCACCGCGTAAACGGTTGTTAAAGTAGTTTTCGGAGTTGGAAGAGAGTATGATAACTTCCGATCACTGTCTCTTTAACAACCAAACGTTATTATAACACATAACCAAGTAAACCTTATTTAAATTCAAATTCAATTTAAATTCCTTAAAAATTCAAATTCAAATATTAAATATATATTCAAACTCCTTAATTTCACAAATAATCAGTTCTTAAAGTTAAATCATTTAACACCTTTAAAATATAACTCAAACAGTGTTAAAATCTATAACATTTCAAAACATTGTCAAATTATAGCAACGGCGGCATTTATAAAGTACTATCGTAGCTTATAGTTTTCAAATAGTTTAATTTAGGAATAACGGCATTTATAAAATGTCGTAATAGATATTTAGTTATTTCAATATAGTTAAATTCAAAACAACAGCATTTAAAAATGCTGTCATAAGACCATAGCATTTTGGAAATGCTATTAATAAAATCCCAGATTTTATTTTAACTTTTCAAAAATAATAAAACTTCAAATTTTGTTATTTTAAACTTATAAATCATATTTTTAGGCTTCAAACTTTCACATTTAAATCATTTTAACTTATAATTTATCACAATAAAATTTAAAAATCAAATATCCAATTTAAAATTCAATTTATTTGTTAAGTCAAAATTTCACTGTTTATTAACTAATAAATTTAATAAAACCTAATATTTTACTTCAAATGTCATTTCAAGCTTTAAATTAAATTTCCATTATTTACTTACATTTTAAAATATAATTTAAAGTCAAAAAAAAATCACATTTACTTCAAATTTACATACTTAAATTCACAATTTCAAGACTTAATTTTTAACTTTCTCAAAACCATAAAATATATATTTTTTAAATCAAATTTCATACTTTTAAAAATACATATCTTAATAAAATCATTTAAAATGTACCACGGGGTCAGTATATAATTTTCTAACTTAGGTCAGGAGATACGAATATATATTATTTCAATCTGCAGTTTAAAAAGAAAACCCGGGTTCTATCGTTTTAAACCTGCAGTCCCAAGTAAATAAAAATAAATAAAAATCTCTCGGGCCTATCATTTCAGCCCATAACGATTTTTCTCCATTCTAATGTCCGCTTGGGTATGTATCATTTCAACCTATAGGGATTCTATTCTACAGGGAACTTGCAGTGTGATCATATATATAAACAATATAAACAATGTCAATATCACAATATAATGTCGTATGTCGTATGTCGGGTGATAATTATCAAAGTTAACATGGTAATAACATGGAATAACATATCATAATCATCATTAACTTGCATAACATTTTAAATTACTAAACACTTGCCATCAATTCACTAATTCATAAGTAAACATGTCAGAGTGAGAAAGACTCGTCTTTTCAAGCTGGAGTTAGCAAATCAAACTACACGGAAAAGATTCCAGAAAGCACGATAGCACGACATAGCACGACATTGGATTCAAGTGAGTGAAGAAAGCCAAGATAATGATCTTGTCACAACAACCAAAACAAGACAATGTAATATAACATATGAATATATTTAACACAAAACGATATAGAAACAAATTGAAATACAAAGCAATAATGAACAAGATAGATTAGACCTTGCTTCAGCCACTCCAATGCTTGGCCTTAGGAAACTCTATAATCGACCTTGATTTATGTTAAGCTCGGGTTATGGCATCATAAATGCACGACAACATGGAGTAAGTGAAAGGTAGGAGATGATATGAGGAGGTAGGTGATACAACTTGAAGAATACAAAGGAATAAAGCAATATAGGTAAGTTTGGTTCAACTTTAGGCTCAGCTATGACCACATATGGCTTGGCTCATGCTTGTACAGGTATGGAGATGTCTGGAGCAGTGGCTAGAGGAGGTGAACTTGCTGGAGGTGGTGGCTAAGGGGTGGCCAAAGTGAAATAGGAAGGTGATGTGAAGTATAGGCTCGGCTAGCACTCGTTTGGTGGAGTTTTTGTGCAAAGTTTTGGTACAAGCATCATATGGAGGCACGGCCCAGGTCTAGGGAAGAGGAAAGGAAGGAGGAGCTGCTATAGATGGTGGTGGTAATGATCGTGGAATTGGAGTGGAGTAAAGGCCGAGCAAAGCTTGAAGAAGAGGAAGGCAAAATACAATGGAAGAGAGGAGAAAAAGTGGAAAGAAGCCATTGGAAAAACTTGTAAAAAATTTCAGAAATTGAAGTGGCCATGAGTTTTTGAGGAGAGCGAGATTTCTCACATGAATGAGAAATAAAATTCATGGCAATAAAAAAAAATGGTCGGTTAAACAAAAAATGAAAAGACAAATGAAGTGAAAAGGCAAAGGAATGAAAAGACACAAGGAAAATGAAAAGTCTTTTTTCCATTTGAATTCCAATTTCTTTTAATCAAATTAAAAAAATAAAATTCAGAAAATAAAAGTAAAAAACTGAACAAAATAAAGTGAAAAATAATATAAATAATTATTTTAAGGAAAAATAGAAAATAAATAAGAAAATAGTTAAATATTGAAACTAGACTTTAAAAATTGAAAACAAAATACAACAAGCATTTGAAAAATATAAATACACTTATATAATGTTTTACAAATAAAATATATGCATAACAGGACATATTACACAAAGTAGAACAAGATTTGACAAACAAAAATATTATTTATATAAATTAAAATAAACAATTTACATACAATATTGTAAAAAGCATAACTTTCACAATATGAATCGAATTTCAACGAAACGAAAAGCAGTATTCTTGAAATTAAATTTATTTTCATAATAAAAGATAAAATTCAAAAATTCAAAATTTTAAATTTTAAATTTAAAAATTCAAAATTTTAAATTTTAAATTTAAAAGTCATAAGTTTGACCAGATTGACCAAAATCCACATTTTTGGAAAATATTTTATTTATTCATGTTTGAAATTCTAATTCACATAAAAATCAAAATTTATATTTAAAATAAAAAAATTTATTCATTTTAACAAATAAAATAAAAAATTTAAATCAGGTGTTTCAATTGTTTCAATTAAAATAATTAAAATATACAATTGAAATAATCATAAAATACAGGGTTGTTACAAAGTCAGCAAATATTGAGAATATTTGCATATAAATATGCATTTATTTAGGAATTTTCCTCTGCAATTATTCACTTAAAATTTAGCAAATAATCATAATATATACTTGCTGAAAATCAGCAATTATTCCCTTAAAATCATTTGTATTCATCTTTGTATGCAATTATTCTAAAAAATTGAAGAGATGTATGCAATTATTATGTATAATTGCATGTATGTCTGCAATTTCTTTTGAATAATTTACATGTATATCGGAAAAATCTGCAATTATGCTCAATAGTTGCAGAAATTGGTGCAAATATTGTGAAAAGCAATAGAAAATAACTGCTGAAAAATCTGCACTTTGTATGAATATTTGCAGACACTGATGCAAATATTCAGATTAATTGCAGAAAAGTCGGCACGTATTGGAAATTTTTGCATATAATTATGCATTTCTATAGGAATTTTTCTCTGTAATTATTAAGTACAAATTCAATGAATATTCATAATATTTGCAGCTCCAACATATATTATTGCATTAGGAAGATGAATTTTATCTTCATAATTAAGAATACATCCATAAAAATTGCATTTATTGAGAATACTTGCAAATATGTGCATTAAAAACTGCAATCACTGAGAATACATGCATAAAAATCATTAAATATTCCAATATTTGCAATTTTTCTGCAAATATTCTCAATATTTGGAGAAAAATATGCAAATATTGAGAATACTTGCATTAAAAAACTTCAAATTTGTCAACTTTTGCATTAAAAAATCAAATGCAAATATTATGAATATTTTTACTTTCTTTCTGCAAATATTATGAATAATTGCAGTTATGGCTGCAATTATTCTTAATAAAATATCTGCAAAATTTGAGAATATTTGTTTATAATACTATAAACATGTTCAGTATTTTTGCAAAAAATATAATAATATATGTTGAAGCTGTAAGAGTTTTTTAGCAAGTATTGATAAATTTTACTTTCTTATGCCATTATTATGAATAGATGCGGATATTGCTGCAATTATTCTGAATAATTACAGAAAAATCAACAAATATTGTGAATTTTTGCTTACAATACTGCAAATATGTAAAATTTTTGCAGTATAACATGTAATAATATACGTTGGAGCTGTAAGAGTGTTTTATCAAGTAACCGAATTTTTTACTGCAAATTTTCTATATATTTGCAACTAAAATTGCAAATATTAAGAATATTTGTAGAAAAGACTACAAATATTATTAATATTTGCAATTTTTTGCTGCAAATATTTAAAATTATTGCTGATATATTTTAAATTTTTTTAATTTTGTGAAGAATGAATTCGTTTTCTTACAAACTATTGTTTTTTTGCTATTTCAATTTTACTGTTTGATTTTGATGTTCTAATTTATTATACTTTCCATTATTTGATTTTGGATTCTTCTCGATTAATTAAAATGAGTATTTTGTTTCGTTTTCCTTCTACATCAATCTTCTAGTCACCTTGATTTTAGTTTATTCACTAGATTATGATTTGATTTTTTTAATCGATTTCATTTTCACCGAAACGACGAAGTGGAGAGAGAAATTACAATGGGAGGGTATTTTTGTCTTTTAGATGGTCGAATTTTAAAAACAGGGACTGTAAACTTATTAAAAAAATAGAGGGATATTTTCTGTATTTGCAAACTTATCAGGATGTATGCCAAACGTAACCTTTAGTTTAACTAGGTCAAACATACATTTTATATTTTAAATGAAAAATATATGTATAATAGGATTATGTAATATTTCATATAAAATATTTTTCCCATTATTAATTCTATCATATACCAAAATTAACTTTATTTAACTCAAACGATTTATAATTTAAAACATTTTGATTTGCATATAAGATTCGAACTAATTATTTATTAATTCTACAATAATTAAAAAATTATATGTATGGAAATTGATCGTATACAAGGGTTTGGGCATAACATATATAGATCAATGAAAATATAAGTACCTTTGTGATCCAACGCCTTATTTTACCTTGATCTGTGTGTGTCTCTTAGGAATTTGGTTCCACCTTCTTGATCTCGCAGGGGTCAAAGAACCATCACCATTGAAAGAGAGAAGGCTTTTATGGAATTGTGCAAGGGGTGGCTGACCTCAACATATGGGATTAGGTTTTAATCCTTTCTTTCAAGAAAAAATGAAGGAATTTGAGATGCTATTTATAGTAGAGTTATGAGGAGAGGTATCACCACTACTGACTTTTAAAATTCGAAGCAAAAGAAAAACGCTTCACCTTCATAATGTGGTCGCCCTCCCTCTTTCTCTCTCTCTCTCTTTAATTTGTTATTTGTTTGCATATTTAAACCTATTTTACTAATATCATATATTAATATATGCATGTAAAACCCTTATACACACCCGAATAATTACTAAAGGCATCCAGAAAGTTTCCAAGAGCTAACAAATTAGTAATGGGGCCTAACTATTAAAATCACTGACAATTAATATATTTTATATAATAATTAAATTAATTAATTAATAACGCAGTATAAGCTAACTAAATAGGGTGATATTTTGAAGACTGCACAGATTTAGCTGTGTGACTCACAAATGTGAATTCTGTTAGCGATTAATATCGAACAATTCGAATATTATTTTTCTAACATCACCTTCTCTTATGGTGTGACATTTTGGCTGAACTCAACGCTTACAGATTTTTTGGAAAAATCATATTTTTGATCGAATTAAGCAACACCTTTAAGGAATGATATATTATATGCACGTTCTCTTTGTCATAGCTGTATCACTTATGATATCTAGAGTTTGGTTATGGTCAAAACTCTAATAATATTCATGTACAAGTATTTAGTCTATGTCTAAAGGCCAAAGTTCAGTAATAACATTTACTATTAACGATATGCTCTGACTAAAGACTTTGACTTTAAGTTGATCATAGTTGATCATGATATTAACCTCTCGAATAAAGGAGATGAATTATCTATTAAATAGTGTTTCGCTTTGTTGGCATCAAGATTGGCCATCAACACCTAATTATGTAAAAGCACCAATATCCAATCCAATCACAGAAATATGAAGAGAAATAAATAAAGAACAAAATAAAAACAATCAAAAAGCATAGTGACAAAGATTTGTAGTGGCTCGGCTAACTTCGGCCTACATCCACTCCAAAGATTTTTCTTTTATTAGTTTATAATGCTGATTACAGTTACAAATCCATGAAATTCAAGAATAAAATGGGCAGAGTATAGCCTAGGTAGAAGATGAAGTGAAGTATGAAGAAGAAGATCTTTTTTGTGACACCACGCCTGTTATATTTATAGGGGAAGACATGCACGGATTGAGCTGAAATTTCGGCAGAAGAATGTCCAGGCCATGACGAGGCCATCTAAGAATTTTCAGGCCCATTAGGGCCCACAATAAGAATCGGTACCGATCCCTATATTGGTGTCCAAATGGGTGCGATCCCTCTGGGGTGTTCCGCATGTTGTAAGCAATTTGCTCTCTAAATTTTGACTTACGATTTGTGAGATATTGCGTTTTCCATGAAGTAGTGTTGCATATATTTCGATTTCAGCCGATCCCTTTGGATGGATAGAGGCCGATCCCCCCAAACTCCTCCAAATGACATGCGATCCCTAGGGGAGCTTCTCTATGTTTTATTATGTATAACATCCAAGTTTCATTCCAATTGGATTAGTAGAACTTGAGTTAAAAATAGATGTTTGTTGCAATATGGTACGAAGGCAGATTATAGCTAATCCCTATGGAGGGATAGAGGCCGATCCCTCCAACTTGCTCTAAATGATGTGCGATCCCTATAGGGTGTTCCACATGTTGTAGTTAGCATGTGCTCCAAGCTTCATGTTAATTGGATGTGTAGATATTGAGATATTTATCGATCTTTGGTATAAAGTTAGGTTTAGCTGATCCCTAAGAGGAAAGAGGGCCGATCCCTTTTTCTTCATCCTTTTGATGTGTGATCCCTACGATAGACTTCCTTGGGTCCCCATATATTTCTTACAAAATTTCATATGTATTGGACTTATGGATTTTGAGATATTGATTGTTTTCCATTGAGTTGTACTTGCTTGGCTGAAATATGTCGGTCCTTTCTATACCGATCGCTTTTTATACGATCCCTTTTACACTGATCCCTTTCTTAGGTGAAGTAATTTTCCAAAAACTTGAGCATACAAACTCCAAATGACTTGAGATTTGAAATGTAGTCTCGTGGGGCCTTCCTTGTCACTTTACATCAGTCTCACCTTGTTTGGGATAAAAATTGAGGATATGCATCGATCCCCTAGGGGAAGGGATGGACATCGATCCCCTACCGTGGGAAGTACTAATCCGTACTTAGAATATTTTGGAGATTATATCTCTTGGTCTCGATAGATCGTCACTTCATATCATTGTCTACACTTGATTTTTGGCCTTCACAATCATCACTCCGGGCTACTGGCCTTGATAATCGTAAAATATGTTGTGTTAAATCCGCTTGTCTATTGCCTTGGCAAAAGGTGAGTCAAAAATTTCCCACCTAAAGCATACCTAGAGATATGAAGGTGTGTTTTGAATTGTCATAAATCCAAAATTCAAAATCCATAATCCATTGATAGCCATATTTTCCATTCTAGAATCCAATCCAAATCCATAGTCTCTCTATTATCTGAAGTCGCATCCATCCAAAGCCAAATCCATTACTGCTCAAAACTGATACCTAAGTCCATGACCTCTTTGGGTTGTTATCCTAATCTAAATCCTCGATCTCACCAAATCCTTGTCGAGCACAATTCATACTCACCTGAGTAGGACGATCCATTGCATTCGAATGAAGCAACCTACCCCTTGCTAGGCATAGTCCATATCTGACGACCTTAATCTCTCCGGATCCTTGCCGAGCACAATCCATACTCGATGACCCGAGTAGGTCAATCCATCGCGATCGAGCGAAGCGACTTACCCCTTGCCAGGCATAGTCCATCCTGATGACTTGTGTTTTATTCTTCATCCTTAATACCTATTTGAGGATTTGATCCCTGATGCATGAGTCCGTTTCATCGTGTTCACCAGATGAAAAGAGTCGTTCCTTGCGATTGTTATCCCGTCTCTCCAGATAGGACCACAACCGCGACCTGTGTTATCTATTACATTGATCCAAATTTAAGTATTCTTATGTCCATTTGCCAAAACATAAAATAAGAGTCCGTACAACCAATAAACCAATGTTCAAATAAAACTAAAAAAACAAGAGTTCGAAGCAAAAAAAGAAAAAAAATCACAAACTCGAGCACTACGGTTTATCATCATCTCATAGCTTTCCTAGGGACTATCCTCGATCCCGTACATGGTAAGTGACTTAGTAGTCCTATTGTAGAGTTGTTAATTATTCCATGCCATCTCGTTTAATTGATGACAAGTTTATGATGATGCCTTGATATGGTGCCATTTTCATTTGAGGTGGACGGTGGCTGCTTCTGTTCCACCACCGCATTCCGAGTCCTTACGTATTGTTGTAACTGACCATTCCTCATGTGTTCCTTAACGATATCCTTTAAATGCTTGTTGTCATTTGTATTGTTCCCATCCAGCTCATGGAACAGGTTGTGCTTTCCTGATGTCCATTCACGTTCAGAGGGTTTCCTCTTTCCCGGCCTTCGATACAGAAGGCATCCTTGAGTATCCAGATATATCTGCTCTAGGGTTTCATTCAATTCCTGAGTTAGAAGAGAATTTGGTTTCCTCCCTCTGCCGCTTTGATCCATCGAAGCTATTGTCAATGTACCGTTTACCCTGTCCTTTCTTGAGTATTTTCCAGGAAGTTCTCTATCCCATATCATATTAACTTCCGTTGCCTCTCTATCAGCTTTTGCATATTCTTGTTGTAGAAATCTTTCTACTTCATGGTAAAATTTCCCAAGGTCCATCGATGGATCCCGTATCAATGGTATCTTAAAATATGAATTACTTGCAACTCTTGACACTGCAGCCATCAAAACCATCAATGGATATGGTCAATCCACTGAAAAAACTGCCTCATTGAACATGGTTAAGAAATGCTTAATTTATTCTCCTGCCTACTACTTTACTAATGTGAATGTCAACACATTTTTAGTTCTCATAATGTGAACTCGAAACTGCTTCATAAATCTTTCGACCAATTCTGTCCATGTGCTAATAGAACCGCTATCCAACTATCTGAACCATAGCACTACTACATCGATTAACTATAGGAGGAAGGATCATGCCAAAATTTCTTCCGATGCCTCCAATACTTCCATGTGATGTATATACCTCATCATATGCACAGTTAGATCCGACTTTCCATTATAAACTTCCATACTTTGAATTCTGGTGGATTCCTAGCATTCTTGTTATTATAAATGAATGAGCTTCTATTTACATCCTCCAGATCTCTGTTCACCCATTCTCCATGCATATGATCATCTTTGCAAACCTGTCATTATCTTCAAGTAATAGTCTTCTATCATCATGTCCAAATTGCCTCTCGAGTCTACGAGGGAATTCTGGAACGTATTCCTCCAAGTGAGCATCCAAATTTTGATTTGCACCATGCTTCATGGGATTGATCGCAGATCCTCCAGTATCGCAATCAACCAGACACAGGGTCTTGCCCTCTAGCCTTTGGGGATCGATGCCAATCCCTCCAAGATGGCCAGGGACTTCCACTGGCTGCTCTGTTCCATTCCTTTATCCATTGGCTCCATTTCTATGTTCCCGGTTTTGATTTTCAACAATTCATGTTGCTTCAACTCCTTAATCTAAGTTGTCATTAGCTCCTACAACTCTATTCCCTTGATTCTGTGTTCCAGCCTGTCCAACCTGTCGGAGTAAATTCTGCATCATCTCCTTCTGTCTTTTCAGCATCCTCTCCTGCATAGCATCCATCAACATTTCCATTTCATGCCTGGAGATGTAGATTAATGCATGATTAGCTCTAGCACCTGAGAAAGCCTCCTAACTCTCTCCATGGTGGCTTCTTTCCTACGGCACTCTCCATGTTTATTGACTAACCATTTTCCTAGATCCAAGTATCCAAGCTTCCAAATCGTGGGTCCAAGCCTTCTTAGTGGAAGCACCAAAATTTTGGCGTCAAAATTGGCCACCAACACCCAGTTATTGTAATATCACCAATATCTAATCCAATCATAGAAATATGAAGATAAATAAATGAAAAACAAAATTTAAAATAATCGAAAAGCAAGTTAATAGAGACACATATTTATAGTGGTTCGGCTAACTCCGGCCTACATCCACTCCAAAGATTTTCCTTTTATTGGTTTATATTGATGATTAGAGTTACGAATTCATGAAATTCAAGAATAAAATTGGCAGAGTATAGCCTAAATAGAAGATAAAGTGAAGCAGGAAGAAGAAGATCCTTTTTCTGATGCCATGCCTACTATATTTATAGTGGAAGACGTGCACGGATCGGGCTGAAATTTTGGCGGAAGAACCTCCAGGCCATGACGAGGCCACCCAAGAATTTTCAGGCCCATTAGGGCCAAAATAGGGATGGGTAACAGTCCATATTTTAGTGTCCAAATGGAGTAAGATCTCTTTGGAGGGTTTCCTATAATGTTAGCTACTTGTCCTTCAAATTTCATGTCATTTCGACATATGGTTTTTGAGATATAATATTTTCCATGAAGTGGTGTTGCATATGTTCTAATTTCAACCGATTCCTCTAGTAGGATAGGGGACGACCCCTTCGTACTCCTCCAAATGACATGCGATCCCTAATGGAGCTTCTACGTGTTATATTATGTCTAGCCTCTAGGTTTCATGCCAATTGGATTAGTAGATCTCGATTTAAAAATCGATCTTTGTTGCAATATGCTGCGAAGGTTGATTATAGCCGAATCTTATGGAGGAATAGAGCCTAATCCCTTCAACTTGCCCTAAATGACATGCGATCCCCATGGGATGTTCCACATGTTGTTATTAGCTTGTGCTCTAAGTTTCATGTCAATTGGATGTGTAGATAATGAGATATTGATTGATCTTTGCTATAAAGTTGGATTTAGCCGATCCCTCTTTCTTTATCCTTTTGACGTGCGATCCCTAAGGTAGTCTCCCTAGAGTCCACACATCTTGCTCACAAAATTTCATATACATCGGACTTATAGATTTTGAGATATTGATTGTTTTCCATTTAGTTGTACTTGCTTGGATGAAATATGTTGATCCCTTCTATACCAATCCCTTTTTATACGATCTCTTTTATACCGATCCCTTTTTTAGGTCATAAGTTGAGCATACAAACTCCAAATAACTTGAGATTTGAAATATAGCCTTGTGGGGCCTTCCATGTCACTTTATACCGGTCTCACCCAGTTTGAAACAAAAACTGAAGATATGTTCGATCCCTTAGAGGAAGGGATAGACATCGATCCCCTACTTGGGGAGGTACTAATCCATACTTAGAATATTCTGAAGATTTTATCTCTTGGTCTCGGTAGATCGTCACTTCATATCATTGCCTGCACTTGATTTATGGACCTTACAGTCATCGCTCCGAGCTACTGACCTTGATAGTTGTGAAGTCTGTTGCGTTAAATCTGCTTGTCTGCTGCCTTGCCAAAAGGAGGGTTAACACGCTTTCTATAATTCAACTCAAACCCGACTATAATCATTGATGGTCCTCATGCCATGATTTACCTACAATCAAAGTGGAGTGCTCATGCTAAAGTTTCACAGAATTCTCAAGTTGAAGGAATTGTGTTACATTGTCGCATAGAGATTTCCTATTTGACCATAGTTATCATTGACCAATTAAAAACTCTCAGTCAAGTCATTTTATAGACATCTAATAACTACAAGTGAGTAACCCTATGGTGCCACTAGCATCCATGAATAATACATAGCCCAATGTTTGAAGAGCATTACGTACTCTAGCCTCAATAGATGTATCGGTATCCTTTTCTAGAAAGATCTTGACTAGGAATATTTAGAACAAAGTATTTTTTACGATTCAATATTGATGGTTACAACATTCGTAGCGACAATCATATAGTATTTTGTTTAAGGATTGACTATTTATCAAATAATTATTTAATCATTTATTTATATCACAATATCATATTATATATAATAGTAAACAAATACAAAAAACATACTTTATTTTGAATGAGGTTGTTTTTAAAGTTAGGATATATAACAAATTACATAATTTCCCTTAAGGAATACCCTCACAGTGTTATATATATACCTATTGATTATTTATATATGGAAAATTAATATTATTTAGGATAAAAATTTATATGCATTAGTATAAGTATACATAATATACCAATGTATTTATATTAATTAACAAATTATATGCATATACTATCGGCTATTCACACACACACACATACACATACATATATAAATATATATATATAATCCCAATAATTATGTATGTATATACATAATATACATGTTTCTATTGTTGTATTGTTATGTATTAAACTTACAAAAATGTTGAGTACATTGATACTAACATTCAAATATTAAATATAGTAACAAATAATTTTCAAATCAAAACTAAATTTATGTAGAATATGATTTAATCTAATTTATTCATTTTTCATAATAGCACAAAATTGATCTTTGGGAAAGTTTAAAAAAAGGAACTTTACGGAATCAACCATTTTACTCCATTGCGTGGGGTCAAAATATTTTTCTAAACTGGATTAAAGTCTTATTACCACAAAATTAGGAAGAATAAGGATATTATACACAAAACTTCTTTTAAAAACACATGATTGATCATTATGAATTTGTCGTCATTCCATTTGGTTTGGTTAATGCCCCTTTACTTTCAAGCACTTATGAATATTGTCTTTAAATCATATTTGAGAAA
Source organism: Allium cepa (assembly GCA_030765085.1). Taxonomy (NCBI): domain Eukaryota; kingdom Viridiplantae; phylum Streptophyta; class Magnoliopsida; order Asparagales; family Amaryllidaceae; genus Allium; species Allium cepa. Next base: position 694,229,822 of record CM060939.1, read on the forward strand.
GTTTTTCTTAGTATTTTTTGATTATATACTAATTATAGTTATATATGGTCTGGGCATTTAGAACATTGTAAGTTAACAATTTAGGTGTTAGAGAAAAACAGGTTGGTCATTGTTTGCAGCCAAAATGGTCACAAACACCCAAGAATAGATTTATGTAGAGAAACAAATTAAGAAAGTAAAATTCAAATTGAGGAATAGAATAAACTAACATGCAAATCAAAGTAATAATCAAGAATACAAGAATTTATAGTGGTTCGGTGTTGTATGCCTACCCTATGTCCACTTTGAAGATTATCTTTATTGATTCTCTAATAGTCTGATTATGACAGCAAGAAGTAAGAAAAAGCTTGATTACAATAAAGACTTAAGTAATTAACAGCGTAAGGATTAACAGCGTAAAGAAATGGTCCCGTAGTTCAGTATTTATAGGTGTAGGTGACCACCACTCTCCTTGAAACTTCAGTTATTGGACCTTCTAATCCATATGGACCCTCCGTAGCGTCGCTAGGCCTAAATCCCAATGAAGAGGGATCCCGATGCTTTCATTGGTCGATTCTTAGGCAGCAATCCCTATGGTGGCTTATTCATGCTTAGATATGTTGGCTCTTCAAATATCAAGTCATTTGGACTAGTGGAGTTCATGCTATTGATGGATCTTTGGTTCAACTCCACTTGCAAGCTATTTTCTACCGAGCCCTCTAAATGGACATATGTCGATCCCTTATTCTTAGCCTTTTGACATGCGATCCCTAGGGTAGGTCTCCTAGGGTTCATATACCTTGCTCTCCAAATATCAACTGCCTTGGACCTTTAGATCCTAAAATATTGATTTTTATAGGCAAGAGTGCACTTAATTTCTGGCATGTGTCGATCCCTTCTTGGTATACTCCAATATACCGATCCCTTGCTAACTATCAAGCCGTGACAACCCCTCTTATAAGCTATGCCAATCCCTATCTTATGAGTTGAATCATGCCTTCCCAAGCCAACAACCCGTTCCGCTCCATCTACCTTCTTCTATGCGAGCCCTCATTTGCTTCACCATGCCGACCCTTCATCTCACCTACCATACCAATCCCTATGGTACTACTAGTTCATGATGATTCCTTGCTAATCTTAGTCAAAATCCATTTTTTAAGCATCCAACATTGTTTACCTACTAGTTCCATCCAACTTTGGCTTCATACAACCATTTGCGCTATACCTTTGGGTCTTACAACCATTGCTCCATGGTCAACGTTCTTGATAACAGTCGAATCAATCTTGTACAGTTAGTTCAATATAGCTGGGTCAGGATACCGGGTAGCACTTGCCCTCCAAAGTATATCTTGTGAGTAACATGATGTGATTTGAATCGAAACAAGTCTAACTTGTCGGAAAGAAGTCCATCTAACTTCCTGATTGATTGTTATACCTTTGTCGAATCATTTTCCCAAGGCATTGAATTATATTGATTTCCATGATGCTGGGTCAATTCCCCATAATGTAAATCCAACACCATATTCCATCAGTATATAAATCTGGTTATGCAAGACTTATAAACTTTTTTATTTGTCCCAGCCTTGAACTTGAAAGTTTCAGGTTTGATTTCAGTTTCTGCTAATTTCTGTTATTGGCTCCTAGATGTGTTTGAACGCTCATGGGTCGTTGCTAATTTCTGTAATATTTTGTATGCTCACTTTTACAATCAAGCATTCACAATCATTTTTTTTTCTCTTTTTTATTTTTTTATCTGTAGGGATCGGCATCCATTATGCCGATGCATCTCTGTAGCTATGAAAATAGGGATCGGTAGGCTTTTATGCTGACCCCTCTCCCCTAATTTCACATGCAATGTCCTTGCAGTCGAACCCTCTCCCATTTATATATATACAATCCTTCCTCTCTCCCTTCTTCACTTTTTCCACTTATTTTCCTTTGCACAGAACTTCCTTACCAAACCCAAGCTCTCTAAACTTCAATCTTAAGTCTAATCAAAACTCCAACTAATCCATAAACTTGCTTGTCCTTCATCTTCGATTCAATAACCCCCAAACGCTCATCCTATCTCAATTTGAACCTCCGTATTTTCATATAAGTTTGATTTCGTAATACCTCTTTTAATTACACAATTAGGTTATCGGCCTCGAGTTGTTAATGTGTGTATAAGGCTGTGAACGATCTTATAGGGGTTAAGGATTACTGGAACAATGGTTTTGGTAGGTTGAATTTGGCATAGGAAGAAGGGATGAGGAGATAGAATGAGGGCTCGGCAAGGGATTCTGAGGGAAGAAGAGTTAAGGGTAGAGAAATGAAGGGTTCGGTGGTGTTGGTGACTCAGGGTGTGGGATCGATAGGATAAGCTTTGATGGAGGGATCGGTAGTTGAGTCAGGAGTTGAGAGAGGAGAAAGATAAGAAAAGTGAGGGTTTAGTTGTTTTAGTTGTTGAGAGGATTAGTAATTTATCTGAGGACATGGATCGGTATATTATGGTGGTATAGGGATCGGCATTCCCTACTCTGGGATAGGATTCGGTATAAAAGCTTTTGATGCAGGGACCGGTGGTTGTGATCAAGTAGACGGATCGGCATAGGAGTTCTTGGAAAAAGGATTGGTAGTGAACGCTAGGGATCGACATATACCTTATGATCTAATCCAACTTAATTTTTTAAAACAATCACCGCTAGTTTTCCTTTTTGACCTTGAAAATATGATGACAATGGACGTCTAATATGCGTACTTAAACTGTCAAACTTGAGATTGAACAATCAAATTTCGGAACTTTCAATATGGACTGTGATAAACTCGCAAATGAACTTAAGTAACAAACTTCATACTTTGATATGCCAACAGTCGATCCAAAAGCTTTTGTAGCCGATCAATTTTCTTGCCAGTTGAGATGGTTATTAATGATAGTCTCTCTGGACAAAACTCCCAAGTCTCTTCGTTTTATTTCATTTTTCTAATTTCAAACTATTTATATCTGTCATATACTGCACTTTACTACACTATTTCACACTTTACACTGGCAGAACATGTTATTTTTTCTAATCTTGATTATCTACTGAGTATAGCTGATATAGATTATAGACACTCGAAATCTTCAGTTGGCATGTCTTCTGATTCAGCAATGCGACATACTAGCTTTGAAGGAAAGTCAAGTTCCGCAACTAGATCCGGTAAGCTTTCTCCTAGCCATCATATGGAACAAACAGAAGTTTCTAACCCACAAGTCAATCTTTTCTTAGAAATTCTAGTCCTTCCAACGAAAAATATAAGCTCTGCTCTTGATGCTGTTGAGGGTGCTATTATTCTAGATAATCCAGTGGATTCACAGGCTTCTCGAAATGGTGAGGCTGCTTTCCGTCGGCTATGCTCCATTCACGGAATCCCGTTTGGGGACGTCTTAGTTCCTTCAAGACAGGACAGACCTCACTTGCCCCAGCAGGGTATACAACATGCAATAAATTTATGTGTTGAGATGGATGCATAACGCCCTTCAGTTCATTTATTCGAGAAATGCTAAGATATCTTGGGATTGCCCCCACACAACTTCACCCAAATAGTTATGCTTTTATACTGGAACCTTTTTGTTGTTTGTGAATGTCCTATTTCGTCTGCCTACTCCCAAAGATATAAGATTGATCTACAGCTTCAAACGATGATCGGGAAGCCCTTCTTATGTCTTTCTCGAACCCATGCCAAACTGCCAAGTTTTGATGGGTGCTTGAAACAAACTCTCATTGTTTAAACATGAATGGTTTTACGTCCAATGTCCTCCCGGATTTTCAAGTTGGTGGCTAGAAGGACGTAAGTATTACCTTCACTTCTTTCTCAAGTTCATCGATCCAAATCATAACTTTTCCTTTGAATCTACTAATGTTCAGAACTCTTTTAGGTGTTCGCCCACGTCCTGAAGGCGTCAATTTCTCAACAGTAGTCGCTGCCATCCTTGGTACCCATGTAGAGGACAGGGACATCAAACTTCTCGTAACTGATGAGTTACTATCCTTGTTTAGGTTGTTGGAAGATGGCCGTAGTATCAGGCTTCCTAAAAGTGCGGTATCACCAAAAAATGTTATTGAACAACGAAGGGATACCGTCAACCCCATCGTGCTCCCTGCCGATGGGACTCGGGATGATACCGAGGAGGGCAAAATTAAGGATTCTCAAGCTTAAAAGCCGAGAGATATCGGCGCTATCCCCGTGAAAGTGCCAATGGTTGAACCGTCGCAAGTCGCACAATTCCATACACCCATAAAGAGAAGAAAAGGTTGGCATACAGGCTTTGTAGAAACCATCGCAGATCAAGAGTTCGTTATTACTCCTGTCGAAGAGGACGTTCTCAACACTTGGAAAGTTTGTTAAAAGGATTTTCAAATCTTTAAATTTCAGATGACATCATGTCCTATGACTTTCCAAACAATAACATTGAAGGACTCTACTATCCTAATAGAAGTGGCGAAGGCATCCGACCTTCTGATAAAGGAGAGAAAACGCCAATGTGCAAGGCCACAGTCACCGGTCTGTTGGGGGAACACTAGGATACTTATAACCACATGCACTTCACTATACACTTTTCATTGATCTTTCATGTGAAAATTACTAATATGCTTTCATTTGGTCTTTACAGGTGTAATATCTCAATCCAGAGCCTTCGATTGCCTTAGAAGTTCTTCATTATACCACCGATCTAGCCAAGATCTAGAGCCTACCCAGCGTAGGGAGAAGAATGAGGGATGGGATAAGAATTATCACTCAAGGGAATACTTTTCCTCTTCCAAATGCAAATCCCAGTCATCTAGTCAAAGTGAACAGTCTGACTATCCTGCTCAAAGTAGAGATCAACCTTCCAACCATGGCCCTCATGTTGCTACATCTCATGAGCAACATTCCGATTCCTTGAGCTCTAGAAAATCTCATGAACGCGATCATGCAAACATCCACTTTCTACTTTTAATTCTCCTTTGTCGGCTACCACTCCCGACGTTTCCACAGTAGAGAAATTAGCCAAGTTCAAGGCCACTTTTCCAAAGATATTCTTTGATGGTCTAAAATTCTTCCTTCCATTCACATACTAGTGCATGCCAAGGAAAGTTCTCTTGCATGCGTCAATGATGTATTTGTGCAACATGAATCATTTATACACTTGGTAGAAAAGTCTCTGAAGTATGCATTAAGCGTCAACATGAGATAGATCACCTCAAGTTGGAAGCTATACATGGTAAGGGCATAATTAAGCATCAGGACGCTGAATTATTAGAATTTAAAACCCAACTCACTGAAGTGTAGAAGAACGCCAAGGAAATGACAGAGGTAGTAAGCCATTTGGAAGTTTCTCCTAAAAAGGGACTAGACGTGGCACTTCGTCATAGCGGGACACTTGCTTTAGAAAAGGACTCCTTGCATAAGGAGAAAGATGCTTTGGCTTGCCGCGTTGAGGAACTTAAACAACTTTTAAAGAACGAAATGGAGGAAAAAATTGAAGCTCAAGAGGAATCGCAGAAGTATCGCGAGGAAGTTGTTGAGGCTAGGAGCTTAAAGGCTAAACTCGATGAGAAATTCGCCAAAATTGAATCGCTTGAGGAAGAAGCTCGAAAAGAGGGCCGAAAAGAGATGAATGAACAAGTTAACTCCCAAATGGAAGCTACCATGGAGTCCGATAGGAATGAGATTAAGGATTTATTCGACTCGTCGATTATTGAATACAATGCCAAAGTCCTGATCCATCGTGACGTAAGTTTTCATGGTGAGGATTATCTTAAATTACTCGTTGAAGCTTGGAAGCACATCATCGAGATGAAGAAGAAAGAACCGGGTGATGTTGAGCTCAACGAGGAAGAATTAGTAAGGGAAATCCATCGTGGAAACGATCCCTCGAATCTGGCTGCCATAAATCTTTGATTTTTCAATGCTTTTGCACCTACCAAAGGAGGAGAACATATTGCTGGATCCTCAGAGATTAGTCCTGAGGGTCCCTCTCCATCCCAAGTAGGCGGAGCATCAATCTCTCTTGATACGGAGTAAGATCTTGGCTATGATCCGGATAGGCCCGGATTTGAATCCAAGATGTTATCCCCCTTTTAGGAGGAGGCACACCAACAACTATGGAGAGTCAACAAGATGCTGCTATTTCACTCTTCTCCTTAGTATATGAAAAGTTTTCATTCTTTACGCACAATGGTTTTGAGCTAATCTCCTTGTTTTATCGAATTTTACAGGTTTTTCGAGCCCTAGTCAAACTCCTAGAAGTAGTGATACTGTAGAGCAACATGAGAAAATGGATGAAGACTCAGCTGCTATTGATGTTCCAAGGCCCGATGCTCAAGTGATTAGTGCCATTGATGAAGATAAGATGGAGGATCCACTCCCAATCGATGAGTCTGATGATGTGATATTACTGGCGCCTTTGAACACACGCTAAGGTTAGCAGTAAAGAATAGATTGTGAAGGAGGAGTTGTTGAAAAGAAAAGCCGAAATTGAACCCGTCGAGGTGGACTCTGACGATCCTCATCTTATGCCATTGCAAATTATTCCACCGTGTAGATTGATCCCCGATGAACTTCCTCCTACCTCTACAAGCTCTCCGACCAAAGGCAACAAGGGGTCCTGAAAGGGAAGCACAAGTGGCTCTACCTCCAAGAAATCAGAAAGAGAGAGGAAGTCGAAGAAGTAGTTGTTGCTTTGGCTCGATTTATACAGTTTGCATAGTCACTTCTTCCACTAGTTGTAGTTGTACGGGTATGAATTCCGGTCTTTTTGAATAACTTGTAATGAATTTTCGACACCTGTTATGTAAATATAAGCTTTTGTTTTTTTATGCTTCACGTGAGTTGTTAATTAAGTAGTTAAATGATCACTTTCCATTCAATATACTTGCAATTCATTGGTTGTAAATTAACAATTCACCAACTCCATCCCAAGGCTTCCAAGCGGTCGTGGCCTCGAGTCGTATCAAGCACTAGGCTCGAGCCTTAAAGTTAAACTATCAGATTCAGCGGTTTTTTGAATAACTATGCTTCTGCCTCTAGCATTGATTTGGCGAGGCAAGAAACCAAATGGTCGAATTCTAACCTTAACAAGTTTATACTCCTCTTATAGGTTTTAGGCTGGAGTTTGTGGAATAGAGAACGGTCGGAATCCACTCATCTATTCATTCATGATTATATCAATATTCTGGGGATAAGATTCAGTTAATGAGTGATCAGTTCGCACCCATTTATGTTTATACTTTAGTCCACACTTTGGGGACTCAGAGATATCTCGCGGGCGGTCGGTCTCCATCCGATTTATGTATTTACTCCAGCCCGCACTGTAGGAACTTAGAGTTGTTTTGCGAATCGTCGGTCTCAACCCGATTTTTGTTTGTACTTCAATCCGCGCTCTAGAGACTTAGAGTTGTCTCGCAGGTGGTCGGTCTCCACCTGATTTAAATTTATACTTCAGACCGCACTTTAGGGACTTAGAGTTGTTTCGTGGGTGGTCGGTCTCCGCTCGATTTATGTTTATACTCCAGTCCGCACTCTGGGGACTTAATGTTATTTTGGAAAGCAGTTAGGGCGTACTCTTTTTTGGTTGATTAATTTTCCCCCCAGAATTTAGGATTTTGATTTAGTGAGCGATCGGTCGTATCTTTGTCGCTTTGATTTTGGTTTCCGTCCCACGGTCCAGGCAGGAATTTTTCAATCTCCAGGTTGTCGGCCACCTTCATTCCTTATTGCGTATCCCATTATTTGGATTATGAATGGGAATTATTAGACGAAAAGGTTGATTGAGCACGTCTTGTTTGATTCCATCGAGGGTTAGCATGATTGATTGTTTCCAAACTCTAGGAGCATGTTCATGCACATCGACATCAATCAGTTTCGCTATGTTAAGCAATATATATCTTGAATATAGGAAATAAGCTAATATATACTAAATATAAGAGAGCTTCCACCACAAAATAATGGATATAAATAAATAAAATAAGCTTCTAATATAAGCCTCCAAATATAATATAATAAAGAAGCTTTCAAAGGAAGCTTGGCCTTTTTATAAAAACAATTTCTTTAGTTGGAAAGGATCTCAAGAAAAATCCACCTTCTTGTTACGGTCATATCTCTCAAACTGTTAGTCCAAATGGAGCGATTCTTTTTGTTTTGGAAAGCTGAATCAAAAGGCAACCATTTTCGGTTGTGTCGCTTTCTCTAATTCATGAGTTATCTTAGTCGTATTAGGGTAGAAGACAGATCGTTTTCTGGTCCAAGATTTTAAAGGTGGATTTTATATGCCAAGTTCGAAAAATCATGACAAATTGGAAAAAGATCCAATTAACCTCAAATTTAAATTATCCTTTTTTAATCCACTATCCATGTTCAAGAAAGTATAATAGCACTTATTTGGAATAATTTATAGAAAAAGGGGGAAAAATAAGTACGGCCATGAGCATGAGAGGAAAAGGTGGAGCTTGACTTGGATGCTTTGCTTCTGATGTTGGTAGAAAGGCTCTAGGCATCTTGGTTTGGTCTAGGAGGATTCTAGGCATGAGATTCTAGTCATTGATGGATGTTGGTGAGATCTTTATAATTTACTTTAATTATATAATGTCGTGTATGCAAGATTAACGCAAGTATGTTAAACTTAACACATTAAAAAGTTAAGTTAGAAATCTATGGTTTTTTTTAAAAGTAAATAACTAGCTATAAATGATTACTATCACTTGTATTCTATTTAAATCAAAATACATGGCATATATTTGGTACATGAATGCTTGTATAGAACTATATGTGAAGTCAGAGGAGTATTTGTAAATGTTGATAGAATGAAGTGTTAATCATGTCTAGCGATTATGCATTTTTTATGGGTATTGTTGGACAAGTGCTTGGTCATTTATAGGAAATCCTTTTACATGACTTGGGTTGGGTAAGAATAATGACTTTTGAAAGTATTTAACAGTCAACCTCTTGTGATTAGAAGTTCACAATTTAACTATATGATGTTTAACTACAATATTTGGCTATGGTAGATGATAATTGCATATAAATTGGAAATGAACATCTTATAATCATTTAACTGTACGAAGTTCAAATACGATATGGCTTAAAGAAGTGAGTATATCAGATGGATTCTATTAGTACCTAAAAATAAAACGTATTTATCTTTCTATTGAAATGTTTTTCAAGAGCTACATAGATATCTTTTGAAATGAATATTCTAAAAGTGTTTCACCCATATCTTTATATAAAAGATGTTTTAGAAATAAATGTTGATTTTAAATGCTTTAAGGAGAACTACATTGGCTTGATCCTATACCTAATTAGATTTCTAACTAGATAGTGGTACGTAGGCAGTCACAAGTGGTAGTGATGTAGCCTTAATAGTGATATAACATTTTTCCTGTTTATTTTTTGCTATAATTATCTTATGTTGATGTATCTTTCCTGCATTCCAATTTATTATGCATTGACATATTTATTGAGTTTGCAGGAATGGTTATTTCAATCTCTCACATTATTGTTGCACAACGGTAAAGTTTATATTCATGATTTTGGTATGTATTAAAGCACGTCATGTAGATATGTAAATAAATACTCTGGTAAGTAGTATTAATTGTAAGTGTGAACTATGCACTTAGTAATATCGAGTTTTATCAAATAATATTTTGTAGGAAATTGGTAGCTTTCACTAGTTGTTTAAGACAGGCGGATTTTTGGCTAATTTTAATTAGTCAGAAAATCCGGGTCGTCACAATTATGGTATCGGAGCTTAGGTTAGTGCCTAAGTGAAATTTCACCATAGACTGGTAAATCAACCGAGGAATTTTAAATGAAATTACATCTATTTGATAAGTAAATTGGATATGATAAGGCACCATACATTCGACCAGGTTTATGGGTAATACTACCTTGGCGTGTTTAATTTTTATTTAGTGTTCACTAACAAGTATAATGTGTTGATCCATTATTGAGCCCCATATAGAGAGGCTAAATGAAACTTTAAGTATATATATCTTCGTTCATACATTTATTTACATGTTTTCTTTTAATTTACCAAAACAAATTATAAATGTATAAATATTTACATTTATGCTCATGAAGTTTATGGTTGGGTCATGAGGTAATAAAGAAAGAAATGTTCTTATATATAAAATGACAAATGTATATAAGCTAGTTTATTATCTGAATTTAACTTATGCATATATTTGTCATATTAAATAATTTGGAAAGGAAGAAATGAAGTGGCTTGTGAAGAAAAGCATGAATTAGCTTAAAAGGGAATGCATGAAAAGCAAGAAGAATAAAGAGGAGTTAAAGGCCACATCCATCGAGGTGAAAAATGCTATTTAATTTAAGTGTTTAAGTAATTTAATGATGTGGTAATCAAGTTGTTTAGATATTGATAATATTGATGTCCGAAATTAGAAAATACCCTTCTGTAATTAGCCCATAACCTCTGTAATTCTTATCAAAATTTGGATTTTATTGATGATCTGGAAAGCTAACTCATATGGCTACAAATTTCATGTTTATGACTTTTCTAAATTTGGATATCTTGATAACTGAAAATGTGATGCAATTTAGGGTATGTGCATAGGCCGAAATGAAGAAGAAGGCCAATCAAAAACACCCAGTGGTATATTGACCATAAATTTTGATTCCTTGAATGGATCTTATCGAAATTTATCTTGCTGGAAAGCTAGTTCAATTACCTAACTTTTATTCTATACGCTTGTCCAATTTTGGATGTTTATCATCCCAAAAACGTATCACAAACAAATACATGTTTTAGACATAATTTACACCTTTTAATGCAAACACCATAACTATTGACTTATGTTATATTTTTGGAATCCAGTTAATGATTTGGAAAGGTTATTGTATTTGCTACTACTCTTATAATATTTCTAATTTTCTAAATTGAAATTTTTTGATCTTCAATATAAAAGTGATTTACTTATATTGAATGACGCTTGCAAAATATTTGGAATTTTGTGAAAACACTTTATTTTTGAAAGAGCTATTGAGTAAGACTAGTAATTATGGTTACTTTTGGAAGTATGGTATAAGACAATAGGTCTTGGATAGTGCAATATCACTCTCTACTGCAGCAATGAGAGTATGTCCCTACTTGGTGGTCGGACGTTGGCCGTAAAAGGATCTAATCCAAACTGAGTATGCGGTTTAGATTCATGTGGAGTAGACCGAGTGTTAATGCGGTATAAGACAATAGATTTTGGATAGTGCACTATTACTGTTTGGTACATATTGGTACTACAACAAAGAGAGTACGTCCCTACTTGGTGTTCGGACGTCGGCCCCAATAGAACCTAATCCAAACTGAGTGTGCTATTTATATTCAAGTAAAGAGAATTAAGAGAATCTAATCCAAACTAGTGTGCAGTTTAGATCCATATGAAACAAATTAAGAAAATTAATCCAAACTGAGTGCATGGTTTAGATCCATGTGAAGCAATTTAAACAAATCTAATCCAAACTAAGTGTGCAATTTAGATTCAAGCAACTAGACGTCGATGTGGATTGGTATGAAGATCTCCTCCAAACTAAGAGTGCGGTTTATATTAGTGTGAAGTAAAGTAGATCTAAGTTTGGACTGGTATGCATATGATCTTGGCTTTTGTCCTAAGAAAAGAACTACGTCGAGCCTAATCCTGTAATAGGTACATTAGCAGTCACATTGGTACCGTGACATAGTCCACTTTCCAGTTCTACTTTCTTCTGTACATACATATTTCTCTATATAATTAGACTGCAGGACAGGTGGATGATTGAACTAAAAATTTGGAAAGAATAATCAGGAAATGTCACTAGGAGTGTTCCGTATGATGTTATATTACAAGATGATTAAAGTGCATTGGTTTAACCAATAACTATTCACCATTCTGATGTTCAGGTACGATATTAACTAAATCGATCCTATCATATTTGAATCCTTTTACTTTTTAAGAAATGCCTATCTTGATGATACATATGCGATTATTGGGAAGCAATATGGATAGGGAAAATATGAAAACGAACATCTTATGAATTAAGTTTCACAATTTGACTACAAAGCATTAGATTACTAATATTGGATTAAAATCTAAATTAATAAGAGATGTGATAGAAGTTAGAATATTCTAAAATAATTATTTAAAATAATTTTACAAAAGTTGATTTATAAAAATGCGCCCTTGGTTAAAAATAATTTAGGGTTAAATTTGAGGACATAAATCCCAGTGCTTTAAAAAAAATGGTTTCCAAGGTTTTGTAAAATAGCAATAATGTTTAAATGCAATTTTGTTGAAATATAAAAATTTGGAAATAAGAAATGAAAGTAAGAAATATTTTCTTTGGATTAGTTTAGAAAAAATGAGTCTTCCTTATTTTATGATAATCTGAATAATCTTCTAAGTGATGATCGGATGTTTTCCTAGATGAACAGTGTAGTACACTTAGTAAATTATTTTATTTATCATTATATAATCGAAATAACTTCAACCCGGACGAATCTAAACAAATCAGTGAAAAATGTTTTATTAGAAAGCGTATAGTATTGTTTTAAACCTAGGATTTGAAACGAAAGGAATATTTTTAAGTTTAATAGTTTGAGTGGCTCGAAAATAACTAAAATTGGAAAAGAGATGTGTTCGGATGGTAAACACTTCTCTTCAGTATTACCCTTCTTGGTAAGAGAATGTATGACACTGTTTGATAGTACCCAGTTCCTAGGTATCATTTTGGAGTCACTTGGGCTATACATATATACTCTCTATGGTTAGATTATATAGTTTCACTTCAAAAAGTTTTTGAATAAAATTTGGGTACTTGGATCTTGAGTTTTAAGGAGGATAAATGAAAAAAAAAGTGATTTGTCACTCAAATTTTGACGATAAGCATTTAATAATGATTTTTGGTATAGGAAAATTATTTTTACCATAATTTATGGTTATATAAAAGAAACGAAGGTTTCAAATCAATGAGCTTGATTTGGAGTCCGCACTAGAAAATTGGGTGAGCGATACTAGTGCGGAAGTGAAGTTATGTATTTGTATAAAGGTCGAATAAATTTGTATAAGAATGATCTATATACAACATATGATCATATGCACAATACTAAGTGTTTTTTAGGCTTGGTAGATGTGTAATTTCAGGGACAAAATTCTTTAAAGGGGGAAGAATGTAACAACCCGAAAATTTACTGCTTAAATTTGCGAATATTTAATTAATTTTAAATATCAAAATTATGAGTTTGTAACTAAAATAAAACTCTTTTAAATAATAATGAGTGATGGTGAAATAGTTTTTAAATTCAGTTTATAAAAATATTTAGTTCAGTGAAAAATTGAAAATGTGACTGGAATTCGTTTTTCGAATTTTCGATGTTTTGTCGGGTATGTCATTGCACTTTGGTGTACACATATATTTATAAATATTTTGGCTTGGAAGTGCATATATGTACATGTATGTACACTTAAGTATGCATATGTATAAATAAGATAGATTTTATTATTAAAAAAATTAATATATATGTATATATTAAAGGAAAGAAAGCTTCCAAGATAAGCTAATATATATTAAATATAAGAGAGCTTCCACCACAAGATAATGAATATAAATAAATAAAAAAGGCTTCTAATATAAGCCTCCAAATATAATAAAGTAAAGAATCTTTCAAAGGAAGCTTGGCCTTTGTATAAAAACAATTTCTTTAGTTGGAAAGGATCTCCAAAAAAAATCCACCTTCTTATATCAGCCATATCTCTCAAATCGCTAGTCCAAATGGAGTGATTCTTTTTTTGTTTGAAATCTTACTCAAAAGGAAATCATTTTCGTTTGTATCACTTTCTCTAATTCATGATTTATCTTGGTCATATTAGGGTGGAAGATGGATCATTTTCTGGTCCAAGTTTTTAAAGGAAGGTTTTATATGTCAACTTCCAAAATTATAAAAAATCGGAAAAAGATCCAATCAACCTCAAATTTTCACTAAAACCATCCTTGCTTAATCCACTATCCATGTTCAAGAAAGTGGCATAGCACTTATTTGGAAAAATTTATAGAAAAAGGGGCAAAAATGAGTACGGCCATGAGCATGAGAGGAAAAGTGGAGCTTGACAGGGATGCTTTGCTTCTGATGTTGGCAGAAAGGCTCTAGTCATCTTGCTTTGGTCTAGGACGACTCTAGAATGAGATTCGGGTCTTTAATAGATGTTGGTGAGATCTTTACAATTTACTTTAATTATAAAATGTCGTATGTGCAAGATTAACGCAAGTATATTAAACTTAACACGTTAAAAAGTTAAGTTAGAAATCAATGGTTTTTTTAAAAAGTAAATAACTAATCCTAGGTGATTACTATCACTGTATGCTTTTTACAACAAAACACATGGCATATATTTGGTACATGAATGCATATATAGAACTATATGCAAATATTGATAGAATGAAGTGTTAATCATCACTTGCGATTGTGTATATTTTATGGGTATTGTTGGACAAGTGCTCGGTCATTTATAGGAAATCCTTTAACATGACTTCGGTTGGGTAAGAATAATAATTTTTGTGAGTATTTAATAGCCAACCTCTTGCGATTAGAAGTTCACAATTTGACTATATGATGTTTAACTACAATATTTGGCTATGGTATATGGTAATTGCATATGAATTGGGAACAAATATCATATAATTATTTAACTATACGAAGTTCAGATACGATATGGGTTAAGGAAGTGAGTATAATAGATGGATTCTATTAGTAGCTAAAAATAAAAGGTATTTATCTTTCTAACGAAATGTTTTTCATGAGCTATATAGTTATCTTTTGAAATGAATATTGTAAAAATGTTTCACCCATATCTTTATATAAAAGATATTTTGGAAATAAATGTTGATTTTGAATGCTTTAAGGAGAACCATGTTGGCTTGATCCTATATCTAATTAGCTTTCTAATTAGATAGAGGTACGTAGGCAGTCATAAGTGGTGGTGATACAACCTCAATAATAATATAACATTTTTCCTGTTTATTGTTTGCTATAATTATCTTGTATTGATGTATCTTTCCCGCTTTCCATTTTATTACGCATAGACATGTTTATTGAGTTTGTAGGAATGACTATTGTTGTCTCTCACATTAGTGTTGCACAATGATAAATTTTATAGTCATGATTTTGGTATATATTAAAGCATGTCATGTATATATGTAAATAAATACTCTGGTAAGTGGTATTGATTGTAAGTGTGAACTATGCACTTAGTAATATTGAGTTTTATCAAATAATATTTTGTAGTAAATTGGTGGTTTTCACTAGTAGTTTTGAATGGGTGGATTTTTAGCAAGTTTTAATTAGTTAGAAAATTCGGGTCGTCACAGTTTTGTTATCTACTCCAATCAATCGAGGTCTCCTCATCATAGCAATGCCTAGCCAACGAAAGCCCATAAAGTGCAGTTGGCAAGCAGACCAGCCATGTAGGAGGCCGACGCCTAACCAAGGGCGCAACGTCGCAACCCCGTGCACACATAGGCATGCAAGCAGATGATAAAGTACCTTGACAGCGTAAAGAACAATTTTATTCATTTTTTGTTTCCCTACTCTACTTTATTTTCTAACTAACTAGTTATAGTTTGTATAAGCGCCAAAGTCTACGTGTTTGCTTGACGAAGTTGAGGGCCACTTGAATCACCTGACATAAAAAACATACAATAAAATCTAACAAACAAATCAAATAGGCACAGATGCAGAATGGTAGTAGATAAGTAAACTTAATAAGTAGCATTCAAGAAAATATGTTGTAGCATGAAACATAGTTGTCTCATTACAGAAATAGGGGTCAACATGCCCAACAAAATAGGTACGAAAATAAGCAAACTAGTCATCGCTCAACCTTTGACGATGCGTTAGTCATCATTATAGGTTCTCCTTGTCAATATCCAAGGCAACTTCTAGGGTTGAGACCTAGGGGCACTGGTTAAGATAAAGATTTATTACAGGGTAAGAATATGTGGAGGAACTTGGCCTGTGGCCACTATCTCTGCTGCTACCTCCCGTTGAACCACATCGTACTGCTCCGACTTAAAGAAGTTGACAACTAAGGGAAGATGATAGATAGTTGCGAAGTTCATTTTCAACATAGCCGTCAACTTTTTATTCCATTCCTATGCCACTTTAGTTTTCTCCCCCATAAGAGCCTCCTGGGTGACATGTTGTTGATGTTGCAAGAGAGAACCCTTTAAGGCTATCACCTCCTTAATGCCTTTCCTCTAACTCTTGTTTCATCCAGGTTAGATCCCCAACAAGTTGTTCCTAATTAACTACCTCCTTAGGCTTCTCCTTGGCCACATCATCCCTAACCACCTACCTTCTTAAGTATCTGCAGTTTCAACTCTACCAAGCGACAGGCCATAGCCTTATCCACGATGCGCTTTTTAAATTCTAGCACATCATTATAAAGGTAGAAAATGTAGGGTTTGGCTAGCAAAAAAGACAAGGATGAGAAAATAAAAGAGAACAAGGAATAATTTCATAGCATCTCCAAAAATCCCACCTTAACTTCGACATTTAGCACCGCTGCGGTGGGATGATTGGGCCACTCAAATTAGGGTCGACCCATCTAAGCCAGAACATCCAAGTTGTCCTTGTTGGTACCTAAATAAGCTCAAGTAGTTATTTCTTATTCATCCTCTTTACCCCCGAAAGAATGGTGAACCCTACCATCCTGATCTCGTCAGTTGCCGGTGGCGATCCAGAAGCTCGACTTCCTAAGATAAGCTACAGAAGGTCACTCATTAGAGCTCTCCGGCTCCCTTTCACTGGCTTCTCATGAAGTGCAATGTGTCTGTTCCTACCACTACCTCAGGGGAATATACCTTAATGAGTGCAAGCTGGTGTTGTGGAGAAAGTGCTAGGTGGGGAATGATGCAGCCATGAGGTGTACTCTCCCTAATCTGGATTGGTTGAGAGGTTGTAGGTGTTTTTTGCTAAGAGCTGATGACATCGTGAGGCTGCAGTGAAGGGTTTGTAAGGAAGCAACCTTGTAGGAGGCGAGTCGACAAACTTTGTAAAATTAAGTCGAATCGATATAAAACAAATCGATAATAAGAGTTGGCCAACTAAAAAAAAGACAGACACTGAAACAACTCTATGACGCATAAGTTGATCTATCATTTAACTATCCTTTGCCGCCTCCACCTAGTCAGAGGCGAGAAGGGGGACCCAATATCTTTTCTTCTAGATCATGCATAACCATAGGTTTGTGTATTGGGGGCATGATATGTATTACTTGATTCCAAGACCAAAGGGTAGGAAGGGACTCGAAGGAGGAGCCTGCATTTGTCAGCATATCTGGCTTTGGTATCTACCTACCCGTCCTCTCCGCCTTGGGTGTCTCAAGAGTATAGAGCAACTTGAAGACCATGATACAAGGTGGTTAGTGACTATGATAATCTATAAAGAAGTGGGTCATAAGCCTCCCGCTCAACTCATCACCCCGATGGCTTGGGCTTGGATCATGACTTGGGTCGGTCCCTATGGTCTCCTCCTTCTTAATATTGATAACAACGACCCTGGAATATATCCCATATAACCGCCCTAAAAGGCCCCACCGTTTTGTTTCTTGGGATGCAAACAGCCTCCTTCCCCATCATCGTAGACTGATTGGGCTCCGACTATCCCTTTAGATGTAGGTTCTCGCCATTAATGCAAGGGCCAAATTCCTTCCTAGGTCATAGGACTCCTTAAGTCATCGATTGTAATTTTCATAAAGGACTAACCCTACCTTCAATCCAGTAGGTTTCTCCACACCAATAAAGCAAGTAAAAAGTCGATAACAAAGAAGTTCAATTAAGGTAAGTAGAAGTTAAAGCATACCTAGGGCCTGGAAAACCCACGTTTGGAGGATGGGTTGACGATGGCCAACACAAAGAAGAACTGATCCAAGTAGCGCAACACCTTGTGTAGTTGGCCATTAAATAGGGAGGAGTGTTGTTCCCTTATAGGTAGTAATAGTAGCCTGGTGGCATTATCACCTGCCTTAATAGCCTAAATATTATCCCAATGATGGTTGGATTAGATTCGAGGTGCCTAGATCATAGAAGACTATGAATAACCTAACCAAGAAGCTATGGCTATTAGGGGAGAGTGTTACGATCATCCTATAGGCATACAAGAATCAAACAAATCGGCGATGTAAGGGAAGAGTCATCATGCTCGGCATATAGGAAAGCGACTATGTGAAGTAACCTACCAGGGGTTGATTGGCTCTATCAACCACTAAGGGTTAAAAGGGCTATATCCCCTCAGATCCACATCGAGTAAGATAGTTAGCAAGGTCAGCTCGGTTGTCCCAGACCTTTGATGGACCCATTATAAAAGTCTTCCATTTGTAATCACCAAGCAACCTAGTTATTGAATGCCCTGGCTAAGGCAGAGGGATGGACTAGTCTCAAGGGGAAGCTTCCCCCAATATAGAAATGGTCGACATAAACTCCAGCACACCCATAATGGTGACCCGTAAATGCAAGGTTGTCCACCATGCAATGCTTTCTGACTAAGCCATAGGCCAAAGGTTGTGTGACATGCATCGATTACCTATTTTTTCTTATTGATATTTACGGACTGATGCCTAACAAAAGAAAACGAGAATGAAAAATGAATGATGATAATGTGCCTTTTGCCTATTCAAGGGGAGGGGGTAGTTCAGTAATTTTGACATGTTCGACTAATTTTTTTAGGTAATGGTGGAATTTCTAATGTTGATTGATCACTATTGACTTTTTAATGTCGACCGATCGATAACGTTCTCAGGGGATCCTCCCAATACAGCAACTCCAAAAGCAAGCAAAAGATAGTGAGGAAAAAGAGAGCAATATCAAAATAAAAGATTGAATTTGCATAGAAACAACATTAAAAAATAATCCATAAAATCAATATCTAACATCAATGCAATAGGCAAGAGAGAAACAAAAAAACTTACTAGTTGAATCGGAGGGCTTGCAGGCTTTTTTTAACGCCGTTGGTATAAATTCTCGATGGTAAATGAAAACAAGAGGTGGATTTAGTTCATATAGATTTCAAAGTTTAATCCAAGCTTTTAGATTAAATGGACAGGAAGAAATCTAGGCCGTCTAGGATTAATCAAGAACCTATTCAAATCAACAGTTGTGTCTTTTTGAATCGATTTAGAAACACCTTGAGAACCTAACCAACACCACTATTGAGAGAATGAAATGTGTAGACGACGCTAAGTCCATGAATGACAACATTAAGCATGTGAATGACAAGTCCGCCTCTTCTCGTAGAGGTGAACTTGGGGGAGAAATGTTGCTCGATATTCTTACATTAAGATGAGCAAGCCGGCCCGCTAACCTCTTAGCACTCAGCTTCGACCATGAGATCACAAATTTTTCCTCTTCTAACCTTATATTCTCATAGAAGCTGGTATAATCTATAAAAGGGCCCACATAACAATCGATGGGCGGTAGACATTGGTTGCCAACTAGCTCGAAATGACCTAATTGATAAGCGACCCGTTAAATGCCTTCCTCACACTATGGAAGACTGGCCTTCTCATAAGTATGGATGCTTCAATCATCGTTCCTCTCGCTTTCGCCTGCAACCGCTTGCTTCTCCTTTACAATTTTGTCTTGGCATGGCAAGCTTCTACCTAAAGTGCGTATGTTTCACTACAAAGAGAATTTAGTATTCCCTTGAAAAGATTTGGCATATACGACACTGTTCATTTGACAAAAGTGGCACTATGAAGTAACCACTCCATGTCCTTCCCTGTCCAGATAGCAACGGCATTACTGCTTAACAACTTTCTGTTCCCATATAGGCTTTCCTAAAAAAGCATGCATCGGTGTGGCTCGTCGGCTATCTTTCAACTGAGCCATTCAGACCAGTTGGCATCCTAGGTAATTTGCATCTGCATCATTCAACACCAACCATAGTTGAGAGGAAACCTAGGGATTGGCCCACTAATCTTAGTCATTTGAATTAGATTATATCTGCTACAAATTCAACATTGAATGCACAGGTACAAGATCGAATTTTCGTTTATAGCATTATTATTATCTCTTCTAAGAAAACTATTGTAACAGAAAATCAATGTAATAGAAATCGCTACCATAGTGGATGTGGTTGATCCTTGATCAAACCATCTTAAATCTTGTGTCCCTTCTCACATTTTATCATTTATTAATTTTCTTTTCTCCTCTTTTTACATTTATTAACTAGGGTATTAGTAAGTAACATTTGCTATCATGAACTTGTAATCACATTTCTAAGGTTGACTAAATTTCTAATCAACACGAACCTATAATATTTTTTATCAAGGCATTATGTGGAAGATATTTGATAACATCTACTTGTGAGGAGGAGCTATTAGAACTAATCATTAACAAAGAAAGTGGGCTCAATACTTGATAGATAGGACATTCATTATAAGAATAGATCATCAAAGTTAAAGTAAATATTATCTCAAATTTACACACTATTTTTCATGCTTAAAGGCTAGCTAAACTATTTGGTTTAACTATAAGGTAGAGTTAAAAGTGGAAGATAAAATGTCGTAACTAATTCATTATCAAGGAAATATGAAGATATGAAGGTAATATCTCAATATTGAACAGTCCTATATTTTGGAAATTAGATGACATTATATGCTTATAAATGGTATCAGTAACAACTAATTAAAATTCAAGATTCAAGAATAGTGAAATTAGGTTACCAAATATAAAGTGGTAGATAATCTTATATTTTATAAAGGAAACTTTTTGATAGATCTTGAAGAATCATTAACATATTACTTCAGGACTATCACTCATCTCCTTTAGGTGGATCTTTAGGTTTGAGAGGTGCAATCAAAAGACTTAAACTCGTGTTCTACTAGAAAAATGAAGAAGGATGTAGAAAAATTTATCAAGGTTTGTGAAACTTTCCAGTGAAGCTAAAATAAAAAATACTCATACCAGGCCTCCTACAACTTTTTCCAATCCCTAGAAAACCCAGATTGACATATCAATGGATTTATAACCTATCTACCTAAAAGCCAAAAGTATATTACTATATATGTAGTAGTTGATAACCTTAGTAAATGTGCATATTTCTTACCATTTTACCATCCTTATACTATGAAAGATGTTGCTCTAATATTTCTTAATGATGTATTTAAAAGCCTATATCCATAATAAGTGACAAGGATGCTCTCTTCACTAGAACATTTCACCAAGAAATATTTTTAATGCAAGGATACACATTAAAATTAAGCTCGGTATACTATCCAAAAAGCGATGGGAAAAATGACATTAAAAATAACTTTTTAGAAAGTTACTTAAGGTGTTTTATGCGTCACAAACTTTTTGAATGGTCGAAATGGATAAACGAATATTAATACAATACTACATAAAAAAATACCTACTAACACTAGTCCTTTCCATGTAGTTTATGTTGTTGAATCTCTCACTCTCTTATCATATATTCCTAATACAACAAAGGTAGAATAAGAGAAGGAAGGCTTACACAATAGGGATATTATGTTATATCTATTAAAAGCCAATCTTCTACATGCACAAGAAAGAATGAAGAAGTTTGTTGACACTAGAAGAACAGAATGAGAATTTGAAGTAGGAAATTGGTGTTCTTAAAATTAAAATCATAGAAAAAAGTACGGTCAAAAATCAAAGAATAAAAAAGCATTCTCCAAAAATTAATGGGCCATATCTAGCAAAAGAAATGATAGGAAAATTGCATATAGATTAAACTTACTTAAAACTACAAAGATTAGGGAATGGAGTGATTATTCAAGAAGATGCCATAATATTTGAAGTAGAAATAATAGAGCAGCCAAAATTTATTTTAAATCAAAGAATAATGCCTAGGAATAATGGTCATATAGTGCAAATACTTGTGAAATGGAAAGAAAAGCTTATGAAAGAAGCCAGTTGCTATGATTATTGGTCAATAGTTAGAATATTTCCAAATTGGACCTTATGATAATGTCCATTCCTGAAGATGGGAGGGGTGTAACAAGTAGAACATGATATTATGCATTTCCAAAACCTTTGATAAGTGTAAAGAGGGATTTTGACCAAGGTCATCAGAAAAGACATCTGTGATTATCGTAGATGGAGGAGAAGTAACCTAAAGGGATGTAAGAAGAAAGGAACTGTAGATTAGATGAGAAAAAGATAGTGTATCAATGTGTGCACGTTTGTGTGCACAACATCGATACGTTCTTAAACTATCCGTTAAGAACTTGTGTTAATTGGTTATTATGAAGTAAAATTTATTAGATTAATAATGAGATGTATAAGAACTGAAATTCATAAGGGTTTAGTCTATATGAGCATCAGATCACTGATGCATATGAGAAGTTAAATTTAGTAAACTCTTTTTTCTTACCTTGCTCTAACATACTACTTCTCGGTTGTTATTATATTCTACTTCTTGAAATATTCTTTCCTTATTTCTTCATCTCGCATTTACTATAACTTTTCTAAACCTGAACCTCTTAATATTATTACCTCCTTCAACTTAATTTTAACACGTCTTTTTTCGACCTAATCACAATCTATATATTAAAAATCCATAAAATTCATGGCTCATAACTAAAATACTAGAAGTAATTTAGATCCTTCTAGTTTGTGCAACATAAGTTGTAGATTCGATAAAATTAATAAAAAATAAAAAAATATTTTTAGTCATTTAGCATTAGACAAAACGTTGAATCCAATACGATCAAATTTTTTTTTAATTAGTATATTAGATTTCGGTGACACAATAGTTCCTTTTAGATAGTGATTAAAGAATATTAGTTTCATATTTATTGCATTAAAGAAGGCAATGAACTAGCTACATGAGAAAGATTATTTTGAAAGATGGAAGTAATCAAAAGCTGATTAAAGAAGGCAATTTATCAAGACTATTATAAATAGAAACATATAGAGTTCATTCGATGTGTGTGGAAAAAAAAAATTCTGGGGTTTTGGTGAGTGAGATATCATCTCAACTTTTAGGCTTCCCATTGTAATCTTTTGGTGAATAAATAAAGGTTTTGTTTGGAGGAATTTGCATGTCATTTTTTTCTTCGCTTCGTATCTCTTTTAAAATCTTGTGTAGGAATCCTAGAAAAAACCATAACAGTTGGTATCGAGCCTACTGCATAATTTTTTTTGAAGAGAGTTTGGTTATGGAGAAGAAGTGTAGAAAAAATTAATGGGATAAATTGGTTATCATGGAAGGCAAAGATGTAATACCTCAATGATCTTCTGCCAACATTAGAAAAAAAATAAGAGAAACATAACAATGTATCTGAAGCAATAAGGAAATCATTGGATGGAAAGGCTGGGGAATATGATGTTTTATATTGTTGCTAATAAAACATCTGATTTTGGAATTTGGAAGAAACTTGAAGAAACCTATGCAAAGAATGTCGCAACAAACTATGCATTTCTAATGAGAAGATTGGTAAATCCGAAGCTTAAGAAAGGTGGCTCAATTGGAGAGCATCGCAATGATTTTCAAGTAACTATAAATTGACCGACAACTGTGAATTACAAGTGGATGATGAGACACAAGCTTTGATATTGATGAGTTCTTTATCAAAAAGATTGAATATGCTTGTTGTTTCATTGAATAACTCAAATTCAGTTGGAGTTGTTTTAATGGGATCGGTGGTTAGTAACATGCTTAATGAGGAGATGTAGTGGATGAGTTTAAAGGAAGAGAAGTTTAATGAAGAAATGGAAAAAGAAAACCTGATTGAAGAGGTGCATCTTACAAGGAGGGGTAACCGTCTGAACATAGAAAGATGATCAAGTAGATCAAACATGGAGAAGTATTTTATTTGCTATTATTGTGAAAAACTTGGTCACCAGTTGAACAATGAGCTTAAAAGGGACACGGAGAAGATAAAAGCATTAGAAGAAGACTAAAAGGAACAAAAAGACAATTCTGACGGCGAGGTGCATTACGGACAGAAATTTGATGATAAGATCATATATATGGATAAAGGATAAAGCAAAGATTGGGTGCATGACTTAAGTGCTTGTTTCCACATATGCAATTGAAAGAAAGTATATATTGATTATGAAAAGGAAGATGCTAAAGTGGAATATGCTAATGGTGGAGATCTGCACATTAAAGGCATAGGCTCAATCAGCTTCGAGATGTATGATGGAAGGGTGATGAAGGCAATGGGAGTTAGGCACATCCCAAACATTAAGAAAAACCTTGTTTCAGTGTGACAGCTGAATGAAAAAGGATGCAACTTTTTAGCTCGATATGGAGTCACTAGGGTTTAGAAAGGTAGTAAAGAGGTGCTTCATGCAAAAAGGGGAAACAACAATGTGTATAAATTACTTAGGAACACGGTGGAGAATGAAGAGATTTCTCAAAGTGGTGTTGGAAAGGAAAAATTTTCTGAATTAAGATGGAGCTAGCAATGGAAAGCTGCAAAGAAAGCATAGAGGCCTTTATGGTATTACATTCAGTTCTGATTTATTGTTGATATGCTTGTTCAATTGGGGGGTCATGCATAGTTATGCAATTTGAAGGTTAGTTAGTTTTTGGAATGGAGATATTTGTTTCCATGGAAATATTGGATATTGTTTGTAGCTTGAGGTTGTAGGTGGAGCTTCGATGTCATCTGGAAATATAGGGACCATTTGCAGATTAAAAAAAGCCACTTTAACATGGGCAACGCATCTGACGCGTCTGATGCTTCGAAAGTCCAAACATGGTATTTGGATCGTTGAGCCAACTGGTGGGAAATGATACGTTGGCATCCAACGCGTTGGATGCTTCGTGTCGTTTCCCCCAAACGCCTTCTTCTTCCTTTCTTCCTCCCCCCTATTTATTCACCGCTCATTTCACCTCCATACCAGTACACTGACCACCTTCCCAATTTTCTAACAATACTCTATGATTCTCTTTTCAAATATTTCTTTATGTTTTATGTTTATTTCTTTTCAATTTATAACATATATTTTCTACGTATCTTTTTCAATATTATTGTAATTTTTAGTTTTTAGCATGTTGCACGGATCTTTTGCTTCCTTTTAGCCTATTGGTTCATGGACGCCCCCAAAAGTGAGGGAATTTTCATAGACTTGTGCATGGAATTTCTGCTGAACAGAAGGAATTCTGTCAACCCATTTTATGCATTGGTGGAAAGCGCATTTATTGACGGATTGAACCTTGGCTGGTCCCATACACAAATGAAGAACAAAAGGGACAACCTAAAGCATTCTTGGGTTGATTGGACAAACTGCCACAGCTAGGAGAGATTTGGGATCAGGAGAATGATTACATTAGTGGTCCTGAGGAATGGTAGAATACCACAGCATGAAGATTTAAGAGATTCAAAAAATATTTCTCCTTCAAATTCAAAGAGTTGGATCAACTTTTTAGAGGCTGCATAGGAAATGACACTTGCAAATATCTAATACCTCCTACTTCACCTACTCCGCCTTTTACTGCTGTCGATATAGATTATTACTCTGATTAGGTAGCCTATGACACTCCACCCACTCGCCTTGATGCAGTAAACATACCGAGCAGGACAGCTCGACCAAGCATAACATTGGAAAGTCGATCGTTGATATGGATCGTTTCAATAATGTCACGCACCATTGTTATGATATACTATTTCCAATTATGACTGTTCGACGGTGGGAACTTATGTTAATTTTTCTCAACGAATCACAAACTTGGATATTGCAGGAAAATTGACTATGAAGAAGTAGCAAGATTTACAATATACAAGTTGAACTTGTTGTGTAGTCGTTGTTAATAGTATTTAGCTTGTTTTTCTAAAGTATTTGAATTTAAAATTTGTTTTAATGAAATCAAGCAATTTATTTCTTATTATCTGCAATCATTAAATGCATAATACACAATAAAAAATAATAATTAATTATGAATGAATTAAATTAAAAATCACATTTTAAATACTTTGCTCAAATACCCCTTTTGCAATGCTAAATGCATTCCCATTTCAACCAACTTCCCTGCACAGATGCCCCACTCAAATGCCCCATTATCGTTTGTCGAAAATCGTAGATATTGTATCAAACGAAGATTTTTAGATTTTTTATGATAGAATATTTCCACATAAAATGGATATGGTTGATTTTGAAGAGTAATTAAAGAATATTAATTGCATCCTTTATTGCAATAGAACACAACGAATTATCTACAAGGGAAAATTTTATTTTGAAAGATGGAAGTAATCCAAAGTTGATTAAAGAATGCTGTAACGACCCGAAATTTTGAAACGTTTTATAATTGAACATTTGAATTATTTAAATATTTAAATCTTTGATGTAATATAAATAAAAATAATTTCAAATTCTTATTTATCTTGTGTTCAAATAAAAATGATAATAGCGAACTTTTAATTTAAGAACTAAAAGTGATTAAATTGTTTTCATAATGATTCGTTTTGATTAACATGTGAAATTATCATTCCAGAGCACCACCACGGATTTTGATGAAACTAGAGCCGTTGATCCGAAATAATGAATTACTATATCCCAACGAGTTTCATGACGATCAAACGTACTGAGTGGTGTGCATTTTCGAAATGCACAGCGTTAAATTTATAAGAATAAAGCATAATAAATATTTTCCTATAAATACATCATCAATTCTTAAACCTAAATTTCATTTCCATCTTTCTCTTTCTTTTTAAAAATTTTGCCTACCGCCATAATTTTTAAACTTTAATCAATTAAATCGCGAGAATTAGGTAATGAAAATTTTCGATTGTGGGTCTGTTGGCCTCATGTAGTCGGGGCTTTGCGATGGTGTGTCTCTATGCCACGACCCGAAATCCAATGTTCAAAAATCGACATCAAATACCTCACTTGTATTCGACTGCCAAAGATTCAAACATCGAACTCCAGTCAGATGGAGCTTATAACAACATCAGATGAATATAAAAACAGCAAAAGCAGAATGAATAACATTCATTACATCACAGTTACAACATCATCATAATATCCATTACAAATCAGAGTGTTTATATATATATATATATCACAACTCCAAACAGAACATCGTAATAGAACAACAAGTGATCATATGCCAAAAATGTCTTCAAAGAAATGAAGCAATAGAGAACTTCCAAAACTAAGCACCTTGAGATCCAAAAGCTTCCAAAAATACCTCCAAGGTAAAAGCCTCCAAAAACCGATAGCCTCTAAACCAAAAGGACTCTAAAATACTGCTAGCAACGAAACACGGAAACCTGCTACTAGGCTGCCCATGTGGAAATGATGGGCACCCAGAGTTTAGAAAAAAACAATAAACTCCGGGTCAATAATGGGACTAGTATGAGTAAACAAAAATAGTTGCTTTTAAATAAAACAGATTTATACAAGAAAATTCGGTATGCTTTTAGAAAATGAAACTACCATAAGACCTCTCACCACATACACAATGCAATCGCAGAATTGGAGGAGATTTCTTCTTATGATAGTCAAATATGCTTGGTACGGGAAAATTTCTTTGATATTATTACTAGTGCATAGTGTAGAAAACCATTTCGAAAGTATTATATTAATCTTAGTCAGCATAGACATTCCGAACTAAGCCTACTATAGCTACCATCTAAACAGTGGTGGTCACCATAAGTAAATGGCCGGTTATACAACTTAAACCGTACTGGGTTCGTATTGGGAATTGGATTTCCAACAAATGGTCGGGCTAAGGAACTTCCTACTGCCACATGGTTATGCCTCTGGAGGGACGTCCCGAGAACTTAACCAGTTCTCTGCCAACACAAGGCCGGGTTACCTCTGTAACTAGGTAACTACTACACGACTATTCCATTCCCCAGTCATTTGCGACCTTTATCCGAGGGACCTCTACCACAAAGCAACAACCACATATGCGGCAACCGCATAGGTAAAGTATTTGGGCTTCACACCATGATACCACCATTTTCCAGAAGGAAATGACATACCCTAAAGGGCGCGACTCTCATAACCTTGCCGCATCTTTCCTATTCGACCATTTCCGGGGTGTGAGGTCTGATAAGGTCTCGTTCACAAAGCTATGTTTTACACGAAAGCCATGCTTTGATCACAAATGATCTGATCATCAACATACAGTAGCACTTAGCATGCCACACTACCCGATTGGGCGTATATCGCTGATAACCTTCAACTACATAACCTCTAAGCTCGTACGTCTCGGAGAAGGGTGTTAAGCTAAGAGAATAAATTCTCCACCACCAATAGATATGTATTTGAAAGAAATCTGCTTTATATCTTAAAGTGTAATGTCAGACATACAACCATACAAGTCTGTTCCGGGTTCGAACAGAACCGAAGGCACTTCGTCCAATAAAGGAAGAAGCCCTTACAAATCCGGGTATCCACGATTCCAATTGGACTCCCCATCATATGTGGAGATCTCTATACCGGAGCAACTCATTGCAGAGACAATCAATAGGTTATCCTATCGTTTTCGAAGACACCCGGTCTTCATCACCGTCTTCAAATGCTATTCATTTCGTCAATCACTATTCGGAATGGGTTATATGACACAAAGGTCCTCTCCCGGCTAATTCGAATAGTGAACGCTTAATTTTAAAACCACGTGGGTGTATCAATTACAAAGATTCACATTCAGGGTTCGATGTGGTTTTCGGATAACTAACTGAAATCTGACTCCCTGTCGCGTCGAAGTTTAAATGTCGTTTTACGGGCAAAAGGATTTCACATAAATACAGAAACAAATCACAAATCACAGTTCAGCACAAAGCAATTCAAATCACACAGTATCACAACCACAACAGAAATATCAATCCAGTACACAACATTTGATAATAGTTAATCATTTTCAATTAAGGTGAATGTGATTTAAGTGAATTAACCACATAACTATTTTTATTAATTAATCATTCTTAACCTTAATCAACTTTATTAATTAATTTTTCCTTAACTAATTATCTTAATTAACTACAAATGATAAATTAATTAAATTTAATTATATAATTAACAGTTCTTAATTACAAATTAGTTAAATACTTAATTATTAATTAACCAATCTTTAATTACAAACTGATTAATCTCTAATTACTTAGTTAATTACAATTATAAATTAATTAACCATTCTTAATTATTATTATTTTAAACAATTAATTAATAATTATTATTTATCTTAATTAACATTTTAAAATCTTCCTTAATTACTTTGAAATCAAATTATTATTAACTTGAAAACTTTGATGGTAATTAACTTTAACATTTATCTTTAAGTTAACTACTTAATTAAAATATCAATTGGATTTTAAAAACATTGTTAAATATTTACTTAACTCATTAAAACTTGAATAATTCTTAACTTAATTTCTCAAACATTAATTAAGTATTGATGTTCAAAATTGTTTAAAGCAATATAACTTCAATTTCTATTAAGCTGAAGGTTTCAAAACTACACCCGAGAAAATCCTATGTTTACTCGAGTAATCACTCGAGTTCTCCTCCTATTTTCCCGAGTCGCCTCTCTTTCTTCTCCTCCTACCCTTTTTTTCTTCCCCTTTTATTTTTAAGTTTCAGCTATAAACTTCGATAATAGGCAACACTCACGCACCTAGGTTTTACTTGTGCAACCCCTCATCTTCCTCGAGTAACAACTCGAGTTGCTCTCGCGCCAAATTCCCTGATACCATATCGACGCTGTGCATGTGCATGACACTTCGCCAACGTTCTGGTGAACAACGGTATCTCCAGCAAGTCGCGAAACAACACTACACTCGAAAGCATAGTTCAATTCGTCGCGAAAATTTCCAGAACGAAAATAAGCTTCCAGTTCGAAAAACTCGAACTCGACCCATTCAACAAATCCCTTCGCCCCGCCAACGCCGTCCATCAGAGGCGACACAACTCCGGCCTCACCTCGTCGATAATCCATTCCACTCTTCCCCTCAATTTCATACAGTTCGATCAATCAGAGGTGATGAAATCACCTTGCTTCTGACCACGTCCAAAACTCGAGCACAAGCCCTAAATTCACCTCGTCCTATCAATTCTTGCAATAGATAATTTTTTTTAACAATTTTCCTATCTTCGTTAGTCAACAAGCTAGCTTCAAACTAAAATTCAACATCTAAAATTTGTTTGATCACTAGAAATTGATTAAAAAGCATATTTGGTTCAACTAGGAACTGCACTTAGAATACTTCACTAAAAATTATCATTTTTGTTTTAAAAATCTTGTTTTTGAATGTTGATTCAAACTATATAATCGAATTAATATTTTACAATATTCGAATTTATCCTAAAATTAACTTTTTACTGTAAAACTGAATTTTACAGAGTCACAACTTCACTATTAAGCTTTAAACAAAATTTAGATCATAATTTATGTTTAAACTAACTTATTTGTTCGAAGATTGAGGCCGATCATAGATTAGTGAAAATGAAGTTCAAATTTTTATCTTGATTGAACTCTGTACTTGAAATAAAACAACAGAGATGACCATATTCATACAGAGAACAGATATAAATGAAACGTGCATAGAGATATTCATCTATATATATAATCATGTAGCACAATATCATCTAGAATTTACATATTCTAGCATTTATTACGTTAAACTTTTAAGTGAAATGTTTACTCACTTGGAAACAAGTTTGAACAGAGCCAATATCTTTTTTAAAAACTGCAATTTGATCTTCCTGTTTTTGTTCAGCAGATTTGATTTTTGAGTTTGTAAATATAGTGATGTTTATATTTTTCTTTTCTCTGATTTGCTAAGTTGATGAACGAAATGAAACAAAAAGAGGATTGATATATATAAATAAGTATACATGGCTTTGTATTTTACTGGTCAACAATTTGGTCAGAGATTTTTAACTTCTTTGACCAGAGATTTTTTTCAGTTGGA
Organism: Allium cepa; assembly: GCA_030765085.1. Classification (NCBI taxonomy): domain Eukaryota; kingdom Viridiplantae; phylum Streptophyta; class Magnoliopsida; order Asparagales; family Amaryllidaceae; genus Allium; species Allium cepa. Next base: position 694,260,679 of record CM060939.1, read on the forward strand.
GGCTGACATGATTTTTCTTTTTGCTATTTCGAAATGACTTCTTTTGTGCTGAGATGATATCATTTAATGCTTATGTTTCCCTCTATGTTTACTTACTTATGCTATTTGAATTTTTGTATGTACATTTTTTTTAATCTTCTTGCATACATAATTAACATACAATCTACATGTATTTCATATGTTACATAATTCAAAATTTATCTTATGTGTTTTGCTTTATGTTTTTCTTATTTCTGGAATTGTCTGAAGTATCCATATTACCATAAAAATTTAACATATATATTCACACATATATAAGATTTAAATTCAATGAGTTTTAAAACATTTATTATTTCAATCAAAAGAAATTGAAGTTTTACATAAATTAACACATATTTTGTTTGTTTTGAAACTTTTCAAATTAAATTCCAAAAGTTCAAATAAGTTACCAAATTTGAATTAATAAATTTTGGGATGTTACACTCTATTAGGGTGCGATGGGGCTCTGGAGTGTATGACTTTGTACAGCGGAGCTAGGACAGAGGTTAACGGTCGATCGAGGTGGCATTTGGTCGAATCGATGGTGTTGTTGGGTTTCTGGAGTATAGACAAGCTTGTATAGATGATTTAGGGGTTTGCAATGCAGGGTAGAGAATCACGACCTGAGGTCTGTCACTTTTTGGTTTCGGGTCATGAGTTGTACAGAGGGTGCGGAGGTCAAATTGGGGGCACAATTGACTTTATGGGGGCATGAAGAGTTGATTAGTGGTGGTTTAAGGATGTTTGGAAGCCAAATGTGAATCACGACCTGTAGGAGTGGTTGATTTAGGGCTGTAGGAGGAACATGGAGGAAGGGAGCAGATGACAATTGGTGGTGATGGTCGGATGGTGCTCGCGTATGAGACTTGATGGTGAAGTCGGTTTATAGAACCGAGGAGTATTTCGTCGTGTCATTGGAAAAATGTGCATGACTTTGGGATAGTGATACAACATGCACGTGGGTGATTTGGGAGAAATGATGAGTGAAGGGATAGGGAGTAATTAATGTAATGGTTTGACTATTAATTTAATTAATATTATATAATTCAAAAACTTATATAATCGTATCTTATTCGTACGAGATCCAATCGAAGCGCTACTTTGCCATTGTGCTCATAGCGATGATATCTACGCATTGGAGTTGGATTCGTCGAGTTTGGAGCTTGTGGGAATTTTTGTGGCATTCAATTTTGGACTATTCGAAAATGCACAAATGTTGCCTAGAACTTGGGTGATTTTTACTCACCAGTTGATTGTATATTATTGTGTATATAGTTGTTGTTGCATTAAAACATAAATTGTATAACAAACAATGCAACTTATTATTGTTGGACCACATCTTTTTTTGTAAAACAAGTGACAACATTAGTATTGAGTATAATCTCTCTTTTGATCATCTAAAACATGTATCGTGGCCTAGAATATTTGTTTACATGTTTAAGAGCGCGTTATAAATGTTTCAAGTGATGTAGTCGTTATAAACGTGCTTTGAAATCCTTGATATTTGGCATATGTTAAATTGGATAAATTGTGATATTGAGTAAGTATATATGTGTGTGTGCGTATACATACATACATATATATATATATATTTAGCTACACACGTTTTGGTGTGTTTGACATAAAGGAATTGATTTTGACATTTGTGGAAATTGAAATTGGAATTAGAAAATGTTAAAAGTGAAAGGGTCGCGATGGATGCACATGGAGTCGCTGTGTTTGACAATTTTAAAGCTAACTTTGGAAGACATCCTAAGGCTTCTTCGTATTTTTAATAAGTACTATAAGCGTACTTATTATCAAAAAATATTAAGGTTTGGATATAATATTAAAATCACTTATGGTTTTTTAAAATGATGGATTAAAATTATAAAAGTGATTTCTATGGTTTTTAAATAAAAGTTTAAAAAATATATATAAGTATTTTTGAAAAGTATATTTTTAGTGTGTATTTATATGGTTTTAGAAATTGTTAAAGATTATATTAAGAAATAAAAGTTTTTATTGTATAATATCTATCAAATGGTTTATAGTATTTTATTAACTATCTTAATTTTACAAATAAACTAGTATATGTACACATTTATATATCATTAGGTATTTTAGTATATTTAGAAGTTTTAAAAAGGAAGTTTGGTATTTATAAAATGGGTTTTTGGATTATAACACTTAGGTTATGTTGGATTATTTTATAAATTGATTAAAAAGTATACAACCTTGTTTAGTAAGTGGAGAAATACATAGAGCGTTAAATGAATGTTTCAAAGTAAATGGCAAGTATAAAAGTGATTTTGGGTTTATAGTGATGATGTTTATGCTACATTTGTTTTAACCCATTTAACTATACTTTTGAAAATTGATTGGATCTTTAAAATGAGGTTTTAAAGATAATGGAATAGTTAAGTTTTTTGAGTTTTTCGTAAACAATTTTCTTTTTAAACTCTTGGATATTATTTTAAAGTGTTAAAATGTTGTTAAATGAGTCTGGAAACTACTTAGACCTTTATAATGGAATTTAAAAAAGAATAACAAGTAGAATTGATTTTAGGTTTGTTGTGGTAATGTGTTAATAACATTCACCTTTAACCCATATTAATTATACTTATGAATGTAAATAGATCTTTGAAAAAGGTTTTAAAGATAATCGTAAGTGAAACGGTTTTGGGTTTGTAATGACAGTGTTTGAGTAACATTTGTCTTAAACCCTTTTAAAATTGATTTGTAAATATACTTATATGGTTAGGATATGTACATGAATACTTTTGAGAGTACCAAAATGCATTGAATGAATGGTGATGTTTTAATTGAATAGCGAAGTCTAATTAACAAATGGAGTTTCATCTACAAAGAGTTTATTAAGTAAAAAATGATTTTTACTAATAAAATAGGGATTAATTAATAAAGGAAGATTAATTAAAAAGGGAATTGAAGCCGTTTATATGACTTGATCGTGCATGTGCGTTTTGACTATGCTCTATGTGTTGCTTGTGGACAGTATATGAGACTTAGTTTTCATATGCGATTATTCTCATTGTTATTTAATTTGACCAAAGATACTCCGAAGATATCTAGAAGAAATACAGGAATTATATAGTACAGTTATCTTTGGTGATGTTGTACTGTACGTATAAATTTGTTTTGCTCTTCTAGGACAAATGATAAGGAAATATGTCCGCCTAAATGGTTAGGAGGTGATTTCTGATCTTATGTATTGTCTGTTTATTTCCTACAGAATTGGAGTTGAGATTACCAGGAAATTGATCGATTGGCTGTGGAGAAACTAGTAGGTGGGGGAGTGTACTTACATGAGATGACTTGAAACTATAATCACTCCAAAACCATATACATGTTTTATGCTTTGGAAGAGGTTCATGATTAATTCGAGATATTTGAATCTGTGTGGAGACTCGAGATATGTTTGAGATGCTTGAACATATGTAGTTGTTCATGATCTACTCAGGATATGGGAATCCATATGCGATTCTAAGACCTGTTGAGGTATGGGAATCCATGTGTGATTTCGAGATCTATTGAGGAATCTATGTGTGGTTTCGAGATATGTTGAGGTATGAGAATACATGTGTGGTTACGAGATTAGTTCGAGTTGGGGACTCGTTTATCGAGATCTGTTCGAGTGGTGAATCGTGTGTTAGAATGCCGAACGTAACCTTACTAGCAGATATGACTAAAACCAGAGAGATGATGCATAGCCATAGGGTTAGCAACCTACGAGGGTGCATGCGACTCCATCCTAGAGCTACTTATAGATTTGCATGTGAGAGCGACACACTCGACTAGTTCGGCCGGCTATGTATTTCCTATGGTAAATTCCCTGAGGATGTACGTTGCTTTGGAAGGATATTTTTGGTCCTTGTGCGATAGATCGAAGTCGGCTTTGATCTGAGGAGATTTACGTTGAAATCATACACAAATAGCGAACGCGCATTAGAGGTTGTGATTGTATACCTATTATTATTGTGATGTACCACATGCATCGCAACTATGTGATTACTTATATTTCATACCTTAGACATTATTATATTATTACTGGATTTTATAATAGAAATGGTTTGGTTATCGTAAGGTAAAAACACATCTGCGTTTATTGGCGATGTGGTCTTACACGATACCTTATTTTGAAAGGTTTTAAGATATATAAAAATCTATATGATTTGAGTTTCTCGTGTTGGTTTAACAAACTGATACAAATGTTATTTTATTAATGCTCAAGTCAGCTCGAGTATGTTTCTAAATTTATCTATGGTTCATTGGAGCTCTTAGAGAGGAGCTGAATGATTTCCTACCGTATTTATTTTCCACCGGATTACTTGTTTTGTATCTATCGGCATTTGTGAGGATAGATAGATATAACTATCCAGGTTGAGGATAGGTTAGTTTTCTCTAATTGAAGTATTATATCGAAGTTTTCTTTTGGTAAAGACGTTTTGAAATATTATATATTATTGTTCTGCATGTGAGATTCAGATATTGTGTTCTCTTCTTTCTTGTTCTATTTCGTTTTCTTTTCATTTTACCCTAAAAATTCATTTTTCCAACACTTGGGTGCTTGGCACGTGAATAACGTGGATGTATTAATGTCGACATTTGGAGGATGAAAAGGCGGATCGTTGCATGTGGTTTCAAAGCTGAAGGTTAAGCGAGAACATTGGCTTTGGTGGGCATAACTCATTTAGAGATAGGGTACTGGAATGCCTTATTATGAGTTGAGTGTATCTATACGAGAGTGCATACTCGTTATTGCTATAAAAATGTTTTGTATTGTGTAGATTGGTTTGTAGAGTGGCTTATGGATTCTGATCAATACGAGATGCTATCATTGTCAATAGGATCTCTAAACACTTGAACAAAGCAAACCGACATAGTACTATTTTCGAAATTGGTAAATGAAATAATTTTACCTGAGAATATTTTATATATAAAAGGAAATTTTTCATAAATTGTTTAGTTGTTAATGATTGGTTTGTATGTTAGAGGATGATAATATCACATTATTATCATTTATTTTTTTGATTAGTTGTGCTCGGGCAGTTTATGAGCAGTTTTACCTTTCACTGCATGGATTGGATTAATAGTAACTTGTGGGAACATTGAAACGAACGGCTTATGGATTAAGTTTCACGGTTTGATATAAAGAACTCGTTGATACTGTTGAGTTAAAATTTGAGTTTAATGAAAGATGTTTATTGTAAGCTTTGAGAAAGAAATATATTTTGGGATAGATATTTGAGAAATGATTTTATATAAGGAATTGACTTATATAAATGTGGTTTATAAGCATGATTATAAATATGAAAAGGATCTAAACTGAGAATTTGAGAACTTAAATCCCAGTGTTTTAGAAATTGGTTTTCCAAGGTTTTAGAAAAGAATTCTAGTATTATTTGGAAGTAAATATTTAGGAAAGTGGTTTATGGAATTGATATCATGGTACTTAGAAATATTTACAAAGTATTTGATACCATTTTGAAAATGATTTTGGTTAAGTCTGAAAGGCATGGTTTGGAGTACTAAACTCACTTCTATTGTTGGAAAATAATTCTGATGATGATTGCAGCATCATTGGTGTTTATTTTCAAGTTTCAAAGTGGGGGATGTTACCATAGTAACTTTACTACAAAAGTATTTTGATAAAACAGACTTTGATTTAAATTTCGAAAGTGTGATTTGATACAAATGATGTATATATTATTATTCCAAAATGATTTGAAATAAGATCGGGTGTTTAGTTCTCAAGAATTCGGTTAAGCTGTATTATGGACACATATAGCTTATGCATTAGGGCTGAATGGTCTGTGCATCGTAATTGATGTGTTTAGGTGATAATTTTCATTTTTTAAAATGAAATGGAATTTTCGATGATTTTGGACAATTGAAACTTCGGAATTTTTATAAGTACATGAAGCTGAGCATTTTGTGGAAAATATAAAGACATTTTTATATAACATTTGAACTTAGAAGATAATAGAATTTAAACAAGTTTTAAATTGATTGAATATCTATGTTAAGCAAAATGAATTGGATGTTTTTAGTATATACTCTGAAGATATTGTGGAGTATTATATGAATATGAACTTAAGTTCTACAATGTTTAATAACTTGAAGTGAATTTTATGAAATGATTCATAATATATTTTATTATTAAATAAGGAATACTAAGTGATAATTAATGTAATTAAAATGAAAAGTAATTGGTGTAGTTAAAAAAACCAATTAAATAGAGTATGTAAGTTGTAAGTAGATCATTTTATTCGCATATCATCTTTTGATCTAGGATTTGAGTACATGGATTTCGAGGTGATTTACACTGGTCCTAGTTAGGCTTTTTTAGTAGATTCTTGACGGAGAATGCTTGATATGGATTTTTGATCCGGTCTTTAAGTTTTCTATCATAGTATATGGCTATGTAAGAGAAACAGAGGTTTCTAATCAAGGAACCGAATCAGAGTCTGCAATAGAGAGGTCAAGTGATCTATACTGGTTCGTGTCACGACCCACTTTTCATATAGTTTAAAATAATATTTTAACCACACTAGTCTAATCTAAATTGCATGAAAAGGTGGATAGTTAAGGAAAGACAGTAGAAAAAAGGTGGAAAGAAGATAGAAAGAAAACCAAACAACACAGAATCGCACAACGGGAACGAATAATCTATAATATAGAACAAATCTTTACAAAAACTGTAACTTATATATGTACAGACATCAATTAGAGTATACTAACCTATTTAGCATGGACAGTTATAACACCCTGTCATCACAATTGCTGATAAACACAATTAAAATTCAACGAAAAATATAATCGTATATGTGAATACATTTCTGGGTCTCCAGCTCCCCGAAACTCCAAAAATCCATCTAAACCTGGAAATATGCTCGGTCTGACCCAAGCATTTAGGAAAAACCACGTCTGGGTTAGTCTGGTAAAACCAGCGTGAGAATTTAAATCATAAGGAATTTTATTCATTATAACTTCACAAATCCTTTTAAAATCAAAGGTATCTTGTAAGACCATGTCAGACATAAACACGATGGATTTTTCCCTTGCAATAACCACAACCTTTATAGAAAATCCAATGATATTATAATAGTGTCTAAGTACAAATGTTTATTCAAATAGCCAAAATTGTTACATTAATTAAATTCTAGCATACAAGGCTCTATAACCAAAACCGTAAAGGCTCGTATTGAAGAATGGTTTTCATACAGTGACTAGGCACTAGAGTACCACCTATAATAGTACACCTCTAGAAAAACGTACCGAGCACCTCGTCGGGATCCCCTGCTAATACAAGACCAGCCTACCCCTAACCTGGATAGTACAGAATATGATATCACCCTGAGTGTTCCCACCCTTATTGAGCTCTTCCTATGCACCATATTTATAATATCTAAGGTTATCTATAAAGGTGATAAACATACCCTAATTGGGTACAACCCATTTAACCTTGCCGCATCTTTCTGATTTTCAGTCATTTCGGTTGATGAGGCTTGAGGCTATGATTACCTTTTTAAGGAATTTATACTTAAAATGCTCATTGTCCTCCAATAACAACGTACTGATAGCATTCATCCATACGAGTCCGTTCAAGGTGTGAACGGAACCAAAGACACTATTTCTACTACATCCATTTTAGAATCATCCTCAGGATTAGTAGCGACTAGCCCTTGCACTTCAATGCTCCATCTTTGATTCCATGCTTTTGTCATTACTTCGAAACGTGTCCGTTGGATCAAAGTGGTTTTTGGATAACTTATTCGATCCCGGTCTCTTCGAAACAACTTTCATTTCTGCTCTAGTTCGCCATAGACGAACCTCGCGTGCATGCTACTCACCACCACCGCGACTTCCCGAATCCACTCCACTCTGATCTCCGATTCCTTCTCGCCTTGTCGAAGCTTCAACGCCATCGATCAAGGATTGAGCCTTCCACCCGAACACACCAAGAAACCCACCTCCATAAATCTCCGAACTGCTCGCACCTCACCCTACTAATCCACTGCCACTACCACCATTCGAACCCCAGTTCTGATCACCTTCTCCATTGCAAGTCCCATGACCTCTGGTCATGCCATTCCCCTTCAATACGATCACGTTCCAAAGCCAAAAATCTGACCACAAAAACCCTAAAAACACCTCGTCGCTCCAAACCACACCACTAGAACTAAATCCCTTCGGTCAAAATGTTGCCACATTTCCAAGGTCACCCTGAAGCCATTTACCCGCCGCCTCGTCCATCCCCAAACCCAAATTTAATTTTTAATTGAAAATCCTTCAACCTCAAATTTCTCTTGATTTAAGATCCTAAAAATCAGGATTTTTCAACTAAAATTTGTGATTTAGTAATACAATCATGCTTACGATGTTGATTCAATGTTCTGAACTGATTGGAAATTTTCAAAAACTGGGTTGGTTATTGTTGGAAATTTCACAAAATATATAAAATGAACAAGCTAAAAACTATTTTTAGTATGTTCTATACCCAATAACAAATAATTCATTAGTTTACATCGTCTACAAATTCGAAATGGAATAAGAGATATTGATTTTTAAAACTAAAGCACACATAGGATTTAGCTCTATTTAACATGACATAATACTATTAAAGCATTTCCAGGCATTCAAATTTAAAGTTCTCACCTTAAACATGTTGAAATCCTTGCAAACTTCCACTTGGATTTAGTTTATAATTTGAAAACTTAAATCCTTGCCTTGATTACCAGTCTTGTATTTTTGGATTTGAAGAACAGGATGGCCCTTCCTTTTTTATTTTCCTCGGTGTTTTGTTTTAAAGGAATTTGCTTACAAGCTTAAACATCTGAACTATCACACATACACGCCTACATATATATGCATGTTTACCAGACATACTGATGCATATGTTCCATATTTTGGGGCTATGTACAAGATTTGTGATGGGTGAATTTTTTTTTTTTTTGGTGGCTGAAGTGATTTGAACTTTGGCAACCGAAAGGTGAAAACTTGGTGGCTGAAGTTGAAGTGAAGCTAAAAATGAGATAATTTTAGCCTACATTAATTCTTTTTTAGCTTGACCAGACATTTTTTCATTGGTAACTTTTGATGTTTTACCTTTTTTCTTTGGTCAGGCAATTTATTTTACCTTTTAGCTTGAAATTTTGTTACACTTTTTACTTCTATTGGCCTAAAACATGTTTTCATTACATTTTTAGAAAACAATTTGTAAAGTGATATTAAATATAAACAATTTTTAAGTCTTCATATTTATATTTATACCTATTTTAAAAATATATAACTCAAAACAATTAACGTTTTGCTATTCCATTTCTATGAAAATAACATTTTTGTTAACACTTCTTTTAAAAGATTTCTTATTAAAAATGGTGTATATGATTTTATTAAATCTTCTCATTTCTACAATATAATATTCCCATATATATTACTTCTTTTCACTTATCATTTTTATATTTTTTAACATACTATTTATGTTTAGGTTATATATATTTTATATTCTTCCTTCTCAACTAACATGTATATAAGAAAATCCCAAATTTTAAAACTCTTTCTATTTATATTTCATAAGCTATATTCATTTCAATTAATAATATATTCCTATTCATTTTCATTGTTATGAATTTGTTTTCAGTTTACATATGAATTCTATTGTTATAATATACATAAGAAATTCCATTTTAAATCAATTTTCTAATTTATAACTAAATCTGAAAAAAATCAAATTATTATCTTAGTTTAAGACTATATTATTATTACCAATTGTTATTTAATGGGGATTTTATTTTGATTAAGATGCCGTATTATCGAATATTAAAAATAAATATTCATCTCTCAAGACGATAAAAATCCTGGGTCGTTATAGTTCGAAAGTGAAATTTATCTGATCGAATTAGCAATTAGCTTTAATATTGCATATGGATGGTATATATGCATCGCGCAGGCTTGGGTGAACTAAAACCGATGAAAGTAACTCTTCAATTTGTCGATCGTTCGATAAAGAAACCCGTGGGAGAAATTGAGGACATACTCATCAAAATAGGTCAATTCATATTCCCCATCGATTTCATAATTATAGAGACTCAAACTGTGAATAATCTGAAGAGTCAAATTCCATTGATTTTAGACCGACCTTTCTTATCTACTTTAAATTCTTTAATCAATTATCGAAACGGTTCAATGAAAATTTCTTTTGGAAACATGACTTTGGATCTTAACATTTTCAATCTTGAAAATCACCGAACGAACCCTATGATCAAACATTGGAAGTTAGCTCCATTCAAGGAAATTTCGACAATGAAGCAGCTAACCTTAACAACGAATGTGTGACTAAATACGAACAACTATTTTAAGATGAGCCTAATGAAATTGAAATTGCACTTCTGTGTGAACCCCTTAGTGTTGAATCAGAACTTCAACTGAATTCTTTGATTGAGCAACCCCCAAGTTTGGACCTTAAACCTTTCTCGATCACCTTAAGTATGCATACTTAGGTGACAACGAAACGTTTCCCATCATAACTTTTCAACTCTCTCTCTTGATCAAGAAGTTTCCTTACTTTCAATTATGTCGGGAAAAAAAAGAAGCAATTGGATGGTCAATCACCAATATAAAGGGAATTAGTCCCGCTCATATTTAACAATGCATCCGTTTAATCGACGATGCCAGGCCTATTCATGATGCGCAATGAAGGCTTAACCTAAAAATGAAGGATGCGGCTTATGATGAAATTCTTAAAATCCTCGATAATAAAATCATATACCCAACCTCTGATAGTTCATGGGTTAGCCCAATTCATGTCGTGTCGAAAAAATCTAGACTTACTGTTATCAAGAATGACTCTAACTAAATTATTCCAACTCATACTCAAATGGGTTGGTGTGTTTGCATCGATTGTCGAAAACTAAATGCTATAACACATAAAGATCACTTCCCACTTTCTTTCGTCGACCAAAAGCTTGAACGTTTAACTGGACACGAATTCTATTGCCTTTTTAACGATTAATCCGGCTATAACCAAATTCCAATCGCTCCCAAAGATCAAGAGAAAACAACTGTCACATGTCCCTTTAGTACTTTTGCGTACCGACGTATGCTCTTTGGCCTTTACAATGCTCCTACTACTTTCCAAAGATGCATGGTCAGCATCTTTTCCGATATGATCACACACTTTCTCGAAGTGTTTATGGGTGATTTTTCTATCTTTGGAAACTCTTTTTCCTAGTGCTTACACCATCTTGAGTTGGTTCTGAATCGATGCAAGGAGAAACACTTGACATTAAACTGGAAAAATGTCATTTCATGGTCCAACATGGCATTGTCCTTGGGCATGTCATTTTGAACAAAGGCATTAAGGTAGATAAAGCAAAAGTTGATGTAATTGCAAATTTAAACATTCCCAAACCAGTCAAAGACATTTGTTCATTTCTTGGACAGGTCGGTTTCTATCGATGCTTTGTGAAAGATTTTAGTATAATTGCTCGACCACTTACAACTCTTCTTGGAAAAGACGTTCCATTTAACTTCAATTCTGATTGTATTTTTGCTTTCGAATGTCTCAAAAATGAACTCGTTTCCGCTTCCATCATTTGCTCACCCGATTGGGATCTTCCTTTCGAAATAATGTGTGATGCTTTTAACTTTGCATTTGGTGCTGTCTTAGGACAACACGTCAACAAAATTATTCATGTCATCTACTACACTAATATGACATTCAAATCAATTGCAAGGCCACCGAAAGAGAGCTTCTAGCGATAGTCTCTGCACTCAAAAAATTTCGATCTTATTTGATTGGCTTACACCTTACTATTTATACCGACCACTCTGCTCTTAGATACCTTTTCGCTAAAAATGGTGCTAAGTCTCGTTAGATCTGTTGGATCCTTTTACTCCAAGAATTTGACCTTGCATCAAATATAAAAAAAGATCCGGTAATATTATGGTCGAGTTTGTTGCGTCTTCCAGACACACCATCTTCTTTATCGATCAACGAGAACTTTCCTGATGAATAACTCCTTTTTGTTTCTATCGATCCATGGTATGCCGACATAGCGAACTATTTAGTCACTAAGGAAAATCCTTCATTTTGGTCGAAAAGATAAACACGAATTCCTTTCCCAAATCAAGTACATCTATTGGGATGATCCATACTTATTTAAGTACTATTCTGACCAAATCATTCGACGTTGCATTCCAGGTTGTGAAATCAAGAGTATTCTTTCATTTTTTCATGACTAGCTTGTGATGGTCACTTCGGTCCTAAGAAAACTATGGCAAAGGTGCTTCAATGTGGTTTTTACTGGCCCATGATTTTTAAATATGCATTTAAGTTTTATAAAACTTGTGATCGCTGCCAAATGTTAGGAAGAATCTCTCGACGAAATATGATGCCTTTGAACCCCATTCTTACAATCGAAATCTTTGATGTTTGGGGTATTGAATTTGTGGTACCATTTCCCAATTCTTTTGAAAATTTGTATATTCTTCTTCCTGTTGATTACATCTCGAAATGGGTTTAGGTCGTTCCTTGTAAAACAAATGACCATAAAGTTATCGTGAAATTCATAAGAGAAAACATCTTTCGAGGTTTGGAACACCTTGCACAATAATAAGCGATAATGGAACCTATTTCTGTAATCGTTAATTTGAAACTTTAATGAAGAAATACTCGATAACCCACCTGTTATCCACTCCTTATCATCCTCAAACTTGTGGTCAAGTTGAAGTTTCAAATCGTCAAATCAAACAAATCTTGGGAAAAACTATGAATAAAAAGCAAAAAGATTAGGATAAAAAGTGACAGATGCGCTTTGGGCTTTTAGAACTGCATATAATACTAATCTTAGGATGTCTCCTTTTAGGATAGTATATGGCAAAGCATTCCATTTACCTATCAAACTTGAACATAAAGCGTTGTGGACAATTAAGAACATAAATTTTGATCATGAAAATGCTGGTGAAAACAGAAAATTACAAATCAATGAATTAGAGGAAATTAGGAATGACGTGTATGAAAACGAGAAAATTTATAAAGAAAGAACAAAAGTTTTTCATGACAAGTCAATCCTAAGGAAAACATTTTCGCCAAACCAAAAAGTTCTTTTGCATGACTCTCGACTTCATTTGTTCCCTGGGAAGTTAAAATCAAAGTGGACAAGACCGTGCATCGTACGTATTGACGGTGCCATAGAAGTAGATAACCCTAGGGATGGATTGATTTTTAAAGTCAATGGTCATTGTTTAATGCCTTACTTGGAATTACCGAGTGATTGAGAGGAGGAGCACATGACTCTTCATGAGCCATACTATGTCTAGTAAGAAATATCATCCCTCTCTTCTAAATATGTACATATTTGTCCCCGTTACACTCATTATATCATGAGTTAACTGTGGGGACACGGTCAAAATTAAGTGTGGGAGAAATCTCGTGTTCGTTTTTGATTTTTCATGGTTTTTTGCATCTTCTTTCCAAAACCAAAAAAAAGAATAAAGAAATTTTAAACAAATTTTGTTTTTAGCATATTGATTTACTTTTAAAGAATAACTATATAATAAGTATATGTTTTTGGTTATTGAACTAAAATTTTTGAAAATTTATTTGTCTCCACAAAAATAAAAATAAAGTTTGATTATAAGTAACTATGGTTTAACTAGTATATAGGAAGCTTCATAGGTGATGATTATGAAGTATATCCTAATTGAAATCATTTTTTAAAAGAGTGATGATTTAAAGTAAAGGCGATAACATTTTTTTATCTTCTGAGTTAAGTGGTGCGAAGATGATTTTGCAAAACTCTCTCTTCATAAAAATACGAAGAGAAAAAAGAACAATTTTTTTTATGAAAATAAGAAACACTAAGAGCCATATGTTCACAAGCAAGTGTGTACACTCACCATGCATTGTACCCTTCTCACGTATGCCTGAAAGGCAGTGCATGATCGGTATATCTAGCCTCATTTTATCTGAGTTGTGTGTATGTAAATAGATTTAGTAAAAATAACTGCTAGAGTCATGTGTTCATACGCAAGTGTGTACCCTCGTCACACTCTGTACTCTTCTCACGTAAACCCGAAAGGCTGTGCATGATCAGTATATCTAGCCTCAATTTATATGAGTTAGGTGTGTAAATAATAATTGTGCTAATACTTTTTAAAAATAGAGAGAGCAAGCAATTGAAATCCAAGCACTATTTTCACTTATTTGATTCGACTTGTTATTCAAAAGAAATAAAAATACCACTTTGAGAAACTTTAATAATCAACTACGAATCCATTTCATAGTTGCACTATGATTCAATCGAAACAACTAGCTAAACTAGACTCTAATTGTGATGATAACTTAATTTTTGTTGGAAATTTTAACGAGTAAAAGGACTTAAAATTTTTTGATAACGACTAGAACGTTTATTTAACTTACTAGTGTCAATTTAAAAGTAGTTCTTCATTTCTAAATATTTTTGAAAATTTTCATCATGTAGAATCTACATAACGCATTTGGATTTTGTGGGTAGTATCTGCTGAAACCCTCATGAGACAATGCTCTTCCTACTAGGGACACCTAGAGGTTTAACGGCTTGTTACATATGCTCAATGCAATCATATTTCCTACAAAAATAGATTTATCTTAGTTTTATTTCATTTAAGGACGAATAAAAGATAAGTGCGAGGTTATTTGATGTGCACATAAAAGTGCATATTTTTACTTTCATATTTAATCTACTTTTATTTAAATAAATGAGCATATTAAGGTATTTTTACCTGTTTAAACCAAAATTTAAAGTAATTTAAAATCATCATTCATTCATCTTCATATGGGGACAAAATGATCATTTTTGTATGCATTAATTTTTGATAAAATTTACTTGCACATTTTAATGTTGTTTTGTAAGATATTGAGTGATTATTGGAAGTGGTTTCATGTATGTATGCATGCACAATTGAAGGAAGACAAAGGAATTAAGAAATAAAAGAGTTCAACATGAAGGGGCCCACCTTCCCACTAACCTATGGACCACAATATAAAGCTATCGGAGATTTAAATTCACATGCATATATTAGTAGTGGATTAATTAATTCTCTAATGATTACTTGAATGTTACACTTCCTAAAGGGCATATTAGGTAGTCCCCTAAAATGTGAATTAAGGTTTTAAGCATGTATAAATACTCCTTATGTCTCATGTGATTATCTTCTGACCTTTCATGCAAATTGTAGCATAAACCAATGAGAAATAAAATGGCTTCTTAATCCTCTTCTTCTTTTTCTACATGCTTTTCCATTTCATGCTTAATTTTATTTACATTCTTTCTTCTATTTCATTAGTAGATTAGCTTTCTTTTTATTTCAATTATTTTATATTTAATTTATGAAAGTAGTTTTGTTCTCTTTTCTTTTAAGTAACTCTTACTTTCCTTGCTTTTTAATGTTGCAAACTATATGTGTTGAAATGATAGCAAAAATGAGTAGCTAAACCCCTTTAATTTAGGGGTAATGAAGCTCTCTTAAATCATGTAGATTCAACATATTTGCTAATTTATGATCTCTCTTTATGTTTCATCGATAGTTAGATGTTGATGTAAGTTTATTAATGAATTTGATAGCCTGTGTTGTTAATCACAAATAGGCTATTCTTACTCAAATATAAACACAATTTACATTAACATCTAACCAAGTGATTTTGATCATGGAATTAAAATAGAATCAAAATTTGATGATCTATGTTACTAATCAAAAATAGTAAATAGATCATGCTTAAATAGATTTTTTTAGTTTCATATTCATTTTCATGACACGTAACAAAGAGGTTTTAATGTTGTATTAAAGTTTGATGGTTTAAGTTGTGTTAATTAATAACACAAATAGATCATACTTATGATAAATACATTACTAATACTACTAGATTAAAATGAGAGATCATAGATTAAATTTTGTGTTGATTTATGCGAGAGTATGAGAGTGGATTTGCTCTAAATTGTCTCTTAATCTCATATTTTTATTCACTTTTGTTTTAGTTAGTTTTTACATTTTTTTTAGCTTAAACAATTTCAAACTCTATGGGTTAATTTGATTGAGTAGAATTTAAAATTAATTCATTTTCCTGTGGATCGACCCATACTCGCATCCATACTACAATTGTATGTCATGCTCTTGCGGTATTTTAACGATTATATTTTTAATGACGGTTTTCTAATCAATAGAAAATCTGGCGCTTTAACATATAGATAGAAGATGAACGATTCAGGCTCTAGGAGACATGGCTAAGATTCCGGGCATGGACATCTTGATTTGGCTTCGCCAATATCTTCAAGCAAGGGGACAAGCTGAGCTTAATCCTAATAGAGGACCCATGAGCGAGCATAAGGTGTAGTTCCTGCCTAACCATCTGTCGTCGATTTTGCTAAGTTTGGTAAGGATTTCTCATGCCTTGGAGAGATAACTTATGTAGGGATAGGGTCATATGTAGATTCGAGAACATGGATTCGTACCTATGAGATGATTTTCGAATTGATGGTCTTGATGATGAAGTAAGGAGATAGCTTGCTACTTGGCATCTACAGAGGAAGACCCTGAATTGATGGGATCTTATTAAGGCAGACACTGATGGGTTAGAGATCACTTAGAGAGTGTTAAGGAGACGTTTTGAGATGAAGTTTCGGTCTAGAGATGAAGAGCGAGTGCGGTTGGAGAAAATGCAAGGAGACATGTCGGTAAAAAAGTATGTCAATCGGTTCAACGAGTTGGCCAGATTCAAGATGGAGTTTATCAATACCTAATACAAAAAGGCTTTGAAGTTTGCTAAAGGGCTTAACTAACCCCTTTAAGATTCAGCTCTTAGTTATATTCTCATCAGTGCGATGTATGAGGGTTTGGTAAAGATGGCCTTGTTGAATGCCATCTCCAAGGAGGAAGTAGAGGAAGAATCCAAGAAGTCTGGAGGAAAGTCGCCACACAGAATAAGTGTAAGGGTGGATTAGGACAAAAGGGGAAGATCAAGAAGCAGGATATGCATTGCAGGAACTATGGAAGGAAGGGACATTTTGCGAAGGAGTGCAAGGCTGATGGTTCGAAGATTAAGTGTTACAATTGTAATCAATACGGACATATGAGGAGGGAGTGTTTAGTACCTCAGAAGACCCCTACCCAGATGGTTCCAACATATGCATTAAATGCAGTTCCTAGCTTGAGTGCACCTCTATTAGCGGATAAGGGAAGAGGTTATGGTTTAAGGTGTGTTAACTCTATCTAATTTATGTGTTTGTACCTTATTTGATACTGGGACATCACACTCCTTTATTTCCAATAGACTTATAGATGAGTTACACTTAGATATTAGCATAGTTACAGACCCTGTGGTTGTATCAAACCCTATTGGAGGATCGATTATTTATCTATGATATGTAGGGGTTTGAAATTATTCATTTTGGGAGTCGAATTCGACAGCGATTCTTTTGTCTTAGGGTTTTCTGGGTTTGGGTTGATTTTTGGCATGGACTAGATGACGATATATGGGGCTGTTCTAGATTACCATGGGAAGGTTATTCGGTTAGGAACTTGTAGTGCACGCGGTTTAGAGGTTTATCGTAATCCCAGAGGTTCAGTTATGTTGAATTACCAATATTTATTAGACTTATCACATGACGAGTTAGATTCAGTGCATGTTGTTGGAGATTACTCAGATGTCTTTTCAAGGTTATCGGCCTCCCACCCTAGGAGGAGATCGAGTTTCGAATTTATCTTATGGAGAACGCTGGACCTGTTGCCTTACCTTGGAGACATAAGGCTCCGAAGGAGAGACGTGAGCTGAGCAAGCAAGTGAATGAGTTGTTAAAGAAAGGCTTCATTAGGAGGAGTACTTCAAAGTGGGGTGCTAGTCGTCTTTACCTTAAGGTGGATGGTTCTTTGAGGCTTTCGTTAATTATAAGAAGCTGAATAAACTAACAAAGAAGAATCGTTATCCATTTCCCTATATAGATTATCTCTTTTATTGGTTAACAGGAGCGAAGTGTCCTCATGTCTTGATATGGATTTGACCATCTGTGTGTAGCCAATGATAGTATTTAAAGAAAGCTTTTCGAACACCCATTGAACTTTATGAGTGGTTAGTCATGCCCTTCCGACTGACCAATGCAACCGCTTACTTTGTTGATCCGATGAATCGAATTTTCAAAGGGTTGCTCAATAGGTTCGTTGTGGTATTTGTGGATGACATTTTGATATATTCGAAGAGCAAGGAGGAGCACGATATGCATTTGAAAGAAGTGCTCAATATACTTCATGAGCATAAGTTGAAGACAAAATTTTATAAGCAAGGAAGTATGCCCTTTAGGACATGTTGTCTTGAAAAGTGGGTTGGTAGTTTATCCGAGTAAGTTCATTACAGTTCAAGAGTGGCATGTGTCAAAGAATGTCACAGAAGTGAGGAGTTTCCTTGGTTTCGCGGGCTGTTATAGGAAGTTCAATAAGGACTTCGTGAAGATCTTTGCCCTTCTGACTCGTCTTACCAAGAAGAATTTAGTTTTCTCGAAGGATGCGAAGTGTGAGGACACTTTTATTAAGCTGAAGGAGGTGTTGAATAGTACACCTTTTTAGTATTATTCAATGGTACGAAGGCATTTACAATATATACCGATGCTTGTGGTGCGAGATTGGGTGCGGTCTTGATACAAGAAAAAAGAGTGGTGAGCTATGTTAGTCGATGGTTAAAGGTCCGCCAGAGAAACAATCATACCTATGATCTTGAGTTGGCCGCCATTGTCTTTGCGCTTAAGTCATAGAGACATTATCTATTAGGAGCACGGTTTGAGCTATATATGGATTATAAGTCTTTGAAGCTCTTGTTCTCCTAGAAAGACTTGAATTTAAGGCAACATGGGTGGATGGAGCTTTTGGCATCATATGATTTTGATATCTCATATACTCCAGGCAAGGGCATTGTGGTAGCCGACGCCTTGAATAGGAAGCATGCAGTATCGAGTCCCTTGTTTTTAGAGTGAAAGCATTTAGAGTTATTTCTATGTTCGAATCTCGACCATTGTTAGACATTACTCCAGGATTGTTAGTAGCTTTAGATGTATAGCTTATACTTATGGACTGTATTGCATCGACTAAGAAGCAAGTAACATGAAGTTAGTGGATATTTTTGAGAAGCTTGGTAAAGGAGAGTAGTCGAGCCATTTGAGGTGTTATATTATTGACTCGAAGGGGTGGTTATGGGAGGATGGTAGATTGTGTGTTCCTCTCATTATGGATTTGATCAACATAGTACTAGTAGAGTCTCATCACACTAGGATGACCATTCATCTTGGTGGAGACAAGATGTACCATGGCATGAAAAATCTTTTATTAGTCAGGTAAGAAGAAGTATGTGGCAAAGTAGGTAGTCTGATGCATGACTTGCCAGATGGTAGAGGCAGAGTAGAAGAAGCTGAGAGGATTGTTGGAGCCATTGGAAATTCCTCTGTGGAAGTGGAAGAGTATTTCTATGTATTTCATTGATGGACTACCTAAGAGTAGGACAAGGAATGAGAGTATTTAAGTAATAATAGATCAAGTGACAAAGCACTCATTTTATCCCGATGAGGAGTATGATGACCATGGCGTCATTGGAGACATTTTATGTGGAATAGATCATTAGGTTACCTATTCTAGCATCGTTAGAGATCAAGATCCACTTTTCACCAGCAAATTTTGTAGGATACTACAGGAGGCTTTGGGCACCAAGTTGAGCTTGGTACCGCTTATCTTCCCTAGATGAACGGACGGATGGTGAGAGTGAACAGAGTGTTGGAGGATTTCTTTTAGATGTATCTTGGATTTCAGAGGCTCTTGGAAGGATCATTTACCACTACTAGAGTTTACCTATAATAACAACTATCAAGGGAGTATTGGGATGACATCATTTGAGACCTTATATGGATGACCTTGTAAATCACCATCATGTTAGTGGGACACTACAAATAGGATTATTCTTGCACCAGATATGGTGAGGGAGACATCAGATAAGGTAGACTTGATCCCTAGAAGGATGAACATCATAGAGGATAGGCAGAAGTCTCAACCTGACAAGAGACGTACGAAGTTGGAGTTCGCAGAGGGCAACATGGTTTTTGTGAAGGTCTCATTAACTAAGCATGTTATGAGATTTAGAAGTTCAGGAAAACTAGCACCGAGTTCTGTAGGGCCTTTTCTGATTACTGGTAGGATAGAGAGGTTTCTTATAGAGTAGAGCTTCCTGAGTAGTAGCGGGAGTACATGACGTTTTTCATGTGTCGCACTTGCAGAAGTGCTTGCATGATACAACTACCATGGTCGAATCGAGTAAGCAAGAGGAGGTGGAGGTAAAGAGGGAGTTACTTGTACGTCATGCACCTACTTGTATTCTTGAGCATGGTACAAAGTGACTCCGCAACAAAGTAATGAAGCTTGTTAAGGTTCGATGGGGAGACGATCCAGCAGAGTGTACATGAGACCCTGAGGATAGGATCCGAGCTACTCACCTATAACTCTTTTTATTCGAATAAGCATAGACTACCCATGTGCGGGATTTATCTTGGTATACCCCATAGGAAGAGACCATTGGATGTTGGATGATGGATGTATTTTGGATGATGGATGCTAGTGGATGTATTTATTAAATGATTCTTTGCATACTTAGGAAATGTGCGTTCTCGAGTTAGTACACACTTACACCATCACTTATTTTATTGAGTTATATGCATATGGTTGTTGCATACAGATTGAATGGTTGTGTATACATGTAGAACTGGAAGTATATTTATAAAGGATGATGCCTACATCTTAGATACATGACATAAGCAAGGTCGACTAGATCTGGAGACCGCCTACTCTTTGCATTAGTATAGGTTCATATGCCTTGCACACTTGCATGTACATACTCATTAGGAATTTAACAAAAGAAAATGATTGCAAATGGATGATAGATGAGTAGATGGTTGTAGTTATTGATTATTGCATGCACGATTTATATTTTTTCGTTCTTGGAAATTTTGGGAACAAAATCCTTTTAAAGGGGGAATGTAACACCTTGAAAACTTAATAAAAGAATTAAATTAAATATAATAAGGGAAAAAATTCAATTTTTACAAACATCCTAATTTAGCTAGGAAACTTACACTGTTGTGTTCATTGGATTTTCTAGATGATTTTCATATATAACACTTTGAAATCGGAGCTAATACGAAGAAGTTACAAAAATTTGAAAATTCACAGTTAAAATAATTAAATTTGGAAATTTTGAAAGAAATTAATTAACAAAATAATAAAAATAGCGATCGACGCCCTAGTGTGCCACCGGTCGACATTTAACGATTGACTTGTCACCTTCTAACATTCGACCAGTTGATGTTTCAGATCGATGATTTTGAGCAGCCAACGGCCGGTATTTAATGAAATATTTTTACTTGGGTGCGAAGTAAGTGTTTAACATACAAGATGTATAATGACCCACCTTTTCGACCCTTAAAAGTCGACACTACTACATCCACGGTATTCATGTGTCGAGCATCCAAGTGCCAAAAAAACAGATTGTTAAGGAAAATAAGAGAAAAGGCAGAACATAATCTTACATCGTGACGAGTAACATATAAGATATAACAGAACTTTACAAAAGAAAAAAAATTGTAATATACATACATCAAATCAGAGTGCACTAATCCATCATCAGTCTGAGCAGTTATAACAACATGTCCTCACAATTGTTGATAAATACAACCAACAAAGGCAGCGGAAAATAAAATATACATGAGTACGTCTTGGAAGCCTCCAACTCGCCTCCTGAAGCTTCAAAGCATCCATAACAAAATATGAAAATATGCTCAGTCTGAGCCAAGCATTATAAGAGAATAACGTCTGAATCAGTCTGGTAAACCAACGTGAGAAACACACATCATATGGAATTTGATGTTTAAAACCTTTCAAAATGAATGTATCTCGTAAGACCATACTGCACATAAACACGGATGGGTTTTTACCTTATGATAACCAAAACATATCATAGGAAATCTTCTAATATTATGTCTAGCAATTAAAATAAATACTGAATCATGGCCGCAATTGTTACGCTAATTAAAATTTAGCATAATATATATATAACTAAGTCTGAATGGCACTTATTGGATAATGGATTTCCATACAATGACAAGGCTACTGGGATATTGTCTGTCACAGTACATATCTAGATATAATGTATCGAGGGCCTCACATTGATCCCCTGCAAATCAGGACCGGCATGCCCCATATTGCATGGTACCGAATATTTCATCACCCTGCTTGCTGGCTAACAACCATCTTGAGTCACTAGCGTACATAATCCATCAATAAATATCAATATAGATCAAGCTATGACAATACCTTAATAGGAGCAACCCAAATACCCCTAAAGCATATCCCTTATTTAGTCATTCCTAGTTATTGAGGCTAGAGGCTACGTTTTACCTTTTTATATAGCAATCCCACTTGAAATTCTAATGCTGCCTAACAGGCAACAATGCAATGCCAGCATTCATCCATACAAATTATTTAGGATATGAACAAACCAAAGGCACTACATCTACTACATCCAATTTGGAATCACTCTCAGGATTAGTAGCAAGCAGCCCTTGCACTTCAAAGAAATCCATCTTCGATTTCATCGGATTCAGTTCAAATGCTTATGCTAGTTTTAAAACTGGTCAACGATTAATCTCGATTATTTAACGATCAACTAAACGAACAATTCAACCATAGATTTAATTCCATAAGAAAATTACACTGGTTAAGAACATAAGCAACCACTAAGCCTCTTTAATTAATCCTTTCATTAACTAAAACCCCTTTGTAAATTCTCGTATTAAAATACTTTACAAAGATATATCCACAACTTTCTCCACTCCCTTCAATACTTTTAAAAAATATTGATATACTTATCTCAACTTTATAAGTATAATGATAAAATATTTCACCTTTAAACTTAGAAAACTTTCTCATATACTTATATTGACAATATAGATAAATTCACAAATACTGCATTTTCAATATTTAGTGAATGTACTCATATACTTATCTCAATGATATAAGTATATTCACAAATCTTAAGAAAGATTTTATTTTAGAAACCATATTTATTTGTGTTAAAACAATGTAACTTAACACTGATAAAAATAAATTGGAAATACCTTTGGTGTAGGTAAATGGATCGTATAGAAACTAGACCAAATATACTTAACACCATTTTCCGACTTCAAATAGTACTATCCCTCGATTAACAATGAAATCAGACAAGTTAGAAAACTATCCTTGGCTTGATACACATTCTTAATTCTCAAGATAGAGACGAGTTTCCATACCTTAAAATTTGGTGCTAAGTGTGAAAAGAATATTTTCCATACCACCATAATTTAAATTTGATTATTTATGGAAATCGGGTCTCATTCCTTTTTATAAAAATTCCTCTTTCTTTTTATAAAACTTTGTTTATAAATCTCCTTTATAAAATATCATTTTTGTACACTCCTCTTATAAACCTCAAAGTATAATTATAAAACTCCTTTTTGTAAATCTACATATATAGTTATAAAACTCTATATTCATCTATAAATTTCTTTTATAAAATAGATTTCTATTTATAACTCTTTTATAAATCTCCCTTCTATTCATAAAATCATTTTAGACCTTTCTTTCATAATTATAAAATCCTTTTATAAATTTATTTCTATTTACAAAACGTGTTTATAAATCTCTAACTTTATCGCAAACTTTTAGTTCACAAAAAGGACTAATACTTCCCATAAAGCGATTATTCCAAATATCCTTATAAATCCACGCATACGATTTATTTTCCAATTTATCACATTTGTGTCATTTCGTTTGTACAAATATTATCTATATAAAACTAATTTTTTATTATAAAGCACCATTTATAAACTATCCTTTTTATTTTAAAAACCCCATTTATAAAAATTATTCTTTTTATTCAATATTATATATATGCATTCTATAAATATTTATCCCAACACACTTCTATCTTCTTTTAGAAAAAGGTAGCTTTAAAATAAAAGATAAACCCCTTTAAACCATTTATTATTGCAATTACTTTTTTGTAAAATAAAATACTTCTCAATATACTACTAACCATTTCCAAATAAATTAGAAAAGATTTAACAAAAGGGTTGAAATATAATATAGAAGTTCAAAAATCCATTTTTATTAGATATCATAGAAATTCCAAGAAGTCGGATTAACAATCATTTTTCAAATTGAAACCTTTTCCAATCAAAAAACAATTTATTGTATTTCAAAATACTATATCAAGGCCAAAGTTACTATAACACTTAACCGGTACTATTACATCATTTTCCACTAAAATTGTTCAACTTTTTAACAAATGTCAATGTCACATCCATTATTTGGATGACCGAATTATCAAATTTCAGTATTTAAAAATCTATATAATAGGTATATAACTAAAACAAGATCAATATGTATATAATTGAAAATTAAAATCACTACTGTGAGAAAACTAGATTTATTTACAAATTTTTCATGTATTTTAATTTAAATGTCACTCATTTTAAAAAGTGAATATTTTACCAAATCAATCAATGACTCATTCAAATATAAACAGTAAATTTAATCTACTATATTTCATATTGATTATCCAAAAAGTTGAGTATAACTCACCGAAATTCTAGCAGAGGTTTAGGCGTTATAATTTGAACTAAAATCGAACTTTGGCCTAAATTTTCACTTGCTCCAAATTCAACGAAACAAGTTCCATCGTGTAGCTATCGCCATTACGAGCGCAACGCATAAGACCACATCTCGATTGAAATTCGTATAAGAGTGTTATACTGATGCAGCGCACCAGGTGTTCAGCCGTAGGTCATTCGCGAGTTATATGAAGTCGCCAGCGACTCAACTACTTAAGCCACTTTTCCTTATGTCGCATGCCTTAAGTCGCCAGCGACCTAGCGAGTTACTTAGTCGCTCAAGCAACCTAGTGAATTATGCCATGAGTCACAACATCGATGCAGCACACGACGGTAAGTCGCTCCAACGACCTAATGGGTTGATAAGTTGCCCTAGCGACCCTGCAAGTTTTCTGAAACCACCTGCGTGCTATCATAGCGAGTTACGACCTAACGAAGCAGCGAGCTACGACCTAGCAAGTTAGGTCGCGTATGTCGCAAAACCTTGAATCACTCCAGAAGCCATTTTCTTAAGTCGCGAAGACCTAGGTCGCGAGAAGTTTCTTATGTCGCTGCCGTTAAGTCGCAAATAGTGTTAGGTCAAATATGTTGTAATTCTCTTAGGTCGTTTGTTGTTAAGTCGCATAATGTTGTAACGTGTTGTTGTAATTCTTAGGTCGTTGTGCTTATGTCGTGTATTGTGTTAGCTCATGTGTCGCATGTATGTTGAGTCGTGCATATGTTAGCTCGTAGGTCGGCCACCTGTTAGGTCGCATGTTGTTAGGTCGGTCTGCTGAGTCGTAAAGTGCTATAAATAGGGGTGTTGGTCGTTTGTAAATGTGATTGATTTGGAATAAAAAATTTGTTGAGAGCTTTGTGCCTCTTTAAAAATTGGAATTTGAGTGTGAGCTCCTTTCTCCATCTTCGGTTATTCGAGTGCGCTCGAATCAACGAATTTGAAGCCGATTCACGGAATCTCGTGCGCGAGATCAACGTCGAAGAATCGTAGATCTTCTAACGCGGCATCGTGCGCGATCAACGTGTTGAAGCTAGCTAGAATCCGGTATCTCGAGAGATCAACGGATTTGGGCATTTATCTTTGTTTACTTGACACGAATCATTTCGTGAGGAAGAAATTTGCATCAATTTGTATCAAACATTAATAGCACGTCAAGTTTGTTAATCCGCTGCGTCAATTTGGTATCGGTGCTTGAAGAGCTAAGTTGAAACTAATTGAGATCAAGGCCGAGTTAAGTCGAAGCCGAGCTAAGTTAGGCCGAGCCGAGCTAAGTTGAGTTAAGTCGAACTATATCAAAGTTAGATTGGAAAAGAGATTGTTTGAAGATCATGCCCCCGAGACGTGCTAATCGATTTCAAAAAGTTGAAGATGTATATAGAAGACAAGAAGCTGAGCAGATGGAGCAGCGTATCAATGAAAAGTTCGATGAAGGTATTGGAAAGTTAGAGAAGTTGATGAGAGACATGAATCAAAGTCAAAGGAGAACTTCACCAGTTACGCACCATAGTGGAAACAGAGTTTCACCTTCAGTTTCGAGAGAAAGAGACGTGCGTGGTAGCAAAAATGTTGATGGTCAGAATCAACATCGACATACGTCAGATTTCGAGGAATCCGGTGATGTTGATAGTAGCTTTTGTCAAAACCATGGCCAAGGATGAAATCGAAATAGAGATTTCGAAGACGATCGTCGATGGGAGTCGGGGATGAAAACAGAGATTCCAGAATTCAAAGAGGGAATGATATCGGAAGAACATCTGGATTGGTTATCAAATGTTGAAGAAATTTTTGACTTCAAGGAAGTACTCGAGCATCATAGAGTTAAGTTGGTTGCTACACGATTGAGGGGAAGAGCTATGGCATGGTGGCAACAAACTAAACTTACACGGGAAAGAATGGGAAAGTCGAAGATTATTTCATGGGAAAAAATGAAGAAGTTAATAAAGGCTACTTTCTTGCCTTATAATTATCAGTCTCTTATGTATCAGCGCTTACCGAATTTGAGACAAGGGACAAAGTCGATAAATGATTATGCATATGAGTTTTATCAACCGATTGCTAGAAACGATATCATGGAAACGGAGGAACAATTGAAATCTAGATTTCTTGGAGGATTGAGAATGCAAATTCAGGATATGGTAAATATGTTTGATCCAAGATCCGTTGCTGAAGCACACCAGAAAGTTCTAGCTTAGGAGAATCAAGGTAGAAGAGGAGGTGGTGCGCTTACAAGTTCGATCAATCAGGTGAAAGGGACTAGTAGCAATACTAATGTTTCCAAAGCTGTTAGTAAACCAAGGTCAACAACAATTTCAAATGTTATAATTGTCAGGAGTTCGGTCATAAGAGCAATGAATGCCCGAGGCCTAAGAAGCGAGCGATGGTTGCTGAGCTTGAGGATGAGGATGCAGAAATAGAATGTTCCAATTCACCACAAGTTGAGGAGAAAGAAGAATTACTGACGGGAGACGAGGGATATTCTTTAATGATGAGGAGATCTTGCTTGACGCCAAAGCAGGAAGAGGAGACTAGCTGGTTGAGGAGTAATATTTTTCAGTCGACGTGCACTATTTTGGAAAAGGTTTGTAAATATGTTATCGATGCAGGAAGTTGTGATAACATCATCTCTACAGAAGCTGTAAAGAAGTTAGCATTAAAGACAGAGAAGCATCCCAAACCCTACAAATTGGCTTGGCTGAGGAAAGGGGGGGAAGTGAAGGTTAGTCGAAGAGCTTGTGTAACTTTTTCCATCGGAAAGAAGAATAAGGATGAAATTTGGTGTGACATGGTGGATATAAATGTATGTCATTTGTTGTTGGGAAGACCGTGGCAATTTTATAGAGCCGTGCAACATGATGGTAGGACTAACTGCTATAGTTTCATGCTCAATGGCACTAGAATCACTTTAGTTCCTAAAAAGCGACAACAAAGTGAAAGCAAGTTAGAGGAAATCGAAGAACTAAAGACTCTGTTATCTTTGAAGGAGTTTGTCAAAGAAGTAGAGGATGAGCCTGAAGTATTTCTGTTGATTAGACGTGAAAGTAGTGAAATGGTTGAAATTCCTGAGGAAGTTAAGCCAGTGTGGAAGGAATTTGAAGATGTATTTCCTGAAGAATTACCAAAAGAGTTACCACCGTTGAGAGACATACAACATCAAATTGATCTTGTTCCGGGAGCTGTGTTACCACATAGACCACATTATAGAATGAGTCCAAAGGAGCACGAAGAGTTGAGAAGGCAGGTGGAGGAGTTACTTGAACAAGGGCGCGTACAAGAAAGTTTAAGTCCTTGTGCAGTACCAGCCTTGTTAGTGCAAAGAAGGATGGAACTTGGAGAACGTGTACAGATAGTCGAGACTAAAAAAGATTACAGTGAGGTACAGATTTCCGATGCCAAGATCGGACGACTTGTTAGATCAGTTGAATGGAGCTGTTGTCTTTTCAAAGATTGATCTGAAGAGTGGGTATCATCAGATTCGAATTCGACAAGGGGGTGAATGGAAGACAACCTTCAGGACACGGGAGGGGTTGTATGAATGGCTGGTCATGCCATTTGGTCTTTCAAATGCACCTAGTACTTTTATGCGAGTTATGAATCAGATCTTTCGACCGTTTATTGGAAAGTTCGTGGTGGTATACTTTGATGATATATTGATATACAGTGGAAACACAGAAGAACATTTACAACACTTGCGGGAAGTGTTGATGATACTTCGTCAGGAGCAATTTTACGCGACAACAAAGAAGTGCATGTTCTTGACACACGGTATTTTGTTCTTGGGACATGTGTTGTCCAAGGAAGGTATTCATGTGGATCAAGGTAAAGTTGAAGCAATCAAGGATTGGCCATAACCCAGGACTATAACTGAAGTGAGAAGTTTTCATGGTTTAGCATCATCCTACCGAAGGTTTATTCCACATTTCAGTAGCGTGATTGCACCGGTGACAGATTGTATGAAAGGAAAGCAGTTTGTGTGGACTGAAGAGGCTGATTCTGCTTTCCAACAGATCAAGACACTTTTGAATACAACACTGATTCTTAGATACCCGGACTTTCAGTTACTCTTTGAGCTGAATACTGATGCGTCTAAAGTTGGAATTGGAGGAGTGTTAAGTCAAAAGGGTCGTCCAATTGCTTATTTTAGCGAGAAACTTTCTGGAGCTAAGACAAGATACAGTACCTATGACTTGGAGTTATATGCTATTGTCCAAGCCATAAAGCATTGGAGACACTACTTGTTTTATAAAGAGTTTGTGTTACATACTGACCATGAAGCATTGAAACATTTGCAGGGACAGGATAAGATTGCAGCCGGACATACTTCATGGATCGCATACTTGCAACAGTTTACATTTGTTGTAAAGCATAAGTCGGGAGTTACAAATCGTGTGGCAGACGCATTGAGTAGAATAAATCATTTGTTGACTACGATGAGAGTTGAAGTGACGGGGTTTGATGTATTTCCATAATTGTTTGTTGAGGATCCTTACTTTGCTAGGATTGTAGATGAAGTCGAGAAAGGGAAGACGGATGAGTATGTGTTGGTAGATGGTTTTCTATTCAAAGGAAATCGGTTGTGTATACCAGAGTGCAGTTTGCGAATGAAGATTGTGAATGAATTGCATGAAGAAGGTCATGTGGGAAGAGATCGTACCTTGCAGTTGATTTCTCAATCATATTTTTGGCCTTCCATGAGGAAAGAAGTTGAAAGATTTGTGCAGAGATGTCACATATTTCAAGTTTCCAAAGGGACAGCTACGAATGCAGGATTGTATATGCCATTGCCCGTGCCTACTAGACCATGGGTAGATGTTAGCATGGGTTTTGTTTTGGGTTTGCCAAGAACTCAACGAGGGAATGATTCTATATATGTTGTGGTGGATAGATTCTCGAAGATGGCACATTTCATAGCTTGTAAAAAGACCACCGATGCAGTCCGTGTTGCTCAATTGTTCTTTAAAGAGGTTTATCGACTACATGGGCTACCTGAGACCACTGTTTCTGACCGGGATGCTCGATTTCTAAGTCATTTTTGGTTGAGTCTGTGGAAGATGGTTGGGACTAAGCTGAATTTTAGTAGCGCCTATCGTCCACAAACGGATGGTCTAACGGAAGTGGTGAACAAATCTTTGGGAAACTTGTTGAGATCTCTTGTGAAAGATAATTTGAAGAGCTGGGATGTGAACTTGTGCCAGGCAGAATTCGCACATAATCATACCTTTAATCAAAGTACTGGATTCAGTCCATTTCAAGTAGTATATTCAGCCATTCCGATGGGACCGTTGGATTTGTCGACAGTTCCACGTCTGAAAGGGGTTGTTAAACGAGCTTGTGATTTCGTGAATGAGTTGCAGGTGTGTCATAGGATTGTTCATGAATGATTGCTTAAGTCAAATGAGAGGTATAAGCAACTGGCAGATAAGAAACGAAGGAGTGTGGACTTCAAAGAGGGTGATTTTGTTTACGCAGTATTGACAAAGATCGTTTCCCAGTTGGAACTTACAACAAATTGAAAGCTCGAAAGATTGGTCTAGTAGAAATCTTGAAGAAGATCAATGATAATGCTTATCGGTTAAGATTGCCAAATCATATCCGTAATGCAGACGTTGTCAACGTCAAACACTTGATTCCATATCATGGGGATAAGTGCGTCGAAGAAGAGGAGAGTGTAAATTCGGGGTCGAATTTTTTTCAACCAAGGGAGGATGATGCAGCGCACCAGGTGTTCAGCCGTAGGTCGTTCGCGAGTTGTATGAAGTCGCCAGCGACTCAACTACTTAAGCCACTTTTCCTTAGGTCGCGTGCCTTAAGTCGTCAGCGACCTAGCGAGTTACTTAGTCTCTTAAGCGACCTAGTGAATTATGCCATGAGTCGCAACATCGATGCAGCACATGATGGTAAGTCGCTCCAACGACCTAACGGGTTGATAAGTCGTCCTAGCGACCCTGCAAGTTTTCTGGAACCACCTGCGTGCTATCATAGCGAGCTACGACCTAACGAAGCAGCGAGCTACAACCTAGCAAGTTAGGTCGCGTATGTCGCAAAACCTTGAATCACTCCAGAAGCCATTTTCTTAAGTCGCGAAGAACTAGGTCGCGAGAAGTTCCTTATGTCGTCGTCGTTAAGTCGCAAATAGTGTTGGGTCAAATATGTTGTAATTCTCTTAGGTCGTTTGTTGTTAGGTCGCGTAATGTTGTAACGTGTTGTTATAATTCTTAGGTCGTTGTTCTTAGGTCGTTTGTGCTTATGTCGTGTATTATGTTAGCTCGTGTGTCACATGTATGTTGAGTCATGTATATGTTAGCTTGTAGGTCGGCCACTTGTTAGGTCGTATGTTGTTAGGTCGGTCTGCTGAGTTGTAAAGTGCTATAAATAGGGGTGTTGGTCGTTTATAAATGTGATTGATTTTGAATAAAAAAATTGTTGAGAGCTTTGTGCCTCTTTAAAAATTGGAAGTTGAGTGTGAGCTCCTTTCTCCATCTTCGGTTATTCGAGTGCGCTCGAATCAACGAATTTGAAGCTGATTCACGGAATCTCATGCGCGAGATCAACGTCGAAGAATCGTAGATCTTCTAACGCGGTATCGTGCGCGATCAACGTGTTGAAGATAGCTAGAATTCGGTATCTCGAGAGATCAACGGATTTTGGCATTTATCTTTGTTTACTTGACACGAATCATTTCGTGAGGAAGAAATTTGCATCAATTTATATCAAACATTAATAGCACATCAAGTTTGTTAATCCGCTGCGTCATATACATTTAATAAGTTATTGCTTTTAAATATACAATTTTGTACACTAATTAACATTAAAAAATCAATTACCCACTAATCCTTTTTTAACCTTTCTTCTTTAAGACCATCTCCCACCTAAAAATTATTGCTTGAGCCATGGCCAACCTTCCTCCTCGTCGTTCTGTAATAACGCATTTTTCTGTACCCTTTGAATCAACAATAAACCACATATGTCCAACTCAAATAACACGAACAAACAGATCATTAAGGATAGAAAGAAAAATAAAGATAGAACGGAATAGAAAAACAGAATCTCACATGAATGAACAACATATATTATTTCAACAATAATCTTTATAGTGGAAAATTTTAAAGCATATATCAGAGTCTAACCTAGATTCAGCATGTACAGCTATAAATCCTACCCATACAAATGCTAACAAACAATAAAACAAATGCAATAGGTGCAGCGGATAATAGAATACGTCCATACGATGATGAAGATCTCCAGCTCTCCTCTGGAAACTCCAAGTGTCTTCCTAAAACTACTTGGATCTGACCCGAGTATTAAAAATACCAAGATCGAGCTTGATAAACCAGCGTTAGTTACTTGAAATTTAAATGTACACTCATGACGATGTTATCAAAACCTTTAAAAAGAATGGTATCTCATAAGACCACGCACATACATAAATATGAACGGGTTTTTACCTTACGATAACCAAAACACTTTTATTACCAAAATAATTCGATATTATCTTTAATGGCATTCTTTTGGAAAACATCTTTCAAATAAACTTATTCAAATACGGTATCAATACCCAGACTAATCTAAGGTAATATATCCAGACTAGGTCAAAGGAATATAACGGACGGAATATATGATACCAAAAGGGGTAGCTGAAATGTTTGCAAGTCATGACAGCTATTTTGGGACTATAATCAAAACTGTAAAGCGTGTATTGAAATTGGATTTTCCAACATGATAGGGAACCTCGATAACAATGCATAGCAACTGAAACCTGGTTATTTTTTGTGCAAGGACTCACACACCACTATTCCTCATATTGCCATACTTCTTGATATCCGGTGGCTTCTCATGCAAGGACTCACATGCCACTATACCATACAATAAGGGTCCCGTCTGAACATCGTGATGACCAAGATCATACGCCGTCAATCACCTTGAGGGATCATATGCCATCCTGTCATATTAAGCCTGAAATAAATAACATAGTTCCTGTACCATTTTTGAGATGTGAGATTTGGGAGTGAGGTTACGCTCAACTTAGAAAAAGCCTCGCTTTTCATACAAAACCATGCTTTGATCAAAACAGGTTCCACTTTGAACGCCACATTGCCATTCCTTAATCATATAACTAATTTCGACTAACATGTAACTCCTGAGCTCGTACGTCTTAGAAAAGGGTGTTAAGCTAAAAGAAGTTGCCTTCTCCACCACCAAGCAGATAATACATTGATAGAGATCAATTTATGTGATCAGAAATGCACTGTCAGACACTCATCCATACAAGTTCATTCTGGGACTGAACAAAACCAAAAGCCTTCCTCCTACTACCATTAGTAGCGAGTAGTCCTTGCAATCCAAAGATTTCAAAACAAAATAGAACCACTGCTATAAATGTTTCTATATTCGAAACTACCCAGAGAATGTCAACAAGCGGTCCTTCCACTATGAAGATCTTCGGTCTTCAATACAATGAAGATTTTCAAAATGCGGTCATCACTGCCATATAAATATAATGTGGGGTAAAACCCCTAGGACTCGTGATAGCATTCTCTTCATTCTGAAGATCTTTGGTCTTCAATAATCATCATCTTCAACATGTCTTCACTTCCAAACGTATACATTGGTTCAAAGTGGTTTCCGAATAGGAATTACCCAAATTCGATCCGGCTCCTTCGCACCAATCATCGATTTAAAAATGTTAATTTCATATGTGACTATTAATCACTAATCAATTGCTTCATTTTTATTAAATCAAATATCTTTCTTAGATATATTCTTTTCAATTTATTCTATTTTCTTTTCAAGAGTATATCGATTCCTTAAGCCTCATTTATCAAATCATTTGGTTAATTAAAACCTTTTTAATCTTGGAATAATTCCAAATTAATTTTACTTAGGAAAACATTTTCAAATCATTTACTTAACTCTTTAACAAAGATTTTCCATTTTAAATCATAACTTTTAAATGGGTCAAAAACTATGTTATTTAAGACAGTTTACTGCAAGCACAAAAAAATTAATTTTAAGTATAGGAAATTAAAATAGTTCCAAATCATTTATTTAAATCTAATATTGGAAAATATTGTTTTAGAGCATCTGGGCTTTCCCTTCGATCTGTTCCACCCCTCGTCTAAGAGAGAAAACAAAGGCCAAGTAAGTTCAGGGCATTGGTTGCTCAATTCCTTACTTTAGTTACACACCTTAATTTTCCATTTATATCTCATAGGGGGGACAAATGTGCTAGTCATTTCCGCATACTCGGTTTGTTATTACATTCAAGGAAATGATTTCTATTATATTGTTTAAGTATAATTAAAATTTATTTAAAATCTTTCTAAAAGAAATATAAAACTTCCAATTTATCTTTAAAACACTTAATTATTCATTTAAAAACATTTATAAATGATTCTAGAAAGAATCGTTAAGTTTAAATCTTTAATTCAAAAGTTATAGAAACTCCAGCAGAAAAGTGTTGCGAAAAGTGCTTAAAACAACTTATTTGATTAAAACAACATTTTTTAATATTTGCAAATTCTTATTTTACATTTAAAATATCTTTTAAACCATTTTAATAGATTTATTAAATTTATTTCATATTTTTAATCATTAAAAATATCATTTATAAAAAAAATTGTTCATGGATTCTGAACTGTAAAACGGTAATGTTTTAGAAAATTGTTTTGGACATATTTCAAAATCTACTTAATGAAATCTTGATTTTATTTCTTCGTAGGAAAACTATGGATATAATAGTCCGAAAAATTCTTATCTCGAAGGATATCAACCTATATTTCACTTTGTACACCTGTTTAACTTTATGACGCGAAACCGTGAAATACCATTACGCGACGCGCCTACTTTTGACTTATTTTTCAATTTCTTTCCAAACTTCATGGAAACACTTTTAAATGTTTATAAAACATTTCTACATCATTTTAAACTCATTTTGAACAATATTTTTCATATTTCAAATCCATTTTCCATTTCATTTCATTAATATCATTTTTGACCTTATTAGATATTTCAAAATCATTAAGAGACTAAATAATTTCCATACGCATGTTAATATGGATTTAAATTCAATTTAATTAACTATGGTTAATTTTTAACCATTTCTCTTATCATTTATCAAACCAAGAAATCATCCATATTAACAATCATGTAAATAACCAACTTTGCATCCATGTTATCAAACATATTAATCATCTAAGATATTTAACTTTCATATTATTAAACTTAGAATTATTAGTTAATTCAAAAATGAGTACTCACCTTTAACTTAATCGATTCTTCCTACCAACATTCTTATAAATATACACTTCACCTAAACTTTTGTTAATTAATCATCACAAATGCTCTCTCCTTTCCAAAATCAAGAAAATCCGACAGTGCTTCCGCGACACCTTGAATTTCTCCTAGCTCCTAGGAATGAATTCGACGGTACTTCTTTCTCTATTTCTTGCTCCGAAGCTCTATGATCTTGCTCCTCCCTTCTTGGTAGACTCAACTTAGAGTGTGGAGCTCGGGTGTGGGATGGTGGAGAGCATACGGCCTTAGAGGAGGTAGGGGATGGTATGATCGAAGTGAGGGGAGAGGAAGTGGTTGTTTCGCCGGAGTTTGGAGGTGTTTTTATTTTTATTTTATATGATATATTTTTTCTAGAGAATGGAGATGGAAGCCGCTGATATGGATATGAAGAGGAAGAAGAAAGTGAAAAAAAAATGGAAAAGAAATGTTGTGAGAAAAGAAGAGAATGGAGAGGCTATTATAGTTGAAGTTTGCTACACAATCTACCCTATTACCCTTAATATAAAAGACTAAAATACCCTTAGTGTCTAATCGCTTTTTGTCCCCCCTTAAATACATTAAAACACACTTTTCCATTCTTGATTTATCATGGCATTAATGAGGAAGTGGTGTGGAAAGTAGTGAAAAGATGGATGGATTTGATTTTTGTACTTAAAGAAGTTATTTCTTATTTTCCATAAATTAAAAAATTACTTAAAAAATGAATTTGCTTCTTTTCCATGCTTGGATTAGACAAGTCATTAATGAGAAAGAGATGGCTTATTTATGAGATGCGAGTCTTCGATTTGAAAGTGGTACTTAAGGGAATGATTTTACTACTTTACATTAATTACAAAACATCCAAAATGAGATTTTGCTCTTTTTCCATGTAATGATTTGATGGCTAAGTACATTAGTGTTAATGAAGAAGAGATGTATGCATTGATTTGTGTGAGATTTGATTTGATTTTGTAAAAGTAAACTTACTTTGTCATTTTGTGCTTTTCATTACTTTAATTAATACTTAGGTTAATTACTCCTTAATCAACATAAGAGAGATGTTTATATCATTGTAAATGGGTTTGCGAAGATACTATTCAAGTCGCAAAACATTTGCACAACTTATATCGAACAAACGTTGATTTTCTACAAAATATTTTACAATCACAATTTGACGATTTAGTTAAACTATTTATTTATGTAAACCAAGCTTAAAAATAAATTTCTTATCGTTTTTAATTAATTAAAAAAAGTGTATTGGACTTATAAAAAATATATAAAACAATATGAAAATTCATTTGTAAATATACGACATTGATTTTGTCAATGCGCGATGAAATTTGTTAATCACTATAATATAACTATATATATAATTATAAAACATTTACCAACCTATTATTATCATTATATAATGATTTTAAAAGCAGTTATTTATTGTTAAAACAATTTTTTTGGACTGTATATTCAACGTAGTCGAAAACCGACTTTTGTGGATTTTGTCAATGTTATGGTAAAAGTTCAAAATCTTTATTTAATTCTAAAATAAGTTCACCATTCTTATCTATTATACAAAACATGATTATTTAAGTTTGAATATTCCATTTTCAAATTGGTAAAAATATGGGTCATTACACGTTCTCCCTCTTGTTTGCATGAAAACACCCGAGACCAACGCTAATCTTGTCATGACCTGCCATTTCGAACCATTCAAATCGACAATAATCCACACATGTCAGACTTGAATTGCTCAAAACAACAGATGCTTAATTATATTTGTAAAACTTTTTATATACAATAAATAAATCAATCGTAGAATCATAGACACATAGTAATACAACAATAAGTAGTGGAATCAATAAAAATAAGTTCATAAAGCTTCTACAGAACATCAGAGTCTAAATAAATACAACAGAAATTCCAAATATAAAGAAGTCTCTAATACAAAAGCAAATGACAAAGTTTGAACATAAACAATAGGAAATAACTGAAATAACAGAAAAGCCGAATAGAGAAAAGATATATCCTTAAGCAAAGCTCTAAGCTCCAAATGTGAGTCTCAAATGTTGTGACACTTAGTCTGACCTGAGCATAAAGCAAAACAAAAAACACTCGAGTCAGGATTAACATTCTTATGTAGGTAAATCCACTCAAGTGAAATCTCCAAGTGAAATGCAATATAACTTAAATGATGTTTGGATTTCCATCCTTTAACGATCCATGGAACTATCTACATACATAATACAATACGCTATATAGATAATGTCTATAGTAAAGTAAAATATTAAAATAGCATTAAGGCGTTACCTATATCCCTCTTAACACATTTTCATTTAAATACCATAGTCTATACAGTACTGTAAACTCCACTAAACCGGTGGGAAATCAGGGACCACTCCGTAGGTACGACACAAACCAAACTCGTAGGCACGGGAGGCAATGCCAGGGTAGGATTCTACCATTTGCACTCCCAGACTGGTGGTAATGGATAGCAGCTACTACTACCCACCTCGAAACACACTCCCATAATTAAATCGAAGGTAGCCACCAAAGCAATCACAAAGTAACAGACATGGTATCGAAGAAGCATGTTCGATCGGAGGAGCGATCTCACTCGGTTCTGTATAGCTCCAGTTTTAGTCATATCAAGCCGACTCAAGGGAGTCAGGGCCACGTTCATACGTCATACAGACGTTCCCCAAACTGTAACGATCCTAAATTTTGAACAATTTAAATTGTGAATATTTAATTAATTTTAAATATCTGAATGATAATTTGAATTGAATTCCCAATATAGCAATGAATTTGGCGATTAAATTTAAAATTTAATCTATAAAAAAGTTGAATAGAAAATTTAAATTTGACTTTGGAGTTGAGATTGAATATGGAATTTGTAATTGAAATTCAAAACAAATAGAAAAAAAAATAATAAGAGGAAAACTTGTTTATGGTTTGGGCTTTGAAATTTATACCGGCCCACGTTTGAATACTACTGCCTTTATCTTTAACCCGATCCCCTTCCATTTCACTTTACCCGTTCCCATTTTTTTTTAACCCTAAAACAAAAAAAAAAAAAAAGCACGAGAAAAAAAATATGGCGGCTTCGTTCTTCTCGACTCGTTCTGCTTTGGAAAATTTGGGGCTTTGCTTCTTGCGATTCAAATCTAGGGCTTGTAATCAAATTTGGGGCTATTTCGACTTTGTTATGGTGAGTTTTCTGCTCATGATTAATTTTTAATTCAGGTGTTTAAATTTGTTTGGATTGAATATTGGTTGCATGCTATGTTTTGGGGTGATTTTGTTATCTTTTGCTCGGCTAATTTAATTTGAAACTGATATGGGTAGATTGGTTACTGCATGTTGGATTTTCGGTTGCTATTTGCTGTCATTTGCTCGATTTGCTTGAATTGTTAAACTGTTAAGAACAGATGGTACCCAATTTTAAACTGATAACCATTGACGCTTTCAAAAATTTGTTCTTTTTAAATTTATAAAAACAAATGCTATTTGATTTTTGTTTTAAATTGATAAAAACAGATGCTGCCCAGTTTTAATTTTTTTAAATTGATTTGAACAAATGCTACCTGATAATTTGTTTTATTTTAAATTGATGAGAACAGATGCTTCCAAATTTCTTTGATTTCAGATGTTGTTTGAAATTTGTTTTTTTTAAATTGATAAGAACTGATGCTATATTTTGCTTGTTTTAAAATTTGATAAGAACTGATGCTATGTTTTGCTTGTTTTAAAAAAAAATTGATAAGAACAGATGCTATGTTTATCTTGTTATTAAATTGGTAAGTACAGATGCTACTAAAATATTTTGTTTAACTAAGTAGTTGAAGTGCAAAATTGTTCTTGTAATAAAGATATGTCTTGAGTATTGCATGCCTCATGTTGCTTCAGTCTTCAATTCCATTTGTGTTTGCCTATAAATTTTCATGTGCATGTTTGTTTGGGCATCTCTGTAACCATAAACAAACATGCAAACATCTCTGTAAGCATACTTGATGTTGTCTGCACATTCACCTATGCTTGCACTTCTGTTATGCTTGCTGTTGAAAGATTGATCTTGCATGTTCACTTAAGTTTGAAAATGCTGTCTCATGCTTAAACAGTGCAGCCCCTTTGTTTTAAAACCAGTAAACAAACTTTCATTCCTGATTCATTCCTATAATTATGCTAGTGAGTAAACATCAACTTAAAAATCTTGAGAAATAACGATCTGTTGCTTATATAGATTTCTGAAATGCTTATGTTTGCATGAATATATATATATATATATATATGTATTAGCTATGTATATGAATGTGTTGCATATGTATATTGAATGTGTTGCATATGTATATGAATCTGTTTGAAAGCATGCATGACTGTTGTTCTCGAATATCTCTGTTCTCAGTTCAGGTTTAAGTTTTTTATCTAAATTCAAAATCTTCTCTTTGATCTTTGTTAGACCTTAGTTCCAAAACAAATTTAGTTTGTTTAAACTTGAACGTGAATTTAAAAATAGTGTAAACATGTTTTATGTATATATATAGTAACTGGAAATTAAAATTTGCAGTAAAATTTATATATATGTTAAAATCGATCATTACAATTCTCTTATCCAAATACATAACCTGAATTGGTCTGGGTAAACATGATTTTTAAAATGAAAATTATGATTTTTAGATTTGAATTGGATATGAATTGGAAAATTTTCTGGAACTTGGGTGTTTGCCAAAATCTGTTGATCTATGTATTTGGGGTGTTTCGGGATTGTGCTGTTGCTCCCTGTTGTCTGCACTTGCTTACTTTGTGTATTTGAGTAATTGGGTTGTATTGGGCTCGTGTGGCCTTCATTTATGTGCAGTCTCCAGTTATTTTTGCCTTGAACTGTTGCATCCAGGTCAGTGACATTAGTCTGCATCATTCCTAACTGCATATATGTTGAGTGGTCATGCTAGTGTCCAATCATGTTGTTGTATTGGGCAGTTCTTCACTGTGTTCATGCCTTGCCCACTTTGACCACTGTCCAGTTTCATTTATTTGTTACATTGTGCTTCATGCTGTCTGTCGTCTTGATCCACTTTGTCACTGCATATCTATATATGTCTGACCTATGTTGTTACATGAGTCTCTTGAGTTGTTTTACTGCCATTGTGCATTGGTGTACTTGAGCTTCTGTATGTTTGTATTTGCACTTGCTTCATGTTGTCTTCATTTAGTTGTTCCCTGTACTTGTAGTTGTGTCACTTTGAATTGCATTTATGTTTCATTCACTTGATTCATGCTATATTATGTTACTATTGGGACTGGCTTGAATCTATATTCATGCTGCTGTGTTGCTTCATGTACACTTTGATGTTGTTTCATTGTTGGCACTGATTCGAGCCTGTTGTCTGCACTTGTTCATCCTGAAGCTTGATCATTGTTTCACCATATCTGTAACCATATTATTCAGTTCATTTCAAATTTATTTACTTGAATAAAGATTAATCCTGACTCGAGTGTTTTTGTGTTTTGCAATTAACGCTCGGGTCAGACCGAGTATTTTTGCAGCTTAGAGATTTGCTCGCAGCGAAGTTAGAGAGAGGGGGGATTAAAGCTTTACTTCAGTTTTCAGCAAAATGTTTCTTATACTTTAAAATATAAATTGTTTCCGCTGTATAAATTCAAATGTAATTTATTGTATTAACTCTGATAATTGTATATAAAAGAAAGTTCATTTATGAAAAATATATTATTGTTTTGTGATTCTGTGACTGATTCTGTTTAAATTCTATAAACTAAATAACAATCCGTCATTTTGAACGTTTCTAGTTGGTTTAATTACCGGCTAGAGGCGGTCGGAGCGGCGGGTCGGCTTGAATCTATATTCATGCTGCTGTGTTGCTTCATGTACACTTTGATGTT
The DNA here is from genome assembly GCA_030765085.1 of Allium cepa. Taxonomy (NCBI): domain Eukaryota; kingdom Viridiplantae; phylum Streptophyta; class Magnoliopsida; order Asparagales; family Amaryllidaceae; genus Allium; species Allium cepa. The sequence goes on from CM060939.1 coordinate 694,301,572, forward strand.
GTTTCATTGTTGGCACTGATTCGAGCCTGTTGTCTGCACTTGTTCATCCTGAAGCTTGATCATTGTTTCACCATATCTGTAACCATATTATTCAGTTCATTTCAAATTTATTTACTTGAATAAAGATTAATCCTGACTCGAGTGTTTTTGTGTTTTGCAATTAACGCTCGGGTCAGACCGAGTATTTTTGCAGCTTAGAGATTTGCTCGCAGCGAAGTTAGAGAGAGGGGGGATTAAAGCTTTACTTCAGTTTTCAGCAAAATGTTTCTTATACTTTAAAATATAAATTGTTTCCGCTGTATAAATTCAAATGTAATTTATTGTATTAACTCTGATAATTGTATATAAAAGAAAGTTCATTTATGAAAAATATATTATTGTTTTGTGATTCTGTGACTGATTCTGTTTAAATTCTATAAACTAAATAACAATCCGTCATTTTGAACGTTTCTAGTTGGTTTAATTACCGGCTAGAGGCGGTCGGAGCGGCGGGTCGTTACAAAGTGGTATCAGAGCTTTGGTTTACACAAAGCTTAGTTTATGGCGTTTAATATGAATAGTTACTAGAATCACTTTAAAGAAAGTGTTTTCAAATCTAAAGAAGTTTAAGATTGTTTTCTTTAAAATAAAAGGTATTTTGAAAATTAGAATTATTTTTGAAGATTCCCCTCTCTAAATTTAGGTTTGCGATAGTTTATATTCGGTGAGGTCTCGTTAGACTTGAGTTTCGATCGTTCGGAAACTCATTATCAAATTGTTGAGATTTATGGAAACTAAAAATATGAGTTAATTGAATTAATGAATTGGTTTAAATTGGTTTAAATCAAATAGTTTGAATATCTTCAAAGTAGTAATTGGAAAATAAAATGATATGTCAATTTGATTATAATCAAATGGATTATTGAACTATAACTTGGAAATTTAATTTTGAATTCTTTTGAAAATTGATTTCAAATGTTGTGAAGAACGATTTAGTAAATAAATGGATTATAAGTATTTAACTTATAATATGGATTTTGGGTATATAACTAAGTTATATGAATTGAATTGAATCAAATTAGTAAAGGAGATTATAAAACGAAGTTTTATAAATAGAAATGGAATTTCTAAAGATGTTTATAAAATCCACAAACGACTTATTTTGATAAGTAAATTGTTGTAACTTATTAAAGGAGTTATATCTATGGTTTTGGACAATAAATAAGATATAAAAAGAGATATGAATCCAATGAAAGTTCATAATAGATTTAATTGATTCAATGAAGAATTTGAATTTGTATGGCATGAAATTAAGTTAAGTGGAAAACTTAATATTGGAAATTTGAAGTTGATTTAAAACCAATATTTTGAAATGTGCAGAATTCAAACTATGAATTAAGTTGAAGTTGAAAAAAAAAAACTTAAATGAGAATTTTTGGGGAAGTAATATTATATAAAATGGAGTAAATCCATTTTAAGTTTTTTAAAAATGTGTTTAAAAGAATGATTTCTTTTAAGAATGAAATATATACTTGATTTTGGTTTAAGTATATTGAATATTTTCTAAGTATTGAAAATAAATTGATTTGTAAATTACTTATTATTGAATAAGTATGGAAATATTTTCCAATATGAAATGAAAGGTTTGAAATTATATCTTTTAGAGATAAAGTGAGAAGTGAATGTTTGAAATTTTATCTTTTGAAGATAAATTGAAAATGAATTTGTGAAATCGATTTGAAAATCGTATATTCATAGATACTTTGGAAATGTAAATTCACTATGGAATTTATAAAAGAAAGGGGAATTTGTTAAAAATAAATATTGATTTATTTTTGAAATGTGGAAATAAATTTACGGATTTGGAACGTAAGTTTAAAATAAATCGGTAAGGATTTATTTGATTAATTTAAGTGAACCATTTGAAGTTTAAAATGGATAAATATTTGGAAATGTTTCCATTTAAGGAAATTGCTTTGAAATTTGTTTTCAAAGATTAAAAGGTGCAAAATGATTTGAATTTGTTTCAAATGGCTAAGTGTGAAAATTTTTATATCTTGTAAAGATATTATTTTTGGGAAATTTGAACAATTAGTTCAATTTGGAAATTTTCAAAGTGATTGAATTTTGAGTTAAATTGAGTTTAACTTTGACGCCCAAAAACAATTTAAGTTGAACTTTGAATTTTAAATGGATGATTTGGATTGTATGTCTAACATTGTGAATTGACGACATATCAATTGATCTCTATTAGATATATATCTGCGGTGGCGGAGAATTTATTCTCTTAGCTTAACACCCTTCTCTGAGACGTACGAGCTCAGAGGTTATATATCGATAGACATCAATTATGTGTTGAGAATTGACGATGTAGCGTGAAATCCAAATCGAGTGTGTGAAGTCGATAATAAATTGGATTATGAATGTGAATTTGGTTTGAGATAACCTTAAATTTCCAAATCGACTTAGAGGAAAATTTTAAATGGATAATGAAATGGAAAAACTTGTGAATCCTCTATTTGTTATGGGTATGAAATGTTGTGGTTTTCATAACGTATATGTGTGAATACGATTAATTCGAAAACCAATTAGTTTGGAAAAGTAATTGTTGTGGAAAACTTATGTAAGTACATGAGTATGATATGTACTAAGTGTGAAATGAAATATTATATATGTATGTATGATATTATGTTTTCCAAAATTGAGGATATGGAAAGGTACCTTCCATTTATACTGTGTGACTGTGTGATGGTGATGGAACTCGAGATGAGTATCCATTTAAAAATCGTAGCTACGTAGTATTTCCATTAGTTGGATGACCATTTATATTTCCATTAGTTGGAAGACCATTTATATTTCCATTAGTTGGATGACCTTTTGTATTTCCATTAGTTGGAATGTCCTTTTGGACTGGTATAGTGTGCTAGCGTAATTCGAGGGGCGAGATGCCTATGGTTACAAGCGATTCCACTGGGATAGTGGCGTAACCGCCGTGTATACCGCGATCTAGTTACACTCGGGTGGTAGCGTAATTTGAGGGGCGTGATGCCTACAGTTACAAGCGATTCCACTGGGATAGTGGCATAACCGCTGAGTAAACTGCAATCTACAAACCAAAGCGTAATTCGAGGGGCGAGATGCCTACGGTCACGAGCGATTCTACTGGGATAGTAGCGTAACCGCCGTGTGAACCGCGATCTTTGGCAACAACCATGGCGAAATTCAAGGGATGAGATATCCACAGTTACAAGCGACTCTACTGGGATAGTAGCGGAACCGCCGAGTAAACTGTGATCCATGGGGGAATGTGCTTTCCATATCCATTTTTAAAAGAATTTTTAAAAGTATTTTCACTGGGAATTGAAGCAAGTATATTTAGTACTTGGAGATTGTTAGACTTGCGCCTGGCCAGCGTATGCCTAATGTCTTTAAGAACGACAGTAGACTTGTTAAATTTCGAGTTAGCAAGTATTTTCGAACTTTAATAGAAAATCAATTATCTAGAATTAGAATTCGCATAATTCCAACCTAATGAATTAAGGAAGAGGATTTTTGAAGGGTTTTGAAAGTCCACAGCTTTGGAAAAGTTATAATATGTAAATCTCTAATATAAAGTGTTTCAAATTTAAAATTTTGGGTTGTAAGTTGAAAATTTTAGTAAAGATTTTTGTGTCTTGATTGTAGAAAATAATAGACAAAAGAGTTAATTAGCAAAGCTAGCGAGATAAAACAAATAGAATGAATCCTATATTCATTCATCTTTAATAAGTGTTGAACTTGATAAAATTGAGTAAAATATAAATATTAGTGAAATTTTAACAATCATTTTTCCTTACTTGTAATTTCGGGACGAAATTCTTTTAAGGAGGGGAGATTGTAACGATCCTAAATTTTGAACAATTTAAATTGTGAATATTTAATTAATTTTAAATATCTGAATGATAATTTGAATTGAATTCCCAATATAGCAATGAATTTGGCGATTAAATTTAAAATTTAATCTATAAAAAAGTTGAATAGAAAATTTAAATTTGACTTTGGAGTTGAGATTGAATATGGAATTTGTAATTGAAATTCAAAACAAATAGAAAAAAAAATAATAAGAGGAAAACTTGTTTATGGTTTGGGCTTTGAAATTTATACCGGCCCACGTTTGAATACTACTGCCTTTATCTTTAACCCGATCCCCTTCCATTTCACTTTACCCGTTCCCATTTTTTTTTAACCCTAAAACAAAAAAACAAAAAAAAGCACGAGAAAAAAAATATGGCGGCTTCGTTCTTCTCGACTCGTTCTGCTTTGGAAAATTTGGGGCTTTGCTTCTTGCGATTCAAATCTAGGGCTTGTAATCAAATTTGGGGCTATTTCGACTTTGTTATGGTGAGTTTTCTGCTCATGATTAATTTTTAATTCAGGTGTTTAAATTTGTTTGGATTGAATATTGGTTGCATGCTATGTTTTGGGGTGATTTTGTTATCTTTTGCTCGGCTAATTTAATTTGAAACTGATATGGGTAGATTGGTTACTGCATGTTGGATTTTCGGTTGCTATTTGCTGTCATTTGCTCGATTTGCTTGAATTGTTAAACTGTTAAGAACAGATGGTACCCAATTTTAAACTGATAACCATTGACGCTTTCAAAAATTTGTTCTTTTTAAATTTATAAAAACAAATGCTATTTGATTTTTGTTTTAAATTGATAAAAACAGATGCTGCCCAGTTTTAATTTTTTTAAATTGATTTGAACAAATGCTACCTGATAATTTGTTTTATTTTAAATTGATGAGAACAGATGCTTCCAAATTTCTTTGATTTCAGATGTTGTTTGAAATTTGTTTTTTTTAAATTGATAAGAACTGATGCTATATTTTGCTTGTTTTAAAATTTGATAAGAACTGATGCTATGTTTTGCTTGTTTTAAAAAAAAATTGATAAGAACAGATGCTATGTTTATCTTGTTATTAAATTGGTAAGTACAGATGCTACTAAAATATTTTGTTTAACTAAGTAGTTGAAGTGCAAAATTGTTCTTGTAATAAAGATATGTCTTGAGTATTGCATGCCTCATGTTGCTTCAGTCTTCAATTCCATTTGTGTTTGCCTATAAATTTTCATGTGCATGTTTGTTTGGGCATCTCTGTAACCATAAACAAACATGCAAACATCTCTGTAAGCATACTTGATGTTGTCTGCACATTCACCTATGCTTGCACTTCTGTTATGCTTGCTGTTGAAAGATTGATCTTGCATGTTCACTTAAGTTTGAAAATGCTGTCTCATGCTTAAACAGTGCAGCCCCTTTGTTTTAAAACCAGTAAACAAACTTTCATTCCTGATTCATTCCTATAATTATGCTAGTGAGTAAACATCAACTTAAAAATCTTGAGAAATAACGATCTGTTGCTTATATAGATTTCTGAAATGCTTATGTTTGCATGAATATATATATATATATATATATGTATTAGCTATGTATATGAATGTGTTGCATATGTATATTGAATGTGTTGCATATGTATATGAATCTGTTTGAAAGCATGCATGACTGTTGTTCTCGAATATCTCTGTTCTCAGTTCAGGTTTAAGTTTTTTATCTAAATTCAAAATCTTCTCTTTGATCTTTGTTAGACCTTAGTTCCAAAACAAATTTAGTTTGTTTAAACTTGAACGTGAATTTAAAAATAGTGTAAACATGTTTTATGTATATATATAGTAACTGGAAATTAAAATTTGCAGTAAAATTTATATATATGTTAAAATCAATCATTACAATTCTCTTATCCAAATACATAACCTGAATTGGTCTGGGTAAACATGATTTTTAAAATGAAAATTATGATTTTTAGATTTGAATTGGATATGAATTGGAAAATTTTCTGGAACTTGGGTGTTTGCCAAAATCTGTTGATCTATGTATTTGGGGTGTTTCGGGATTGTGCTGTTGCTCCCTGTTGTCTGCACTTGCTTACTTTGTGTATTTGAGTAATTGGGTTGTATTGGGCTCGTGTGGCCTTCATTTATGTGCAGTCTCCAGTTATTTTTGCCTTGAACTGTTGCATCCAGGTCAGTGACATTAGTCTGCATCATTCCTAACTGCATATATGTTGAGTGGTCATGCTAGTGTCCAATCATGTTGTTGTATTGGGCAGTTCTTCACTGTGTTCATGCCTTGCCCACTTTGACCACTGTCCAGTTTCATTTATTTGTTACATTGTGCTTCATGCTGTCTGTCGTCTTGATCCACTTTGTCACTGCATATCTATATATGTCTGACCTATGTTGTTACATGAGTCTCTTGAGTTGTTTTACTGCCATTGTGCATTGGTGTACTTGAGCTTCTGTATGTTTGTATTTGCACTTGCTTCATGTTGTCTTCATTTAGTTGTTCCCTGTACTTGTAGTTGTGTCACTTTGAATTGCATTTATGTTTCATTCACTTGATTCATGCTATATTATGTTACTATTGGGACTGGCTTGAATCTATATTCATGCTGCTGTGTTGCTTCATGTACACTTTGATGTTGTTTCATTGTTGGCACTGATTCGAGCCTGTTGTCTGCACTTGTTCATCCTGAAGCTTGATCATTGTTTCACCATATCTGTAACCATATTATTCAGTTCATTTCAAATTTATTTACTTGAATAAAGATTAATCCTGACTCGAGTGTTTTTGTGTTTTGCAATTAACGCTCGGGTCAGACCGAGTATTTTTGCAGCTTAGAGATTTGCTCGCAGCGAAGTTAGAGAGAGGGGGGATTAAAGCTTTACTTCAGTTTTCAGCAAAATGTTTCTTATACTTTAAAATATAAATTGTTTCCACTGTATAAATTCAAATGTAATTTATTGTATTAACTCTGATAATTGTATATAAAAGAAAGTTCATTTATGAAAAATATATTATTGTTTTGTGATTCTGTGACTGATTCTGTTTAAATTCTATAAACTAAATAACAATCCGTCATTTTGAACGTTTCTAGTTGGTTTAATTACCGGCTAGAGGCGGTCGGAGCGGCGGGTCGTTACACAAACCATCCGGTTTTGTGTTCTGGATTCTCCACCACGTACACAATTGTTAAAGTGATTTTCGGTATTGGCAGAGAGTATGACAAAATCTAATCCCGATCTCTTTAACAACCAAACGCTTATTTCACACCATGGTTACTTTCATTTCAAACAGCTCATACTTCATATCAAAATATCATATTCATTTCAAAATCATATCGCTTTCGAAATCATATCACTTTCGAAGTCATATCACTTTCAAAATCATTATTTCCTTTAAATCATAACAGTTCCAACTTAACCAATTTGAATATTGAAAGTAATTTATATATTGGAATAGTTATACAATAAAAATAGTTTGTATATTAAAAATAGGTTATAGATTAAAATAGTATATATATTAAAAATAGGTTATAGAATAAAATAGTTTATATATCAAAAATAGTTTATATATTAAAAATAGTTTATATCAAAAATAGTTTCAAACTGGAATCGTTTCTTCCAATTTCACAAATCAAATCAAATCAACTTTAGTTCCAGAATTCAATTTAAATCAATCTCGGTTCAACTATTTCAATTAAAAAGGTTAAATGTTCAATTCAAATTCTCATTAAAACCATTTTATATTATATCGATTTCAAATCCAAGTTTGGAGAACAAATTTAAACCACTTCCAATTCAATAGTTCAAGGTTTAAATATTCAAACAACTTACAATAACTCAATTTGATAAATTTCATTTATATTCCAAAATTCAACTTCAATTTTCTTAAATTTGAAAATATTCACTTAATCATTTTAATGACATTTGAATAAAATCTCAAATTACAAATTTAAATCAATATTAAATATTCAATTTCAATTTCAATTTAATTTAAATTTGAAAATATTCATTTAATCACCTTTAATCAAAATCCAGTTATCAAGTTAGAAAAATCATATCTTTATAATCTTAAAATTAATAGGTTTCAAATCAATTTTTATTCAAATACAACTCTTAAACAAAAAAAATTCAAATCAGTTTCATTTCTTCTTTCCAACCTTAATTTATTAAAGTTATTACCAGATTTATTTTTAAAATATTAATACAGTATCCAAATAAATAGTTTAAAACATATTATACATATAATTTAAATTAAATTTTTATTAAATTGAATTTTATTACATTAAATTTTATTTTAAATATTTAAAAATAATAAATTATAACTAGAATCTTAAAATTTACATTTTCAAAACTTAGCTTATAAATTGAAAATTTCCAAACATGTAATTTAAAAATCAAAATATTTCTCACATTAAAAATTAAAAATAAAATCTTTATATTATATTTTAAAATCAATAGACATATATATTTCTTTGCTAAAAAATTTGTAAATTATTTAAAAATAGGTAAACGGTGTCCGCATATAGTTCTCTATTCTATGGTCAAGCGATATGGATATTTATCATTTCTATCCGTAATAATTTAGATTAATAGGTATATGTCATTTCAACCAGCAATACCAAAATTCCAGAATCAATAAAATCGCTTAGGTTTATCATTTCAACCCATAGTGATTTATATTCAAATATTTCTTCTTAGAACATGTTGATTTTCCCCCCTTTTTTTCTTTTTTCTGAATCGAAAGAGAATCCCATTTTTCTTCCCTGTGGGATCTTTGTTTCCCAGCCACTAAGGTTCTCGGGTATGGTATATGAACGTGAGAGCAGGAAGTTCTAGCATAAGGAATCCTTTGATTCGCTACGCACCTAAAGTAGAATCGGCCGAGTGAACTGCGTGTGTTAATCTATAATATCGTTTGGGTATGTATCATTTCAACCCATAGTGATTTTCCTAACTAAAAGAGAACTTACAGAGTGAGAACAATAAATATAATAGCATAAAATGAAATAGCATATCAATGGAAAATATGATCATAATTAACAATTTAAATATTATATATATACACATATATATATATACACTAACAGGTTATTGGTGTCAATATTGTTAATTAACACAGGTAAACAATTCAAAATATCAACATATCATATTCAACGATTAAATTACTACTCAATTCAAATATAACAACATTCCAATCATCATTTCATGTGAACTAAATTTACTAAACAAATGAATATTAATCGTGAGTGATCGCTCACCTTTCGTGGCTATGGGAATAGTGATGGTGACGAAAGTGACACAGACACACATATACACAACGGGATTGCGATCGAGCGAACAGAAAGCTGCGACAAATTCGACAAGGAGAAAGAAAATCAAGGTGAACTAGAATTCGAGAACCAAATATATATAATGTATATATTCCTTTTTTAATATAAAGGAGACAAAGGCCATGCTTGCTGCATGCTCGGGGAAGCTGCTCGAAGGGGAGGGATGGACTTGCTAACAGTGGGAAGTGATGGCACTCGAGTTCGGTGGAAGGAAGGGTGGGTTCGGGTGGCAGTGGGAAGGAGCTGACTTGGATGTTGGAAGCAAGGCGCTGAGTTCAAGGAGATGGTCGGCAGAATGGGAGAAAGGCCGGTGGAGCGGCTGCTTAGTGGTTAGTGAGCGAAAGGCTATGGAGGGCAAGTCTAAGTTGATGGGTGGGTTTATGGTACTCGGTTGGGGGAGCGGTTAGGGTGAGGAGGTGGATCGAGATAGAGGGAGGGTTTGGTGAGGGAATTGACATGTTTCAGTGAGGGAAGAAAGCTGAGAGATAGATGGCAATAGGTGGCTTTGGTAGTGGGCGGACAAAGGCGAGGGTGGTTCTGTGCTAGAGGGAGGCGGTCAGTGCAAAGAGGCGGAGAGCTGGTGGTGGAAGGTTTCTGGATTTGGCAGTGGGGATAATGGTGGAGATGGTAAGCGCGGTTGCAAGGAGGAGGCTGCGGTTGGAGTGGCGAGGCGATGGGGTGTAGGGTCGGAGCAAGTATGGTCGGTGTGGTACGATGGAGGATTGTTTCAGCAAAAAGAATACGACCAGGAGCTAAAAGGAAGAGGACGAGCAAAGCCTTTAAGAAATATAAGCAACTTTATATATATGTACTTACCTCTACTATTTTTTTTAAGCTAGAACAAAATGAAAACAAGAGAATGGAAGGGTAGGTGGCTTTGGTAGTGGGCGGACAAAGGCGAGGGTGGTTCTGTGCTAGAGGGAGGCGGTCAGTGCAAAGAGGCAGAGAGCTGGTGGTGGAAGGTTTCTGGATTTGGCAGTGGGGATAATAGTGGAGATGGTAAGCGCGGTTGCAAGGAGGAGGCTGCGGTTGGAGTGGCGAGGCGATGGGGTGTGGGGTCGGAGCAAGTATGGCCGGTGTGGTTCGACGGAGGATTGTTTCAGCAAAAAGAATACGACTAGGAGCTAAAAGGAAGAGGACGAGCAAAGCCTTTCAGAAATATAAGCAACTTTATATATATGTACTTACCTCTACTGTTTTTTTTAAGCTAGAACAAAATGAAAACAAGAGAATGGAAGGGACGGTAGTAATATGTTACAAAACCATGGGAATATTGAAAGTCAGGAATGCAAATTCAGGAAATATTAAAATAAATGGCTATTTGTTTTCAACCAGTAGATAGATGAAAGGGCATAGAGAAACCCAAAAAGCTCAAAATGGGTACAGATACAGCTAACCGTTTCGCAGATCACGTCGCATACCAAATACCGAAATGCACTAATGAATATACTGTGGAGATCAGCGCGAAGAGATAAGCAAGATGGACACAGATATAAGCGACATAACCAATCTATCAGAACTCGATATTTGCTGCCAAAATGCTGCTAAAATACCGAAAATAATATAAACGGAGCTGGAGCAGTCCAAATTTGGCAAAATGAAATATGACTTCTCACTCAGAAAATGAAATGCATTTTTATTATATAAAAATATTCAGATTTCAAAATATTCCATTTTCATCAATTTAACTGATTTAAATTTTAAATTGAAATTTCATAAACAAACAAACTTTCATATTTTCCAATGAAAATCTGCCACTTGCTATGCTTCAATAGACGCATTTCAAATATCAAATTTTCATTGCAAAAATTTATTTGTTTATTTTTGTGAAAATTTTAGTTAATTACGTTATTTAAATCGTTAGAATTTTCGAGTCGTTACAAATCTCCTTCTCTTCACGAGCCACACCTACCCGAACAACCTAGGTGTCATGCGACATACATACTCAAAACACGACATACCAGCAGCCTGTTTGATCTGCATAAGATTATGACCACCAAATTTCGACCGCACCACACCAACATTGGCTACCAAGGGTTATTCGACCCTATAAACCCAAATTTGTACTCCAATTTACCCCATGCCGCTTAAATCTTCACTTATGCTAAACCCTAGTTTTAAAACCACTATGCTCATCATTGTCACTTCCCCTTATCTACCATCGAACCCATCAAGTCGCATGCTAAAATGTAGCTCTCACCCTAAGTATTCCATAGAATTATATTTTCAAATTTTAGTTGAGTGGATTGAGAGACTTTAATTTTTTTAAAAGTTTGCTACTTTTTTTGTTTTTGTGATTTGAACTTAGTGTAAATTATTGGATGGAATAGTGAAAAGATGAGAGAAAATGCGTGGAACAATTTTGCTTAAATGTTTGAGTCATATTTTATTGATTTCCAGCATCTACCCGCACAGATTTTTGTTCGCATATGAAATGCAAATGAAAAAACAAAAATATGATCGCACTCAAAATAGCGACACAACCTCAAAACAATAATAACATACACTAATTATTCGATTTTGTAAAATCATAAAAATACTGTCGTTTGCTAAAAAAATCATCAATCAATTAGTTTAAATATTTTCTGACTTAAAAATTATGGAAATATCAAATAAAATAAATTAAAAATACGTCAATAAAAGTCGAGTCGTTGTATTAAAAATAAATTTTCTCATTGTTTGTTATTGCAAATAAATTTACAAAATGAATACACCGTTATTTTTTATAAATTTAAAAAGGAGTTAAATAAGACCACTAAATCATTAAATTAATATTCAATTCAAAATCTAGGTATTTAACTCACTATTCAAATATTAAATTCATGATTCAAATTTTTAAATAATCCCTATATTTGAATTCAAGTTTGTAAACTTTTTTAAACCAATATTTTAATATTTAAAATAAATTAAATATTTAAATCAAATGACAAAATTTTGGGTTGTTACGTTCTCCCTTCTAAAAGAATTTCGTCCCCGAAATTCCCAAAATAAAAGAAATGTCTCAAAACCATTAAGACTTCCTAATAATTTAGTTAAAATGGGTTATTGAATTTCTAAGTCTCTTAAAGTTGCTGAAAAATTTTGACAGCGCCTTCTTTGCATTGCTTGATTGAAAAAACTACAACTCACCACGATAGGCCCAATCCAACAAAGAAAACGAAAGCCCAAAAGTGGCCTTGCATATATGTGGTATAAAATCATCAACCGTAATATAAACATGTATCTATTAGTCGAGAAACCAACTCTACTTAGGAAACCAAAAGAGTCAATGTGACGCCCCACCTCTATACCCACGCTAGCCAAGAACATTACGGAGAATGCTGTCAACTAGCACGGAGAATAAGGCTGTTGAGGAGCGACCATCCGTGTAATTGCTTTGTGCGAGCATCGATATGTCAGATAGTATAGCATGCAATTCTTTTCAAGTGGAAATCCGACATGCCGACACAAACTCAAAGCTACTACACAGTGGCTATAATATCTTCGGAAAAAAATATAGAAGTAAACATAACATAAATCAGTCACAGACAATTCATATCACAAAGGCGGAAATAGATATGAATATAACACATGAAAGTGTTCATCAGAGTAGTGGTCAAACAAGATCCACAACATCACAAAAGAATAGATACAAGTACTAGACAAAAGAATAAGTATACATCATAGAGTCTGTATCTCAAATGTATACAACAAAAACTACTAAACTAAAGTAGTTAGCCAAAAGTCAGAAGATGGTCCGATAAGGAGTCAGGCAGAAGCACCTGTAAAATCTCAGTCTGACCCGAGTATTATTTAAGAAGAAAATAATAAACGGATCAGTTGAGCTATAAATATCAGATGAAGTGATATATAATAAGAGATATTACATAAACATATAATAATCACAATGCCAAGCTGTGATAAATAAGTAATTGAAAATCATCAAGAGATTAATCAACATCACAATAATCTACTCAAGATAAAAAGGAATGTCATACTCCTAATTTCATTCACCAAGCCACAATAAATGACATATATATCAATGCCCATCGTAAAAGTTGGTGAAACATAAATTCCAGAAATCAACACGCGAAATCCAGAAATCACAATAAAAAGGATGGCCAATCCCACAAACTGGACATCGACGCACCTAGAAAGACACGCCCCATGTACAGTCGAACATCGACACACCTAGAAAGATATGGCCCATGCTCTAGCATCGACGCACCTAGAAAGATACGCCCCATGCATAAATAAACATCGATGCACCTAGAAAGATACATCCCATGCATAAATAAACATCGATGCACCTAGAGAGATACACCCCATGTAATGTCCAACACCGATGCACCTAGAAAGATACACCCCATGCTAAGTCGAACATCGACGCACCTAGAAAGACACGCCCCATGCATAGACGAACATCGACGCACCTATAAAGATACGCCCCATGCCCCGACTTATTGAGCCGATTGCTCCTCGAAGTAAATAAACATCGACGCACCTAGAAAGGTACACCCCATGCATAAATAAACATTGACGCACCTAAAAAGGTACGACCCATGTATAAACAAACATCGATGCACCTAGAAAGGTACACCCCATGCATATTAAAACATTGACGCACCTAAAAAGGTACGACCCATGTGAGAAATGAGACGAAGCTCGATAAAAATGAGGAACAGTCCTCCACATAAACAAAGAGACATCGCACATTGCTAGTCTAAACCACAAAGATGATCGTCATGATCAACGAGAAGTGTCAATTACAATAAGCTAGTAAATATATGAGCTTAGCTTCATGTCCCATAACCACTAGCTTAACTTAAATATTTACGAACAAATTGTAGATCTCCACTAGAAAATTGTCACAAGAGTTTTCAATCGAACAAGTCCAAGAATTAACCGACGAAGTAAACGCAAGCGTTTCATACCACTTGTTTTACTAAGTCGTTTAATTGGATTTCTCAAACAAGTGAGGTAAAGGTTTGTATATACTAATAGATTGGAAATCGGTTTGAGAAAACGAGCTTTGTAATAAAATAGTGTTGAAATCATTTGAAGAAAGAGTTTTGATATTTACTACTAGTATAGAAAACCTTTATATTTTAAAGTGACAAATCATAGAAGTGATTGTAGAAACAATCGGGCATAAAAAATTCACATTCGAAGACGTGAATAAAATCCAAAGAAATCGTTATCAAATCCATCAAAGTGGATATATCTAAAATTCCCAAAGAAAAGGTCATCAAAGTCGATAATAAATGACAACAACAAAAGGGAGACAACACGAATCGATTAAAGTTGGAAATTCAAACGAATTAGCAATATAGGCTAATCTGGCAAATAGTAGCAGGTCGGTCGACCGGACTCCCTGAGTCGGTCGACCGAACCAGGGGTTGGAAGTGCTCGGGGAACCAGGTCGGTCGACCGGCCCAGGGGGCTCGGTCGGCCGAAGCCTGTAACCAGCACTTCCAAACAGAGGCAGGAAGTGCCTGGACTACAGGTCGGTCGACCGGCCCAGGGGGCTCGGTCGGCCGAACCTGTATACTTGCACTTCCTACCCTATTTCAAAGGAGGTGCATATCCCGACCAAATTGCAATCGCACGAGCAACGGCGCTAAGGGTTTATGCCAATCGACTACCCGGCCCTATAAGCTCCTCGATGCATCACCAAAAACATGTTCAAACATCAAAATTATGATTTTTAAAGAATTGAACTCAAAACACTAAAAATTGGAATATTCACCAAATCAATCCAAACCGAAAGCAAATGCACACGAATAAGTGTTAGGAATTCATACCTAACAATAGAAGAGGATTATAAGCATAGATGTGAGATTAAAAATCTCACCTTTGAACCCAAACAAATGAAGAAGAAGCTTGAAAGCAAGCTAAGATCAATTCCTCTTCAATAACAACTCAAGAAGCTTCAATCTAAGCTTAAAAGAGAAACATTTCCTAAATTAGGTTTAGGAATTTTCTGAAATCAAGGAGAGAAAGAGTTGGAGAAGAAGAAGGAAAAGCTTACCAATGGGTTCACTTGAGTTTGGAGCAAGAAGATGGATTTGCTAAGCAAGCTAGGGCTTAGGAATTTCTATTTTCCATTCTCTTCCACCATTGTTGCTAAAGCTTGAGTGTTTAAGCAAAGAGGAGAAGTTATGAAGAGAAGGGGGTTGGGCTGAGCTAATAAGGGTGCAGTCCAAACCAAAGTCATAAGCGGGAAAAAGTAGCAAAAATCAACTTTCTCCAAACATATCGAAGCTTATACTCAAAAAGGTCGCAAACGACATTTTGAACTCAATGGGGGTGGTCTCGAGTCCCAATTCGACTGTTTGCAAAAAGTAGCTTTTTGGACCAAAATTCGACAAATGATAAAATATTTAAATAAAATATTTAAATATAAAATCGATAAATATGCGGGTTGTTACAGACTCCCCTCCTTAAAGAAATTGCGTCCTCGCAATACTTAAGAAGAAAATAAGAAGTAACAACCATAGAAGCATATCAACACAAAAGAAAATTTGAATCAAGAAGTTCACCATAAAGAGCACGAAGGAGTAAATCCGAAAGTTTTCGTTCGATGAATTCTCAAGATTTCACAAGAGCAATCCTTAGGATTTGAGAACCATTGAACTTTTATCAAAAAGAATATCTTTATATCGAAGGCGCTCAACCTCCGAAGCAATGATGCGAATAGAATGTTGCTCAAAAGTCAAATTTGGTGAAACTTCAATCCCCTCAATAACACCGGGCTCAAGAATAAAAATTCGGAATCCCTAAGGCATTTCCGTCGATAAAAGACGTGGAGAACGTCAAGAATAGCAGAAAGTTGAGCTGGTGCAACGACGTAGTATAATAACAGTACGCCCGAGAAACTAGAAACTCAAATAATCTGGAACATCAGCGAAATACAAAAACGGTACGCCAAATGAACCGATAAACCGGATCAACGATGCAGTAAAATAATGGTACATCTATTGATCCAGATAAGATGGAACATCGATGTATTATAATAACAATACCTCCGATGAACCGAACACCATAAAAGAACATCGGACACTAGTCCATAAAAGGAATGAGATAAGGCTCAATAAAACGAAGTATATCAAAACGTTCGATGAACTTGATTAAAAAAGATAATTCCATTCAGACATCATCAAAGAATCAACACTTGTTGCCTACGACAAAGCGCATTGGCAACACGATTTCCCCTCCGGGAATAAAATGAATATCAAGATCATATGATGCCAGGAACTCGAGTCATCATGAATTTCCTTATGAGAAAATAAATATTCCCAAGATTTATGATCGAGGTAGAGAACAAATTTCTTTCCCAAATATGATGATGCCAAATTTTAAAAGTAAAAACAATAGCCGCGAGCACTAGATCATGAGTGGCATATCTAGTCTCGATAAGCTATAATGATTTTGAAGCACAAGTGATAGCACGTTCTCCTTTGCAAGAGAACGACATCCAAACCAATACGACTAGTATCGGTACAAATAGCAAAGTCTTGGTCCCCCTCCAGGAATCACAAGAATAAAAGTATCGAAAAGAAAGAATTTCTTTTAAATAATCTTCTTTCCCATAAAGTTAAAACTTTCAAAATTACACTTATATTTATGTAATTATCTTTCTAGAAAAATTTACATTTTTACAAGTCAATATATCGTGTCTGACTGTCTCATCTAAGCGTTTAGGAAATTCCTATCGATAACGTTGATCAAGCGCATCGACCAAAATTCTTAAAACACTAAATGGGCAATACAATCACAAAATCATATTCTATAGGATAAGTAAGTTTTTTTTCAAAAACTTCTAAGAATATTCTTTGTTCGTTTTAAGAACAAAAATCCAGTTATACTTACAAATAAATCTTATGAAAAAGATTTGCAAAATTTTAAATTTCTATTTTCATCCAAAATCAGTAAATACAAGAGTAGTCTCATCGAAATATTCATAGAATATTCGATTTATGAAATGGATGAAATAAGCTGGACAAATTGAATGACATAATAAGTCATTCATAAGAATCATAACGAGTGCGGAATGCGGTAAGTGGAATGCTAATTTCCGCAACTCGTAGCAAATGAAAACCGGTGGTAAAGTCAAACTGAAAAGACCTTAGCACCACATAAAAGATATTGCTTAGGTGATAATCCTAAGACAAACTCAAAAATACCGGAAAGTTTAACAAATCATCTAGATAAGAGAAATAACACTTTTCTCATCTTGAGGGTTTAAAGAATAAAATGATGCCATCAAGTTGGAATCAAAATCATAAAGGAAAAATAGAAATCTGCTTAACAGATTGAAAATGTCGAAGATGAATAGTCCACTCGAAAAAATAGGATTGGGCCTCACAACGATTAAGCCAATCCTTACAAAAATCAATTCCGAAGCCTAAGTAAAAATCGGCTCGGAAAGAAAAATCACATAAAATAATTTCGACATCAATAGAAAGCAAATTGAATGTTGCGGATCTACCATCCGGATTCGCAACTCTCAAAGAAGTCATCAAGTCCAGAAATGTTTAAAGAAGAAGAATCACAAGTTCTTTTGATATAAAAATAATGAGATGAAACCCATATCAAAAAGAACTCAAATAAGAAGATCACAAAATAAATGTAATCAAGGATTAAATGAGAAATACCTTGACCACGAGAAGTGTTACCAGGAGCTTGCACTACATTGAGCTCTACCTCCTTCTTACTTTAAAGTACGGGACATGCAGTAATATGGTGACCCGAATTCTTGCAATAACGACAAAAGAGGGGTTTCGGACACTCCCTTGCATAGTGGTCTGTGGAACCACAATTGTAGCATTGTCCACGACTAGAGGTAGGAGTCTTTGCTACCGGAGTTGGTTGCTTCCCTTTCTTATTAGAATTGGGGCCTTTGAATATGATAGGCCTCTTCAAGTTATTGTCGAAGTTTTGTTGGGCACGCACAACTTCAACATCACCTTCATTATCGGCCTCTTCAAGACGAAGAGCGATATTAATAAGCTGATCAAATGAAACCTCAAGTTTCAGAAGTAATGGCTTCTTAAGATTCTTATTCAAACCATAGACGAATCTCTGATTTTTCTTCATTGGGGTGTTAATGTATTCAACCCCGTACTTGGAAAGAGATTCGAAAGATGCGACATAGTCTGTCACAGAAGATTCACCTTGAACAAGGTCAATAAAACGCCGGGCCAAAGTTACTTTTTCGGCCTCCGGCACAAATTTCAATTCGAACCTTTCCCGGAATTGCTCCCAAGTGAGATCCGCTTCAACGATTTCAGAAATTAAAAGCTCATACCAATCTAATGCTCTTTCTTGGAGCATGCTAGAAGCCACTTGGACTCGATGTAAGTCAATAAGATTCATGCGAGAAAAGATACGATCGCATGATTTGAGCCAAGCTTGAATTTCAATAACACTCTCGGATCCCCTGAATGGCCTTCCACCCAAATCGGTGTAGTCTCTGCACAAGCGTGCAAAACCGGATCTAGGATGAGTAGGCTCTGGATTGGGTCCGGCAGCTTGAGCGTTCTTAACAAGATCTAAAAGCTGTTGGGCAGACATAAAAACTCCATCTTGGGGAGTAGCACTAGATTGACCGGCGCTGGGACGGCCTGGTCTAACCATTTCTCTGCCTTAAGAAAAAAAGAAGGAAGAAGAAGAAGGTTATTCACAAATGAATATCAAGCAATCTTGATAGATAAAACAAGGAATCATAAAGAAAATAGGATGAATCGGTTCGAAGATTCGAATTAAATCCTAAAGCACGACTCCTAAGATGGACTTAGGACGATGATCCTTGTTAAATTATTCTACATTGTTCCGAAGTTTGGCTCTGATAACAAGCTGTGACGCCCCACCTCTATACCCACGCTAGCCAAGAACATTACGGGGAATGCTGTCAACTAGCACGGAGAATAAGGCTGTTGAGGAGCGACCATCCGTGTAATTGCTTTGTGCGAGCATCGATATGTCAGATAGTATAGCATGCAATTCTTTTCAAGTGGAAATCCGACATGCCGACACAAACTCAAAGCTACTACACAGTGGCTATAATATCTTCGAAAACAAATATAGAAGTAAACATAACATAAATCAGTCACAGACAATTCATATCACAAAGGCGGAAATAGATATGAATATAACACATGAAAGTGTTCATCAGAGTAGTGGTCAAACAAGATCCACAACATCACAAAAGAATAGATACAAGTACTAGACAAAAGAATAAGTATACATCATAGAATCTGTATCTCAAATGTATACAACAAAAACTACTAAACTAAAGTAGTTAGCCAAAAGTCAGAAGATGGTCCGATAAGGAGTCAGGCAGAAGCACCTGTAAAATCTCAGTCTGACCCGAGTATTATTTAAGAAGAAAATAATAAACGGATCAGTCTAGCTATAAATATCAGATGAAGTGATATATAATAAGAGATATGACATAAACATATAATAATCACAATGCCAAGCTGTGATAAATAAGTAATTGAAAATCAACAAGAGATTTATCAATATCACAATAATCTACTCAAGATAAAAAGGAATGTCATACTCCTAATTTCATTCACCAAGCCACAATAAATGACATATATATCAATGCCCATCGTAAAAGTTGGTGAAACATAAATTCCAGAAATCAACACGCGAAATCCAGAAATCACAATAAAAAGGATGGCCAATCCCACAAACTGGACATCGACACACCTAGAAAGACACGCCCCATGTACAGTCGAACATCGACACACCTAGAAAGATATGCCCCATGCTCTAGCATCGACGCACCTAGAAAGATACGCCCCATGCATAAATAAACATCGATGCACCTAGAGAGATACATCCCATGCATAATAAACATCGATGCACCTAGAGAGATACACCCCATGTAATGTCCAACACCGATGCACCTAGAAAGATACACCCCATGCTAAGTCGAACATCGACGCACCTAGAAAGACACGCCCCATGCATAGACGAACATCGACGCACCTATAAAGATACGCCCCATGCCCCGACTTATTGAGCCGATTGCTCCTCGAAGTAAATAAACATCGACGCACCTAGAAAGGTACACCCCATGCATAAATAAACATTGACGCACCTAAAAAGGTACGACCCATGTATAAACAAACATCGATGCACCTAGAAAGGTACACCCCATGCATATTAAAACATTGACGCACCTAAAAAGGTACGACCCATGTGAGAAATGAGACGAAGCTCGATAAAAATGAGGAACAGTCCTCCACATAAACAAAGAGACATCGCACATTGCTAGTCTAAACCACAAAGATGATCGTCATGATCAACGAGAAGTGTCAATTACAATAAGCTAGTAAATATATGAGCTTAGCTTCATGTCCCATAACCACTAGCTTAACTTAAATATTTACGAACAAATTGTAGATCTCCACTAGAAAATTGTCACAAGAGTTTTCAATCGAACAAGTTCAAGAATTAACCGACGAAGTAAACGCAAGCGTTTCATACCACTTGTTTTACTAAGTCGTTTAATTGGATTTCTCATACGAGTGAGTTAAAGGTTTGTATATACTAATAGATTGGAAATCGGTTTGAGAAAACGAGCTTTGTAATAAAATAGTGTTGAAATCATTTGAAGAAAGAGTTTTGATATTTACTACTAGTATAGAAAACCTTTATATTTTAAAGTGACAAATCATAGAAGTGATTGTAGAAACAATCGGGCATAAAAAATTCACATTCGAAGACGTGAATAAAATCCAAAGAAATCGATATCAAATCCATCAAAGTGGATATATCTAAAATTCCCAAAGAAAAGGTCATCAATGTCGATAATAAATGACAACAACAAAAGGGAGACAACACGAATCGATTAAAGTTGGAAATTCAAACGAATTAGCAATATAGGCTAATCTGGCAAATAGTAGCAGGTCGGTCGACCGGACTCCCTGAGTCGGTCGACCGAAGCAGGGGTTGGAAGTGCTCGGGGCACCAGGTCGGTCGACCGGCCCAGGGGGCTCGGTCGGCCGAAGCCTGTAACCAGCACTTCCAAACAGAGGCAGGAAGTGCTTGGACTACAGGTCGGTCGACCGGCCCAGGGGGCTCGGTCGGTCGAACCTGTATACTTGCACTTCCTACCCTATTTCAAAGGAGGTGCAAATCCCGACCAAATTGCAATCGCACGAGCAACGACGTTAAGGGTTTATGCCAATCGACTACCCAGCCCTATAACTCCTCGATGCATCACCAAAAACATGTTCAAACATCAAAATTATGATTTTTAAAGAATTGAACTCAAAACACTAAAAATTGAAATATTCACCAAATCAATCCAAACCGAAAGCAAATGCACACGAATAAGTGTTAGGAATTCATACCTAACAATAGAAGAGAATTATAAGCATAGATGTGAGATTAAAAATCTCACCTTTGAACCCAAACAAATGAAGAAGAAGTTTGAAAGCAAGCTAAGATCAATTCCTCTTCAATAACAACTCAAGAAGCTTCAATCTAAGCTTAAAAGAGAAACATTTCCTAAATTAGGTTTAGGAATTTTCTGAAATCAAGGAGAGAAAGTGTTGGAGAAGAAGAAGGAAAAGCTTACCAATGGGTTCACTTGAGTTTGGAGCAAGAAGATGGATTTGCTAAGCAAGCTAGGGCTTAGGAATTTCTATTTCCCATTCTCTTCCACCATTGTTGCTAAAGCTTGAGTGTTTAAGCAAAGAGGAGAAGTTATGAAGAGAAGGGGGTTGGGCTGAGCTAATAAGGGTGCAGTCCAAACCAAAGTCATAAGCGGGAAAAAGTAGCAAAAATCAACTTTCTCCAAACATATCGAAGCTTATACTCAAAAAGGTCGCAAACGGCATTTTGAACTCAATAGGGGTGGTCTCGAGTCCCAATTCGACTGTTTGCAAAAAGTAGCTTTTCGGATCAAAATCCGACGAACGATAAAATATTTAAATAAAATATTTAAATATAAAATCGATAAATATGCGGGTTGTTACAGTCAAACTACCAGTATCTCACTTATAATTGATATCAAACCATATAACTTTCCTTGCTAATGTCTAAATATACAATTTTATTAAAGCCCATATGATGTACATATACCATTCATACGTAATATCCACCCAATCGCTTGCTCGATCACATAAATTTCAATTCCCAATTAGTATGCCCACTCGACTTCCCTAGTGTGAACTCTGATCTGATTCCTTGATTAGAAACCCCTATTCTCCTTACATAGTCATATACTATGATAGAAAACTTCAGAATCAAATCAAAAATCCATATTAAATGTTCTCCATTAAGAATCGAATGAAAATCTTAACCTAAACCGATGTAATTCACCTTAAAATCGTGCACTTGAATCTGGGTCAAAATTAGTTATGCGAACAAAATGAGTTATGTACAACTTACATATTTATTCCATTGGTTTCCTATTGTACCAATTATTTTTAATCCATATTCACTCACTTATCTCAATAGCATTTCGCATTTAATAGTAAAATTACTTATGAACCATTCCATAAAATTTATCATAAATCTTTATAAACATCTTGTACAACATGCTTTTGCTTATCAACACCTTTTAAAATTAAGTTTATATTCGTATAATACCCCTCCACGTCCTACAAGTATATATACAAAATTTAGATTTGTTGTACCTAACTATGATGTCCAACAAGTTTTAAAAAAAAATAACTTCTTATTTTCATAAATTTATAAGTTATAAAAACTTATTCTCTTATATTTTCAAAAAAATACACAACTTCTATTTCTTAATTAATTGGAAATTTTCGACTGTCCAAAATTGTCGAAAATTCTATTTCATTTCAACAAATGAAATTCTCAATCAATAAATCATAATGAGATGTAAAACCAAACTATCCTTTTGCGTATGATAAATAAGTCTACAATATCACTTAACTAAAAATTTAAGAACTAGACACCCGGTTTTATTACAAAACATTCTAAAATAATAATGTACTTATCTTCTTCTGTATATCAAACCACTTCTTTGGGATTTTAAAACAAACATTGTTTACCAAGCAATTCTGAAGCAAAACTATTGTTCCAGCAATTCTTCACTTAGAAACTCGAAAATGAACACCGATGATGTTGCGGTCATCATCGGAATTATTTTCCAGCGACAGACAAGAGTTCGGTGCTTTTTAACTCTTTTTAAAATTCCCCTTTAAGATATTTATATACACGAATACTTTTAAATAATACTATTATTTTCTTCTCAAATATTTTGAGAAACAATTTTTAAAATGCTGGAATTTTAGTTCTCATATTCTCAGTTTAGATCCTTTTTTGTTTCTAAACAATACTTTATAACCTACAATTTATAAATTTGCTTTCTTAAATAAAAATATTTTACAAATGTTTATCTTTGTTTAGAATTATAATAAATATTACATATACAAATCAAATTTTAAGTTCTAACCCAACATTACCATCCGTACCAAATTGTGAAACTGAATTCAGTGAGAGTTCATATTTAATTTAATCCAATAATAAATGCCTATAAACTATCCAAGCACATAAATCACCAATAGATGATAATCGAATATTATCATTGTTAGCGCCAAAAATGGCCACCAACACCCAGTTGCATGTGAAAGCGCCAATATCCAATATTTAGATCCAAACAGAGAAATACAAGTTCATAGATCACAGAATAGATTGATGAAAAGTAAATGAACATGCAAGTTTTGTGGTGGTTTGACAAACTTCGGCCTACGTCCACTCCAATTATCTTTTATTTATACTGTTTAATTACAGTTACAGATGTTTTTGACTTAGAAAAATAATGAAGAGATAAGAAGTGATGAAGAAGAGACAAAAAAAGACCCCGAAGAAGATCCCTTGCAATGAGACAAGTCTGCTATATTTATAGGTGAATACGTGCATGGATCGTGCTGAAATTTCACCAAAAAAATATCCAGGCCCAGACGACCCGACCCAAAAAAATTAGGGTCGGTCGCTCACCAAAAATTGATCGATGCCAATCATTCATATTAACTCCTTTTGGGTTGCAATCGCCTAGTAGGTCCCCTATAATGTTAGCTACTTGACATCCAAAATTCGTCCAATTCCAACTTATCATTTGTGAGATATTGATAGATCGTCATTGAGTTGGATCGTTTGGGCTGAAATTATACGATCGATCGATCCAACTTCATCGTCGAGCCCAACGATCGATGTTGTGGGTCCCACATGGTGTAGTGTAGTTGTCCTCCAAATTTCGTGTCAATTACCTTTTTAGATTTTGAGTTATAGATCGATCATCATCAAAAATTACCAAAACGATCGTCGAAAAACCCACTTCAGGGTTGACCCGAAGTGAGACCTGAAGTAATCACCTTTCAGACTCGAAGCAGGTGCTGAAGATTCTGGCTCAGGCTTAGACTTGGGTAAAATTGAAATTTTCTCCAAGTAGATGTAATTCTGACTCCACGCATGAAAATGATCCGTGTCGATCGTTTTTTTTCGAGTAAACATGCATTTGATACCAAGCACAATCCTGCACTTCAAAATTTCTACGACTCCAAGTAAACCATGCGTCGACTCCAAGAAAATAGCAAATTTTCCTTAGTCGACTCCAAGCAAATTACCACTAATCCATCGATACTGATCCGTCTTCTTTTGTCCATAACTCGAGTATACCAACTCCAATCAACTTGAAATTTGGAATTTGACCATATGTGGCCTTCCTTGTCACTCCATACTAATCGCACCTTGACAAGGTCAGAAATTGGGGATCTGATCTGATCCATTGATTATGTGAAGTGCCATTTCCATACTTAGTCATTTTTTGAATGTTGCCCATCCGAATCCATTCAACTATCATCCATAGTTTCAACTATAGTCGATTTTCAGTCCATCCATTTTAGCTGAATCCATGGTATCCCGGTCTAATCAAAAGGTGGGATAATCATTCTCTAACAAAGAAACATATCATAAATTGCTATATCATTTTTTGAAAATTATTCTTTTATACATAAAATATTATCTAGGTAAAATTTATTTCATTTACCAAATTTTCAAAATAGTATTGTGTTGATTTGCCTTGTTCAACTGTTTAGGAACCCCTATCGACACAGTTGTTCCTTCTGTATTAACCAGAATTCATAAACTACTCAATCGATAAATCAACACAATATAAAACATTTTTATAGCACTAACAAATACATGCTCATACACACACACACACATTCTCTCTCTCTCTCTCAAACTCATCCTAGAGTCACATTTAACTTATTTTAAACAAATTTACCCCACTAAAGCTAGGTGTTCGCTCAACGTAAGCTCTGATACCATGTGCAATGACCCACCTTTTCGACCCTTATAAGTTGACACTAATACATCTCACGGCATGACGAATAATATATAATATACAATAGATCTTCAAAAAAGAAAAAACTGCAGCATACATACATCCAATCAAAGTGCATTAATCCATTATCAGCCTGGACAGTTATGACAACTTGTCCTCACAATTGTTGATTAATACAACCAAAAATGCAGTAGAAAATAAAATATACATGAGTACATCTTGAAGGCCGCCATCTCGTCTCCTGAAACCCCAAAACATGCTTAGTTTGACTTGAGCATTATAAGAAAATAAAGTCTGGATCAGTCTGGTAAATCAGCATGAAAAACAAACATTATATGGATTCTGATGTTATAAAACCTTTTAAAATAAAGGTATCTCGTAAGATCACGCAGCACTAAAACATGAAAGGGTTTATACTTTACTATAACCAAACCATTTCATAGGAAATCTTCTGATATTATAAAATGACTAGGGTTTAATTATTGAATCATAGCCGAAATTGACACATTAAGTGAATTCCAACATAATAGATATACAGTTAAGTCCGAAAGATACTTAATGGAGAATGGATTTCATATAATAGCAAGGATACTGGGGTATCGCCTGCCACGGTACACCTCTAGATAAAATGTACCAAGTGCCTCACATGGATCCAATGCAAATCAGGACCGACCTACCTATTACTGGATAGTACCAAATATTTCATCACCACGGTTGTCGGCCAACAACCGTCCCGAGCCACTAGCATACATAATCCATTAATAAATATAATCTACATCGGGTGATGACAATACCCTAATGGAAGCGACCCACAAAGCCTTAAAGTTGATCCCAAGTTTTAGTCATTCGTGATTGGTGAGGCTAGAGGCTACTTTTTACACAGCAATCCCACTTGGAATTCTAACATTGTCCACTAGGAAAAAATGCAATTCCAGCATTCATCCATACAAATTGTTCAGGATATGAACAAATCGAAGGCACTACTTATATTGCATCCATTTTGGAATCACCCTCAGGATTAGTAGCAAGCATCCCATGAACTTCAAAGAATTTCGTCTTTGATTTCATCATCTTCAAGATGTCTTCAATTCGGATGCTTATACCGATTCGAAGTTGGTTTTCAGATAATATATCTGATCACGGTCTCCTCGAACCGACAAAGATAGTTTTACAACTGGCCAAGAATTGATAATCATTTATCTAACAATCAAATAAACAAACAAATCAACCAGAGTCTTATTTCCGTAAGGAAACTACACTTGTTAAGCACATTAGCAACCACAAAGCCTCTTTAAGTAATCCCTTAATTAATTAAAACCCCTTTGTAAACTCTCGTATCAAAATACTTTACATAGATATATTCATAACTTTCACTACTCCTTCAAATACTTCGAAAAATGTTGATATACTTATCTCAACTGTAAAAGCGTACCCACAAAAAATTTCACCTTTAAACTTAGAAAACTTTCTCATATACTTATATTAACAGTATAGGTATATTCACCAAACACTATATTTTCAATACTTAGAAAATGTACTTATACACTTTTCTCAATGATTTAAGTATATTTACAAATCTTAAGAAAGAATTTATTTTCGAAACCTTACTTATTTGGCTTAAAACAATGTAACTTAACATTGTTAAGATAAACCCAAAACACCTTTGGTGTAAGTAAATAGATCGTACAGAAACTAGACCAAATATACTTAACATTACTTTCCGACCTCAATACTATCCCTCGATTAACAACGTAATCGGACAAGTTAGAAAACTATCCTTGGCTCGATACACATTATTAATTCTCAAGATAGAGACAAGTTTCCATACCTAGGAATTTGGTTTTAAGTACGAAAAAAATATTTTTCATACCACCAAAATTTAAATTTGATCATTTATGGAAATCAGGTCTTATTCCTTTTTTATAAAAAATCCTTCTTTTTTATAATTTGTTTTATAAGACTTCATTTATAAATCCCTTATAAATATCATTTTTATAAACTCCTCTTATAAATATCAAAGTATAATTATAAAACTCCTCTTTTTAAATCTTCAAATATAGTTTTAAAACTCTAAATTCATTTATAAAATTTCTTTTATAAAACACATTTCTATTTATAACTCTTTCATAAATCTCCCTTCTATTTATAAAACCCTTTTGAACCTTTCTTTCATACTTATAAAATCCTTTTATAAATTTATTTCATCTATAGATTGCCACTTATAAATCTCCAATTTTATTATAAACTTTTAGTTCCCAAATATTAATAAATATTTCCCATAAAACGATCATTCCAAATATCCCTATAAACCTACACATATGATTTATTTTTCAATTTATCACTTTTGTATCATTTCTGTTATAGAAATATTATTTATATAAAACTATTCTTTTATTATAAAACACCATTTATAAACTATCCTTTTCATTTTAAAAACCCTATACATAAAAATTATTCTTTTTATTCGATGGTATATATATATGAGTTCCACAAATATTTATCCCAAGATATTTCTACCTTCTTTTAGAACAAAGTCAATTTCAAATAAAAGATAAACCAACATTCATTATTGTAATAAATTTTTTATAAAATAAAATACTTCTCAATATACTTTTAAATATTTCCAACTAAATTAGAAAAGATTTAACAAAAGGTTTGAAAAATAAAGAAGTTTAAAAATCCATTTTATAAGATATAACAGAAATTCCAAAAGTCAAATTAAATAGTAACCTTTTCTAAATCAAACAACAATTTATAGTATTTTCAGAATACTATATCGAGGCCAATAGTTACTATTGCATTTAATGGTGCTATTGCTACCTTTTCCACTAAAAGGTTCACTTTTTAACAAATGCCAGTGTCACATCCAATATGGTCATATTATCAAATTTCAGTATTTAACAATCTAGGTAAATAACTAAAACAAGATCAACGTGTATATAATTGGGAATTAAAATCACTGCCGTGAAAAATCCGGATTTCTTTACAAATTTTTCGTGTATTTTAATTTGAATGTCACTCGCTATTCAAAAGAAGATATTTTACCAAATCAACCAATAATTCATCCAAACGTAAATGGTAAATTTTATCTATTATATATCACACTTGTCCAAAAAGGTGAGTTTAACTCATCGAAATTCCAACAGATGCTTAGGCGTTACAATTTGCCGTTCGATTTCAGCCTAAATTTTTACTTGCACCAAATTCAATGAAACTTGTTCCATCGCCTAGCTATTGCCATTACAAGTGAAAGCAAAAGAGCGCGTCTCGATTAGACCTCGTATAAGAGAGTTATACATTCTATAATTTATTGATTTTAAATATATAATTTTATACACTAATTAACATTATAAAACTAGTTACCCACTAATCCTTCTTAAGGCCTTCTTCTTCAAAACCCTCTCCCGCCTAAAAACTGCTGCCAAACCCAAGGTCGCACCTTCCTCCTCCTGGTACTTCCTCATCTTTGCACGAAAACACCCGAGACCAACACCAATCTCCATCTCTTCGCGAGCCACACCCTCCCAAACCACCTAGGTGTCGCACCCCCTCTGACCTACACGAGATCGCGATCATCAAATCTCGACCTCCCCAACTTCGACCACAAAGTGTTATTCGACCCCTTAAACCCAAATCTATACTCCAATTTGCCTCATGCTGCTTAGATCTTCACTTATGCTACGCCATTGCTTATAAACCACCATGCTCATCACTCTCAATCCCTCTTAACTACCATCGTACCCATCAAGTTGCATACCGAATTGTTGATCTCACCCTAAGGATTCCAAAGATCTAATATTTAAAAATTTAGTTGGGTGGATTGAGAGATTTTTTTTTTAAAGTTTGCTACTTTTCTTGTTTTTGATTTGGCCTTACTGTAAATTCTTAGATGGAACGGTTAAAAGAAGAGAGAAAACGTGTGGAATGATTTTACCTAAGTGTTTGAGTTATATTTAATTTTTGATTTCCCACGTTTCGTCGCACAGATTTTTGTTCGCGTACGGACCGCAAACGACAAAACAAAATTACGGTCGTGCTCAAAACAGAGACATAATCTCAAAACAATAAAAATATACACTGATTAATTCTATAAAAGCACCAAAAATACTGTCGTTTACCGAGAAATCGTCAAACGATTAATTTAATATTTTCTAAATTAAAATTAAGGAAAAATAAAATAAACTGAATTAAAAATACGTCAATAAAAATCGAATCGTTGTATTAAAAAAAAAATTCTTATTATTTATCATTGCAAATAAATTTACAAAATGAATACACCGTTATGTTTTATAAGTGAAAAAGGAGTTAAATGAATACCATTAAATAAATATTCAATTCAAAATCTAGGTATTTAAATCACTATTCAAATACTAAATTCACGATTCAAATATATAAATAATCCCTATATTTGAATTCAAGTTTTAAATCTTTTTGAAACCAATATTCCAATATTTGAAATTTCGACCTGTTATAGGATGTAAAAGATATCCTCCTAGGGTTGATCAACGGTCAACATTAATCCAAAACCCTTACAAATACACAGCTAACCTAAACCCCAGTTCATTAAAAATTAGTCTGCTCTACTAAAACTCTTCCAAAAAAATTTCCTCTTCAAACCTAAATTCTTCAAAAATAAATAAATAAGTAAAGAGATTAAGAAAGACAAATCATGCAAACAACTAACGAACAAAGGCAGATTTCAGTCAGGATTCAAATGAGAGCTTGGATCTAAGGTGGGTAGGTATATTTTAATAAGATGATTATATGTAGTTAATTTCAATATACCCTATCTGATTTAGGTTGCTAAAAACTAAATTGGAGAATC
Organism: Allium cepa; assembly: GCA_030765085.1. NCBI lineage: Eukaryota > Viridiplantae > Streptophyta > Magnoliopsida > Asparagales > Amaryllidaceae > Allium > Allium cepa. The sequence goes on from CM060939.1 coordinate 694,331,909, forward strand.
ATATTGTTTAAATATGAAATTGAATTATAAATTAAATTGATGTAATCATGTTAAATAGGAATCTGAAATTGATTATAAATTAAATTGATGTAAAGATGTTAAGTAGAAATTAATCTTGGATTAAAACCCTTTTCTAATCAAGTAGAGATTCCTATAACCTATGAATATGGATGATAATAGTAACCCTAGGTTGAACGGTTTCTCTGTAAATTTTTAAACTAAAATTGAGCAAGTAATTTGGAAAATTATAAAAGTTGGTTCACTGTAATTGTTTTATAACTCACTAACTGGGAAAAAACGTAATTAATTAATAATTAATCAACCAAACAAATGCGCAACAAACATTAAAAAAACCTATTCGACGATGACTTAAATCACTAAGTGGGTCCTATAGCCTCCCGCTAATAGCCGGACATGTACCTACAGTCTTAATTACCTCGACAGACATCATGATCCATATCCACCTATAGCTCATCTACGCGTAGCCTTAGTCACGACCCTGCATTGCCCATATGATAACAGACTGCTGGCCTATGCAACACAAAGGACTACCAACCACCGATCTCGTGATGTGCATTGAATATCATGACAACAATGGTGTCCCAGATTTGGAGGCAACCCCATGATCAGGTCGCTATGGTGGATACTGGTCAATCTGGATCACTCCCAAACCATAAAGGGAGCTGAACACATGTGGATGACATACAATACTCATGTCCTATATTAGCATATAGCTCTAGACGTAACCCGACATAGGAATTTATATGTATATAAGTCGATGCATGACTATAAAGTCCTGGAGCTCTAATCCTAGCTGATACATGGCACTACCTGCATGAAAACACATGGCTATAAGTTATACCGATCACATATTCACATGAGTGTATTCCCTTTTCGAGTGACATTTAGTTACAAATAATAATCAAAAAATAACATAATGACATCCCATACCACTACATGTTATTCGAATAATTATTCAATGTTCATACACTATATTCGATCCAACTAGGTATCTCTATATGACAAGCCCGATAAATAACCGAAAAAGTGTTATCGAAAGTCCCATAGCAGATGGTATCACCAATCTGTTTATTCAAATTTCTCATCACATCGAAATAAAACTGCACAATTCAAATTTAAAGATGTCATCGTCGTATCATACCAAATCACGAAAGAAATCAATATCAACGGTGTATCATTCGTGTACGCAATAGAAAATTAAATAGAAGAAAGATGAAATAGATTATATGAATTAAATATGATTATAAATAACTAAATCAATTCTTAATAAAATCTTTTGCATGATTTTATCTGATAAGAGAAAATAAATATTTATTGAGGATTACGCGCGCGCACATATATATATATATATATATATATATATATATATATATATATATATATATGAGTTAATAAGAAATAAACTCAATGGTAATCTTATTATTTACAATAAATAATTAATTTTTCAATCTTTAATAGAAATAAATAGTATTTAAATATTTATTAAATATTTTAAATAAATCATTTTTACTCATTCTCATCACCAAAATAATTTTTAAACAAAATATTATATGTGTATTAAAATTTCACATTTTTATTCATATAAATGATTATCAAAGAATATTTAAGTAATATAATCAAGATTTTTTTATTAATTAGCAGAACTTATATTTACATTTTTAAACATATACATATATAATATCTAGTAAGTATATATATTAGAATTTTAGTATACTTGATTTAGTTTATTTTAAAGATATATATATATATATATACATATATTAATTCTAAATTACTTTAACTTGTACATATTTAGGATTGCACACACATAAGAAATGAAAAACTCAGCAAATAAATGTTTATAATAACTAATACAACAACGTTAGACAAAGAATATGATTTAATAACAATTTGCAGTAACGAAAAGTGTAACGACCCAGAATTTATATTGATAAAAATTCGTATATTTAATTAATTTTAAATATTAATAAGTGAAATTTATAATTCGAATAAATTTTATTTCGAATAATTTGATTTAATTGGATAATTAAATCGATAATTTAATATGTTAAATTATGGAAATAATTGAAAATCGGGTTAAATATGATTGAAAATGATTTTTAAAATTTTATTTAATCATATTGGAGTTAGAATGATGTTATAGAACTTCTAAAATCGAATTAGAAGTTAATTTGTGAAAATTGAATATTTTAATATTTAAATCGACTAGTGAAATTGGTCAATTTTTGAACAGTCTCAGAATTGGACGAAACTAGTTCCATTGGATCCATAATAGTTTGTTATTATCCAGAATTGGCGATAATTCCGTACTGGAACGGAATTGGTATTGTGCTAATGTTTGTGGATGCAGGAAAACAGGTTGGAGGGATGCAACTGGATTCCTCAACAGTATTTATTTGATTTCAGATATTTTGATATTTGATTGATTATCATATCGATATAGGATGTCGTTGTTGTCGTTATTGACTATTTGGTGTGTAGCATCATTGGGCCAATTTTGGAATTTTAAAATGATTTTTAAAGTGATTTTTAAAAGTATACGTTTATAAAATATTTTTTTGGAATTGATTCGTTTTAAATAAATAAACGTTATAATTTTAATGTTATAAAAATTATGATTTTTGAGAATATAGTTAAAAATTGATTTTTGAAAATATGGGGTTAATGATTTTATAAAATAGTTTAAATTGAGATTTTTGAATTTATTGTAAAAAGTTTAAATATAGGATTTATGAAATTTGATTATTTTATAAATCAAAGAAAATGGTGAAATTATAAAGGAGTTTAAAGACGTTTTTAAAATAATAATATAAACTGGTTTATATAAAGGATTTATAAATTGATATTTATAAATTTAAATATTTGAATTATAAAACGAGTTTTTATAAGTGTTAGAATGAAGTGTAAATGAATTTCATAAATGAATGAAATTTATAGAATTATAAACGGAGAAGTTATAAATGGAATTTTATAAGCAGTAGGTTTATAAAATTTGTAAAGTTATTAAAAGAATAAATTTGGGTAAATAAATGAATCTTATAAGTTATAAGATTTATAATTTGGGAAGTTTAAAAGAACGATTTTGTAAACAAATAAATTATAAGTATTTAACTTATAATATGAACTTTTGGTATATAATTGACTTATAAATTGAAATAGGTTAATAAAGGAGATTTATAAAAGGAAGTTGTTATAAAATAAATAGAAATGGAAATTATAAACATTGTTTTGTAAATCCACAAACGGCTTATTTTGATAAGTAAATTGTTATAGCTTATTAATGGAGTTATATTCACGTTTTAGACATTGAATAATCCTTTAAAATAAAATGTATAGAAATGATGAAATTGGTTAACGAAGTATATTCACATTTTTGAATAGTGAATAATATGTTGAAGAAAATGTTTTGGATGTGATGTTTTAAATAGAATTAAAACGATCTAACGATGTTTTTAAAATGTGTTAAGATTCGAAACCATAGATTTTAACATTCATTGTTGAAATAGACGTTTTCGAGAAATAGAAGGAAATGGTGGACTATAACACTGTTTTATAGTAAATGATTTCCGAAAGGAAATGTTTTGTATAGTAGTGGGATTTATATATCTATTTTAATTTTGAATCCCTATACTAGTGATTTTGGGTTGTCGTAACGATGTTTTACGTAACATTCGTTTTGGCCCAAATAAATATGTTTAAGAGAATGATTTCCTTAAAGAATGAAAAATATACTTAATTTCGATTTAAGTATATTGAATATTTTCCAAATGTTAAAAATAAATAGATTTGTGAATTACTTATTAATAAATAAGTATGGAAATGTTTTTCCAATGTGAAATGAAACGTTTTGAGAGTTTATCTTTTTGAAGATAAATTGAAAATGAATAATTGGAATCGTATATTCATAAATATTTTGGAATATAAATTCACTATGGAATTTATAAATGAAAAGGGGGAATTTGTTTAAAAATAAACATTGATTTATTTTTGAAGTGTGGGAATAAATTTACGGATTTGGAACGTAGATATAAAGTAAATCGTTAAGGATTTATTTAATGGGTTTAAAAGAACCATGTTGAAATGAAAGTATTTCCGCGTAAGGAAAATGATTTAAATTTGTTTTCAAAAGTGGTAAAGATGAAAAGTGATTTGAAAATTGTTTTCAAAGGGTTGAAGTGTGAAAATTATATATCTTGTAAAGATATTTTTGGAAAATAAATAATTTGGAAAATTATTTGGAATCTGGTGATGTTGTGCATATCCATTAATAGTTCAATAACCGACTATCAATATTTACCTTTGAATGGGTATTTGTTGTGATTTGTTTAAATTTGAATGCCACACTTATTTTTGAACAAGCGCTCACTATTCGGGTTAACCGAGAAAGGACCTTGGTGTCGTATAACCCATTTCGAATATGTGATACGTCGTTATGAATTGCATTTGAAGACTGGTGTTGAAGACTGGATATTTTTGAAAACGGAAGGATTACCGTCAAAAGTTTCTGCACCGAATGGCCCCGATATAGAAATTCCATATGTGATGGGAAGTCCGGACGTGATTAGTGAATATCCGGATTGCAAGGACTACTTTGTAAGTGCCTTCGGTTCTGTTCGATCCCTGAACAGACTTGTATTGATTGTATGTCTGACATTACAAATTGAGATATAAAGCTGATTTCTTTCAAATATATTTCTGTTGGTGGCGGAGAATTTATTCTCTAAGCTTAACGCCCTTCTCTGAGACGTACGAGCTCAGAGGTTATGTAGTTGATGGTTATCAGCGATATATTCCCAATTTGGTAATGTGACATGCTGAGTGATGCTGTGAAATGATCATTGTTTGATCATTTGTGATATGATCATTTGTATGATCATTTATCTTTGTGATCATTACTTTGATCATTTGTTGACCCAAAGCATGGCTTTGTACCAAAGCGTGGCTTTGTGGACGAGACTTCGTCGGACCTCACACCCCGAAAATGGTCAAAACAGGAAGGATGCGGCAAGGTTATTAGGGGGTAGCGCTCCTTTAGTGTATGTCATTCCTTCTGGATAGAGGTGGTGTCATGGTATGGAGCCCAGATACTTAACCTATGTTGTTGCTGCAAATTTATTGCTTTGTGGTTGTTGGAAATCGAGGATTCTCGGATGTAGATCGGTTACGATCGGGGGATGGAATATTCGTGTCAGTAGTTACCCAGTTAGGGGTAACCCGGCCTTGTGTTGGCAGAGATCCGGTTTGGTTCTCGGGACGTTATTCCAGAGGCGTTTCCATGTGGCGATGGGAAGTTCCTTGGCCTGACCATTTGTTGGAAATCCAAAGAAACAATACGATCTTGTACGGTTTTAGTTGTATAACCTGCTATGGAATGTGGCGGTAACCTGCTATTGAACATAGTAGCTATAGTAGGCATAAGTGTGAAATGCCTATGCTGGCTAAGATTTATATCTTTATCTTCGAAATGAATTTTTCCTACACTATGCACTAGTAATAATATCAAATGTTCTTTTTAAATGTGTATCAAGCATCTTTGACTATCATAAGGAGAAATCTCCTCCGATTCTGCGTTTGCATTGTGTGTGTGTGCGGGAGGCCTTATGGTAGTCTCATTTTTAAAAGCATTGCAATTGACTTTAAAAATATTCCTCTATTTTGTTTTTGAAGATAAAATAAACTGTTTTAGTTCTCACACCAGTCACATGACTGACTCGGAGTTTATTGTTTTCCTTCCTAAACTCTGGGTGCCCACCAATTTCCACACGGGCAGTCAAGAGTTAAGGTTTATCAGGATATTCTGGAATTCAGGAGTTGCTAGAGGCAAGATGGATGACATGGCGTATCACTAGTATATAGTATTTCTTTTCCGCTGTTTGTTGTTGTTTGATTGTTGTACACTCTGGTGATGTAATGTAATGTAATGTAATGTGATGTAATGTAATAACTGATATAGTTCTTTGTTTTAAAGATTATTCATTTATCTATTATATGTTGTTCCGCTGCGATTGTGAGATTCTGATATTGTTCTGCTGTTTTCTTTCTGTTCTGTTCTACCTTTCTCTCTTCTTCTACCTTTTTCTTTTTCTTAAAACCCTAAGAATTCGTATTTCCGTTCATCTTGAGTTAATCATTGGAGATTAGTGTCTATTCAAAGAGTACGGATTTGCGGATCCTCACATCAAGGATCAACCAACAAGGACAAAGAAAATGATTTAATAACAATTTGTAGTAATGAAAAGGATCAACCAACAAGGCCATAACAAGATAAATATTCTACAATAAAAAATCAAGTACACAAAATGCACAACGTAAAAATAGGTAACTTGATGAATATAGACTCCTACCCATCCATATGCACATACACATACAATATATACATATATATTGATGCATACACAGAGCAACACATAGATTAATACATGCATACACTTAACTGGAAACCCTGCACAAACACCTATCGAAACACACACACACACACACATATATATATATATATAACATACATGTACACAAATACACACATATGCTAACACACGCAACTGCAACACACAAACTCAACACACAACAATACTCCAACCTAAACACAGCAACAACTAGATCACGCACACAACCGTCACGTATATACCCTCAGCAAATATACTCTCATGCACCCATTCCCTGTAACGTACTCATATAAGCACTGACTCCCACGCAAAAGTTTCACCCACACATGCGGCTACAATAGACATGCATTACCCCCACCGGTGGAGCAGTCATCCAAGGCTGGTGCACCGGTGGACAAGGGCCTAGAGCGTTTAAGCTCCAGGTCAATCAACCATTAAAGGATTTTTGAATCTCTTCGTTGTAATTACCATACCAGTTCAATGTATACAACACTATATTCAATAACTATACTTTTAAATTCATGAATTTGATATAAAATTATAATTTGGGATATAGAAATTGTGAGTGAAAACTCACCTGCATATCGCGTTCCATCTTCATCTTCTCCGATGCGACCGCATGCTCCTAGTCTTTTAATACATATATGAAGTCTTATTCTCTTCCATACGCTAGTGTATATTGATGTCAAGAATCACATATTTGAATTTGGAAATTTGTAGATTTATAATTGAATATACTTTTGAGATGTAGGATTTAAGTATAAATTTGATTTTCTAAAAGTAACATATGAACATCGTTTATGTTGTATTTATAAGATAAGGAGAAACATCAGGATAGAACTCTCTAGATAAAGAAACATCAGGAGACTTGATCTTTTTAGGGTTTTTATTTTTGTTTTATTGGGCTTGGGGCTTGTTGCATTTATTCTCTTTTCTTTTCATTCTGCTTCATGAAATATATACATTTAAGCCCAATTCTGAAAATCATTTCTTTCACAAAATTACTTTCTAAATAATTACAACATTATTTATTTTACAAACGTATTTTCTATGATTTTATTTATTTGATTAAGCATTTTATTTAAAATCATTTTGATTAAATATTGAATATTCTCATTTTAAACCCAATTTCAAATACTTTTTCAAATAAATTTAATTTACAGTCTTTTAAACAAATAATCATTCTCAAACCCTTTAATTTCACCACTAATTATTTTATTATAAATGTCAAATATTCCAAAATCCATATTTAATTTACAAAAGTCAATTTTATCCAATTAATTAATTATTATTACCTTTTATAATTACCCCTAAAAATCAAATTGTTACATGAAGTGTAAGTCGTACCGCAAGGCATTGACCAAGAAGAGCATAGGTATGACATATAGAAGAATCCCGGAGGCTGGATGGTACTGGACTTCTTTGTTGGGCCTAAACCGCCTTATGATCATGGATTTTGATAGATTGCCAATAGAAGATGTGCATTTCATCCAGATAAATGGGAAATAAGAAACTATACACATTACAAGCATCTGGAATTAAGGATAAAGAAGGAGTGGAAAAAGTTTCCATATGAAAGTGTGCACTAATAACCATTACAAGATAGTCGTATTTTTTACGAAGAACAATTAAGAAGGAGTAGGAAGAAGGAAAGTTTAAAGGAAAGAACAATAAGAGTCCATTTTCGAGTCCAACCTCATGTGAAAGAATTTAATAAGAAGATTTTGAAAGTTTCTTGAAATATTGCGAATGGGTTTTTCAAAGAATTTATTACAAACTTATTGTTTTGAAAAAGTAAGGGAATTTGGAATTTATTAGTTTAAAACTAGATGAGTAAAAAAGTTTCGTTTTAAAGATTTTTGATTTGGTGATTTTTCATTTATAAAATAAATGGAAAATAGAGCTTAAGTTTGGCTCGAGGACCTTTCCTATTTTTATAAATTTGGAAGTTTCATTTTTAAAAATTCTTTTTAAAGGGTAGATAAATTCAAATTATACTTGCTTAATTTAGGGTATAGAGAATAAAAGGGTAAGAATGTCCAATAACTAAGATATGAGGAATATTCCCATATAAGGAAAATACAGAGAATAACACCTGAAGTAAAAGCCATTTAGTTAGTAGAAACATAAAAAGCTGCCACATTGGGAGGTTAACATAGAAATAGCATTATTAATTTAAATGAAATAGGATTAGTAATCTAGTTATAAATAATATAGGAGAGAAACAATAGGAATATGGTAAGAAGATTGGATAAATTCCATAGTTATGTAGCAATTGGGCATATATTTTAAATAGACGTTTAGATGAATGCAACAATTAAATGTGTCTTTTAGAAGCCCCCCTCATATGCTATTAAAACTTTGTCAAAGGTGGGAGCAGAGATGACTTGAGTAACAGCAAAATAATAGGATGGAAGTTGTCCTTGTCTACTCCGCTTTTCATTTTTTTAACTTATAGAAGATATTTTTGAAAAAAATGATTTGGTATAATAATTGAGTTTAAATGTTTTGAGTTAAAAATCCTACTTTTAAAAGAAGTAAATCTTTATAGTAGAAATTTCTTTAAAAAGTAAAGTTGGTTAAAAAAGGAAAAAATTTCTTGGCTCCTTTTTGGCGACCAAACAATTTTTAAGTCTGATTAAAAATGTTTCTAAGTTCATGTTTTTAAAGATAAAAGTTTTTAATTAGGTACTTCATGATTGCGAAGTGTTATTTTTATAAAGAATGATGAAACCTAAACCAAATTTTAATACGGAGTAGATATGGATGACTGCCTAGGTAAGCCAAGTGAAAGTTTTAGGCTATGAATAAAAAAAATTAATATAGAGTAGTTATAGATGACTGTCTAGGTAAGCCAAGTGAAAGTTTTAGGCTATGAATAAAATAACTATAGATGCTCGTAAGGTAGCAACAAGAAAATCCTCGTTGAATATAAGGAATATTGATATGAACCTAAGTAGGTTGATTGGAGATGTGTAAAAAGCTATAAGAAGAACCTTCAAAGGAATATGGAATGGTATCAAAGTACAATTTTGCGAGCTCTAAGGTATGCTCGCATAAAGGACCTAGGATATAGAGGAAGCATATACAAAGCTTGAGGATACTGTCAAGAGATTGTGTTTAGAGAAGATAATAGTATGATTGGGGAAGTGAGTAATAAGATGGCAAATAAACATAATGGGTGTTGGTTGACTCAAGGTTGAAGAAGGCAGGATATGTAGTGGGAAAGTTATTTCATCAAACCAGTTTTTAGATGAGTTATTCTAATTGTGCATAGTTCATATTTCTTACCACTGTAGTATGGGAATGTACAATTTATTCCATAGTCATATGTAATAATTGAAGTAATGGATGTACCTCATTTATTAGGAGTCAAAGAGGTAAGTCAAGACATGTGGATTATAGTTTAATGGCTATAAGAAATATTCATCTTAATTTTGTAATAAATGTTAGGGCCACAACAACATTAGCACCAGTTGATTATAAATGGCAGCTTCTAGCAAAACAAATTCAGGGTTTTTAGGTTGTAATTGCTAGTTTTTTCCTTAGGCTATTGGAAAACCATACGATAAGATATGAGATATATTCTAGTTTTATTAGTATGTTAATGGTTCGGATGAGCTTTGTCCATGATATAAATATATTGGAAACAGTGTAAATAAGGATGTGACGACTGTTCTATACCACTGATGCTTATATAACCGAATAGTGCGCTATTGGAGCATTTGGCTGATGTAAGACGATTTTCAAGGGAAAGAAGAAGAAATAAAGATGAGGAATAGAAAAGAAGAGAAGAGAATAGGAGAAAAAAGAAGGAAATAAAATATTACACAATTACACGACCTGTCGTATATCTCACAGCACATCAGATAAAATATAATAGTGATCACAAATATAAAACAAACGTGACCGTAATAATTATATAAACCATACAATCAGAGTACATGGACTTATACATTTATACAAAACAACAATAGAGTTTATACAACTGATAAATAAACTCAAGTGATAAAATATTTCTAATAAATAGTAAGTCGACACTGTCAAGGCTGCATAGTGTCACACAGCGAAATAAACAATAATAACTCAAAATATAAATATGGGAAAGCGCCATCATCTGCTAGTCCATATGCATAGCTGCAAGTTCCATTTGCACCTATTATCTAGTCTACTCATTTAAAACACCCGAGATAATAAGAAGAAAATCATAAAACCTCGAGTTAGACAACAGTCTAGTATGTGCGATACATATCTCAAAATGTTATAAAAGTCGATATAGTATATAGAACAGAGGGCATGGAGAATCATACCTGACATGTCCCTACATCCATAGAGTTAGCACATAACATAGGATATCTACTACTCTATATCATAGTTGTCATGGGTGTACAATACATCAAAAGTACTAAGGGTGTTTAGATATCGACATTAGTGATATCTATATAGTGTGACATCCCTAAGTGATAGAAATAATAAAACAAACATGGCATCCATTATCCATCCTCAAATTCACTCACTATGTGCATTGGATATATGATACTTATACCCCATCATCAGGTCAATGACTACTCAACGTATCGGTTTCTCAGTACTCAAATCCATGCCACTTGTTAGGCCAGAACTAGATTGTACCATCATAGGCAGCCCAGGATACTCAGATCGAAACACCATGTGATCCCGGGCATCCATCATAGGCCCAAGTGAGCATCCTCATATACCTCTGCTTTACAAATACACATCGAATCCTACGAATATCAACGATCCCTTTGCACATGTCATCCATAGTATAGCCATCTTGGAGCTGTCCTTACAACTCCCGTCTGAAGTCGTCGTGGTAAGGAAATATTCTAACATCCATCATAAGTTATAGAGTGTCGTCATGTGTCCTGTAACCTCCCTCCAATGGTCCCCTCAATCCGACTCATCATCGCTTACTCTGCATGTCGAAGTACAGTTGTCCATCTCGAAGCTGCCACTTCCAAACATGGAATCATTATCCTAGAATCATGGAGTCATCACATGTGTCACATCTTTGCTTCATCGCCAAAACCACTCGTCGGAGAGCCATATTACCAAAAATCGAACGCCAAACAAACGAACGAGCCATCACATCATGTTCCACGAAACCTCTCCATCGTCCATGTCAAAATAGGCAAAATCAACCTTCACCGATAGTGGTAGATATTGATCACTCCAGAGTAGTCGATAACTATCACTTTGGTCGTATACTTAACCAAAAATGGTTAAATACAAACCAAATGAAAATGACTGGCATCTTTACTAAAGTTAAAAGCATATCTCCAAAGTCCACCATGCTTCATCTATAGATTATTCGACGTGCATGATACTCTATGTACGAAATCCTACCCTATATTATATATTCTTATCCTATCTCGCATTTGGACGGCGTTTTCAACCAAATGCAAAGCAAGAAAACATGAAACCAACAAGTGTAGAAATGTCTATACTAGCATATATATATATATATATATATATATATATATATATATATAGCTGCAATAATACAACATAATCCATCCAAAGCAACCAATGTAGGACAAATATCATTAGTAGCCTAAATCTATCAATATCGTTAAAATAATGTGTAAATGGGAAAAATGTGATATTTAAATAAAATCATTTTAAAAGACTTTTAATTCTTATTTATAAAATAAGATATAGGTTTTACTATTTTAGAAATCACGTTTTAAAGTTAGAAAACATTTCAAAACTTCATTTTAATACTATACTAACAATCATAGCGTGTCGAAAGACAATATCACTTAACTCAACTATATCTGACCAAATCATCGTCAAACCGTAGAGCTCTCAACCACAAGCGTAGTGCAATAAATGACATCCAAAACGGACCTCGTATGCAAAAATACGCATTATATAAGATAATAGATTATTTAAATAATTAATTAACTAATTAAAACACTAATCACCATACTTAATTACCTTATTAAGCTTAATCCTTCTCTTACTCTTTCACGTTCCAGGCAAAAATAAAAGAACCCACTTTTCCCCTTCTCTTCAATCTTCTCTCTCTTCTCTTTCTTTCTCATTTCTCAACGATTTCATCAACCGTCAAATCCATTACTCCATTCTATGCAAGCTCTACCACTACGCCAAAGCTCATGCCATCCGGTTGCCCCCATCAAATCCCATCCATAGTTGCCCTCGCCAAGCCCTAGCCATGTCGCACCCTCCAATGGTCACCAATCCGACCTTCTTTCGATCCTCATGAAGTCATTTTCGACCCTCGTCGCAATGGTGTAAGTCTCACATAGTGAAATGCGCTCTAGTTCCTTGTCCCCAAAAAACATACATGGTCGTTATTTGCGGATCGTCAAAGAATGATGGCTGTTCAAGTCATAATTAGTGCCAAAACATCGGCCTCGGAACAAGGGAAATGGGTCTCGATTGGATCTTGATTTCGTCGAATGATTAATTTTTAATAATTTTTCAAAGAGGAGAGGGTGAGTGAGTTTTGAGATGCGGCCATTACGAGGAGACTAATGGAACAGCGAAAAACTGTTTTAGATAGGGAAAGGTTCTCATTGGCCCAATTAAACACTATAATATTCTTTTATTCAACTTCTTAAATAAAACGGCCATGCGTTTCGAGCTCGCACGATTAAACGGTATATCCGATCATCATGAAACTTGTCTATGTGCATCACATCATTTTTCTGATCTCGATGGTATAAATTTCATTGCTAATTGAGACAGTGCTCTAGGATGTAAATTTTTTGGTTTTCGAGATTGTTTTGACCATCGGATCGTCCGATGTTCAAATATAGCGGTCCTTATACTTATTTTAATTCGCAACATCGATATAAACTCAATACAAGTGGTCACGAGTCCTTAATCGAACTTATGTGAAACATCATATTTTTGGGACCGTCAATAAAGTAACGATTCGGTATTTAAATTAATTATTTAAATATCTTTACAATTTCACCTCTTAAAAGGATTTAATCTTCGAAATCCCAAGGATGAAGCAGCACAATCCAATACACACACATAAGCAACAGTACAAGTCATCACTTATCAACTCTCGACAACCATCACTATCAAATCAATAATCAATATGGCAAAGCCAAATGTCTTAGTTATGCACTTATTTTCAAAGAAACGGATAATGGACAACAAATGTGCCAACTCACTAATCGAAAGAAAAGTCAAGTAAATATCATACATTACTGACTCTATCAACTATTGGCAACATCTAATATCATATACATTGATTTTCTCTTAATTTTGGCTTATGTCGCAGAAAATTTTCGCAGCCCTTCCTTTGCGTGGCTAGATCTGGGAAAAATCTCTATAAAACACAAACATATATACATCTCATATCTAAGGCATCTCGTTTTCGAGGACAACCAAACATATATCACCAAATATGCATTACAAGTGTTATATTAGAGCAAGCATTTTATTTAGATGTGAATATAAGCGGATAAGAAACCAAATAACCAACACTTGCTTCCATGTACCTAATCAAGTATTCGAAAAAGAAGATTAAACGTGATAGTAACATCATAATGAAACTAAGCATACCAGATCATATATATAGCAATCATCTTAAAATAAGTAAGCTATATCGAACCATAACTATCCTGCATGCCAAACAATCATATAAGCATAAAGTAATAGTATCAAGTACAACCAATCAAACATTAAACAGTGACATCCATGCCTATCCTAGCATGCAGGATACTAAACTATCTAGTATAATACATCAAATATGATATTCAATATGGAAGCTGGCGAAAAATAGACATCTCCCCTAATGAAGAGCTACGGACTAGCGGTACCCATGCTCCCATTGGACTCTCATGTACAATCGCCTTCGCTTTCACTCCACTGAATCTCTACTACTCCATCGCCTTCCTTCTAACTTATTTCGTACCACGTCTACTGGTATGAATATGCTTATGAAGTCTTGAAGTTACTAGTTCAGTCTCGATATCATCTAGTTAATTTGGTGCCAAATTCTCAAAGCCTCTTATAAGTTCTTGCAAAACTCACTAGTGAAAAATGGTTTTTGGCCACTTACAATGCTCTTGGCATGCAATGGAATCACACTACCCATTCTATATACAATTCGACTAATGTGGATGTCGTTCTACTAGACTTAACTAATATAAATTTAGTTTCTTTATCAACATATCGACTGTGACTCAAATGATATCCTATTCACTTTTAGTCCTTGACATTCCTTCGATGAAATCCATCTCATCCTTACGAAGCCAACTATCCCAGTCAAATCTGCACCACATCAACTCTACAAACACCACCCGTTCCTTTAATTTAGCCATGATCTTCACTAGTCTAACTTCACACCTCTGACTATAATCAAAGTAGGTCAGATAATCAAACTAACCATCATCTCGACACTAGCTCACATCGAATTCTGAAGCCATAACCAGCAATAAACTCAAGCAATGTTCACCGATGCTAATATAACCAAATAGTTCTATGTTGGAGCATGCGACCAATGTAGGATTGTCAGGGGGAAAGAAGAAGAAATAAAGATGAGGAATGGAAAAGAAGAGAAAAGAATAGAAGAAAAGAGAAGGAAATAAAACATCATCCAATCACATAACATATCGTATATCTCACAATGCATCAAATAAAATATAATAGTCATCACAAATATAAAACAGACGAGAGGTAATAACTATATAAACCACAGAATCAGAGTACACAGGCGCATACAGTAATACAAAATAGTAATAGAGTTTATATAACTGATAAATAAACTCAATTGATAAATTGTCTCAAATAAATAATAAGCCAACATTGTCAAGGTTCCACAATGTCACATAGCGGAATAAACAATAATAATTCAAGATACAAATATGGGAAAGTGTCACCATCTGCTAGTCCATATGCTCAGCTCCAAGTGCTATTTGCATCTGCTATCTAGTTTACCCATTTAAGAGCACATAATATAAAAAGAAGCAAAGTATAAAACCTCAAGTCGGACAACGGTCTGGTATGAGCAATACATAATCTCAAAACACTAGATATAGTATATAAATAGAGGGTATGAAGAATATATACGTGATCTATCCCAACATCCATAGAGTTAGCACATAACATAGGATATATGCTACTTTATGTCATAGTCGTCATGGGTGTACTATACATCAAAGTACTAAGTGTTTCTAGATATCGACATCGGTGATATCTACATAATGCGACATCCCTAAAGTGATGGAAATAGTAAAACAAATATGGCATGCATCATCCATCCTCACATTCACTGACTCGGTGCGTTGGATATATGATACTCATATGACCCCATCATTAGGCCATGACTACTTAACGTACCGGTTTCTCAATACTCGAATCCATGACACTCAGTAGGTCAAGAACTAGACTGCACTCATCATAGATAGCCCAAGATACTCAGATTGAAGCATCTTGTGATCCCAGGTAGCCATCATAGATCTAAGTGAGCATCCACACATACCCCTGCTTCACGAGTATACATCGAAACCTACGAATATCAATGATCTCTTTGCACATGTCATCTATAGTATAGCTCGTCTTAGAACTGTCCTTACAACTCCCATCTAAAGTCATTGCAATTGGGAACTACTCTAAACATCCATCATAAGTTATAGAGTGTCATCATGCATTATGTAACCTCCCTCAAACACTCCTCTTAATTTGACTCATCGTCATCTAGTTTGCATCTTGAAGTATAACTGTCCATTGTTGAAGCCGTCGCTTCCCATCATTATCGAATCATGGAGTCATCGCATTGAAGTGTCAAATCTTCGTTTCACCGCTAAAACCACTTGTCGAAGAGCCATATCATCAAAAATCAGATGTTGAACAAACGAATGAACCATCACATTGTGCTCCTTGAAGCCTCTCCATCATCTATGTGAAAATAGGCCAAATCGGCCATCACCAATTATGGTAGATATTGACCACTCCAAAGTAGTAGATAACGACCACTTTGGTCTTGTACTTGACCAAAAATGGTTAAATACAAACCAAATGAAAACACCCGGCGTCTTCACTAAAGTCTAAAGCGTATCTCCAAAGTCCACCATGCTTCATCTATAGATTAGCCGACGTGCATGATACTCTATGTATGAAATCTTATCCTATGGGATATATTCTTATCCTATGTCGCCTTCAAACGGCGTTTTCAACCAACTATCAAGCAAGCAAACATGAAACAAACAAGTATGGAAATGTCTATAATAGCATATATATCTATAATGATACAATACAATCCATCCAAAGCAATCAATGTGGATAAATATCATTAGCAGCCTAAATCTGTCAATATCGTCAAAATAATGCGTAAATGGGAAAAACGTGACATTTAACTTAAAATCATTTTAAAATACTTTTAATTCTTTTTATAAAATAATATTTGGGTTTAACTATCTTAGAAATCACGTTTTAAGGTTATAAAACATTTCAAAACGTCGTTTTAATACTATATTAACAATCATAGTATGGTAGCGATAATATCATTCACCTCAACCAAATCTGACCAAACCATCGCCAAGTCGTAAGGCTCTCCATCACGAGTGCAATGCAAGAAACGGTGTCCAAAATGGACCTAATATGCAAAAGATATGCATTTTATAAAATAATGGATTATTTAAATAATTAATTAACCAATTAAAACACTAATCACCATACTTAATTACCTTATTAAGCTATCCTTCTCTTCCTCGTTCACCTTGTAGGAAAAATAAATAAAAGAACCCACTTTTTCCCTTCTCTTCAACCTTCTCTTTCTTCTCTATCTCTCTCATTTTCCAACGATTTAACGAACTGTCAAATCCATTGCTCCTCTCTACGCGAGCTCTAGCACCGCGCCAAAGCTCACGCCATCATGTTTCCCCCTTCAAATCTCGTCCATAGTAGCCTTTACCTCACCCTAACCCTATTGCACCCTCTATTGGTCACCAATCCGACGTCTCTTTGATCCTAAATGATGTCATTTTCGACCCTCGTCACAGTGGAGTAAATCTCGCATAGTGAAATGTGCTCTAGTTCCATGTCCCCAAATAACATACACGACCATGATTTAGGGATAGATAGATAATGATGGTTATTTAAGTTATCGATGGTGCCAAAACGTCGATCTTGAAATAAGGAGAAAGGGGTCTCAATCGAATCTCAATTTCGTTGAACTGTTGATTTTTACTAATTTTTCAAAGAGGAGAGGGTGAGTGAGTTTTGAGATGCGGCCATTACAAGACAACTAATGGAACAGTGAAAAAATTGTTCTAAACAAGGAAGAGATCTCAGTGTCCATTTAAATAATATAATATTCTTTATTCAACTTATTAAATAAAATGATCGTGCGTTTCAAACTTGCACGATCAAACGGTACCTCCGATCGTCATCAAAATTGTCTGCATGCATCACAACATTTTTTGGTCCCGATGGTATAAATTTCGTCGCCATCCGAATAGCGCTCCAAGATGATAATTTCATGCTTTTCGAAACTGTTTCGACCATCGAATCGTTCGATCTTCAAATTTAGCGATCCATATGCTTATTTTAATTCGCAATGTCGATATGAATTCAACGGAAGTAGTTTCGAGTCTTGAATCGATCGTATGTGAAAAATCATATTTTTTGGACCGTCAATAAATTAACAATTCAATATTTAAATTAATTATTTAAATATCCAACTGTTAAAAATACAGGTTGCTACAAAGAAGATTTCATAAGGATACTTAACTAACGATAATAGGAGTTCATCTTTAATTTTAATTTCCAACCGCCAATCGAACCAACTCTAGGCTATTCAGCGGCAATGGAGGCTAAGACAGCATTAGTAAACCGTATTGGGCTAGAAAAAAAGAAAGAAAGGTGCAGCTATAGTAGATAGTTCAGGCAAGTTAAGAAGAGAAGAGCATTTCCCCCATGTCGGTAGATATGTAGTAAACGAAAGAGGATGATTGAGGAGAGATGGATGCCTTTGGGTCCCTATGGTTGAGGATGCTTTAGAAGAAATGTTAGCAGAATGTAACCATTCTGGATGACCATTCACCATGGAGGAGATAAGATGTATTAGGATATGAAGCAAATTTTTTATTGGTCAGGGATTAAAAAGGTAACTGAATTTGTCTCCAGATGTTCGACTCGCCAAAGGATAAAGGCATAACAAGGGAGCCCAGAGGATTGTTATTACCGTTGGAGGTGCCGACTTGGAAATAGGAGTATATATCGATGGACTTTATTGATGCATTGCCTAGGAATCAAAAAGACAATGAGCTATTTGGGCTATAGTAGATAGGCTCACTAAAAATGCACATTTTATTCCCGTTAGAAATAATAAGACCGTAGTATCTTTAGCGTAAATTTTTATTAAGGAGGTGGTTCGACTTCATGGAATGCCTATTAGCATTGCTAGTGATAGGGATCCTTATTCACTAGCAAATTATGGAGGAATTTAAAGTCATCTTTAGGGATCTTGTTAAATCTTAGCAGTAACCAACCCGCAGGCCGACGGTCAAATTGAAATAGTGAATAGGATCTTGGAAAACTTGTTGAGAGCTTATACCATGGATTTTGAAGATTGGGAGTATCCCTTACCTTAGTAGAATTTGCTTAAAATAATAATCACCAAGCGACGATTGGCATGACACCCTTTTGAAGCGTTATACAGAAGGCCATGCAAATCACCAAATTATTAGTGGAAAACCACCGACAGAATTATACTCAAACCAGATTTGATTTGTAAAACCTCAAAAAAGATAAAGTTGATTAGGCAACGAATGAAGGCTTCACAGGATTGTCGAAAGTCTTATGTGGACAAGCAAAGGATGGGATTGAGTTTGAGGCAGGAGACACGGTGTTTATTAGATTTTCCCCTCAAAGGAAGGTTATGAGATTCGGTAAGTCGGGAAAGTTATCACCAAGGTTTTTTGGACCTTTCTCGATCTTAGAAAGAAGAGGAAAACTTTCCTATCGAGTAGAGCTATTGGATAAGTTCGTGAGGGTCCATGACGCATTTCACATCTCGCATTTGAAGAAATGCCTTCATAGCATAGCCATTATAGTAGAGCCTGATCACTTAGTAGACATTGAGACAGAGCCGATGGTACCTATGCTACTACACGCATAGTGGAGCACGAAACTAAAAAGCTCCGCAGCAAAAAAATTAAGCTAGTTTGGATACAATTGAGAGATAATCCAGCAGAAAGCTCATAGGAAACTATAGAGAAGATAAGGACTTCTTATCCTAAGCTTTTTTTTGGTAAACTTTCTCTCTAAAATTAGGTTTTGGTTGTATCATGGTTGCTAGATTTGATGGTAGAGGATGATTGCCATACTTTTTACTATCACTTTTAAATTTATGTAGTACTTTTTGCATCTTTAGAATGTTTCATACATGTATACATCACGACACTTGCATTCATGCTAGAATCGAACTCACATATAGTATGTCTTCATGCATAATCACATTGCACTTTTTGGTTGAGTAGATGGTTGTCCGTATACATGATTGTATGACATGGATGCTTATTGTGCATTACACTATCTGTCCCTTAGGGATGGACTAAATCTTTTTTAAATAAGGAAGAATGTAACATGCCGTAAAAATTAATAATTAAGTAATAAATAATAACAAGGCTAAAATAAAAATTTGGAGGATATTGGATTTGACCACGAAAGTTATGACGTTGCATTCGTGGTCATTTTCTGATCAATTTCCATATATAAAGTTTTGAAATCGGAGATCAATCGGAAGGTTTATTAACTTTTAAAGTTTTTGAATTTAAAATAACTCAAATAGAATTCAAATTCAAAAATGTAATTAATACTATAATTAAAAAATTAAAAATTAACTATAATTAGAAACTTGAGGGTTAAATAAACATTCTCAAGTTAAGTAAATGATAAAAAGAAAACGTTAACGTTAAATAATAATAAAGGAATCAAATAATTAATTAAATACATAAATACGTACTCATAATTAGGCAATCGGTCGAGTTTCGTAGGTAGGAGCTGTTGACCAGTTCATGTTGTGGCGGCTTGGGTTTCTTAGGCTAGGAACAGCTTAGATTTTAATATCTTAAACTGACTTAAATCCAACGGTTCTTTTGACTTCCAACCATTATAAATAAAAGTCTAGCCCACTCACTTTTATTCACAATTATTTAGGAACTTAAGCAGACCTCTACCAGTTCCTTTCTTCCACACAATTTGGAAATTTCGTAAGGTCTTAAGGTAAGGGATTTTAGATGTTTATATTCAGTTTATAATTCTATTCTCCTCTAATCTCTGAAATTATAAATCTAATTAATATACAATCCAATTATTGTATATTTCAAAAGGAAAGAGATGTGGGAAGAGATTGAATAGCAAGCGTGTTCAAATCCAAAGGAGAACGTAGGGAATTATCTATGAGTGGAAATCTTCTCATTTTAGTAATTGTATAGTATAGATTGGATTTGATACATGCCTTGGAGAATTTTAGTTCATGAAAACTTCAAATCTAAACTCTCAAAATTCCCTAAAGTGAAATGTCAATTCTTATGTTTTAAAATCTTAATTATTCTACATTAAAACAGTATTATTTGTGTAGTTATTTCGATTTTAATGTGAAATGCCTTGGAGAATTTTAGTTCATGAAAACTTCAAATCTAAACCCTCAAAATTCCCCTAAAGTGAAATGTCAATTCTTATGTTTTAAAATCTTAATTGTTCTACATCAAAACAGTATTATTTGTGTAGTTATTTCGATTTTAAAATCCTAGTTTTTCTCACTTTAGTAATTGTATAATATAGATTGGATTTGATACATGCCTTGGAGAATTTTAGTTCATGAAAACTTCAAATCTAAACACTCATAATTCCCCTAAAGTGAAATGTCAATTCTTATGTTTTAAAATCTTAATTGTTCTACACTAAAACAGTATTATTTGTGTAGTTATTTCGATTTTAGTGTTTTACATTTTATTCCATTTATCATTTTTCTCTTTTGATATGATTGAGGATTCTAAAAGTTATGAAATGGTGTGTAAAATACGAATTCTCTTATTTATAGTTTACACTACCTATTTCCATAATTTAAATATGAATCCTTTTTCTATTTTATATGTGGAAGTTGAATAGAGAGTAAAAAGATTGAACTGCAAAAGCTATTGATGTTGATTCTACTATTTTAATGTAAAACAAGTTTGACCGTTGATTCTATTTCCTTATACAAGTCTATTGTTGGGCTAGGAATGTTAACTAATTTTTATGTTATTATATGGAATTAGACTTGTATAAACTGGAAGTTTTGATATATAACGATTAGTATAGGGTGCAATCTTTGCACTTCTAGAATTATTTTAGTTATGTATTTATAAATATATATTAATATAGAATTAATAACGTATTAATCGCGTAATAAATAGGTTTGTAATCATTATTAAAACCTCATAGGATGAAAGGTATGGATGATTATAATTAGCGACGAGTCAGGTTTGAGATATTAAGCAGCTAAGCATGGTAAATGGAAAATCTCGGGAAGGGTCCACTTTGGATTTGAGGTATTAAGTGACTATTGTAAGGTCTGTCTCATGCAAAAAGAAGCATCAAGTGGTCTGAAGAGATTTTGTGTGATGTTAGTAAGATAGTACCAAAGAATGGTCCGACGGAGACCTGCCTAAGATATAGATATTAAATGGGTAGAGTCTTTCTAATTTTCATTGAAAAGGTGTTAAGTGGCCTGGGTACTTTTTCTCACATTGTTAGGACATGATTGATGGTAGAGGCATGAGACTGGGAATGGCCTTGGGCCTACAGTTGAGAGTAAGTTATAGGAATTTGTTAGAAAAGTGTAAGTGATAGGATTGGACTGGAAAAGCCTTCAGGCCTAACGTTAAAGGTATTTGTAAGAAATATAGTTAGGATACGTAAGACATATTCTTATCTAAATTATACTACCCAAGTAGTATTATGGAAAGATTGAGATTTTATTCACCAGACATTATTATTCTGACTCCCTTCTCATTACAAACAGATTAGGAAAGAGGATGCATATCTAGGAGATGAAGGCAGAGACGAAGTCTTATGGCAGTTGTCTATCTACTTATTTTATTATATATTTTGATATACCCATTTCAGACATGTTGTTATTATACTTTGAGATATTGTACTACGGATATTTAGATGTTATGTTTTGTTATAAAACTTGAACTTCTATAAAATGGGTATTGTTTCTGATATTATATTTTATCTTTCCACCGTGAGATTCTAATAGCATTAGTAGATAGCTCTATGTTTTGTTTTTACCAACCAACGACTAGTTTTAAAACGGGTCTAATGTTTGATGGACCTTCCTTGAATCGAAAATTAGGCATGTTCCGAGACGAGTTGCTACAAATTTTCTTTATCAAAACTATATCACTTTGAAATTATGGAATTGATAATGGTTAAATTCCAGTATCGTCCATTCAACTCTATATCCAAACACAAAATACTCGGTTCAATACTAATAATTATTATTATTCTAATTGTTTTGGTTAGAGACTTTGACTTTGAGTTGACTTGAATTAATCGTGATGCTAACCCCATATAACTGAAAAGACGAATCCTCGCTTGAATAATGGTTCACTTTCAATACTTTCAATCGATCCAACTATAGTCACTCAATGGACATCGTGCTATGATTTGACTATAATCAAAGTAGAGTCATATTGAAGATCGACGGTATTCTCAAGTCGAGAGAACTGTGTAAATTAGTCACGTTGATGTTTTCTGTTTGTTCGTAGTTATATTAATCAACAGAAAACTATCGAATGATTCGTTTGGTAGTTATCCAACAACTATCAACAAGGTAACCCCCAAGTGTCCCCAGCAATCATGATTAATACACTTCTCAACATTTGAAGAGCGTTATATACTTTAGTCTTAACGGATACATCGATATCCAATCTCTATGCAACTTGACTAGGAACGTTTAAAATGATATATTTATTTTTATTATGATAAATTACACATGGTTACAACACTTTGTAGCTACTATCACAATACATACCATTTTGGATTTTCTATTAAATATATTTTTAAATAAATTATTTAATTAATTAATATAACACATTATATCAAGTATATAATAGAAAGAAAACATTTTTTATTTTAAACAAGATTGGTTATCGAGTTATATATATGTAACAAATTATATAATTACCTCTAGGGCATACTCCTGACTCTATCATCAAATTGGGGCAGCAAGTAAGGAAGAGAAGGAAATAATGAGATAGGCTGCACTTAAATAGCAGCCTCAAAACATGCACCAAGGGTGCAAGAAAGATCATCAGGGTTAAGCTTCTTGCTTATATTTTCCAAATCATCAGGGTTAAGCTTCTTCCCTAGGCCTCTTGTTACCCCTCGGTTTGCTAGCACAAGGTTCGGCAAAAGCTTTAACTAAGGACATGGTACTTGTGTAGTTTTAAAATGGTAGGATTAATAAATAGCCCATGTTCAAAACATAAACATAAAACTATTGATTGCTCGAGAAAAATGAACAAAATAGCTAGAACATGTACACATGGCGTAGTAGGATTAAAAATGTAAACAAAGATGGAACGTGGAAAACAGTGGTGCTTAAGCAGAAAATTGTACTTGCGCAACAAGGTTTCTACGAAGAGATTGGAACTCTTTCGACCGTAGTTATCAAGCATCAATATAGTCCCTCTTTGGCAACAAAGAGGTTCTTCTCATCGTTAGAAAATTTGGGGCGATCAACTAAAGAAAAAAGGAGATATAAGTCAACGCAACAAAAAAAGGTTTAAGGAAAAGGAGAGAAAGGACGAAATAGGTAGTACCGGACTCCTGAAAAAAAGGAACGAAGCCATTATTGTTGAATACATAGGAAAATTGATCCACCCACCTTAGGGTTTTACTAGGGAAAGTGGCAAAAATAGATATTGTGGCTTTGACGTAATGAAACCGTCCCAACCTGCGAACGGAGTAAAGAAAAATAAGTTCTTGACAAGAAAGGGGAGGATTGAGATATTCGGCATAGAGAATATATGTGCAGGTCAAGAGAAAGAAAGAAATGGAAGCTAATTGAATAGGGGAGATCCCTGCAGTACTAACCACACCTTGCACCTAATGTGCTCAGAAGTGAAACAGATATATCCTTTAGGGGGCAGATAGATGCGCTCATATGAGGATGGACTCATAGATTCATGGTTAATAATTCCAAAGTGGTTTAGAATGAATTCGACCTGACTTTCCTTACAAATGGTTGAAGTCGAGTCAATGAAAGAAGGATAATCTTGGCCAAAGGTACAAGGAATATCATAAGAATTCATGATCAACTAAAAAAAATCAAAATCCATGAACTTGTGAATAAATCAACCGTCTAAGTCAACATTGCCATTTAGTTGAGGCATATAAAAAAGGAAAATTGGAGAAAATAAGTCAGATTAAATCAAGAATATTTCAAAGAATGAGAACATTATATGTATGTATGATGTACAAGGAAGGGGGAAAATATAACTTTAAATCGGAAATGATGGAAGATATGAAAGCAGAAAACTAGTTGGAGAAAAGTGCAATATGTCAAATAGAATTTAGGCAAGTAAAAGAAGAAGAAGCATAAAATATATAACTGTGCTAAGAAAATTTCGACCTCGAAAGTCAAACGACATGAAAAATAGTAGCCGCTAGATGGAATTGATGACAAAAAGATTCACAAAAAAGAGACGAATTTATTAGATACGAACTGATTTATTTGAAATGGTTAGAAATGGCAGCCAATCATATCAAAAAACATGTAAGGAGTATTAAATGCGAGAATGACCCATTAGACTATTTGAAAAATTGGATGTGAAATGCCAAGTCCATCCTAATATATATTAACATAGACTTGGGGCAAGTTTTACACCCATTTTTCTTCTATAAAATGTTCAATGCATATTCAAGTGCATGAAGTTGGTGGGCTGTACAGAGCGGTAAGAGGATAAAACATGCAGCTTCTACATTAGAAAGGACTACGTATGTTCTGAAATACAGCGTGCAAGCCCAACAAAAACCCTCACTAAAACTGCATGACTTGCAATTCATACACAACATTCAGTGTAGCACAGTTCAAAATATGCGTTCACTGTGCCACCACAACTTGAGTCCAAGTACGCCCGCGACGTTTGGGATGAGTTACGCCACTATAACGAAAGCAGCAACAAGGCAATATCATATAGCAGTCACGTCTTCATAAAACAGCACAATCGTAGATTCACACTTAGCAAATCAGCATAAAGCAAATTAACTCATAGTGGAAAGCCAACATAGCTCAACAAAGGAAAGCTCCACCACAACAGCTGAATGCATTACCACCATGCAAAGCCAAACTGCGTGGCCGGGGCTGAAACAAACTACTTTGCCAATTAGGAACTGCTCTGCCACGGTTGAAACAAACCATGCCACCATATCCTAACAACGACAATGAGCAACGTTTGTTAACCACGTTCCCATAAAGCTACACACACAACATAATAAGGTCACACGCGCATGAAGAAGTTCATCTCAAATATCCACATATCGCACTAAAATTAGCCAGATAAAGAACAACTTACAGCCACACTGTTGAGCACAACATTTCAAAATTCAAAGTTACCGTCAAAGATCAAATTCTCTGACATTTGACAAGGCTTACGGATAAAGGGCACAAGGAAAAATCCAATGGTAGTGGAGAAAAGCAAGAAAATGACGTCGGTAATCCACGTGATGACATTCTTGTCATAAAGGGAAAGGTACTGTAGCAGACGAGAAGCGATAAAAAAAATTATTTTCCTGAATTATACGAAGAACATTGTACCCTCAGTTATTAAAATCCAAAAATTGTACTAAAGACAAATAAAGGAAGAAAGAATTAAACCGTAGAAATAGAATTCTTTAATATCTGAATAACGTAAATCTTTTATGTCTGTTTATTTTACAGCATTTGTTTCCTTAATTTCTGTGTTGGATATTGTTTGGCTTTGATTGAATTTTAGTAAATTGAACATAACATTTAAACATACAGATAAAGTATTTCTTCATAATTGTGTAAGCTTAAACAACATAATTACTTCTTTTAAGCCGATTTTAATACTACGTAAAATTGCTAATCTTAATTATGAAAGCACTCCAAATCAAACTTACTTCAAAACTTAGTTACATATGATAATAAATTGAAATAAACATGATTTGGTGGATTAAATATAAACAAATATTCCTCTAATAAGAAGTTTAAAATACTTCCGTTAATATTCATCGTTAATTCATATAAAGGAGAGGTACTCGCACCTATTTTCTAGAGTTGAGAAGATTCAAGATTTAGATAAGACAAATAAAAAAACAGATATATAAATTAAAAGGGTTTTGGTGTGAACGTCTCTAGCAGAGAGTGGATGCACATGAAGAGATAGAATATAAGAGTTCAAGTTATGCATTTAATATTTTGCTACGACTTGGTTTTCTATTTTGTCAAATTTGTTCTCTTTACAGGACAGAAATTACATGCTTCCCCAACACCTTCTAAAGCTGAAACCAGCGAAAAGTTTGTACCAACCCCATTCTGATAGCAGCAAAATAATCATCTCATCATATGCAACTGTCAAAATATACAATACCACGCAGACATAGTACAAGAAACATGAAAAAAAAGAAAAACCTTTGTATAGAAAGACATTGCATAATCCATCACATCAAACTATAACAATGATACCATCCAATTTCATGTTTAAAAACTCAACACCACGAAAAAGTAGAATCAAATATACCATTTCAATGTAAAAGTGCAACAAGTCTGTTTAACATATTAAGGCCAAATGTTGTTTCTTCACAGTTGATTTTCACAGTAACCTTCAAAGGCTCCAGGCAGTTTCCTTCTGTGAGTAGAGTTATCAAGCATGGTTTTGAGCTACTTAAAATTTCACCACTAAATCTCAAGCGTAAACCTGTTGCGTCGTCTATATTGAATGAAACAGGCAAATCCGTAGAAACAAGGTAAACATTTGCATTGCTGAGGACTTTCGAAGCAAGACAACGAGAAACAAAGACGATGCTATCATCTTGAACCGAACTCTTCTTCTCATTCTGAAGCCGTCCGACATGGTCATCAAATGTACAACTGTTGAAAATTCAAATTTTAGAATACACTGCGGAAAACATACGGCCTTTTTAGTTCTTTCTATGACATTAACAGTCAACACATAATGATTTTTGGTATAAAAAACAAGCTAGACTTCCAACTAGATTGTCTTTGCTTTGAATACCGATGATCATAAGAAGTTTGTTGTTGATGGTTCCGTGATCTCTAAGCTTTTTATTTATCAGATGGCCAGACATGAAGAAAATCAGACTGATAAAAAAACATCTGAGATCTTTAAAGTTTCTAGGAGCGAAAATAAGGTAGTGTGCTAGTCAATATCTAAAATCTGGTTATGTTTGCCCAAAGATGTCCTAGTGGTTGAGCAATAAGTGAGAGATGCAAGATTCAAAACACAGTTTTGAGACAAATCCTATGATTCACCCAAACATGTATTAGGAATATAAATTTGGTTTTCTATTTCATGGATAGCAAATAATTTGATATTTACATATTAGTAGAGTAATATAAACAAATGAAACACCACACACAGCAAAAATCAAGCCATAATGAGTGAAGTGGAAGAAGAAAATAACCATTGGAAGGTTGAAATTCCGAGTTTTAGTCGTAATTGATAGAGACATAATAATGAAGAATAGTAGGCTTGATAGGGGTACTGTACTCTATTCATGTAGACATGGTTGAAAATTAAAAGTGAGGGGTTTTGGTTCTTAATAGCGAAATTGCTGTTAGGAATTACTTCGGTGGCTCAAATGTAAATCAAGCATGTAAACGCTACAGACAAGTTTAGTATAATTCAAAGCCAGACATTCTTTTAATCAGCCCAAACAAGACAAGAACTTTACAACCTACCAGATGTATTTTTTAAAAATAGAACATCACGGTTCATAATATACGAAATAAATAGTATATCAGACACCCAACGGTTGTATGTTGAATCATGCTTTAAATGATTAGTATTGGACAAAGTGTAATTGGTAACACAACACAAATCACAGTCCAAACACGCACTATCTAGGCCATCATTAATACTGCAATTAAAGTATGTCGAGAATTAGAACTTGAGCGAGCCTTTGTATCATTAAAAAAAAAAAAAAAACGTTCTTAATACAAAAGGCTCAAAAAATTGTTCAAATAATATGCTAACAAGTGACAATATAAGGAAACTCGATATAGTTGACTAACCTTTTAGAATACTCAAACATCCCTCGTAAATGAGATTCCATGTCAGTAAAAGATTCCACTCTCATTGAAAGTGGTCTCATAAAATAACCAATCTCTGGCCATAATTTGGTTGAATACTTTTTCTCATTGCAGAATACACCTATTTTGATAGGTAATAAATGATGAGGAAACCGGACCTGAATAATTTTTTTTGCTGTCTCCCCTGGATTCAAACATGCAACCTTTTCCATTGGTACAAATGATGGCACCTCACTAGAATAACAAGAAATCGCTTAAATGTAGCCAAGGAAGATGACATAAATGTTGCATGTGAATGCTTAAGTTGTAACAGAAGAATATAGTGTTTCCACTTAAACTATTATTTCCTTTATATTAAGTGGACAGGCACAACTTAATTCCCCTTAGGGGTTTATCGGTCCGCCAGGTTCCCCTGAGTACTTTCAAAAAAAAAAAATCCTCTATATTAAGCATATTGTTTACTATATCCCTTCTCTATTATCTGGTTAAAATGGAATTAGACCTGCAATAACTACTATAGATTGTTGTCCTGCTTAGCAAATTTCATCAGCTGGCAGATTAATATACTGGAAAGAGCACTGAATTTTTCTGCATGATACATATAGGGACGTTTTTTCAAACACGTTTTAAAATTCACTTCGATCCCTATCAAAAACAGGTTACACGAAAAACCCGTCAATGTCTCCAACGAAAATGTGCATTTTAAATTGCATGCAGTTCAAACTGCACATTTTGTAAAATAAAAATTTGCAGTCTACATCGCAAGAATGTGCATTTTACACTTTAAATATTTGCAACCCATTGTAAATATTTATTTTACAAATATATGTATTTTAACATATACATATTTGAATTTTAAACTATAAATATGTACGGTTCTAATTGCAAATATTCATTGAAAATATTGAAAGGGCTGTTTCGTGTAACTTGTTTTTGAGGAGGGTCTTTCAGGTATTGAGTCGAAAATAAGGGGCGGATCCTAATTCCCACATTTATCAACAAACTGATGAAAACTTGTCAACTAGAAACATGTTACACATTAGCCTGCAATAAAACTACAGGCCTTGTTTCCTAGACTTTAACTATAAATTAGCTTAATTTAGTTATGTTCAACAAATGACTACTCCCAAGATTCTTGCAGCACTCTCACTTCTACATTGAGTGCATACATACACGAAACACACATGCATGTACAAGCACGCACGCGCACACACGTGTGTGTGTAATACACACGTGTATATATAAACGAAAGAAAACACCGTGTATGGAGTACTTGGTAAAAGAATGCCAATCAAGTTAGAAACAGTAATGAACCTTTCTGGTTTTTCCGACACAAGGTTTGCAGACTCTGAGTTTCCATCTTGATTGCCATCTACTAGAAATATGTTATTCATCTGTTCAGTCGAATGGTTACCATAGAAAACTTCTACACATACTAGTAAAGGCGATATATTTGAAACTTCATTTGAGAAAGAATAGTCTACTTTCAACCCATTCCCATTTGCAGGATCAAGAAGCGTGTGAAGTTTAGGCTCAACTGCAATACGAAGATCATTAATAGAAACTCTTGATGTAAGCTCCTGCTCTATTTTTTGTTCTGTTGGTACAGTAGGTTTATCATCTAACCACGATTCCAGTGCCGACTTGGACATCATATCTGCTAAACCTGAAGAGACTACTGTAGAAACATTCTCTGTAGCACTTTGACTTGGCTGATTATTCACATCATTTACAGACACTAAAGTATCAGTGTATTTACTATTAATATCAGAATTCTTTCCAGATTCCTCACTAGAAACAGAACTGACATATGAATGTTCAGAATCATAAATAGAACCACTTTCTTCATAAGAAGATTCAGGATCACTCTTGTTGTCGTTATCTCCAGAAGCAAGATCAAGTGTTTCATCATTTACACTACAAAGTTTTGGGAGTGGTGCATATCCAGGAGCAGAATGGAGAACAATTTGTGAAAGAGATCCAGGTAGATAAGCTCGAATGTTTTTATCCAAAAATGTCCCTTGTGGTATATTATTCGTAAATAAATTCTTCGTAGCTTCATGAGATGGGTCTTCTTGTAATAGCGAATTTATATGATAGGGTATAAGCTTCTCAAAAGTTCGAGCACGGTCACGAATATCATATGCAATATCATATTTTGCTAACTCAATGACATATTTAAATATCTTTTGAAACATCGATAACTGGTCAGATTGGGATGATAATACAGCCTGGCAAGATGGAAGTAAAATGATAGTGAGAAACTGAGATGGCTATTACATCCAATAATATAAAAGCTTTCTCAGTTTGAGATACTCAACACAGCTTTATTCTATTCAATACAAAAGGGGAGGGGGGGGGGGGTGGTTGGTATTTAACCAGGCAAAAAAGAAATTGTGGTTGCATATGATCAAAGTATATTCAACTCATAAGCACAATTGATGCCAAGTATTAAATTGATCGCTGTAATATTTAACAGCATAAATGCAAGAATGGTAAGCTTCTAACTAATAGTTATGAAAATATTGTAATTAGAAAGAATTATATTGCTATTTTCAGACACAGCCAGAAAAGAAATAATAGTACACACCAGTTAAATAATATTAACAGAATAAATGTAACGCCCTAGGGAAAACATGTTACCCTACAATGGCAAATGAACATTCGAATTACCATATGGATACCAATCTCTATATTCAAACAAAAATATATGACTCGGCTTGGTCATGTGACGAAGGTGATTAAGCATGACCCAAAGTTTATTTAATTTTGGATGCTGGTTATTACAAATGTACCATTGGATGGATATTTTTGGAGAAATTATGAATTGTAACATGTTTTAGGCAACATGAACAGATGTGTAGAGACTGATTAACAAACTACTACATTAGCATATTACATGTGGTTGGTTACAAATAATGACTGGATTAATGGGCGGAAGCCAGGATTTCGGGTCGCCCTGACTAGTTTTTACTCATGCAAAATAACATGAAACTGTAATAAAAGATGGAATTCAGTGCACGAGGCTCCCACACGATAGGGGGCTCTGGTAAGGTTGATAGTGTACGCAGTATTTCCCTCGCATTGCAAAGAGGCTTGTCTCCAGACTCGAACCTAAGCGCCCAGATCCCGCACGATAATATGAAACTGTAAAGAATTACAAAATTATATGTTTAATAATTATTAGTCTATCGTAGACAAAATTAGTGTTCTATGATAATTAAACAATTCATGAAGAAAAGGATCCAGGGGATAATTAATGCTCTATATAAAAAATAGAGCGATCCAGGAGTCAAAAAAAGGTTAGAAATTCTTTTATTCCAAAGGAAACAAAAGGAACTTTCGTAAAAACACCCTCCTCCAAATTCAAAATATACAGCCGTCCCTTTTCAAAAACAGGTTATTAAAAAAAACCCAATATTTTTAGTTTTAGAAATTTTTTACAGAGCCAAAATATTTGCTGAAAATTATGCATATATTTGTAGAAAACTCAACAAATATTTACAAAGAACTCTCTGCAAATATTTGAAGTTTCTAAACTGCAAATATTTTACATTTTTTTCAAAAAAAAAAAAAATTCAAGAAAGAAAATGTTTTGATCATTGAAACATGTGATTAATGTTCGGAATTAATTTCTAAATATTTTTACTGAAAATTAAAAATAGGAGTATAATTTCAAACATGTTTTTGGGAAGGGTTTTTCACGTGTCAAATCTAAAAATAAGGGACGGAACCAAATTTCCACAAAAAAGGAGGGGTTAAAAAAAAAAGAAGAGTTGGTTGGAATCTCAGCTTGCAAATGGTTAGAGAATACCCAATCAAAAAAATAGGAATCGTTCAATTAGAGAATGGGTCTATTCTAATCTTTTCTTCCGGTTTCTTGATTTTCTGATGAAATCTAAAAGAGGGCTGAAAGGCTAGAACTGGATTTAGTGCAGGAAAATAGTTTTGTTTTACAAAGGAAAAGGTAAAAAGTATTTGGTTGAGTTTGTTTAGAGGGCCAAGTTTGTTTTACATATGCAAAACACATGCTTTACAAATCCAAAATATATGCTTTTACAAATACAAACCAGGATACATCCCAGGACAATGTTATATATTAATGCATCTATTAATCATATACTATAATCATTATCTGCACAAGATGAGATTAAATTAGCACGTCTATTAGCAACTAATTCTATATATTATTGCATCTATTAGTCATTTACTATGACCATAATGGGCACAAGTGGAGATTAAATTAGAAAAATATACTGTCAAGAACTATTTCTACATAACAATGCATTTATTAATCATTTACCATAATCATTACATGGATAGGAAGAGATAAAATTAGCACTGTATATTCTATCGGTAACTAATTTACATATTTAATTCTACTGGAGTACTCTATTGTTATCCTGTTCGATTGAGTTCCACGAAAGTCATATAAATCCGCCGATATACTATATCGGTATAAACCAATATTAATTCTTTTGACAATTGTTGAGAAGAACAGTTCTTTTAACCATTTTGCTAAATAAATATAGCTATAGCAAAAAATATAACTATTAGATATATTTTTCCTTACACAAATGTTTGTGCAAGTAACCATTTATACTAATTTATTATGTATGTATTGTGATTAAACATATGTCCAAAAGGTTTAACATTTCGAAGAAGACGGTGAGGGATAGAAGCTTAAATGATCAGAAAGCAATTAAAAATTATGAGTTTCAAATTAATGCAGAGACCAAGGTTTGAGAACTCGATTTCGATCATTTGAAATTCTCTTGTTTCGATTAATTCCAGAAGTTTCTATTTTGTTTTGGTCTCGGTTTCAAATATATATGGGTATAATGAAAATGCAATAATAGAAGTTGTAAATAAAACGCAAAATAAAGTATTTAAAGAAATATACAATTTTCAAATTAAACTAATTTGAAATGAACTAAATTGAATTTGATTAAGTTAAAGTAAAAATAATTACTTTAAAGATACAGCCCAATCACAGAACCAAAAGAAAATAATAGGACTAGCCCACATAACAGCCCAACAGCCCAGCCAGTCTCATCTTTGCCCAACACATTTTTGAAGCTATTGGGTAAATGTTGAAACAAAAAATCAACACAATAAAGAAAATTGCTTCAATTCAACGGAGAGTCCCTCTCAAATCCGAAGATAGGGCACATAAGAGATTCTCTCTAATTCACAGCTAGGGCACAAAAGAATCAACACGTCAGTCGACGACGAGAATGAAGACGATGAAACTAGATTCGACTGAAGTCGACAACGAGATTGAAGTTCAAGGTATATAATTTTCGATCGACTGTTTCAAAAAAAAATTCCTCTTTCCAACCAAAACCGGATTTTTGCTAGGGTTTCGTCTCGAAGATCACCAAACCGAGGTGGCAGGAATTTTGGTATTCCGACAGAAACCTCAAACCATAGCAGAGACGAACACTGAATTTCATACATCCTTGGATCAAATAAAAATTACAAGTTTCAATAATGAGTGACCCTTTGACCAACTAGTATTACATTGAAAACCTTTAGTTATTAGTTTTGTTTGATCCAAAATGCACGCAATTCAGAGTTTGCCTCTGAATCAATTTGAAGCTCATGATTTCAATTGTTTTCTAATCATCTAGGCGATTATCTATCATGATCTTCTTCAAAATGTGTACCTTTGGAAATATGTTTACCACAACATAAACATAAGAAATTAATTTAAAAATTAACTTGCATAAATATGTGCAATGAAATGAATCTAAAAATTGTACTTGCAAGAGTGACTAAGAGAAATTTGTTCTTCTCCAACATCTGTCTTGCAACAAAAATAACATGAGGTTACAATGACATGGTTCATCATCAATTCTCTACGACTTTCGTAGAACCATCCGGAACCCAATAACATGAATATATTCCAATACGTTTAAATATGCAGAATTAGTCTGTGATAGAATGTAAAGTGCTAAGCTAATCTGCTCTTATCTAGATGGTAATAATTATAGTAAATGACTGATAGATGCATTAATATGCAAAATTAGTTATTGATAGAATATACTGTGTTAATTTAATATCTTCTTATCTATACTGATTATAATGAAAATTCCCTAGTTTCATCTGTGCATCAATCCACTCAAACTATCAGCACCACGAATTTAAACATCCAATCCAGATTCTTTAGACAATCCTGATTCATCATTCAATTGGTTCGTTAATTCATCATACAATCGAAATATTCAGCACATCCATAAACCACCATGATCAGATTCCTCATTCACCCATTCCTCCTATTCGCGGTTGATTAGACAACCACCACTGCTGCCTGATAGCTGCCAGATTGTAGTACATCAATCCACCACCCAATCGCAATTCCCCAATCCAGATTCATCGATTCACCTTAACAGCCTCCAGATATGGAGGCTACACCACCATCTGTCACAAGGTACTCATGTATTTCCATCTGAATATATTCAATTGTCTTATATTGTTGACTACATTTTAACCTCCATCATCTTTTTCCATCCGCTGAATATAAATGTTATAAGAAATGCTTTGAGACTGTTTGTTCGCTGCTATCACACCAAAAGAAATGGCAGCAAGTGACAGACTGTAAATGGGTGTATGTTGGTAGGAACCTCCAGATGTGGCTACAACGCTGGTAATTTAACAAATCTTTATTTGTTTTTGTTATGTCCCATAATATTCCACAATAATTATGCCTTAGCTTTTTAGGTAATGTACAAAAAATTAATGTACTGAGGCAAACACAAAGTATTCAGTTATGATTATAAATTAATTATATTGGATAAACTTAGATTGACTTACTGGAAATAAAAATATTTGGGTGGTAAATTCAACTGAGTTGATCGGATTCGTAGTCCATACAGTACTGATTGAGTTATTGCCAAAATAAAACTCCTATGTCATTGTTTCTCTTTGAGAAACTCTTTTGGAAGTATTTTCACTTTAAGCAGTACATAATAATCTTTACTTGGTTCCAATTATGTTGGGTAACAACACGAAATTAACCATATTGCATACACTATTTTATTAGACCATTTCTTTCACACATTTTATATTCCCACTAATTTTTTATACAATTATTTTCAAAAGATCGTATCAATATGCGGCATTGTTTTGAAAGGCGAAAGTGTATGCGAGATATGTTCAGGTTCGTGACGGGAGGAGGAAGCCTCGAAACGTTCAGGCGTAAGCCTTTCGATTAAAAACAAAACGTAAAACATATAATAAAATTTGACATGGAATAACATTAGATGTCAATATTAAATTAGAAACATAAATCCATTCGAAGTAAGTCAAACAAAATACAATCATCCATAAGTATTTAAAGTTAAATTAACATAAACTGCAGAATGATATCTTCCTCCTCATCTGTAAGCATGTTGTCATCCAACCTATAATCATCATAGCATGAAAAAGATCTTGTGCGTGTAGTTCAGTAAAAGGATCGTAATCTTTTTTTTAATTAAAAATATGGATTCTGGTCCTGGAATCGAAGTCGATTCCGATTACAGGAATCAAGTTTCTATAATTGCATTCTTGTAAAAAAATTGAAAAACCTACATGTTTGCTCTGATTTGCTGGTTGTTGTTGTATTAGTTTTTAGTGGAACAATGAAATGAGATTGGAGCTAGGATTTTGGATGAAATACATGACAATTAAAAGCACGTATATTTTTTCACCCAAAAGGCTTAAGCCTCATCAGAATGAGGCGCTGAGGCTTACGATTTTGTGTTTTTTAGGCCTCAAACGTCTGAGGCGTACGCCTCAAGGGTAAAACGCCTTTTGAAGTGCGCCTTGTGCTTTTTAGCCTGCGCCTCGTCTTAAGGGCGCCCCTCAAAGCGTGCCTCTCACACGTTTTTTAAACCACTGATATGCAGTAACTAAATTTATCCTTTTGCAGTAATTAGTTTACCTTGCGCAATAATTAGTTTTTCTCTAAATTTATCCTTTTGCGGTAATTAGTTTACTTTACGCAATAATTAGTTTTTCTCTACTTGGTGTTTGATGGTGCATTTTATTATCTTTTTTATTCATGCCTCTGGGGTAATCATTTAATTTTGAATTCATTTGTATGCTTTATAGCGAGGATGTCCTCAAGCTAATGGATGCAAAGCAATTGAGATAAAATACATGTAGAATGGTAAATTTAATTGCTGACTATTAGAAGAGTTTAGAGTCTTGTTTCCACACAACTTAAAGTAATTAATAATTACAACTTATAATATATGTGTTGTAAAAGTTCTTTCATAGTTGAATTTTTTGCATACAGTGACGGTTTGTATCTAATCCAAGCCTTCTCCACTGGCGGTGCCCGACCTTCGCTTAGACAAACTCCACCAACCACTCAGTTCTCGATTAAAAAGAAGAGCTGGATTGCAACTATCAATGATGAGTCTAGACACGCCGCTGAACTGAAATTAGTTTGTGTATCGCGCATCAACTCTTCTCATAGGAGACTTAAAGGGAGTCCTTTGAGCTCTCATGCCTTTTTTAAACAGGTTTTTGATTTTCAGAGCTTTTTGGCTCATTAAATCATTTGATTTAAGAAGTATGGATAAAAAAATAATTATGAGTCTATGATGATACTTAACATTGATTTCTTGTATTAAATATGTACATTGTTAATATGCTCACAGTAAATTTATCATTTACCTAGAACTGTTCACATATTCACAACACAAGTGTTGCTATCATACCTACCACACATACCCACAAAATTAGCAAACAACCCCAATTAAAACCTAATATGAAAAAACATAATTTTTATTGAAAAGAACAGTTATCTTGATAAAGAGTTGGAGTATGTTTATTTTATGCTTCAGCTGGAAAATAATATACTTTTTGTAAAAAAATAATTGGGTTCATGTGGCTATTCTCACACGCAGTTAAATGCTAAATGTCAAATAAGAAAATTGCTTAATGAGTTTGTGTGCTACTCCAAAACACTGGAAACTAATTAAATGCCAGATTTCCCAAGTCCATTCCCACCTCGCAATAAAGGTACAACGTGGTCAATAATCAAGTTATCCTTGGAGGAATAATACCAAAGCAAACTACCCGTTTCATGATATAAAATTACGCATTATCGCATAGAATGAATTTGATCCAATTAAAGACTAAACTTATAAGTATGTGCATCTTCCAATAAGTCATGATTAATGATTTATTCTGAGTTGTAGGAAGACATGCTTAACCAAAAAAAAAATGTATTCTTACCGTTCCTTAAAAAAGTATCTGCTATTTTTTTATTTACAAGCAAGGAGTCTACCAACGTTCAATATGGTTATTTGTATAATTCCTAATAGCAAATTGTTGATAGTTTGGTCTCTAGACCAAACTTAAGTGCACATCCTTTTTTTAGTTTTGAAACAATTTTATTTATATTAAACCCACAGAAACCTTACAAATAAAACATCTACTATGTGCATATATTTCATTCATGTCATCCGGTTTTCTTTCCGTCTAGCATTTCAAGCATTCAAAACATCGACCACTCGCTTAATTTTTCCATGCATGTAAACCAACATAAGATGGAAATTTGCTGCTTATATCGACTTTTTCTTTAAGAAAACCATATAGCATGAGAGAGCACAAATGGGCCCACCTGAACTCTCTTACCTGTATGGCTTTCTGTGAGCGCCAACCGATTGAAGTAGCATGGCTCTATGAGATGTACCTTAAACTAACAGATTCACTGAAGTACGGATGTTGTGTTTCATAGAAACCAATCGCACTAATATGTCGTTCTTTCTTTTCCAGCATCTTTTAATGAATATTTACTACACCTATATTTATGAATATTACTACATATGGTCCATATTCACCCAAAACTTTGCCACTTTAGCATCACAATCCAAGATTGTAAGTTGGTAGCATGCACGCCACAACGTAGTTAAGGCGCAAAAAGGCGTCAAGCTTGCGTCTTGGGCTTTTTTAGCCCTTGAGCCGTTTTGTGCGTCTTTTATAAAAATTTATGCTTTTCTACTCTAAACGTTAAAAATAATAATTTGTGTTAAAACATGTTTGTAAACAATCTTTTTGCAAAGCAGTAGCTACTAGATACGAAGTCACAAATGAAAACCCTGATCAAAATGATGTCAAATTCATGTCCACAACACCGAAAACATAGAACTTACAACAAAAACTTAGAAAGCATAAAGATGTTCAAGCGTTCAACACAACACTTGATATTTAATTCAACTTCCAATCATTAATATCCAATTTTAATTAACTAAACTTAGAATTCAAACTAAAGTTAAAATCAAATAACGTTACCTGAACTTTGAGTTAAAATCAAACTAAAATTAGCAAAAATTTAAAGTAAAACTAAAATTAACTGACCTTTAAATTCAAATTAAGTAAATTTGAAATTAACATTAATCAAACCAATAGTTACAAAAGGCACGCTACGGCGCCCGTCATAGCATAAGGCGCGACATGGCGTTTGCGCCTTTCTTCCGTTTGGCGCGGCGCCACGGAAAGTGCCGCGCACACGGAAAGGCGCGACGCACACGGAAATGGCACTTACGGCGCAAATGGTATGCGGTGCAAAAATGGCGCACATTCTCATTGTTTTATTGTTTTTTACTTTCATAAATTTATTTTTCATTTTTCACAAAATACAAACTAATGTTCAACCATGGTTGAATGTATTATATATTTTTTATACAACACTAAATTACACTCTGAAATAATCTTTAACAAACTTTGAATTATTTTTTATATTCTTATCGCAGCAAATTACGATGGACAATTAGTATTGAGATGTACAATTCCAAACTAAACCGATTTGAACCCGACTTAGACCCGACGGGTTCCGGATTGAGTCTAATTGATGAAAAATAACATGTAGAATCGATATGACCCCGAAGTTTAAATAAAAAAGCGAGAGTACACATTTTGTGTTATTACCGAATCGAACCTGAACCGACCTCGAACCTCGGGTCATATTAAGATTTTAAAATATACAAATTTGATTCGATAAAATCCAACTCAACTAAAATTAAGACCCGTCGAATCAAATCTAGACATGACCCGACGGGTCTAAATAACATCTTGCACCGAATAAATAATCTTGTCACATTCTCCAAGTTAATCCTGAACAAACGTCGAATTATCTGTCTAATAACTATTGCACCGAACAAATAATCTCGCATGGATGTTTTTTTCAAATTAATCTCCAAAGAAGTTCGAACCGTCTGTTCCTATTATGATCGCACCAAAATCGATATGAGATGGACGAGGAAAACACTGAAGCTTATGAATTTGATTATGCAGATATTGATTTAGAAAATATGATTGCTGAATCAAATTCGGTTTTCTAGTTTATCAGTAATATGTTATATTATCTTGGATTTTAGCTTTTTAAAGACCATTATGCTTGAAATTTTATGCTTATGATATTATATTTGATGATGTTTTTTTACAAAGTATAAAAAAATTATTACACGTGCTAAATATCAATTATATTGAACTTTCTAAATTAGTTGTTATGTATATTAAATGTATAAATAAATTATAAACATGCACGGTAATTAACACGGCGCGTGTCATTTGCAGCGCCGTGCGTCAAGGCTTCAAGAAAGCTTTGGGCCTTTTTGCGCCGCGTGCCATTAATATTTATGACTAAATTTTAAATTAAAATTAAATTTAATTAAACTGTATTAAAATCAAAATTAAATAAACATAAACTAGATTTTAAATTAAATTAAATTTTAAAAGTAACAAATTTAGAATTATATTTAAAATTAAAGTTAAAGTTAAACTAACTACTTTCAATCGGTAACTTCAATTTAACTTAATTAAAACATTTAGATTTAACTTCACTTTTATGTAACTTAAATTAAATTTATTTTCAAAACGGCAATTACTTTTAAAATACTAACTTAAATTTTACTTAACTTTGTTAAATACATAAGGAAAAAAGATAGTATCTAAGTTGAGAAGACGAGGCAGAGAGAGCTACAAGCATGACGACAGTGCTGGGTAGGAGTTTGCAGTGGTGGAGACTTGGAGCGACGGCGACTAAGAGGTCGATCTGTGGTAGAGTAGTTTTTACCGCGGTCAAAGTTGAAGTTGCTTAAGTTTCGACTAAATTTAGGGTTGAGAACCAAACCTTATTTGAGGCGTGTGTTTTAAGTGCCTTGGGGTTTCGCCGCCTGAGCAAAAGATGTGCGTTTTGGGTGCCTTGGCTTCCAAAAAGCGCAATTGTTGCGCCTAAGCCTTTAACACTGGCATGCCATCAAAACAATGTTTCAAATTCTCAATTTAACTAATCTTAGTAATCAAATTCTAATCTAACACTTAAAATGTGAACGCACATGAAATTTAAGTGAACGCACATGAAATAAAATTCACACTCAAGAAAAGTTAATTGTTGAATAACCTAGTACATTGTCCAGCTACTTCAAACAAAATAAATTTTTACATGCGTAAACCATGCAAATTTCACATGTATTGTGAACCTGGTTATTTCAATTTTTTTCTGTAAAATTTTATTAATTATGCTGCATGTGAAGTATTTTTACATTTGTGTGCTTGCCGTTGTTGACTTTTTAGTCCCCTTTCTATTAACTTAATACCATACACAAATACTTGCTTGCAACCAACACACAAATGCTCACATTTTCTTAATGCATAAAAATTGCAATATATGTCAGTGGTAGTTACTAAGAATTCTGAGTTACCATGAAATATCCTATAGAAATATTTTTCATTCCACTATCTGCAGGGCCAGCCAAACATTTGGTTTCCCCAGCACAAAATTTTCCAACTTCATTTTTTTTTTTTTTTGCCCCTTCACAAGCTTAATCCTGGATCGCCACCTACAAATGCCGAAGCATTTTAACAATAGAACGAACCTCTCGACATTCATTGCATTACTAAATTAGTTTATATATAAGTTCATAATATCCATATTAAATGTTGCCCCAAACACAGCAGTATGCCTCAACAGGAGGGATTGGTTGGTTGCCCTCTGGGCTGCCCCCAACTATCTGCAACCTTTATGTATGGATGCTGGTGTCAAGGCTGAAAAAAATGGGCAGAAACACTGTAACATTAATACTTTAGTTCATCAAAATGTTTGGTTTTTCACATGCGGAATTGTATTGGATATTTTCCCTTCTATGGGCAAAGAGCATGCTGTTCATTTTAAAAAAGAAAAAGAAAAAATCTTGCATGGGTGGAGCGCGTGCATTAGGTTCTAATTATTTTCATTTCAAAACGCATGCCATTCGTATAAATTAAATTACATTTTACACACTGATTATACAGTTATGTTTCCTCACACGTGCGCGCACTATCTGCACTCCAATATATATATATATATATATATATATATATATATATATATATATATATATATATATTTGTACGTATTGTATGTGCCTCTATGGTAGTCCAGCTAATGATTATGGTAAATGATTAATGCATGCATTAATATGTAGAATTAGTTGATGAGAGAATACACGATGCAAATTTGATCTCCTCTTATCCAAATACTGACTTATATATGATGCTAATTTAATCTCCTCTTATATCCAAATAATGATTTATATACGATGCAAATTTAATCTCCTCGTATCCAAACAATGATTAGAGGAAATAATTAGTAGATGCATTAATATGTAACATTATTTAAGAGCGGTAGATGATTAATATATGTATTTGGTTGAGTTTGTTTTACTAGGCCAAGTCCGTCCTTTTCTAGATTAACCTTGGGCATAATAACCTCTATGCAATGATCTCTTGAAGAGTGGTAGATGTAACATCACTTAAAAAAAATAGTCCACTGTCAGCAGATGCCCCTTTTGGAGTATTGTTAAGGGTTGTCCATACATATTAAACCACTGTGGCCTTGAGCATAAATTAACCTAGAAAATATTCTGAAACGCTATTGCTAATATCACCTTTGCCATAGTATTTAGAATCTGCTGCTTTGTACCAAGGTCTTCCATAGTGAAGCAATGAGCAAGATACTGAAGTATGGTTGGCAATACTTGGCGAATAATCTGTCCAATTGAGCAGTACTCTCCAGCAATCCATACAATCAATGCACGTGCAGTAGGTTCCTTGATTTTGTCCAAAATGCGGAACAACTTGACAATCATCTTTAAAATGTAAAAATATAAAAGGTGAGACAAAAACAGTGAATGTAGTCAAGAAGGGGCGATTAAACAAATCGACAAAGAAAATTAGAGGCGCTATAAATGAAGCTGTTAGATGTTAAAGGTCAAAACTAACAATTCATCGAGATGTTTGAAAGGATATTAATGAACTTATGCACGTACAAGGCTACACGGCAATCAAAAATTGACTGCAAGATTATGCCTCAAGACAAATATTGCTTTTTTAATTACATCAAGAAACAATATACGATGAATATGATGAAGTGACATATTGTATGCTAAAGCATATAACATATGTAATAGGTTAATCTGCACTCTGCACTGAAGAAAGAAATAACTCACTTTCTCATGGCAAACTGGGTCCTGCTTGACGATGGCTCTAAATGACAGGATGGACTGAACTAAAACATTTGTTTCCCCATCCATAATGTTTGAAGATGTGGAATTTGACCCTGCAATGAAATATTACAGTTACGATATATCTACTGAGTAAACTGACAGGAATAAGAAACTCATTCTAGGATCATAGCATATAGGTGTAACACCCTATGGATTTAAAGTAGTACACATCGGGCTTAAGATAAAATCAGAACTGGAACATGTACGCTTTAAATCTTTCTTTCAAATAATGCCAGGGCCTGTTATGGAATAAAAATGCACATATTGGGTTGGATACACTATCTATGTTTTATCCATTGACGCCGATGATTAAAAATAGTATCGAAAACAGTTCCGAACCGAATATATGAGCTGTAACATTAATAAGCAATGTATGCAG
Source organism: Allium cepa (assembly GCA_030765085.1). NCBI lineage: Eukaryota > Viridiplantae > Streptophyta > Magnoliopsida > Asparagales > Amaryllidaceae > Allium > Allium cepa. The sequence continues at coordinate 694,375,532 of CM060939.1, forward strand.
ACAGGTGTGAAATACGCACTGGTTGATGAGTATCCACATTAGCACTGCACATGATTAAAAACATAATGTCTGAGCAGATTTTATGAACCATGTTGAGCTCTTTTGAGTGTTTAACACCTTAAAGACTGAAACGGTATCATATTGATTAGGCAAAAATAGAGTTGGAACATATATATCAAATCTTCTTTTCATATAAAGTTGAGACCTTTTGGGGAATAAAAACCTACACTTTGGCTTGACGAACTTGGTGGATCTAACTAAACTGGATACGATATTTGCATTTTTTTTGAGGATGCAGATCGTTGATCGGCTCAGGAAAGAAAGGGTTACAATCATAGATCTCACAAACTTGAATCTTCTTTTCTCTCTCTCTCTCCTTACCAAGACTATATATCCAACCAACGGAATAAATTCTCCACAAATATAGAACTTGGTATTAGTACATCAATGATAAAGCAACTAACCTTGAATAATGATAGTTAAAAGCCATTCCAAGCATATACTGGCAACAGAGTTTATTTTCTAGGACATAACCCTATGGCGGCAACCACATCTACAACAAATCCTCTATTTGGATATCTGGTATAATCCTAGCATCGCAACTAAATGTGTGAAATTAGTCCATCAAGTGAAACAGACAGAAGTCACATTAGTTGATACAAGAATACTTACTATACCTCAAATAAACATTTTAATATGCATGGATTTTCTGCATCTACAAAAATATACAATTGCAGTGTCATTTTAATGTAGGATAGTCCTTGTTCTCCCTTAATGTATAAAAGAATATGTAATCTGGAATAGCTATATATCCTTGTCTGCATGCATACCCTTACAATATAAGGAAGCTACAATTGACAAATAAACAGCGTATAATTTTACATGTACATCCACTTTAACATATATGCACCCCTTAACCATAATAAGTAGTAATTTATGGCTTAAGCGTTTATGACATAGGAACGATGCACACCAAGCAAGCAAGTCGAATGAGGAACAAACGTTGCTCAAAAATGATATACTCATACAAACACACACTGTCAATTGGTCAAGTACGGTCGGTTAAACAGCTTAGCCGATTAGATGTTTACAAAATGGAAAGTAATAAACTTGAGCATACAGATTCAAAGGAGAAAATGTATGTCCAATGTTGGTCATCCTGGACATTGGTTCATACAGGACGCTTGTATAGGATTTTTTTTTTTTTTTTTACTTTGTGTGTTGGAGGGTGAAAAAGACGTCTATAGGATAATTAAGCTCCATGAAAGGAAGACAAGAGACTTCAACCAAGTTAAATGCATCAAAGATGACAATAATAGATTTTTGATGAAGGACAATGAGATAAAAAATAGATGAAGAAATTACTTCGACAAGCTATTTAATGAATAATGTGATAAAACTATGATCGAGATAGACGACTCTTTTGATGACACCAGTAGGCATTTTGTTCGGAGAATTCAAGAATCCAAGGCAAAGGAGGCGCTAAAACGGATGAAAGCAGACAAGGCATTAGGACCTGATGGCAGCATCTCATTGAGGTGTTGAGATGCCTTGGAGATGCAGGAATAGCCTGGCTAACTAAATTGTTCAATAATATTTTCAAATCAAACAAGATGTCAGATGAGTGAAGGAGAAGCACATCAGTTTCAATTTTTATGAATAAAAGAGATATTCAAAATTGCACAACTACAAAGGAATTAAGCTTATGAGTCATACGATAAAGCTTTGAGAGAGAGTCATTGAACATCAATTAAGAAAAATGACAAGCGTTTCAAAAAATCAATTTGGCTTTATGCCTGAGAGGTTGACCATAGATGCGATTTTCTTGATAAGACAGCTTATGGAAAGGTTTAAGAAGCAAAAGAAAGATCTACACATGGTATTTATCGATTTGGAGAAAGCTTGTGACAAAATACCACGAAAGGTGATGTGGTGGACTTTGGAAAAGAAGAGAGTCCCAACAAAGTATATTACATTTATCAAATATATGTACAATGATGTTGTGACTAGTGTCAGAGCATGCGATAGTGTAATCAGTGACTTTCTCATTAACATAGGATTATAACAAGGGTCGGTTTTGAGCCCCTACATTTTTGCCCTACTGATGGGTGAGGTTATGAAGAGTATACAAAAGGATCATTGATGCATGCTATTTGCTGATGATGTTGTGCTAATTGATGAAAGTAAGATTGAGGTTGATACACAACTTGAGCTGTGAAGACAAATTTTAGAATCAAAATGATTTAGGCTTGGCAGAACTAAAACAGAGTATATGAAGTGCGAGTTCAACGGTATCAGATCAGAGGACGGAGATGTCACTCCGGCCGAACAAATAGTTCCTAAGAAGGAATCTTTTCGATATTTAGGATCAATGTTGCAGTGTAATGATGAGATTGATGAAGATGTTAATTTTAGAATTCGAGCGGTATGGATGAAATGGCGATAAGCATCTGGCATTCTCTATGATAGGAAAGTCACACAAAAGTTTAAAGGAAAGTTCTACATAACGGCATTCAGGCCTGCGATGTTGTATGATGCAGAATGTTGGTCTATTAAAAACCAGCACGTCCAGAAGATAAGCGTAGCAGAGATGCGTATGCTACGATGGAGTTGCGGTCATACAATAAGAAACCAAATTAGAAATGATGATATACATGAAAAACTTAGAGTAGCACCAATTGAGGAGAAGCTAATTCAACATCGCTTAAGATGGTTTAGACATCTCCAACGAAGGCCGCCCAAAGCACTTATGCGCGTTGGAGTTATAGGCTGCGTCGTATGCTCAAAGAAAGGTAGAGGTCGACCAAGGTTGATATGGAAGGTAGTAAAAAGGGACTTAAAGGATTGAAATATATCTGAAGAGCTGGTAACGGATAGGAGCGCGTGTAAGTTAGCGATTCACATAGCAGAACCATGAGCTATGACTTTTATAAGTTTTAGATTATAGAACTAGGAAAAAGAAGCCTAAGCCATAACGTTTGGTCTTTGATCAATATTACTATCAGTACCATTATTACTATTTATACTATTATCGTCATTTATTTGTTTATTTTTTTATACATATATATGGATTTTTATCTTTATTTTTACTTAGTTGCTATTATTATTAATTTACTTATTTTTTTATTGCTATTGTTATAATCTTTAAATTAGCTTTGTAATTTAGTTTTGGTTTCCATCTCTAACCGACCCAAACTTATTTGGGAATAATGGCTTTGATGTTGTTGTTGCTGTTGTTTAACTTCGTGTGTTAATTATAGCTAAAGATATGTATTCAGCACTCATCGGTGCCTATATAATGAATGTGCAATGTTGGTCACCACTAACATTAGTTTTAATACGAAGTTTGTATAAGATTTTTTTTCCCTTCATATTTTAATTATAATGGAATTCGTGTATTCAGAACTCATCAGTATCCAGATATAATGCAAAGTATTTTAAAAAAAAATAACTCTGACACGTCCTTGCCTAGCAATGACGGAAAGCCATCCTCCCAAAAATATCCTTTCCTCTCCCAAAGACATTCCCAAAGACTCGACCCCCCCCCCCTTGATAACCCTCTAACTCCTCATATCAGTTCAACCTTAGGAAAAGCATGAATTTCAATGGTCATTAATAAGAAACAAAAATGTTTTTTCAACTTCAAGATTGGAGAATGTACAATTCGGGATCATCAAGAAGTGTCACAAACAGAGATGATCATAAGACCGTTAATTTTTCAAAGCCCGCATCCAGGAATTACACTGAAAACAGGATGTAGAAGGATGGATCCGCCGTTTCACCAGTGATAATAGACAAGAATCAAGGCATCAATTCTTGGAAAGAGATCGTTTCAGATGAACAAGAAAAACAAAGATTTTGATCTAAAGTATATCCCACCAATTTTTATCAATAACAAAAAGTTTGATGTTATAAAAGGGAGCATCTATCTCAGGACAAAAAAAAATTGGGATAAAATTATTATCGCATATGTAATTGGGTCAAAACCTTACTTCGTTCATTTCAATGCGTATGTTTCAAGAACATGGAAGGGGGGAACTTAAAAATCTTTTCTGGAGAAGATGGTTCTTCCTAATAAAGTTTGATGATCCTAATAATTGTACAAATCTTGAAGAATGACCCATATTTTTTGATGATAGACTCATCGTCATGAGAAGATGATCCCCTTCTATCGAATTACAGAACTTCTTGTGTCCCTGCCCATATGGGTCAGATTTACAAGTGTGAGTTTAAATCTATGGGATTAAGAAGCATTCGGTGTCATTGCAGGTATCATTGATAAACCTCTTAAACTTGATGCAGCTACTGCTATGAAAACGAGACTAAATTATACTCGTGTTCTTATTGAGATAGCTGTTGATTCAGAATTCTCTAAAGAAATCAATGTATCATTGTATAATGGAAAAATCATAAAGCAAAGCGTGAAGTATGAATGGCACCAACCAAATGTGATATATATACTGTTTTGGGAACGCAAAAGCACAATGTTCAGTCAAAAAAGTCTGGATACCCAAAATTCAACCCAAATCATGTTCAATGAAAAAAAATTCAAATGCAATCTAAAACCAAGATACAACTGCATATGAAAACAGTGCAGAACAGCAGTCTGCAACTAATATGGATTTTCAAAATACTACTCAGAATAAACAAGACAATGACGAAAACAGCCTTCGGGACAAGCAATCAAATTCCAGAATTGGCATCAAAGATTGCAACATGAGTAATGAAGAGGCAACGGTGGACATTAGTTTACAGTATTTCACTTCTTGAATCAATATAGTTTTGGATTGACGAACTGGGTGGATCTTACTAAACTGGATACGATATTTGCGTTATTTGAGGACGCGGACTGTTGATTGGCTCAAGAAAGAAAGAAAGCGTGAGAATCATGGAACCCACAAAGTTGAATCTTCTTCTCTATCCGTCTCCTTACCAAGACTATACATACCCAACCAACAAAATAAATTGTCCACAAATATAGAACTTAGTACAATGACAATGAAACTAACCTTGAATGATGATAGTTAAAAGCCATTCCAAGCATATACTAGCAATAGAGTTTATTTTCTGGGCACATAACCCTATGGCGGCAATCACATCTGCAACAAATCTCCGATTTGGATCTCTTATATAATCCTAGCATCAGAACTAAAAGTGTGAATTAGTCCTTCAAGTGTAGATACAAATCAAATTATTCCATCATAAATAGATACAAGAATGCTAATTTTACATCAAATGAACAATTTAATATGCATGAAATTTGTACATCTGCCAAAATAAATACAATTGCAGTGACAATTCAATGTAGTAGTCATGTTCTCCCTTAATGTATATAAAGACTGTAATCTGGAATCGTTCTGTATCCTTGTATGCATATATCCCCTTAAAATATAAGGAAGCTACAAATGACAAACAAGCAACTTATAATTTTACATGTACATTCACTTTAACCTGTACTTGCACCTTAACCATAATTAGTAATTTATGGCTTATGCGTTTATGATGTAAGAACAATGAACACCAGGTAAGCAAGTACAGTGAGGAACAAACATGGTTTACTCATACAGACACACACATTGTCAATGGGTTGGTTAAACAGCTTAGCCCATAAGATGTTGAAAAGAGGGAAAGCAACAAACTTCAGCATATAGATTTAAAAGAAAAAATTGTATGTGCAATGTTGGTCAGTGCGGACATTGGTTTATACAGGAACTTTGTTTATGAATTTTTAGTTATGTAATCCGCAGTCATTTTGTTTGTGTGTGTGTGCGTTGGGGTGGTTTTTTTTTTGGGTTGGGGGGGGGGGGGGTGTGGACACACATAGCTACAATGAAAAAAAAATTCATATAATTACTTTGTTTGTACATATCCTAAGAGCCGCCTTTGAAGGCACTAGAGAAAGCATTTTTATCGCCATCTACTGTTCGACTTTATATTCGCGATGGTAATTAGAAGCCAATATTGTACAAGTTATAGCCACAATATCAACAGCTTTATTCACAGACATCTTAAAGATAAATTTCATTAGTATCGGCTTTAGTAATCGTCAAATAACAAAAGCACCTGAAATTCATCCAATATGACTTGAATGGAAGAATCTGTAGCAATAACTGATAGTATTTCAAGCTTTAGAACTCTTGTCTGATATACATCAGAACTGCTGATAAAGAAATCTTCAAAATATGGTGCAAACAACGAAGGGACCGCTTTAGCAAACATTTGTATGTTACATAGGACCTGAAAATGTCAATGCTTGTCAGTTATAAAAAAAAATATTCATCAACAGTTGTTCCAGCAAAGAAGGAAAAACATCTTAAACAAAAAAACAAAAAAACTTTAACTAGGGAAACAGTGCAATAGGTCACGATGATTCATTAATAATAGAAAGAAAACCATCCCTAAAAATGTTGAGAACTTCCATAATTTGACAGCATGAATAGTTGGTACCAAGTATTTTTATTCATTTAGCAACATATACAAATGTAAAGCGCTAATGGTTCGAAATCAAGGCACGACGGGCACGGTAGAGAAAAATGGAGCTAACACGGCATTTAAAAACTAAAATGCAATATGTAAAGTCGACTTCTGCCAATTTTGCCTCTTTTTGAGTAGCATTTAATTTTATGAAAATGATGAGAAAAAGGGACAAGGTAAGGCGAACAGAAACTGCACCAAGTCAGATGATTAAAATGGCATGTGACCATCGTCATAAGTCCGGCATACTTTGTATTCTAACAGTCAGGGCCCAAATTAGCCTTTTGTGCTTTTTCACATTAAAATGAAACAACGTTTGAAAAGAAAAGGATAGTCGTTAAAATAAAAAGGGTTCATAGTGCTTTAAAGATCAAAAAAGAATCATGTGAAAGAGTAGATCCTATATAGTCTATGTTATTATAGTGCTAGATGATTAGTAGTCATCAAAATTTCCACTCAATCAAAAGAATGAGACATGCAGCACCATTAAAATACCTTATGCCCGGCCAGTGAACCCTATCAAAAAAATGTAACCCATGTAACAGCTATCGCAAGGATTACCAAATATACCTTAAGAATTCAGTAATTTACATATTTACCAGTTACTTATCAAAATAGAAAAATTTGTATAATGACAGCCATATCATATCACAAGTTAACATAATTTATTTGAATGGTATAAGGGAAAAGGAGATGGACATTGCAACACACACCATAAATGAATAGATTCTATACATTATATACATATAGGAGAAAAGTAGTTAATGACTTGGTCGATATGTAAAAAGCAGCTGTTTTATTATTCTCCCATCATCTGTATTGTACCAGACAATGTAAATGACAGAATCAAGGGATATGAGATGAACGTAGCAATGAGATCCACCAATCACCAGGGGTAAATTTTAACCAAGAGTGAAAAACAAGGGCAATAGGGATTCACTGGCGATAATTTCCAATTATAATAAATACAGTATAGAATTTAATTGATACTAATAAAACATCGCTACAGCATACATTAATTTAGTTTTTAGACAACAACAACTAAGCCATTATTCCCAAACAAGTTAGGATCGGCTAGAGATGGAACCCAAAACTAAATGGCAAAGTCAATTTAAAAGTAATAATAACAATATTAGATTTAAATATATATATATATATATATATATATATATAAGGTGAAAGTAGAAATAAAGATAAAAATAAAATAAAGTCAAATAATAATAATAATAATAGTAAATACAATAAAAATAAAATAGATAATTAAAATAGATAAAGAAATTTTAAAAAAAAATGCGAATAGTAATAATGCTATTAATAGTAATAAGGACCGAAGACCAAACACTACGTCTTTGGCCCCTATATGTATGTATGTATGTATGTATATCCAGAGATTGTGAAAGAATATCAAAATGAATGAAACGAGAAGAAAGCATTGGCAGCAGAAACAGCTAACATTACGATCACTATTGCTAGCTCTTTAGCAATAAGATTTTCAGATAGAAAAAGTAAAGTGTATTCTTTGCTTTAAGAAATCAACAAATTATAAACAAAGCCTCTATAAGTATGTTATGTCCTATTCAGTTATTATTACCATTAAACTAGGTTGTTTCCAGTTTAGCAATCAAGTAGGTCATATCTCACTTTTCAATCCTAATATACATATATAAATGTCGTCGACAAACACTTACAACATATTTCGATTCTGGAGATGACCTTAGAGTGAAGAGAAGTGGCTTGACAATTTTGTAGACCTCGGCCCGTGGTGCCATAATCCAATGCACACTAGAAGCAGCAAGTACAACTCCGCTATTTTGACTCCACAAAAGAGGTGATGTGCATCGCAACAAAAGCTTCACATCGTCGTTCTGACCAGAGGTTTGCTTATCAACAAAAGCTGATTGTGACAATAGTTCTTCGTGTCCTTCGAAATAATATCTATACATGAGAAAATTAACCTTAGATTCGTTCATATTTATACCTCCAGCGTCACCATTACTTTCAGACATGTCTATCATATTTACAGGCTTAGATTCTTGCTGATGGTGAGAACTGCACATAATAGATTCCTCGACTAATCCATGTCTAGCAACAATATACCGCAAAAGAAGTTCTATTAAAATTATCTGACCCCATTCTTCAACGTCTGGGAGAGTTTCACATAGCCTCTTAAAGTTCTTTCCTATTAGTGGTAGATTATTTGGGCACACAGACTTGAAGGCGATTGCAGCTGCTCCAATAACACCCGGAGAAATGTCATTTAGCATAACCCCAATAAGCTGTGCATCACATGTACAACAATTCAGTTACAAATTGAAATATGAAAAACAGATCAAACTTGGCTGCATATGTGCATTTGGAATCTTGGAATGATGATAAATGAATTTAAGTACAGAATGTCTCTCGTTCAACCAAAGCTCCAAAGTTTCAGTAGGAGCTGAAACATATTAAGCCCCTTGTGGCTTGAGTACCTTTATATTGGGGCAATAAATTAAATTCAAAAAGAAATTATGTTCCGCTAAATAACATGTTTGGTGATAATTGAACTTTGCCCATTCCAGCAAAATCAATAAGTTTTCCAGAGTTATTATGAGATTGAAATATATTAAATTACCATATTTTTATTAAAACAAATATAGTTTACCGTTGATGCTATCAATCAAATTTTACTTGGGCAGAGTATTAAAGGTTCAATATGGACAAATTTCTTTTTTATTTTTAAGGGCTGGAAAGGGACAGGTCTTGTGGTTGTTTATCCTTTTAAATATTTATCGAGGCCATTTTTGACATGGTAGCTTCTCATAATTAAGGAGTTTATGATAAATTCTGTCAGCAATCAATCATATGCTTGTTAAGAATATAATTGTAGTTTGTTTAGTTAGTTATATTTGGTTGCCTACACAGAAAAGACAAAATTTATTGGATACTGATGGATGGTTCAAAGGTGTAATAGTAAACTTTGATAGGTATGAAGTAAGGTGTCTGATTTGCATTTTTTTTAAGGGCTTGAAGGTGTGGTTCAACATTCTAGTGGAGGCCTCAAATTTATATCGGGCTTAAAACTATGGCTTATTTGTTTGACTAATCATGCATGTTTGGAAGGTGATCTAGTTTGACCGGCCTAGAGAATCATCATTGACCTTGAGAAGTATGTTAAACTTGTTAGCGAGGAGATTAAATTTTGTGACAAACCTCTTCTAAAGTAGATGTATTTTCTTCAAGGTGCAGATCATGTAATTTAGTAAGTGCATGTGCTGCACACTTTCTAACATAAGGAGACGGATCTCTGGCACACTTCCCAATCGCAACCAGTACTAGAGGAGCCACTGAATGCAACCGTATACCTGCAATTGCACGTAAGGCGTAGGCTCGGACTAATGGGTTTGTGTCTGATAAATCCTTCTGAAAGCAGTTGATTGAAAGCAATGCTTCATTCGGACGCCTGATTGACCGGTAAAAATGAATAGGCAAAACATTCTTTACATAAATAAATGATAACATGAGATGTGTGGTTACCTAGCAATACCTACGAGCTCATATTGTGTGTGCGCGCGCGCGTGCATGTGTGTGTGTAACCCAGCTAAACAGATATGCAAGCTACTTCATTTTTTGCCCAGTGAACCATGGTGTGACAATTTGGGTGTCTTTTCTAAACTGGTAGCAAAAACTATTTATGAACTGGAAACATAACTTTTACAACTTAGTAATTACCAAGCCCAGCTTTTTTATTTCTAGTTGTTAGGGAGGATGAGTTAAAAGTGTAGTTGCATTCATGTAACGATGCAAGGGAGCAATATATTTCTAGATGCAAGCTATCTGGTTAATATTGGATAATATATGTGATATGTTGCAAATATATTGAATACCAGACTTTAGACGATATTCTTTTAAAATATCAATCAAAATATTGATCCGCGGTGTATTTGTTATATGGATATTTGAAGCAGACATGGATGAGATTAGTAAGCAAATATGGTCGTTGTATATATATTGGTCTTCGATATGAATTACCTAGAAAGCAAGCTCCCTGATTCTTCTTACTTTTGCTTTGGTAAATCGTCAAATTGGTCTTGTCGAACTGTACTATACCCCATCATCGTGACATTTTTAACATTTTTTTTTAATACTCACATAACCATGTTTCCTTTGTAAACTCTAAGTTTGTATCCAGAAACCAACAATACATATCTCATGTATGCACATACACACACATATTGGCAAAGAAACCAAACTAAGAATATTTTATTGTAACAGTAATAACATAGACCAAATTCCAATATGACAATAAGCTGCTTCAGTAATAAAAAGCTTACAAAATATCCTAAATCAATGTAAGAGAATAAAATTGCTTACTTCTCAGCATAATGAAGCAAATATAAATAAACGAGCTTTTTCGTTTCCAAACTCTGTGACGCCACATTCTTCACAACCTGTTCCAGGAGATCAGAAAAAGAGGAAAAACATACTGGTGAAACAGGGGGAAAATGTCAAAAGCAAATACATAAACAGGAAATCAAAACCAAACCTGAGGAAAATAACTGGCAACGTCAACGCCCTGAGCAATCAAAGCTAGAAGGCGTTTCAAAGCTTCAACTTTTTCGGAATCAAATTTGCTATCGAGAAGAGGAGCGATACTGACGTCATCGGGGTCGTCGTATAGGTGGGCATCGGTACCGATTCGTAAGACCAGAGATGATGCTTTTGATAGGCTTTCGAACTGGGAGAACATGTCCAGGAATTAAATTGAGGTTATGGGTTTGGGAATTGAATCTGGTGCTGTGTTTGAGCATTAAACATGCAAAGGTGAGTCTAGTGGTTTTAGGGTTGAATATTCAGCCCCAAACGGAGAGGTATCTCCGCCTCCTACTCCACTCCGCAAATTCTACTCAAATTTTCAGTTTTTAAATTTTTTATTAAAAAAATTAAACGAAATGCCGCCGCGTCCAATCAAAATTGTCCGAAAAACGGTTCACAGACATCCAGTGGAGCAAACTGGACCATTACAAGTTCCGCCGCTACTTGAAGTTTCACCAGACAATCTACGTGTATTACACGAGCTTTCAGATGGTTATCGGCACAGAGCCGAAACCGCTTTGACGACCGCACAGGTATAAATTGCACATTAATATATCTGGTTATTTTTATATGTACATTACATAATCATATTAAATAACTGTTACTCTATCCAAAATTATTAATTCATCAATTACCTATAGGACCATTACATTCATTGTCGGGGTAATTGGGCTAAGTGTATTACCCAGTTTTATGACTATCTTCCTGGTCCTATTATTGAGAGGCTACAGGCTAGCCCTTTTGGTCATTTTTTGTCGATTAGGCATGTTCAGTCCTTTGATCAACCTCTCATTCAGGCATTAGCTGAGAGGTGGTGGTCCACCACGCATGCATTTCATTTTTCAGATTTTGAGCTTGGTATCACCCCAGTTGATTTCTAGATGTTCACTGGCATTGAGATTGGACAACATGGTTTTCGACCTTTTCTATTTGATAATTTATACGAGTCCCTCAATCTGTTTACTGTTTTTCTACCACTGATGGATATTACCTGCGTCACTAGTGGTCTGTTAAGTTGACTTACCTACAGCAGTATATCACCACTTATATAGCTAGAGCTGATATAATGGATGCAATTACTAGAGCATTTTTGTTGTACTTGTTTGGTTCGACCTTTTTTCGAACCAAAAAGGTACGGTTAGACTAGGCTACTTAGCATCGATTGTCGGATTAGACCAGCTGTATACTATTGATTGGGGCACAGCGATATTAGGCATCCTTTATACTGCTCTAGATTCATTTGTGTTTGGCGATGTCAAGCAGATGCATGCTTTTTGGTATATTTTGCCGTTATGGTACTATGAATACACGACAAACATGCATCCTCACATCTAGGACACGGCTAGTCAGGCTGCTAAGCATTACTTTACTAGAATGAGACGATGGGAGACTATGCAGTACGTACATTATGTTCTCTTAGGTGTATGGCATGACTTGATGGTAGCTAGGTCACATCTTGATATGCGTAGTAGGGGTAACATCATTCGGACATGTTGGGCCTCTCATTGGACTCATCTAGCAGATGCAGGTCTTACGGTGAATGACCATCCCTTGATGGTTACGTATTCACTATCTAGACGTAGGGTTGCTTTGCATATACCTGCATTTATGCTTATGTGGTATTTGGGAGAGAGATGTGTTTATCAAATTACATGTGATCGTTGTATACCATATGACCCTTTATCTTGTGAGGACATGTTTGATAGACATAGGGTGATTGGCGATCAGTACCTAGATGCTCCACGACAGGCTGGGTGGGTGGATAGTAGTATTTCTTCATCGATGGAGATTACGATGCTTATTGGGCTAGAGTAACACCTCGTAGATACATCGTACCCGATTATGTTCGTGGAGTCAATTCTGATCATATAGGACCTCATATTGCAGCCAGTAGAGTTCAGATACCGCAGGTTTCATTTGACCCGTTTTCGTCACAGTTCTCCCAGACTCAGATGCAGTTGGAGCTTGATACTACTTTTAGAGCATATGACGTGACAGGTACTCTGATGAGCAGCTTTTAGTCTTTCCAGATCACATTGACTATCCTGATGTGCCTTCGGTCGGGCTATATCCTCCGTATGAGGTACGTTTGTTGTTTATTGTCATTTTTCCTTTATTTAATGCTTAATTTCTTATCTATGTCAAATATCATCTTTATGTAGTACGCTGCTAGATTAGACCAGGCGAAAGTTTCACTTGATGTGCTTCGCGATATAACTCTTGCACATACACACACCGTGTATGATATGTACATGCCGCATGCACAGATGATAGAGGCGCAGATTGATCAGCTATCAGCTAGACTTGCTGTATATGAGCCTTTCGAACCACCAGGGAGAGGTGATGTTGGTCCCAACGGGTATGACATTGGTGGTTTAAATGAGCATGATGGGAGGATGACGATGGGGATGAGAACTATGGGGATGAGGACGAAGGGGATGATGAGGACGAAGGGGATGATGAGGACGAGGCGGAGGATGGTGATGGGGATGATGATGATGGTGATGGTGATGGTGACAGTGATGATGACAACGGTGATGAGGATGATGGTGACGGTGACGACGACGATGATGATGGTGATGGGGATGATGGTGATGATGCTGACGACGACGACGTTGCATCCCTTTAGTTGTGTACTTTTTAGTTTATGCATAGTGGACGTTTTATTATATGTTGTAGTACTTATAGCTTATGTAGCTTATGTACTTATATCATTGTTTGAGTATACTGTGTATTTTTTATGTTTATTTAATTTCACTTTAGTTGTATACTGTGAATTCTATATGTTTGAGTACACTGATATAAATTAATTTGCTAAACCTATTACAATTGCAAACATACAAACATGGTACATTGTTATATTAACCTACTTATAAGCACCAACTACTGACATATAAACTAAAAGAAACTACTAGTGACATTAGAATTGAAGATATACGAACATAAAATGCTGAATGAAAACAAGACAATAATAATAGAACACAAACATGAAGAAACTAGACGTGACGATTAAACTGCAACTCCTGTAAAGAAAGTCTAAGACGTCTTATCTCCTGTTCTAGCTCGTTTGCATATGTTATGCCCCTTGGACATAAATGATCATCCAACCATTCCGCGTAATTGCAACCATTCGGCCGAAATTGACATAGCTGGATTCGACGACCAATATTTTCTCCATCCGCACGTACTACAACTTCGACTCCATACCCATAGTGATAACAAACTGCATACGATTCAACTTCTTGCTCAGTGGGAGGTTGAACAACTTGAATCTGATTATCAGGTTGTTCATATGCCTGATGAACAACCTGTTGTTCGTATGGTGGTTCAACCACCTCCTGAAGTCTCAGCTGGTCAAGGTATGCAAACTGACCGCGGACATCTTTATAGTATTGTTATTGATAATTGATAAGCCAGTCCTCATCGGTATGTGGACTTTCTGTAGGCATGTAACATGCATCTGAATTGATAGAAGAAGGCCAAGAAGGCATTGCGATGAACAATTTGTTGTTGTGATTGAGGAAGAAGATGATTATGAATGATGAATAAGTAAATCAAAAAGCGGATATATAAACAAACATGTCAATTTAATTGATGTTATACCAATACTTTTTGATCTGGCAACAACAACGGACATTATTATTTGAAAAGACAAATCAGATTGCTCTCTACACATTAAAAGATTCTTTATACAACACAATATTACTTAATCAACTACACATCAAAACATCTCCGAGTAAATAACACAGTAATGACCATTACATGACCAACTAATAATACTGTTATTTTAAGGCGCCATCCAATTCTTTCTAGCCAATTTTGACGTATGAAGTACTCATCATGGCCAATGAACGGAGTGCGGTATTTTAAATTATATCGACCGTCATAAGACGAACGTGTAGTCTCGAATAAATTTTTTGATATTACCTCATTAATAACCTTTGTGTAACGCGTGCATGCCCTAGTAAAGTTTCCATATACAGTCCTGACCTCTTGAGCCGTACGTCTGACTCGACAGCCCACGTCGTTATTGTAAAGTTCAGCCAAAATGTCCCAAAATTGAATTACCATTGACTCCTGCTTGTCGCACATCTCATCGATTTGTATGTAGTACTGCATAAGCAGCTTCAATTCATGAGACGTAAATGTCATGTTGGACATTGTAATTTGAATAATGTTAAGTTTTTAAATGATTTAAACATATAACGATTTGTAGATTTATATAATGGATGTTCCTAGTCTCCTTGTCGCCTTGTCTCCACTAAAGAAAGTAGAGAATCTTGACCGGTAAATGAACGTGGGTACAATATGTGATTTCACTGCCCACTGAGCCATCTTGCCTCCACTCAATAAATATATTAGCTGTGGCCGACAGCGGAACGTGACTATAGTGTATGATTTGACCGCACACTGAGCCGCCTTGTCTCCACTAAAGAAATCAAGGAATCTTGACCGGCAAATGAACGTGGGTGCAGTATGTGATTTGACTGCCCACTGAGCTATCTTGTCTCCACTCAATAAAGATATTAGTTGTAGACGACAGCGGAATGTGGCCACAATGTATAATATGATAGCACACCGAGCCGTCTTGCCTCCACTAAAGAAAGCAGGGAATCTTGACCGGCAAATGAATGTGGGTACATTATGTGATTTGACTGCACACTGAGCCACCTTATCTCCACTCAATAAAGATATTAGCTGTGGCCGACAGTGGAACATGGCTACAGTGTATGATTTGACCTCATACTAAGCCGTCTTGTATCCACTCAAGAATTAGTCCTATATATATAACCATATGAATCTCATACTTGTTCATCACAATTCAATCTAATAAAACATTCAAAAATCAAATAACTATCCTCAATGACAATGTATGAAAATTTATTAAAAGTTATATTGCTATGCGGCAGTGACTCTGAAGAAGAAGCGTATGCGTTTCATAACATAGATTAAAAGAATAACAAAAAGCAATATACCTATGTAACTGAAGCTAGAACTCTTAACAGGTTGCCTCTAGTTCATCACCGTAACTACTTTTAACTTCAAATTCAACATCAAGAGAGGAAATTTTCTTGCTTAGAGCATTCAGTTCAAAGTCGAAAACTATAAGCAGTGTACCAAGTTCTTCTACAATTGATACATAGTTTTCGATTTGATCTTCTTTTAGAATCTTTAAATTTTCAGATTTAACAGTTCTTCCTCTAAATTTGCTATTTTCATACTCGGTTCTTTGGGTTGAGTCATTTTAGAGTTAATTAATTTTTTAAAATTAAACTAAGTTAGATAAATTATAAAAATTAACCATGTTGACCAAGTTTTATAAAAAGTAAATAATTTTCTACCTTAACTAAGTTTTAGAAAACTAGAAGTTAACTTATAAAAATTAACTAAGTTGTATAAAAATTTAAATAAGTTAAACAAGTTATATATAAATTAAATAATTATCTAAATATTGACAAAATTTTGTAAAATGTAAGCAACTTTATAAAATAATAATTAAGTTTATAAAAATTTAACAAAGTTATCTAAATTTGTAAAAGTTAAATAAATTTATAAAAATCAACACAATTTATAAAAATTAACTAATTTCTATGGAAGTTAACTAAGTTTTATACAAATTAAGCAAGTTTATAAAAAATAACTAAGTTTATAAACTTTAACTAAGTTTTAAAATAAATTAAGTTTTTAAAAATAATAAGTTAATAAAATTTAACTAATTATTATAAATTTAACAAAGTTTTATATACATGCGACTTAAATTTGTAAAATTTATCCAAGTTTGATTAAAAAAATTAGTTGCGTTTTATAAAAATTTAACTAAATTAACAAAGTTTCTATAGAATTTATTATGTATCATAAAGATTGAGCTAATTTAATTATGTTGCCAAAAATAAACCGGTATTATGGAAATAAAACAAGTTTTATAAAAATTAAATAAGTTTTACAAAATTAATGATATATGTACTCATTTAAATACAATAGTGGTATAGAATTGAATAAGTTCATAAACGTCATATATTGTGGCTCAAAAGTCACTTTATGTGCATATTTTTCATGAATCATGTCTATTACGACTAATTGTGGGACTTTTTCTTTACAAGTAACTAATACATTTGGTGCTAGCAACTAGCAACAAGGTTATTTTAAGTAATATACAGTGTCATGTGTATCTTTAGTGTTTTGAATACTTCTATGTATCGTTTTGGTAAGATTGCTTATGTATAATATTAGTTTTGTTTGCTTACATTTGTATTCTTCATACATAGTTATGGAATATAATGAACACATTTTGTTTTGGTGTAATTTTATTTGTTTACATATAATGTATTGGTAGTCAAATGTGATTTTTGTGATATTTAAATTCACAATACATATATGCAATGAAAATCTTATGTAATAAGATAATAGCATTTAAAAATGCTGTAAAAGGTAACAATAGCGTTTTTAAAGCGCTATAATATCCAAATGTTAATGGCAGCCAAAAAATGCTATTGTTAAGAGAGTTTTCGCAGCGTTGGTAACACGCTATTGTTTGGAACTTTTTATAGCGTTTTATTCCTGCTGTCTAATAACCTGTCCTATTTGTAACATGTTTTTTACACCGTGTGCATAAACGTCATTAAAATAATTTATAGCACTTTCCAAACGCTGTTAAAAGACCTCATTTACTGCTTTTTTGTGTTGCTGTCGTAAGTCACAGACTACAACTGCATGTTGATATACAGCATTCATAAAAACGCTATAAAAGCCTTTAATAGCATTTTTTAAACGCTATTAAAAGTGCAGATTGTTGTAGTAATTTCCGCTGTAAAGTTTTATTTGAAATAACATATGTGACATTCTGTTCTGTCTTATTTTTCTTTCTTAAGCTTGAGAATCCGTCTCTCCAGCACTTGGATTTATGGAACGTAATATCGAGGATGTATTAATGTCGTTTTCTAGGAGTCGAAGAAATGGGTCCGCACATTATTCACTCATACTACCATTTCGTGACGGCCTAAGCATAATACACGTACCCTGAGGAAATCTCAACAATATGTGCATGTATCTTATCTCGCGTAGTGAATACATTTATAGTACTACACATAACTTCTGTAGCTTAAGGAAAGCTTAATAACTAAATAGTATGCAAGTAATCTATTAATATATTAATAATAGAGGACAACATTTATATTAAACATTTATAATATTTAATACAATTATTTCGATGATATCAATTTATATGATAATATACTTCTTATGAAATACCCTAGTTATTCAGCGTCAAACACATCTAAAACCACGATATACATACTACACATATGTATTTATTCCCTAAATCTAGGTTTGGTTTCTTACAGTTCTGTCCTATTTAATTAAATCTCATTTATTTAAATTTATGAGTAAAATTTTATTTGACTAACTTAATTAATTATTTAATTAACCGGATAATTAATTTTTATTCATCTTAAACAGTTTTATAATGAATATTGAGTATAGCACATATATGTGTGTGTGTGTATATATATATATAAATTAAATTTTATTTAATCTAATTATTAAAAAACTAATTAAAATAAAATTTATTAGTTTTAATTTTTTTTTTATTCACCCTATACATTTTATGGTAAATAAACGCATATCATAAAACATGTTTTAGTTTAGCTTATTAACTTTAATTAATTATTTAACTGATGAATCTAATTAATTGAAATAAAATTCCAAAAATAATTTATTAATTAAACAATTTTTAAAATATTTTATAACATTTATAAAATTTCTTTCATGTTTTAATCTTTACTTAATTTCAAACCTTCAAACAAAATTTACAAACTAGCCTAAGGCCCAAAAAATAGTTCGGGCCTTTATATTTGGGTCACCTTTGGACTTACATCATTCTTCTTGCCAAGTTGGTAGCAAGGTAGAGTAGAGTATTTTATTATGCAAACCCAACCTTAGACATTACCTCTCTCGAAACTTTACTAAATGGGTAAGATTTAATAAGTTAACCCTAATATAACTAATTTAAGTTAACCCTAATATGACTAATTTATATCGCATAGGCTATTGTGCTCTGATATCATTGAAGAAACTGGGTCGGATCACTTCAAGTTAAATAGGTGAATTTCAAATTTTTTGCAATTTTGGATCTTTGTTGGGCTATTGAAATTTAGTTTATTCTAGATCCTATCTAAAATATTTTAAATCAAATATTTTTTTAATTTAATTTATTTATAGAAGGTTTATTTACTTTAACTTCAATTGTAATATTGTAAATGTATTAAATAAACTTATATGCGTATAGTGCATATGCAGCATATAAATAATATACATAGCTAATGTGTACGTTTATAACAGCCAAGATTTACATCGCAACAGGCACATTTGTCCCTCTTTATATGACTTCGTTGTCTATAGTTTTTCTATATGTGTGTGTATGTGTGTCTATATGTATGTGCGTATATATGTATATATTTATTTGTTCATGTGTAGAAATTATAAACTAATTTTGAAATTATGAACTAATAATAAATATGTAAATAAAATTGTAATCAATGTTTAACTAATTCAAAATACATATGCGTATATTTTAAAATTTAAAATAATATCTTACAAAATCTAATATTAACTTAAAATAATTCAAATTAGATCCAAAATAGAATAATTATTATAAAATTTGAGTTTACAAGTAAATGTAACATATATATATATATATATATATATATATATATATATTAAGAATGAATTTTGTTCAAAATATATATAGCTATATATTTAAAAAAAAATTTAATTTGTTTATAAATTAGATAAAAATGAAAAAACATATTAAAATATATATTTATATATTTAGCTAAATTATTTTATCAAAGCCGTATGGATTTGTTTATAAAATATTTTATAAATATGTGTATATATTTGTGTATTGAAATATTTTTGAATATTTTTTTGATTTATTATTTAAGAAAATAAATTATAATTTTTTTATAGTTAAAATATATATCCCAAAGTATGTATTGATGTAGAACAATATTAAGTTATTCTACTTATATAATATATATATATATATATCATGTTATAAAATTATTTTAGGTAATAAAATATAATTTTAAAAATCAAAGTTTATTATCTATCTATTAAAAAACTTAATGGTCGAATAATAAATAAATATATATTTATTATAACAATATTGTAATGGTTTTTTAATCAATTTGAGTATATATGTTAGATCAGACAACATTGGTGATAGAGTTAGCGGTATGCCTAGGGCAATTATATAATTTGTTACATATATCTAATTTGATAACCAATCTTGTTCGGAATAAAATATGCCTTCTTTCAACTATATACTTGATATACTATGTTGTGTTAATTAATTTAATCAAAAGCATATTTAATAAAAAAAATCATAATTGGTATGTTTTGTGATAGCAGTTACAAGTGTTGTAAAAGTGGGTAATTTATTAAAATAAAAACAAATATACCATTTTAAACGTTCTTAGTCATGATGCATCGGGACTGAATATCGATGTATCCATTGAGATTAGTGTAAGTAACACTCTTCAAATGTTGGGCACTGTATTACCCATGACTATTAGGGGCACCTAATGGTTACGTGTTGATAGTTATTGGATAACTATGGAACGACTCACTTGATAGTTTTCTATTGGTTAATATAATTAAGACCATGCATAAAATATCGATGTGATGATGATATGGTTCTCTCGACTTGAGAATATTATAAATATTTAATATGAAAGCTCTATGATTAAAATCATGGTACGGTGTCCATCGAGTGACTATAGTTGGGTCGAGTAAAAGTATTGGGAGTGAAGCACTGTTCCAGAGACGATCCATCTCCTCAGTTATATAGGGTTAGTATCATGGTCAACTCAAGTCAACTCAAAGTCAAAGTCTCTGGCTAGAGTATTTTGATTAATAATAATTCTTATTACTGAACCAAAGAATTTGTATTTAGATTATAGAGTTGAATATGGACGATGTTGGAATTTAAACTATTATCAAATTCGATAAGTCCAAAGTGGTGTAGTTTTAATGAAGAAAATTGATGTAAATAAAAGTTACAACCGGATAATGAAGTGAAATTGGATTTTATTAAAACTAAGTAAACAGTCAATTTGTCAAAACATCATATCACCTTAAAGTGACATGTGAACATTAATATTCAAATAGTTCGATGTTAATCGCTAATTAAATTTACCACTGATAGTCACACAACCGAAACAATGAATTCTCTTTAGACCAAATGATTTAATTAATTTATAATTATTATAAATCAATTAAATCAATTAGTATCTATGAAATATTAATTATAAAATTTTAAATATTATTTGAGGAATAAATAGTATTGAATATATTTATAGCAGTTATAAATATAACGATCGATATGCGGTATCGATAAGCAATTGAATTAGATTTAATTAATAATATATCTTTGGGCTTAAATGGGATATTGGTCCATGATGATAGGCTGATGATTTGAACTGTAATATGGGCTATAGGGGTGGCTAAAATAGGTTAGGGATGTTAGCATCGAATAACTTAGATTTAGTGAGAATTTGCATGAGATATGATCCATTATTTTCTCTCTCCCATCAACTATTTAAACGCCTCAAACCCTAATAAAAAGAGGATCCTTTTTTCTACCACTATTCCCATCCATTTCTAGTCGATTTCATCCACTAGAAGCTGAAGAAAATCCAAATCAAATCAATACAAAAGGCAATTGCTATTTGGTAGTCAAAGATTTATTGTTCAAGGATTAGTAGTCTGCCGAATCGAAAAGCTTTCAAAGGAGAAAGAGTTCATCATTTCAAGGTGTGCTTAAAGGCATTATTTTTAGATATGTTTTTACTGTATTATATAGTTTATAATTTCTGGAAATTTTATTGTTCGTATATATTATTGTTATATTATTAATTAGGTAAAGTCTCCTATATGTATTGACGTTGTCACATACTAGATTGGTTATATGTATGAATTCATTTAATAATAAACAATCTTTTTGTACGTATAGGTCACATATGTACAACCAGATTTTTTTTACTTATAATATTATTATTTTATTAATTAGTATATAGTTATATATCAATTAATTATACTTATATTATTTGTATATGATGACAGCGTCATTTCATGCAAATAATTAAACATATATTTTATACATGTATATTTACTGTAATTATAATTTGCAATAATTATAATTACCATAAATTAAACATATATTGATATATCATTTAATTATGTTTATATTATTTGTATATAATTACAATGTCATTTCAAGCAAATAATTAAACGTATATTTATACATGTATATTTCCGGTGATTATAAATTTTGGTAGTAGTAAATATTTTTACTACTTATTTATAATTATTTAATATTAATCAAACCAATATACTATGTAAATAATTTTTATAAAATAAAGTATATTTTGAAAATTAACTTTAAATTTTATAAAATAAGATCTCCACCAAAAAATGAGAATACAAAAAAAAATCATGTTTTCTATTTTTAAAAAATACTATCATATACGGTCAAAGACAATTAGTCAATAAAAATTAAAATTTAATCGTGAAAAATTATAGAAATTTCTTCAAACCTCCAATATTATTCTAGATTTTAAGAAAGTTTAAATTTTGGATAATATGTTTCAATAATATTTTTTATTAATATTTTATTATAAAAATTTTTTATTGTATTGTGCATACGATCTGGAAGTGTTTAAAATAAAGAAATTATTTAATCTTATTAATATATATAGGTATATATGTATATGTTTAGATATTATAAATACGCTTATGAGAATATATATATATATATATATTAACTAAAAAAATATTTTGTCATTGTAATATATATATATATATATATATTAGTACATAATTTTGAGAAAAACAATTTTATATTATGTGTGTGTATTATATATTATTTTAATATTTATTACAATAATGCATATATATATATATGCATATATATATTATTTTACTTTTATACATGAGCTATATATATGTTTAAATATTTTTATTCTTATAAAACTATTTAAATAAAATTAACATATACATAAATAAACACACACACACACACACATATATATATTTGAAATATTTATACACGTAACAAGTTTAAATACATAAATATATTTGAACAACATACAATACAAATCGGATGACCTAACATATCCGTTGTGGTGTAAATCCCAACATCTATATACGGGCATGTTATACCTTGTACTGATTATCATGTTAACATGCGTATACATACTGTAACATCCCAAAAAATTTAAATTTAATTTAGTAGCTTGTTCGCACTTTTGAAATTTAATTTGAAAAGTTTCAAAAGAAATATTATTAATATTAAATAAAAGAAGGATATATGGATATAAATATTTGGTAGTTTAAGTTTTAAATAAATAATAACTAAAGAAAAAAAATATAACAAACAAGGAATTGTCTTAAACCATAAAATAAAATATAGGTGATAAATTAAATGTTGATAGTTAAACTTCAAATAGAAATAAAAATTCAAGACTATGTTTGTAATAAGATTATATGGTTATAAGATAACATATGAAACATATACAAGTTTTCATGAGAATTATATCAACCAGAAAGCAATAAAATAAAAGTTGTATGTAAAAACAAAACAAAATTAGATTACAAAAAATCTACAAACAAAACAAAATGTGTACTTACAAAAAATCAAAATAGGATTACTTGTAAACTAAGATGGAAACATGAGCACTAAATGCCATCTTCTCAAGGCAAATAAGATCATATCAGCCGAATTTAAACTTTGCTTAGTCAACAAAGAAATAAAAGAATCTAATTAAAAGAAAATCTTGCACCAGTTAAAACCTTCCCTTAGCACAAACCTGATTCTCTTTATATATGCACACCCATATTCATTTCATTTCGTTCAAAAGCAAAAACATAGCAAAGTCAGGAAGAAAAGAAAAACATAAGCATCGCTATATTTTCGAACTCAAGATCATTTAACAAAAAACAAAACAGAAAAAAATTTAAAAGCAGATCATCTGCAGTTTTCTAATACAAGAGCGGTTCTCTGTTTCAAGGAAAATTTCAAGTGAGTAAACTTACTTTTTTTAAAAAATTGAAATCTAAGTATTTAGTTCATGAACCTTGTGTTTTGTTGTATATTGAAAAGAAAATGTTGTTCTGTATGTTTCTGTGTTACTGGAAACTCTCATATAGTTTGTTCTTCAATATTTTGGTCTCAAAGCAAAGGAAGTAGTAAAAAAATCAAACAAACCTTCGTACAAACATTTTTAGCTTAGGATTTTTAAACGAAATAGGTT
This sequence comes from Allium cepa, assembly GCA_030765085.1. Classification (NCBI taxonomy): domain Eukaryota; kingdom Viridiplantae; phylum Streptophyta; class Magnoliopsida; order Asparagales; family Amaryllidaceae; genus Allium; species Allium cepa. Next base: position 694,399,891 of record CM060939.1, read on the forward strand.
AGTTTAAACTTGAATCACAGCCTAAAAGTTGTTTTAAGCTTGATCATGAATATTTGACTCTGTAACCAAAATTTTACAGTAAAAACAAAATTTTATGATGAATCCAAGTATTTTAAAACATTGATTTGATTATATAATTTGAATGAACATATAAAGATATGATTTTTAAAATTAATATGATGATTTTCAATTGAGTATTTCAAGAGCAGTTCACAGTTGAACAAAATTTATTCTTTTTCCATTTTCTGATGATCGATTAGATATTGGTTGATGAAAATTGGTTTGAAGCTAGTGTGTTGATCCACGATCTCAGGAAAATTGTCGAAAAAAAGTTCTATTGCGTAAATTAAGGAGTCGAGTTCGATTTAGGGTTATAGCTCGAATTTTGAATGTGCTCAGTGGAAAGATGATTTCCTCACCTCGGAGGCATCGAGTTGCACGAGATTGAGGGGGATGGTAGTGCAGGGGGTGACGTGGTGTAGCCGGAATGGGAGCTCCTCCGGTGGTCTGAGACGCGGCGGTGAGGCGTTTTTGTTGGTTGAGTTGATTGCAGTGTCTTGAGAAAAATTGCTAATTTTTTATTTTGGGTTGATGGCATCGAATCGAAGTTTGATTTCGAGTGTGGGTGAGGTTTGCGATTTGCCGCAGATTTTGGAGTTCGCCGGGACGGTGGCGCGGTGACGTGCATGTGCACGATGTTGTTTTGGGTGTCAGGGGATTTGGTGGTTAACAACTCGATTTGATACTCGGGTAAATGGTGGATTTGCTTCGATTTGGATTTGGGGGCGTAAGTATGTTGTCTTGTATAAAAGTTTAAACTTAGACTAAGCTGAAGAAGGGAAAAAAAGAAGAAGAGAAGAGAGTACGAGTGGGAAAGAGGAAGAACTCGGGGAAATGCACAGAGGAGCTCGAGTTGTTACTCGAGTAAACTGTCATTTCGCTTGGGTCGATTTCCCAAAGCCTGAAGTATGATAAAAGTAAATTAAGCAAACCCTTTAAACAAATTTTTAAGTAATGATGGCAATCAATGTTTTACAAATTGAGGTTAAAATTTTATTTCAAGTTTAATTATTTGAGGAAAATGCTTAACAATGTTTTTAAAATCTTAATTAACATTTTGATTAAGTAATTAACCCGAGTTAAGTATTTAATGTAATTAACACTAAAGTTTTCAAGTTAATAATAAATTGATTTCAAAGTTTAAGGGAGATTTTAAATATTTATTAAGATAAACAATCATTATTAATTAATTGTTTTAAAGGAGTAATCAAGAAATAATTAATCAAGTTAATTAAGATTCAAATTAATTTATCAAAATTAATCATTGATTTAAAATAATCAATAAAAATAATTATGTGGTTAATTCATTAAATCACACTCACATTGATTGAAAATAATTAACTATTGTTGTGCACTGGATTGATATTTCTGTTTTGGTTGTGATACTATGTGATGTAGATTGCTCTGTGCTGAACTGTGATTTGTGATTTAATCCTGTATTGATGTGAAAACACTTTTGCCCATAAACGGCATTTAAACTTCAATGCGACGGGGATTCGGATTACAATTAGTTATCTGAAACCCACATCGAACCCTAAATGTGAATCTTTGTGATTGATATATCCACGTGTTTCAAAATTAAACGCTCATTATTCGGTTTAGCTGGGAGAGGACCCTTGTGTCATATAACCTATTCTGAATAGTGATCCGTCGAAATGGATAGCATTTGAAGACGGTAGTGAAGACCGGGTGTCTTCGAAAATGATAGGATAACCTATCGATGTCTCTACACTGAGTTACTCCGGTATAGAGATCTCTATATGTGATGGGAAGTCCGATCGGGATTGTGGATACCCGGATTTGCATGGGCTTCTTCCTTTATTGGACGAAGTGCCTTCGGTTCTGTTCGAACCCGGAACAGACTTGTATGGTTGTGTGTCTGACACTACGCTTTGAGGTATAAAGCAGATTTCTTTCAAATACATATCTGCTAGTGGCGGAGAATTTATTCTCTTAGCTTAACACCCTTCTCTGAGACGTACGAGCTCAGAGGTTATGTAATTGAAGGTTATCAGCGATATACTCCCAATTTGATAGTGTGGCATGCTAAGTGCTGCTGTATGTTGATGATCATTTGTGATCAAAGCATGGCTTTCATGTAAAACGTAGCTTTGTGGACGAGACTTCATCGGACCTCACAACCCGGAAATGGTCGAAACAAGAAAGATGCGCCAAGGTTATGAGGGTCGCGCCCTTTAGGGTATGTCATTTCCTTCTGGAAAAAGGTGATGTCATGGTATGGAGCCCGTATATTTACCTATGTGGTTGCTTCAATCTCATTTACCGTGTGGTTTTTGCTTTGTGGTAGAGGGCCCTCGGATAAAGGTCCCAAAGGACCGAGGAGTGGCATATTTGAGTAGTACCTATTTGCAGAGGTAACCCGGCCTTGTGTTAGCAGAGAGCCGAGTAGGTTCTCGGGACGTCCCGCCAGAGGCGTACCCATGTGGCAGTAGGTAGTTCCTTAGCCTGACCATTTGTTGGAAATCCAGTTCCCAATACGAACCCAGTACGATTTTAGTTGTATAACCTGCCATTTACTTATGGTGGCGCCCCACTGTTTAGATGGTAGCTATAGTAGGCATAGTTCGGAATGTCTATGCTGGCTAAGATTAAAATTATACTTTCGAAATGTTTTCACACTATGCACTAGTAATAATATCAAAGAAGTTTTCTCATATCAAGCATATTTGACTATCATAAGAAGAAATCTCCTCCAATTCTGCGATTGCATTGTGTGTGTGGAGGGAGGTCTTATGGTAGTTTCATTTTTCTAAAGCATAACGATTTTCTTTTATAAATCTGTTTTATTTAAAAGCAGCTGTTTTTGTTTACTCATACCAGTCCTATGACTGACCCGGAGTTTATTGTTTCATTTCTAAACTCTAGGTGCCCATAATTTCCACACGGGAAGCCTAGTAGCAGGTTTCCGTGTTCTGGTGTTAGTCGTATTTTGGAGCTTTTGCTTTGGAGATTTTTAGAAGCTTTTGGGACCTCAGGTGCTCAGTTTGTGGAAGTTCGCTATCGCTCCATTTCTTTGAAGACTTTTGGCATATGATCACTTGTTGTACTATTATGATGTTCTATTTGGAGTTGTGGCATATGTATAAAAATACTCTTATGTAGTAATGGATATTATGATGATGTTATATCTGTGATGTAATGCATGATATTCATTTTGTTTCCGCTGTTTTATATTCATCTGATGTTGTTATAAGCTCCATCCGATTGGAGTTCGATGTTTGAACCTATGGCAGTCGAATACAAGTAAGGTATTTAGTGTCAATTTTCGAACATATGTGTAGGTTATATGTATAAAATATAAATTAAATAAAAATGCATGTAATTTATAAATTTAAATAAAACAAGAGATTTTATTTAAATAAATTTATAGATGTTTTAAATGAATTAGACTTCATACACCTAATAATGATCCAATAGGGTAAACGAATTTGAAACTTACCCATAATTTCAGATGCGAGCTGGACCAGTTTAGCAATGGTATCAAAGCCCCATTGTAACTCCCTATAATTTAGCGTTAGTTATTTAATTAGTTAGTTTGTTAATTAGGCTCCAAAAATGGAGTTTGTGCAAACGAATGGAATTTGACTATGGAATTTTCACTATTGCATTTGAAATTCTAATCAACTTTCATATTTGGACTTTTGCGATCGAAGTCCAAACGAAGAAGTTACGGAGGATGAACAAATTCGGAACGAAAATAATTAATTAAGATAGCAAATTAACTGGGTCCATATGTCGATCCCTTTATTGGGATGGTCGATCCCTTGGTAGAGGGAAATCAACCACTTGTTACAGTGAAGGCCAAGTTTTGCCTTGGCCTAAATGACATGGATTTTATATTTTTAATCTAACAGATGTGGTCGATTCTAGCGCCTATAAATTCTGGTCTAAGCCTCCCTTCTCTTTTCCTATTTTTCTTAATGGAGCAATAGAGTTCCGCCATTTGTCATTCTCCTTTCTTTTTAAATTATAGAAACAAGATATCTATATCCATGCATACAAATTAGAGAAGAATAGAAATCAAATAAAAGGATAGAAGAAGAGAATCAACACTATGCGTTAACGAGGCAATTTATATTTAGATCTATTTCTAGTTTCTCCTCCAATCCCAAATCTCTTCTTAGGTCTGAAATTCTAGCATACGTATGTACCCTTTTTATATGTATTTCTTGGATTAAAAAGGATTTGGAGTTGAATCAAAGCTTTTGCTTTAGATCTAGAGATTTGGAGCACTTCTTAAAAAGGTGAGTGGGAAATTTATATATTGTTTATGTTTTCTGTTGGCATATGTTTGATTTTTATGCCTAAATCAATCTTATTTGTTAGTTGTTGGCTCAATCTAGCGTAGAAAACCATTGCCTGCATATTCTTGTTTTAGATTTGAATTAAAATAGTGTTCACACTCTAGTCTGAAAATCGATCCTAAAATTTTTAGAATTTGAATGGCATATAATTTTATTCCACATTTGTACTTGGGGTGTAAAATACTAATAGGATTTAGATTATTTTCCTATTTATATTGAATTGTAGATTTTCCATAGTTTAATTTCTGGGAAGAGTATCCATTGCTTTTTAAAAATTGGTCTATTTCCCACTTTTTATTAAAAAAAAGATGATGCTTGATTTAACAAGGAACACATGCAAATAAAAACGAAGAGATGTGTAAAGTGCAGATTTATTCTCCATAGTTTACACTATCTATTCAAAACAAAATAAAAATTATTCATTCCTTTTAATTTCAAATGAAGTCAACCTTTCCTTTTATTAGCATTTGTTTTAAACAAATTTATGAAAATTATAATGGAAAATATTTCTAAGGAATCTAACTCCAACAAATTAAACATGAAAAGCATATTCTAATAAATATTTATGACTAAAATATATTTGGATAGGAGGTGCTAATAAATGAGTATAAAATTTAAATAATAGCATTATACTACGTGCATCGCTCACTTAGGATAGCTTATCCCATAGGTAGGATAGGAAAGCGAATAAGAGGATTAGGAAAGGTAGTAATTCCTGTTAACGGGCAATAAAATTAGGAGTTGCTGATAATTAATAGAATATAAAAGATTGTAATCCCAATTAATGGGTAATAAATGTGAATAGAATTGGGGGGTTACAATTGATTGATACGGTATAGAACGTCGTAACTCCAATAAATAGGTAGATAAAAAGAGGAATGAATTAGGAGTTACAATTTATAGGTGCAAATGGGTTTATGGGACTGATAAATATGGAAGGTTAGATAAATAACTATGGAATAGTTATAAAAGGTTGCTGATTGAAAATTAGTAATTATACATAAATGTCCGTTGGAATTATGGTAGACAAATTGACATTTATGGATTATTAGAAGGGGATTTTTGGGAAACTAAGTATTTAAAGTAAGTCTCATTACCTTAAATAAAAAGAGGATTAGCAAACTAAGTTCGACATTTAAACTAGGAATAATACTAAGACCTAGAATATATGACCTAAATCTTGTATAGCCTTAGGATAGTTACTTAAACTAAGTAGATTTGGATGCGAGGTCGGTAGAGTAACATGATGGAAGACTGCCCTCCACTCAAATTCTATCAACAGTCATGTACACTTACTACTGATGTGAGACAATACCAATTATAGGGCCATGATTACGTGAGAGATAGGATCCGCTTTTAGGGGTAGAGGTATAAAGTGGTTGTTCAAGGGTCTGTCTCTTTCCTAAATAAAAAGTATTAAATGGTCCAAATTAGTGACTAAGAGCAGTGAGGACATCTCCAGAAGTGTTCACTTGAGTTTTGAGGTATTAAATGGCTGTAGGGTCCGCCACTCTCCTAAAAAGAAGTATTAAGTAACAATGTGAGATTTCAAATTAATAATTAAGAGTGACAGTGAATATCACCGAAAGGGTTTGTTTTAGGATTAGGGTCTTAAGTGGAGGTTAGATAATAGGGTCCGCCTCTGACGCAGCGGATAATACGAAATTTAAATGAAATGGTGAAAGTAGCAATCAGTGGATTGAGAATACTGCAAGGCCCAAATTCGTTGATCCGAAAATACCGAATTCTAGCTATCTCTGACACGTTGATCGCGCACGATACCGTGAAAAGAGATCTACAATTCTTCGAGCGTTGATCAAGCGCACTTGATTCCGCGAATTGGCTTCAACGAACGTTGATTCGAGCGCACTCGAATACCGTAAGTGGAGATAGGAGATCACACTCAACTACCAATTTAATGAAAGCACAAAGCTAACAAACAAGAGTTTATTTCAAAATCAACAACCTTTACAAGTGACACGACACCCATATTTATAGAGAGTACAACTCACACAGCCCACGACTTAAAATCACAACATACAACAGGTATTGCGACTTACGACTCAACATAGGTCGTTAACGACCTAACAAACCAATGGCACGTGACTTACGCCCTAAGATATACAAGCGACATAACAAGTATAATAGGATACAACGTTACATGACTCACGACTTAGCAAGAAATGACATACGACTTACCATATTTACAACAACAACTTATTACACGACTTAACAAGTCAGCGGTATAGGCTTCTGCGACATAAGGAAATAGCTTATCTTCAAAAGTTTGCGACCTAAGAGCTTCAACGACCTATGTACAACACGGGTTACAACATGAGTTACATCACGCGACCTACGACTTAACAAAAACACGGCCACATGAAGCTTGAGCGACCTATCTACTCGAGTGACTTCAGGAATGTTGCGACTTAAGACTTCGCGACCTAAGCTGGAACTGAGCGACCTAACACATTAGGTCGTAGGTCGTTGGCGACCTAAAGAAAGCAGCATAACTGTGTCTTCCTTCCTCTGTATCTCGTAAGGTCGTAAATCGAAACCCGAGGGACTTAAAACAGGAAACGGCATAAGTTCCAGTTGGCGTAACTTGCTAGGTCGCTTGCTTAGCTCGTTAGGTCATTCGGACGAGTTAAAGCAAGGTGTTAGGTCGCATACGCGACTCAAGGCCATTGTTAGGTCGCTGGGACGACTCACAGCACTTGTTAGGTCGCTCATGCGACTCAAGGCTTGGTGCGCTGCATCATCCTCCCCAGGTTGGAAAGAATTCGTCCTCGAATTCACACTTTCCGCTTCCTCGACAGACTTGTATTCATGATACGGAATCAAATGTTTGACGTTGAAAACGTCAGCAGTATGAATGTGATCCGGTAATCTTAATCGATAAGCATTATCATTGATCCTCTTCAAGATTTCTAGTGGACCAATTTTTTGAGCTTTCAATTTGTTGTAATCTCCAACTGGAAAACGATCCTTGGTCAACACTGTATAAACAAAATCACCTTCTTTGAAGTCCACACTCCTTCGCTTCTTATCTGCTAGTTGCTTATACTTCTCATTTGACTTAAGTAATCGTTCATGAACAGTCCTGTGACACTCCTGTAACTCATTCACGAAATCACAAGCTCGCTTAACAACCCCTTTCTGAAATGGCACTGTCGTCAAATTTAACGGTCCCTTCGGAATTGCTGAATATACAACTTGAAATGGACCGAAACCCGTACTACGGTTGATAGCATGATTATGAGCAAACTCCGCTTGACATAACTTCATATCCCAACTTTTCAAATTATCCTTCACAAGACATCGCAACAAATTTCCCAGCGATCTGTTCACAACCTCAGTCTGTCCATCTGTCTGCGGATGGTAAGCGCTACTAAAGTTCAACTTTGTTCCCACCATCTTCCACAAGCTTAGCCAAAAATGACTCGGAAAACGAGTATCTCTATCCGAAACAATAGACTCTGGTAACCTATGTAAACGATAGATCTCTTTAAAGAACAACTGTGCCACATGAACTGCATCCGCTGTCTTCTTACAAGCAACAAAATGTACCATCTTCGAGAAACGCTCCACCACAACATATATAGAGTCATTTCCCCTTTGAGTTCTCGGCAAAGCCAACACAAAATCCATGCTAATGTCTACCCATGGTTTTGTAGGAACATGTAAAGGTATATACAATCCCGCATTTGTAGCTGTCCCTTTCGAAACATGACATCTGTGCACAAACTTTTCAACTTCCCTTCTCATTGACGGCCAATAATAAGATTGAGAAATCAACTGCAATGTTTTATCTCTACCCACATGTCCTTCTTCATGCAATTCTTTCACAATCTTCATTCGTAAACTGCATTTTGTATACACAATTGATTTCCCTTGAAAAGAAAACCATCTACCAACACAAATTCATCAGTACTCCCATCCTTGACTTTCTCAACAAACTTCGTAAAGTAAGGATCTTCTTCAATCAACTCTGGCAATAGTTCAAACCCTGTCACTTCAATTTTCATTGTCGTCAACAAATGATTCCTCCTGCTCAATGCATCAACTACACGATTCGTCACCCCTGATTTGTGTTTAACAACAAAAGTAAACTGTTGTAGATACGCGACCCATGAAGCGTGCCTAGCTGAAATTTTATCCTGCCCTTGCAAATGCTTCAAAGCTTCATGATCCGTATAGAGAACAAACTCCTTCTGAAACATATAATGTCTCCAGTGTTTCACTGCTTGAACAATTGCGTAAAACTCAACATCATAAGTACTATATCTCAACTTGGCTCCAGATAACTTCTCACTGAAACAAGCAACTGGTCTTCCACTCTGACTCAATACTCCACCAATCCCAACTTTAGATGCATCGGTATGTAACTCGAACAGCAACTGAAAATCTAGTAATACTAGAATTGGCGCTTTCGTCAGTAGTGACTTGATCTTCTCAAAAGCAACCCCTACTTCCTCTTACCATGCAAATTTCTTTCCTTTCATGCAATCGGTTATAGGTGCCATTACACTGCTAAAATATGGAATGAATCTTCGATAGAAAGATACCAATCCATGAAAACTTCTCACTTCAGTAATTGTCTTGGGTTGTGGCCAACTCCTGACAGCTTCTACTTTACTTTCATCCACCCGAATGCCCTCCTTTGACAAAACATACCCCAAAAATAAAACACTGTCTGTCATAAACACGCACTTCTTTGCTGCTGCATAGAACTGCTCTTGTCGTAGAATCAACAGTACTTCTCGCAAATGCTGGATGTGTTCTTCCATACTCCCACTATAGATTAAAATATCATCAAAGTAAACAACCACGAACTTCCCAATGAATGGTCTGAAAATCTGGTTCATCACTCTCATAAAAGTACTCGGAGCATTTGATAAGCCAAACGGCATAACCAGCCATTCGTATAAACCTTCCCTCGTTTTAAAAGCAGTCTTCCACTCATCACCCGGTCTAATACGAATTTGATGGTATCCACTCTTCAAGTCAATCTTGGAAAACACAACAGCTCCACTCAACTGATCAATCAAATCGTCAAACCTCGGCATAGGAAATTTGTATCTCACAGTGATCTTGTTCAGAGCCCGACTGTCCGTACACATCCTCCACGAACCATCCTTCTTCGGCACCAATAAAGCTGGCACTGCACAAGGACTCAAGCTCTCCTGAACACGCCCCTGTTCTAACAGCTCCTCCACCTGCCTCCTCAGTTCTTCATGCTCTTTAGGATTCATCCTGTAATGTGGCCTGTGTGGTAATACTACCCCTGGCACAAGATCAATCTGATGTTGAATATCCCTCAACGGTGGTAACTCCGTTGGCAACTCTTCAGGAAACACAACTCTGAATTCTTCCAATACTGTCTTTACTTCCTCTGGTATTTCTACAGATTCAGTCGTTTCACGTCCAATCAACAAAAATACCTCTGGACTCTTCTCTACTTCTTCAATAATTTCCTTCAAAGTCAACAAAGTCTTCAGCTCCTCAATCTCTTCTGATTTGCTTTCTCCTTGTTGTCTCTTCTTCGGAACCAAAATAATCTTAACACCTTCAAACATAAATCTGTAGCTATTGGTTCGACCGTCATGCTGCACTGCTCGATCATACTGCCATGGTCTTCCCAAAAGCAAGTGACAAACATCCATCTCCACAACATCACACCAGATCTCGTCTTTGTACTTCTTCCCAATAGAAAAAGGAACTTGAACTCACCTGTCCACCTTCACCTCTCCTCCTTTTCTCAACCATGCTAACTTGTAAGGATTTGGATGCTTCTCCGTTTTCAGCTTCAACTTTCTCACAGCTTCGGTAGAAATAATATTGTCACAACTTCCCGTGTCAATCACAAATTTACAAACCTTTTCCAGAATAGTGCATGTTGACTGAAAGATGTTACTCCTCAACCAACTAGCTTCTTCTTCCTGCTTCGGTATTAAACAAGACCTCCTTATCATTAGATTACATCCTTCATCTCCTGACGCAACATCCTGTTCATCCTCCTCAACTGGACTAGAATAACCTTCCCCAACATCCTCACCTTCAACTTCAGCAATCATAGTTCGTTTCTTCGGCTTCGGACATTCATTACTCTTGTGACCCACTTCCTGGCAATTGTAACATTTGAAACTGTTATTGACCTTTGCCTTCGCAACCTCCTGTACAACTGGTTTTGCAACAACTTTAGAAACATTGGAACTCCCACTAGCACCCTTCACTTGATTGTTGGAATTTGTAAACACACCACCACCTCGTCTTCCCTGCTTCTCCAAAGCCAACGTCTTTTGGTGTGCTTCCGCCACAGATCTTGGATCAAACATATTAACCATATCCTGGATCTGCATTCGCAACCCTCCAACAAATCTTGCAGTCAGCTGTTCCTCTGTCTCCATGATGTCATTTCGAGCAATCAGTTGATAAAATTCGTCAGCATAATCATTAACTGACTTTGTCCCTTGCCTCAAGTTCTGCAACCTCTGATACATGAGTGATTGATAATTGTAAGGTAAAAATGTAGCTTTCATCAGTTTCCTCATCTTCTCTCATGATTCAATCTTTGACTTTCCCATCCGTTCTCGTGTAAGTTTGGTTTGCTGCCACCATGCTATAGCTCTTCCCCTCAATCTAGTAGCAACCAACTTCACTCGACGATTATCCGGAACCTCTTTGAAATCAAAGATCTCTTCAACATTAGACAACCAATCCAGAAATTCTTCTGCTACCATTCCACCTTTGAATTCTGGAATTTCCATCTTCATACCCGATTCCCATCAACAATCATCATCTTCATCCTGATATGAATTTCGAACTTGGTCTCGATCTCGATAATGAATGCTAGCTCTATCACCCTCTTCATCAAAATCAAATGTACGTCTATATCGATCTCGACCATCAACATCCCTTTGATCACGCATGTCTCTTCTACTATGTCTCTCTTCATCTCTATATGGCTCATTTTCAACCTCTCGTGGACTTCTCCTCTCTTCATGTCCACAGTCATGGTGATCTTTCCTTGATGAAATTGATGTTTCTCTTCTTTCTCTAAAAGATTGCGGTGATACCCTTCTCGCTTCCGTAACCAATGGCGAAACTCTGTTTCCTCCATGGTTCGAGATTGGCGACCTTCTCCTTTGACTTTGATTCAAGTCATTCATCAATTTCTCTAACTTTCCAATACCTTCATCAAACTTCTCATTGATGCGTTGTTCCATCTACTCGGCTTCTTCTCTTCTATACAACGCTTCAACATTCTGATGACGATTAGCTCTCCTTGGTGGCATGATTAAATCAAACACAAATACTTCAATAATTCAAACACACTTCAACTTTGATCAAGCTTTGCACAAACTCAGCAAGTTCGGCCCTAACTTCAACCAATGATACCAAAATGATGCACGGCTCAAACTCAACACAAAGTTATGCTCGGCCTTCACTTCAAACTCCTTTCAAACTTTGATCCAAAATGAAATGGATCAAAAGCTTCTAACTTGTCGCAACTTCAAGATGAACACGAACTTCAAACTCCTTGGCTCCAAGACTCGGCTTAGCTATGATTGGCTAAGTCTAGCTCTGATACCAAACTGACGCAGCGGATGATACGAAAATTAAATGAAATGGTGAAAGTAGCAATCGGTGGATTGAGAATACGGCAAGGCCCAAATTCGTTGATCCGAAGATACCGAATTCTAGCTATCTCTGACACGTTGATCGCGCACGATACAGTGAAAAGAGATCTACAATTCTTCGAGCGTTGATCAAGCGCACTTGATTCCGTGAATTGGCTTCAACGAACGTTGATTCGAGCGCACTCGAATACCGTAAGTGGAGATAGGAGATCACACTCAACTACCAATTTAATGAAAGCACAAAGCTAACAAACAAGAGTTTATTTCAAAATCAACAACCTTTACAAGTGACACGACACCCATATTTATAGAGAGTATAACTCACACAGCCCACGGCTTAAAATCACAACATACAATAGGTCTTGCGACTTACGACTCAACATAGGTCGTTAACGACCTAACAAACCAATGGCACGCGACTTACGCCCTAAGATATACAAGCGACATAACAAGTATAATAGGATACAACGTTACATGACTCACGACTTAGTAAGAAACGACATACGACTTACCATATTTACAACAACAACTTATTACACGACTTAACAAATCAGCGGTATAGGCTTCTGCGACATAAGGAAATAGCTCATCTTCAAAAGTTTGCGACCTAAGAGCTTCAACGACCTATGTACAACACGGGTTACAACATGAGTTACATCACGCGACCTACGACTTAACAAAAACACGGCCACATGAAGCTTGAGCGACCTATCTACTCGAGTGACTTCAGGAATGTTGCGACCTAAGACTTCGCGACCTAAGCTGGAACTGAGCGACCTAACACATTAGGTCGTAGGTCGTTGGCGACCTAAAGAAAGCGGCATAACTGTGTCTTCCTTCCTCTGTATCTCGTAAGGTCGTAAGTCGCTAGGTGGTTTGCGACCTAAGAAACCCGAGCGACTTAAAACAGGAAACGGCATAAGTTCCAGTTGGCGTAACTTGCTAGGTCGCTTGCTTAGCTCGTTAGATCGTTCGGACGAGTTAAAGCAAGGTGTTAGGTCGCATACGCGACTCAAGGCTATTGTTAGGTCGCTGGGACGACTCACAACACTTGTTAGGTCGCTCACGCGACTCAAGGCTTGGTGCGCTGCATCACCCTCTCTCCTATAAAATAAGTACTAAGTATCCCAATGAGATTCCAAGTGATATCAGCTAGATAGCACCTGCATGGAATCCGCCATGGAGTTAGATATTAAATGATATGGGATCTACAGAGAATATAGGTATTAAATGGTTAGAGTCTGACTAGTCCTTATTTATAAGGTATTAAGTGGCTTAGTTACTGTTCCTCACGTGATTGTGATATTGAAGATAGTTGTGCATGTGTAGCTATTAGATTTTATAAAGCCTCAAATAGTAGTCATAAGTCCCTATAGCAAGGACCAATAGACCAGTGACGACAATGTTAGGAGTCCACCTTAAAGATAGATCTTAAATGATGAGGTCTTCCTTGATTGAGGTCTTAAATGGTCAAAGTATACCAATTTCTCTTTTAGAAATATTAAGTAGATGATGGACTTGATGATAGTAGGAGCCCACTTCATATTTGAAAGTATTAAGCAGCAGTTGTATTTGGGATGTATCAGAGGGTTGATAGGCTTCGTTAGCATTTATACCGTAGGAAAGGTAGGGGATAAATCATGCGTGCAATATTAGGTTGATTTGGTTAACCTTAAAATAGTAGACATAACAATTAAATGAAAACTAATTGGTATAAATTTATGTTATAGACACTGTGTTTATTTTTCGATCATTAGAATGTTGTTCTAACCCCCTCCTAATTATAACCACATAATGGATTTAAAGGAATAAGGCACTAGAGTTGGACGAGATTAATTGTTGGAGAAGTCTTCTTTTCTCTCACGCTTGATGCCGATGTGGCAATCTAATATCCAGTGAATACCATTAATTACAAGGTAGTAGCCATAACCAGTATTTGTATCCTATTCTTGTTTCCATATCGAGTTTAGATTTTATAAATCTCTGATAATGCTCATGCTAATTTGCAAGTACCAAATCCAACGATTTGTACTCCGATAAACTTGGGTTTCAATTTTGTTGAAATTTGGGCTCATTAACGAGCGAGTCCTTACACCAATTGTCTAAACGGTCTGAATTAGCCACATCAGAATTAACAATTAAGCACACGACGTAACGGTTGTTCCTAATAGAAAATGCCCAAATTTAAATTGAGCCCAAAGCTAATTTTCCAAAATTATTTAAAAATTAAAGTATAAGATTTTAAATTTAAAAGTAAAATTTAAAATTAGCTATACATAATATTATAAAAGTTATAATATAAAAAAATTCAAATTTTTTGAAAATATTAAATATTAGTTTCAAAATTTTAAATTTATTAATAAGATAAATTAATTAAATAAGTAAACATGTCAAAATCCCATTTTTTACCAAATTCATTCGCTATCCCAAATTTATAAACCCAAAAATACCTCCTCTTCATTCGACCATAACTTCCATAAAACAACTCCAAATTGAATAATTCTTTTTTCTAAAATAGAAGATTATTTAACAGGGAAGAATTTTCATTTTTGTAGCCTTTTTAAATTCATAGACAAATCATGCAAAAAAAACCAATGTGAAAACAACCTATTTTCTAACTTTGTTTTTAGTGCTAAAACTTAAACCCAAAGCCCCTTCTTTCCATCATGGCCGAACATGTCTAAAGTTATCCTAGGATTTTTGAGCTAGTGTTTGTAATTAGTAGGGGTTAGTGGGAAGTAGCAAAGAGTAGTGGACTAATCACAAAGTCTAGGTTGCTTTGAATGTGAGATATCTCACTTTAATTTAGTTTTAAAATTCACAAAATGTGGTAATGATTTAGTGCTTTTTTATATGGTTGTATGTATGTGTTATGATATGCCTATGTTGTTGTCTGATTTTGATTCCCGCTTGGAAGCAAATGATGTAAATAACCATTTTCTTGCAGGGGAAAAAGCAATAAGAAATGGAAGTCGGAGTGTTCCATAGTGAAGAGGTCGATATGGAAGCACTTCGAAGAATGAATCTTTTATAGAAGGGTCCTAAAAGATTTCTCGCCTTGTTGAATTTTATTTACATATATTATCGGATATGTAAATGCTTATGTATGAGAAAGTGACTGATTGGTTAATTATAGTTAACTTACTCGTTATTGGTTTTATTATAACATTGAAATCTCATGCTTGCTTTTAAGACATTTACCACTGTATTTTCTAAAAAGTAGTTAGAAATGACTTCCATTTGAAATTTGTTTTCCAAATCCTTTTCTCAAGGTATTAAGTGATATATCATTTAAAAATGAAGTTTAAAAAGCTAATTGTTTTACAAAAATAAATTTTGAAAGTTGCAATCCATACAACGATAGTCGCTATGAGTGTAGTTTTGAAAATCTTTGATTGGTGTAAAATAAAAAGAGATATCTATTTCAGATATTCTGAAAAGTATTTCAATTTTTTTATAAGTAATTAAACGATGGTTTGAAGTTTTAAAAATATTTTTAAGTATTATTTAGTCATTTAAACAAAAGGTTTAAATTCTACCTGCATTGTTTCGAAAGTCAAGTTTATTTCAAAACGACTATCTTTAAAAGGGATGTTTTAAGTACAAGTTTCGAACTTGTTTTAAAAGTGTTTTAAAAGTAATTTAAAAGGAGGAAGGAATCATGGATTGCAACACTATTGTTATAATAAATTTTTTCGAGAAAAGAAAAGAGACTATAGACTATAACGTTTTGTTATAGTAAATTGTTTCAAAAAAAAATAGGAAATTTATTTTGACTAATAACACTTTGTTATTATTAAACAAGTGTTTAATTTTATAAAAGGGATGATATTTTAAAGTGGTTTGAAATCGAAGACCGAAAATAAGTTTGTAGAGTTGTTTTACAGTTTTTTTAAAAGGCTTTGTCTTATGCAAGTGATTTTTTTGTCAGTGTCATTAAGTAGTAAACAAAATTTATAAAGCAGTGTTAAAATGCTGATACATTTATGGAAAGTAAGTCATCTTATATTTGGCATTAAAAGCCGATGAGTAAACTTTCCTTCATCTTTGTGATCTAGAATCGAAGTGTTTGAATAAGGTAAGACCTGGAGCAACTAGTGATCTAACTTACCTAACTTCTATTCTAGGTGAGAGATAGAGAAGTCGAAATATCGAAAATGTGATAAGTATAATAGGTTTAATTTTGATAAAAAGGTCAGGATTAATAAAGTATATAAAAGGTACTTCATCTTTTACTTGGCACCAAATTCCAAGGTACGGAAGTTCGTCTCTATCTTGAGAATTAAGAATGTATGTCGAGGCAAGAATAGTAAGCTAATTTGTCCGATTGCATTGTTAATCGGGAGAATGTATTGTTTGAAATTGGAAAGTGGTGATAGTATAAGTTATCCGATTTTCATACGCAAATTATACTTACCCTAGATAGTGGTTTGTCCACTATAGATAGCTTGATTGGTTTGACTTAGGAAGTATATGAAAGCTTCGTGATTTCACATGGTTTGAGAATCCCTTGAGAAAACTCATTTAGGTGAAACGTTGCCTTAAGGGACTTATAAAGAGATCTCTTTAGGACTATTATATACTCCACTTATTTCTAAAAGAACAAGAATTGAGTCGATCGGAAATTATCAATTTTTCGTTCAAAGAGATCGAGATTGAAAAAGCATGAGCTACTTGAAAACCACTTTGAACCAACATAACCATTCGAATTGAAGACACTTGATAGGAATCAAAAATCGATTTATTTGAAGTGAAAGGCCTACTTGCTACTAATCCTAAGGATGTAGTAGAAGTAGTGCCTTCAGTTTGTTTATATCCTTAACAATTTGTATGGATGCGTGCTGGCATTGCATAGTTACTTGGAGGGCAATATTAGCATTTCAAGTGAGATTTGCTAAAAGGCCAAAATGTAGCCTTAAGCCTCACACCCAGGATTGAATAAAATAAAGAGTATGTAGTAGAGCTATATGTGGGTTACACCTATTGGGGTATGGCATCACCCTTCTAAATAACTATTTATGGATTTAGTATATGCATGAGTGCTCTCAAGGAAAAGGTTGCAAAGGAACCGAGTTGATGACATATTCGATGCTATTCAGGAAGGGGTAAGGACAGTTTTGTGTTGGCAAGGGTGCAAATGGCTTACTTCCTCGGTACATTTTCTAAAGGTGAGCTATGACAAACAGCACCTCAGTAGGCTTATCATTGCATGGAATACATTTTCCATTACGCGCTTTACAGACTTAGTTGTGCCCAAATATGCTGGAAAGCGAGATGCAAGCACTTCAGTTATGTTATATATTTATTTTTAACCTTAGAAATTATTATAAATCACTAGATTTTTTATTTGAAATGGTTTTCTTATCGTAAGTTAAAAACTGTAACGACCCAGAATTTTCGAACCCGAAAATCTCAGATAGTTATGAAAAAGAAGAAAGAGATAGAAGAAGAAGAAGATCAGAAACATCAACATCTCACATTCGCAGCGGATAAAATATAATAATAAATAATAACAGTTTACAAAAGAATAATATCTGGTCGATTACATTTAAATACATCAGAGTTACACATTTGTACAGACACCAGATATACAATTATCATACCTCAGATTTACAATAATATAATTACAGCGGAAATATTCTATACGTTCTTGCCATCCAACTCGTCTCCTGAGCTCCAGAACGTCCTTACCTGAAAATTTGTAATACTCGGTCTGACCGGAGCATTACATCAAAGTAACACCCGAGTCAGGATGGAAACCAGCGTGAGTAAACCCATCTAACAAGGAATACAAAAACATACTACTATATAAACCCGGGGTACTTGTATATATTTACAACTTCACAAATTGTCATAGACATTACTTATTTCACTCACAAATCTCTAAGTACTAAAACTTAGATTAAATAGTACAATTCACTTAAATCATTCCATTCCAGCTTATTGATTTCACATATCAATTTACAATGAATTGAAGTGGTTTCGGGTATTTACTAATACCCGACTCTGGTATCTTTGAATCCAATGTCATCAAAACCCAAGTTATTCAATTAAATACAATTCTATTTTAATTACCGAATAACACTTTTATACAGTAATTCATAATTGATAGATAATCACATTATCACTGTCCATCCAACATATCATATCACACAGCAATTCATATCAGAGATATCAATCAATCCAAAGCACTTATCATCATTCAATCATTCATAAGCAAGGTTGATCACTTCCATTTATTATATTAATTAATGATCCTCTAATCACTCTCATTAGTTAATTGTTCCTGGACTTCATTTAATAATTAACGTTTAACTTAATTACATTCATTAATCAGCCTTGATTAATCAAAATCAGAAATTAATTTTCCTTAATTACTCCATCAATTAACTCAACTCCTTGATTAATTATTAATTTATCCTTTAATTACACTGAGTAATTATCACTTAATTTCTACCACCAAGTAATCATCCTTTAATTACTTCCCATCAAGTAATTTCCTTAATTGATTACATCCAGTAATTATCCATTAATTACTTCACTAAGTAATTATTCCTCATTAATTATCTTAAGTAATTATACTTACTCCAACATCAAATGATTTCCTTTAATTAATTAAACTTAATTAATTAACTAGAATTAACCACTTTAACTTAATTAATCACAAATTAATTAACCTTACCCATACACATTGATTACATTGATCCATAATCAATTACTCGAATTAATTATCCTATAATTACTTCCATTGATTTATTATCCCTTAATTTATCACACTCATAAATTAACTAACCCTTAATAAATTTCCATAATTATTCAATACTTTAATTAATTATACTAAGAAATAAATCCTTGATTACTTCCCTTAAGTAATCACCTTTAATTACTTCCATTAAGTAATTATCATTAATTGATTTAATTTAGTGATTATCCCTTAATAAATTAATCATCCTTTAATTATCAACTTAATTAATTAATCTCATTAATAAATCAGTCCTTTAAAATTGATTTCATAAATTAACCAACCTTTAATTAATTATCTAGAGAATTAATTTGATTAACCATCTTTAATTCATTGAATAATTATATATATTTTCATTTCATTTAATTTGCCTTTGAAATATATATAGGCTCTAATTTATTATACTATGGAAGGTCAATGCATTATGAGTTTACTTTAATTTACATCAAAAGTCGTTACTAGTAATCTTGCTTTTAAAAAAAACAAAGAAAATTGAGGTCCAAAAACCCGAAGCCCATTGACAAAATTAAATCTTCGCAACCTAAACTGGGCCGTAGCCCAAACCAGAGCAATTACCGCTACTCTTCCCCTTCCTCTTATACTAGCAGGCCGACCAAAGATCAACACCAAACTCAAAAATGCAACATCTACGATCGACTTAGACTCAAAATCCACCCTGATCGAATTCGAGCACACACCCAAATTTGAGACTACGCTGTCCAAACGCACGCAACAACAACATGCGCACCACCTCACCTGAACCCCTCGTACACGGTGATCTACGTGCATGTGCGCACCTATATCCTAAGCCATCACGCCGCCGAGTTGCATTCAGACTCCATACCCGGTTCGCCCTAACGCCGACGCACACAGTGCCTTCACCAATTTCTCTAAAACCAAGAATCATCATCCCCTACAAAATTGCCTACCACACCCACGTCCAGCCACTACTCCATACGCCACAAACCACGATCGAAAGCCTACCCCAGCAACTATCTCTATGCCAAGACTCACAAATTCCGGTCACTCCCTTCGACACCCAAATTATCGCGAATCAAAGATAAAACCGAAAACCCTATAACCCACTCTACCTTCCAATCTAATCCCAAATACGCCATGGTTGATGCCTCCATATTGACCATCAGCACCACCTGGACTCGGCCGCACCACTTCACAGTAGCGAGTTCGCCGGAAATAATTTTTTTGAATGAAAAAGTTCATTTGCATATTTCTAAAAATATAGTTTACTAAAAATTTCAATTTGACTGCAAAAATTCATAATTTTATACAAAAATCGAGACTGCATGTTTAAATCCTTCAATTAAAAACATTTATTTTTCCCAAAAGTTCGGCTGTTCGCTAAAATTGGAATCCTTGATGAACTACACTACCTGATTTGTTTCCAAACCATTTCTAACAAATACTATACTAGAAAATGAACATATTCCTAGTTTACTTCATCATGCAAAATGATCTAGATGATGAGATATGGATTTTTATATGTTGGGATGAACTAAATATTTTCTACAGAGAAACAAGATATTTCATTTTCATTTTTTTTAAAATCAAGTTTTCTCACTTGCATATATATATATATATATATATATATATATAATCACCTCTAAATAAACATGCAAATGTACTACTCATCATAGCTTCCAGGTATTCTTACATACAGGTACATATATAACAGATTAAATTTAAATTTGTAGTTTACTCACCTTGGAAGATAACGGAGCCAAGTTTGAAATCCTGAAACTGCTTTTTGAAACTGGAAATTTTGATATGCTTCTTGAGTTGTTTATAATTTGAAAACTGATCTTACTTCAGGTTTTGAGTTGCAGATGCTTGTCTCTATTTTGATTCTTTTTTTTAAACTGCTTTGTTTCCTAGATCTGATTGTTTAGGTTGATTTCTTTTTTGGTTTAAACTTCAGAATTTTTTTAAGAATGAGATGATATAGAAATGAAAGAGAGGGATGGAGATGTTATATAATCTATATTATCATTTTAAGAAATTAAGGACACTTGTCATTAAACATATTTTCTTGCTTACATTTGTAATCCATGTTTTATATGTTTTTATGTGTATTTGTGTAATATTCTAAATTTAGCTTTTATATTTATAAATTTCTTTACATAAAAAAAATATGTATCATATTATCAGTTTGTCTTTATATAAATGTCTTATGTTTTAAATGTTTAAAGGCTATTTATATACTTATACTTGTTAAATTCTTTGTTTTAAAAAGGGCTACACTTGAAATTAAATGTTTTTAATATGTTTCAAAGTCCTTATATTATAAAAATTCAATTAGTTCTATATACACATGTTTTATATTTTAAAACCAAATTTATTTTAAGAAATTTCAATCTCAAATTCAATTTTAAATTGACTCATATATATATATATATATATATATAAACAACACACATTAAATTTGTTTGAAAAATATTTTTTTTGTCAATTTTAAATAATTATACTAGCCGATTATCAAATCAATACTTATTCAGATATATGCACATATATATTTAATTTATTATTATTATTATTAATTTTATTTACCAGAATTATTTATAGAAATTAGTATTTCTACAAATTAAATCCACTTATTACATCAATTATAGATATTCAAAAATTCGGGTTATTACAAAAACCCATTTGTGTTTGTGTGCATCGTGGTCTTATGAGATACCTTTAGTTTTGGAAGGGTTTCTTAAGACGTAACAATCCATTTGATTTTAGTTTCTCATGCTGGTTTACCAAACTAATCCAGGTGTTATTTCCTTATATACTTGGGTTAGCCTAGAGCATTTGCTTTGGACATTTTGGAGCTTCGGGTGACGAGCGGAATGACTCCAAGACATAATCCTGTGCTTTTATTTTTTTAGTGCATTACTTGTTTGTATTTATCGGCATTTGTAAGGATAGGCTGTTATAACAGTCCAGGCTAATGATAGGTTAGAATGATTGTTGTTTGAATATTAAAGTTTTCTTTTGTAAAGATCATTTGGATATTATATATTACTCATCGTGTTGTGATATTATGTTCTTCCTTTTCTTTTCTTTCACCCCAACAATTTCTCTTCCTAACACTTGGATGTTCAGCATGTGAATACCATGTATGTATTAGTGTCGAATTTTGAGCATCAAAAAGGCGGGTTGTCACTTGTGGTATCAAAGCCCATAGTTTAGCGAGAACCTTGGTCCTAGTGGTGTAAATCATTAGGGACAGGTAAGTGACACTCTTCAATGAGTTTGAGTGTATTATATATGAGAGCGCGTATTTTTAGTGCTAATTTTTTTTTACATTATGTCGAAATTGGTAAATGAAATAATTTTACCTAGATTTTTACTTTATCAATAAAGAATAATTTTCAAAATTGATATCGCTGTATAGGATTTGTTTATTTGTTAGGAAAGGATGATATTTATTTATCATCATTTATTGATTGATATTTATGCTCGATCAATTTATGAGCATTTGTTGTTTGGTTAAATTAAACAAAAACACCTTATGAATTCAGTTTCATGATTTGAGTATAAGGCATTTGTTAATAATGTAGGTTTAACAAGTTTACTTTGTTAAAATGGTTACTATAACAAAGAAATTTATTGTTTAAAGATAATTTTATAAATTTGGTTTACAAGAATGTCTTATAAAATAAAGAGGATTTTTGAGAATTTAAATCCTGGTGTCTTGGGAAAAGATTTCAATTGATTTTGGAAAAAGTAATAAAGTATTACTTTAAAGTATTTATAAGTGGAGTATTCTCAAAAAGAGAATTTTTAGGTAAGGAACGTTTTGTATAGATAGCTCAATAAGAGAATTTATAAGTACGAGTATACTCAACTAGTTTTACGGTAACCTGAATAACCTTCTAAGTGACGACCGAATGTTTACTTAGGTGAATATTGCAGTGCACCTAGTAAGTTATTTCATTTTTCATTATGCGATCGAAATAAGTTAAAACCCGAAAGAACCCAAAGAAAGTTTGAGTAAATAAAGTAGTAAAGCTATTTTCTATGGGCACTATCTTGGATTTCGATGAAACTTGTCTCATCGGATCCATAATAGTGAATTATATTAGGTATTCAAGTTCCAAAGCGATCAGACTTATCGTTTGATCGTGCGAGCTCGAAACGTGTAGAAATCAATTAATGCAATTTAAATGAATTTAACATAATTTTAAAAGCTAACTTCTATATACAATACAATTAGGGTTTGAAATTAGTTTCATTGAGTTTAAAAATATTGAAAACCTATATATCGACATAGAGGATGACCTATTTTAATTTCGGGAACGAAACGGGTTTTCCGAGTCTTTGTTATCGCTTCGACCTAATTCAATCTGTTCCATTCATTCTTATCCATCTTTTTCTATATATATTGTAATAAACCCAAGCAGCTTCTATTCTATTTTCATTTTTCGTACATACAATTTCTGTTCTTATGATTCCTTCTCAATGGAGGATAACCCAAACCCTAAATTACAATTCCAAATCAAATCGAAAAATTCAACTTTTCAAACCCTATCATATCATATATCACCGCGAAGCTCTCGACGAATGGAGTAAGCTCTGGAATTCGTTTTGTAATCGAATCACGATTAGGCCATAAATCAATGACTTTTCTCGGTTGTCCATTCTCGGTTATCCATTCAGTGGTTAGGATTTGATCGTGGATCTTCATCCAATCGACAACCGAAGGGCACAGCATCGTAGAGGGCGATGAGACGAGCGCATTCATCGGCTTGGACCATTGCTTAGGCACATGAGTTTGCCTAAGTTGGCAAGCAAAGGGGGCGGTGGCGGACAGCTAACTGCGCTTTTAGTTTCATAAACAAAATTTTGTTTGCCCGACAAATAGGCATGTTTTCGGGTTACGGTTTTTGTAATAGTATTTTATTATTTTCCCATAGCTAGGGATGTTTTATCATTTAAATGTGATATATGTAATGTAATTATCGATATGTTATTTTCTGGACCTAACCGCACAAAGGAGATGCTGTCGAGATTTTTCATGATTTTAGGACTTAGAAATTTTTAAAAGTTGAGTTATTTTCAAATTTGTATTAGACTTTAATATGTAAGTTTAAAGTGTTATAAATTGAATATTTTGAATAAAATATATCAAATTTCTTGATTCTTTCTTGTTCCTTTTCGGAGATGAAAAGTTTTGAGCGGGAGAGATTGTAACGATCCGTATTTTTGATAATTAAAAAATATAACATTTAATAAGATTTTTGTAATTTAATATTGTGAGAAATTAAAAATTATGATTTATTAATGAATTTTTTTTATTAGAATATAATTTAATATTGTTGCTTGGATGTAACTGACAACTGTTTACTGTAATTTCAATTATTGGTAATAATAAAGATTAATAAGGAATAAATTAAATGTTGTATTAATGGTGAAATTTTATGTTATTTAAATGAAATTGGTTTTAATATAGAATTTGAAATCAGCTATTTCATAAGTAGATTTATAATTCTTGTTGTGAATAATAAATTAATAGATATGAATTACGAAGTTGTAACAATTGATTTATTCCTCATCTCATTAATTAATCCATTTTGAGTATTAATTTGGAAATGAATGAAATATAATGTAATTAAATATTTCAATTAATATGAGCAAAAGACGTTAACTGTAAAATAACAAGTGTTATAAATGGAAATTCATCATTGATAAATACATAAAGTATTTGTTAATTTACTAATAAGAATATCTAAATCAAAAAAAAAGAATATGTTGGAATTTGAATTAAAATAAACTAGAATTTTATTACTATTGTAATTTAACATTGAAATTAATGTAATATATAAATATTGGATTTAACATGGAAAATTGAATTTCAAAAGATCATTACATTTCTGTGCAATCAAGATTGATGAAAATTGTTAACTTTTTAATTTGAATTTAAAGTGATTAAATAGATTTTAAAGTCGATGTTTTAATTAACGTGTATAATTAGTCTTTTTGGGAACAATCTCGGATTTCAACGAAACTAGTTTCATCGGATCCGTAATAGTGAATTTTATTAGGATTTCAAGTTTCATAGCGATCAGACTTATCGTTTGATCGTGCGAGCTCGAAATGCGTAGAAATCAATTAATGGAATTTAACTATTTTTTAAAAACTAACTTGTATATAAAATAGAATTAGGGTTCGAAATTAGTTTCATTGAGTTTAAAAATATTGAAAACCTATATTTCGACATATAGGATGACCTATATTCGTTTTGGGAATGAAAAGGGGTTTTCGGGCCTTTGTTATCGCTTGGACCCAATTCGATCTGTTCCATCCATTCTTATCCATCTTTGACTACTTATATGTTGTTATAAACCATAGCAGCTTCTATTCTATTTTCATTTTCTGAACGTACAATTTTCGTACTTATCTGCTCCTTCTTAATGGCGGATAACCAAAAGCCTAGATTACAATTTCAAATCAAATCAAAAAATTCGAACTGCTTAAACCCAATCATATAATGTATCATCATGATGCTCTCAACGAATTTAGTCAACGACTAGAATTCTTTTTCGTAATCGAATCACGGTTTGGCTTCAAATCATTAATTTATTCTTGGTTGTTCATTCAAGGGTTTAGATTTGACGGTGGATTTTAATCCAATCAATGATCGAAGGGCATTGCATCATAGAGGGCAATGAGACAAGCGCATTCATCGGCTTGGATCATTGCTTAGGCACATAAGTTTGCTGAAATTGGAAAGCAAAGGGGGGTAGCGGCAGACAGCCTCTTGCTGCATCAGAGATGGTCGTGCGAGCGGGGAAGGCGGCTCAAGGCATGGGAGGCTTTGGCAAGGTCTGATTTGGACGTACTCGCTCGAAGCGGCGGCGGTTTGGACTTGGACATGGCGGCAATTTGTGTTGAGTGAGTTCTGTTCATATTCGTAGGGTTTGAAGGAGATGGTACAATTTACCTTTTTCCCCCTATTTATCTTTAACGTAAATTTTAAATTTCCAACTTCTAATGTGAATTACTTTTGCTTACGAACTCCGATTGATGCGCGGTTTCTTCCAATGGGGTTGTATCAAAATTAGAGACGATATGAAACTGGTTTGATTGAATTTGGAGACTGTTCAAATTTTGGGCTTTCATTTGATTTAAATGGGCTATAAATCAAAGGTGAGTGATTAAACCTACTCACAAATACTAAAATGATTCTGCTGTTAGTTAAATTAAATCATGAAATTATTTATTTTTATTGCTCGTTGTTTGGTAATTTAGCTGACATTTAATTTGACATATGATTTGAACTGATAAGAATTTAAATTGAAAGTTAAATTTAAAATTTAAATTGAACTGCTAATTAAATACTCGATATTGATAACTAGTTAATTGCTGTGATTTATTAGCTGATTTGGATATGGATTGTGATGGCTGTCTATTTGTTGACATTTTGGGTGATTGAATGTTTATTTATTTTTATATATCCATGTTATCACTTTGTATATCAAGTGACATCATATAAACTGTTATTTGAGTTATTTCGAATAAATTAAGAAATAAGTTAAAATGATATATACCTGTTGTAACGACCCAGAAATTTCAATCTCGAAAATTCCAAATAGTTAGGAAAAGAAGAAAAGAGAAGAAGAAGAAACAGAAACATGTCACAGAAACCTCACATTCGCAGCGGATCAAAATATAATATCAAATAATATTCTTTACAAAAAGGAAACTGTATCAGTCAATTACACTTTAAAAACATCAGAGTTACAACATATATGCAAACACTGGACATATACAATCAACAAGTCCCAGATATACGACAATATATCACAGCGGAAACACTCCATACGTTCCTGCCATCCAGCTCGTCTCTTGAGCTCCAGAAGGTCCTTACTTGGAAATCTGTAATACTCGGTCTGACCCGAGCATTACATCAAAGTAACACCCGGGTTAGGCTAGAAACCAGCGTGAGTAAACCCATCTAACATGGAATACAAAAGCATACAACTTCTATAAACCTGGGGTAACTTATATCGATTTACAACGTCACAAGTTGTTATAGACATCACTTATTTCACACATCAATTTCTAAATGCCAATACTTGGATTAAATGGTCCAATTTACTTGAATCATTCCATTTCAGCCTGTTGATTTCACATATCAATTTTCAAAGAATTCAAGTGGTTTCGGGTATTTTCTAATACCCGACTCCAGTCTCTTCAAATTTAATACCATATTTACCCAAGTTATTTGAGTAAAATACAATTCAACTTTAAATAAAAGATGTCACTTTTACCCAGCAATTTATCATTAATAGATAACCACATTATCATTGTTCACCCAAAACATATCATATCACAAAACATTTCATATCAGAGATATCAATCAATTCAAGACATTTAATTAGCATTCAATCATTCATAAGCAAGATGGATCATTTCCAAAATTTATTTAATTTATCTCTAATAAATCAATTACAAATCTTTAATCACTTAGATGACCTTTACTTAAACAATTAATTAATTACAAATCAATTAACTAATATTCTTTTAATTACTCATCTTGATTAATCATACTTGATTAATTATCCTCAAACAATTTCAGAAATTAACTTTAACTACTTCATTAATTTCATTAATTAATTACATTAATTAATGATCTTTAATTAATTACTTCCATTAATCAGCCTTATCAATCATAAACGGTAATCAACAATCCTGTAATTACTTACCTTAATTAATTAACTCCTTAATTAATAATATTAATCCTTTAATTAATTACACCAAGTAATTAATCCTTAATTACTTCTTCTAAGTAATTAACCTTTAATTACTTCCCATTAAGTAATTTCCCTTATATTAATTACATTCAGTAATTTATCCATCAATTACTTCACTAAGTAATTACACTTATCAATCTTATTAAGTAATTATACTTAATCATTTACCAAATGACTATCTTCAATTAATTAACAAATTAATAAATCACATTCATCTCATTAATTACAACTGGGTAATTCATCCCTTAATTACCCTATAACCCAATCAATAGATCTTTAATAATAGATCAATTTTTTTAAAATTATTAATTAACCAGCCTTTAATTACATTAAGTAATTTATCTTGATTACCACATAGATTAATTAGTCAACAATTCTCATTAATTATCTTTTAATTAAT
Organism: Allium cepa; assembly: GCA_030765085.1. Classification (NCBI taxonomy): domain Eukaryota; kingdom Viridiplantae; phylum Streptophyta; class Magnoliopsida; order Asparagales; family Amaryllidaceae; genus Allium; species Allium cepa. Next base: position 694,427,823 of record CM060939.1, read on the forward strand.
CTCCTAATTAACACAAACTTTTTGCCTTGATCCATAAATAATTACTCTAATTAATTATCCTATATTCACTTACATTGATTAGTTATCCCATAATTAATCACATACATAAATTAACTAAACCTTTATTAATTATCTAATGATTTAATTAATTAATTGTTTCCTTGATAACATAAATCAATTAACCACACTTATTAAATAATGAATACTTTATTAAATTTCGTCATTTAATTTATCCTTAAAAAACAGATAGGACTTACCCATTTTATAATTATCTAATTACCACAATTTGAAAAAAATTAAAACCTTGGAACTAACACCTTTAGATAAGGTTTAATACTTGTTTAAATATACTTAACAGCTGGGTAACGTAAAATTTTAACCCGAGCAAAATTAACCAAAAACCCGAGTCGTATGCAAGCAATCACGAGAACACACCCGAGTTCGAGCTTCTTCCCCAATCTAACAAACAACATCAGACACGATCGACCACATCTGCACGCGTGCATAGCACGATAATTCTAGTCACCTCCGACCATCTCCTTCGGCTCTAGAAAGTCACCGATGACTCCGACGAAACTCCAGACCACCCAGATCTAAAGATCACGTCATAAATCAAAATCGAGCCAGTAAAACGAAAACTGGAACCTATTTACACCCTACAATCTCCTCGCCTCGACATTGTCGATCACCAGAGGACGTGGAATTCCGTTCACAACTTTGCCACAGACCACACTTCATTTTCCCCCACACCAAATCGAGACCGATGCTTCCAGTCGTCGTGACGAACCCAAAAATCCTCGTCGTCCCATCCATGTCTTTAAACCCTAATTCAATCCACTAACAATGCCACGCCGATCAAACATCACATCCACCATTTTTCCTGGCATTCTTGATCGCCAAGCAAGCTTCAACAAAATCCCGACCAACCCAAAAGTTTGACGATCGCCAGAAATAGCTTAAAAATAAATTTCTGTTCATCTTCGAATTGCCCTAAAAATACTTAACTAAAAAATCCAGATTTGATTTCAGAAATCCTAGTTTACAAAGGGGATTCAGGTTATATGCGTGAACTAATAAATCATTAAGATTTATTTTTAACCCATTTTAAGTTTTCCACTGCCCCCTTTTGTTTCCAAAATATATTCAAACTTATTTTACATAAATGTATTTCAAAAACTTTGCTTATATTAAAACAAACACACTTTGTTCAGGGATCAAGGTCAAAAAATAATTTGAGAGGGAGATTTGAATTATTGAATCAGGTTTCAAACCTGAAATGTTTAAACAGAGGCTTGCTAGCCTGTTCCAGACTTGACCACTGATTCTAACACACACATATCTATATAAAAATCATTTCTTTATCATCATGCACACATGGTTCATAACGTATTTCAAGGATTCACCTTGTGCCACTTCATGCAATTTTAGTTTTAGGAGTTTTACTCACCTATAAATTTGAAATAGAGGAGCCTGCCTAGTTTGATTTTATGATCAGATCTTTGTATTTCATTTGGAATCTTGCTCACTTAAATTTGCTTGAATCCTTGATCCGGTTACTTAGTTGAACTGAGCTGCTTTGATCTGCTCATTATTTGAAAAATCTAGAATTGCTTAATTCCATTTCTTTGATTTCCAGGCCGAAGGTTGATTTTTTTATTTATTTTTTTCTTCTCTGGTTTGTAGTACAAACTTAAGCCTTTGATCAGTTTTTCTTAGTTTTGTTTTAGGAAAAGGACTGTTAAAAGAAATGATAGAGAATAACGAAGAGGATTATATAATTTAGTTTTACCCTTTTTATTAAAAAGAATATACAAATTTTAGACACTTGTTAATTGTATAATAAAGCTTGCTTACACTTGTTAGTAGTTAAAATCCTTGGCTTACACTTGTAATGCTTGCATATATCCTTACATTTGTAATTTCCATATGTTATTATATTTATTTTTACAATATTTTAGATTTAATTTTTTTATATATTTACAGATGTCTTAAGTGTTAATATGTTTTTTTAAATGTTTAAAATTTCTTTTAATTTCTTTTCATGTAACTTTTAAAAAAACAAATGATAAAAATCCAATTTATCCCTAAGATGTTTACATTTGAATTTCAATTTCAAATTCTTTTCAAAATCTACCTATTTATATAATCAAATTAATACTCATTCTATTTGTTTTAGAAAAAGAATGAATTTTAGATTATAAGAAATTATTTCATATTTATTTGCCTAAAATCTCGGAATATTCAGACATTTATCAGAATTTTATTTGTTCATCTATAATCCAGTATTTCTATTAATTAACCCAATTATTTTATCAATTACAGATGTCCAGAAATCCAGATTATTACATTCCTCCCCCCTTAGAATCTTTTCATCCTCGAAAAGGAACGAAGCCAGAATTATTTTAAAATACTATTTATCAGAAAATTATTCTTTGGTCTTTTTTAAACACTTTTAAAATCCATATAATATTATAAAATAGTTTTATAAAAATACTTTTTATAACTCGATGTTTTAACAAATCCATCATTGTATTCATAGAAATTCGGTCATACGTTGATCAGGTGTAGGACTGAAAATCTACAAGTACTTGGTAAACCCATTTTCAACACCCAGTGAAAATACTTGAAAAATGATTTATTGAAAATATAGAAAACATTTTGAAAATAGAGGAAATATCTTTGGTGAGAATGCTCTGGAAATCATCACCCCCATCCATGGTCGCAGTTAACCCGATGGTTACAATGTCGTCCTGGCAAAATCCATAGATAACTGTAGGCCTCCGCGCCCCTCGATTACGCCATGGAACCTGCTACAAATCGCAGTTACATCCAGGGCTACGTTGCCATCGCAACCAATGTCCATATAACTGTAGGCCTCAGCGCCCTCGAATTTCTCTGCCAAAAGAATGAAACTTCTCCACTCCCACATAGGTCGTAGTCTACCAATGTAAAATCAAACGCAGACTGTTGGCTCTCAGCGGCACACAAGACTTTAGCTATGTTACCATAGGTCACAGTCTACCGATATAAAATCAAACACAAACTGTTGGCTCTCAGCGGCACCCACGACTTTCGCTATGTTCTACAGCAGATCGCAGTGACATTGAGTTACACTGTCGTCACAGCATAACCCAAGTGCCTCTGTAGCCCTCAACGCCCTCGACTTTCGCTACACACTTCACAAAATCCTCAGGAACTAGTTTTGTCCGGACTCCTCACAGGATCAACTCTAGGACCCCCCTTAGGGTTCAAGGCAGTACCAACCTATGGTACTCCTGAGAAGTTCATTCCAAGGGAGCGCCTTTTTCTGCAGAGCCATTTTCAAAACACTTTGTACTATACACATATAGTATCTTCCAAATCATACACCTAGTACTAATCTCAAATAAATCTCTTTTTTCAAATTCGATTATCCCAAAATCGATAATTCTCAAATTAGGCTTTTCCAAATTCCAATATTGATCTTACCCATAAATCAAAAGCCTTTCCAATCCAAAGGTTCCAAAAACCTTTTTTCAAAATCATTCTCACAAGATCCTTTATATATATATAACCTTGAAAAGTCCGCGGGTGCGGCGCAGTGGAAAGAAGGCTTGGGTTCTGGTAAAAAGACCCAAGTTCGATTCCTACCATGCACTTCCCTATCCTATATAAATTTACCCGGGGGTACGGGAGCTTGGATCAGCGGATGGCTTTACTATACCCTCCTCAGAAGTTTACCGGTCCGCCGGTTTCTCCTGGGTTTTCAAAAAAAAATATGTAACCTTGAAAAATCTTTGGATCATTTTAAACTTGTATAAAACCCTTTTTATACTCCAAATATTTTTAAAAATCCTTTCCTTCCGGCAAAAGATTCAACAAGGGGAGATTTATCTTACACAACAAAGATATATAACTTTATTTATTCTAAATAAAATATTCAAATTTGATTACTCTATAAAGTCACATACAAATTACTTACTTTCATAAAGTAAATTTTTATCATAGAAATCTCCAATTTCCACTTTACTTCATCATATATTTCACAAAATATACATTTCATTTCAAAAACCATTTCACATTTTTTATCCACAAATTCCCAGTATCAATTTCATTTAAACCCGTATGATATACACATATCATCTGTACGCTATACCAATCTGATCACTCCCTCGATCACACAATTCCACTTCCGAACTAGTATCGTCCACCCAACTTCCTGGTGCGGACTCTGATCTGGTTTCTTGATCAAAAACCGTCATTCTCCTTGCATAGTCACAACTATGATAGAGAATATCCAGAACCTATCAATAATCCATATCCAGGTTCGCCGACGAAAATCGAGTGAAAAATCCCAACTCGGATCGATAAACTATCTCGAAATTCTGTGCTCAAATCCGGATTAAATCATTATGCAAATAGAATAATATACGTACATTCTACGTATTTATCTTTATTGGTTATTAGCCAAATCAGTCTCCTTTTCTATTCACCTTTACTTTGATTTCCATTCACTTGCTCATAATTGCTAAAATCCTCATTTGGATTATCACTTCAATTCTTATCTCAAATGGATATTCAATCATAAACAATTTGAACTTTGTCCAGCTTAATTTAGAAAATAGCTTGAAAAGTTCAAAATAGATAAGTAGTTGAAAAGAATAATTACTAGTTTGCAAAATAGCTGTAAATTAGTTAAGTAACTGTAAAATAGTTGGAAAATAGTAAAATAATTACAAAATAGTTGCAAAATAGTAATTAGTTATAAAGTAGTTGAAAAAACAGTAATTAGTTTATAAAACAGTCGAAAAATTGTTAAATAGTTCCAAAAATAATTGTAAAACAAGTATAAGATAGTTTTAGGTTTTAAAAAGAAAGGTTGTACAGTAAAGAGTTTGGAAAATAGATTTATATTAAAACAATTTATTTTAAAAATAGTCCAGAGTCAAACTATTAAATTTCCAACCTCCACTTCCAATCAATTCAATTTAAATTCCCACTTCCATTTAAATTGGCTCAATAACTCCAATTTCCATTGAAATTGATTTAATCCCAATTCAAGTTGAATTAACCTCAATTTCTTTCCAAATTCAAATCAAATTCCATTTGAATTTTAAACCTATTCAACTTTAATTACAATTCCAAATTATTCAAATCAATTTGGACTAATTTCAAATTGAACCCACTTTAATTTCAAATCATTTCAATTCCTATTTGAATTAATCCCAATTCCCATTTGAATTTTAAACTTGTCCATTTTCAATCATAATTCCAATTAATTCAAATCAAATTCAATTTGAACTAATTCAATTTCAATCTCAATTTTAAACCATCTCGAATTATGTAAATTCGAGTTAAATTCTCAAATGTTGGTTTAACCTTTTAAACCAAACTAACCTTTAAAGTCTTTAAATAATTTAATTTCCGAGTCCAAATTCTAGAATTTCATTTTAAATCAATTTAATCTTTCAAAAACCAACTTATTATCAAAATTCAACCTTAAAACCAATTTTCAACAATTTCAGTTGAAATTCTATTTTAAACACCCAAATCTCAAGTCCAAAGTGATTTCATTTCTCTAATTTCAAACTAAAGTTTAATTTCCCTTTTTATCCCAATAATGGATATATTACCACAGTCCATTTCTTCATTCATTTAAACAAATCCAATTTCAGCTTAAAGATTATTAATAACAACAGGATGGTATCATTCAAATTATTTTAAAACATCCATCCATTTCCAATTTCCAGATCTCAAACCCATTTTGAGACCACACAAACTCCCAATTCAAATTAAACATTTAACTTTCTAAGTTAAATCCCAATTTCATCTTGAAATTTCCAATTCAGGTTGTTTGTTAAATTATTTAACTTTCCAAAGTTAAATTCAATTTACTTAATCCAGCCAACCTTACCAAATTTGAATTCCCATTTCAAATTTTAAACTTCACATTAATAATCTTTCCACTCAAAAGTTCAAAAACTTATCACTTTGGGTTTTCACATCACAGTCCAAGTAAAATTCAAAACTCAACCATAGAGTTTATTTCAAATCACCTTTGATATTATGTATATCCCTTATTTACATATTTATTTCTTTACACATCAAGTTACCCTTAAATTTTAAACCACCTTTGGTTCTTTATTCAGAACAAATTTCTTTAAATTTTCAAACAACTCTTGTTTGAAATAGGACCCTTTCATTTAAATGCATTAAATAACATTATTTATTATTTCTTTATCACTTTGAAACTAATTCAAATTTCTGGACCTTGACTTAAAACTTCACAATTTAGATCTTCAATTCCAATTTATAAGTCATACTTTCCTAAATGTTTTACTTCCCTAAAACATTGCATTTTACTTACTCATTAACACATTTTATTATTAAATACAATAACTATTTATGATAATAATCCAAGATTATCATATCTGGAAACCATTCATTATCATCTTATACTGAAAACTCTTTTCCAAATTCAAGATTTTAATTTTAGTTTGAATCTATTTCAAACTTATCTTTATTTAATTTCAATTTGGTTGTATTTCTATTACCACTTAATTTAATTCCAATAATTTAACAACCAATTACCTTAATATTTATTAGAAAGAAATATTGCTTTATATATCACAATATATTCTTATATAAAATCATTTAAAATCTTTATGTAAGAAAATAACAAGTACGCTCTCATACACACATACACACACCCAACTCATTCTAGGGTATGATTGACCCTATCCTTAATGAGTAATCCCACCAGAGCCAAGGTTCTCACTTAACCTTGATCTGATACCAAAACGTAACGACCCGAAAATTTCAATCCCGAAAATTCCAGATAGTCAGGAAAAGAAGAAAAGAGAAGTAGAAGAAACAGAAACATGACATAGAAACCTCATATTCGTAGTGGATCAAAATATAATATCAAATAATATTCTTTATAAAAAGGAAACTGTATCAGTCAATTACACTTTAAATACATCAAAGTTACAACATATATGCAAACACTGGACATATACAATCAACATGTCCCAGATATACAACAATATATCACAGCAGAAACACTCCATATGTTCCTGCCATCCATCTCGTCTCCTGAGCTCCAGAACGTTCTTACCTGGAAATCTGTAATACTCGGTCTGACCCGAGCATTATATCAAAGTAACACCCGGGTCAGGCTGGAAACCAACGTGAGTAAACCCATCTAACATGGAATACAAAAGCATACAACTTATATAAACCCGGGGTAACTTATATCAATTTACAACTTCACAAGTTGTTATAGATATCACTTATTTCACACATCAATTTCTAAGTGCCAAAACTTGGATTAAATGGTCCAATTCACTTAAATCATTCTACTTCAGCCTATTGATATCACATATCAATTTTCAAAGAATCAAAGTGGTTTAAGTTATTTTCCAATACCCGACTCCGGTCTCTTCGAATTTAATACCATCTTTACCAAAGTTATTCGAGTAAAATACAATTCAACTTTAACTAAAAGATGTCACTTTTACCCAGCAATTTATCATCAATAGATAATCGCATTATCATTGTTCACCAAAAGCATATCATATCACAAAACATTTCATATCAGAGATATCAATCAATTCAAGACATTTAATCAGCATTCAATCATGCATAAGCAAGATGGATCATTTCCAAAATTTATTTAATTTATCTCTAATTAAATTAATTACAAATCTTTAATCACTTAGATTACCTTTACTTAAACAATTAATTAATTACGAATCAATTAACTAATATTCTTTTAATTATTCATCTTGATTAATCATCCTTGGTTAATTATCCTTAAACAATTTCAGAAATTTACCTTTAATTATTTCATTAATTTCATTAGTTAATTACATTAATTAATGATCTTTAATTAATTACTTCAATTAATCCGTCTTATCGATCATAAACGGTAATCAACAATCCTGTAATTACTTACCTTAATTAATTAACTCCTTAATTAATTATATTTTATCCTTTAATTAATTACACCAAGTAATTAATCCTTAATTACTTCTCCTAAGTAATTAACCTTTAATTACTTCCCATTAAGTAATTTCCCTTATATTAATTACATTTAGTAATTTATCCATCAATTACTTCACTAAGTAATTACACTTATCAATCTTATTAAGTAATTATACTTAATCAATTACCAAGTGACTATCTTTAATTAATTAACAAGTTAATAAATCACGTTCATCTCATTAACTACAACTGGGTAATTCATCCCTTAATTACCCTATAACCCAATCAATAAATCTTTAATTATAGATTAATTATTATTATTATTATTAAATTATTAATTAACCAACCTTTAATTACATTAAGTAATTTATCTTGATTACCACATAGATTAATTAGTCTAACAATTCTCGTTAATTATCTTTTAATTAATCTCCTAATTAACACAAATTTATTGCCTTGATCCATAATTAATTACTCTAATTAATTATCCTATATTCACTTACATTGATTAGTTATCCCATAATTAATCACATAAATAAGTTAACTAAACCTTTATTAATTATCTAATGATTTAATTAATTAATTGTTTCCTTAATTGATAACATAAATCGATTAACCACACTTCTTAAATAATTAATACTTTATTAAATTTCATCATTTAATTTATCCTTAAAAAACAGATAGGACTAACCCATTTTATAATTATCTAATTACCATAATTTGAAAACAATTAAAACCTTAGAACTAACACTTTAGATAAGGTTAAATACTTGCTTAAATATACTTAACAGCTGGGTAACGTCAAATTTTAACCTGAGCAAAATTAACCAAAAACCCGAGTCATACGCAAGCAATCACGAGAACACACCCGAGTTCGAGCTTCTTCCCCAATCTAACAAACAACATCAGACACAATTGACCACACGTGCACGCGTGCATATGCACGATAATTCCAGTCACCTCTGACCATCTCCTCCGGCTCCAGAAAGTCACGGAAGACTCCGACGAAACTCCAGACCACCCAGATCTGAAGATCACATCATAAATCGAAATCGAGCTTGTTAGACGAAAACTGGAACCTATTCACACCCTACAATCTCCTCGCCTCAACATTTCCGATCACCAGAGGATGTGGAATTCCGTTCATAACTTTGCCACAGATCACACTTCATTTTCCCCTACACCAAATCGAGACCGATGCTTCCAGTTGTCGTGACAAACCCAAAAATCCTCGTCGTCTTGTCCATGTCTTTAAACCCTAATTCGATCCACTGACAACGCCACGCCGATCAAACATCCACATCCACCATTTTTCCTGGCATTCTCGATCGCCAAGCATGCTTCAACAAAATCCCGACCAACCCAAAAGTTTGACGATCGCCAGAAATATCTTAAAAACAAATTTCTGTTCATCTTCGAATTGCCCCAAAAATACTTAACTAAAAAATCCGGATTTGATTTCAGAAATCCTAGTTTACAAAGGGGATTCAGGTTATTTGTGTGAACTATAAATCATTAAGATTTATTTTCAACCCATTTTAAGTTTTCCACTGTCCCCTTTTGTTTCCAAAATATATTCAAACTTATTTTACATAAATGTATTTTTAAAACTTTGCTTATGTTAAAACAAACACACTTTGTTCAGGGATCAAGGTCCAAAAATCATTTAAGAGGGAGATTTGAATTATGGAATCATGTTTCAAACCTGAAATGTTTAAACAGAGGCTTGCTAGCCTATTCCAGACTTGAACACTGATTCTAACACACACATATCTACATAAAAATCATTTCTTTATCATTATGCACACATGATTCATAACATATTTCAAGGATTCACCTTGTGCCACATCATGCAATTTTAGTTTTAGGAGTTTTACTCACCTGTAAGATTTGAAACAGAGGAGCCTGCCTAATTTGATTTTATGATCAGATCTTTGTATTTCATCTGGAATCTTGCTCACTTGAATTTGCTTGAATCCTTGATCTAGTTACTTAGTTGAACTGAGCTGCTTTGGTCTGCTCGTTATTTGAAAATCTAGAATTGCTTAATTCCATTTCTTTGATTTCCATGTTGAAGGTTGAATTTGTTTTGATTTTTTCTTCTTTTCTGGTTTGTAATACAAACTTAAGCCTTTGATCGGTTTTTCTTAGTTTTGTTTTAGGAAAAGGACTGTTAAAAGAAATTACAGAGAATAATGAAGAGGATTATATAATTTAGTTTTACCCTTTTTATTAAAAAGAATATACAAATTTTAGACACTTGTTAATTGTATAATAAATCTTGCTTACACTTGTTATTAGTTAAAATCCTCAGCTTACACTTGTAATGCTTGCATATATCCTTACATTTGTAATTTCCATATGTTATTATATTTATTTTTATAATATTTTAGATTTAATTTTTTTATATATTTACAAATGTCTTAAGTGTTAATATGCTTTTTTAAATGTTTAAAATTTCTTTTAATTTCTTTTCATGTAACTTTTAAAAAAACAAATGATAAAAATCCAATTTATCCCTAAGATGTTTACATTTGAATTTCAAATTCTTTTCGAAATCTACCTATTTATATAATCAAATTAATACTCATTCTATTTGTTTTAAAAAAGAATGAATTTTATATTATAAGAAATTATTTCATATTTATTTGCCTGAAATCCCGGAATATTCAGACATTTATCAGAATTTTATTCGTTCATCTATAATCCAGTATTTCTACTAATTAACCTAATTATTTTATCAATTACAGATGTCCAGAAATCCGAGTTATTACACCTATGATGCTTTGATTTGGATTGAAATGATATATATCCATCCATGTAATTAAATTAAAAATAACGAATCACTTGGCGACAGGGTAGAAAATTATATATGGATACCTGATTGGTTACATTAAATGGCCTTAAAATCTTGATTTTAGATTTTTGGTTAAATGATATTGTTTAAAGGAGGTAAATTGTGGATTTATATGAATTATATTATTTCAAATTCAAACTTTGAAATATTGAAATTGAAATTGGTTAAAAGAAATTGTTTTAAAGAATTAAGTTTGAAGTGTGAAGTTATAATCAATATATGACTTTGAATTTGAAAATTGAACTATTCCAAAGATTCGAACCTTAAATTGAACAACGAGGTTTAATTTGATTTAAGTGTCTTTACTTGGCAAATTGAAATTGGACTTGAAATCGATATGAATTGAAATGGTTTAAATTAGAATTGGATTAAAATTTAAATCATTAAATTGAATTGTTGAATTGAATTTAAAGTTAAAAATGAACGTTTCGAAAACTGAAGTTAATTCAAATTGAAACCGAAATCAAGTTGATTTGAAACTAAATCAAAATTGAGTCAATTGAATTGTAAGATTGGAACTTGAGTTTTGTTGATTTGAAATTTGGACATGGGCCCAGATTTATAGAAATGGAAAGAAACAATTTGATATGATACTATTTTCAAAATAAATTATTTTAATATAAACTTTTTAATATCAATATTTTTAATATTCAAATTATTTTGATTTTTCAAACTGTTTTACTATATAAACAACTTTCAATACTTAAACCATTTTATATCAAACTATTCTAAAATTTTAAACTATTTAAACAATTTTAGACTATATTATAAAACTATTCAAACCATTTTCTAAAATATCAAGTTGTGCAAAGTTGGAATGTTTATATTTAAATCGTTATTTAAATGCAAATGTGGTTAAATGAGATTATAACCTAAGTTGGTATTTGTAACGATATTTTCATGTGAATATGGTATTTTGAAATGAAGTGATATTTATGAAGTGAATATGATATTTTGATATCAAATATGAATCATTTTCGAAATGTAAAAGAACCAACCGATGTTAAAAAAGACGTTTGGTTGTTAAAAAGACCAGGGCCTCTTATCGGCATACTCTCTGTCAATTTTGGAACAATTTTAACAACTGTGTATATGGTAGATGATCCAGAATGATGTGGTTGGATTTGGTGAACATTTGCTGGATTTGAAGAAAGGGAAGGATGACCCTGTCACTTGTGCCAATTTGAAATGATTAAAACAGGACGGCTTGTCGAGGGCCATGTGAGCTTGCTACCCCTAGTGGGCACACCTCTTCGTATCGCTATATTGATTTTTACTTGATTCGCGCACCTTGATTAGATTTTGGAGGTGTTGGACGTGGTAGTCAATCGCCAGCCCTACGACCCGAACTGATAGTATTCTACCATGGGCATTGCCTCACGTGCCTTGTCATACTTTTATCCTTATATACGCCCACTATGATTTTGTTTTAGTATGGTACTTATAGGGGACTCATTGGCTACCGACGTTACTTGTTGTATTACAGGACCTACATAGACTACTTGCTTAAAATGTATTAAGGGGGATAAAGGTAAATCCTTAATGTTATTTTAATATCTTACTTTACTAATAGGCACTACATATATAGCGTATCTTACTACCTTTACAAATCTCGAGAGGATTTAAAAAAAAAATTCAATCATTTCAAAACTCAATATATATGATAAGTATTTTTAAAGAGTAATAATCAATCTTTTTTAAAATACGTTCAAGTAGTTATTTAACATATCAAAACACTTTAAATAAATATCGATAACTCATTTCCAATTCATTTTAAAAAAAACTAACCAATTTACTAAGCTTATTATAAAAATTTGAATTCATTTCAATAAATGTTAAATATTTGAATAATCCACTTTCTGAAATATTTCAATACTAAAATAGCTTTAACTTTATAGTTTAATAAATAAAAATCCCATTTAAAAAAAAACTTAATTTCTCGAAAAAAATCTATTTTTAAATCCAATATTACCAAATTCAATTTATAAATCCCTATCAATTCATATCACATCGATTACGTTCAATTTCATAACCATTCTCACATTTCAAAAATAAAATCCACTATTTTTTTTCTTCCAAAAATCGATTTCCATATCTCGATATAATTCACGCCATATTTATATCTCCAATTTATCAACTAATAATCATTCCCCCTTATTTATAAACATCTTTTATATGTTAATAAACTCCTTTGGGTTTCACATGTTTATAAAAATAATCTCGTTTATAAATTTCATTTATAAATCCATTCCTTTATAAATCCCATTTATTTTTCAAATCTATTTTTAATATTGTTTTCAACTCCTACTCCATAAATCCATAAATATCACTTAAAAATCCATTGGTAAAAATCTCTTATACAAATTATTTTCAAATCTCCAATTAAAATATTTTACGATTAGTTGAGTACAAATCCAAAATCAAATTATTGTTTTATCCAAATCAATTTCCTTTGAAATGAATCCAAATTCCAATATAAATATTTCTATAGCCAAAATCTCCTTTTAATTCGTTCAAATTCATAAATTATATTTATGGTATTTAAAATACCAAAATTAAGGCCAGTGCTACTATAGCATCCAAAAATTAAATCATAACATAATCTATAACAGATTTATCCAAACACATCATATATCATTATATACGAAATTAAAACAAACATTTTGAGCAATCCAGTTGGATCCCTTCTACCCGTTTTCCTACAAACGCAGAAGTTATATAACATAAAATACCAATCCCGCTTTAAGGCGGGATATCGAGGTAAAATATGGTCATCCGCTCCAATCGGCGGAAATAATATCCAACTACTAATATATATGTATACTACCATATATAATGTAATATTCGACTGATAATAATACATAAATTCAACTAATCATCCAATAATTAGTTTCAATATTTTAAATTAAAGCCAACAACCTAAATGAGTGAGATTTACTAACATTTATTCTTTGATGTCGCCGAAGCATTTCGATTTGGAACTAAAACTCGACGACTTTGATTTTAGCCCAAATTTTGATAGCCTCCAAATTTGTCCAAACAAGCTCCATCGTGAAGCTTTCGTCTCGGTCGGACCTCGTATGAGAGAGGTATGCAATTTATAATTTAAATGGATTTTAAACTAATAATAATTTAACAAATTATAATTAACTACTTAACTATATATAAAAAAACTGTCCTTCTCTGTTTTCCCAAACTCTCATCATCACCTGTACACGATCTCAGGTCCATAGCCGTGCACGCGTTTGCTATGATACGGCGACTCGCTTCACGAAATGGCATGCCGTCTTCACCAATCTCCATCTCTCGACGAACTCAACAAACCCACACGAAAAAAATTTAAGCTCGGCCCTTCCCTTTAAATCACGACCGTGCCTCCAAAACCCTTGATATGCTACAGACGTGTTTCCTAAACCACTATCGATCACTGCCAAACTTCGCGCCTGGGTGGAAAATCCATTCCCGATTCCAAATCCACACTACGTTTGTCGAATCGTCGACCACACTTCCCAAACTTCAAGCCCTAATCAACTGTCATCCACAGCCTTTCCCAAGGCAATTCAAACACCATCAAATCCCCATCAACATGAAGCTCTCAATGAAACATGATTTTTAAAGCTATTTTCAAAAAAAAAATATTGATTAATTTTTGAGATATCGATTTTTGAATTCAAGCTTTTTTTTATATGCATGCTCTGTTTAAATAAAAGGGGGAACTGATAGGAAATATCATAGAGGTAGGGTTGCTTGCATAGGGGTAGGGTGGCTAATGGAGTAGGGAAAATGGCTGTGGGGTCAAATCAATTTAAAATATATAATACTAAAAATCCAAAATATATAACTATAAATTTTGAATCACAATCGAGGCATGCCGCCTAGCGTTCCTAATGTTATACCCATGTTTCGAACGCAACGAAATAAGTTTCGAGACCTAGTTCGATCGTATGTAGAAGATAGTTTTTTGAATGTAAATATAATATTAATTTTTCAAAATTATTTTCAACATGTTTCTATCCTTTATGACCAAATGATGCATCCGATCGCTATGAAATTTGACGGCGTAGTATAATTCATTATCACGGACCCAATGACACGGGTTTCATCAAAATCCGAGGTAGTGCTCCGCAAGGCTAATTTTATATGTTAATTAAAACAATTTTCCAAAATCGAGTAAATCACTTTTAAATCCAATTTAAATTTTTTATTACTTTCATTTTTATTAACTCGAATTTAAATAAGCTTCGAAATTATTTTTATCTGGCTTAAAACTCAAGATTCCATTATTTAACCAATTTTAATTTGTTAAATTTAACAATTAAATTATCGGATAAATTGCAATATTTGAAATTCAAGTTATTTAATTCATAAAGTTAAATTTTCAATATTTAACATTTATTATATATTCCAATTTCAAACCACTAAAATCTAGGTTGTTACACTTATTTAACATCATGAGGAATGTTAAGTATTAGTATGACTTATTTTTGTTATATGTTTGCGATGAAATTTCGAGGTCGAAATTTTTTCAAGGGGAAAGAATGCAACGACCGAAAATTTTCCCATTTTGACTTGGAAATATTAAATTAATTTTAAATAATTAATTAATGATTTTCAATGGTCAAATAGCCCTTTTTACTTAATAAATAATGATGGTAAACTTGTTTTTAGAATTTTGCTTGATAAATGAATAGTTTGATGAAAAATTGAAAATGTAACCGCAAATCGTTTTTTAGGATCTTGACTTTTAATCTACTAAAAGTTGCTAGAACATGTTGTGCACATATGTACAGGTAAGAATAACAACTTTATTAATTTAATGGTTTAAACAAAACAAGTATAAAAGAGACACTTAAAAATAAGGTAATGTGGAATTTTCTTTTACAGTTTAAAAATTTATAAAACCAGAAAATAATATAAAATTACTTTAGCAAAAGGAAATATGAGGTGTAACGACCCGTATTTTTAACTATTTTAAATTATTAAGTTTGATACAATTATTGAACAAAAATGGCTAGAAATAAAATTTTAATTGTTTATTAATGTAGTTTATTGAATTTGAACTTGCATTAAATCTGGAAATAAGCAAATTCGGAGATTTAAGCAATGACATGTATTGAAACGAAATTCTATGTATTGAGTGTATTTATCAAAAAGTTAGGTTGAATAATAAATGTCGAATCATTTAGATGTAAACAAAATAATTGTTCGATAACTAAAATTCATTTGAAATCTAATATTAGGAGTTGTTGAAATTCTAATATTAGAATTCATCGAAATTGGATTAACGGAATACTTTAAATAAAGAAGCGGAACTAAGTGTAGTGATTGTATTATTATTTGAATTCATTTTAAAAGTAAATTTTATAAGTAAAATAACTTATATTTCTAATATAGCGGTTTATTGAATAATTAAATTGTTTAAATTAATATTGAAATTATTTAAATAATTGAATCCTAAATTTAATTTGAATGAAAATGATGTTGGTAGTTGATTTAAATTTTATTTAAACAAGAATGAAAATTTTAACTTTTAAAATTGAATTTAAAGTGATTAAATTGATTTTGGAATTACTTGTTTCAATTAACTGGTAAAAATTAGCCTTTGGGGTTACCGTCTCGGATTTCGACAAAACTAGTTTTATCGGATTCGTAATAGTGAATTATTATAGGATTTTAGGTTTCATAGCGATCGTACTCATCGTTTGAACGTGCAAGCTTGAAATGCGTAGAAATCAGTTAAAGGACTTCGATTAAAATAATTTGATTTTCAAAGGCTATCTTATGAACATTAAGGAATTGGCTTTCAATATATGTTCCACTGCGTTTGGAATAAGGATTTAACCTATAGAACACCAGGGGGCATGCTTCATTTGGAGTTTGAAATTTTTATGATGAATAGTGCGTTAAAATTTTCTATATAGGGACTTAATATTTTCTATTTTGCAATCCAAAACCCTATCCCATCGTCAGCAGCTTTCTCTTAAGCGATTAATGGCTGAAAATTTCTCATCTTCTCCTCTCGGTTTCTCCCCACAATTTTTATAAAATCAAATGCCATCAAAAGGAAATGTGTAGATCTCGACGAGCTCTAGAAGATGGACGCTTGGACCAAGGGGAATCGTCTCGGGTCGTCGATATTAAGGTTGGTAGTCACGGTGGTTCTGCGTCTCGTTCATGGGAATGGCGATGGCAGAGGCGATGACACTTCTGGCGATGGTGGAAGAGGCTAAGGCACCTGTTGTAGCTGGCTAGGATCGATGGCCGGTGGCTTAGGGTGGTGCGCGCATAGTAGATGATGGTCGTGTTTGGGTTTTCTCCGTTGGAACATAGTGTACTAGGGAAGAAGGAGGTATCGGTTAATTTTTAAAATTTGTAAATTAGTTATTGTACAAAAATTGATTATTGTTATGCTAATAAAATCGTTACTTTTTCATACGAGGTTTGATTCGAGCGAAACAAGTCGCCAAGATTTGTAATGACGTCATCTATGACATGAGTTGGACTCGTACTTATTTGAAGCTAAAGAATTTCCAGTTTTAAATAATGGTGAGTGTTTTAAACCGCTCATGAAATACTTAAATATTCTGATGTTAGTTAAACTTAAAATCATAAAGCGATTAATTTTATTAACTGTTGTTTGGTGTTTAAGTGACATTTAATTTAACATATGAATTGAACCGATAGGAATTTAATTTGATAGTTAAATTTTAAATTGAAATTAGAATGCTTATTAAAAAAATTGATATTTAACAACAGGTTAACTGTTGTGATTTATTGGTTGTTTGGATGTTGATTGTGATGGATGGCTATTGGTTGATATTTTGGATGATTGGATGTTTATTTATTTTATATATATCATGTTATCAACCTATATATTATTAACTGTATACAAAACTGTAAATTGTATTATTTCGGATAAATTAAGAATAGATTGAAATGATATATACCTATGACATAGAGATTTGGATTGAAATAATATATATCCATCCTTGAAACTAAAATCAAATAACTGATTACTTGGCCGTAACATCTAAAATTATATACGGACACTAGATTGGTTAAATTAAATGGTTTTTATTCTTTAATTTAAATCTACTTAAATGATATTTTTAAAGAAATAAAGGAATTAAATTTATATAAATTGAATTATTTCTAATTCGAGCTTTGAAAGTTGAAATCGAAATTGGAAAAGTAATCGTCTTAAAGAATTAAATACGAAATGCGAAGTTATAATTGACATATGACTTGAACTATGGAAATTTAATTGCTTTAAATTTTGAAATTTTATTCAAACTTTGAAATATTGCTAAGTTAAATCTCATAAAATATGACAACAAAGTTGAAAGCAAAATCTATTTTAAGCATGAGGTATTAACTATTAATTAGAAATATAAGCAATCAAATTTTAATTTCAACAATCACTTCTTTGCCATAATCATATGCAGACGAAGAGGCAATTTGTGTTTTGTTTGTTTAAGCATAGCCTATTTGTTATAAACAACATCGACTATCAAATTCAAAGCTAAACAACATCATTAAACCACTTCAATCATTCTCGTTAAGCATAAAAAGAGAGCATAAACATCAAATTAGGTTGAAGCTACATGATTAGAGAGCTTCATTACCCCTAAATTGAAGGGGTTTAGCCTCTCATATTTGTTATCATATGAACAAATGTAGCTTGCAACATGAGAGAAAAAGAAAAAGAAAAAGAAAGCAAGATAAAGAAAAACAATTCTACTTGCATGAAAAATAAATCTACACTACAACATGAAAGTAAATAAGCATGAAAAGAAAAAAGACATGTATTAAAGTTGCATAAAAAAATTACATAAAAGAAAAATGGCTAAGTAGACATGAAAAGAAAGAAGAGAGCTTGGTTTTATTTTGTGCCTAAAACTAACTAAAGAGAGACTAAGAGAGAGAGAGAGAGGAGGGATTACATGAAACATATGGGTATTTATACATGTATGAAACCCTAATTCATATTTTTGGGGAATGCCCAAATGCCCATGAGGTAGTGTGGCCACCAAGTAATCATTAGCATGTCATAATCCCCATTTAAGTGTACATGAAACCATTAATTCCATAAGCATGTGCATTAGCCTCTTATTTGTACATTAAGGTGGTGGGTAGGTGGGGTCCTCCATGTTCTTCACTTTGAATTATTTCCATCTTCATTCTTTTGTACCCTCTTTGTGCATGCATATTCCTTCATGAAACTACTCCTATTTGAGACCAAATTCCTACAAAAATATATATAAATTACCAATTAATTGTTCTCGAAGAAATATATGCACACAAATGATCGTTTTGTCCCTATATGAAGATGGATATGTGACAATTTGGAATTAATATGGATTTTGGTTAAAACAAGTTAAAATACCCAATATGATCATTTATTTAATTTAAAAAGAATAAATATGGTGGTAAAAATATGCACATTTACGTGCACGTCACTAAGTAAAAGTAATTCAAACGTATATTCCAAAATTTGAGCTCGTAATTGAATTCTTTTAGAGATTTGAATCTTAAATTAAACATTGAAATCTAAATTGAATTCAGTGATTTAAATCGGTAAACTGAAATTGGATTAGAAATTTACGTAAAATGAAATGGTTTAAAATAATAATTGAATTGAAATTCAAACCATTGAATCGAATCGTTGAATCGAATCTAAGGTTAATGAACATTTCAAAATTTAAGTTAATTCGAATTGAAATTGGAATTGAAGTTGATTTAAATTGAAATCGAAATTGAGTTGATTTGAATTGATTTGAGATTGAAGATGATTTGAAATTGAAAGATTTGAAATTGATTAAATTAGATTGAAATTTCGACCTGAGTCCAGATTTGTTGAAATGGAAAGAAACAGTTTGATTTGAAACTATTTTCAAATGAATTATTTTTAGTATAAACTATTTAAGATTTATCTTTCTAGATATTCAATTTTTTTTTATTTTCTAAACTATTTTACTATGTAAACCATTTTAATACTCAAACCATTTTACATCAAACTATTTTAACTATTTAACTATCTAAACTATTTTAACCTTTTAAACTATTTTCACTATTCAAACTATTTTCTAAAAATTCAAACTGTGCATAGTGGAAATGATTATATTTAAATGATAATGTGGTAAAAATGAAGTTATAAACAAAGTTGAAATTTGAAATTATGTTTGAAGTAAAATTGAGATATTGGAGCAAAAATGATTTTCAAGTGAAATTAACATATTTTAAGTAAATATGATATTTTGAAATGAAATTAATTTCGAAGTGAATATGATAATTTTGAAATGAATGATATTTTGAAGTGAATTTGATATTTTGATATCAAGTATAAATCGTTTTCGAAATGCAAAAGAACCAACTGTTATGTAAAATGACATTTGGTTATTAAAGGGACCGGGGTCGATTATTGGCATACTCCCTGTAAATGTTCGAACCATTTTTATAACTGTGTATGCGGAGGAGAATCTACAATGAAATAGTTGGATTTAGTGTACGTTTGCTAGATTTGAAGAAAGAGAACGATGATGGATAGACTTCAGCACTTGTGCCAATTTGAAATGACTAAAATAGGATGGTTTGATCCAAGCCAAGTAGGCTAGCTATCCCTAGCGGACACCTGTTTTTTGATTTTTTTCGTGGACTCGGTCCATACTATTACCTTTGATGTTGGTTTCGATTGGTGCACCTTGATTTGGGATGACTTCCCTCTGACTCGATATAGGATGGGTGGATGTGGTAGGCGGTTGTGGCTACGTTGCATTACCACCAAGCTTGCTACTCAAACTGGTCGTATCCTACCTTAGGCATTGCATCATGTGCCTTGTCATAATTTTATCCTTATATGAGACCACTAAGATTTTGGTATAGTCATATCGTATCGTGGCACATCACTATCTACCGATGTTCTACCGATTGAGCTATATGCAAACTTTATGACAATGCTTAAAAACACATTAAGGGGGATTAATGTAAAGCCTTAATGCTAGGATTTTTTTTAATTGATTGGACATTACATGTATAGCGTATTCTACTATATATAGATATTTTAACGGATGCTTAAGAGATGGAAAATCCAGTAACATCACTTGAGTTATTGCATGCATGTTATACACTGGATAGAAGATACAAAATCCTGTAAACATCTCTGATGCTATTAAACTCCTGCTATATGTGATATTTATTTGACTCACATAAGAATATTTTAGTTCCGACTCGAGTGTATTATTTTACTTAATACTCAGGTCAGCCCCGAGTTTTCAGCGTATTGAAGATTATTCTCTGGAGGACGAAGACGAAGATTGGTATATTATTATTACTAATATTATTCTCTGCATCATGTTGTCTGCTGCATTATTTTATTTATCCCTGTTGTAAGTATAATTTTGTTAAAGTTGTAAAATTTTAGTTAACTGTATAGTATAAACCTCTTCATGAATTGTTTATTTTATTATTATATTTTGTCATTCTGTCACGAGATTCTGTTTTGTTTTCTTATTTTTCTTCATTAACCCCATTAATTATCTATGCTCCAGATTGTTTGAGTTGGACATATGTGGATTACTGTTGATTTAAACCTTCCGAAATGTGGGTTGTCAAAGTTGGTAACAAAGCTTTGGTTTAGCGATGACCTTAGCTTTGTAGAATTTGATTTATTAGAGATAGAGTTGTAATACCCTAGAATGAGTTGGTTTGAGCATATATGTGTATGAAAGCATGTACATGTTAGTGTTATAAAATGTTTTATATTGTGTTTGCTTATCTGTTGAGTTGTTTATGAATTCTAGTCGGTACACGGTATGCTATGTTATCGATAGAGGTTTCTAAATACTTGAATGAGGCAAGTCGATGTAATATTATTTTAAAATTGGATAAATGAATAATTTTACCTAAATTATATTTTGTATATAAAAAGAAACAACCTTCCATAAATAACCATATAGATTTTTGAAAATACGAATTTATTTATGGATGTTAGTTGTTAGAGATGATAATATTTAGTTATCATCATTATTGGTTGAATTAAACTAAAAATGAATACTTTGGAACTCTGTTTCACGAAGCGTTTGATAATTAGATTGAATTATAATCTAATTACAATAAGAATTTTTTGTAGTAACAAAGATGTAAATTAATGAAATGTGTTCATAATAAGGTAATGGAATTATATAAGTATATTTATTGTTATCCCGCCTTTTGGTAAGGGTGTGACACTAAGGGATTGACTAGAAACCATGGGCAATCAGTCTCGAAGATCGGTTATACACAGGTTCATTATGGATACTGTCAAATTTGGTCCAAGTTTGGATCGGCTAAAATTAACATGGTACGACAAACAAAGCTATAAAAGCCAACATTCCAACTTTCAGGATGAACGGAGTGCGCATGCTCTGATTATGGATCGATCAAGAATCATGTCGAAGACCTCATTTCATATCCATCAAAGTCCACCCTTCTTCGTATCCATCAATAACTATCCATATGCTTACTTCATGTCCATCGTATTCGTATCCATCAGCTTCACTCCATCTGGTTTATATCAATCATACCCCTATATGTTGATTCGTATCGATCAACACTTCCATCCATTTTGTATCGATCAGCCAACGGATCGATATAAAATTGACACTTTCCATCAATGCGAAGCAGCCTCCGAGCCTCGAAGCAAAATGGCATACACACGATCGATATGATGGAAGCATGGTCAACCAAAGGAAGCGTCTTCTAGCATGAAACTCGGATCTTTCCTGAACTATCGCTCCACAACGTCAATAAACGCCCGATCGATTGGCAAAGTGCATCGATACGAAGGTGAAGCAGTGATCAAAATTAGCCAGCACCGGTGAAGCACGACAGATGGGACTTGTCCCGGTGGAGACGCTTACTGCTCCAAGTATCTATTAGATGGAGACATATTAGGTGCAAGGCTTACCACCCGAGAAGGAATCTTGGAAGACTACAATCATAAATTATCCTGGGCACGGAGCATTACCTGAGCGTAGAAGTGAGAAAAGACAAGTTCTCTGAAAAGTTTCATGATTTACTATCCATAATGGAGCCCAGTATAGAAGGGGATATTCTGTTCCTCTACTCCAGTGTATCGCCTATAACGAGATCAAATGAGTGTTGCATGATGTGCAAGAGGGAGAGTGCGTTGATCACACTGGGGGTAAGTCCTTGTCAAAAAAAATACTCAGATATGGATATTATTGGCTGATAGAGAACCGAGACGCATCAGATTATACCAAGAAATGTGATAGGTTCCAGAAGCATGCTAGGATCCCAAGAGCCCTGCATACATAAATCGGTCAGATGGTCAGTTCATGGCCATTAGCCACATGGGGAATTGAAATAATAGGATCTCTACCTTTAGCCAAAGGTGGTGCGAAGCACGCCATCGTTGCAGTTGACTACTTTACTAAATAGACGGAAGCTTAGCCCCTTGACACTATAACAATGAGTAAAGTAATCAACTTTGTTGTGTGCAACATCATCTGTCGTTTTGGCCCACTACACACCATTGTAACTTATAACGGGACCCAACTTGATAGTGTCGAGTACGAAGATTTCTGTCAACGCTACCACATCCAGAAGAAATTCTCGGCAGTTGCTCACCCTCAAGCAAATGGACATGTCAAAGATGTCAACAAAGTTATCAAGTCCATTCTGGAGAAAATACTGGAGACTGCTAGAGGCAAATGGGTCGATGAACTTCCCATGGCCCTATAGGCATATCGAACTACCACAAGTCCGTGACCGGCCATTCTCGTTTTCACTTTCCTTCGGCTCCGAAGCCATTAACATAGTTGAATTAGAAGTACCTTCTCACCGTGTGACTAATTACGATCCAAAGACGAATGTCATCCTACCTGTAGAATCACTGGATGAGAAGTGTGAAGAGGCTGATTTGAAGGCAGCTACACACCGCGGTCGAGTCGCCCGATTATACAACGCTAAGGTCCAACCCAGAACCTTCAAAGTTGGCAATCTTGTATTTAAGAGAATTTATTCTGTCCCTTCACACATGAAACCGATATGGAAAGGACCACATGTCATTGAATGTGGACTTGGAGATGGCATATTCAAACTATCAACTGTTAACAGTCTCACTTTACCAAGGGCATGGAACATCGAGAGTCTCCATCATTATTACACATAACTATCTTTTTTTAATTTTAGTTTGCTTTTCCTTTGAAATTTGTTTATGCATTATTTTGAATTTGAACTTGTAATAAGGCAACTGACTTTGCCGTACTTTCTTTTTTCTGCAATAAAATGCAGACTCACCAAGCTAGAGTGATAATTTCAAATAGGGAGCAATCATAATCTGAACGGTCACTCGCAAAGTGAAACCACAAGCTCGGGGGAAAGCAGCAATAAAGACAAGAGGGATTGAAACATGACAATCCTCTAGCGAATTCCAGCTTCCTGAGTGCAAGCTGTAGTGAAAACTCTAAAATCCAAGCTCGAAGAGGATGGATCCATCCATCTATGACTTCACCTACCAAATTAGAGTGGATGTGATCCGACCATCCACAACCTTGATCAACTTCTTGTTCCCAGAGTGTGAATGATATCCTTACACTTAAACAGATGTGACTGACCATCTGTCAACCAACTCCATATTTCCAGAGTGTGAACTGGAGTATAAACATCAAATGAGTGTGACTGGCCACCCATCAACTAACTCTGGTCCTAAGAGCACGGACTGGAGTATAAACACCAAATAGACGTGACTGATCATTTGTCGGCCAATTCCAAATTCCCAAAGTGCAAATTGGAGTATAAACATCAAATGAGTGTGACTGACCACCCATCTACTAACTCCAGATCCCCATAGTACGAATTGGAGTATAAACATCAAATGGATGTGACCGACCACCCATCAATTGCCTTTGGCCCTGAGAGCGCGGACCAGAGTATAAGCATGAAATGGGCACGACCGAACACCTGTAGATTAACTCATTTCCCTTTAGCACAGATATGATTCCAAACACATAATGGGTGCGACCGACCACCCGTGTAATAATTTATGTCCCTGGAGTGCGGATATAATTCCAAGCATTATGCATGTGTAACAGACCGCAGGCATACAAGTTCAATCCCCATGGTGTGGGTGTCAGTACCAGCAAACGAGTTAGTATGATCTGACCACTCAAACTCATCTCCCTTTAAGTTTGTTCCAACTAAATTAAACTAAAGTTGGTGAATGCGGAAGATGACCGCCGACTAACAACTTCAATCCACCAGGACTGGGGGTATAACTCAAATACCAACCGCTATCCGAGATAGCGCAACGCTGGGATTTGACTCGTCGTTTAATTATGACTCAAAGCCATGACTTCGGGACTTAGTGACCGGACTCAAGTTCGGCTCAGAAACTAAAGTCTCGCAAGTACATTGAATAGGAACGCGAGTGCTGAAATATGTAAACAAATAAACAAGGAATTATGCTGGAAGAAACAAAAAGAAGTATTATTTCCACTATTCTTTGAAAAAGATAAGTACAAAAACTTATTCGAAGAATTCCTATAAGCAGGGGCCGAACCCGCATCTATACACGGCCTACAAAAAGCAAAGGAGAATTCTGTGCCAACTAGCTACGAAAAAGAAGAAACAAAAGTGCGAGTCTATGCCTTTGATTTTTTATCCTTCCTGCTCTTCTTTGGCATAGACCCGCTTGTACTGCCTCTCTGATGTCTCTTCGAGCCTTTAAATCCCTATCAACACCGGCTGGCTTGTCTCCGGCCAAAGAAAAAACAGTTGTCTCCACCTTAGAACTTAAAGGGATCAGAATACCCTCCACGTGTGGAATTGAAGGAATAGTGGCACCCTCAACGGTGTAAGAATGAGGCATGCTGATATCGACAACGGCGCCACCCGAAGAAACAATAAGCATAGGGATCAAGTCAGGACCTACCATGCTACCACCAACACTACCTGCTTGCTTGGCTTTCTCTATCTCGGCTTTAATTTCCACCATTATCTCCTCAGCATGATCTGCGCAAATCCCCATTGGCATGCTACTAGTCGGGCCTGAGGAGCTCATAATTATCACATCTTCATCAATGAAGAAAGGCATTTCGGTGATCGAGTCGCTTTGATAGTGAGGAGTGCTTCCATCATTTGTTCATCAAATATACAACTGCTTTCGTGCATCTCCCCAGCCGATGCGGCAACCATTATAGTTGTAGCTTCCGTCATTAGTGCCTCCTACTCGTGATGCATTCCTTGAGTTGTAGGAGGATCAAGTGATGTGGAATCTAAGGCTGAATGAAGATAGGAGAAAAAATAAGTAATGTCTTCTGATAGCGTTCCTATGTTCGAGTGAATAGGAGAAGTGTTTGGAATACCTTCCTTAGTTTGGCTCCCCTGTAGAGCCGACATGCCTTCCGAACCACACTCAATTATCGGTAAGAGATGTGGCTTGTCAGGATCATATGCCGGAACGACTGGAGGATCGACAGAAGAAGTGGGCTTAGATTGAGACATTATAGGCACCTCAGAACCAACTTCATGATGCTCAACTCTGTATCCTTCTCCAACATCCAGATACTTAACAGCCAGCTTTTCCTTCTCAAGAGCGATGATTGTATCATGGGGGACTTTCGGTTCATCTCTGACAAGTAATTGAGCAACCATTTTAAACTCATCAACAGTTATGGTATTTCGGATCACCTTTTTGCCCTACACCAAGCGGCTCCAAGCTGTGTACAGCAGGAAGGGACAATTTTAACCGAGCACATTTAGATTACGATTTCTTAAAATGTTGGCATTGTATGTGACCAGAAGATCTTCAAAATCATCCTCCATCTTGGCCTCCGCCGCTTTAACTTCACTATCAATTCTGACATTGACTTCCTGAGCCTTTAAATTTGACGCATCCCTTTCATTCTTAATCGCTACCGTCAGTTCGCATGCTTCCTGGGCAATTTTATTAGCATCATATTTCCCCCTGATGGCCTCGACAAGTTTTGCCTTTAGATTATTGAGATCTTTCACTATAGCATCTCTCTCCTCCGTGACAAGGGTATTCAGGTGGCCCATCTCCTCAACCAAGTGAATATGTGTCCGTCGCATTTTTTACAAGGACTGTTTTCCCACTTCGGCTCTCTTATCAACCTTCATCTCTGATTTTCGGGAAGAATCATCTTCATTATTGGGCACTTCTATTATTCGATTTTTCTGAGCAAGACTAGTCTCTAGTTTTTTTATTATCTTGGCCCGCTCAAAAGCAACAGTTGAAGCCTTTTCTACAGTTCTCATCCACTCTCTGTACTGATTGTAGGCATCGTGCACGTAATCATGTATCGTCCTTTCTACATTGTTAGGAATCCTCTTCAAGTTCGGACGGAAGTGGAAGCCTTCAAAGCGGATGTTTGTGAAGACTTTTTTTTTAGTTTGGCAATTCAAATATCTCCCTCTCCTGTGGGTTTTATAGCAATCGAATCTGTGATGATGGGAGCTTGAGCTTCGGTCCAACGAAGTTGGTTACCGGATGTTAAAGCATGAGTAGGCACTGTATGGTGGGGGGTTTTAGGAGGTTGCCTACCAAAGCCTGATGGTTTCAAGGGACCCTTAGATGGTGGAGACCGCGATCGGAAGCGACGCCTACTCTAGTGTTGCCTCTCCCTCTCCCTTTCATAAAGATCACGTTCTCGGCTTCAGCGTCTATGATCGTGGTCTCTTTCAGTTTTGCGCCTATAAGACTCGAAGTAAGAGATGGAAGCATGGTGTGAAGAATGAAGACTACCGAGCATAGATCGTTGCCTCACCATCGTATCTGAAAAATGAAAAGCGAAGAAGAATTAGTTGTCTTTTGAGATTAAGAAACATGATATTAGAAGTTGTGTAGTGCCATAAAGTGTGTGTATGCGTATGTAAACCCCCAACCAATAGATTTTGGTGGCCTTGCTTATAGGCATAGGCTCCTCTATATCTAAAACACTTAAGCATGTATCAGTTTGTGACGGGGAGTGAAGTCCCTCTAATCCAAAATCTTGAAATGAAGCAAAGTCATATGGAATAGGGACGTTCAACAATCCTTTCCGTGAACTCTCCAATTGTGAAGGAGAAGTCTCCTGATTTATAGTAGTTGCAACATGTAGGATACCACAATAGTTTTACGCCTCTGTGATTTATGGGCGAGAACCTTGCCTTTTCTTTTCGATGATCAAAGACTCTGCAAAAGTGAAGCTACAAGCTCATCCCCGGCTAGCAAACTCTTGTCATCATCATGTTCGGTGATTCTGATTCTAGGAGCTCTTCTTCCTCCTTGCCTTACCAGAGCCATTAGCCCGATACTTTGATTTCTCTCTATCAGCCCCACGAAGATTAAGTTTTCATCCGTAAGGACTTCATCAATTTCTCTGAGCTCGACCGGCACCGATTGAAGAATCCTTACTATCTCCTTAAATTGCGCTCCTTTAAGCCGTGGAATTAAAGACGCAAAAGAAGTGGAGTATTAGCCCCGACTTATATTATTCAGTTAATCAACAAAGAAGTTGGGCCCTTATACCTAGCGAATTTAGGTGGACATGAAACGGAAAACCATTCGATTTTGAAGTAGCTTAGCTTGCTCCAACCCCTACCACTACTTGGCAATTTCTGACTGCTTCTAAAAAGGTGAATGAAGGGTTGTCACTGCAACTTTTAATGTTGAATAGAAATCTGATTTCCTGGACAAACGGAGGTCGGAAAATGCACTCCATAAAGAAAATGTATAAGCTGTTGAGCAGAGCATAACCGTTTGGATGCAAATGAGATGGAGCAATCCTCAAGAAGAACAACATTCCCAAATAAATTGATTGAAAGAGAGTAGCATTTTGGAAACGCGCATGAACCTACTGTAAGCAGTATAACCTTTTGGAGGATTATGGGCCCTGCCTTCCATGCTCGATAACAAAACATCTTCTAAAGGTAGACTGTGTCTGAGGCAGATCCTGCCTAGCATCTCATCAGAGATTTTAGAACGAACAAAATCTTCCAGATTTAGAATGAAAGCTACACTCGGCAATTCATTTGGGGCAGGAATAACTTCATCTACCACGATGATTGGCACTTCGATTTCAAGGACTGGAGGACTTTGAATGTACTATAGCTAGGACTTCGGGATCCATAACCATTGAACTCGGTAAAAAATATCATTAGATGGCAATATACCTATGCTCCCTGGTTTGAAGTGAACGATCTTGTTATATAATGCAATGCTACATAATACTTTAAATTTCTACAAGTTTGAAAAATGTTAAAACGACTGGACTTTGAGATTCAGCTGGAGTGACCATCGTTGCTGACTGTCACAACCATGCTAACCTGACTTTCGAGAATGATCCATGTTGATGTTCATTAAGTTGGCTAAATTACGGTTCCATCGGCGACCTTCAAAGGGTAGTCAAATATGCAGTTTAATGGTCAAGTCCAATTATGCAGGGCCAAAGCTCGTCGGAGTCAAGTGTTCGAATGTGTAAGAGTTTTGTATTTATCAAAGTTCAACATGGATCGCTCCTCCAAAAGATCGATTTCATATAGATCTCCATCCAAGATTTCATATTGAATACATCCAGGGCTTCGTATCGATCGCCAGCTGTGACTTTGTATCGGTCGTTCTAGATCGATATGAATTCCCACCATTCCAAATCGATATGAAGTTGTTTCCTATATCCATTGTTTCTAGATCGATGCGAGCTTCCCCATTCCAAATAGATACTAGCCTCCACATTGTAGATCGATACAAAGATGCTTCCTCCATCCACTATTGATACAAGATCAAAATCGGAGATTCTTCCATTGACTATTTCGTATCCATCAATAGCTCTTCTTCTCCCTGCTACAACAACGCCGTTACGACTTCCATTACCTCACTCCAACCAACTTCCAGCATCAACAACATTGGCATCGGCGACGACTTTGGGTGAAATGGCATTGAGACTCGAGTCTCATTATTATAAAGTCGTTTCGGTCGATTAATTTCCTAGTTCAAGCGTATTGGATCGAGGGTTAAAAATTAAGTGATTTGAAGACAATGGCAGTTCTTTCTTCCTGTGTTCTCAATCGATACGAGGACTGATAAAAAATGGCAAGTGGAATTTTCTCTAAGTGCAAAATCCTTTTATATGGAATCGTATCCCAACAAAGAATGTTTCATACCCCAGTAGCAAGAACCTGTTGAAACGGACAGGGTTTTATCGATACGATGGGCGTTGAGTAAACATACCTAGAACGATGAGTTGCATCGACACGAAACACTGATTCGTATCCATCAGCCCTTTACTTCGTATCCATCGATATGAAGCAAGTACTCCAAGATCATACCATCACATATCGATGACCATCGTTACGAAAGTCACAACCTGATCATGTTAGAGCCACCGAACTCCATCGGTATGAAATGCCTATTTCGTATCCATCAGCTCGAAGACCCAAAGCATCATATCCATCAATATAAAGTTTCTCCAAGGGCTATCTATTTCATATATATAGCCATCAATACGAAGCATGCATTCCAACATCTCAAATCGATCCACGAGAGGATCGGTACGAAGGAGTGACCTAAAACAACCATCAATTATTGTTACAACCTGAATTTCACATCGATTGTGGAGAGGATCGATACAAAACTCGATCCAAACAAGAACAAAAGAACTTGACAATGACCCATGAATGTGGAAACGTAAACAGAAGTCAAGTTAACACACATGCATGTATGACGAACTAACATTCGATTTTCAAAATTAATCAAAATTAGATGCTTACCTGATGACAACCAAAAAAAACGAACGACAAATTGTTAGCACTCAACCTTCAGTTGCAACAAAACACTGCATGATCATTGGCAGTCAACAATTCAAAATTTATATTACTGGAAATCAATCAAAGATTACATCTCATGGAAAAAAGACGAAAACTATTCAATGAACCAGATAGAACTTTTTTAGAATAAAGAATGCAGCTTTACAAAGCACGTCATGTTCACAAGGGACATACTTTGGGGGGCAAATGTTATCCTGCCTTTTAGCAAGGCCGTGACACCATGGGTGTAATTTGAAACCAAGGGCAATTCTTCATGAAGAACGGGTATATATAGGTTCATTATGGATATTGAAAATTTTGGTCCGAGTCTGGATCGAGCTACAATTAACATGGTAGGACAAATAAAGCTATAAAAGCCAACATTCAAAGTTTCAGGATGAACGAAATTCATATGCTCAGGTTGTGGATCGATCAAGAATCATTAGAAGACCTCATTACGTATCCATCAAAGTCCACCCTTCTTCATATACATCAACAACTATCCATATGCTTACTTCGTAACCATCGTGTTCATTATAGCTACCTTTTATAGGCGATGTCCCCCCAAAGTCACATTACTGGTAGCTAGATTACTGGGCAGACCCATGGGTGCTTTTGACTGAACTTGCATCACTGTAACTTAGTCATAATTTATATCACACTCTACATATACTATCACACATCTCATCATTTCCATAATCAAGGCCTAATAAGAAATATTTCTTATTTTGCATTTAACATTAATTACCTTTCTAAGGGGGATTTAATAACCTATTAAACTCAATCATACATTATTATTTTTTGTTAATTATGCTGATATATAAAGATACGCGCCAAACAATTTCTATGCATACAAAATATAAACGATTATACAAGTCTCATTCCATATTATGAACAATACAAAAATTCCAAAATTCCTATCCAACATTTTCAATCAATAAACCTTTATACAATTTAAAATTTAAAGTCAACTTGTTACATCAAAATAATGGAACATGCTGATGATAGAAACGTATAATTTCAGTTTTTACACTATTCAACTCCTTTTTCACATAATGATAAATGAAGGAGTTTCTACTTAATTTATGGGAGTCAACAATGCAAACTACGAATAAAATTCATACTTACACACTATTCAAAATCCTTTAAAAAAATTCAAAGAAAAAGAATAAAGAATAGATGGTAAAATTATAAAATTGTAAATCCACATAATTTCCACTATTTTGACACAAGCAAATTGAGATTTCAATCTAGAATTGACATTTCGCACTTAAGGAGTTTTAGGGCTCTATAATTTGATGTTTCGGCAAACCAAAACTTTCAAAAGTATGTTCAAACTCAAATTACACTAATCAATTACTAAAATAGAAAAGCTAAGATTTCTACTCGCAGTATAGCCTTAGCTTTGCCTCCAATGGATTTGACACGCCTTTGACAATCTCTTATCAGATCTCTTATTTTTGATACATATATGCAGCAAGGAATTTGTACATATGTTGGATTCATAAAATTATAGGATTGGTGGAGGAGACGTTGAGAAAATAAATAATAGACAAAGATAGATCTAAAAGATTTCTTACTAGAAATCCTAATGGAGTTCTATAAATCTTGAAGAGAAGAACTGATAGAGCTTTGCTAATGTTCCCAAAATATTATGAAATAAAAGTGAAGGGTCTAGGGTCTTATTTATAACGGTGAGAAAGCACCAGAACCATCAGATTTAAATAATTAAATATGGAATATCCAAAATCAAAAATCTTAGCTGCCACCGAGTAAATAGCGGTCGACAGCCCCTATGTCACTGGTCAACCCCTAGAGTTCGACATCTCCATCTATTTTGGGAACGTTGATTTTCAACCGTTGTTATTTTTATTTAATTCCTCAATTAACGGTTAACGTTAATGTTAATTTTGACATTAACTTAAATCCCAAGTCTAATTACTGTTAATTTTCAGATTTCAAATTTAAGAATTATTTTAATTATTTGAATTCGAATTCTATTTAAATTATTTTGAATCTAGAAACTTCAAACGTTCATAACCTTTTCATTTGAGCTCCATTTTCAACATATGACATATAGAAATTGATTAGGATTTCATCACGAACACAACGGCATAACTTTCATGGTCAGGTTCCGACTTTTACCGAATTTTCATTTTTATCCCTGTCTTATTTAATTTCATTCATCTTTTTTATCTACGGTTGATTTTACGAGGTGTCACAGCGTGTGTCACTGCATGGCATTGGATCAAAGAGAAACCTTTTATGCGGCGGCGATAGAGGTTGTAAGGAGGTGTGTAACGACCGTAATTTTTAACATTTCGAATGAGAATATTTTATTTATTTAAATATTTGAATTTGATCCAACAATAACAAATAAATAAAAATAAAATCAATTTTTAATTAAATGACAATTTTTAGTGATGTATTTTTAGATGAATTTAAAGGATTTTTCCAATTTGGAAAATAATTAAATTATCCTTGATGTATTTTTTGACAAAGATTGGTATTTTTGAAATTTCTCACAATAGGATAACCAGCATATTTTATTGTTTTTTATGATCGTATCACACTGTTACGCATGATCATATTTTTTTTGCCGTTCACGGTTCATACACGAACGAAATATTATGCAGCAAAGTGTAGAAGATTATAATACAAATCAAACTCCATGTATAAACTTTTTTCACTTCTGACTTTCCCCTTGTTCCTTTTATTTCCCTTTTACTGTAAAATACTTTAACCCTAGCCTCCTCTTTCTAAAAACAAAGATTTATTTGATGAAAAATTATGAATTTGGATCCCCTGAATTCGTAGAATGAAGATCTTCGAATCTATGTAGTGATGGTGGCATGCGGTGGTGGTTGGTCGTGTTCATCGTATGGAAGTCGACGTTAGGGTTTGTAATTTTCGGTCATTGCATGCGAATTGGTCTATAGGGATGGTTGCATCACGCATGTCGCCTGAAAGGGCATCAGTGGAGCAAGTTTTGTGGTATACGATGTAGAGTAGAAGCATGCGACATTTTAAGGTCATGAAGGTGTGGAGAATGTCACGAATTGCTCTTACCCGTCGAGCTTGACTTCAAAGGGTTGGTTGCGAAGCTTGTGTGATGTAGGGGTGCGCTAATGAAGGCGGTTTGTTTATTAGTGAAGTGCAGAGGGAGATAAGGAGGAGAGATGAAGTTGGCATGAGTGGGTTCCTTGTGCACGTATCACTATGCACGTTTGTTTGGGGAAGAAAGAGTTGAGGAGGGTAACTAAAGTTAATTAAGTAATTAGTGTAATTAATCATATTTTAATTAATTAAGTATCATGTGTTGCATAATTTTTCTCTTGAGGCATGGACTTCCGGCCAATATAAGCAATAACTCTCTCATACTGCATCAAAACTGCACTTAAACCTACACCATAAGCATCTATATACACAGTCAATCCCCCACTTCCACCCAGAATAGCTAAGACCGAAGCACCGGTTAATCTTTTCCTCAATTCAATGAATGATTCTTTGAACTTTAAAGTCCAGAAAAACTTCTCATCTTCTTCATAAACTTTTTTAGGCGTGAGGCAATCTTTGAAAAGTCTTGGATGAACCATCTATATTAGGGGTCAATCACTGCAGAGATAACCATCGAATCAATAGTAGGGGCCTCTACGCTATTGGTATCTCTGCTTTTGAATACTATATCATCCGCCATTGTATGTTGTTGCTTGGCCAGGGTTCCATCCTCCATATTGGAGCCACATTCAAAGTCCATATGTCTCATTGAACTAGAATTGCGCTCCATTTTTTTCAACTCCTATCCGCAGGTTGTGGTCCACCAACTATTGTGTTTATTACCAATCTCCCACCGATCAACATGAGTTCCTCAGCCCGGTGCGCAGCTTGCCCTCGATTGGGATCAGACATTCCCTGTCCGCCATCCCGCGGATTCTTGACAAACTATTTCAACTTTTTCTACCGAATCAATTTCTCAATAGCATCATGGAGATGCCTACACTCGTCAGTTTGCGCCCATAACATTCATGAAATCGACAGTACTTCCTGGTATGCTTTTATTCCTCGGTCGGTTCTTTTGGACGTGGCTTCCTATATTGGAAAGTATTACAGGTAGACAGATAGATGTTCTTCAGAGATGCATTCAAAGGTGTATCATCGTTATACATAGGAAACTTTGACCTCGATTTTCCGGGCCACCTTTTCTGGTAAGGATTCCCTTCTCTCCTCCTTTTCTGTTGATCTGACTTGTTTTGAACATTGACCTGAACCTTTCCAGAACTCTTGCCATGCTGATTTACTACGATGTTGCTCTGTACCCCTTCTCTGCTTGGCCTTGTAGCATTGCTTCTTATAGATAACCTAGCTTCTTCCTTTCTCATAAACTGGGTCGCCATTGTGTAGAAACAGCCCAGCGTAGCTGGCGGTTTTCCAGCTAGCCAATCACCGAACTCGGATTCTAGATCAACCCCCTTGTCACGACCATAACTATAGTGTGGTCATTAGGGTTACTAACTTTAGTGGTAGCAATATGAAATCTCCGCAAGTAGTCCTTTAGTGATTCCTCCAGAGCCTAGATTACACTAGATAGCGACATCACATCTTTTGGGGGAGTAGAGCGAATGCAGAACTGCTCCACAAATCCTGTTGCCAGCCCATCAAATCTTATGATCAATCGTGGGGGTAGTCTCGTGAACCACATCATAGCTATCCCAAATAGAATTATACGGAGGCATCTTTATTTGGTAACATCATCCGCTCTTGCTGAGTCCATCAACCATTCGTACCTCATGGTATGTTTTCTACAGACAATCTTCCCTTCATAAGCAGGCATCATAGACATGTTAAACCTTCTAAGATACTCTGCCTATAAAATACTGTCAGTAAATGGAGTTTGGCTCCTAGAGACTCCCCAGTCATCATTTGTCAAGCCCTGATTCTCCATCATCAGCTGTCTGACCATAGCAGAAAAATCCGATGTCTAGATAGGTGGCGCCAAGTGATGGTCGTGCTCTATCCCACACGAATGTTTTGGCCAGTGTCTCTACGGCATTTCTCGCCTCCTTGGCCTATCATCCTCTAAATGCATATCCTGAGCATTCACTTCTTTATCATTCTAAAGAGGTGGCTGGTCCGCATCCAAGCGTGCTCCAGTGTCCAAGTTCCCAGATCCAAGTCGAGTACGACCCCCCAGCTGCATTTGAGGAGTCGTCCTCCTGGTTGAGGGATCGGTGCCGACCCCTAAGGAGGGATCGACACTGACCTAGCTTGGATTGCCGCGGTGGTATGCCAACTGCTGCTCCAATGTTCCTGCTAATGCTGCTTTGACTCTACGGCGTCTTTGCCTATGATGTTCGTCCGAAGAAGTCGAACTATCATATGCCGAGTACGAAGCAAAACTTCCTCCGATGCATTAACGTTGATGTTGAACAGTCTAGTTCATCAGATTGGCATTAGCCTGGATTTGCTCGTTTAGTTGTCAATGACTTTCCATCAACTCCCTCATCAAGTCATCAAATTTGGCTCGGGTAATGGAATCGGCGGTGTTTCGAACTACAGCAGGTTCCATATTCACATTAGCAGGTTGGTTGCTTGGGCCCTCTCGTTGAACACTGGCAATTTCGTTGGCATCAGCATCGTGGGAAGTAGATTCTGGTGCGCCATACCATCTTAGATTCTTGTGCTTAGATATTGAGAAATTTGAATAGTATTTGCGAGCATCTGAAAATGAACCTGGATCTCCTTCTGGGGATTTATTTAATCCAGTAGCAACAAAGGTAATCCGATAGCCTGAGAATCGACTTTCTCTATAAAAGCACCAAAATGTTTGCAACCAAATTGACCACATGCACTCAAGAATAGGTTTATGTAGTGAAATAAATGAAGAAATTAAATGAAAATAGAAAAATAACACTGAATATCAAGAAAATTGCAACGGAAAATAAAAACAACAAAATTTATAGTGGTTCGACGCTGATTGCCTGCGTCCACTTTGAATACTATCTTTATTGCTTCACAATTCACTTGATTACAGTTACGATCGGCAAGAAATAGCAAAAGATAAAGAAAGAACATAAGGAAATTGGTTATAAAAATAGTAGAATTTCAATTGAGAGCCAAAGTGAAAAGTCCCTCAAAATGGCCCCATGTCCCTGTATTTATAGATGAAGGCGGCCTCCAATTTGACTGAAAGTTCGGCATTGGACATCCTCAACCATATGAGCCCACCATAGAGAGGGCTAGGCCCAATTCCCAATGGATAGGGGTTGGTACCGACCCCTTCATGAGTCGAGTTTGGGCTAGTGATCCCTATGTGGCTTTTTTACCATCTATATTAATGATGTTTCAAGTATCAAAACGATAGGATGCATGGAACTCTAGTTTTTTGCAATGTTCCAACTTGAATCTTGATTTTGCCTGGCCAATGCTGATCCCTTCTAATGCTCCTCATACACACACAGATATATATATATATATATATATATATATATATATATATATATATATATATATATATATGCCGACCCATACTCTTTAAGGGGTCCATGCCAATCCATACCACTGGAGTGTAATTGCGCTGACCCCAATCTTACGACACTAACATGCCGATCCATCTCTATAACCATCAACAAGCTGACCTTTCTTTCGTGAATCATACTAAGCCAATCCTTAACTCTCGAGGGCATCATGTCAACCCATCGATCCCTTATAAACTTAAGCCGACCGCTCCGTTTCCTAAATGCTATGCCGATCCCTCTATGCTTCATCCATATTATGCTGACCTAAACACATTATGTCGACCCTTTTTGCATAAACCATCAATGTGCTGATCCCACTTGTTTTACAAGCTATGCCGACCCATCCATATTTCCTTCAATTTGTCAAACATCCATGCCGACCCCTATTCCAATAAAACTAAATTCCTTAATTCTGACATCCTGCATTATCTATCTGTCGACCTTATTTACCCATGGTTGGATACAATTGTTCGTGTGGATGTTGTCTCGCGACCATCCTTTCCATCAATGTCGAGTCTGGCCTTTGTCACCAACCTTATGTAGCCGGGTCAAGGCACCAGATATCACTTGCCCCCTAAAGCATGTCTTGTGAATAACATGACATGCTTTGAATTGGAGAAACCCATGTTCCCCAGAGCAAGCCTATCCAAGTCCCTGGTTGACCGATGTTCCTTTATTAACCTTCGATGATATAGGTCTAATGTCACATTCCATTAAAATGCACATATTTGGTCATAATAAATATTCAAGTTTTCTTTTAGTTTGACCTTTCAAATAGTTGAATCCATATATCCTTTTTGTGAACACTCATATGCATGTTTCTGTTGTTGACTTCTGGATGTGTTCGGACGTTCGTTGGCCTTTTTCAAAGTACTTTTTTCTGTATGCTTTCATTATAACCTAACCTTCATGATATAGGTTGTCATTTGGGTTTTCAAATATTTGCTATTGCCCTTTGCTCTCCTTCTTATTTTACTCATATTCATCATTCATGCACATCTCCCTTTTCCTTTCCATTTTATATTACATTATTACATATATTTATTTTTATTCTTTTATTCTTTCATTAAATAATTTTTTTTGAATGGATCGGCATTTGGTATGCCGATCTTGGTGAATTTTCCTGGATAGGAATCGGCCAGTCTTGGGGCCGACCCCTCTTCAATCTAGGGACCGAGTCAATTGGGTATGGCCGGTTCGACTTCCCTTCCTAGTCGCCCATATAAAAACTCGTACCCCTCTCCTTTCTCTCTTTACTTTATCTTCATAACTTTCATTTTATTTTCCCTTTACCAACTTTTCTCGCTCTCTCTCCACCGAAGCCATATCATTATATAATCCTCCTCCCTAAGTACATTTCCTTTAAATATAAGCCTTAAATTCAAATGCAAACCGAATCTATCCCTTCACCGTCTCTTCTCCTCTATTATTGATTACAAAGCTCGAACGCTCGTACCCTAATTCTAAATTTCATACATACATACATACATACATAAATAGGTAAGAACTTTTCCTTATTTGTGTGATTGGGTTGTGAATCTCGAGCTTGGATGTATTTGAGTATCTGTTAGGTGTATTACTTAGTGGGGTTTGTTGTGTCATGCGCGAGAGGAAGAGAAGGCGAAGGAGTAGGGAGATGGAGGAAGAAGAAAGAAGGCTCGGTTGGTGTCTTCGAAGGGATGGAGGAAAAGTGAGGCCTTAGGACCGAAAAGGGGTAGTGTGACAAGGATCGGTATCACAATGATTAGAGATAGGATAAGCTAAGTGAGGGGTCGGCATGGATAGGTCTAGGAATCGGTATGACTTGTCTAGTATATGGGGTTCAGTGTTAGTAATCGAGGTGTAGGGATCGGCGTAAATAAGTGCTTTAAGAGGGATCGGTGTAGAGGCTTATCTATAGGGATCAGTATAGGAATTGAAAAGAAGGGGTTTCCCGGGAATCGCAAGTATATGGGTCAACATATAGGTTAGAAGGAAGGGATCAGTGCTCTCACATAAGTTGAAGTATAGGGTTTGGTCATGAAACTGAGGCACATGGGTTGGTATACAAAGCATGGATCGGTGTTGACCATAAAAACCAACCTAACTCAAGTCATTCAAACATTTGATTGCACACTGCCTTGCTCAAACATGAAACGACTGATAACAACACGACTTGCATATTTGGACCAATGGATTTAAGTTCGAACTAACAAATTCCCCACCTATTTATCATGAACTAAGTATAAAACTGGCTAAACACAGTTGAACAACGAACTTCAAAATTCAGAACGCCAACATTTGATCCTAAAGCTTTGGTTGCTGATCACCCTTCATGTCATTTGAGATTGTTAGCGACGACGGTCTCTCTGGGTGAAAACTCCAAGTTTTGACATTTTACTTTTGCTTTTTTGATTTTAAATTGCTTACGTATATTTCTTATTGCACTGCACTAGATCACATCTGACATGGGAGGATGGGTTACTATTTCTAATATTTATTGTCTATTGAGTATCGTTGACATAGATCTCAAGTTACACAAAGCGCTCAATCATAATTTCTTCTGAATTAGCCGCGAGATTAAGCTCCGCCACCTTATCTAATAAACCTGGACCGATTCAACGAACAGAACAAGTAGAGGAATCTGGCTCATAAACAAATCTTTTACTATCCTAGTTCTTCCTACAGAAGCTATTGACCTAGCTCCCGATGTTGTGGAGGATGCCGTCATTATGAACAATCCGGCTGATTCATAAGCATCTAGAATCGGCAAAGCTGCTCTTCGTCGACTATTTTCCATCCATGGGATTCCTTTCGAAGATGTTCTAGTTCCATCGTAGCAAGACAAACCTCACTTTCCCTCAGCCGGATGTACTGCTTGTAACCAGTTCATGTGCTAGGCCGAATGCGTGGCCCCCTTCAATCCTTTCATTTGGGAAATATTGAGACATTTAGGAGTCGTTCCTACTCAATTACACCCTAATAGTTATGCTTTTATCCATGGCACTTTTCTTCTCTTCATGAATGTCCTGTTAAGTTCACTAACTACTGAAGACATCCACTACATCTACAATTTTAAAAGACGGGCCGATAGTCCTTCGTATGTCTTTCTTGAACCCTTTCCTAAATTCTAGATTTTAACAAGCATATGGAATAAGCTCTCCTTATTCAAACATGAATGGTTCTATGTATGGTGTCCTCCCGGCTTCGCAAGAAGATGGTTGGAAGGACGTAAGTGAAATTTCTTCCTTTGTCTTTAATCAAAAATTCAAGTCTTATCTGTTGAGACTTGGTTTTGATTCAAGACACAAAGCTATCATCTACAACATACAGATTTGACGACTGCTATGACAAAAAGAGAATACATACTACAAGGAGACAAGACTTCAAAACCGGTGCATCAATTTTATTTGATTTTTTGAGTCTTAGGTCAACATTGTTAAAATTTCTCCTCGGTTACGTATATATTAGCTTATATACTTTTATCACTCTATTTACAAATTTTTTATACACATATATAAGCATATAGTTAATTTATAAAAATTTGAAAGTTATATATATATATATATATTCAAACTATGCATATTGCAAAAAATACACCAAGTCAGTCGACTGACCCAAGTTTCCAGTCGACTGACACTGGAGAAAATGTGTAACATGCATAGTGCATGAATATATGAATTTAAATATTTAAATTCATTTGAATAATCAGTTGACTGACCCTGAAGCCCGGTCGACTGAATTTCTATAACAGTCATATTTTTGAAAGGAAATGACTTTTGTGAAGAGTTGCGAACCTTTAACGAAAAGATTCGGATGCATCACTTCAATCGAAACACTTCACCAACAATCGTAACTTTCAAACACTTATAAATACAAACTCCAACTTCATTTCAAATCATTGAATTACAACCAATTTCTCTTATTCTCTGATCTGACTTTCTGAAATCTATTTGCTATCATACTCTCAATTATTCTGCATAAAAGCAATACTATACCTTTCTATTCTTCATATACTTCAAACATAAACATTTATAGTCAAGGAGAAGATTATACTAAGGGTGTACTACAAGTGAAAAATCAGTGTTATCAGAAAACACATTAATCAAACTATTTTATGTATTTGTTGAAGTCCTGTTCTGCTGCTCAGTCGAGTGAAGTCCTCTTCGGCTGTTGAGGCGAAATCCTGTTCTGCTTCTTAGGCCCCTGTTCGGTTGCTCAGGGGTGTATAGACCTATTCCTCCGGGTTAAGTGAGGGTTATTATTTTAGTTAAATTCTAGAAGGAGTCTGAGAGCTCCGAACCAATATAAAAATCTCTGGTGTCATTTTACTATACTGCTTTTTATTCCTCACTATTTACAGTATTATTATCATTAGTATACTCTGCATTATCATATATCCATATTACACGATCCATAGCACACTTTCAATTG
Organism: Allium cepa; assembly: GCA_030765085.1. Classification (NCBI taxonomy): domain Eukaryota; kingdom Viridiplantae; phylum Streptophyta; class Magnoliopsida; order Asparagales; family Amaryllidaceae; genus Allium; species Allium cepa. The sequence continues at coordinate 694,469,376 of CM060939.1, forward strand.
GTATCAGAGCAAGGTCATTATATAACCGTAACACAGTTATCTGATAATCTAATAACATGGATACTAACACCATCACTAGCATTAAGACTAGCTTTGTTGAAGGACAATCCACTGCACGTCCACCACTATTTAATGGCATGAATTATAACTATTGGTCCACACGAATGAGAAAATATATGCAAGCAAATAGTTTTGAATCATGGAATATAACTCAGACAGAATATACTATTCCTACTGAAGAATATTCCACTTGGTCAAATACACAAAAATTAGATGCCACAGCTAATACAAAAGCCATGAATATGTTATTTTGTATCCATGTTAGCATGTGCAATACTGCTTATGAAATATGGCGTACACTCAAAATCACACATGAAGGAACCAACAAGGTTAAACAAAGCAAAATATCTGTGCTCAAGAGTCAATTTCAAAACTTTAGAATGAAAGAAAATGAATCCATAAATGACATGTACTCAAGATTTCAGGATATCTATCATTCATTAGTAGGACTAGGAGAAAAATATTCAGATTTTGATATTGTATCCAAAATCCTTAATTCTTTAACAAATAAATGGAAAAGAAAAATTCTCGCTATTGAAGAAGCGAACGGTATATCCAAAATAACTCCTGAACTCGGGCAAGATATGGGGAAAGTCGTTGTCCCTTTTCTTGGTAATCCCCTCTGATCTGATACAACACTAGTTGCGAGTCGCATAAGACTTCAATAGATTTCACCCTAAGCTCTCAAGCAAGTTTAAGTCCAGCAATTAACGCCTCATACTCGGCTTTGTTGTTCGTAGCAGAAAAATCGAGCTTCAAAGCATAGCTAATTGACCAATTCTCAAGGGTTACAAGAATGATGCCCGCTCCAGAACAACGATCATTGAATGCTCCATCGGAATATAGCTTCCAACATACAGCAAGGATTACACCACTCTCTAGGGGCTCGTCCTGCAAGGTAAACTCTACTACGAAGTCTGCCAATGCTTGTCCCTGGATGGCTCTTCATGGTAGAAATGTAACGTCGAACTGATTGAGCTCGATGTTCCATTTAAGTAGCATTCCAGATGTCTGTAGGTGTTGTAAGACCTGTAGCAAGGGCTGGTCGATGTAATGTTGATTGGATGTGCCTGAAAGTAAGGACGAAGTTTGTGCGATGCGATCATCAAGCAGTACACCGATTTATCTATCTTCGAGTAGTTTCATTCTGCCTCAGTTAATCGTTCACTAATGTAGTATATCAGTCTCTGGATCCGGTTCTCCTTACGAATGAAAGCGGCACTTACGGCATTTGGCGATATAGTTAAGTAAATGTACAACACTTCATGATCAACCGACTTTGACAAAACATAGTGTTTCTCATAATGACTCACCAAAGCTCGAAATGCATCTTCACAATCTTATGGCCACTTGAAATTCCTTTTCCCTTTTCTTATCAAATCAAAGAACGGATTGCATTTGTCAGTCGCCCTAGTATTGAACTGACTCAAAGCGGCAAACTTCCCGTTCATACTCTACACTTGCTTAATAGTTTTGGGTGCTTGAATATCCCAGATGGCTTGAATCTTTTATGCATTCACTTCAATTCTTCATGCATTGACAATAAAGCCCAGGAACTTCCCTGACGCGACACTGAATGAGCAGTTCAAAGGGTTGACCTTCATGTTATAGAATCGAAAGAAATTGAACATCACTGCTAAGTCTCGCATGTGGTCGTTCGATCGCTGACTTCACAAGCATATCGTCCACATAGACTTTGATCGTCCTCCCAATCTAATCCTTAAACATTTGGTTAATCAAACGTTGATAGGTCGCTCCTGTGTTCTTTAATCTGTACGACATTATTACATAATAGTACAACCCAACATCCGTGAAAAAACTGATGTGCGCCTAATTTGGTACGTGCATGGGGATTTGGTTATACCCCGATACGCATCCATAAATGATAACAATTCATGCCCTGCAGTTGAATCCATTAGCTGGTCAATTCTAGGTAAGGGAAAACTATCCTTGGAGCATGCCTTGTTCGGGTGTGAATAGTCAATACATGTTCTCCATTTTCCATTCGCCTTCTTCTCCATCTATGCATTCAGGATATAGCGCTTCGCGAATAAACCCTTTGGCTTTAATTTTATCCACCTCCTCTTTAAGAGCCATGGATCTCTCCAGATCCATACCTCGTCTTTTCTGCCTCATGGGGGCGTACTTCGGATCAATATTCAATGTATAGCTCACGATGAATGGTGAGATCACACACATGTCAGAATGGGTCCAAGCGAATACATCCAGATTCGCTCGAAGGAAATCAGTAAGTTCCCTCATCATCGAAGGGCTGAGTTGTGATCCAATTTTCAACATTCGCAATGGGTCATCGTGGGTGACTGTGATATTAATCGTTAGTTCAGCCGGCGCTATCTTAGCCTCCTTGGGTTTCTCCTAATTATCCCTAGGATCTATATCTCTGTATAACCGACTGTGATGCCCAAGCCAAGGCTTAGTTGCCATTTTTCTATCTTCAATAACTTGGATGCAGATAGACTTGTCCACACTCTTTCCTTTCTGTCTTCGTTGAGCCTCTCTTAACTCAGCCACATAATAGGAACGACCAATTGCCTAATCGCCTTGCACAACACCTACTCCATTATCTGTCGAAAATTCTAACATCCAACACCATGAGGCCAATGCTGCCCGTAATTCGGCCAGGGCCGGTCACCCCAGAAAAACGTTGTATGGTGAATCCACATCCAAAACAATGAATGGTAGGATTTGCACCCTCTTACACTAAACTTCTCATAATCCTACTGGCAATTCAACATAGCCAACTGCTTCGGTTGCCACACTATTGGAACCATGTATTCGAGCTTTAGACGGTTTCAAATCTTTAGCCTCCATCCACATTTGATCATATGCCTTCTTAAAGATAATGTTCACAGAGTTTTCGCAATCAATCAAAATTCTACTCACCAGAGTGGGGATAATCATGGCAGGGAGA